>OV743434.1:52547245-53817245 GCA_928269145.1 Agriphila tristella
CTTCCCGGATCTGGTTTTTAGGGATAAAATTACCATCAAAAACATAAAAAGTACAAAAATTTCAAGTTTTACAACAATTTGTCCAACTATGTAGCAGTCCCTTTGTATTTTTTTTTTTGATAATATTAATTTTCTTAATTATATTATGCCAGTGGAGGTATTTTTTGAGTCTGGGTCGCATACCACATATCGATGCGGATGGCGTTTAAAATCTAGATAATGTCTAGATTCTAAATTGGTGGGGCATCGACTTCTCCCCCAAAAAGTTGTGTGATTTACACCCGTTTTCACTAAACTTAAGAATCGCCTAAGTCTGTGCTCGACCAAAATAATTAGTCGCATGACAGCTAAGTTTATGACTAATTTGGTTAAGTCGTAAAAGACAGGCGATCCTTTACTGAAAGTGCCGCGGAACAAGGTCACACACAAGTCGTTGCGCGCGTCGCCCGGCAAGATCACTTCGGGGAATCCCATCTTGCGGGCCACTGCGGTGTTGCCTACTACTATGTGCGGGTTTTCTTCCCGGATCTGGTTGAGTTAGGGATAAAAAATACAAAAACATAAAAAGTATAAAAATTTCAAGTTTTGCAACATTTAGCCCAACTTATAAAGTTGTGTGATTTATACCCGTTTTCACTAATAAGGATCGCCTGAGTCTTTGCTTAACTACAACTCGACCAAGATAATTAGTCGCATGACAATTAAATACCTACTGTAGATTGGTTGTTTTTACTGCTGTCATTATCATGTAAATATTGAACTTATTTATTTATTTTAAGCGTTAAACCACTGCTCCATCGAGCTCCTTTCACTCAATATAATTATGATTGAATCGTACCTGTTTCAAATCTCCTTCGACTAGTTGTAGAGACACCCATAGACCCTGCGAATGCTTCGCATTCTTCAAGTCACGGTTGGCGAGAACTTTCTTTAGAAGATCGTCCATATTTTCTTTTTCGCAACTAAAAAAACAAATCGTCATTAACTTAGAAGCAAAGGTGACAAATGTCCCGCGACACAACCGACGCACTGCAGGTTACCACCCGTTCTTAGTTGATATTCCTTTTCTGCGTACCAAACGCTACTCATCATCGTTCATAATGCGCACAGCTATGGAATGGAATTCCCTGCCGGCGTCTGTGTTTCCGAGCGCATACAACCTGACTCTATTCAAGGCCAGAGTGAAAAAACACCTTCTGGGCAAGCTCGCTCCATCGTAGACCCTGTCTTTGCTTTCTGGGCAAGACTGGGGTCAAGAGCAAACCCATTCAATATTAAAAAAAAAACCGACGCTTCGAATTTTAGTCGGTTGACGTCGTACGATGTAGAGCATAACATAGCCGTTTGGTACACGTATACTCAGCCTCAAATTTTGGAGGGGGTCACTAATAAATAATAGTTTTATTTTTATTTTGTAAATTTGAAGAAGCAGTGCCGGTTTTAGGCCTACCAGTGCCCTGGGCGACATTTCTACGGGGCGCCCCCCATATGCGATTCCAAGATGATTAATATAATTGAAAAAATATTAGAAAAAAACCGGCCAAGTGCGAGTCGGACTCGCGCACGAAGGGTTCCGTACCAAAAAACTGCAAAAAAAACACGTTTGTGGTATGGGAGCCCCCCTTAAATATTTATTTTATTCTGTTTTTAGTATTTGTTGTTATAGCGGCAACAGAAATACATCATCTGTGAAAATTTCAACTTCCTAACTATCACGGTTCATGAGATATAGCCTGGTGACAGACAGACAGACAGACGGACAGCGGAACCTTAGTAATTGGGTCCCGTTTTTACCCTTTGGGTACGGAACCCTAAAAATCGACTCATCCGTAGCAGCTCAGACGGGACTCGAACCCGCACCCTTAGGATTCCGGCCCAATGCACTACCAAATAAAAAATCTAAAAGTTTAAAACGATTCCAAGATTTTCCATTTTGCCCGCAATCGCACCGCTTGTACCGCCCTACTGTCGGTTCTGTATAGAAGATTTTTCTATTTGACGTGTACGATTTAGGGGGGGGGGTCATGTGCCCCCCCCCCCCTCGGACCGCGCCTGCGTATACTTGAGGTCAAAACTAAATTTTGGACCCGAAATTCTTAAAAATTCTTCCCTTAGGAGGAGAGGAATATTTTAGGGAAAAAAAAATTATTACAAAAACCTATCGTGTTTAGTATCGAATGAAAGAGCTTGCTGAGCCGGTTCAAAATTTTTTTAAGAACTGCGGGTCCAAAATTTTGTTTTGACCTCAAGTATATGGGTACCAAACGGCTTTGCTGTACATCTATTTGCGGTTTTTTGTTCTCGTACGAGTAGGACTACAAGCTCTAGCCGCGCGCATTAACCAATGAACTGCGAGTATTTTGTTCCCTAGGAGTTTGATTCGTGGAACGGAGAAAGCACCTTTGTAAACATTCGAACCGTAGCGGCTACGGACTGCACCTGTGCTACAGCTGTCTTAGTCAATAAATAATTACAGCTGAGAATGGTAAGTTAACATTTACATTGTTGAGGATGTTGTTCTTATAGGCCGTGAGCCCGCGACAGTATTGCCTACGTCATATGACATCACCATGAAATGCATGGCACACGGTCGGAAAAGTTGTGCTGAGCGCCGATCAGAAGATTATCGCAAATAAAATTGACCGGAAGCTTGAGAATATCTTCCACTTCCGGTCAAAATTTTAAGATTATATTTACGTCATGTGACATCAGTAAGAGACCCGTGTCATCATTTAGTTTTCTATCGCATAGAGAGTAAACATAAGTCTGTCAGTTCTGAAATGACTAAAAAACAAACATTTTAAGTTTAAGGTATTCCGGCCATTTCAGAACTGACAGACTTATGTTTACTCTCTCTACGATTAAAAACTAAATGATGACACGGGTCTCTTACTGATGTCACATGACGTAAATATAATCTTAAAATTTTGACCGGAAGTGGAAGATATTCTCAAGCTTCCGGCCAATTTTATTTGCGATAATCTTCTGATCCTCGCTCAGCACAACTTTTCCGACCGTGTGCCATGCATTTCATGGTGATGTCATATGACGTAGGCAATACTGTCGCGGGCTCACGGACTATTAGTAAAAATTATGATTTTTAAATTGCCATGTGAAATGACCAGTGACCAGTAGGAAGTGTACGTCATTTCCGCACTGTTCACTAGACCAGTGGGTCTATTGCCCAAGTGTCGTCGACTTCGCCGTCGGCTTCATTTGACAGATGGTTGCAATACATTGCTACTTTTCTTTGGTAAGTTTTTATTTGTACCAAAAAAAAGTAGCAATGAATTTCATCCATCTGTCAATTGAAGCCGACGACGAAGTCGACGACACTTGGGCAATAGACCCCCAGGGGTGCCCAACAAGTCGATCGCGATAGACCAGTCGATCTCTGGAGACAGTGCAGTCGATCGCAAGAGGCATAACAAAAAGTGCTTTGCTTGTGGTAGCAAAGCAAGTAGCAACAGAACTGTAGCGGGTGCGGCGTTTTTGTAGTAAAAAATACCCTTAAGTCGATTGAAATAGGCCAGGAAATTTTAAAATCGATCGCAGCCCTAGACAAGTTGGCCACCCCTGCACTAGACCGCTGTAAATGTGGAACCTCCAGTATTCTTTCTTCAAATGCAAAATGAAATTGATAACATTTAGGGGAATAAGTGTAAAAGTAATACAACTCACGCGTAGAACGGCACTTGCACGTGTTTGTCAGGGTTGTAAGCGGCCAAATGCCTCGTGATGTCGGCGCACGCTACGCCGAACGGCCGCCTCATTCCACCCGTAGACGCTACGGGCGGGGCTTGTGCTACGGAACTGCGTCTAAAATAATATATACAGTGGGGTCACATAATTAAAGACACCAGTCGATTTTTATACAAACGGGGGTAACTTTGAAGCCTTTGTTCTTCGCCAAGGAAGGATTGACCTGGCTGTGATCTAATGATGGCATTTAGGGAGTGAATGGAGGACATTCAGATCGCTACATACATCCAACTGATCTAATCAGCATTAAAAGAGATATAAGGATATAATAGGTCTTTACCTATGAAATTGCCGTATTGCAGTACATACTTTTTCAAACAAAAAAAAAGTTTTGATTGGCTATGAATTCTAAATTCAAATTAATTTTGTTTTAAAAATATGACATTTTATTTACAAAATCAGTCTTTTGTTTCTTGATTAGCGTTGTATTTTCATTACATTTCAAAATTTTTTCTCATAATGGATACTTCGAAATTTCGTGTAATTATGGAATATGAATTCCGACGTGGCACCAACGCGGCACAAACGACACGTAACATCAACGACGTTTACGGAGAGAACTGTACAAACGAACGTACAACCCGTTATTGGTTTGCTCGGTTCCGTTCTGGGAATTTTGACTTGAAAAATGAACCTCGTGGTCGTCCGGAAAGGACATCAGGCAGAGTCTCATAGAAAAAAACCAAAGAATGTATAACATTTCTGTATTTTCCAAAATGTAGGCATGTAATTAGTAATTCATAGAAAATATTCAGATTTTTACGAAAATTTATGTTTTAAGAGTTATTTATGTTTGAAAGTTTTTTTTTTTGGTAAACCCGACACTAAATAGCAACACCACCACGACAACACGTTTCGTTAGCTGCGTTATGCTAGGGCCACACTACCGTGATATGCCAACAATTATGACCATTGATGAACCTTATGCGTATAGGAATAAGGAAAATTATGGCCATAATTATTGCCATATCACGGTAGTGTGCACGTAACATTAGTGATACAGATTAGCACCACAATGTAGGTACGAATCGGAACAAGATCAAACGGAAAATCTGTGCATATGTCGCACGTAACAAAAAACTTTTGACAGTTGACTGACAGCCGGCAGACATTCTTTTTTTTAATGCGCAATCACTTGTGCCACAGAACAAATATACTCAGGGGAGACTTGTGAAATCGCGACAAAGATGTCCGTTTCTTGATATGCTTTTGTTTTTTTCAATAATTAATTACAGCTAAACGAAGGAGTTAAAAAATAATGTTGCTGCTGTTTTATGATTCTAGTACCATAAAGTGTTTATAGATAACAGAATTATGTTTATACACTTTTGGGTCTCATGTGCCTGATGTCCTTTGGTCAACAATGATGAATTAAAGGCGATTGTGGAAGCAGATGAATCGCAATCTACAGCTGAGCTGGCAGCAGCTTTTGATGTTAGCATCAAAACAATATTGGTCCATTTGCGGCAGATTGGCAAGATAAAAAAGCTTGATAGATGGGTGCCCCACTGCTACTTCACGACAACGCGCGACCCCATACTGCACAACAGACCGTCTCTAAGCTGCATGAGTTGGGTTTGGAAGCTCTCCCTCATCCGCCATACTCACCAGATCTTGCGCCTACCGACTATTACTTTTTCCAAAATTTGGACAACTTTTTAGCGGGAAAAAAATTCAATTCCCGAGAGGCAGTACAAAACGCTTTTGAAGAGTTTGTTGTCTCCCGTCCAGCTGATTTTTTCAAGAAGGGCATCCATAAACTGCCACAGCGTTGGCAAAGATGCATTGATTGCAGGGGTGATTACTTTGAATAAAAGAAATAAATAAGTTCGAAAAAAAAATACTTTAACTTTTTTCAAACAAAACGGCAATTTCATAGGTAAAGACCTAATATTTAAATAACCGCGAAATTAGCATAAAAATTTATAGAAATCCTGAAACCGAAAACTCTGATCCTTATACATATATAAAACAAATATTTTTCTGAAATTGGTATGGAACTAGCTAGCAAAATCAATCAAAATCAGATAAACGCCCCCGTAGCTGATTCTTCCCGCTCTCCCCTTAATTCTTTGGCTCTTATGATGGTCGACGAAGATGAAGTCAAAGGAATTATTCTGATATCGTTCTGATAGTGCGGCTGGCTGGGATGGCATCACAGCTAAACTTTTAAAGTCTGCCAGTGATTACCTAGCACCAGCTATTGTTCACATCTGTAACTTATCCCTTAGTTGTGGTATCTTTCCTAAAGCGCTAAAAAAAGCCATTATTCACCCCATCTTTAAGAATGGTGATAGGAGTAGTGCAAAAAACTATCGCCCTATTTCTATGCTGCCTGCTCTCTCGAAGATCTTAGAGCGTATTTTGAATAATGCCCTCGTAGGTTTTCTTGAGTCTAACAATCTTCTCTCAGCAAACCAGTTCGGTTTCAGAAAAGGACTTTCCACCGAAGATGCAGTTATGTCACTAACAAAAATTGTTGTGCAGAAAATGGATGAAGGCAGTAAGTGCCTTGGAATGTTCTTGGACCTTTCGAAGGCATTCGATACGGTTTCCGTTGCTATTCTTCTAAAGAAATTGGAATCTCTCGGTTGCGAAGCTCAACATTAAATATCTTCTCAGACTACTTGACGGACAGAAGACAGTGTGTACGCATTGACAAATACGTGAGCGAAGAGATATCCATCAACTGTGGCGTTCCTTAAGGTAGTATCTTGGGGCCTACTCTATTTTTAGTTTATGTCAATGACCTCTATCAACTGTGCCTCAGTAACTGCCGTATTTTCTCTTACGCCGATGACAAAGCGATTCTTGCTTATGGGAAAACCTGGGCTGAAGCAGAGTCACATGCGCAGCGGGCTTTCACAAGGATCTTATCAATGGTTGGTTCAGCTACAACACTTTTTGCCGATCGCCGACTTATGTAAATCCTTTCCTTACATATTATAAATGCGAAAGTCAGTTTATTTATTACGCCTTTACGTCTTAACTATTGCACCGACATCATGAAATTTGGCATACACGTTGGAGGTCTCAAGTGGAACAAAAGTACCAGGACAGCATAACATCGCAGGAGATAATTGTTCTCACCCCTGAATCCAACGGCTCCTCCGTTAGTACATAAGTATTTCAGCGATCGGTAAAAGGTGTTGTAGCTGAACCGACCATCGATGAACGGTGTTTTCGGCGAATAGTTCTATCGGCGATGGATTTATTCGTGGAACCAACCGTCGACTAAGAGTGATTTCGGCGAACCGTACCATCGGAAAAGGGTGATTCGCTTAACAGTTCTGAGCTCGTGGAACTACAAACACCTAGACCTGAGCCAATATAGAAAAAATCGTTGCCTAAATTTACCCAGCCGGGAGCGAACCCGTGAACTCTCGTCCACGGAGGTCGTCATTATCAAATTGTCAACAAATGAAACAATTTAATTTGAAAGTAGACAAATTAAATCGTAAAGTTAACTTTTAATTTTCAAAAAGTCGTGAATTAAAAAGCACAATGTATTCGAATATCTCATTATTACCACAGTATATATATATATATAAGTTTTCAAAACAGTAGAGGAGCTAACGTCACTTAAGCCCTTTTGTCATTGCATTCCGTCGGATCGCTAGGGTTGGCATTCTCCGGCCGTCTCATGGAATGCTACGCGCGAACGCTATAGAAACAACTGCGACGCGATGTCACAACCCTGACCAAAATCCTGGGAACTTAGCTTAGAGCTCTTAGACTGGAGTCAGCCTTCAAATTCAAACGTTTCTTCCGTGGAGCTTCTTTACTGTTAGAAAAAACTTATAATTATAAGGTGGTACCAAATGATCTGATGATACTTAAACAGGTGATAATGTTGCTTAAACTGAACATTTTTCTCCAAGGAACATAGGTCGAAATACGAATTTTTTTTTTCGCCTTTCCATTATTAAGTCGGTCAGCTGACCAATACATTTTTATGGGAGTATGTCATTTTTTTTTCGTTTTTCGGCTTATTCAATTTAATCAACACAATGACCTGTTTAGTGTCATCAGATCATTTGGTACCACACCCTGACGCATCCAACTGTCATATCGGCTATGGATTTTATTTTATACAAGCTGATTAGGGACGTTTTACAGTTAAGTGCGACAAACTAACTTGACAGATATTTTATTCAAATGGAATTCACTCACCTATGATCAACATTTTGCGCATCCATTGAACCTATCCTAACTACATGGCACACTAAATATACTTTTTCTCTTTTAATATCACTTGAGAGATCCTGAAACAAAAAGGATGTGTTTTTACAATCCACAATTCATGTTAAATGCACACAATTTAAGGTTGAACATTAGCACTGGACTCGAAACTATAGATAGATCAAATAAATGGCGCTGATTTTATCATAACGTGCTTTCCCAGGATTTTAGCTCTTACACAATATATTTTAGCGTGTCCGACAACTTACACCAATTCTTTCCCTATGAACTATTTTATCAAAGCAAAATTATCTCATTAAATCAAAATGCAATATGTTTGTAGTAAGTATGTGCCAAATACAAGTCAACTTGTTCCCTTCGCCGTCGTACAGCGAAGGCAGTAATTCCGCCGAATCCGCATTCGACATTCGAAGTTGTACGCAGAGGGTTAAGAGTGTTTTAGTGCAAAAAAAAACCCTATTGAAATCGAATGTAGATCGAATAAGTAGTTTTTTACGGGAACTTGTGTAGCCCCACCTACCATCATAGAGAACTAGATTTCAAAGATTATAAAAATATGTCATCTACTCTGTTACTTTAGATACTTTGATTGTGTTGTTTTTATTTTTTGGTGGCACGATAGCTCATTTTGACCTTACCAGTTAAGGGATAGACGGTATTTTCTGTACTTCCTGTATTGCTCAGATAAATTAAATAAAAAGTACTGACCGTGAAAACGACTTGCGCAGGAGTAAAGTAATGCGCCGGCCATCTCAACAGCAGATGTTCGGTCAACTTGTTCCCTTCGCCGTCATACAGCGACGGCAGTAATTCCGCCGAATCCGACATTCGACATACGAAGTTGTGGACGCGGAGGGCGATTGTGTAAGTGCGGGCGGTGGGGGGTGTGGCAGATTGTTGGGTGGTGGGCGTAGTTTCCTATGGAGAGGACGAAAAAATATATAAAATTATGCGGATAAGCTAATGGTGTATAAAGGGTAAATAATACAGTTTGATAAGAACAAAATTAATGATATAAATCATTACGTTATCTTAAATTTAAGGTCTAACACTACATTCTTAAGATGAAATAAATATAACATTATGTATAATTAAAACTTGTCATTTAAATTATTCAATACTAAATAATATACTTACTAGAAAAAAACTGACTCGTCACCAGAATTGTCTCAGGCGAGAATCGAACCTTTGGAAGTCTGGTCCTGCTCAAAAGCTACCGAGTGAGTGGGATTCTGGTAACGAGTCGAATTTTTTCTAGTGTATTATAAGTACTATTACGTACAGAAAGGACATTCCCCGCCCCGCCCTAGTAGCAATTACCTCACTTCATCCTAAGAGTTCGTATGCCGAATCGTATGCTCGTTTAGTCGTGTTTATCAACTGTCAACTTATTTTGATATTCAAAGCCCTTGCTTTTTACCATTGAAAATGGTTATCAGATGCAAATCGCCTGAGACGTATTTTTGACAATATCTCCGAGTATTTTGGGAGGATCGAGATGAAAATAGTACCAAAAGTTGAGGAATTTATCAAGACATATGTGAACGTTTGAATTTTGAAAATCTACTGGTAACTTTTTTTGGAATTTTGTAAAATTCCGAAAATTCCGGGTTTTCTGGGGGGTGTTTGTTTACTAAATTGTAAATATTTCGGAAAAAAACCGACTTAAGAAAAAATAAAAAAAGGGTCCCAGGGTATTAGTTAAGCTACCAAATGGAGAAATAATTTTAAAAATAGGTTAATAATTGTGACCTGTAGGTGGTCCCTTTAGATTTGGAATTGTAGAAAAACGGCTGTTTCCGTACATAAAAAGTGATTTAGCTTCTATGATTATTGACCGATCGTCATGGTAATAGTGTTAAAAGACGCAAAAGCAAACGAGAAGTGCATTCGTTGGAATTTTGAAAATCGGTTAATAATATTTCGGCTGCGTCGAGGCAGTCAGCGGGCGCTTTTGTGACACGAGGCGGAGCCGAGTGTCACAATCGTAAAGAGAAATAGGTACTAGGTACCTCGGTAACTTTAAAAATATAATAGGACTTTGCATTTGATTTAATTTTGGTTTTTGGTTAATTTTTGTGTTCATTTTCAATGCTCTGATTCTTGCGGGGACTGTAAAATCTGTGAATTTTTACAAACACGACTAAAAAGTGTTACGACGCCTTCGTCGTAACACTTTTTAGTCGTGTTTGTCATCTGTCAATTTATTTTGACATTTAAAGCAGTGCGTCGTAAATTAATAATTTCATCGAATTGTGAATTGAACGCCACTTATACAGTACAAACTGCACGGTAGCCTAGACTTACACACACAGTTGCGCGTGTTCAAAAACGTCATCTGACGTGATCTGTTTATAACGGGGCGGTTATATGGAGTGTCCGGGGTGTGATCCTTACTAATATTATAAATGCGAAAGTCCGTTTGTTTGTTACACCTTCACGTCTTAACTATTAAACTGATCATCATGAAATTTTGCATACACGTTGTCAGGGGTACAGAGAAGGACATAGGGTACCTTTCATCCCGAAAAAGTATTGTTTCCGAGGGATAGCAAAAAACATTTCCACGAAGACGAAGTCGCGGGCGGCCGCTAGTATTGTATAAAAATAGCATTGTGAATTTTAAACTTTAGATTTTTTATGCATTTACAATGCTATTTTTATATTAAGATGATTAATAATTGAAAAAATATTAGAAAAAATCGACTCACGCGTAGCAACTCAGACGGGATTCGAACCCGCACCATTAGGATTCCGGCCCAATGCACTACCAATTATGCTACTGAGCCGCCAATGGGATTGGCGAAATTTTCTAATACTTATTACGTTTCCGCTGTTAGGCCAGCGCCATCTCACCAATGTGAAGAGAACTTCGACATTCGAAAGCAACCTCTTTACAGATGCCAGACAATCGATTAAGGTGAAATAGCCATATAATTTTAAACTTTAGATTTTTTATGCATTCACAATGTTATTTTTATATTAAGATGATTAATAATTGAAAAAATATTAGAAAAAATCGACTCACCCGTAGCATTTTTAGTAGTAGCCGTAGTAGGTTCGAATTCCGTCTGAGTTGCTACGGGTGAGTCGATTTTTTCTAATATTTTTTCAATTATTAATCATCTTAGCATTGTGAATGCTAAAATCGCAAATTCAAATTATTGTTAATGACTTACCATATTCTTATCTATCCGCAAGTTCGCTTCGTCGTGCATGGCGTTGAGTCTATACGTAGACGTCTGTAAAGGGTCCACGAGTTGCCCGTTCGCTGTTCGCACTGCTAGCTCCATGCCGAGAGCTCTGTGCACAAAAAAAGATTAGGTATTTAAAAAACCAGACGAGTGCGAGTCAGACTCTCGCCTACCGAGGGTTCCGTACAAATTTGTAGGTTATGTACCTATTATGGATAGTTCAGGAATCGAGCCTCGCAGTTTTTTCCGATATTTCTCAAAAAAAAATTCCCAATAATTTTATTAAGGCCAATTTATTATAAGCTCTATAGGCTACACCCTAAGGTTGATAGTTACCTGTTCCCCTTGTCAATAGTGAACACCGCACGCCGCGCGACCTTCCTCAGTTGGTCTTGAGGCAGCGTCCCGCTGGCCGCTTCTCTTCGTAGCTCTAGGAGAGTACGCATGCTCACTTCCATGAACTGGAAGCGCTCATGGTTTGTCTGTGAACAACGAGGGAATGAGTGCATTCCAGCAGACCAGACCCCCTAGCCAAAGTAACATTTGCAAATTTTCGCTATCGCTTCGCTTCGAAACATGTATGGATTTGACGTTTTAAAATTAGATAGTTAACGAAACCTTATGTCAATCCCATACTTGTTTCGAAAGCGAAGCGATAACGAACATTTGCCAATGTTACTTTGGCTAGGCCCTCTTATTCGTTAAGTCATCAATCACCACAGTATACATTTTTAACCTTGGAAAGTTATTTGTTTTAATGTTCAACTTTTGTTAGTTAGTATGTGATGTGAATGGCGATCGATGACTCAGCGATTAGTCTGTTGGATTGCACCCAATGTTAGATGATAGCTTAAAGGTGTTTTTGGCGCCATTTTGTCGAGTACGGTTTGGTGTCTATTTTAATTATTTGGAAATTCATTCATAGTGGATATTGTGTCTTAAATTTGGTGCAGTTTTGTGGTACAAGTAGCTACTTTGGGGTGGTGGGATCTACCTCCTAGCGGTCCACCCCGGGCAACGGCTCCACAACCTTTAAACTGTGGTGACGGCTGAAGATCTCAATAGCGGTGGTAGGCTCCGAAAGGAACCGCCTGGCTCGCAACCACCATCCCGCCGCAATCCGGCGCCAAGCAGCTCTGCTGTGTTCCGTCGATGTGCGGGAGTGCCAGTGCCATTGGGGGTTAGAAATTAAGTCAGTTGCACTGCCTAGAACCGGTCTTTGTCTTTAGGTGATGCTGTATCAGGTAACTCGTTCTGGAGGGTAGCGGGATCCGAAGCACGGTGCCAGCCGTTGGCCGACCGCAGGTAGTAGGGGGCCCGACTTGCGCGCTAGCCACGTGTCAAAGGCTGCTCCGCCAACTCGCGAAAAATCCCGTAATGCTCCACCGTGCCAGTTGGCGACTGGACGGGAGGACCCGGTGGAGGGTTATCGGGGGGGTTCGGGCGTCCCCGCAGTCTCCAAACGAGTTCCCCCTCGGATCAGCTGAGCCGAAAAGTACTAATATGGGTTAAATGAGCAGTGCCTCGACTGTTTTTATCCTATCCCCCACAAATCACTATAACTTATAATGTCAAAGCAAAGAAAGAAGAACAAGATTAAACAACGGCGGCACTTCCTCCCACTAAAAGTGCACCTCACTAATATCCGAGGTATGCACTCAAATCTCGATCCGGTCCATCATCACCTCGAGACCGAAAAGCCGCACCTATTCTTCTTAACGAAGACGCAGATAGCAACACCATCGGATGCGGCGTACCTCAACTACCCTGGCTACACTCTTGAACATAAGTTCAAAAAACATGCAGGGGTCTGTGTGTACGTTCGCGATGACTTATGCTGTAGGCGTCTCCGTTGCTTTGAGAAGTCAGGGTTTTCTGTGCTGTGGCTCCTGGTGGACACTGGGGTAGAAAAATCGATCTACGTCGGTGTCTACCGGTCGCACAGCGGTGACCAGGAGACAACTGAGCTCATTGAACACCTCATTGAGACGACGGACGCTGCACTTCAACGATATCCAACGGCGGAGCTTGTTTTTCTGGGGGACTTCAACGCCCACCACAAGGAGTGGCTGTTCCCATACCAGAAAACTGACCATGCCGGGAGAGAGGCGCGAAGGTTCGCCTTAGCGCTAGATCTCACTCAGCTGGTGGATCAAGCAACGCGGATACCAGATATCGCTGACCATACACCCAACTGCCTCGACTTGCTGCTGACAACTGATCCACACAGACATTCGGTATCGGTCTCAGCTCCCCTAGGTACATCCGATCACTGTGTGGTGAAATCCGTATCGAACCACTCGCCTCCGGATGACAGTCCAAAGGGCACGAGACGAGTTTGGCGTTACGAGTCGGCAGATTGGGACGAGATGCGTACCTTCTTTGCATCTTACCCGTGGCGACAAGTATGCTTCTCTTCAGGAGACCCCTCCTGCTCTGCTGATGTGGTTGCTGATGTGATTCGGCAGGGAATGGAATATTTCATTCCATTCTCCGACATACCGCTCGATCACAAAGCCCGACCATGGTACAATGCAGACTGTGCTCGTGCTGAAGCTCGTAAGCAGTCTGCATACCAAGCCTGGGTGCAAGCTCGCGATCGCAAGGTTCGAGTGCGAAGAGTCCGCGCCAAAAAGAGAGCATTTAATTTAGCCGCAAAATCTTGCAAAAGGGTGTTGCGTAAAGCTAGGTTCGACCATGTCAGCCGCATAGGGGCGAAACTCGCATCCTATCCACCGGGTAGTAAGCGATTCTGGTCCTTGTCGAAGTCGGTCGAGACTAACTTCTGCCGTCCCACATTGCCTCCCATGCAGAAGCCCGATGGGACGCTGGCTCACTCCGCAGTTGAGAAGGCGAATCTATTTGCCACTCTGTTTGCGAGTAATTCGCGTCTGGATACTGGCTCTACACAACCACCAACCCTACCTCGCTGTAAATCTTCGATGCAGGAGATTACAATACACAACAAAGAGGTCCGTAGAGTCCTACTTAATCTAGACGTGAATAAGGCCAGTGGTCCTGATGGCATACCAGCAAGAGTGCTGAGGTGTTGTGCGCCTGAGTTGTCACCTGTACTGACGCGTCTGTACCGCCTTTCCCTTCTGTCCAAAACCGTACCGAAGTCTTGGAAGCTTGCCAATGTGCAACCAGTAGCTAAAAAGGGTAGTCGTGCCGACCCTGCCAATTACCGACCAATCGCCATCACTTCCATACTGTGTAAAGTTATGGAGAGAGTACTGAACGGTAAGCTGCTCACTTACCTAGAGGATAACGATCTCCTCAGCGATCGTCAATATGGCTTTCGCCGAGGACGATCAACTGGGGATCTTCTTGTGTATGTGACGCACTGCTGGGGCGAGGCCATTGAGAAACACGGCGAAGCACTTGCTGTTTCGCTTGACATCTCAAAGGCTTTTGACAGGGTTTGGCACGCAAGTCTGCTGAGCAAGCTTCCAGCGTACGGAATCCCTGCTGGCTTTTGTAGCTGGGTAGCTGACTTCTTGAGTGAACGGTCGATCAGAGTAGTCATTGACGGCTGCTCCTCTGACCTCATGGCGATTGATGCCGGAGTTCCTCAGGGGTCGGTGCTCTCTGCGACGCTTTTCCTGCTACACATCAATGACCTACTAATATCGGGCATTGTTGGCTATGCGGACGACAGTACCGTCATGGAGAGATATCTGTCCAGCGCGAATACCGGTGGAGATGAGGTAAAAATAATGAGAGAGGCCATGATTGAGCGATTGAACTTGACGTTAAGTCTCGTCTCCCAATGGGGTGATGAAAATCTCGTCAGCTTCAATGCCTCTAAAACGCAGGCATGTCTGTTCACCGCGAAACGGAGTCCATTTACCTTAACTCCTACTTTCCGAGGTACATCTATTCAAGTAACCGATTCTCTCCAATTTCTTGGCATGGAGTTATCTTCTGATCTCAACTTCGGCACCTCCATCGAGTCCAAGGCTCAAACTGCAGCTAGGAAGCTGAGCGTCCTAAATAAAGTCAAGCGGTACTTTACGCCTGGGCAGCTTTTAACATTCTATAAAGCTCAAGTCCGGTCTTGCATGGAGTACTGCTGCCACCTTTGGGATGGCTCGGCAAAATATCAACTTGCTGCACTGGACTCGGTGGAACGCAGAGCCAAGAGATTAATAGGCGACGAAGAACTGGTAGCAGCTAAGCTTAACAGTTTAGCTAACCGCCGAAAAGTTGCTTGCCTATCGGTTTTTTATAGATTGTACTTCGGTGAGTGTGCTCAAGAACTGCATGAACTCATTCCACCTTCTCCTTTCTACCATCGGACATCCAGACGCACTGCAGGTTACCACCCGTTCTTAGTTGATATACCTTTTCTGCGTACCAAACGCTACTCATCATCTTTCATAATGCGCACAGCTATGGAATGGAATTCCCTGCCGGCGTCTGTGTTTCCGAGCGCATACAACCTGACTCTATTCAAGGCCAGAGTGAATAAGCACCTTCTGGGCAAGCTCGCTCCATCGTAGACCCTGTCTTTGCTTTCTGGGCAAGACTGGGGTCAAGAGCAAACCCATTCAATATAAAAAAAAAAAAAAAACAATATGTGGGATAATTGAAATAGGCGCGATCTTGGTTGTGTGAAGCTGAGACTTTTATTGTAGTGGTAGCTACCTCGGCAGAACTTACCGAGCAAACTGTCTTGATATACTTGTTGCCAAATGCTCCAAGCAGCATTGGAATGCAATGCACCCGCATTCTAATGTAAACTTAAACTTAAAAAATATCTACCACTGAACTATTAAACACTTGACACTGGCAAAAATTACTTCCAAGAGGAAAGTAGATTGCCAAAATAAAAATAGAAGAAGAATAGCTTAAAGCCGGGTAAGCACGTCCGAGTTCATTACAATTTCGAGAATTGTTTTGTAACCAAAATATATTTAAAATGGCTTCCTGTGCAGTGAAATGGTGTGGAAAGTCTGCTAAGACATCAAGTTATACCATTTCACCGGTAAAAAAACTGCACAGTAAGTTATGCTAGCTAAAGCAAGTATGCGTTGTGCGCGTCTGTTGCCTTGTATGCGGTATCCATTAGTGGGGGGACGATCTGTGGGGACAAAAGAATGACCATAATGTTGGTAGAATAATGAACTTACCATATACAGTTTTTTCCACTGTTCGAGCCATTCCCTAAGTGTCTGTGCAATGTCGTGGGCGACGCCGCTGCCTCCAGCAGAAGCTATGGTCGTGCCGCCACATCTGTCAAACAAAATGCATTTAATAAAAGAAACATACGAACGCACCGACAGGTGCCTAGATATATCCAGGTTACTTGGTGACCGCACTGGTAGGTGTGTCGCTAGGATAGTCGCCTTGGTCTCATAGTTTTTAGTTGTAAGCCTCGCACCTACGATACATTCTAGGTAGTCGCCTGGATGTATCGAGGCACCCAGCGCGCAGTGCGGCCGGTTGCGAACATTCGTAAACAATCGTTTACTTGGTTACATATCTAGGCTCTAGGCACTAATCTAGGCACCTGTCGGTGCGTAGGCGGCCCAAATAATATACGAGGAGCTCGGTGGCGCAGTGGTTTAGCGTCTGGCCCTGCGATTGCGGAGGTTCAGCAACTTTCGCAAGGGTCGATCATGGGTTGGGTGACCAAAAATTATTATAAAGAGCTCCTCCGTGCTTCAGAAGGCACATTAAGCCGTTGGTCCCGGGTGCATTTGCAGTCGTTAACATCCACCAATCCGCATTGGGCCTGCGTGGTGGGTTATGGCCTCCTTATTCACTCGTAATGAAGGCCTGTGCTCCTTATTTTGGAATCAGAGGCCCAAGTCTCTTGTTAACGTCAAAAATCGTGTTTCAACTGTGTTACGGTTTTGGGTTTAAGAAATAAGAACTGTGTCAAAAAGCATTACAATTCAAACACAATGAAAAACACGATTATGACGTTAATTATAGCCGGCTTCGGCCCCAGTGTGGCATTATTTAATATTTATAAAATTATCTGTCAGAAACTCAGCAGTAATTTTTAAACAATCAAACGCAATACGAGAACAATTACGGTAGCACATATCAAATATCGTGCGCAGGCGCCCCGCGATAATGTATCAATTAAAAGAGCATGATTCACAGATTATCGGGGGTCGACGCCCCGACCGCGGGTCAACGCTGGGACACTGGGCTAATATGTTGTTGATAAAGGAATCTGTATTTGATAAGTTTGCAGTAATAGTTTTTTTTTACAATTCCGTTCGTGGAAGGGGGAAAAGAACCCTTAGGCTGCGTTCAGACGATAACGCACGACCCGAACTCAACTCAAACTCAGAACTGCAGCCCCACCTTGAAATACATCGCTTACAATTTTGAGTCTTATGACAATTAATAAGCTCCTGTGTAATGTTCAGGTGAGTATGAGGTGAGTTCGGGTTGAGTTTGGGTTGAGTTTGAGTTGTGCGCTGGGCGTGTGCAGTTGCATCGACAAAATAAAACGGAGCTTATTAATGTGTCCTAAAACTCGAAATTGAAAACGATGTATTTCAAAAAGAGGGCTGCGGTTGAGTTCGGGTTGAGGTCGGGTCGTGTGTTATCGTCTGAATACAGCCTTATAGTCCGAAGTAGACCTTATGTTATGGCAGAACTACTGCGGTGTCTCTGGTATATGTGTATAAAGTTAGTACCCACGGAAAGATTTCCGTGGGTACTAACACTCAATCATCATCATATCAGCCGCACTACATCCACTGCTGCCTCCCCCAAGGATCTCCACGACGATCGGTCCTGCGCTGCTCGCATCCAGCGGCTTCCCGCGACCTTCGCCAAATCGTCGGTCCACTTTGTCGGGGGCCTACCCACGGAGCGTCATCCGGTGCGCGGTCGCCATTCCAGTCCTTTAAAACTTTCAGAACCTCTCAATCTCAACTTACCTGTCAACATTACAATCCCTGATGACCACATAGCTCTTCGGGAACGATCCACAAGCGTCCTTCCGGAGACTTCGTCCCCAGAACCAGTGGCGGGTCTCCCGTTCAATGTGGACTAGCTCCCCCACGTCCAGGGAGAGGTGTCTTGAGGAGCTTCCGTTGAAGTTGTATATCGCTGGAACAAGACATCAATAAATTATTTATTTATAGACAGGTCCTAACGGCCAACTTAAATGGCTATCGTAATCGTTTTCATTTGACAGATGGAAGAGATACATTGCTACTTTTCTTTGGTAAAGTTTTCTTTGTGCTAATAATAAGTAGCAATGTGTCACATCCATCTGTCAAATGAAAGTGATTACGATAGCCTTTAAGTTAGCAGATATGGAAGGTATATAGCAAGGTTTCTTAAAGTGGGGTCCGTAGCACATGTATTAGGGGACCCTTAATCCTTTCCGTAATTAAACTACTAATAAAAGTTTTTTTTTTATATGTCTTGTTTTATTTTCTTAGAACACTCTTTGACAGGGGTCAGTGGTTTTATTTTTAATTTTGAAGGTCGTCCATGACTGCAAAAAATTTAAGTAACATTGGTAATAGACATATTGCTAGAAGAGTGATGGAAACACAATTTAGGTCTAGGGTTGCCACTATGCAGTTAATAATGAAAAAAAAAATTATTTTTTCAAATAGTGGCTGTTTCAGGGTTTATAATATATTTTGCATGATACAGTCGAGTTTCCTAATATCTAAGCACATTCATGAATCAAAAATAAATATGCAATGTCAAATTCCATAGATATCTGACAACTTTGCGCTATCATAAAATTGTAAACAATTTTTGACATCATAAGTATGTGACGGCATATATTGTCAACTAGCGACTGCCCGCGGTTTCACCCGCGTGGTTCCCGTTCCCGTGGAAATATCGGGATAAAAAATATCCTATGTTTTAATTTAGACCACTTACCATCTTTGGCCAATCAAGCAAATCCGTTCAGTAGTTTTTGCGTGATTGAGGAACAAACATCTAAACATCCAAACCCACAAACTTTCACATTTATAATATTAGTAGCATAATATCACTACAGATACAGACTCAAAAAATTGTGCGCAGTTCGTTGTTCATATTATTGAGTTCAAATAGAGTTCATAAATATCTATGCATTTTTATAAATATAAATAAATAAATATAAATATACAAATATCTGTGCAGAAATTATTGAAATCTAGAGTGTATCGATATTTTTGCTGAGAAGAGTAGGTAAGTAAAGTACTCAGATATTATTGTCTGCACTGCCGTCATACATGGTCATTTTAAACTTACCATCCAACTAAACAACTTTCTCCAAAAAACATGTGTCGAATTTTGGCACAAAATTTTGGTTATCCCATACTTAAATGATAGTATTTTTTTACATATTTGGCTCTGTGTTTCTTAGAGAAAGTTGTCCCGTTTCGTGGACTGAACACATCCTCAAAACTTGAATGGTGAATACAAAATGACCGTGTATCAGTTATGAACCGTTTATGATTCACATAATATTGATGTCTAAGTTTGCATAGATATTTATGATCATTTTATTGCTTACAATATTTTTAACCATTGACCCTGCCAATATAATGTTTATGAACTCGACTGAACCTATTTACCATATTCGGCTTTAGGGATTTTTTTTTAACGCGTTGATAACGTTGCGTTGATGTACCTATTATTTATTCTGTGACAACACTAACACTCAAGTTATAACTTAATACAGTAGCTCTGCAGTGAAAGTAGGTTATTAGTGCACACAAAACAAGATGAACTACTCATAATACTGTCAAATTGAAGTAATTAATGTTGATCTTACGACGACCCCAGGGAACTATCTCGGGGATTCTCCAGCTCTAAATCAATTATAGGCTCCTAATAAATCGAAGTAGCCTACTTTCTATTCTGTTATCGTCTTGACATATTAAACTACTTTCTGTGATATATTTATTACTTATTATACAAGGTGGAGACGACAATGCGACAATAAATGAACACATTAGTCCATAGAAGTATTTTGAAATTATCAAATAAGTCCTAGGAACAGAAAAATATAAAAACATTTTTTCAAACAAACGCACACGCACGAAAATTAATTGTATACTGAAAACAGTACTTAACTGAAAAACAAAATCCTGTGACTAAACTATTGGATATTTTTTTATGCAGACTGGGAGCGTTAATAGCTATACGACATTTAATTTTGTCACATTGTTGGTTGTATAACTTTATATATTATATTTTTCGGCCCCGCGCAGTTAACTATAGAACTTTATATGGGGAAAAAGTTGGAAATTAAGGTCATATTCTTTATTTAGCGAAAAAATATTGTTATTTCGTCAACTAGTCCAGTCAATAAATGGCTTTTAGATAGGGTTGCCACCCGCACTCTTAAATAGAGTATTGTCCTCTATTTCGAGTTAGATGTACTCTATAATCTACGGCGGCAGTAATAGATTACGCTATTTACGGAACTCTAGTGCAACTACCCTTATGAAAGACAAATATTTGTTATAAGTTGCAAAAAGTAATACAAAATATGTTTTAAAAGATAATTCAGTAAGTATAACATTAATGAAGTAAGTACTTACTCTTTTTTATGCGGTTTTACATAAATTACAAAATACTCTATATTTGTCTGAAAAAAAATTTAGCAAGTGGCAACCCTCGTTGTAGAGTGCGCGAACGGGCAACTAAGCGATTCCTTGAGAAACATGTTTAGAGTACTTAGGGAGTGAACATACTAAAAGCACAGAATAGGTTATAAGTACTCTAAAAGACCAGTTGCCCGCTCTATACCACTTTTAGAGCCATTCGTTGACTGGACTAAACCGGACACGGTAATACTTTCGCGCATGTCTTGTTAGACAGTAAAAGTTAAAAAAGACCTCTTTTTTATCAACTATTCAATTGATGAAATAACAAGTCGTAATATTTCAAGTTTCATCAACTGGATTGCGCGTATCCAGTTGGCAAATAACCCAAGTGTTATAGCACTGTCCGGTATATCTTGAAATGAAACAGTTACAATACAAGGACAATTAAGTATCGTACGTAATTAACACGGTCTATAAATAGAAACAGTTGCTATCAATAACAGTAGTTTTTGTGTCTAAAGTAAAATAATTGTAACCCATTAACTCTAACTTTTGAAGATGACTACAATCTTAATCATTTTAAAAAATATTGTGGCCTTAGAGAATTAGGTGAACACTCTGTATCAACTTGTAGTTGGTGTAAAAAGTACTAAAGTAAAACAACAATAAGCCGGTCCTTTTAGTGATGTTTTTAGTGAACACAGTACTTCAAATGATGTTGTAAGTACAAGTACGTTACATCTTAGGAGTAGTAAAGGAACGACTTGCTTTTTTAATTAAATTACCATAGACTTAACAGGGGTCGAAACTGGTTGCAGTGTCAAAAATACTGATTTTACTGACTGTAAGACTCAAAAATACTGACTTAATTTCTATGTTTAAATGTGTAGTGAGTATAAAAAGAGGGGTTTAAGACAGAGTTTAACAGAGTTGACAATTTTATATATATTTCTAAAGTACTAGAAAAAATCGACCTGCCATTAAATGGTTCTCTTATACACATGGCATGACATGGCGATAAATAGCTTTATAAAGCCGAATATGTTAGATGAGGTACCATGCACAAGCATACAACACAAAACCACGGAAAATCGCCACTTTTTGAAAAAAAAAAAGTTTTTTCTTTGGTAAATACACTGAATAGTGGCAACCCTAGACCAAAATTTTTTGTAAGTTTTATCCATTAATCTTGTAAGTTTGCTTGCCTTTTGTAAAAAAAAGGCCGCGTAGCGCGATTTTTAGTCAGTTTCATCAAGTAATCTTGTATTCTTGCCTGTCTATAGAAAAAAACGGTAGCGCAGCGTGATTTTTAGTCAGTTTCATTCACTAATATTGTACTCCTGCCTATCTATAGTAGAAACAAACGGCCGCGCAGCGCGACTTTTAGTCAGTTTCTTCCACTAATCTTGTAGTCATGCTTGTCTAGTAAAAACAATCGGCCGCGCAGCGCGATTTTTAGTGAGTTTCATTCACTAATCTTGTACTCTTGCCTGTTTACAGTAAAAACAAACGGTTATAATAAAAAAGTGTATAAAAATTAACATAGGTAGCTAAAAAACTGACTTTACTGACCGAAGCCAAAAAAACTGACTTTTACTGACTTTACTGACCAGTTTCGACCCCTGACTTAAGTATCTAAACAAGACATGACGCTGATTTCTGTAAACCTAAACGGCGATCATTGGTCAATATCACGAGGTTACGCTAATTACTCGCCTCTCCATTACTGGAGGTTGGCCGTCAGCTTAAAGAACTTCTCTCTGTCCTGCGCCAAGCAAAACAGTTGTTCGACGCTGGCCATACTAGTCAATTCCCTAATGTTGCGCAACCACGATTTTTTCCATCTTCCAGCGCGTTGTTGGCCTTCAATCGCAGGACATGGCCATATCCAACTTTTGTTTTCTTGACGGTCTTTGCCAACGCTCTGAAGAACTCTCATGTTGGAAACCTTCTCAGTCCAACTAATTCGCAGCATTCTTCGGTAGCCTGAACTGTGCCCTGTCGGAGCTGTGTCTTGTCGGAACTAGGTGCACTCGTAATGAAAACCTCCACAAGCAAAACATAGTTTTACACCAGCAAGTATAGAGCTCTAAAAGACTTCTTATAGTACCGATCTAAAAATATTGTCAAGCGCAAAAAAAATCTTACACATTTGCCACCAAACCAATTAAGCACCCTCCTCACAAACGGCGACCGTTTGCACTTACTCCGTCCCATATCAATTAGTCCAAGTTTAGTCCAAATGAAGAATACTAACAACAAACGACATCCTCTATAGATATAGCAAGAAACCTTTCACGGGACCAAAACAATAGGCTCGCCAAATTATAGTCAAATTAATGCAAATGTTGATACGTGAAATATTGCAAATTTTAATAAAGGTATATTCGAATGTCAACAAACTATTTATGATGGATGGAAATGAAAAGTCGTAGAAAAAAGACGGGTTATAGATAAGAAAAGAATAGAAGGACGTACTGAACCGACACCAAATAATAGTGATGATGATGATGCAGAAATCAAATTACTTTTTGAGAAAAAAGAATACAAAATATATAATACTTTCAATTTAAAATATTTAAGATTACGTCATATTGATTCGTACTGAGACATTGTGAGACATTGTCTCCGCAGCGCAAGATTGATTTCATTAAAATCCGTATCAAAACTACAAAACTTGAAATGTACACATACTTTTTAGGTCTATTTTCCTGTGTTTTTCTAACATTAAAACTCAATGAGTATTTCTAACCTATTATAAAATACAAAAGGGTCTACTACTACACAGTGATAGCACAGTACTTACATATCGAACAATTAATCCATTACAATAGGGCGGAATGTGTGAGTCAACGGCGCGTCACTTGCGCCCGCGCACCCAAATCGAGACAACCGCGCGGCGAATGCTGATTGAGTCGCCATAGACGTTTGAAGAGTTAGAAAAGACTGGACATGTTAATGATATCGTGTTGTGTGTGAATTTTCAGTGAATCTAAAAAAAGTCTCGACGATCAACGATGGGACAAATTTTGTCAGAATTATACAATATAAAAACTGAGGATTTTCCTAAAATCAATACTGGCGATAAAGTTCTACAAATGATATAGCTAAGCATCAAAAGACACTGTTGTTCGATAGTTGCAATATTTTAGGTACTTATTCACATTTCATAATTTTATATTGCCCTTTATGCCACAAATCGGTAGTTCAAGAAAATAATATTTGCAAGCAAGTGTAATACGAGGTCAATATGAAGCTAAAAATAATAAGTAAAAGTGCACAAATATAATAATTAAAAAGTACTTACTAAATAATACTTTAAAAAAATAAGCATGCTTAAACGAACCTCTCATAATGAAAAATATCAATGAAGAATTCATATCATGTGAGTAGGAGCAACAGAATGAAGGAACAAACTTTCAAATCCAAGTTTCTTCGTAAACCCACCCACACAATGTTTTGAGAACATTCTCATTCAAAATCAGATTATTATTATGTATTCTGTGACAGGTCACAGGACTAAGAATTTTGCATTCAAATTACGGTGGTATTGTATGTCACACACAATGCTTATTTTGAGGAAGTATTTTTAAGTGGAAAATGCATCTGAAAGTTACAAATTTAAATCAAGAGTACTATCCCCGTCAATTAGTAATGCGCTGGAACCTTGTCAAATTAACATACACATCATCGTCATCCGCAACTAAAAATGACAAAAAACAGTAAAATTCTAATAGGTATTATAATATATTAATTATTGAATTCTTATTTTCAATAAGAAAGGGTCTAGGTATATGAGAAAATTACAATTGTTTTTCGTTTTTGAGGTTAAAATCATGGCCGCCAGGCGCATTACCAATTGACGCGGATAGTATAATGTGACATTCTGATCGCATTTAATTCATAAATACGCAGTGGATGATCTTCGAAACATCAACGTTTTAAACCTCATAAAGGGTAAAAATGAATGAACATAATTAATTTGTACCCAAATCATTTATAACATTTCTTTTTATTAACTTTTTACGTAGTCTTAATATATAAAATCGTAAACTGAATGACTGACTGAATGACTGACTGACTGATCTATCAACGCACAGCCCAAACCGCTGGACCTAGAGACTTGAAATTTTGCACACAGATACTTTATACCGTGTAGGCATCCACTAAGGAAGGATTTTTGAAAATTCCATCCCTAAGGGGATGAAATAAGGGATGAAAGTTTGTATGAAAGTCCCTCAGTTTTGAAGCTAGAATCTTCAAATTTTGTGTTTAGGCTGACGATTGAAAATTAATAAATACGGGTCTCAGCGTTTTTCAAAATTCTACCCCCGAAGGGGTTAAAAGGGGGCTGAAGTTGTGTATTAAAGAAAATCCTTCATTTTCGAAGTAAAAATCGCTAAATTTATAATTTAGGCTTATGGATAGAAATCTAAAGCAACGTATATTGTTTTTGTTAGGATTTCAACTCCAAAGGGGATGAAATGGGGGTGTAAAGGGTTTAAAAAAACCTAAAAATAGATATGGATGTCGTTATCGGGGTTTTGTGGGATGACGATTGCATAAATGACATTTATTTAGAAGTCCAACCACGGTGGACATGATTTAACCCCTAAAGGGGTGAAAATGGGGTCCAAATTTTGTATGGAAAAATAATATAAAATAGACATTACAACTTTAAACTTCTTAGGAGCACATCTAAAAATAAATAGGCAAATATATATTTTGTTATTTTGAAAATCAACCCCTTAGGGGGTAAATGGGGTGAGTAAACATAAAATCGATATAGATGTCGTTATTGGGGTTTTCTGGGATGACGATTGCAAAAATGACATTTATTTTGAAGTCCAACACGGTGGACATGATTTAACCCCTAAAGGGGTGAAAATGGGGTCCAAATTTTGTGTGGAAAAATAATATAAAATAGACATTACAACTTTAAACTTCGTAGGAGCACATGTAAAAATAAATAGGCCAATATATATTTTGTTATTTTGAAAATCAACCCCTTAGAGGGTAAATGGGGTGAGTAAACATAAAAATCGATATAGATGTCGTTATTGGTGTTTTCTGGGATGACGATTGCAAAAATGACATTTATTTTGAAGTCCAACACAGTGGACATGATTTAACCCCTAAAGGGGTAAAAATGGGGTTCAAATTTTGTATGGAAAAAGAATATAAAATCGAAATTACAACTTAAAAATTCGTAGGAGCACGTCTAAATATATATTTTGGGATATTGAAAATCAACCCCTTAGAGGGTAAGTGGGGTGAGTAACATAAAAATCGATATGGATGTCGTTCTTGAGGTTTTATGGGATGGTGATTGCGAAAATGAGATTTATTTTGAAGTCCAACGCGATGGACATGACACATATGGACCTGGACCTGGACATGCACATCCAGGGAACGGGAACGAGAACCGGAACGGGCACGGGCACGGGCACGGGAACGGTAACGGTAACGGTAACGGTAACGGTAACGGTAACGGGAACGGAACGGAACGGAACGGACTGGACCGGACCGGAACGGAGCGGAGCGGAGCCGAACGGAGCGGAACGGAGCGGAACGGAGCGGAACGGAGCGGGACGGAACGGAACGGAAAGGAACGGAACGGAACGGGAACCAGACGGTAACGGGAACTAGAACGGAACGGGTACGGGAACGGGAACAGAAGGGGTACGGGACGAGTACGGGACGGGATCGGACGGGATCGGAACGGGAACGGAACGAAACGGGAATGAAACAGGAACGTAACGGGAACGGAACGGGAACGAAACTGGAATGAAACGGGAACGGAACGGGAATAGAACAAGATGGGAACGGGAACGGGAACAAGAACCGGACGGGAACGGAACGGGAACAAGAACGGGAACGTAAGGCGTACGGGACGGTTAGGGGACGTTTACGGGACGGGAACGCAGCAGGAACGGAACGGGAATGGGAACGGGAACGAAACATGAACGGAACGGGAATATAACGGGACGGGAACGGGAACGAGAACAGGATGGGAACGGGACAGGAACGGGATGGAAACGCGAACGGAAACGGAAGGGGTACGGTACGGTTACGGGACGGGAACGCAAACGGGACGGGAACGGAACGGGAACGGGGAACGGGAGCGGGAATGGGAACTGGAAGCCTTGTGCGAGGCCCGCCACACGCGGCAAATTTCTTGCCTCGCGAGGCAGCGCGCTTGATGGGGACTCGCCTAATCGCGTAAAAATGGCTGGCCGGATCCTGGTTGAAGGTTCCTTAAAAGGATTTCGTCTAATATCCACGCGGACGAAGTCGCGGGCAGAAGCTATTTATTATAAGTACAAGTCTTGACAAGTTTTTTGGTACGCGTTTTCTGGATTTTTTTATATGCCTTTTTTTAGAATTCTATATTTATCAATACGTTTGTAAGGTACCCTGTCTAGACTTAACTAAGTCTATGCGAACTCGACTCCATAGGGCACCTGTCACTCGATACTACCAGTAATATAATACCAGTACTAGGTTCAATGGATGCACTAATGACGGCACGCAGCTTCGTCCACAGAAGGAGTGGAATATGAATATCTAATCATATGATATTAAATCATTTTGAGTCAGTGATTTCTATTTATTGGGTTTTATTTATGCACAACGGGATAATGCTTGGGCTTTACTTCACCTCAAGTTAAGTTACGATAAGGCTGAAGGTGGAAGCGCACTACACCCGGAATCCTCATCACTGAGGAGCTGGCTAACTTACCTCTAACTAATTGAGATAATTTTCAAATTGTTGTTATGGCGTCAGACTTAGGTAAGATGGTGGTACAGTCAGTGGCACGAATCATGAAAATTTTTCGACGGAGTAGGGATAAGTTCGCGCATGTGCTCTTGTGAGCGACCAATAGCGCGCGCCCCTCTCCCGCCGCCCGCGCCCCTCACCGCAACGCATACCCAAAATACGCGTTCCGCGCAATCCCCACCCGATTTCATGATTCGTGCCACTGACTGTATGGTAGCTACCTCATATGCATTGTTAAGCCACACAGACGAGTCTTAAGTCACTGCAAGTACTCTTTTTTAAATAACATCAGGAGCTAACCTTGTAAATGACACAGACCATATAAATGCTTCTTGACAGTAAATAACTTTGACATGGCATGATTTTAGAGGTACATACATTACAACCAATCCATTTGGTGAAGGAAGTTTCTTTAGTGATGCACCGTACCACGGAGGTACCAATTCCATTCTCAAGAGTTAGATAGATTACCTATCTATTGCTTGCGAGCGAATGGTAGAAAGTCAACCATTTGTATCATGATCACATGTGGACCATTCTCCTTTATACCATTGATAGAACATGACAGTAGTATTTATGATAGATAGGCAAGCGCTTGTCCGCTATCACGCCTGATGGTAGGCGATGATGGGATCTACGATGAAAGTGGCGAGGGGGAAATCATGGCGAAGGTAAGCGGTTCTACAAAAATATTGTGATCTTAGTCGATCGGTGGGGTGGGATTTCTAAAAGGTAAGCCGATGGGAATCTGCTTGTATGGACCCTTCACCACAGTATCCGATAATAGTAGTATCCTGCCAAAAATCACCAAACAAAGATTAAATGGGTAGGTCAAATGTTTTGGCAGGCAATAATCGGTGCTTCCCCCGCTTCCTCATCGAGGAAAACAGGACGAGGGGACAAATTGAAATAATAAATAGTACAAATGGCAGCACATCAAACTGATAGTTTCAACAGTCGAATTTGGCGTGCAAATCCTAACTTCCTAATACTTCCTAACTTTCTTATTACCCAACGTATAATACACAGGTTGGTCAAAAGTTCTGTTACTGAGTTTCTTTATCGATTACTGGCCATTAAAACAAATGAAAAGAAAAAATAAAAATGACATATTATTGACAGTTTTATAAGCTATAATTCCATACCACACGTATATCATATTTTGTTTATTTCACCATGGAATGGGGGTTGAAGGAGAATCGTGTCGCTGTAATTGCTCTGCACAAATGTGGGCAGCCACCGAATATGATTTTCAAGTTGCTACAAAAGTTGAAAATCAACAAGCAATTTATTTATCGCACTATCCATAGGTACAGTAATACCTTGACCATCGATGACCGAAAAAGGTCAGGAAGACCACGCACCGTTCGGACACCAGCTGTGATCAAGGCAGTGAAGGCGAGAATCACGAGAAATCCCGTCCGGAAGCAAAGTTATTGGCAATACAGATGACTGTGAAGAGAAGTTCCCTTAAAAAAATTATCAATGATGACCTTGGGCTTCACGCTTACCGTAGACGAAAGGGCCATCTGCTAAACGCACGATTGAAGGCTATGAGGTTAGCACGAAGTCGCGCTCTACTAAAGCGGTACTCACAAAACGGCCATCGAAAAATCTTGTTTACTGATGAAAAAATCTTCACAGTCGAAGAAAATTTTAACCGTCAAAATGATAGAGTATACGCTAAGAATAGTAAAGAAGCCAGCATGATTGCTCCGAGGGTCCAACGAGGTCACCACCCCTCATCGGTGATGATTTGGCTGGGGGTGTCCTATTCAGGGCTAAGTAAGGTTCATTTCTGTGAAAAAGGTGTGAAAACTGGCGCTAGAGTCTATCAAGATACCGTTCTAGAACCTGTTGTCAAACCCTTAAGCCACACTTTATTTCAAAACCAGCCATGGGTCTTCCAGCAGGACTCTGCCCCTGCGCACAAAGAAAAATCTACACAAGCATGGTTTCGGGCTAACAAAATTGATTTTATCGCGCAGGAAGAATGGCCATCCTCCAGCCCAGACTTAAATCCTCTGGATTATGCCATATGGCAACTTATTGAGGAGAAAGCATGTGCTAAGCCCCACATGAATCTCGACTCTCTTAAGCGCGCTATTCTCAAGGCAGTCGCAGAATTGGATATGGTGGTAGTTCGTGCTGCCATCGATGACTGGCCTTGTCGTCTAAAGGCGTGTATTCATGCCAGAGGCGGTCATTTCGAATAATTTTAATACATGATAATCTTAAATATTTGTGCTTTCATTTGGTATATAATTCATTGTAGCATTATTTGTAAATTTAGTATTATTCATGTTTTCCATAGTTACAGAACTTAGTAACCAACTAGGTAGAATTACAATAATAGCTAAGACCATCAAACAGAACAACTTTTATTATGGGACCAAGTCTGAAATCGCGAAAAAAATCGGCTGTTTTATACATTTTCATATTTTCGTTATTAATTTTTGTACGAAACAGTTTTTTTTCGCGATTTCAGAGTTGGTCCCGTAGTAAAAGTGTTTCAATTTGATGTTCCCTATCTACCATATTCTGGTTGAGCCATTGATTCTGTTACACGTTGTATAATAAATGCGAAAGTGAGTTTGATTGTTACGCTTTCAAACTACTAAACCGATTATCATGTAATTATGTTAGGGGTTGGTACAGAAAAGAACAGGGTGCCTGTCGTTGAGAAAAAAGAACTGTTCCTTTGGGATAGAAAAATAACTAACGACGTAGACGAAGCCGCGGGTGGCTGCTAGTAAATGAATAAAGATTTCAGAGTAAAGGCCTACTCAAAACTGACCGGTATCCTGTACCGGTGGCGGTAACGACATCCCGATTCCCGATGGGTATGCGGATAACGCGCTGTTCAAACCATAGCCAGGCTAGGCCCACTCCGCGCTTTAGGTACGAAGCTACAAGTAGCCAGCGGGTCCGTCCGGACGGACTAATTTCAGAGGGCTAGCGCGTGCCGGCTGGGTCGCACGTTAGCAGTTCGATTTCGATAGTCACTCTATAATAATATTATTATAACCAAAATGAAGGCATATGACATCGTAATGGGCTGCCTTAATACTAATAAAAAGGATCCGAACCTCACGTGTATTTCACACTTCCAAAAGTCATCGAAAACGACATCGAAACGTAAGAAGTGCTTGTCTACTAGGTACTTAGTATTTAGTATCCATTTATTCTTAGGTAGGTACTTACTTTTGTTAAACAATATTCATTCACCCAAACTATTTACTGAAATATTAATTTATAGATTAGGTAGGTACTTACTTACCTACTTTCGAAATAAAGTTAATTATGAATACAATTTCATTTCGTATGAAAGCAAATTGACTCAAAGTCAGCATGTCTGATGTGGCGTTGACTGTACCTATCCTAGGTTATTTTGAAACATATTTAAGTACCTACACATTATTTCACAACTTCATAACTTGTAATAAATTAACTACTTGTTATTTAATTATTATATAAAAGAAGAAAGTGAAACCCTGAATTCGTTAGAGGAGATAAGAGCTACGCGATAGAAAGAGAGGCAACTTCTAGGTGAATATAACTGTAGCCAAGGGAGCGGCGTGCAACCTGAATTGCACTTTATTGTGTACGGCATAGAGTCGCTATTTAAATAATTGACTTTGCGGAGTGGATCTTCTGTACTTGTACTATTATGTATTCTGCCATAGCGGAAATTTACTGGACAAAGTTTCGCCGAATACGCGGTACATTCCGCGTACCCATACGGTATGCGGTTCCGGTTTCGCGACTACTGCGAAAATTCTTTACAAATTACCGTGCGGGATATCGCTCGGGTATTACAGTACGAGGCACGTATCTTGAAATTTGTCGACGAAGTGGGGATAAACTCGCGCATGTGCTTTTGTGAGCGACCAATAGCGCGCGCCCCTCTCCCGCCGCCCTTACCGCTACGCATGCCCAAAATACGCGTTCCGCGCAATCCCCACCGGCACCCTGATTATCTAAAAAGAAACTATTTAGCGACCGGTTGCATTTGACATACATTGCCACTTTTCTTTGGTATGTTTTTTTTTACCCAAAAAGAAGTAGCAATGGATTACGATCATCTGTGAACTGCAGCAGTCGCTAGGTTGTTTTTAATTAGATAATCAGCCCGCCGATTTCAAGATACGTGCCTCGTACTGTACCGCTACCGCGGATACCGCTCAGGGGCCGTACCGGCTAAATTACATGGCTATCGTAATCGCTTTCATTTGACAGATGGATGTGATACATTGCTACTTTTCTAAGGTAAGATTTTATTTATGCCAAATAGAAGCAGCAATATATCAAATCCTTCTGTCAAATGAAAGCGATTACGATAGCCATGTAAGTTAGCCGGTACGGCCCCCGATTTGGGTAGGCCTTTAATTTAGCTAGAGAAACATTTAATTTCATGCATGACCAATAAAAATTTTAAGTACAGGTAAGTACTTATCGTAAACGTAATATTTATGACAATGAGAACACATAATTAGGGTTGCCAAACATTTTCACGAATATCCATATTAAAAATATAGTACTTCTCCTTTATTTATTATTGAGAAACAGTTTTTACAACCTTTATTGTCACGGGTTTTTTTTTTTGAGGTATCTGAACATGGTAAGATAAATGGAAAAGAAAAACATAGAATAATAACCCAGCCGGCACTGGCTATATTGCTAAAATATTATAGATTTGGTCATTGAGTAGGTACTATTTATTATTATAGTAGATTAGGCAACCCTACACACAGCATCACTCTTAATAATTTAATATGTATCGACTAAGCGCCTATTTGTTGTTAAAACAGCCGAAATGTCAAGGTCTGGTTTGATCAAACAATCTTATCGCTAAATAACTTATAGTTATCGATATCATGAGATAACAATTCGATAATCTGAAACGACGATTACGTCTCTCTCTACTGACTGCATATTGCAGAAGTGAATGCAATGGGATGCTCGGTTTTGGGGTTCCGTACCCAAAGGGTAAAAACGGGACTCTATTACTAAGACTCCACTACTGTACGTCTGCCTGTCTGTCACCATCACCACACTGTATAGCTAGACAGTTTAAATTTTCACAGATGTTGAACTTCTGTTGCCACTATACAACAAATACTAAAAACATATTAAAAAAAATATGGGGGCTCCCATACATCAATGTTGTATTGATAATAGTACGGAACGTTTCGTGCGCGAATCCGACTCGCACTTGGCCGGTTGAACAAAAAAGCGACATATGAATCAGTGTACTTTCCAAATTATTTGTACCAGGCAAGTTTTGTATCGATCAGACGAGCGATATTTTAGTTGTTTTAGTGTAACCGCCTCTGCCCCCCTAGCATGACTACCGTAAAAATGTTATAATATAATATGATAGCAATTAATCACGTTTAACTGTCAAAAGACAATGGATTTTGACAGTTGAGTGATGATAAAACGCTATATCACGCGATATATATCGTGTTTCGGTAGTCATGCTGGGGGGGCGGTGGTGTAGTGGTTCTGTCTGTGGTTAGGGGGCGTCCATTAATCACGTGATGTATTTTTGGCCAATTTATAACCCCCCTCCCCCCTGGTGAGGTTTTACGTTCACCCCCCCCCCCCCTCCTCTAAATCACGTGTATTTTTTGGTAAAAAATAATCTCAATTTTTTTGCGTTCAACGAAAAAAATTTATACATGTGATATCTCACTACACCCTCCCGTCCCCCCTTGTGATACTTCGTGATTTTTGCAACTACCCCCCCCCATTCGAGACTCACGTGATTAATGGACGACCCCTTAGCAGGTTGGCAGCTTGGCAGTCAACGTGTTAAGAATGTAATGGCCGAATACGCAAAGGCTTCTTAGTTAAAATCTTTAGTTATGGTCTCTTTGTAACTTTAAGGAAGCTGTCTCTGACAACTTTTTTGAATTTAAGGTGGCCTTAACTTTAAGAATTGTTTGTGTATTTGGCCATATGTCAGCTCCAAAAGACCACTTATTTACTACATTACACAATAGATTATATAAAAAGCATGATTATAATATACTCTCAAATGAGGAAATAATATGCATACGTTTTCCTTATTTAGCTAGAGCTTTATGATAAAATTTTAACAATAAACACAAGGGTATTTCATATTTTTAGAATATTAAAAAATTATTCAAAAATTCACAAAAATTTTATGATCTGCGTAGTGGATTGGTGGAGTGGGATTTTTAAAGGTAAACCGATGGGAATCGCCTTGTATGGAATGGACACTCTGCACTGATGGGCACCGACTAGTGATGGGCCAACTCGAGTTCCGACCCGGGTTGACTCGAGTTGCAGTTGTAACGGGTCAACTCGAGTCAGCCCGTTAAGAACTCGAGTCAGCCCGTTAAGAAATCGAGTTGTGTACCTTCGCTTCCGCGCGCCGCCGCAGCCATGCTCAGCCCGGCCCGGCGGCGGAGTTGGCCGATCTAATCCGAGTTTACCCACTACGGGTAAACTCGGATTAGACTCGCTTACAGCTACGAAAATTCGGCTCGGTTTCAATTTCAATTCAACTCGAGTTAGCCGACCCGAGTTGGCTAACGGGTCAACCCGCTACGACCCGCTAGCCAACTCGGGTAGGCTAACTTGAGTTGAATTGAAACCGAGTTACGCGAATTTCCGAGTTGGCTCGCGGGTCGTAGCGGGTCGACCCGCGAGCCAACTCGGGTTGGCTAACTCGAGTTGAAACCGAGTTGCGCGAATTTTGAAACGGGTTGACTCGAGTTGGAAATAAACCGAGTTGGCCCATCGCTAGCACCGACCTTCCTTATGCCGCGTTCCGAATCACGCTAACAGTGCTGTTGGCGTAATTTGGAACTACGCCTTATTGACAGGCCAGCAGCCGCCCGAAACTTTGTCTGCATGGTATATTTCTATCACTCAAGAACGGTACTTTTTTGGGAACCCTTTTTTATGTCCCTATGTCTTTTTCTGGATGTACCCGTGACAATGTGTAGGTAGGTATCTAAGATTTCATGATGGTTGTTGAGTAGAATCGCACCTTTTGCTAATCCGACCAAGTGTTAACAAAGTTTATTTAAAAACCTTTTTTTACTGCCTTCCGGAGAAATGAGTTTTGGACCTTTTCAAATCCGGCCAAGTGCTAACAACTGGTTAAGACTTGGATACGTTACTTTCATAGTGGTGGCCAGTTCAGTTGATTGCCAGTTGATTTTCAGATCAGAGTTTTCAGTTTCAAGATTTCCGTACAAATTTTGCAGTTCTTTAAACATATTTTTATATCTCTTAGAATGATGATCAGATCAGTTGGGTGTGTATAGCGACCCGAATTCCCTCCATTCACTCCCTGGATAGCCATCATCAGATCACAGCAAGGTCAATTCTTGGCAGAGAACTAAGGCTTTAAAGTTACCTCGTTTGTATGAATATAGACTTGTGTGCTTTACTGGCCAATTATCTGGCCAGTAACGCACTGTATTTAATAACTAGCGGCCGCCCGCGTTTTTCACCCGCGTGGTTCCCGTTCCCATGGGAATATCGGGATGAAAAGTATCCTATGTTTTAATCCAGGCTATCTACTATCTGTTTGCCAAATTTCAACCAAATCCGTTCAGTAGTTTTTTCGTGATTGAGGAACAAACATCCAAACATCTAAACATCCAAACCCACAAACTTTCACATTTATAATATTAGTAGGAAGTAGGATAAATATTAATTTAGTTTGAATAAGGAGGATGGGCATTAAACCATACAAGGCCTTATACAGATTAGTGGATAGCTTCCTGTCTTTATCACAATTTATTTGGTGTTGCCGCAGCATCTATTTTTTTTCTCCATAAATCTCTATCATCTCAGAATAATTTAGGGCGGCCACATAGTGTATGTAATTTCTGTCTGAAAAATTCTGATGGTCGCCGGAAGGAACTCTGTGCATACATTTTGTATTAGACCGTGCACTGTTAGAATTAGAATTTCTCTAACAGTGTGCGGGGTCTAATACAAAATGTATGTACTTATTACGTATAGTTCAAAGGATTGTAAAGGAACTTAATAAACCTATTAAAGTGCAGGGTCTATTACAAAATATATGCACCGAGTGCCTTCCGGCGACTGTCAGAATCTTTCTGAGAGAAATTTCTTACAATATGCGGCCGCCCTAAATTATTCTGAGATGATAGAGATTTATGGAGAAAAAAAATTATTTATATATATTCTCTCTATCCATATAATTTTTTACACAACCCATTACTTATATTTAAATCGGATTTTTAATAATGAAAATGAGATCAACATCAGAGGATCTACCTAGGTGTTTACTTGCCTTCTTTAGACATTTAGATTATTTTACATTTAGATTATGTTTGTAGAATCGTTACAAAAACATTAAAAACGTCATAATCTTCAAACATTTTTAGCCTTCAATAACCAAGTCTTTGATTAAGGGAGTGGCTCTTTCGCAAAGGTTATTTTAAACGAATATTACATAGAATTACGGTCAATTTCTAACAGGATAGTTTGAATAGCCGCTCTGGATGCGATATTATACAATGTTTATATTTATCTCGAACTATGCGGGAGGCAAAAGTAGCAACAAGTGGTCGCAAGATGATATCAAGATAACGAGCTGACATCAATTTAGAACGAAACAAACATAAACTTACCGACACCATAGCAGTCCTCGTTTTCTAATTTCTCCCAAACCGTCATGTTGTTGAATTCACGATAGTTAATTTTTCAATCACAAAACACGAAACTCGTCATTTTGGTTTTAGCTCAAACTGAACCACAGACTAACTAACAGGGGGGGGGACACTCTTGACACTCCTATACTAAGTGACATTATTGTAAAGGAAGTGCTTTCATCTGTCATTGGCGAAGATCATTACTTCATACAACTTTTTTTTATAAGAACTCCCTCAACGATCAAGCAATGCTTGACAAGCACGTAAATGCTTGTCAAGCAGTTTATGGTTTGGGAATAGACAATGATTTTCTAATAGTCATTAGCGAGAGTACATTCATAAAGGTAGGTATACTCTTTTTATCAAAAACAAAATTTAATTGTCAGTTTTTTCCTTTAGCAATATCACAAAAATCTTTTTCTGTGTTTATTTCGCACGTTTACTTATTTCAGTTGCTCCTTTCCACCGTTTCCCAACAAAAGAATAAGGACCCGGATAGTTTTAAAGATTGGGTAGAGATTGTTAGTGAAAATGTGTTGACAAGTTAAAAGAATGGGGTCTGCAACCAGCACCTTCGCCAGCAGGATAAGGCCTGTAGGCGTAGTACCTTCCCTTCACCTACCGGCAATTCATCGTGTAAGTTTTTTATGTAGGTACTAGGTAGGTACCATAGTAGAATCAAATTACTACCTCCTTGATTAAGGGTGCGTTTCCACTGAAGCAACATCACGTAAATTTTTTTGGGGCTTTAAAAATGGGGCGCTTGATTTTGAAATTGAAATATATATAACTTTGTAGAGTTTCGTAAGGCCTTTCAAATGATACTATAACCCCGGCGCGGAAGTTTGTATTATTATTTTAGTGTTTATGAAAATATAGTTTTTTATGTTATATTTTTTCAGGCAACCAGACCCATCCCAGTTCCAGACCCATTTCAATTCCAACCCATCCCACTTCGTCTTCATATACCAGAAATATCATGTAAGTTTTGTTTACGCAAATTAAGGGTAGATATTTCTCAAAATAATTGTACCGTTACGTGCAGGTAAAACGCAGTTACTTTACGCACACGTTTTGTTATGAACATCGCTCCTCTAGAATTACAAAGACGTAACTGCAAACATCATGCATAATGCCCTCATTATGCATCAATTTCATAAGCTACAATATTTTTAATAATAAAATTACAAACATTTTTTTTCAGATCACAGCCCACCCCCATCCCACTCTGTTGTCATCCTGATACAGGTGCAGTACGAGCTATCGAGCAGTTTAGTTGTGGCAACCGCAAATGATGAAATTTTTTTTTTTTTTATAAAAAACATGTATTATTACTTGTTTCAATTCCGGGACTCTTTGGCTCCATAATCGTTTTATAGACTTAAAGTAAGGGTGTAAGTAAAATGATTGTATTATATCTCGTAATAATATATAGGACTTCGTATAGGTGTCAGTTAAATTATTTTGGTTCGACCTTGCACCATCCTTCCTGTTTTTCTATGCGGAAGCATTAATTGCTTATTTACGAATAATTTTACTGGAATGGTTTTAATATTCAGTTATCAATTACTGGCTGCGCAACATGTTTTGATGAAAATGTATTTTCATTAAAACTGCTAGCAATACATATTAAGTGTTAGTGATGTGTTCTTTAATAGGTTACATTTAACAAGATTATGTTATACTTACCTGGGAAAAATTAATAGCTGTGGCGAGGGGTGAAATTATGGCGAAGGTAAGCCGTTCAACAAAAGTGTTATAATCTGCATAGTGGATCGGTAGGGTGGGATTTCTAAAAGGTAAGCCAATGGGAATCGTCTTGTATGGACCCTTCGCCACTGTGTAGGTACATTAGTATACCTAATACTACTAGGTAGGTATACTAATGTACTACACAAACATGGTCAGGGTACCTACTACGCTAATAGGCACCCTGACCGTGTTTGTGAATGAATAAATATTAAGAAATAAGAATATGAACAATTTTGAATAAAATTATCCCTAGGCATAAACTGAGAGGAATAAATAAAAACATAATGACTCTTTCACTTAATTGTTTAATTTTGTGTCCTTTTCTTTTCTCCCTTTTGTAATTATGTTTTAACTGTTTTGTTCTAGTTATCTCTTATAACATTTGAAACGTTTGTTCTCATGTGTTAGTTATTTTCTTCGGAAAAAATACTAATACTAGTGAACACGGCGTTTAGAATGTTATAAAAGATAATTAGAACAAAGCCGTAGGTAGGATTGCTAGATTAGGTACTAAAAAAAAAAACAAACTAACAAGAAAATCGCCGATCAGAGATGGCGCTTCAAAATGAGTAAGTTTTAAAATCGCCAGAGGGCTCTCTACCCCTATTTTTTTTTATCTTACTCTATGCTAACTAACTAAACTAGAAGACGATGCATTTTTACCTAAATGTCAAAGTCAAATCACAGACTAGTTAGACTACAAATCGCGCGCCGCGCAGCGCAGCGCGCACAGTGTAAAATTATTGTCTATGATACGTAGTGAAGAGAACAAAATAACGTGAAAAAAGCGTTATTGCTAATTTAGATTAAAGTAAAAGAATAACTGTTTTTTTTATTATAACGGTAGTTATTATTGTTACACCCTTTTTTGAAAAGTGTCTTGAATATATTTTGATAAAACATTGTTTTTTTATGAAAGTTGTCATTAGATAATAAAACAATAGCTCATTATCGAATTCACATAAAAAATAACGGAAATATTCTGACTACATTAAATTTTATTGTTATTTCATTTAACGATTGAAAAAGAAGTACCTTCTGTTATGAATAACACAAAGTAGGTACATAAAATACTTTATCTAGCAAAGATTTCTTGTTAACAAACGCTCTCACGCGATTACTGACGATAAAGCATATTAGTTTATTACTAATAATATTATAATATAGATATAAATACTTTTTTTAAATCGCTCATTCACTCACTCGCGCACCGATAGCGCGCGACGACAAATGGACAACATTTCATTTTGAGAAAGTACTAAAACTAGAAAATCATTTCGAGATTTTAGTGTTCTAAGCTCATATTATGTTTCTTTTCAGAATTTTAAGTTCAGTATTTTTTACGTTATTTAAAAAAACTATAATCTAGTTCAAATTGGGAATGTCAGGAAGTTTGAGTTGAGTCTATTTGTCTTGTATTTATATTATCTGTGCATTCATTAAAAAATAAAATCCATTGTCATAATAAATCATAGTGACAGAATGTCATTCAAGCGTATTTCTGATCAGACTAGTAAAATGTAGAAATTTATAAAATATTCTTCTAAAAACTTAAAAGAAAGTCATAGCATTGTGTGGGATACTTATGCGTTACCAGTGAAATTATGTCTTGTGTGATTAAAGGCTATAAATCTCGCACAGGAAGAAATGAAAATAATCAATAAACATTATGATTTCATCGGTAAGTTTATATTGTTTTGTTTTAGATGTTTTTATATATAGTCTGTCTCAATCCAATTTAATGAAAATGTAAACAAAGACGCCATTATTCCGACCATAGACTATTTAGTGATGTAGTGAAAATTAGATCAATTGTGAATCGATAAATTAATTGATTGCTTCGATTAAATTAATTGAATGCTATTATGTTGGATTTCCTTAGGAAGGAATACTGACAAAACAAAAGTAATAACTAATAGATTAGATAACGGACGGCAGGCGTTCAAGAGTTAAAAATAAAATGGGAATGGTCAGGACAGGGAAAAAACGCTGAAGCTATTCCGTCAACGCCGAACGTGCCGCATCGGGCACAACACACGTGACCGACACGTGGCCGCACGAAAACGCTTTTTACTCAATTATAGAGACTGATAGTGTATGGACAACCTTATTTTAGAGACAAGCTTATGAAATTCCTAACAATCAGTGATAAAAATATATAGTGATCTGTGCTTTGACATTTTGTACCAACAAAAAATGTCGTAATGACGTATGACGTGTTTGGTGTCGGGTTTCAAGTGGTCTCAATTGTTGTTTTTATAAACTTCTCAGGATGTTTGAAGAGGGATTGTTTACATAACAATTAAAAAGGGACTCTCTGCTTTTTTTTACTGTAATTCATTCAATTTCGTGATGAATAGTGATGTACTATGAGATTTTATCGAAATTTAATCAATTATTTTTTTCGAAAAATTGGATTACGGTTAGATTGCGTCGAACTAAATAATAAAGATGTTATAGTCTTCAATTTTAAGTACTAGAATATGGCAAATGTATTCAGAAATAAGACATAATTTACAGAATAAATAAAGGCATTGTAATTGCGAAGTTATGAGGAAAAATATGGGGAAGTACGAAAAAAACGGCAATTTTCTTTATTTCTTATTTTTGCTCTCTTTTTCTCTGTAAAACTTGGCGAACTCTAATGCTATACGGCAGGCGTTCAAGAGTTAAAAATAAAATGGCAATGGGCAGGACACATCACGTCTTTGTCGGCACCCGAAAAATATGCCATCATTTACATTAGAGTACAATAGTAAATTGTATTAATTTGCATTTTTCTTGTGATGCATTGGATTTTTAACAATTTTTGTTGTTTGGTGCCGACAATGACGCAGGAAGTAAGAATAAAATAAAATTCTAAAATAAATAACAAAACAAAAGTAACAAAGATAACTTTGAATAGTTTAAGGACACAGAGTCAATAATAAGCAGTTCCATACAAGCCACCATAAAATAAAACCTAACCAAATAAATACTTGGTAAAAATAAAACAAAAGTCACCCTATTTTGAGAAAAACAGTCATGAGCAGGGATTAGGGTGAGCTGATGATGAAAGAGGTAAAACTAGGAATTACCTATATGTTTTTTTATAAATACCATATGCATGATCCATTCGTGCATATGGTATTTATAAAAACGTCATAATTATAACTCCTAACTATTAGTTGTATTCTTTCAAGTTATTTAGGTAGCTAAAGATGCAAGGCTAAACTCCGTGATTATGACGGACCCGCAAGCTGATTATCTAATTAAAACCACCTAGCGACCGGTTTGATTTGACAGATGTGATACATTGCTTCTCTTTTTGGGTTGAAAAAAATCATACTTAAGAAAAGTAGCAATGTATGTGAAATGAAACCGGTCGCTAAATAGTTTCTATTTAGATAATCAGCCTGCCGAGAATATAATTAATTGAGATTTTTGAGAATTTTTTATCAATAAAGATAAAGTGATATTTTTTTCGATAACATAACATCGATTCATAATCGATATAAGAAATTGAACTAATAATTGAATTATCTGATAGACTTTTACGTCAAACACTATGCGATCACAGATTAGATAAGATTTTTGCTTGGATATATAACCTCACTTTTCTTCTTAAAATTTTCAACAAAATTTTAAAAATGTTAAACAAACGTCGATCTTTGGAACAAATTAGTGAGATATGAGTTGAAACCTTCTCATTACTTATGAATGTGTTTATAAATCCATTTAGTGGCCGAAAGTGTGTGAATTTTTAATGAAACAGGTTTGTTTACATTTTCATTAAATTGGATTGAGACAGACTTTAGTGTAAATAGCTTGAAACTATTATAATATACTAATAATTTGTGCAAATAGCCGTTGTGTCCAGTTCTTTGCTGATTTTGCAAATATCAGATTTTTTATTACATGTTGTAGAGGTTATATTATTTCACCTAGTGATGTGCATTTCTATATCGATATTTGTTTTATTGTACTTTCTTACTCTATATTTGATGGGAACAAAAAGTAGGAAACCATCACATGGCTTGGCACATCTTTTTTTATGTAAATAAATAATAATCACGTAATTTACATTTGAAAACTCAAATCAGTTGTAATATAATGTTTTGTATGTAGGTACTACTACAAGCTCAATTTCTTTGTTTTAGGCGCCACCGTTATCCAACAAAACACAAAATGTAACACGTCAGGAGAGCCTGCGAGCTATCGACATGAAGCAATTACCTATTTATAGTTTGCAGCGACAACTAGAAAGAGTTAAAAAAGTGAACGCCTTAAAATAATAAACACTGATATTTTTAACGTGTTCTTTTTATTTCCTTGACTAGTTTCCGGTAGGTTATAAACTATGTGTGTGCTTTTTATCCAAAATGAGTTCAGCCTTTTTTTCGTGATTGATTAAGAAACAAATAAATACTTAGTTTAAATTAGTTATTGTCGATTTTTCACATTTTATATTGGATAGTTCTAAAAAGTAAAAAGATGTGTAATCAACGAAATAATACTTACGACCTCCATATAGTTAAATAATAAAAAAAACAGTGGGTGTTTGTCACTGTCACGTTTTGTTTGTTGATGAATTGTTACTTTTTTTTTTTTTTTTTTTAATTTATTTTCCATATTTTTACATTTAAGTTTATTACAAAAAAATTCTGTCGCCAAACTGCAATGACAGTTTGTAGGCGTAGCGCTTATTTCTACATTAATAAATCTACTTAAATGTTATATACATCGCTTGTTTATTTTATATTACCTTTGCTTACTTGAATAAGAAATTATAACATGCATTCCTTTAATTTTCTTTTCAATATTTGTTTACATTTAATTTTATTTTCATCTAATAATAACATCGAATATTTATTATACAATTTAGGTATAGTATATTTTCTGGTTCTTTCTCCATAATAATTATTGACTTTAATCTGTTTCAGTTTTCTTTTACTTATTGATCTAGTTAGCACTTTATGATTCACTTTAGTTTTATAATCATCTTTATAGTAAGTCTCTAAGGCCAAATGGTAATAAGTTCTTTTTTCTATCGGTAATATTCTGCAGTATTTAAATAATTTATTATAATCATCTCTAAACCTCCTTTTAACTATATTACTAACCATAAATTTCAAAAACCTTACCTGTATTTTTTTAATTTGTTCAACATACGTCTTAAACGTCAAGCCATAGCAACTTAACCCATAGCTTACAATTGATTCAGCTAAGGCATAATAAACCATATACAAAGTCTTTTTATTCAAAATTCGTTTTAAGTGATAAAATTTTCCAAGTACAGAACGGAGCCTATTACATACCATAAGCACATGTGGTTTCCAATTAAATCTACAATCTATTAGCAAACCTAGATATTTAATACTTTCTACATATTCTAAGGGTTTACAATTACATGCACTTTTACTATTGTGCAAGCATTCATAAGAGTGACCCAATATTTTTAATTCATTTTGTGTTAGCTTTTTAGCTTTAATGTTGTGGGGAGAGTAGATATGCATACACTTTGTTTTCTCTGTATTTATAATTATGCCATTGTCATGGGCCCACTTAGTGACCATTTCAAAATCGTCTTCCAATTGTTGCCTAATTTGTTTCACATCTTTACCGGCTACCAATAAACATGTGTCATCCGCATACATACAGACCATGGAATGGCGGATCACATTCACCATACTATTAACGTGTATGATGTAGCCTAACGGGCCATACACCGACCCAGTAGGCACACCCAGCGTAATCTGCGCCTCCTCACCCATTGTACCTGATACAACAGTGCGAAGCGTCCTACCCTTTAAATAATTAGAAAAGAACCCGTTACTTGGTCCCCTGATTCCGCACTCATCCATAGCCTTCAGCAGCTGAGAATGATCTAAAGTGTCGAACGCCTTTTTGAAGTCTATGAAGAGTGCCAGGACCTGGTTTCCTTTATCAAGTTCCGCATTGACAAAATCAGTAAATAACGTTAGTGCCGTAATAGTACTTCGACCACGTCGAAAGCCATGCTGGCAGTTGTTTATTATTTTATATATCTCTAAAAACTCACTTATCTGGCCCACAACAACTTTTTCCACAATTTTGTTAACTACTGATAAAATGGCCACAGGCCTATAGTTTGTATAATCCAGGTGGCAACCCTGTTTAAATATAGGTCTAATCAAAGCTTTTTTTAATAAATCTGGATAGGTACTTTCTTTAACGCACATATTTATAAATTTTGCCAATACTCCACTTATATCCTTTTTTATATATTTAAGATCCTGTACCCTAATTTCATCACAGCCTGCTGCCTTATTACATTTTAATTTATTAATTATTTTTTCTATACACCAACTGTCTATTTTCACAAACCTGAAGGACACTTCACTTTCTTTTACATATGTATTTCTGTCAAGAAATTTGTGATTACAATTGTGTTTAATTCTTTGAATTTCTTCTGTAAATTTATGTGAAAATTTTGAACAAATATTATACATACTATCTGTCTTGCCTAAATGTCTCTCTATTGTGGTGTCTATACTTGATTTATTCCTCCCTAACCATTCATTAATATTAGCCCAAATCTTCCTAAAATCCCCACAACATTCGTTAATTTTACTTTGTTTATCTTTATTTCTACTCATATTTATTAATTTGTTTACTTTATTTCTATATTGTGTATACTCTAATCTATTATTCATATTAGTAGGGTCACTTTTCCAAACTCGAAATAATTCATTCTTTCTACTTATCATATTTAACAACTCATTACTCACCCATGGCTGCGTTTCTCTTTTAGTGCTAACCGTTTTACTTTGCTTACACGCGGAATAGATCGAACCAAATATTGAACATAATTTAGCATACAATAACATAGGACAGTCAATGGCCAACAGTTCTTGCCAATTAACGCAATCCTATTTCTCTTTCACTAACCTATTATTTAAAGTTGACTGTTTTTTATCATAAACACTATACTCAGCCGAACCGCATTCCAACCTAACACCAATCATACGATGGTCCGATAAATTACATGCAAACGTGTGCGCGGCTACGCACCTGGACGCACTGCCGACCTCTCGCACCCAAGCGTGGTGGTCGATGCATGACAATTGTAGCTGCCCCTCCACAATAGCTTCTCGCGTTATCTCTGATTCCGGAATAACACACTGGAGCCCTCGTTCACACAAGGTGGTTTTGTAACTACACGTAGCAGTGTCAAACTTATTTCTTCTGAGATCTATATTCATATCACCTATGACAATTACGTCTTCTGAGCTCGGTATATTAGTAATTATCTGATCTAACTGTCGAATAAACTCCATTCTATTTTTTTCAGGTGGCCTATATATGCCTATCAGGTTGATTGAATTTAATTGTGTCTTAATTTTTCCGTGTATAACTTCGACTTCCAATGTTTTCAACTGTTTAAACTCAAAGTTAAACTTCTGCTTCACATATACCAATATTCCTCCTCCTCTTGTCTTTTCTCTAGTAAATTCATACGTGTTATATCCCTTAATATTATACAATGACACCTCTTCTGACTTGATATTTATCTCGCTTAATATTATTATATCAATATTACTTTTGCATGCTTTTAATAATAAAATAAGCTGGTTAAAATGCTTTCGTAGTGATCGTATATTTAAGTGTATTATATCCATCTCTTCATTACTATCTTTTTCCATTATGTAATTACTCCATTCATTTAAACTAAAGAATCTGTTAAACTCACAATCATTATCTTGCATAGAATCCATTATTTATAAAGATATTAATAATCATGTAGTGTGCACCCGTTGCTTAAGTTAGCTGCTGTGATACGTCTCATCGTTCGTACTAGCTAATGCGACCAATCGTTTTATATCATCTTCGCATCGTATTGTGTAAATCTTTTTTTCATTTTCATTAGCTTTTACTAATATTTTTGAGTTTTGTATCCATATAAAACTATAGGTTGATCTAAGTTCTTTCTTAGTAGCCCAGAAAAGCTGACGCAAATGCTTACACAGGTCCTCATTCATATAAATTTTTCTTTCGCTTTTATCTCCATATAGCTGCCCGTTCGTAATACTGTGCTTGCGTTTCTGTATCCACTTGTCCCTGGCTTCTTTATTGCGAAGTGTAATAACAATCGGCTGCGGCCGCTGCTCTTTATCTTTTTTATATTCAATGCCTACCCTCTTCACTTCACAAATATCATCAGGATTTAGCTGCATTTTTTTGCTATATGTATTTACCACGGATCTTAAATTCTCTTTTTCTCGCTTTTCCAAACCTATTAACTCTATGTTTTTTTCTTTTTCATTTTGTTCTATCGCGACAATTCTTTCATCCTGCGCTTTGATGCACTTTTCTAAAAATATGTTCTTTTGCTGTAAACATTTAATTTTTTTCTTTGCTTCCTGTTTAAACTCGTACAACTCCTGATACTTTTCGGCGTAAAATTCAACTGATTTTTTTATATCTTCTAAACTTTTTTCCATTTTGTATATCACATCGAGTTTCTTATTCATTTGACGTAGCACGCTTTCATTAACTCCCTTTGTTGCAGCTAAATCACCTGCTGATTTTATATTTTCATCAGTATACTCTTTCTGTCTGTCTGTTTGTGGCTTAGGTGACTCTCCACCTTTGTAGCACTCCTCGCAGCTGTCTCTTTGCAGGAATAACTTCACATTTTTTACACATTTCTTGTGAAATATACCCTCACATTCTCCTTTACATCTTAGCACTTCCTCTTTTGACACTGATAAAAATAGTTTGCACTTTTTACATTGCACCATTGCGGCACACTTTCAATACTATCTTTGGGTGATTTATTTGCGAATGCAAGTGATCACACGTCCGTACGTCCAGCGCGTAACGCACGAACTGTTTTCATCGTTGTTGAGAAATATTATTTTCATGTTATTCTCTCTGATTTTTTACTGAATATAAAGCGCACATCTAGCAGCTCGTAATTAATTAAAATATTGTTTGTAAAATGAGTAGCAAAGGAAGCGCAAATGTGGAAATTTGTCAATCGAATTTTTCGAAATTTTTGCAAAATGTCTGAGATATATAAAAAAACATATTTCAGTCCAGATTTCCGGCGCTGTTTGTTCTCCTCTACAGGTCGCATTTCTCAACCGATTCTCGTGAAGTTTTATGAGCAGGTTCGAAAATTATATAGAATTTTTAATCGGGCCAGATTTTCAAAATGTTGGATATATTTTAAAAAAATTGGCCTTAAAAAATAAATTTATCCCGCATTTGGAAAAAAAAACAAAATTAGAAGTGTTACCTAGCTGCGAATATAAAAAAAAGCTGAAAATATTTATATAAGCTGACGACATTTAAACGTCGACGTTCTCAAAATGAAAATGTTGTATAGACAACATAATAATTATATCGACATCACTTACAGAAATCCCATGCGACATCACTATCGAAATCATGGTGTCATATTGTCACAGATAAGATCAGAATTGATTTTTTTTGGCAAAAGCTACACATTTCAACTTCCTGACAATGTACTTACGCTCTTTTAGAATGAGTAAGATTTCAAACAGTTATTTAATATACAAAAAAACAGTTAAAGTTTAAATAAAAAATACTTGTCCCCTAATTTTGTATATTGTACAAAGTGAAAACGACATATTATATTTTTGAAAGGTTGTCCATTACCGTGCTTATAAAGGTGCGGGCACATTTATCTGACACCACGCGTTAACACGCCGTCAGATGACATCAGTTTTCGTAGTAAATGTATGCAATAGAATCACACTTATCTTATAACACGTCCATAGAAATACGGCGGCGTGTTAACACGTGGTGTCAGACAAATGTGCCCGCACCTTTAGTCTCATAACATAACACTTATAACGTACCTATCGTTCCTAAGATTCTTTAGGAATTTCCTTGCTCTAAGGAAATTTCATAAGTCTATTAATTAAAGCTCTTTGGGATCTTAAAGGACATCAGGCAGAGTCCCATAGAAAAAAACCAAAGAATGTATAACATTTCTGTATTTTCCAAAATGTAGGCATGTAATTAGTAATTCATTTAAAATATTCAGATTTTTACGAAGCTTTATGTTTTAAGAGTTATTTATGTTTGAAAGTTTTTTTTTTGGTAACCCCGACACTAAATAGCAACACCACCACGACAACACGTTTCGTTAGCTGCGTTATGCTAGGGCCACACTACCGTGATATGCCAACAATTATGACCATTGATAAACCTTATGTGTATAGGAATAAGGAAAATTATGGCCGTAATTATTGCCATATCACGGTAGTGTGCACGTAACATTAGTGATACAGATTAAGCCTCAATTACATACGCCGATTTAGCTTCCTTACTGGGGATCCAATTTCAGATTGGAAACGATGCCCCGAATTGGATCCTAGTTGGGGAATTTAAGGGTTGCCTCCCTAGCCAAGGCTATATAGGTAAGGCAAATGAAACTTTGATCATACAGCCAAGTCTTCAGTCATATTTTTTTCTTTAGTTTGCATTTCTACGGGTGTATTATTACGGGCACGTAATTTGGCAAGACAAAAGATGCGCAGCAGCTACAAACACTAAACTCGGTGCATCTTTTGTCTCATCTTTGTTTTACCAAGTTATTTATGCCGGTACCTATATCACATTATAAGTAACCCCTAGATGATCAAGCATGGCTTGTCAATAATTTATATTGCATTACCACCACCACTACCATTTGAGTGCGTACCAAAAATTCAAGATGGGGGCCAACTTTTTTGTTTTTGGCCTGATTTCGATGAAACTCGGTTTTTGGTACTATTTTGGCAAGAAAATAACAACTCAATTTTTCAAATAATAAAAATCCAAGATGGCGGCCATCTTATTTGTTTGTGGGCTGATTTCGATGAAACTCAGTTTTTGCTACTACTTTGACAAGAAAATAACAACACAATTTTTCAAATACTAAAAATCCAAGATGGCGACCATCTTTTTTGTTTGTGGGCCGATTTCGATGAAACTCAGTTTTCGCTACTATGTTGACAAGAAAATGACAACACAATTTTTCAAATATAAAAATCCAAGATGGCGGCCAACTTTTTTGTTTATGGGACGATTTCAAAGAAACTCGGTTTTGTTACTACTTTGACGAAAAAATAACAACGAAATGTTGAAAATAATAATAAAATCAATATGCCAGCCAACTCTTTTATTTATGGGCCGATTTCTCAATTTTTCGATTTCGATGATGATGATTATTGTTACTATTTAAGTAGTTAGTACCAAAACCCAAGTTTTATTAAAATCGGACCACGAACAAAAAAATAGGCCACCATCTTGGATTTTTTATATTTTTAACATTGCCTTTTTATTTTCTTGTCAAAATAGTACCAACAACCGAGTTTAATCGAAATCGGCCCAATAGCAAAAACGTTGGCTGTCATCTTGAATTTTTTAATATTTTTTACATTGCGTTGTTATTTTCTTGTCAAAATAGGACCAAAAACCGAGTTTTATCAAAATCGGCCCAAAAACAAAAAAGTTGACCGCCATCTTGGATTTTTAGTATTTAAAAAATTGTGTTGTTATTTTCTTGTTAAAATAGTACCAAAAACCGAGTTTCATCGAAATCGGCCCACAAAGAAAATTTTGGCCGCCATCTTATTTCTTAATATTTTCAATATTGCGTTGTTATTTTCTTGACAAAATAGGACCAAAAACCGAGTTTTATCGAAATCGGCCCAAAAACAAAAAAGTTGACGGCCATCTTGGATGTTTAGTATTTAAAAAATTGTGTTGTTATTTTCTTGTTAAAATAGTACCAAAAACCAAGTTTCATCGAAATCGGCCCACAAAAAAAATTTTGGCCGCCATCTTGGATTTCTTAATATTTTCAATATTGCGTTGTTATTTTCTTGACAAAATAGGACCAAAAACCGAGTTTTATCGAAATCAGCCCAAAAACAAAAAAGTTGACCGCCATCTTAGATTAATTTAATATTTTCAACATTTCGTTGTTATCTTTTGTCAAAATAGTAACAAAACCGTGTTTCATTGAAATCGGCCCACAAACAATAAAGTTGACCGCCGTCTTTTTTATTACAGAGTTCTAGTGGCCTTTTTCCGTCCGGCTTCATCATCAAACCATTTCCTATCAGAGTACTCATCAAAACCTACCTTTACATTTCCGTTAATAGTGAAAACTCATTGTTTAATCTATGTACAATAATGTTATTGTCAAGTACTGGTGACAACCCTAATCAGTGAAATCATGTCCTAATTGGGGCATAGTGTGATCGCTACATCCAATTTGGGTTCCTAGATTGGATCCCCAGTAAGGAAGCTAAATCGGCGTATGTAATCGAGGCTTTAGCACCACAATGTTTTGACAGTCACAGACAACACTTTTGACATGCTTTTGACAGTCGGCAGACATTCTTTTTTTTTTTAATGCGCAATCACTTGTGCCACAGAACAAATATACTCAGGGGAGACTTGTGAAATCGCTGACAAAGAATAGATGTCCGTTTCATTGATATGCTTTTGTTTTTTTCAATAATTAATTAAAGCTAAATGAAGGAGTTAAAAAATAATGTTGCTGCTGTTTTATGATTCTAGTAACATAAAGTGTTTATAGATAACAGAATTATGTTTATACACTTTTGGGTCTCATGTGCCTGATGTCTTTTAAGTTATCGGACGCTCAACGTTATTTTAAAAAACATTTATTTTTATGAACTATTACACATTAGTACTATTATATATGGAAGTGTCTATTCATCGGGGCGCCTCGACGAATAGTATTTTTCTCTATCTAGCGGTGCGCACCACTGAGTAGCGCTTTCTCTAGGGATTGGCTATATGCCGGTGCCTCCTTTTTAGTTGTCGTAATCGTAAGTTGAACTTAGTTGAACTGTTTAGTAATTTGCGTAAATGCCTCTGTGGCTAGTGGTTAGTAGGTACTGGTTAAAGCGTTGTTTTCTCGATCCAGAGGTCGTGGGTTCGATCCCTGCCGCGGGAAGCCACATCTTTGAGTTGTTGTTTCTAGTTATATTGAATTTAACCGATGTTATTTTATTGCTGTGGTGCCGTTTTTTTATACAAAGTGTTTGGTAAAAGCCTTGTAAAGCCGAATATGGTAGATAGGGACCATTAAACTGAACAACTTTTACTATGGGACCAACTCTGAAATCGCAAAAAAGTCAGCTGTTTTATACATTTTGATATTTTCGTTATTAATTTTTGTATGAAACAGCCATAGACATATTCATTGGAAACAGCTGATTTTTTTTGCGATTTCAGAGTTGGTCCCATAGTAAAAGTTGTTCAGTTTGATGGTCCCTATCTACCATTTTCGACTTTATAAGGCTTTTACCAAACACCTTGTAATACTATCCCTGCAAATTGCTAATGAACCTGGCAGCTATTATGTTACATGCAAGGAGGTTGTTTATACCGAAGGGATTTGCTACGTCTATGGTTACATGTAGGTACCTAATTTTTTGTTGCGGATGACGTCTACGTGGATGTTAATATGACAAGGTTCCATCGTGCGGATTTGCGGGAATAATAATCCTCTTTGGTTGTGGTTTTAGCAGATTTGTTCAGTGCATTGCGCAGCTTTGGTTTATGTTTAAAGATTTAGATGCAGTTTAATTGAGATTTGAGAGAAAAGTGTTTGCACTCTCTTCTCTTCCTTCACTCTCTAATTCCGATAGGATGGCAGGACGACCGACAGACACGACCGGAGAGAGGTCAGGCGCAGGATCTACAGCCGAAGCACGGATCATCTTTCTTATCACACAATCAGGTGATCAGCCTGCAATGTCCAAACCAAACTAGAAACAACAACTCAAAGATGTTACTTCCCGCGGGGATCGAACCCGGGGCACCGGCCTATAGCTAATCCCTAGAGAAAGTGCTATTCAGTGGTGCGCACCGCTAGATAGAGAAAAATACTATTCGTCGAGGCGCCCCGATGAATAGACACTTCCATTATATATTCTGTGTATATATATTCTGTCCGCTCATTTACGAAACGAAAAAATGTTCAACTTTGCCTGGGCGGTTCCGGTGGGGCAAACAGGTTTTTCATAAAAAAAGAGCGCTTTCAAAACCGGCCAAGTGCGAGTCGAACTCGCGCACGATGGGTTCCGTACCAAAAAATGGCAAAAAAAAACATGTTTGTTATTTGCGATAAGGGGGGCTTTAAATATTTATTTTATTTTCTTTTTAGTATTTGTTGTTATAGCGGCAACAGAAATACATCATCTGTGAAAATTTCAACTGTCTAGCTATCGCGTTTCATGAGATACAGCCTGGTGACATACAGACAGACGGACAGACAGACAGACGGACAGTGGAGACTTAGTAATAGGGTCCCGTTTTTACCCTTTGGGTACAGAACCCTAAAAATGTCAGTTTAGTAAGTTACGTAGTGAGCAATGAGGTGATTCGTAAAAGGTGTGGTCTGAAAGATGATATAGTGACAAGAATTGAGAAAGGAATGCTCCGGTGGTTTGGTCACTTAGAGAGGATGAATGAAAGGCGAATCACGAAAGAGATATATTGTGCGAATGTGGAAGGAACGATTGCACAAGGGCGTCCCAGAAAAACCTACGCGGACCAAATAGAGGTTATTATAAAAAAGGCTGGTGTACGCGTCGCAGTGACAAAAACCGCTGGGCATGTATGAAAAGATTGATGGATGTGAATGAAGCGAAAGAAGTGTGCAAGGATCGTAGCAGGTGGCGATCCATAGTCTCTGCCTACCCCCATGGGAAACAGGCGTGAGTGTATGTGTCGGTAGATATCAAACTCGCCTAAGTCCAGTACTGACGTTTTCAAGTTTTTTGATTGTTGCTTGTTCAGCAAATAAATGCGGTTGTTTTGATATATATCAATCTGGTCTAAGTCCACGGCTTCCCAAAGAATTTAAGGATGAAAATTGACAGATTTTTTCATTCCAACCTAAGTCACACACGCGTTTCAAATCATAAGAACCAAAGTCCACTACAGCCAATCACATGTTGTCTTAATCTTATTTAAGTACATTTATGTTAAATTGTATGGATTATGGTGAGAATTAAATGATTATTATTATTATTATTATTAATCTGTCATGGCCGCCATCCCTGTTATTTTCACGTGTTGATAATCACTGCGCTTTCGTCTGTTTATTGAAATTAATGTGCAAATAATGGATGTTTTGGCTCCAGAGCTAGCCAAGAAAAAACTGAACTCTAATAAAACAAAAAAAAGACAAGACAAGTAAGTTTCAAGGGTAATATCAGACTTTTTCTCAACAAGTTAGTGACTGGGTCCAGCGACGTCATACCATTGTACAGGTCCGGACTAGAATGTTTGAACTAAGTATTCATCAGAATTTTGGTATTTGTTTTAAAAAGTGGTTTCTATTTAATTTTGTAGTGTTTCGTACCCTTACGGAAAAAAATATAAATTTAGTCTTCGCTGTCTGTCTGTTTGTCTATCCGTCTGTCACTGATTTTAACTCATGAAATTTTCACAAAATATTAGGTATGTTAATTAAACCGCTATAGATAATAATAATCAAAGTAAAAACAAATAATCAAAGTAAAAATTTAAGGCAAGAAAAGTTCATAATAACATATAGATATTCAGTTCATATAAATATAAATAAATATTAATGCTTTTATGATATTGCGGCATTTTTATTTCCTGAATCCGCACCCTGATGATTTATTCATACCAAATGAGCCTAAGTCCTGTACCTTGATTATGTAAAGCTGTTGCTAACAATTTTCGATTGAAATCGATTGAAAGCGCGGTTGCATTACTGCTTTAAGAAAGATAGTTGTCACATTGGTTCTAACTAAAGCAGCAATGTAACTGCGATTTCTGTCAGAGTTGATTGCAACAAAATTACAAAATCACCCCCCCGGTGCATATATTTCAATCTCGCCCAAGTCCAGAGCTCTTTATTTCAATACTGACCAAGTCCATTAGCATTATATCATAAATCATAATCACCTAAGTCCTTGTTAAATTAAATTATCGAAAATATTCATTTAGCACAGAGAACTTATAATTTTTTTAATTTCTTCGGTGTTGCTAGATAATTATTCATAGAACAGAACATAACTCAGAAATTGTACTAGTTAAAATATTGAGCTACAATAAAAACGTCTATATCCAAAAATTGTTTATAAGGGACTTTGGCGTTTTTGATATTTATCGACAAGTATGTATGTATGTATGTAGTAAGTACTTAAACAGGGTTTTTTGTAAAACACCAAGAACCTCGCAGGAGTAGAGATTATTACCATCATAAACAACAACATTTTGTTCAACGACTTTTGCGAAAACAGACAAAAAAATCGACTCTTCATACAAAATGTCCAAACAACTGATCGTGTTTTGTAGGTATGAAAAGTCGTTTTTTGTCTGTTTTTGGAAAAGTCGTAGATTAATTTTATTTTTATTGTATATGATGTTACTAATCTACTCGTAAGAGGTTTTTGGTGTTTTACAAATAACCCTGTAAAAACAGGGGCCTTCTTGTAGAAAATGTGGTAGGTAGCTCCTCGCCTCAAGTTGTCATGTCACACCTACTACCTTCTTACGTTTTGTTACAAAAACAATTTTATTATTTAGTAGGGTGGATATGCCTAACTCCAACCCTAGCCCAGCCCAGCCCCCCCCCCCCCTAATACCAGCCCCCAAAAGTTTTTGCTTTGCTTTTATTAAAAAGCAGTGAAAATCGGAAACTGTTTAATGGAGCCACACCGCTACGTAATCCTCTAAGTTGGAAAATCACTATTACCCCGTCACGTCACCTACAACTCACACAACGAGCAATAATGTTCACCGAGACCGAGTAGAGGTGACTATGTTTGAAAAACAGCATAAAAGCTCGATCGATGCGACCTTTGGGAAGTGTGTTTACGAAGGCAAGATGCAATTTTTTTAGGTTTTAAGCTTTGATACTAGTAATAGATTAGATATATAACGTTTTGTCATTACAAGTTTGTAATTAAATTTACTAATTTCGAAAAAATATAGGGGGCTGGAGTTTGACTGGATGATTTTCAATAACTTTCTATTAACAGCCGGGGCTGGTATTGGGTATTTAACTTTCGTTTAAGAAATCAAATTCATCTTAATTTGCTCGTCTCAAGGTTGGAATTTGTAGTGCTATTCACTAGAATTACTAACCCTGCACCCAATATGACCTAATTACAGCCGGGTGAATAATGTTCATTTCCTAAGTTATTTGTTCTGCAAATTAGGGGCTGATATATGGATATGTATGAGAACCTAACTCCAGCCGGTCATCTAACTTTACGGCAATATACAGGGTGTTCTCAAATATGATTTTAATTATTTTGTTTTTTTTATATTAGATGTGAAAAGTAATAGTAATTAAAATCATACTTTTCTTCACTCATAGAAACAGAAAATAAATTCGATATAAAAAAAAAATTGAATTCCACTTCTTGGAAAACGCTTAAAAAAGTTTCAAATAAAAAAACTAGGTGTAGCCGCTAGCTGTTGGCTAAAACTAGGTGTACCCGATTTGCTCGCGGCTAATACTAGGTGTAGCCGGCTAAAGCTAGGTGCAGCATGGGATATAAAGAAAGTTTTTTCTATTGTCTGTTAAAAAAAATGATCTCGAAATTTAAGGCTCACGCTCCGCTGCGCTTCGCGCTCGCCTTAAATTTCTAACCTAACCCGGGACCTACAGGAGTAAAGCAGATCGGTTACACCTAGTTTTAGCCAACAGCTATCGGCTACACCTAGTTTTAGCCGGCTAGAACTAGGTTTAGCCGCACTTCGGGTATTAGCCGTAAGATATGTATATTCTAAATTGATTAATATCTACAGCAGAAGTGTAAGTTTCAATGACTTGCTATGGGAATTATAATTTATAGCCTTTATTGTTTTATTATCACTATTGAGAGTTACCAAATTATATGTATTTTATTTTATACTAACATGGTTGTATTATTTTAGAACACCCTGTACCCGGCTGGAATTAGGGAGCAAAGCGGCTGATATTAGGGCAAAGGCGGCTGGAATTAGGGTTTTTCGCCCTTCGGACATTTAAACGCTTCTCTATTTTTTTCCCACAAAACTACGTATAACTTAGTACTATTTTCGTAATAAAGATGAATCAACCTACCTAAAACTGTATCAACAATATTTTTAAGATAGCAATTGTGGCAACGACAGAGATTCAAAGCTGAAAAATCCTTGGGGGGCTGGTAATAGGCATATTCACCCTACCTACTATTAATATTCTGTGATAAAAGTGCCTTCCAATGGGAAAAAACAATATTAGCAACCTGAATTCAGAAAAAGCGATACTTTACAATATTATTACTATTGAGTTAGTATTTTATTATTATTAATCTGCCATTATTATTTAATAAAAGAATCTATTTACAAAAAGTTCGTAAACCTGAAAACTAGCAATATTACGTAACTAAATGTGTTTTGCTCTAAGAGCCGATTTCACCGCTTAAATTGAACGCGCTCAATTCGAGTTAACCTCAGCTCACGCGCTTAAACTTTTGAACTTGGTTTCAGTTTCTGAACGGCCGATTTACGACGGTTAGCGTATTTGAACTTATCTATGGTTTGAACACGTTCAAGAACTGTCTGTCATCTGTCTGCCATGATGTCTTCTTCTTCTTCTTTTTTGTTTTGGCAATCTACTTTCCTCTTGGAAGTCATTTTTGCCAGTGTCAATTGTTGAATAGTTCAGTGGTAGATAATATTGTTTCATTGCCATGATTGTGGAGTAGGTATGTACGTTGTACATGGGAGAATTGATTATTGCATAGAAAGAAATAAGTAGTGGAAAGAAATATTCTTTTCGTATTTGAATAAAAAAAAGATGAATAGAGCCTTAGCTAGTGCCAATGCTCTATTCAGCTTTTTTCTATTCACCTTTTTTCCTCAACCACCTTTCTTAATTTGCCATCATCAGATCAGAGCCCGTTTAATCCTGGGCGGAGAACCAGATTTACCTCGTTTGTATGAAAATAGGCCTGTGTGGTGCGATTTTTCTGCTCTCGAGTTTATTATGTTTTGAATTACGAGCGGCGCCTTTAAAAACAGTAATTAAACACCCATTATAATAATAAGCGTTCAAAACATTATGAATCCAATGCCTAATAATGTTTTATAGGCACCGTAAATCAAAACATAATAGAATATTGTAAAGTACACTTACTTACCTATGACCTACCTAACTTTTACTATTATGCTAGTAGATATCCCGTTAACTACGTACCTAGTTCTTCTACATACAACTAATATAATAAAGAAAAAACGGACAACAATTTATTTTACTGATTTATTACCTACCATGTCAAAAATTCACAATTCACAAGTTTCACGACACTTACTTAAATAACATGTATTCAGTACCTAGGTACTTAAATTATTATATCCACAATCCGTTCGAAATAAACAATTGCGCAAAATATCACTGCGGAAAATAAAAATACTGCATAAAACTCAAAAATATCAGATAAACATTGTTTTAAAATTGACAAACTGACAAAAACAAATTCCATAGAGAAATTTGACAAAAATCAAAGAGATTATAAGTCAGTGTTTCCACTACCAAGTTTTAGTTTTACCCTAAATAATTTCGATCATTTCAAAATTAAAAATTATACTCGGGCCAGAAAGAATTTTAATGGAACTAATATTTTTAAGTACAAAAGATAGTCAATGTGATTTTGAAGTGTTGACCTATGCAAAAGAAAGTTGTTATGAATTATTGAAAAATAATAAAAATTGTAAGTTATTGAAAAATAAAGTGGCGACCTTTTTTTGTCAACTCTTTACAAGCTGTTTATTGTTCTAAATTTAAAAAGACCGCCGTAAACTTGACATCAAATTTTTCATTACTTACTTTTGTTTTTGACGTTCTTGACAACTGACCCTGAAATTTATTTTTTGCGTAGGTAATGAATGGATAAGTGCGTAGCCTATTTCTTTAAATTCACTGAGTAGGTATGTTTCACAGGGTTCACACCACGAGTGAATGTGGTTTGCGCCACGAAGAATATCATGGTCTGTATTTTTTTTCCCATTTATGAAGGGAAAATTTCTTTAATTGCAATACTTTGAACGCAACTTCATTCTTTGTCAAAGCTGAACTACTGTTATCAAAATGAAGACGGTGAAACCGGTGCAACGTAGACCGCGATCAAAACTAATTTCTGAACTCGCTTAAGTAAAACCAAGTTCAATTTAACTCGGTTAACGGTGAAATCGGCACTAAGTCTACTGTCAGGATTATAAAATGGCGCTACACTAAGGAACGTAAGTAGGTACGTGTTGAGTGTTGTATTGTAGTTAAGCTTTATTGGTACGTACTTACAATGATATTTGGTGTAATTGTAATGTACTATCCCCGTCAATTGGTAATGCGCCTGGCGGCCATGATTTTAACCTCAAAAACGAAAAACAATTGTAATTTTTTTATATACAGAGACCCTATCTTATTGAAATTAATAACTCAATAATTAATATAGTTAATATATTAGATTTTCTATTAGAATTTTCTTGTTTCACATAGACTTATTATATTACTTTGTTTTTTCATGATATTTTTAGTTGCGGATCACGTCAATGTGGATGTTAATGTGACAAGGTTCCAGCGCATTACCATTTGACGGGGATTGCTTAAAGCAAGGATGCATAGACTTATTGTGACCATGACCCACATGACATGGCCAAATAAATAATAAACAAATGGCGGGCCACCAGCATGAATACAAAAAAGGCAAAAAAAAATTTTTCTTCAATTGTACGAGGCAATATTTTTGCTGGCGGGCCACTGGCACATTGCCGGAGGGCCGCATGTGGCCCGCGGGCCGCGGTCTGTGCATCCCTGGAGCCAACACGGCTACAGAAACCCGTCTTGCTCTAAGGTTATGTGAAACAACGAAGATGTGAAATGAGATTTAAATACCAAGTATGAGCACACGATTCGGCACATGAACTCGCGGATATCTATTCTGTGCTTGCGGGTTGGGGTGAGGGGGTTAGCCTATACTCGACTGTTGACTCAGCAAAATTAAGTTTTTGATAGGTAACATTAAAATCTGTGAAGAAGAAATTCATCTTCCCCCTACCCTTTTCGATGCTTATCCCAATGTAGGTATTTGGAGTCGGTGCATTGCGTCTTTTTCTTCTATTCCTTCCTGTCACTCGTCATTTCCTCATCCACTCCCTTCACATTCATAATATATCATTCCGCACACAATCCATCCATCTTTTCTGCGGTCTTCCTCTAACTTTCCAGCCCTCAACATTCATATCCAATACTCTTGTAGTAACATGCCTTTCATCCCTTCTCATAGCATGCCCAAAAAGAAGAAATTAGTTGGAAAAAATATTAGGTAATAGGCACATCATATTCCCTTTTCGTAACGTAGAAAATCTGACACAATGAGGGCTTTTCCAAAGGACTAAAGACAAAAAACTGTAGGATCGATAGATGGCGTTGATAAATTAAGCACTGTCAGCTGAGGCACGTTTAGAACCTACGCTCCGAGTGCAACCAATGTTGTGTCAACCGAACGTCACGCTCTAATGTTTGATACGCCGTTAGAGCAAATGGTTGCACTCGGAGCGTAGGTTCTGAACGCGCCTCAGTTGACAGTGCTTAATTTATCAACGCCATCTATCGATCTTATAGTTTTTAGTCCTTTGGAAAAGCCCTCATTAAACGTAAAACAGCTGTATAAAGTTATTTATTATGTACATGGTTAGAAACAGTCAGTTCATGTTAAACATAAGTATCTAGGTACCAACCTATATACAAGGTGTTTGGTAAAAGCCTTATAAAGCCGAATATGGTAGATAGGGACCATCAAATTGAACAACTTTTACTATGGGACCAACTCCGAAAACGCGAAAAAAAAATCAGCTGTTCCATACATTTTGATATTTTCGTTATTATTTTTTGTATGAAACAGCTGATTTTTTTTTCGCGATTTCAGAGTTGGTCCCATAGTAAAAGTTGTTCAGTTTGATGGTCCCTATCTACCATATTCGGCTTTATAAGGCTTTTACCAAACACCTTGTATATATATAGAATTTAATGCTAAAAGTTATTTAAAATTCATTTGAACATTGTCGCCGGCTTGTGTGATGTGGGTCCTACCTAATCATTATTCATTTACCGTAGCCGAGACGTGGGGGTCCCGATTTAACACGGAATTAGAGACGTGTCAAGATATGTGGTTACTGTAAACCGCTCGAAATAAATCAAAACTGGGTGTGTTCAGTTGGCGAAAACATAAAATTTATTTAAGTAATCTAAGTTTCAGTATGTGGACATGCGTCGAAATCATGACGTGTCCAGATGACGAAAGTGATATTAATTTTGAGTTTCACTAACTGGACACACGGGTGTCCAGTCTCTTGTGTCTTGTGTCCAGTTGGTAAATAACCCAAGATTGCGTTTGAGTGCACACATGCATCGGGTATTGAGTACTTTTACCATAACTTTCTTATGCTTATAACTAATAGAAAGGTATATTAGTCCAAAAGTATAGGTACTCTTTACCAATGAAATTGCCGATTTTTTTCTCACAAAAAGAAAACCTCATAATATTTATGATTTAAAATATTCATAAATTGCTTGTTATTACGAGTTGTACCTACCTACTTACATCGAAAAATTCCTTTTGGCCGTCTATGTTAACATACAATATCAATTTTTTATTCAAAAGCTTATTACCTACTTACCTATTACTATATTTACTTTAAATAAAGTAAAAATTACTTTTCTGTACCCAGACAACGTGTAAAAGTTATTGATGATCTGTTGAGTATATTTAATACCTAATTGTTATTTTGATAATTAGGTAGGTACCTACCTACTTATTTTTTTTAAACTAGAAAATTTAATCTCTATTACATTACAAGACCAGGCTATCCCGCTTCGTTTTCACAAACTTAGTTATTTTTTGCAATTTAAATAAGACGGTAAACCTACCTTAGCCAAGGCATTCAAGAACCGGAATCCTCTAATTAAATGGTTGGACAGAAATGGGATACGGAAAAAAGAAAAATACGCATTGTGTACAACAAGGCTAAGCTATGTTTATTGCGGCCGATTACAACGTCTGCCGCTAAGATTACACGGCGATATTAGCAGATAATTTGTTTACTGGAAAATTGTGGTTTTTAGGAGCAGCTTGCTGTGTCCACAAGGGCTGTAAATCCTGAACACTTGCATTTTCTGTAATGTTTTCATTCCTTTATGATCAGAAAGCCTAACTTGCAAAATGTCTTTAAATCAAAACGTCTACAATGTTTAATGACAAAAATGCAGTTAACCTAACTTGCTTAATGTCTTTAAAGCGATACGTCTACAACGCACGATGACTTAAATGCAGACAGCCTAACCTAAATGATAAGAAAGCCTAACTTAGCAAGACGAATAAGTTTGTTCTCCATCTCATACGAGTAAGTATAATGAATTAAAGTGATAGGTTTAACCAAAAATAAAAGAAAAGTTCTAACAACATTTTTCATAGGTAGGTAGTAGATATTATTCAGAAACACAAAACGGGAAGTCTTTCAGTACCTACACGCAGCCTTTAGGCTATTACTACCACCTACCTAATGTAATGCCCCGCGTACCTAATTACCGCCCTGCCCATGTTTTACTAAACCTCCTCTTATTTTTATTTTTATTTTTTTCTGGATTAAAAAAGAAAAAATGCTTAATAGGCAGAGCAGTGTTTTTTTAGATTCTTCTCGAATCTTTCTACAAAATGAAACTGTAGTCTTTTGAATTTGAATGGCAACTTACGTGCGTGTTTCGCCCGTGAAACATATTTCGCAGAACAGGCACCTCTGTTGTTCAGTGTATTTTATTTTTTCAAATGTTAAAAAATCTGTAGGTACCTACTTATAGGTGCCTAATAAAGCTAAAGATTTTTATTTATCCTATGGCTTTGGCGTATTTCTGGATCGGCATCGTATGCGACGAACGTGCGTACGATAAAATCTCATGGAAGATTTCTTACTTAGTTATTGGATATCTCGATAATTATGAAACTTACTTACATATTATGCCCACATAAAAACCGTTATAATACGACTAGCAAAAGTTGCTTTTATTCCTTGTTATGTAGGGACCATACTACCGATGAGAGTCAAAAGACGCTTATTTAGTGGTTATGCCGAAAAGACACGGTTTAACCAAGTTGATACTATGTTTTATTTATGCACAATGGGATAGTGCTTGATCTTCACCTCGCCGTTTTTTTTTTGTTTTTTTTTTTTTATATGCCGAGGAAAAACGCATTTACGCGCTTCCCCTTCCGCAGGTGAGCGAGAGGGGGTATGTGGGACTCGCCAGGAGGGAACCGCAACTTCGGCGTTGCAGCTCCCTCCACGACTGCCTCCCGTAATTCCACCAAGTCAAAGCTTGGTGGAATTCCTGGAGGAGGGAATACCCACTAAAAACCCCGGCACCTGCCCACTCGCCGCCAAATGTCGACAGCCGTAGGGCTGTATGAGGGTCCGTTGGGACAATCTCCTCAACTCTTCACCTCACCTGATTTTAGGTGACGATAAGGCCGAAGGTGGTAGGGCACTACACCCGGAATCCTCATCACTGAGGAACTGGCTATCTTACCTCTAACTGCCGGAACACAACAATTATTGTTTTCAAATTGTTGTTATGGCGACAGACTTAGGTAAGATGGTGGTAGCTAGCCGGACTTGAGATAAGCCCTACCTACCAACCAAATCGAGTTCAAATTGTACGGCCCCCTGGAAATCGAACCCGGGACCTCTGCGTTTTGCACGGGTGCGCAAACCACTAGACCACAAAGGCGGTTTAAGTACATGATCAAAGTTTGCTTCATTCAAAATTGAAACACAGAAACGAACCGTGTTTTTTCGGAATTACATCATACCATAGATTAAACAGTAATTACCGCCCAAGTTGTTCCCAAACTATTGCGTAAACACTTGCTTTGGGATTTTGGAGAGGTCCGTCGTAAATACGTACCTACCCACAGAACAAATATTTTTTATGTTCTGTGTACCTACCTACCTTCCTATGGTTAAATGGTTTATACGCCGCGTCAAGCACCGCTGAGTATCAGGTTCAATGTCCAAATAGGTCCGGATCTTAAAAATATTTAAACGTCTACAGATCTCACACTACGCACAACTATCACAGTATAGGTACATATATAAGTTTTTTCAAACTTATAAGTATATGTACTGTGCAACTATGCATTGAAAATGTAATGAGGGCATTTCACAATGACAAAAAATTTTAGGCTCTATAGATGGCGTTGATAAAAATTTATGAGTCAATGTGGTTTTACTCAAAGATATTAGAATTTTTAAAAAGAGGTTTTACTCTTTTTATTTTAAACTTTTAGATTTTTGCATTCACAATTTTTTTTTTTTTAAATGTCACTTTAAAAAGCACCCATATATTGCGCTGTTATAAATGCCGCATAGGCTCCATCCTATTTTGGAAATTTAAATTGCACTTTTAAACATTTTCAATGTTAAAACATAAATTATATTACAAAAGAAAGACCCTTCTTAAAATGCTCAACCAATTAAAAAAACAAAATAATTAAGTAAACGGAGACTAATTTGATTCAAGGGCCCAAAAAACGTATTTTTAATTTCGTCCCAACAAAGAAACATCTTTACAATACTCCCAATCATTACTCAAAGTCACAAACATTTACCGAGACAGATAAAAAACCGATGACGTCATATTTCCCGACTGAAAACGCTTTCCCCGGCGAAATCACGCTGAAATGAATAAAGCTTAGTTAGATAATGGTAATTTATATTTTAAATGGAAATATTTTGCATACGAAGTTTGATGAGAAACGAACACAACCTGAAGGTTTACCTTTCAGTCAAGAGTTTTTTTTTCAAATTATTTTTCTTTTCAATCAAGCTACACTATTACTATCTTCAACATTCGTTACCTGTAAAAAGTTGGTAGCTAAGTATAATTAGGTACTTCCTGCGGGTCTAGGGACCGCATTTATAAACCGCTCTCATCGTTGTTGAGAGCTATCTTGAGATCATACTTAAGATGCTCTTCGTATAGGAACAGCATCAGGTAATAAATTTGCTCGGGTAGAGCCTAGCCGATCTCAGACTACGGCTATAACGGGTGTAACAAGACCTTCAACGAAGCTGAAGTCCACGTATTCCGCCCATTATCAGGGTCATTTTTATCTTTTAGACTATACCTGGGAAACCAATAGCTTTCGAAAGTTATTAAAGGTCAAAGTCGATTTTTTTTTTCAAAATCTTATTTTATTCGTTATTGCCTACTTTTAGTCCAATGAAACATTATCAAAATTTTAAGTATTTCGTAAGAAACAATGGCTTCAAAACGTCGTCACTCGATGTATCTCATAAGCATGCACATAAAGGCTGCCTTTCAACAAGGGCGCACGCAGGTGTGTAGCATTCACTCGCAGGCGCGGTCTGTTGTACGCGTTACATTGCTTGGTAAAGTATGCAATGCTTTTTAACACCAAAAATCAAAATCGTTTCCCAGCAATAATTTTGAACAGAAATGGTCCTGATGATTGGCAGAATACGTAGACCTCGGCTTCGTTGAAGGTCTTGTTACACCGAGGCACAGAATACATCGAGGTATAATAATCACGCACAGGTATAAGCACAAAAATGAAGTGGTCTAACTATAGAATTGTTAGAGTCTGTTAGATTTTTTAATTCTTATTTAGTTTCTTTCTACGTTTATCTCAAGTTTAAAGTGGGGTATATCCATCTGAATACTAAAACAGGTGTTCATTTCCAGTGCCTAAAAGCCTGGATTAGTCACGTGATGCATTGCGCCATAAATCTGTCCGATTTAATTCCATGTCTTTAGATAGATTCTTGAAATTATTCCGTTTTTGATGTACCTCTAATTAACTAGTAATGGTAGCAAGGTCCGTCTATGGAAACTTTTCTAAGGATAGGTTTTGAAAGGAATCAAAATATTGTTTCAAAACAGGGACCGGACGGAACCCTTTCGATTTTGATCTACGGTACCTACCTAATTCGTATTCTTATGATGATTATGATTGTTTTGTTTGTTTATCGAATAGGGTTTCCCTATCAAAAAATCTATTTATCGTTTATCTTTGTTTATTTTCATTCTGTAAATACTAAGCTTGCCCGCAGACTACAGATCCAACTGTCTGGCCGTTGGCCGATAGTTGGTTTTGTATGAAGAATCGGCCGATACCAAATCGTTGTAATGTGCGCACTTGCATACTTCTTCATACTGATTCCGACTATCGGCCGACAGTTTGGCATAGGGGTCTTTCCGGTCCCAGTTTCAAAAGAAATGAATTTTCTTTTTTTTCTTCTCAACATCATAACATATTTTTCTGTACCCCACCCCTAGCAAAATGCTCTAAGCCTAGCACGACTACCTACCTACTCGATGGAGCAACTATTTATGGAATATTTCATTTCACTTTTCGGCCATAGATGGCACTGTATAAAATTCTCATATAAAATTATTACTCTTTTTTTGATAGGTAGCTTTTCGTACTACTGAAAGCTTTATCCGCTCTTTGATATTTTATTTTTTTCTCTATAAAAATAAAATTACAGCTCATTCAGTACTACGTTCCCTCCTCACAGAACTCGAAATAAGAAGATATTTATATACCTACCTATCTAGTACCAACTGTGTTCCTCTTCGGTCTCCCAAGGGAACGTACTCGGGACAAAACCAAACTAACTTAGTGACATTTATGGTACTGTTGCAGGGGTTTTATTTGGTGATAAAATAGACATTTCATTATGATGAGACAGGTGGTTTCAGTGTTTCGTGAGATATGATTATCCGCCTTATTTTATTATAATAGAAAAACTGTGAATTGTCTTGAACTTGCATTGTTCTCTTTTTTCTGTTTTGATGTTTTTCTTAGTCCAAAGTCTATGTACAATTTTTTTTATTTAACATAATTAGTTTGATTTTGATACACAGCGATGTCGTTTATAAGTAAGATAGAGATAAAATAATTTTAAGTTTTTAAGTAAGATAAGGTACAGATAAGATCTGATTCCTATGTGGAGTTCGTAAGATTTTGATAAACAATAAAAAAATGGTACCTTGGTATATGAACGAACTTAAAAAAGTAGATAACCTTGGTATATGATCTTGAATTATAATTACGAGTTTATTTCTTGCAATAATGTATGGAGGAAAAGTTAACGAATTTGAAGTTTGAGAGTCCGTGGGAATAAGAGAATATGTAGAATAAAAGATTATGGTTGAATGCGAATTTTGATTTATTTCGACTGTAATTAATTCTTACTAATAGTTAGGTATTATAAATGTAAAAGTCCGTTTGTTTGTCTGTTTGTTTGTTACGCCTTCACGTCTTTACCACTCAACCGATTGTCATTAAATTTTGCATACCTACACCTTGTCAGGGGTACAGAGAAGGACATAGGTTAACTTTCATCCCAAAAAAAGCACTGTTCCCGACGGATAGCAAAAAAACTTTCCACGCAGACGAAGTCGCGGGCGGCTGCTATTAATTAATATTTAATAGACTCGTCGGAAACACAACATTGGCTACGGCCACGGCGGAACTTCAGAGCCTCAGTCACCGTCGAAACGTTGTATCTTTATGGGTGTTTTATAGAATAACATTGGACAGCGAGCGAGGGAACTGCACGACCTTGTTCCTCCAGCCCCCTTACATAGAGATACTCCAAGGGTCCATACCAAGCGCTTTGCCAATACATTAATTATGCGAACTGCTAAAGAATGGAATGTGCTGCTCATTTATGTTCACCGATAGTTACAACCTTGATCAGTTCAAGGCAAAAGTTAATAGCATGCAATACCTTAGACCAGATCCTGCTTACGAAGCAAGATGGTGGTCAAATGCCTGCCCAGTTACTAATAAAAAATAAAACACTAAACAAAGCGCAAATAATCCATCTTAGCCCTTAGCCCGTCCCTGCAAGTTCCAAATGAACCCTTTTCAGTGAGGATTAGGGCAGTGTGTGACCAGAATGCCGCCATTGATATATTGCGCGAATAACGCCGCAGGACTGATATAACTGATGATGAAAGGAAACAGGACTTCGGCCATTTATAGAAGGGTACTATGGGTTATATGAGTTAAACAGTTAGCAACTTTATCACTTTGCAGAAAAATCGTGTGCGCGCATATCGAACTAAACGTATGATGTGACGCGTGCAAGCGATTTCTGTCTTATTCAGAGATGTTTCACAAAACTGGGGTGCAAGACTGTTCTAACAAAACCTGGTTTAATGCTTGTAAACCAATCACAATGGACCTTTTAATCCTTAAACAGTGTGAAATAGTGTGAATAAAAGTTAAACTGTCACTCATACGATTTGCGCTAAAATGGCGTTAGTCCGCAGTCTAACGCCATGTTAACTTTGGCCCTAGTTTAACGAACGCACTCTGAATAAGACAGTTAAAAGATTGCCAATGCCTTCGATTTCACTCAGTGTATGGAAATCAGGGTTTCAGAATCCCCAAGTTATTTACTTTCCCGGGATCCGGAAAAAATAAATACTTATAATTTGGGAATTTTCGTAATATTTTTATAGATAACTTATGGTAAGTACTTGAATTTTTTAGTAAAGTACAAGAGTGTCAAAAGACCCTTGACAAAGCCAAAGCCTTATTCTAATCAAAACAAGAAACAAAACAATTTTTATTTATTGGGGTTAGAAAAGCGTTTCTTTAGACTTAGTACTGCCCTATAAATCCAAATACTGTATCTTTGAAACACCCGTTTTGAGAAAACGGCGTTTAAAAGTTTTTTCATATTTTTGACGATTTAAGTTATAATTTTCAATTAAAGTGTATAGTGTTAGATATCAATCGAAAGATATTTTTATGATCTATTATATAGCCATGTAAGTTTTAGGCCAATACAATGAATATTCTTGCAATAATACTCATAAACGTGTATTGGTGTAACAAAACCGTAAGAAATTTTGCTATTTGTCACCACAACACGTATCTCCAGTACATTTTCTTGACTTATTTAAAAGATAATGTATTTAAGACACTTTTATGCGTGAATTATTAAAATAGAATTTGGTTCGTATGATCTATTGGCGCCAATATGCACTTTTTTGCGGGTGCTATTATTGTCCTTTTTAATTGATATACTGTTTAATTTTGACGCCATAGTAGCTCTAGTGGGATGGTTATAAATGTTGTACACGATTCAATAAAATTAAACCACTGGTTGCAATTTTTTTTACTGCGACCACTGGCACACATTTTTGCGTGATCGTGACGCGACTCTGGCTCGACCACTTATCGTAGAGCTACTCCTCCATGCTAAATGCTACTGCACGACAGGTCCGACAAAACTGGCTAACCATAACACGGTAACTATTTGTCTCGCGAAATCAGTAAAGCCAAAACACTGTAATTTGAATTAGGGTGTTTTGGCATGACAAACTATGAATAAAATTTAATATCCTTATATATTATATAAAACTGAAAAAATATTTTATAGGGATATAAAATACACTTAAATAAATCGATTTGGCCCTATAAACCCAAAACTGTAACTCAAGTTACAGTGTTTTGGCTTTGCAGGGCAGATACTATTACAACATTATGTGACATAACTATTAAAATTTCATTTCATTTCTCAAACAGGATTTTAAAAGATGTTTGTTAAGCTAGGGTTTCTTTGGATGACGGTGCCGTCCTATTATGGCCGTAATTTAGCGGCGTAGAACGATGTCTATGTAAACAATACAGCGTGGTTTCTGATGTTACGGTGTCGCCGTATTGTTTACATAGACAGCATTCAACGCTGTCATAATTATTACGGCCGTAATATGACGGCACCGCTATCCTAGGAAAGCTAGCTTTACTCAATCACGTAAAAACGGTTGAGCGGATTTGAATGAAATTTTGCACACAAATATTTCATAACCTGGATTAAAACAAGGTTCAAAGGTTTCGGTTGGTGGTAGGGCTTATTTCAAGTCTGCCTGGCTAGCTACCACTATTTTACCTAAGTCTGACGCCATAACAACAATATAAAAACCGACCAAGTGCGAGTCGGACTCACGCACGAAGGGTTCCGTACAAAAAAACGGCAAATTAATCACGTTTGTTGTATGGGAGCCCCCTTAAATATTTATTTTATTCTGTTTTTTAGTATTTGTTGTTATAGCGGCAACAGAAATACATCATCTGTGAAAATTTCACTGGTCTAGCTATCACGGTTCATGAGATACAGCCTGGTGACAGACAGACAGACAGACAGACGGACAGCGGAGGCTTAGTAATAGGGTCCCGTTTTTACCCTTTGGGTACGGAACCCTAAAAAAGGTTTCCTAGGGTCCACGTGAAGTCGCGAGAGAAAGCTAGTAATTTATATAACTCATTCTTATCACACAATCTAAAAAGTTCGGTTCACCATACACCACATTTACCTCACAACAAAAGGATCAAGTTTTTCCAACTGCGAAATCACCTATAGTTTTTTTCCCCTTAGAGCTTGAATGCTCTAAGTTTTTCCCTAAAGGGTCAAATGGGAAAATGGTAGGGAGTAGGTAGTTTGGAATAGTCGGGATAAATACAACACGCGAACTGAAGAATAATTTATGTAACAAGCCAAAGAAACTTAGCAAGAGTGTTTTCTAAAGGAATCGATGTGAATAAGTTAGCAGACAGGTTAATTTGTTTTGTGTGGGTTTTTATCTTTCATAATAAATCTTGTTTGTTACTCAAAATCACAGTGCAATTAAGTTTTTTTAGCTTTTATTTAACTTACTGGTCCGTCCTTTAAGCAATTCGTTACATAAAAGCTAAGTAAAAACGGTTTTCAGTTTAACCTATAAAAATTTAAATAATAGTAGATTGTTATACAAGACGCTAAAATGACCCATTGCATACGAGGTAGTTTTATTCCCGAGCTTTAGCGAGGGAATAAATAGAAACCGAGTTACAATGGGTTTTAGCGTCGTGTGTTACACTCTACTTTTCACTACGATTGCGAGAAAATAAAATACAATATTGAATACCTAGTTTATACTTCCGTAAACGAATCCACTCGTTTTTCTATCCTCCACTTCATAAACTTTTCATACAGTATTTAAATAAATGATTTGTGCTTGACGGCAAAAGATTAAAATTATTTCTTTCCTATTACTTACAGTCACACAATTCAATCAGTTTGGTATTAGAGAAAAATTCTAAAGATTTCGCGCCTTTTTTAATTTCTACTGTAGCAGCTAAGAAACACAATGCACGCATTCTACGATCAAACTTAAAGTCACAGAGTATAAATAAGTATATGATTTCACCGAACAGATCGCTGCTTTTAGTTCCATTTTCAAAAATAAAAAATAGAAACAGTATTAAGTCGAGCGAGTCTTTATTCGTGATTATGAATAAAGACTTTTTCGTTTTAGTAGGCTCATTGGTAATAGACAAACATTAAAAAAGAAAAAACTTTATCCCCTAGGGGTAATTTTGCTATTTTATCCTGGCTCTTGTACCTTACAATGACGTAATTATAGAGCAAGAGGAGTGAAAAAGCTTTACGTAATACATATCTTCATGGTATTTTGATGACAATTATTATTGCATAAAAATACTATTAGATTTATTTAGAAGATCTCGGTTGCTCAGTGGTTTAGCGCCTGGCCTAGAGATTGCAGAGGTTAAACAACTTTTGTAAGGGTCGATCATGGGATGGGTGACCAAACATTTATTATCTTGAGCGCCTCCGGGCTTCGGAAAGATTTTTTTTATTAATTATGCTTTAGCTCCCCGCTTTTGGCAGGCCTTTTTATTGCCAATTTTCTTTTTTTTTACTTATCATTTTTTTTCTTTTGCTTTATAAGCAATTTCCGTATTTTTTTGCACTCACAGGTACGGTACTTATTTACAATTTACTTTTCTTTTGGTTTCTTACTTTTACAGTTTTCTTTCTTCGGAGTTTTCAAGCTGTTGGTCCCGACTACATTGCAGTCGTTAACACCTAGCAATCCACATTGGGCTTGCGGGGTGGGTTATGGCCCATCCTCTTTATCCACCCATAAGGAAATCCTATGCTCCAGCAGTGGTGACATTAAAAATTGCTGATGTCTAAGTAAGTAAGCGAAGGGTTAAGAGCTGTATTTCTATTATAATTTATTAGAAATACAGCTCTTTACCTTTCGCTAAAAACTGTATACAAAAACCCTGTCAGATACTGAAAAAGGTGATATTGTTAGTAAAACTATACTCCAAGGAACATAGGTCATAAAAACGATTTTTTTTTCGTCTTTCCAAAGTAAGTCGGGCAGCTAACCAGCCCCCCTACTCAAATGGCCACTTATCTATTCGATCGCTAACTTAATGCTTAAAAATAAGCAATTAAACGATCAAGTCACATGTCGCAAGTTTATGCAAATCACAGACATTAATAGAATAAACTATGTCGGGATTTACACCATGTACCTGTTTATTTTTGAGACTCCGATATTTCGGCGCAGTTGCATGCGCCATGATCACGGAAGAACTGTCGATTGTTGCGTGCGGGTAGATGTTATTGGCAGACGAATCGGTCTACTCTCCGTCTAGTTATTTTTTTTATTATTACGTTCGATACCGGTACTACTGTCTGCAAACTCACTAACATCACAGACATTGTTGTATTGTATAGAATTGACAAGCCTACGACACGTAATTTTGGAGTTTATGGCTTATTTTTAATTTTTAAGTTAGCAGGTACCTAGTATGATATTTTTTTCGTTTTTCGACCTATGTTCCATGGAGAATATTGTTCAGTTTTAGCAACACTATGACCTATTTCAGTAGTTGACTGGGTTTTTGTTATTGTATACGTTTAACCTACAATATTTATGATACGGGCTTAGTTTTCTCAGCTGAACTGAAGCACACTAAACAAGTAGAGTTACCATGCATCCGGATTTTTCCAAACATAACTTCTGTCCGAACTATATCCGAATTTTAATATGTCCCGATTTTTCACTCGTAATAGTAAACTTGAGAAAAATGACATAACCGCCCCATTATATTTCACAGTGGTAACTAAAACTATTCGATACTAATGGATAACCCGAAATAATTGAATATCCGTAAAAGTATCCGAAACCGATTTTTTTACGTTAAATGGGCTTACTCTTAGCCACATTCTAAAACCTTAAGGCTAAGAAGAGGCCGAAGATGGAGCGAGCTTGCCCAGAAGAAGCCTCTTCACTAGGGCTTTAAATATTACTGGGTTGTATTGTAGGTATATGCTTGCGGGAATACAGACGCAGGCAGGGAGTTCCACTCTTTGGCTGTGCGCATTAAAAAAGGATGATGAAAAACGCTTCGTGCGCATGCGTGGAATAGGGGCACATAATATTATTTCTATATCCGTATATATCCAGATCCGAAATTTCATATCCATAACATCCCTGCCCTCTGATTTTGTAACTCTGTTGCAATCAACTTCTGATTGAAACTGAAAGAAATCGCTGTAACATTGCTGCTTTAAGTATGTTACTTAAAGCAGCAATGTTACAGCGATTTCTGTCAATTTCAATCAAAAGTTGCCAGCGACAGAGCTACATAATCAGGCCTTTTACTACATCTCTATTATTAACGGTTGGTTGGTCCTAATACTCTGCCCCTGTTTGGCATTCCCTGATCGGACACCACACTTTAGTTTAGTTAGTAACTAAATTGTTTAAATTAGATAACTTAGCACTAAATATGAACATACTACAAAATGTTTTTTTTCTCTTTTTAAAATGAGTTTTATCCTGATGACTGCTTAATTTTGATGTTACCCTATCCACAAGGGTTCTCCTTATTAACCCGATAGCACTTACAGAGTTTTTGCCTTAAGAGGTCATTTGCCAACAAATACTACTCATTTTGAATTCTATCATAATAGCAATAAGGACTGTAATCATAGGTAAAGTGACCATCGGTCAATTTGTTGTTTACTTTTGTGTATTTCGTTCTCGTATTCTTAAGGGTTTTAGAACTCTAAGGGTTTCAGTCAGATGCACTAAGAACTATTAAGAGGGAAAAAACATTTACTTAGGTACTTTAGTTTTTTTGAGCCTGAATGAAGAAGCCCGTCGTAGACTTAATTCATCTGGGCCAAATCACCTAAGTAGCACTATGCAAGCAAGACACTTGTCTTGTAAAAATTGCCAGACGGAATGAAAAGTTGCCGGACACCCTCAGAAATAGTTAGGATTTTCCATGCAGTTTTTTACAAGTTGTGATTTCCTTTATTAATGAAATCACTTATACAAGTGTGAAAACATTTTAGTTAAATACTTAAACAATCACAATTGTAACCAATTTAACGTGTTTTGATAAATGGATTTCGTCGCTTATATTACAACACCGCGAATTTGATTTTATTTCATTGTTACGCAGAAAATATGATTGTTTTTGTTTCTCCTTAAGAGGTAGAAAATCGCATATTCGCGGTGTTGTAATATATAAGCGACGACGTCGCTTATATTACAACACCGCGAATATGATTTTATTTCATTGTTACGCAGAAAATATAATTGTTTTTGTTTCTCCTTAAGAGGTAGAAAATCGCATATTCGCGGTGTTGTAATATATAAGCGACGACGTCGCTTATATTACAACACCACGAATATGATTTTATTACATTGTTACGCAGAAAATATAATTGTTTTTGTTTCTCCTTAGGAGGTAGAAAATCGCATATTCGCGGTGTTGTAATAGATAAGCGACGACGTCGCTTATATTACAACACCGCGAATATGATTTTATTTCATTGTTACGCAGAAAATATAATTGTTTTTGTTTCTCCTTAAGAGGTAGACAATCGCATATTCGCGGTGTTGTAATATATAAGCGACGACGTCGCTTATATTACAACACCGCAAATATGATTTTATTACATTGTTACGCAGAAAATATAATTGTTTTTGTTTCTCCTTAAGAGGTAGAAAATCGCATATTCGCGGTGTTGTAATATATAAGCGACGACGTCGCTTATATTACAACACCGCGAATATGATTTTATTTCATTGTTACGCAGAAAATATAATTGTTTTTGTTTCTCCTTAAGAGGTAGAAAATTATGATTTTATTTCATTGTTACGCAGAAAATATAATTGTTTTTGTTTCTCCTGTAAAGTTAGGAAATCGCATATTCGCGGTGTTGTAATATAAGCGACGATTTGTGGAATAGTGATTTCCATAAGGAACATAGCTTGTACACAATAAGTATCTACAAGTTTTGATAAACAGGGCATGGTTTACCTATTTATTACTATTTATTTACATGAAATATTAATTTTGAAATTGACAAGAACTATTATTAATTAAGTTTTGCAGTATTTTGATCTAATTATCCCATGACTCTAGATTTCACTTTTTCAGTTTAAAGTGGTTAGGTATGCTAGTAATGGATGGAATTAAATATTGATGTTCAAAAATTCGCGTTAAGTTTTCATTAAAAAGACGAGTATAAATCACTTAGGAATATTGCACAGCACAGCTGCTGCACTCAACTGGAGTACTTAGTTAAGTAAAGAACTTTTTTTTATTAAATATGATAATTATTAATGCATTTTCTAGGTAATTAGTATCCACTTTTATTTTTTAAGGATTTTTTAAGTGAAGTTCCAGTTAAAATTATATTAATAATAAAGGGTGACCCATCAAAATAGTACAGGAGGCGTGTAAAATTAGAGGGCACTAATACATCCTCATACACAGTTCATAAATATTCTGTGGTAAGCTAAGTAAGCGGTCTGTGATTTGTATTATCTATGGTCTTTCTCGATAAAGATGTCCGTCTATTTAAATTTTACGCCAAGCTTGTCATAGCTATTCACGGCCTTATTATTTTCCGCAAGAATCTCTTGATTTTCCGTATACAGAGTACTATGCTTATTATTAAACGAAGAATAAGTTTACACCCTCGTTAAACCAAAAAGTTTAGAATATAACGCCTTGAGACGCCAAATTGCTAAGAAATATTTTTGGTTTAGCCAGGGTGTAAACTTATGATTTGTTTATTCAGATTATTTTCAAAACACGTGGGGTTTTTATATCAAACCTTCACAACTTCACGAGAACCATGAGCTACGCTTCGAAAGGTTCCTGCTCTAATAGTAAACAAAGAGAAAGTATTTAGATTGCTACCGGTAGAGGGGAAAACTTCTTAATTCACTTCATTACCGTCTTTAATGAAGATCGTAACAAATACATTTTTTTACGGATCTAATTATGTTCATGTTGTTGTTCTTTACTTTTTTTTAACTTTCAAGAATACGATCTGCAGAATGGGTTTTAGAATGGATTTTAAAAAGCTTGTAAAAGTTTTGTATTTGATTGTATCCAATGAATGGGATTATCCCGTCTTCATCTCCCGAGATTTAATTTGTTACAAAGTAGTAGCTCTGCTATACGCTCGCACTATATCGCACGTCTTCAGCGCTAGGAAGGAAAGAGAAAGCAATAGCTACCCCCTCTCTGCCTCCGACCAGCGCTGCCCGCCGCCGCGTCAACCTCATTCTTTGTTGCGCGCGCGCGCAAGACGCACGTCGGTCATCACAAAAATATTAATTTTTTGTTTAACTGTAGTTTTAAAATCAGTGAAATTATAAACGTGAATTAATTCATGAAAACGGTAAAATACCGTCACTATGCAAGTGATACGAATGTTGAAGGTAGACTCACAATTTATCTTTTCTCTTAGTGATGAAAAGTATGCAAGTTATTCACAAAGGCAAACTGCCTTATATTTGCCTCGAGTCAATACGAGATATTGACCAATGGTACATTTTTCCCGAGCCAATACGTGATATTGGCCAGTGAATTTTTTTTCCCGAGTCAATACGAGATATTGACCAGTGATACTTTTATGCGTTAATACGAGATATTAACCATAATTTTACAATAAACTGCCGAATACTTGCCTCGAGTCGATACGACCTGCTTTTGTGAGTTAATGTCTTAATAACGAATCCTTCGTATATTATGATTGAACTCAACTTACAGGTAAGTTTGTTTAATCATTATTAACCGCTTCATATTTTACAAAATATGAATAGATTTGCTGGTGTTAACTGCAAAATATTTGCTTTGAGTCAATACGACATACTTGCTTTTATGAGATATTTTTCCCGAGTCAATATGTGATATTGACAAGTGATAAGTACTATTATGAGCTAATACGAGATATTAGCCGTAATTTTATAAAACATTACCTAGATTTGCTGACGTAAACTGCAGATTATTTACTTTAAGTCAATACGAGATACTTCTATGTGTTAATACGAGATATTAACCGTTATTATACAAATATTAATAAGATATTTGCTATCAAAAATGAAGGCCTAATAATCTTTTTCGTGAAACATCAAAATTGTTGTCACTGATACAGGTATGTACAAGTACTTTTAAATGTTTCGGTTTTCTCGAACAACATTATAAAACAAAATTCTGATTCCTTTTTATTTTTTCTTCGAGAAAAATCAGCAATGATGTTGAACATCAAAATACACTCCCACAAGTGTTAAAGGTGCCCTTATGGTCAGTAAAATTAAAAAAAAAAAACATTACCGGCAAATTCATCTCCGATTCGTTGAAAATGAATCATGCTATTATCATGTATTATGGCCACTACTGAAAATCGTTCGAACAGTGTCTTTAAAGACCGTCAGCGCGACGACACCTACTGCTCAGTCCTCTCTAAACTTGGGGTCTGCCACAACAACCACAACCATATCTTGGAACACAAGCAGTTGACCCGAGGTGACGGACAACAATCAGCAGGGCCAGTTTAACGTGTTTCATCAGCCTTGCGGCACCTACCTGCAGCTTCCAGCTCCAAGGGCTACCCGTGATCACCACCGTCGGCACCGTCGCGCTACCGGATCAGAACAAAAGGTCTGTACCTTGTCTGTATTTTTAGCTGGTCAGCTAAAATACGTTCTCGATTCGAGTAAAAACTATCAAACGACCGTTATGTGCTTGAGGTTATTTTCCAATACCAATCCTAAGTATTCAGTTAGTTAAATTAAAAAATAAACAAATATATTTTATTTTCTTTACAATAGAAAATAGAACATGTGGGTACTTTCTGAACATTTTATGGAGGATGCTAGAACGACTTAACTCATAACATGTGTCCTGATAATGTCATGGCACAACTATTAGTCCTTGAGAACGGTTGCTTTCACGCACAGCGCAAAAAGTATTGAAGACTAGCGGCCGCCAAGGAAATGTTTCTTGCTATCCCTCAGGAACAATATTTTCCTTTCGGGATTAAAGGTACCGTATGTCTTTCTCTGTAACCCAGACAACGTGTATAAAAATTTCATGATGATCTGTTTAGTGGTTGAGACGTGAGGGTGTAACAAACAAACAAACAAAAGGACTTTTGCATTTTTAATATTAGTAAAGATGTTATTAAGTCAATAAACTTCATAAGTTTTGGGTCTTATTCTTTGGCTTTTTCACAGCACTACACAGAATCATCATCTTTACTAGATTTTTAAACCAATAATTTAACCCATTAATTACAGGCTTCAATGCCCTATTAAGATGACACTTATGTCTGGGTATTAATTACCAAAATTTCTCAAATTTTCAAGTATTAGAAACTATAAAAACAATGATTCTAATATTGAAGATCCTCATTAACTATCAAGAAAGTCCCAGCCAAACATGTAAATTCTTTGGCCTTGTATTGAATTTCTAAAATTAGTAGTATATTGACAAATAAGGACAAACAAAATATTTTTAAAAGAAGTTATTAAAATCAAATAAAATACATTTTAGTGACTTTGTCAGATACTTGGGAACTATTACAGGAGTTTGTACTGCGGTAGCATTACTATTTTAACACTTAAAATTTTAATATTGGACAAGCTTAAGGCTTGTACATATTGAGCATTAATATTTAACTATTTAAAATAATGAATATAATAATTACATATTACATCGTACTATGTACCTTGTCAACTTTGTATTGTATGGTGGAAAAATAATATTTGTTTTCCTGATACGTTTAAATCAATATGATAAACGAATAGTTTTCAATACTTTCTCCATTGCTTTGACAATAAGACTGCGCAGCAGCCGGTCAAAGTGAGACAATATAAGATTTTGCACAAACCAGGAATAATTGCTGTTCATTTATGACCTGGATCTGCTTTTTGTTATAAAATTCTTCGCATGCCGTGCGTATACTAGCACCGATGGGCTGCTACCCGATGGGCGGCGCCTACCACTGCGGCTGTGCTGGATATAGCTGGGACGCGCACCACGCCGTCTGTCTGCAGGTGCCTATACTGAAGTTTTTGTTGTATATTAATAACACCACTGCCATTTCATAAATGAATCGAATTAGTGGTGTTCATTGCTTGCAATTAAATTAAATTGATAAATTGCTCGCGAGAAATGGCAGTGTTATGATTAACAATAGGCGTAATAACGCCTCCCCAGCTTTATTTTTCCTTACTTATTTAAAAATAATAATAACTTATTTTATTGTACATGACAAAGCCAAATGACATAATAGCTATCACAGCCATGGTTTCTCAATGAAATAAAATAAAAAATAAAAGTTTTTTATTTCTTCAATTACACAATACATTAAATAAACTTATATTATTAAAGCTACCTAGTAAACATAATAATATACTTGTGACAGGCAACTCCATTCCCTCGTTGAAACCTTAATCAACTTGCTGTTAAAGAAATAGCGATGGTAATAGTCACAACAAACGTTAATTTATTTTTATCTGTTCGCAGAAAGAAATCAGAAGAATCCTCGCTGTCAGTTTTCTCTGGCTGCATATTATAAGGCAAACGTTCCTTAGAAAACAAGTTTCTTTAGTCAAGCGTTAGAAGTGTCTATTGATACCTTGCCTCAGTATTTGAATAATACTGCAAGCAAATCTATATTTTTATTGGAAATAGTGCCAAGAAAGAATATCTTATTTTATATAAATTTATGATTTAATAAGATTTCTAAATAACTGCTTTCTAAACGAATCCCAGTAAACAATCATTGCTCAGATATCTCCTAATTATTTTAAATCCATATCAGCGGCAATGGTAACCTAAAAAAATTTTTTTTTTAGAAAGGTTTGTTACACTACCTTTACATTACCGTTAGATACCGTTGGATCTTACAATAGTTTAAGTTTACCTGTTGAACTTACTCCCAAATAACTTACATTTTGAACAATTAAGCACACATTGGTCACCTGGTTAGCCTTGGCTACAAGTGAATGAATACAGATCATGTACTTAATTCAATTAAACAACTCTCATATCGTATTATATTATCTGAGGTAACACAGTAAGATTTGGCGAAATAATTTATTATTTAAAATTTAAATGACAGATGTTTAATCACATCTTCTGTAAGTCTCAACTTGTTGAACTTTCCATTCTTTGAGTTTTTATTTCTGTAATAAAATTATTTGTGTTTATTAATATAAATATCTTAAACATTATCGCCCTTATGTACTAATACAAACCCCCCCCCCTCCAAAAAAAAAAAACTTATCAATGCTGCCTCGTCACAAACATTCGGCCGATTGATAAAATTTATAATGGAGGAATGTTACACCGATTTTTTTATTAATCTCATTACCTGTTTATCATGTTGTGTAACATGTGGTTACATCGGCGCGGCGGCCAAGTTGCTGCCATTTGTGACGATAAATTTGTTCAATTACTAGTCTGTGTGTCGAATTTTCTGTGGATGCTATTCGCAATCTGCTGTTTGGACTGGACAATCGACAATATTTGCGAGTTTCCAGGATTCGAGCTCTAATTTTGCAGAACCGACATTGTAATAAAACAATTTTTTATTATGTTGCAGTTGCAGTGCAGGAGCACTGACTTATTTTTATCTTATTTAACTAATCCTTAAAATAATTTAATGTGTGTTCACTTAACCCTTGTTTATTTATATAAACAAACAAGGGTTCCTCTAATAACATTGATATCTTCTCTAAACATCCTACTTTGTAACAAATTAAATCTCGGGAGATGAAGACGGGATAATTTAATGATCAAACGAACTTACCCTAAGTGAAGTTCGATCTTAATTATCCCGTCTTCATCGAAGAGATTTAAAGTCCCATCCCTCCCTTGCTAGTTGTTTGTTTAACAACCGTATCCCTATAATAGATGGAGATATCAATGTATTTACTTACTACTCCAAACTGAATGAGGTTGACGCGGCGGCGGGCAGCGCTGGTCGGAGGCAGAGAGGGGGTAGCTATTGCTTTCTCTTTCCTTCCTAGCGCTGAAGACGTGCGATATAGTGCGAGCGTATAGCAGAGCTACTACTTTGTAACAAATTAAATCTCTTCGATGAAGACGGGATAATTAAGATCGAACTTCACTTAGGGTAAGTTCGTTTGATCATTAAATAATAAAACAAATATAACTTATACAAAATAACTTACAACTAAAGTTATTTTGTATAAGTAGATACTTGAAGTTACTTAATACCTTTACCCTACACGCTTTAGGGTTTCCTAGGATAGCGGTGCCGTCATTATTACGGCCGTAATATGGCGGCGTTGAATGTTGTCTATGTAAACAATACAGCGACACCGTAACGTCAGAAACCGCGCCGTACTGTTCCAAAGACATCGTTCTACGCCACTAAATGACGGCCGTAATATGACGGCACCGTCATCCTAGGAAACCCTAGTTTTAGGGATGTGTCGGTCGTGAAATTTGAATTGAATGTTTTCCAGTTAAATAAAACTGCAACTTGAAATGTTTAGCAATGGTAAAATGGGTTATCTTGTCAATATTCTTTGGTAGTTGAACTAATAATTATATAAATTTAAAAGCTTAAATATGACTCTGAATGCAACAAATTTTAATATTCCTAATTGGTTTACTTATTATTCTTTTAATTAAAATAATCATTATTCGAAGCTTGTTAACTTTTTAAAGTAAGTTAAATAAATGTTTTTTTTATTGTTGTTTTGTGTCAATGCGGGGGGGGGGGGTAGTTGAAAACATTACGAAGTATCACAAGGGGGGACGGGGGGTGTAGTGAGATATCACGTGTATTAATTTTTTTCGTTGAACGTGTGACTTTTAACCGAAAACTGTGTTTCTGAAAATTGTTGAGATTATTTTGTACCAAAAAAAATACACGTGATTTAGAGGGGGAGGGGGGTTAACGTAAAACCTCACCATGTATCACCAGGGGTGAGGGGGGGGGGGGGGGGGGGGGCTAAAAATTGGCCAAAAAAACATCACGTGATTAATGGACGCCCCCTTATTGGGATATAAAAAAGTATTCTGTTTGCTGTAGATCGCAATGTAATAGTATTCCGTTATTGTATCTTTAACAATAAAATAAATAAATAAATAAATATTTTTACTACTAGAAGGGTGTTGGTAATCGAGAAAATCCTATTTTATTCAATGGCAATCGAAAGAAAAACACTACTGTAAGTATCAAAATAAAAATCATATTTTCTTCGCGCCATCTTTATCTAAATTCTAAGCCCAATAAAATGGTTTTAAACATTTTTAAAATAGAAAATTTCACCGAGCGTGTGGCACCTAGCCAGGGATCTCCGAATGGCGGACGCTTTCGGCATAGCCAAACAAAGTCTGGCAGAAAAGATTTTGGAGTGAGAAATAGTTTGCAACTTTTTTGCAAAACTATTGTGGTGAAATGAAGTTGTAAGCAATTCTTTTTGTGCTTGTTATCTTGTGATTATTACCCTTCGAGCAACGCCGGCTTCTCTGGTACAGAAGCCCGTCTTATTCTAAGTTATTACCTTTACTCAATATCTATTAGTTTACGTTGCGGATATTTACTTAACTGATAATCTTTAAAACAAATTCTATTCCATTAATTTTAAATTAAGCAACTAGTGTATTTTGTTGGCACGGAACCTACAAAGCCAACTCTATGCCCTAGGTACCATTTAATTATCTTTAATATTATGGTTTATTATAATAATAATATCACAAATAAATATTTTGTAAGTAGATTCCTAGGTAGTTGACTTTTACGTACAAACTTACAGCAAACAAAAAATAGTAGTTAACTACAAGATCTAGGTACCCTTTGATAAGAGACAAAATGTATTCTTCATAAATAGGTACCTACCTACCTACACATTTTTTTAAGCTCACAGCTGAATTTATCATATGAAAAAAAGAGAAGATTAGACTCAACTAAATAATTAACATCTAACGACAAGCACTTTAAAGTTGAATTTGAATATTGGTTTCAAATCAGAATTCTTATCTATAAACGATTTTAAGAATCCAAGCACGATAAAAACAAACTAATGAAAGAATAATTTGCCTTAGCTTTCGAAATAACTAAAAGTTTTTAGCAGCTGCAAAATGCTTTTTTGCCTTGTTTCCAAACATTCATCACAATCGCAATGGAATGAAAATACATCTAACTTGCAACTGCATAAAACAACGTAAAATTGCATTCATGCCTACCACATGCAATTTATTTTACCGTTATGGCAGTTCAGCGTGGAATTTTGTCAAACATTTTTTGATACTAACGGTTTTTTGATGATTTTCCGATATTTATATCACAGTGGTACTAACTGCTGGTTTCAACAGAATTTAATAGCATGAAAATGTATGGAAATTTTGAAACTGAAAACTCTGATCCTTATCTCTTAGAATGTTGATCAGATCAGTTGGGTGGGGTGTGTATAGCGATCTGAATCTCCTCCATTCACTCCCTAGATCGTCATCATAAGATCACAGCTAGGTCAATCCTTGGCAGAGAACCAAGGCTTCAAAGTTACCTCGTTTGTATGCAAATCGACTGGTATCCAGTTATCTAGCCACCGCTGTAAGTAGGTAGGTTCAGGAATACATAATTATAAGCACTCAAACGTTTATACATAGTGACATTCACCCATTAAAAATATCTAATACATCTTATAAGTATTGTTTCTTGAAAAATCTAAGCATCACAAAGAACAAAATCCCTGTGCCCACCACACACGATCTCGTATTCAGAATGAAATACCACCTGGTTTTATTTGGGCTTCAATTTTAAGCGCGACTGAAAGGTGGATTTCACGGGCGGATTGTATAAAAGATTTATCGGTTGGCTCGCCTTTGATTCAAGTATTAGACCAACTGGAAACTTCAGACGTTTTTTGGTTAGGTTTGGTCGTTTTTACTACTTCAATAGTGAGAATTTTAATTGGTTTAATACCTACTTTTGGGCTTTAATATTTTATAGTCGTAGTTTATACATAATTGCTGTGCAATAATAAGTTTCTATGTTATGAAGAGCTCGGTGAAGCATTGATCAGCCATGTTAAACATACACCCCTTTACATGTTTGACTGCGGCCCAGTGCAATTTTAAACATCCTCCTGATGCGGCCCGCAAGCGTATCTCAATAATATTTCAATTTAACACTTTTACTTATTAATGAGTTTTTTTTAATATTAGGTTTTGCGGCCCTCTGGTTCTACGGTCAATATGCATTTGGCCCACCGATGATTTTCAGTTTGACATGGCTGCGGTTAGAAAGCTGAATGCCCTATTAAATAGATTACGGAAGAAAACTAGAAAAGCAATTTTCACAAAGGTCGATTATCGAAGGGGTGATCAAATATTATCTTTTGTTATATCCTCGCTAAGAACACCTGCCACCACACAATAACAGCACAGAAAGAAAGAAAAAATAAATACATTTATTTTGAAATCACGCAACGATACACAACATTACAAAGACAGTACGAAGAACTAATAACACAAATGGGGACAATAACAATAACTTTGCGCACTTATTGCGCATTTTCGCACGATGTCAAAACTGTACTCGGCTCAGTATCAGGCCTAGCCTGCTGTACTGCCCCCCTAGCCAAAGTAACATTTGAAAATTTTCTTTATCGCTTCGCTTCGAAACATGTATGGATTTGACGTTTTAAAATTCGATAGTTAACGAAACCTTATGTCAATCCCATACATGTTTCGAAAGCGAAGCGATAACGAAGATTTTCAAACGTTACTTTGGCTAGGCCCTCTGATATTCTTCCGTAAATAAATATCTTCTCTTATATAAAAGTGAAGGGGTGACTGACATATCAACGCACAGCCCAAACCGCTGGGTCTAGAGACTTGAAAATTTGTACAAAGATACTTTATACAGTGTAGGCATCCACTAAGAAAGGATTTTTGGAAATTCCACCCCTAAAGGGGTGAAATGGGGGTTCAAAGTTTGTATGGAAAAAAAATATTAAATAGACATTTCGACTTGAAACTTCGTAGGAGTACTTCTAAAGACAAATAAGTAAACACGTATTTCGTGGTTTTCCGAAAATCACCCCTTTAGGTAGTAAATGGGGCAAAAAAAGCCCAAAATGACTGACAAATCAACGCACAGCCCAAACCACTGGACCTAGATACTTGAAATTTTGCACACAGATACTTATACAGTGTAGGTAGTCCACTAATTAAGGATTTTTGAAAATTCCACCCCTAGGGGATGAAAAAAGGGATGAAAGTTTGTATGAAAGTCCCTCAGTTTTGAAGCTAGGATCTCAAAATTTTGTATTTAGGCTGACGATTGAAAATTAATAAATACGTGGCTCAGCGTTTTTCAAAATTCTACCCCCGAAGGGGTGAAAAGGAGGATGAAGTTGTGTATAGAAGAAAATTCTTCATTTTCGATGTAAAAATCGTTAAATTTATAATTTAGGATTATGGATGGAAATCTAACGCAACGTATATTGTTTTTGTTAGTATTGCAACCCCTATGGGGATGAAATGGGGGTGAAAAGGGGTAAAAAACCTAAAAATAGATATGGATGTCGTTATCGAGGTTTTGTGGGATGACGATTGCAAAAATGACATTTATTTTGCAGTCCAACACGGTGGACATGATTTAACCCCTCATTAAAGGGGTGAAATTGGGGTTAAAATTTTGTATGGAAAAATAATATAAAATAGACATTACAACTTTAAACTTCGTAGGAGCACGTCTAAAAATAAATAGGCAAATATATATTTTGTTATTTTGAAAATCAACCCCTAAGGGGGTAAATGGGGTAAGTAAACATAAAAATCGATTAGATGTCGTTATTGGGATTTTATGGGATGGTGATTGCGAAAATGAGATTTATTTTGAAGTCAAAGGCGGTGGACATGAAACATCATGAACCTGGACCTGGACATGCACATCCAGGGGACGGGAACGGGAACAAGGACGGGGACGGGAACGGGGACGGGGCAGGAACGGGGGCGGGAACGGGAACGGAATGGGAACGGAACGCGAACGGGACGCGAACGGGACGGGAAATAGACGGGAACGGAAAGGGAACGGAACGGGATAGGAACGGGAACGGAACAGGACGGGAACGGGAAAGGGCAGGGGAACGGGGACAGGAACGGGAACGGAACGGGAATGGGACGGGAACGTAAAGGGAACCGAAAGGGAACCGAAAGGGAACGGGACGGGAAAGGGACGGGAACTAGACGGGAGCAGGACGGGAACTTGACGGGAACGGAAAGGAAATGGCACGAAACTGGAAAGGGAACGGGACGAGAACGGGAACGGAAGGGGAACGGAACTGGAATGGAAAGGGCACGGAACGGGAAGCCTCATACGAGGCCACATTCGGCAAAGGTCTTGCCTCGCGACGCAGCGCGCTTGATGGGGACCCGCCTAATCGCGTAAAAATGTCTGGACAGATCCTGGTTGGTTCAGGTTCCCTTAGGATTTTCTCTAATATCCACGCGGACGAAGTCGCGGGCAGAAGCTAGTAACAGTATAAATTTGAATGAATCAGGCGTCACTGGGCGGAAGTCCCATACCATTAAAAAAAGATTACTTACGCAAACAATATATGCAAGATGCACCGCCCGCCCGCAAAAATATGCACATGCACAGTAATGCAAACCACAAAATATCAGTGCACATACCTGCATTTAGCAAGACAGCAACACACCTTGCAATATTGTGTGTGGGTGTGCAAGTGCAAGGTGTGTGTGTGTGTGTTAGTATATAGGCTACTCTACTGAGTAGCCTAATTGGTGAAGGTGCAAGGTGTGTTGCTGTCTTGCTAAATGCAGGTATTGTGCACTGATATTTCGTGGTGTGCATGTGCATATTTTTGCGGGTGGGCGGCGGTGCATCTTGCATATATTGTTTGCGGAAGTAAGCTACATATATTTCTTTTTTCAAAATAAATACATAGGTAGGTAAATGTTAAAGACGATGATCAGATGTAGAAGGTATGCTTCTGTCTGAACGGCGCAGAGATGCGAAGCCAAGTTGGCCGGGTGGTCTTAAATATTTATAATCTTTTGCCAACTTCAATATCTTACTTAATCATTTAATTCACCGTTCACCATTGGCAGAGTGCCTTAAAACTTTACCCAAGGTCGATATGATTGTAATATGTGGACCGTGTATCATCATTAGGCACAATTCCAACGAAACCAATGCTATGTTCCATGAAAAGGTATACGATGACTTAACCTATTAAATTTACTGAAAAAAAATCTTTTTAAAAAAACACGTTTTTAAAACGGACTAAAAAGTAAAAAATAATTCTTCTGTTCATATTTATAACCCTACCTACAGAAATTTTAAATCTAAAAACGTGGGGCGCATGCTAAAGACAGTGTGGAATTTTACAAAATGCGCCCCACGTTTTTAGATTTAAAATTTCTGTAGGTAGGGTTATAAAGATGAACAGAAGAATTATTTTTTTTACTTTTTAGTCCGTTTTAAAAACGTGTTTTTTAAAAAATATTTTTTTTTCAGTAAATTATTATTTTCTGCTCTTTAGTTAACAAGCTAAGACTAAAAATATACCATCTCCTTCGGAGCACTTGTCAAGACGTTCCAAACGATCCCAAACTCGATGGGGTTGCATGGTTTTATTACAGAGTCCCAGTGGCCTTCTTCCGGCTGCATCATCAGACCCTGGAAACTATTTCCCAACAAAGTACTCGTCAAGACGATTCAAACGAGCCCAAACTCGATGGGGTTGCATGGTTTTATTATAGAGTTCCTATGGCCTTCCTCCGGCTCCATCATCAGACCCTCGGACGCTATTTCCCAACAAAGTACTCGTCAAGATGATTCAAACGAGCCCAATCTCGATGGGGTAGCGTGGTTTTATTAAAGAGTTCCTGTGTCCTTCTTCCGGCTTCATCATCAGACCTTGAAAACTATTTCCCAACAAAGAACTTGTCAAGATGATTCAAACGAGCCCAAACTCGATGGGGTTGCATGGTTTTATTATAGAGTTCCTATGGCCTTCCTCCGGCTCCATCATCAGATCCTCAGACACAATTTCCCAACAAAGTACTCGTCAAGATGATTCAAACGAGCCCAATCTCGATGGGATAGCGTGGTTTTATTGAAGAGTTCCAGTGTCCTTCTTCCGGCTCCATCATCAGACCCCGAAAACTATTTCTCAACAAAGAACTCGTCAAGACGATTCAAACGAGACCACATTTGATGGGGTTGCACGGTTTCAATATTGAGTTCCTACGGCATGGCCTTTCAGCTTCATCATCAGACCCTGGACCTCGTCTCCCATTAGAGTACTCGTCAAGACCATTGTAACGAGTCCAAACACGATAGGGTTGTATGGTTTCATCATCGAATTCCTGTGGCATTCTTCCGGCTCCATCATCAGATCAGCTCAATGACACCATAATATTGCATTGCCTTCTAGTTCTGACCTATGTTCAAAGTTTCAAGTCTCTAGCTCATCGGGAATCTAGTATAAAATCGTTCGCAAACTTTTTGGAGAAACAAACAAACCCACAAACACACAAACGAGAAAGCAACCTAATAAAAACGTGTTAATAAAATGAACACAAGTTCTCGTTAGTAAAATACGCTTAGAGAGCCTTAAAACTTATTCGAAGGCTGATATTTAATGTGACCATTTATCATCATTAGGCTCAGTTCCAACTATGTTCCATGAAAAGGTAAACGATGATCATAACCTATTAAAATGAACAGCAGTTCCTGTCAGTAATGTACGCTTAGATTTTGTAGAGTGTATGTGTCTTCATATGTAGTATGTGGACCGTGTATCATCATTAGGCACAGTTCCAACGAAGTCAATACTATGTTCCATGAAAAGGTAAGCGATGATCATAACCTATTTAAATGAACTGCATTTCCTATCAGTTTGTGCGTTTCACTGGTTGGTATTGCTTTCGATACTGTAATGTCCAAACTCCAATTTGCCTTCAAATCATGGATACTATGTCACAGTCGAAGTTCGAGAAATTCTTGCCAATTCTGAATGATAAAACCAAAACAGTTACGTTCTCTCTCATTAAGATTATATTTAAGTGCTTAAATTTTGGTTTAACTTTACAATAGTAATCCCAATCACGGTAATATTTCAACAATTAAACCAATACTAAATCGTTACCGTATCAATTTCATTTAAAGAAAAATACACGGAGAGGGAGCTTAAGATACCAACCTTGGACAATTTAAATAAGAATTCTATAACTAAACCAAAGAATTTTAGATTAATGTAACCTAAATGATAACGTTACGGTTTTTGTTTTAAGGCCCTTGGTAAAAACCAGTACGTAAAAACGAACGTTTCATAACAACTGCTTACAAATTTCACACAGATGAGTTGTTCTCTGCAATCTAAATAACACAAACATTTAGTACCATTACTAGTTTTGTTTTTGTCTTAGCTAATGGAACAATATGTGTAGTATGGGACCAAAAGCAAAAAAAAAACCTTTGGCCAAAGCCCAAGAGGCAACAAAGAGGCGAGATAATGAACTGCTCAGCGTTTTGTTCCCTTTTAGGTATACTTTTCTTTGCACATTTTTTTTTTCATTAACACACTAAAAAGGTCGAGTTGTTTTTTTTAATTTCTTTTTATCAAGCCTTTTCATTAGAAACTCGTTAGCTAAGTAAAAGAGATATGTAGGGGTAAAGTTCTCTTGTCAAAGATAGTTTCAAATGAGCATCTAAGGTAAATATTCATTTCTACGAAGAAAAACTCGACCTCAAAACCAAGCCTCAAAATTAATAAATACAATGACCTATGACCTTTTTGTACAAATATTTCTTGTACAAAAAGGTCATTAGTATAACACATAGGTAATAATTTTTTTTCAATTACGGTGGAACATTAGGTATTTGATTTAAACTCCAAATTACATTGTATGGTACTTAAATCATGAACGAATATAGAAGAAAAACAAATAAACGAGTTGTCATAAAGACACACTTATTTTGATTTTCTTTTTGAGGCAATTGAGAGGTTTATGCAAGATTTGGACTGCTCTATGGCTACCTAAGGCCTATCTATCTATGGTAATAAAAATAACTGCATAAATCACATAAAATAGTTTAATAAGAGACCTCAACCTGGCCTTGTATATTTATATCTATATATATTAATTTTCGTATATCTCGTATATTTATATATATTAATTTTCTGATTAATATTATCAATATGTATGGCACTTCTTACTCAAAATTTAAATTAATAACCAAACTTTGTTTTGATTTCTAATTTTTTTTTCATTGCAATCATCACAGAACAAAGAATTTTTTTTTCCCCCAGTAGAAGTCGCATGTGGGCGGCACCCGTGTAACATCATATCTGCGAAGCTCCGCACATCTTTGAATTTTGCTCCGTCAGTCGTATGAACGAACGCCAAACAAAAACATCTTTAAAAATAATATTTAAATGCCGAGGTGCATTATATAAAAGAGCAAAATTGATATCCACATATATCATTTAGCAAACGGGTGCATAAAATATCGGAGGCAAGCTTTATTTAATTAATTTTGATTTTAATTAAAAATTCAACTGATATTTTCCTTTTAAAATTCATAACAATAGATATCCACCTTTATGCGATATACACTTATGATCCATATTCCAACGCACAATTTGACATATTCTTGAACTTTCATAAACACTAAAATATAGAATGGCGGAAATGTCACTCAATAGGGGAGACCGAGAAGAGATGTGACTGTGAAGAGTTAAAAAGTATTATCACCATAGCAAAAAATTGATAAGTAAATGATAAACGTCTAAATAACTGTTGATTTGATACACTCACCACTGAAAACACGCAAAAATAGCACGGAATTTTAGTCAACTTAAATAGTACGTTATAGGCGAGTCCGGGAAGCTAGCATTTTATTGTCAAGGATTTTAATCATTCGAGGCAATTTAATGAAAATTGCTTCCCCTATAAGGCTGCGAAGTCTCAAGAAATGAGAGGAAAAAAATTCTTAGTTAAAATGTAATTTTGAAATTGGTCATGTAGCCATAAAGTTTTATAAAAATAACGTTATTTTTAGATTTAGAATACTACACTCCTGGGGGTCAATTCTGCTAATGTTAACGTCGAAATCGTGGTTCAGTGGTGTTTGAATGGTAATGCTTTTTGACACAGTTCTTGTTTTTTAAACCCAAAACCGAAACACATTGTGATTCTTAAACCCAAAACGGAAACACATTGTATCTCGATTTTGGGTATAAGAAACAAGAACTGTGTCAAAAAGCACTACCATTCCAACACCATTGATCCACGTTTTTGACGTTAACATTAGCAGACTTGACCCCCTGAACTTGTGCGGGGCGGAAAATAACTATTGAAATTAACTCGATAGGTATAGGTGCCGTCACATAACTTGGCAAGTTCTTTAACGCGCATATACTTCTACGCCTATACTTTTCTTTGTTTGCCCGATGTAAGAGAGCCCAGTAGCAATCTAGTTTGTAGACGCCTAGCACCTGCACCTTGAAAAGGGATGTTGCACTTGACAGGTCGTAAGAGTTGGTTTATCTTCCTAGTCGGCTTGAGGTCTTGATAGACACACTCTTCAGAATACCTACAATCTTGTCAATGACATCTTTCATGTAAGGTAGAATGGCAGGTCGTCGTTCTACTATGGCTGGCTTGACACGGTTTCTGGGTTGGAGGGGAGGCGTGGTACTGGCAATTTGTTACTTCGCAGAACGTGCTTGACATGCTGAAGCTCAGCTGTCAGGTCTTGTTGGTAACAGATCCCAAATACAAACAAATACAAATAATTTTATTTGCTGTAAATAGGGTGATTACCTACTTATAATTCCCGCGTATTCTCCGAAACAAAGATTTCCTTATGGTAGGTAGCTAACTGTAAAGGATGGTGGTGGAATTCACCATTGAGCTATCTATCTGTAAGTGTTGCTTTTCGAAACATCCGATATATGATATTTATTTTATTTGGGTTTCTGAATTTTGAAATTCAAATATTTTTTGCCTAGTAATTAAGAAATGTCAGGATTCCACCAAATTATGAAATAGGGTTTACACGAATTATTGATATGAAACTATTTAGAATAAGCTAAGTGAAGAATGTTAACCAACCCGGTTGCGATATTAGAAATGCCTGTGGGGTACAGACACTACCTGCTCTGTACCGCTCTGGGTTTTTCTAAAAAATAATGTCGAAAAAGCCTGTGTGTTTCAGAGCATCGCTTGCTCTGTAGCGCGCGGGGTTTTTCGACTAAAAATTAAATAATGTCACCCTAAAAAGCCTGTGGAACACAGACAATTCAGAAAATTACAGTTGTGGTTAAAGTATTCCTTCTATATGTTTAGGTAATGTATGTAATGTAGAATATTAAAATAGTGATTTCTAGTCATACTAGCGATATTTTTTTTAACAAAGTGGTATCATAGTACAAACAATAAGGATACGATTATAAAATTATGCACTGACTCTGTACGTATACTGTTTGTATTGTTCTGGTTCGATGGAACTGAAATGTTTTTTTTTTAAAACAAAGTTCCTAAATAAAATAAAGAGAAAAAAAAGTGGTATCATTTTTTAGTTTATCCTACTAGTAATATTAATTTATTTTAAATCTTAAAATGTTTTTTCTCTCAAACCCATAAAAAAAGCTTTTTAATAAAAGAAAAACCTCCTTCAAAAACCTTAAAAACAGAGCTCTATAAAAAGCAAGAAATAATGTTCAAATCAATTAATTACAACACGTCTATTGAAGTCGGGTGGAGCTGGAAGTAATTTTTTTACTTATTGTTTTGTTTATATTCTAAAAGTCCTACCCGACTTCAATAGACGTGTTGTAATTAATCGATTCGAACATTATTTCTTGCTTTTTATAGAGCTCTGTTTTTAAGGTTTTTGAAGGAGGTTTTTCTTTTTTTAAAAAGCTTTTTTATTTTAAACTTTTTTGTGGTAGGTATGTAAGCGATGATTTTTTAAATAAAACGTTTTAATGTTTCACATTTTTCAATGGTATACCGTACCCCGAGTAACTCAATTTCCACAGGAGTTCCGTTGGGCCTTCGCAGTTCAACTCTAGTCCAGAACGTTCTTGACAATAGATAGGTACCTACTTAACTTGTTTTTGATTGTAATAAACCTCCCAATATTTCAATCATTATTCAGTTCCTACTTGATTTTGAGGAGTTCCCTCGTGTATCTTCAAAATCCAAAGTCCAATACCAATGAAATTAATATAATATCATCCTTAAGGTGTTTTCTTTTAAACAAAAAAAAATCATCTAAATCGGTTCATAAACAAAAAAGTAATGGTTGAAAATCCGTCTGAATAATAATAATATGGTAAAATAAAATGGTAAAGAAAACGACAGTATTTTCAAGATTACTTGAAAACTACTGAACCGATTTCAACATTTCAAAAAATGAGACCAACTTGAAATAAACCCTGCCTGCCTAGCATGACCAATTTTTATCGCGTGATATAGCGTTTTATCGACACTCAACTGTCAAATTCCTTTGTCTTTTTGACAGTTAAACATGATAAAACGCTATATCATGCGATATAAATCGGTCATGCTAGGCAGGCAGATGTTATAGCGTTTAAATCATTTCAATCGGTTCAGCCGTCTTCGAGTAATCGGTGTACATACATATAAAAAAAAAAAGAAATATACGCGACGAATAGATAACCTCCTCCTTTTCAAATTTTTGAAGTCGGTTAAAAATGGCAGGCTATGCTAAATGGGATGGATTGGGATGAAAGGCACACAGATAGTTTTTTTAACCTGGATTAAAATATAGCAGACTTTAGTTCCTAAGAACGTTTCTTGGATGATTAATAAATAATACCTAGTTACGTTTTATAGTATCACTAATCTGACATAATATAAATGTGATACTAAATGTGTTTTTCATTTCGATTTATTCTTTTTTCATCGATATTTTTGTTATAAATAAAGAATATTACAAAAAAGACAAAAATACATATTAAAAATACATACAGGCACAGTAGCACCTACTCTAGCGCCGCCAATACATTTATTTTTATTACTCGTAAACCAGGTAAATATTAAAAAAAAGCTAAGATCGTGGCCTCCTAAATGGTCTATATATATATTTTTTAAATAACTCTTCAACAGTTTTCATACTTTTAGTAAGTTTTGAAATCCGTTCTTGCCAAATTAGCCACTTTGAGCTAAAATGGATTTTTTAAATTACAAAAAGAATTGAAACTGTTGAAGAGTTATTCGAAAAATATATGAGACAATTTAAGAGGGCATGATTTTAGCTTTTTTAAATTTTGACTTTGTTTACGAGTAATAAAAATAAATGTATTGGTGGCGCTAGTAGTGGGTAGTAGGGCGCCTTAAGAAAAAAAAAACACATTTATATCAGTGATTATAATGTTCTTGTTAACAGAAATAGCCAGCAAGATTCTTTATTTCCTATATTACAAAAGTACTCTTTGATGTGGGTATACAAGAGAGCACGTTAAGTTAAACAGTTGAACTGTAAAACAGCTTTGATTACGTACGGCATAAAGGCGGTCATAAGGTCAAGTACCTTTTAGTCTAAATCTGATGTGCTGTTGACTGTAGGTATTATCAAAAGAAATAAAAAAAAATGAAATAACGTTCGGCTGTTAGTTATCGCGCTCGGAATTTGCGAAAAACTAACAAAATACTTTTCTTTTATAAAAATAACTATTTTTGTGAAACTCTCAATTAAAATTACTTATGTTAGGGTATTTTCATTTCCTTTCCCTTGATGAAAAAGGATGAAAAGTTAGATTGTGCTATGCCGTTTTTGAGAAATTTTGCAAATTACGATAAAAACAGCTGTTCTTTGGGGATTTTTTTCTAAAAGGACCTACCAAAAATAAATTTCATCCCATATTTTTTTAACGAGTTAAAAGTTCTTTTGATAAGATAGATTTAATATTTTAGTTTAAATATCCAAGTTTCACGACACTTAGTCCCTTACGCGTCTGTATAGCTCAGGGTATTTATATTTAGAAAATCACTGTGGATCACAGCGCAAGGTGTCTGTGTTCTACAGGCTTTTTATGGTGATATTATTAAATTTTAAGTTGAAAAACCCCGCGCGATACAGAGCAAGCGGTGCTCTGAAACACACAGGCTTTTTTCGGCATTATTAATTAGAAAAACCCAGAGCGGTACAGAGCAGGCAGTGTCTGTACCCCACAGGCATTTCTAATATCGCAACCCGGTTTCCCTTATCTCATTAAATTTTCTTAAAGTACTTTATGTGTTAATGAATAAGGTGGTAAATCGCACTATTAAAATTAGCTTACGCCATCTAGCGGCTGAGTAGCAGCATTATAAACAACGTATTATTTAATTTGGTACCAAGTTGCTATGGTAATACGACTGAATCTAAATAAATAAACTTTGTGATTTATGGCTTTCTGGATATTATACATTTTTACTTTTTATCCAATTATGTATTCACAAAGTGTGTGTGCGTAGCATGTAACTATTGAGTGGGGGGCTTGGCTTCGATTTTTAATGTGTTTGTTTGGTTACACTGGTTTTCATACTAAATTGAGCTCATACTACTTCTATCTACTTCTATGTTCTGTGGCAATCATTTTGCTTTCTATATTCAGTAGTTTTGTAAGTAAAGGCCTATGAAAAGCTTTAGGATAATAGTTTTCAATTCGGTGCCTTGGGATGGGTAGCCTAAGTATGCCATGCTCTCTTTAATCATTTCTGCGGTGGTGTCGTGTGGGGCGGGTCGTTACGTTCCCTCAAATATGGTTGAGCGAAGCGATGGCTGGTCCATGCGTCATGCTCGTGAACGGGTGCTGCCAGTGGAAAGGGTCTGCTTCTGAGTACCTATCTTAACGCATATTGAATTGTAAGAATTGCATTTTTTTTAATTATTTTTTTATGTCTTGTAACATGTGGTTTTTTTTTTGGTAAATTTTGCCTACTTAGGTGCACTTTCGAGTAACAGACACAGTGATTTCTCAACTAGTTGAAAGTTATTTACTCTCATTACTTAGTAGTATTTAGTTAGTAGTATTTAATTTCAACCTACCTACCCATTGTGTGCAAACTTTTGTTAATTATTGTGATGGAAAATGACCTCACTTTAAATGTGGAGCTCATTTTTCAATGTTGACGACTCTGTATGAAATATACAGGGAGAAAAAAGCAGCCCTTGACGAGTTTCTTGCCGGTTCTTCTCGTTACAAGGTCTCCCGCTTAGGGTTTGCGAACCGATGGCGTAGCTTCTATGACATTCACAAGTGCTTGTAACAGCCTAGACTGAATAAATAATTTTTGAATTTTGAATTTTGTTTGTATGAAAATAACCTGCTGAGTCAATTTCGTTGCACGCGAGTGTAAAAGTGAAGGTGACGTTATGGACTAAGAGCTAGCCCCGGAAATAGGTGGACAATTTACAGAGCGACGTTATTCCTCTTGTTAGTTTGCCATTACTATCATTATTAACAGATCCGGGCACCTCGCAGATTTGGAGATTTGGAGATGGGAGCCATAAGGCGAAAAAATTTCACTGCACTCCTCGCACTCCATACCCCTCTCATCATCATCATCATCATCATCAGTAGATGCATCCATCCATCTTGGCGTGGGTGGTAAAATTTTTTTCTTGCTAATATTATGATATAAATCTATAATAGTGGCGAGATTACAATAACACGTAGGTCTACCTGTGACGAATTTACATATAAACCTATTTTTTTTTAATAGTGGCGAATTTACTTTCATTGCATGGAACTTTTCAAAACGGGACGAGTTTAAAAAGGTGGCGATTTTACAATAATCCTTTTAAATTAATTTATAAAGTTGGTCGATCGCAGAGGGTTAACTTCGCTAAAACATAAAATATACGGATATTATACCTACGTACAAGCTTGTAATTGGGTGAAACATGTTTGCACAGCCTATGCAGTTGGCCACACGCCAGCGTGAGCCTGCAATGTTGCAAGTTCCGGCAGATGTGCTTAATTGCTTATGCTGTTGACAGAGTGCTCTTGAAGTTGCCGCAGAGTTGTGTCAATTAGCTTTAGACAGAGGGAGATCAAATAGACACTATTTGTTTAGTTCTGATAGTACAATCGAACGATGTTTCGGCATTCAATTTACTGAAATACTGAAAGAATGTTTGTAAACAAACCGCCTATATCAAAGATTTAATTTGTATAACACGTTTACTTGTCAATGATAGATTACTTATGTTCATGGGGGGGACGGCACTTTGACTAAGGTGTAGAGTTTGTGAAGTTAGGGCTTGGAGTGTTAGGGCGTGTAGAGTTAGAAGCTTGGCTCTAAATGAGGTCTGAGGATGAGGAGGTTTTTGACAGTGCGAGCGTGCGTCTTGGCTACATTTTACGTGAAAATGTTTTTGGTGGGATAGGCTTTACACAAAGCACTGGAAGCCAGGCCCCCCTGGAAAATATTTCTAGATACGCCCATGCTTTATGTTGTCAAAGTTTGCTATTTACTTCACTGTAATTTAACCTATTTGTCGAACAAACAAAAATTGCACGAAGTCTTCGAGAATTTCGTGCTTCGTTAGTAGGATTGTGTTATATAGTGTTCATGGAGACTGACTTGAATTCAATATTTCTTTTTTTTTTTATTTATTTTGGCACATACAGTCATTACAAAAAAAATAATTTAAATAAAAGAGTTCATGGTGTAGACAACGAGTGCCCAAAATTAAACATAATGAAATGTTGGTTGCAGACTTACAGCTAGTTTAAATATTTGTAAATAGTAACATGCTATTAATTTACATATTATGTGATAGGATAACAAAAATGTAGTGTGGTACAGTCAACGGCACGCTGGTCTAACATGACTGGGTAATTAAATTCAATAAATTTTGTGCTAAAATGCGAAGACTACGAAGTTTTAAAAAAATGCAGATTTTTGACAATTGTATAACCTGACGTGATGACTGTCCATTATAACAGGTTCTGACGTTTTGAGACGGAGCTACACAACAACAAAACAAAACAAAATATAACAAGACAAGGCAAAACAAAACAATAGGCTCACTTTAACATGTTGATTATTTCGGATTTAATACCAGTTAAAGTATTGCAAAACAGATCTAATTTTGAAAATTGGTTATTATACATTCTTAGACAGCGAGAGAAGTAACTATTGCAAGTATATTTTTTTCGATAGGATGGTGGTACAAATATTTTTATAGGGCGTGAGGAGCGTGCGGGTAGTCGCGCTTTAATTATATTAAGGTTTACTTTTGAGAAAAGGACCGGGCAATCTATTTTGTAGTTTATTAATTTAAAATAAAAAAACTAAATCGAACATCTTTCGGCGATTTTCCAAGGATAATAAATTGTATTTTTTCAAAGAATCTGTGTATTCTGTATTTGAAACATTAGCACGGAAATTAAGCATTTTTATGAATTTTTGTTGCACTCTTTCTAGAAGAGCTATGTCTTTCTTATAAAAATACATAGCTCATCTAGAAAGAGTGCAACAAAAAAAAAATCATATGAAATTTCGTGGTAATAGCGCACTATACAGAATAGATATTCTCTCAAATTCTAAAATGTTTTTCTAATGGTCTTGGCTATTGTAATGTTTGTCGAAATGCTGTGTCCTTTTGTTCGATACAGTCGCATGGCAGTGGCATTGTAAGTAATTAATTGTGCCTGCTACCACAGTACATATATAAGTGTGCTGCTACGGATTGAATGCACGCACTGTCCAAGAGCCATTAATTACACTGCACTATACCACAAAATAGAGAGACTAACAGAAGTTAAGCTTAGTACTACGGGCGCTCGAGCATCGTACATACACAAAGACATCAACTGCACTACTTGGTTGGCCAGTGCTTAAAGTAAAATACTAGTCAGCAGCTGTGAAATGTAAAAATTCGGAACAATGCTTTTTACATTTTCTTTGCCATTTTCAGAGGCGCCAAGCTTAGCCGAAGTGAATTTTCCTTATATTTTCCTGAAGGAAGTATTATTTTATAACTAAAATTCAACATAAAGCGCAGACGTGACGCATTTTTACCCGTGAAAATCATAACTTTATTTATGTATAAATAAAAATTCTAACACAACTCTGTCGGGAAAAATATTTTGCTGAATTTAATATTTTCTCTAGGTAGGTAACGTAAAAAAATCAATCTTTTTTTTTCGTTTATGCATGTAGATGCCCCATCAACATTGCTTAAACATACCTTTAAATACACCCCTGTTTTTTCTATTTGCGTAGAGAGTTAATAAACTAAGGTAGGTAAAAATATCATCAATATCAAATATTAATTTCATAGAAAAAATAAAGAGCTGTAACTAAATTAGATAGTTAGCTATTAATAAGTTTTCGATCTCCGAACGAAATCGCAGAGCTCTATTTCCATGCAGTGCGTTCACATAGGTAAGGGTCGTTTGAGGCTAACCTTTTACACTCGCAGGCCGCTTCGTACTCCAGGGGCCCTATTTTTGAATCATTCGACGTGGCGTCGAGCGCTCTTTTCTACTGATTTTCGTTCGACATTTGATTTTCCATATTTTTGAATCACTCGACCGCAACGAGTGCCCTCACCCACTCGTTTGCAGGCGAGCGATACGGTACGGCGAGTGATATTCTTTTCTATTAAAAAGCAAAGACTTTTTTATAACAGCCATTAGAAACATGGATATTACGTTCCGTTTTTGTTGCGGTAGTTACCTGTTTTCTCTAAATTCTGCGTGGTACGGACAAAACCCAACATTTCGTATTATGTTGGCAGCACGGAAACGAACGATTCAAAAATACGGAAAATCGGCGTCATGCGACTTGGAAAACGAGTGTGACTTAAGTCGCATGCGACAAAACTATGTCATACGAGCGATTCAAAAATAGGGCCCCAGCACTACGCAGAGGAAATCGTGGACGAAGATTACAGTGGGCTCGAGAACATTTGCTCTGGGAAGATAGCCAGTGGTCTGTAGTGCTGTTTACCGATGAGTCCCGATTCGGTTTTCATCCTGATTCACGAAGAGTATACGTGTATGGCGAGCTCCTGGTCATGATAACCGTCTGCAACACCTCAGGAAGTCCATCCATACCACGGCGGAACAATTATGGTTTGGGCAGGACGTTAGTACTATTATATATTATACTAGCTTCCGCCCGCGACTTCGTCCGCGTGGATATTAGAGAAAATCCTTAGGGAACCTTCAACCAGGATCCGACCAACCGTTTTATACGCGATTAGGCGGGTCCCCACCAAGCGCGCTGCCTCGCGAGGCAAAACATTTGCGACGTGTGACAGGCCTCGCACGAGGCTGCGCGCTTGGTGGGGACCCGCGTAATCGCGTATAAAACGGTTGGTCGGATCCTGGTTGAAGGTTCCCTAAGGATTTTCTCTAATATCCACGCGGACGAAGTCGCGGGCGGAAGCTAGTTTATTACAATAATCAGAATTAGGTCCAGAGATATTAAGAGTATCACGTTCCCGTTTCTTTACTCTTTCCCGTTTCCGTCCCCGCCCCCGTTCCCGTTCCTGTTCCCGTGTCCGTCCCCGTCCCCTTGGGCTGAATCATGTCCACCGTGTTGGACTTCAAAACAAATGTCATTTTCGCATTCCTCATCCCATAAAACCTCAAGAACGACATCCACATCGGCTTTCATGTTTACTTACCCCATTTACCCCCTAACGGATGATTTTCAAAATAAGAAAATATGTGTTTGCCTATTTATTTTTAGACATGCTCCTACGAATTTTTAAGCTGTAAACTATGTAATGTCTATTTTATATTATTTTTCCATATATAATTTGTACCCCATTTTCACCCCTTTAGCGGTTAAATTGGACTTCAAAATTAATGTCATTTTCGCAATCACCATCCCATAAAACCTCAAGAAAGACATCCATATCGATTTCTACGTTTACTTAGCCCATTTACCCCCTAAGGGGTTGATTTTCAAAACCACAAAATATATGTTTGCCTATTTATTTTAAGACATGCTCCTACGAAGTTTTAAGTTGTAATGTCTATTTTATATTGTTTTCAATACCAAATTTAAATCCAATTTTCACCCCTTTAGGGGTTAAATCATGTCGACCGTGTTGGACTTCAAAATAAATGTCATTTTCGCAATCTTCATCCCAGAAAACCCCAATAACGACATCCATATCGATTTTTAGGTTTATTTACCCCATTGCACCCCCATTTCATCACCATGGGGGTTGAAATTATACCAATACAATATGCGTTGCGTTAGATTTCCATCCATAAGCCTAAATTACAAATCTAGCGATTTCTACTTCAAAAATGAAGGATTATCTTCTAAACACAACTTCATCCCCCTTTTCACCCCTTTGGGGGTAGAATTTTGAAAAACGCTGAGACACGTATTTATTTATTTTCAATCATCAGCCTAAACACAAAATTTGAAGATCCTAGCTTCAAAACTGAGGGACTTTCATACAAACTTTCATCCCTTATTTCATCCCCTTAGGGATGGAATTTTCAAAAATCCTTCCTTAGTGGATGCCTACACTGTATAAAGTATCTGTGTGCAAAATTTCAAGTCTCTAGGTTCAGCGGTTTGGGCTGTGCGTTGATATCTCACTCAGTCAGGACTTTGAATTTTATATATATAGATTCTGTGGTTTGGGCAGGAATTCGTATTGGTGGAAGAACGACCACGTTTGAAAAAAAAGAATTTTGTTTTGTTCTAAAGAATAGTCTGATAAATAGGCTTTACAAAAATATATACATGCTGTATGTTAGTTAATAACAAATTTTAAGTAAATTGAAAAAATCAGAATATCCCTAGACGGTGTTGATGTGTGTAAGTATCACGCGAAAAAAAAGTTACGAGTCGACGCATTGCTTCGAATATTAAAATAAGTAGTTGATTCTGGGGCGGGGCGGAGAGTGTCCTTTCTGTACGGTAGTACTTACACCTGTACTTATATACGAAAGTTCTTTCACTAATCTCACTTTTTCTATGGGTACAATAGCACCTAGTTACCGTTCGTTTTCCCAATAACCACGTATTACGCACCGGAGTCCCGGGATCTATTAGTGATCCCTAATACGAAACGTGATTCACGCGGGATACACGACGCCTTTATATTTTTGAGGTATTTGGATGACCTTGATGTATTTTGTAGGGTATTGTCGAGGTGTATGAAAAGTAAACGATTTCGGACACCTTTTCGGAGAAATCATTTTGTTATTTTATAAATCAGCTCAGTTTGTTAAGGCGATTCCCTGACCGAAAGTGGCGCCCCCAGAGGTTTTTATTAGATAGGTAAGTTGTTAATTGAAAAAAGATTTTAATAAGACTTTTCTTTGAATTTTTAGGGCTCATATTTTTGACCGAGCGAGCACGAAGTGCGAGCGAAGCGTCTCTGCTTCAGCTTGGGCAAAAAATCTTTCGTATGTCTGTATGTTCTCTTCTACAGGTCGCATTTCTCAACCGATTCTCGTGAAAATTTATGAGCAGGTTCGAAAATTATATGGAATTTTTTTGTCGAGCCAGATTTTTTTCATTTTTCAAAATGGCGGAGATATGTTAAAAAAACAGGTTTTTCGGCTTTCCAACGCTGTCTGTTCTCCTCTACAGGTCGCATTTCTCAAGCGATTCTCGTGAAATTTTGTGAGCAGGTTTGAAAATGATATAGAATTTTTTTGTCACGCCACTTTTTCGATTATTTTTGAAATGGCGGAGATATGTAAAAAAAACCTATTGCAGTCCAGCTTTCCGGCTCTGTCTTTTCTCCTCTACAGGTCGCATCTCTTAACCGAATTTCGTGAAATTTTGTGGGCAGGTTCGAAAATCATATAGATTTTTTTGTCACGCCAGTTTTTGGAAATTTTTCAAAATGACGGAGAAATGTTAAAAATACATATTTCAGTCCGGCTTTCCAGGGCTGTCTGTTTTCCTCTACAGGTAGCATTTCTCAACCGATTCTCGTAAAATTTTGTAAGCAGGTTTGAAAATCGTATAGATTTCTTATGTCAAGCCAGTTTTTCATTTTTTTTCTAAATGGCGGAGATAATGTAAAAAAATCAAATTTCAGTCCGTATTTCCAGCGCTGGCTGTTCTCCTCCACAGGTCGCATTTCTCAACCGATCTCGGTGAAATTTTGTGAGCAGGTTCGATAAGTATATAAAATTTTTTTGTCGAGACAGTTTTTCAAAATTTGTGAAAATGACGGAGATATGTAAAAAACCATATTTCATTCCAGCTTTCCGGCTGTTTGATCTCCTCTACAAGTCGCATTTCTCAACAGATTCTGGTGAAATTTTGTGAGTAGGTTCGATAATTATATATAACTGTTCAGTCAAGCCAATTTTTCCAAATTTATAAAAAAAATACTCACCCATTTTGAAAAATGATCAAAATTAGAAGCACCATCTAGCTGCAATACTCACGTACCTACCTACTGTGTGCTTTGAAAACTTCATAGCAACATTTTATTTTATTTTTTCGCGAGGTCTACAGCTCACGGAGCCACTAGTAGTATTTTTAGAAGGTATCATACATTCCCTCGCAATCATTTGTAGAAGTAGATAAACGGTAGCAGTTTTGCTATCTACTTCTAGCATTGACTACGAGGAAATGTAATGATGCCATCTAACTTAAGCCCTAAAAATTCTACCAATAGTTTTATTAAAATTGTGCATTAGAATTACAATATTAAATAAAATTAACCGCGGCGCCACTTTAGGTCAGGAAAGCGCTTTAATATAATATAAGTAGTTGAAATTAGCATAGTTTAGGTCTAGGGTATAATGGGACTGACATAAAAAATGTTGAAAGTCTCTAAATAAATAAATAAAAAAACCCTATTGGGAAGTGGGTACACTATTCGGTTATTTCGTATTTTTATGTGATGTAAGAAGAAATTGGACGATGCCACTAGTGACTCGGTAGCTCAGCGGTCAGAGCATTGGATCGGATATCCAAAGGTCGCGGGTTCGATTCCCGTCCGAGAATTGATCTGGTGCGAGTCCTATTTTTTCTAGTATATTATTTATTATAGTATTGTGTAAAAATAGCATTGTGAATGCAAAAATCTCAAATTTAAAAACACTAAGGACAGTTTCGAGCAGGTGGAAATAATCAAAATAATTATATTATTATTAGCTACGTACCTACTATTTTATTTTTATTTTATTTTATAATATTTGGGGGGCTTACAGCTAACGTTACAGAGTAGATACTTAAATAAAATATAAGAAGCCAATTACAAGCCTCCACAGATAACAGTGAATATATCTAATTATGCGCTAACTTCGTGATTAAACAGCTGATTGCAATCTACAATATTAAAAGAGAATTAAAATTAAAGTTGTAATGAACTAAAAACTCTATTAACAGTTGACAGACTATCACAGAATAGGTCTAGAGCAGAGATGTCCCGCTTATTAATGCTATTAAACAAATTACTAGAACGAATATAATAATCATTTTTGTGGTGTACAGTATGGACGAATGGAGTGTGGAGTAGATTTCTTGGACGACAATGACGGGATGGCACATTCAACTTTAATTTAGAAACGAGTTCAGGGCAATCGACTTTACATTGAGCTATCTTCATTAAATAACGGAGATCAGAGACTTTCCTACGGGTCTCGAGTGGAAACAGATGGAAACGTGAACAACGATCCTCATAGGTCATAGCAGGTATTTTGAACTTAAAACACAGAAATCTAGTAAATTTCTTTTGGATTCTCTCCAGCCTTGAGGCATGTATAGCATAATTAGGGTTCCAAATTTGACTGGCATATTCCAAATGACTCCTGACAAAAGCACAGTAGAGAATCTTTAGTGATTTCATGGTACAAAACGCCTGACTATTGCGGATAATAAAGCCCAGGGCCGCAGAAGCCTTTTTTACGATCCGGTCAATATGATAATTATAGGATAGCCGACTATCCAAGTGTACACCAAGATCCACAGTACTATCCACGCGAAGTAATGGGGTATTGGCAATCGAGTAATCGAATTTCACTAGACTTTTTTTCCGAGAAAAAGTTAATACCATGCATTTGGATATGTTAAGGTGAAGACGGTTCACATTACAATAGTCAACTACCCTTAGGATGTCTTCTTGCATGAGGTGTGCATCAGACAAAGAATCAATCCTTTTATATATTTTCATATCATCCGCGAATAATAAAAATTTGGAATGTTTAAAGCATTCGTCGATATCATTGATGAAAATTACAAATAATAAGGGACCCAAAAGGGACCCTTGTGGAACCCCTGACGGGATCCCTGTCCATGCGGATGTGTAACCACTGAGTACCACTGCCTGAGTTCGATTTTGGACGTAAGATGAAAACCATCTATATAGATCACCTCTTATTCCGAGACCATAGAGCTTACGCAGCAGAATGTCATGGTCAACCCGATCAAATGCTTTGCTATAATCGGTGTAAATAGCGTCAACCTGAGCACCATCATCCATCTGCTCCGAGACAAAGTCAGTGAAAAGCATTAGGTTAGACACAGTAGATTTAGCTCGTATAAACCCATGTTGCTGCGGGATAATTGATGGGGATAAGCTACTGAGTAATTGATCGTAAACTATGCGCTCAAGTATTTTAGCCAAAATACAGAGTTTAGATATTGGGCGGTAATTTTCCATTTCAGTCTTAGCACCTTTCTTGTGGATTGGCGTGACGAACGCTGATTTCCACTTGGATGGCATCACACCTTCAGTTAAAGAACGTTTGAAAAGTATCGTCACGGGCTCGGTCAATACATCGGCACACTTAACAAAAAATACAGCTGGAAGACAGTCAGGCCCGGCAGATTTATTCAGGTCGAGAGCCTTCAGATGTTTTTGCACAACCATAGGGTCAATCTCAATTGAATTAATAATATTAGAGCAGGAGAATGTATCGTGCGCCTGAAATGAGTCATTAGCAGATGCAAGAGGTGCCAAGAATGTGGAACCAAAATAGTCAGAAAAGGACTCACATATATCTTGTCCAGTTTCATAATTAATGCCCTTATATGACATATTAGATGGGTAGTTGCTGTTCATTCGTCTACTTTTAATATAAGACCAGAACACTTTCGGAGTCTCCGTAATTGAAGATTCAATTCTGGTCATATGCTATAATGGCTATTAAATACTTGATCGTTTACTTGAAATTGCGATCGCGTAATTCAAGTATCAGTACATCTTTAATATGCACTCCAAACATAATCTGTGATTATCATGACAGGTTTTTGAGATGATAAATTGCTATGCAATTAATTTTGCCTCACAGGATGTAAGCTCCTTACGTCGTCCTAATAAGCCCCTCCGCACACGGCGTCGTAGCGTATGCGTATCGTAATAAGCGCGTCGTACGACGATTATCGTATTGACAATAAAATCTCATACGATACGCTTACGCTACGACGCCGTTTGCGGACTTCATTGAATATGTACGTGCTCGTATTGCTCTCGTACGTACGACGCGCGTATTACGATACGCTTACGATGCGACGCCGGTCGTGTGCGGAGGGGCTTAATTGGCTTAGACCATACGAGCAAACGATGCGTTTTTATCGCACGATGACACATTTCTACGTCGCGCGATGACCAATTAGGATATACTAGGTAGAAATATGCCGTATGACGTCTGGCAGAATGGAATAATATCAACCCTTGATGAAATGAAAAAAAAACATGAAAAAAACACTTCATATGTGGATATCCTAAAAAGCTTCGAGCATCGCGGCTGAAGCGCATCTTACTCCAAGGTAAAAGGCGACTAACTGGTACTTACACAGTATTACCACGGTAATAGTATTCACCGTGGTATTACCCAGACTGACTGAAGTAAGAATCTAAAGCTGCACTTATATTACAAAAAATAGGTACCTACTTAAAAATAATGTTCATATTTTATATCTCTACTCATCTTTTGCTTTGTATTCTAAAATACTTTCAATCAGTTTTTCTCCAATAAGTATTGTCCCAAAGTTCATACCATCAATCGAGATGACAAGAAACGCAGCTTAAAGTATCCCCGGTTCAATAAATGTATACAGACGCAGCTTTCTCAATAATTATTCAATGTCGACGCTTGAATCAAGGAGTTGGCACACCATTAATCAACTTTGAAAAAATCCGTAGCTATGGCATACTATTATACAGGGTTATTTGTAAAACACCAACAACTGACTGTAATCCCCTTTTTATTTTTAGAAATACTTAAAAATTAACGGTGTATATAGTGGAGGACATAGAAACACCAGTCGATTTTCATACAATCGAGGTAACTTTGATTCCTTGTTTCTCCGCTAAAAATAACCTGGCTGTGATCTGATGATGGTCATCCAAGGAGTGAATAGAGGAGATTCAGATTGCCATACACACCCAACTGATCTGATCAGCATTCTAAGAGATATAAGGATATGTTTTAAAAAACCGCAAAATTAGCATAAAAATGTATGGAGATCCTGAAACTGATAACTCTTGATCCTTAAATATCTTTTAGAATGCTGATCAGATCAATAGGGTGTGTATAGCAATCTGAATCTCCTCTATTCACTCCCTGGATGGCCATCATCGAATCATAGCTAAGTCAATTCTTAGCGGAGAACTAAGGCTTCAAAGTTACCTCGTTTGTATGAAAATCGACTGGTGTTTCTAATTATCCGTCCACCACATATTCTGTGGTTAAGGCACCTTACTACCTACTACTAGCGCTGCCAATACATTTATTTTACTACTCCTAAGTCAATATTTGAAAAAAAGCTAAGATCATGACCTTTTAAAATGTCTCTAATATTTTTTTAATAACTCTTTAATAGTTTTCATTTTCATTCCAGCCAAAACTTTGAACTAAAATGGATTTAAAAACTTATAGTTTTTTTTAAAATTAGTGAGGTGATTTCTTTGAAATTAAACCACATACCAGTGCAGAAAAAATAATAAACAGATTAGAAAAGAGACTACAATGACTTAGGTATACTATGCTTTTTGTAAGAAAAAATGCGTTTCCTACTGTTGTTTTTAGTGATCTATATATAAAGGAATGTCTTTTTACTCAAAAATGTTTGTAATATGGTCATTATTTTGACGCTCTCGGCCTTCAAGCTTGGTCACCATTGACCTGACCTGACCGCGCTGTGACAGCCTGGACCTGCGCTAAGCTGCGCTATCGGCTATCATCATCGCGCTGCCAGCAATGCAGTCATTATTGACCGCGTCGGTAATGTACTATTGTATTATTTATTAATCAAATAGTCTAGTTCCAGCAACTTTTATGTTTGCATTCTATCGAGGGACACTCTGTATACTTGATACTTAATAATGAAATAAAACAGGTAAATATAAAAGAAGTACTAACCTTTTCAAGTCGTTATTTTTCCCAGTGTAAATTGATCCCACGCCCGGGACGCATCGTAATTCGGCGACGATCCCCGGTGATATGATACTTTATACACCTAACGATAACGTAAAACACAGCGGGTGAATATAACTGGCAACACTACGGTGAAATAGAGGCCTATTCTGAAAATACAGGTAAAAAATATTTGCGAAATTCATTCCCTTTTCAAAACATCATAAATAGCAAGACATTATTATTCTCTACCAAGTAGGCCTGCAATAGCAGTATTCTCTCTCTGTTTTTAGTACCATTGGTGCTAAATAGCTTATAGTTATCGTCTTTACGCAAATGTACTTTAGTGAGGGGTAAACACGAACGTGGGTTATATTATAATAGATAGTAGGTATCACATGAGTTTTTTAATACCTAATTATGTACGTACAGTTGCATACAAGACATTAGTCTTGTATATTTACTTTATACATTAGTATAAAGGGTTTTGAAACGATGTCTTATTGGTAACATTGAAACAACCACTGTCATTATAGCCATGTTCGAGCGAAGGCTTTTCGTGCTCCTCCTCTTTCTCTTCACAAAATCATCTGAACGAGTGTTATGATGTTGTACTTAATTTCATAATGTAACTCGTCGGGCATGGGCACGGGGCTTTGACCTGTTTTTTTTTCTAATATATACCTACAGGTCAATGGCACGGGGAGGAGCGCGACATGCTCTCGCTCGGATGTTACTACCTATACCAAACAAAATTAAATTTTACTTTGTATGCCCCTTTAGCATGAATCACGATGTATATCGTATGACAGCATTTTATCGACACTCAACTGTCAAAATCCACACGATACGATTTATCAATCGTATCGTTTTATCAATCGACGATTTATCAATCGTATCGTTATGTATTACGTAACTTTTATCTGTGGAAGCTTATAATTAGCTTTTAAGTATTTATTCATACAGTTAACTTGTAAATAATGTTGTAAGCTTCCCGAAAAAAAAATGTAAAAATAACATAAAACGATTCGCCATATTTCTGTGGTCATGCTAGGGGGGTTATAACCAAACCGCACCTTTTCAGAATATGCCCGTCGATACTAAACAGAAATCGTAAATTACTTCCCCGTGAAACGTTCAGTTACAAATATTGAAGACAAGGACGGCATACATTTCAGTCAAGACAGAAAGAGACAAATAATGAGTTGTGGTACCGACGTTAAATGTGCAGTTAAACGAATATATGACATTCGGGTTTTGTGAATGAGATCTTGTGAAAAAGAAATAACTTGTTTTTATAGTAAATTTTACTCAACGTCTGATGAAATGTAATAGAATGACGAAAAAACTAAAACACTTTAGTTTGAAGCAGCAACAAAAAAATAACTACGTAAGATGTTTTCGAATACATGTAAATTTTTCCTAGTCACGTGCTGAACCTATAGTTACCAATTTATTTTTACTGACTGACCAACATTGACAACCAATAGGTCTACGGGTTAAGTTGAGTTAATAAACTGTGACTACCAAAAACAAAAAACAAAATTTCGGACGAGTAGTGTATTTCACTAATAAAGATTTCAAAGTACGTAAGTATCAAGTATCAAATTTTTTGACTTAAGGCCTTAACATGCCTCAATCCGAGCGGGTCGATCCGTGATGGTGTGAAATCGAACGTAACTCTACTCACTTAGGGTTCAAATCTGTGCGCGTTCCAACGCGGCGGTTGCGTTGAGAACTAGCACCGAATTCTCAATTTTTACAGGTTTTCATTAAATTTCTTCGCTTTTAAGTTAGTTAAAAAAAATCTGTTCAATTTAGATTGAAGGTATTAACATCGCCGATTTTTATTAGTTGGTTTTAACATTAACGAATGTTCTGTTTTCGAGAAATTTTGCAAATAGGACCAGAAACAGGGTCCACGGAATATTTTTTTGCATCAAAGGTGGTAACATTTTTACAAATGCTTTCAATTAAATCTATTGTGTATTATTCCAAGTACATTATATATTTTTTCCATGATAGCTTCACGCGCGTAATCTTTCAATAATTTGAATTGAATATTGGGATTTGACCCTTCTTAGCGCCTTAACCAAACAAAACGCGTTGCGTACAGTCGTAGTCCGTAGCAGGGGATACTCGTAATCGTAGCACGTAGCACGGAACACGTAGCACGTAGCACGTAGCAAGTAGTACGTAGCACGTAGCACGTATCACGTAGCACTCGTATACAGAACCAAAAACTGTTACGTTGTCATTAAGGTAATATTTATCTAGAAATCTGGTTTGGCTTTAGAATTCTCATTAAATTTGTCCATCCTAGGCTCCGTAAGTATAGCTTTGAACAATTTTAACAAAACAAGCGATTATTTTTCTGAAAACGAAACGGTAACGACTGGTCCCCGTACTATATTATATTTTATTCTGTGGCTATACCGAGATTGAAATGAAACACTCCCCAAGTAGCACACAAATGCTGCATAAGTGCTTAATTAATGCTGCCATCGAATCTTAAAGCTGTTTAAGGGTATTCCAATTTGGCTGTACTTAAGCTGTTTAAGCGCTTAAACAGCTAAAAAGGGCCCCAAATTATACAGCCTTTGGTATTACAATGGCTGGAGAGAAGCATCGGTCAGGCTTATTTAAGTTTTAATAGAGCATTAATAAAGCACTGTAAAAAGTTTAATGATTCAGCAACCGTTCTCCTACGACCGATTTGCTATTGGACTGTTCGTCGACAGGACGATTCATTTATTTCCATTTCCCCTACAGCGTCTTTCACCTACGGACTGTTCGCCGACAGGACCTTTGGTATATGTCACTTTTGACGACACGACGTTTCGCCTACTGAATGTTTCACCGACACGACGATAAACCTATAACTCTTTTAAATACAACCCTTTCCATCTACGGAGGATTCGCCGTCAATATTAAGGCAAGCGAATAATAATATACAATAAAAAAAAATACAATAAAATACAAAGAATAATAAATAAATATTTCAGGATGCACCACTCAGGGCCACACATAGCCATCTAGTCCCAAATTAAGTCAACGTGTGCTATGGTTAATAGATTACTCATACATATTTTTTTGTAAATACATACTTATAAATATAAATTGTAGTTTTAATTACTTAAATGTTATTCTATTCTTAGAAAATAAAATAATAAAAATATTGAAGTATTGCAGTTGCTTCATTGTTACTTATTATCTATTACACCGGAAATGGTTTATGTAAATATTTTATTAAAACTTTTATATTATTATTTATTTTGCATACTAGGAACAAATACGCGTTAGGAGTAGGTAGGTAAATAGTAACGTTTTCAGGTCTTTTCATATTGGCTCCCGAAGCAAAGACTCCGAACATAGTTTATAATATATTTTTTAAACTATGTTTATAATATTAATTATAAAAATATACTAAAAATAATTTATCAACTTTTAACATTAAGTATAACACTGCTACAAGTATTTTCTTATGTAACTACATGAGTTCATATTTATATGCTACGCCGAAGTCATAAAGTCCACGCGTACGAAGTCGCGGGCATCAGCTAGTAGATAATAAATAACAATGAAGCAACTGCCAATACTTAGGTATAAGCGTGATATAAATACATATTTTATTTTCAAAGAATAGAATAACATGTAAGTAATTAAAACTACAATTTATATTTATAAGTATGTATTTACAAAAAAATATGTATGAGTAATCTAGTACCCATAGCACAAGTTGACTTACTATCCGCGTCAATTGGTAATGCGCCTGGTGGTCATGATTTTAACCTCAAAACCAAAAACAATTGTAATTTTCTGATATACCTAGACCCTTTCTTATTGAAAATTAATTTATTATATTACCTATTAGAATTTTACTGTTTTTTGACACTTTTAGTTGCGGATAACGATGATGTGTATGTTAATTTGACAAGGTTCCAGCGCATTACCAATTGACGGGGATAGTAATTTGGGACTAGATGGCTATGTGTGGCCCTGAGTGGTGCATCCTGAAATATTTATTTATATTCTTTGTAATATCGCTTGCCTTAATATTGACGGCGAATCCTCCGTAGATGGAAAGGGTTGTAGTTAAAAGAGTTATAGGTTTATCGTCGTGTCGGTGAAACATTCAGTAGGTGAAACGGCGTGTCGTCAAAAGTGACATATACCAAAGGTCCTGTCGGCGAACAGTCCGTAGGTGAAAGACGCTGTAGGGGAAATGGAAATAAATGAATCGTCCTGTCGACGAACAGTCCAATAGCAAATCGGTCGTAGGAGAACTTGTTCTTAGCAAGTAATCTTAAAATAAATTAAGTATGTGAAGGACTGTTAAAAGTTATGGTGTAAAGTTAACTATATTCAATCTTCCATCATCGTCCACCATTTTTACTGGGATATTTTTTGTTAGAACACATTGTTTATACAAATGCGTTCAGGATGCGAGTGCAACTACATCGTGAAGTTAATACCAATTAACTACAAAATTTTCATGCGCCCTTCGAATAATTAGATTTTAACTTAGAAAATATACGGACAAATCACGAATGCAAAAGTTTTAATCTATTATGATGGAAAATTAAAAGAGATATTTAGTAAAAATGGTTTCTTTAAATTGCATATGAAGTAAGAGCTCAAATTAAGGCGTATTCTTGCAGCTAATAATGTTTTAAAAAATAATAAAAGAAGATATTTTTAGGTTAGTTATGGCGTCCATGAGGTGCTCAGCTTTAATCGTTAAAATATTATCTTGTGACACTATTTGCTGAACAAAATACCATTAATCAGCCATAGACTGCTCGTGTTCTGTATAAGAGACGTTAATTTATACTTTTAGTTCATATATAGATTCCGGAAATGCCGTTCTAATGACTTATGAGTTATATTGTATTTCAACAACTATTTCTTGCAGCAAATTAGGGGTCCTCTACCAAAAAGAAAATCATCCTCCAACAAACATTTATCTTATAGGTAGGTATAGTCAAAATTTATTCGAAGACTAGCTAGTAACCAAAATAATAAATTTTGCAACAGATAAGGTAGAAAAGCTGTTAAATGGAGTCAATAACAGCAACGAACTTTAATGTGGTGTAATTGGGTGTCAAAAACTGATTAAAAGTATAGACAAATTACATTCTAACTCTTTGAGAATTACAAAGCCCTTGAAAAATGGTTTACAACAGTTTCTCAAATAAAGCTGTATAAATATATGATTTCATACACTTCTTCAGCTTGAAGAGTTATTATTTTCTACTTAGGCGTAATTTCAGCAGCAACAGGCTGTTAAAAGTATTTCCTTAATGATCTTAACCAGACAACCTTACAGTGGTATTATATTACACCACATGTAGCTCAAAAGCGTCATAAAAGATGCCTTCAAGATCAATGCACAGCTTCTAACTTTACAATACCTTTCAGACGTACTGTTAACCAGTTGGTGTTAGAACGGATTAATTTTAGACCATTCAACAGCAAAAAACATTATAGAAGAATTTCTTTACGCCGCTTTTCAGCTGCAAACGTAGTAAAACATGTATTATGAACTCTTAAATAGCCCATAGCTTAATTAAGTATTTCTGGAGTGGCTTTTACAGATTATTGAATAAATAACTTTTTCAAATGCAATATATCAGCCTTGAGAAGCTACGAAAACCTTTAAACATCTTTAATCACACTTTTAACTTTATGTAGGTGTATAATTCGACACTTGATCAGCCAATGTGCTACTTGGGTCATCTTTTATTGGCCAGAACTATTAAATCAATCCACCGATAGGGAATAGGTCTGATCCAGATTAGAATAGAATATAATAAAATTTTTGTTACACTTAATAATAACAGTTGTTACAGGGAAGATAGTCAGTTCCTCAATGATGAGGATTCCGAGTGTAGTGCACTTTCACCGACCGGCCTTATCGTCACTTAACATCAGGTGAGGTGAAGGCCAAGCACCATCCCGCTGTGCATGAAAAAAGAATAAGTACTTTCATGGAAGTTAAAAAAAAAAAAAGGGTTTAGTGTCTGGAAATAATAAATTTTCAACTCAATCTTTGTACACAATGTAACTATGGTGTCGGTCTTATTAAGTGTATAACTCACTCTTTTGTATAGACCCCTGTAATAGTGATGTCCTGTGAGCCCAAGGGTTCCCTGCAAATGAGGGTGCCGTATTTACATAATTGTTTTACCTTTGTGTTGACGGCTTTGGGTTGTTATATTTTATCTGCGCAAATTGGCGGTTTGTTAACATACTAACTGTGGTGAAAATACCTAATGATGTTGATTTCAAATTTTATATGCGGCCGTTTCTAACTATCTTTCATGATCAGTGAATTAGAGGGCCTATTATAAACAAGAATCACAATAGTCGGACGCAATTCGTCGTTCAATTTACTAGATATTGAACCTTATTTATGAGTGAATAGTGCCACGGAGTGGGACGAACATCGTACGCTTATCGCGGTGCTTTTTTGTAATAGGCCCTCAGTATTTCCCGTCATATAAAACTGATATAACTATCTACACAACGTAGGGTGCATACCACACAGAAAAGACCATCGCGGACCCGTCCCGTCGCAGATAAGGCGAGGAAAAAAGAAAAGACGCCTGCGCCCGTCGCGGAGACGTCGGCTGTCTTTGCTCTGCCTAAGACGGTCCGCGACGGATCTACGACGGGTCCTCGCGACGGGTCCGCGACGGGTCCACGACGGGACGGGAGTCCTTTCTGTGTGGCCTAGTGCCTAACCTTTGAGTAGAATTTATTGCCTGAAAATCTACCAAGAAAAAAATCGAAGTCAGTATGCAGAATGGCTTGCATTATTTCACACGGGCCGGGCTAGCATAAATCTTTTTAATTACCCCCAAGCAGGTGCAGTTCCGTGTTTCTTAGGGAAGGTTGCCCCCTTACGTTAAAGAGAAAAGCATGGGTTTATACAGGGTGATTTTTTTAACAGTGCACAAATTTTGTGGTGCTGTTTAGAACGTCAAACTGAACAACTATGTCTATGGGACCAATTTGATCAGAGCAAAATAATAATCAGCTGTGCCATACATTTTTGGTCAAGTAGATATTGACGTTTTCTATGGAACAGCTGACAATTTTTTTGCTCTGATTAAGTTAGTCGCATAGACAAAGTTGTTCAGTTTGGTCTATGCGACACTGTTCAAAAAATCACCCTGTATGCCTTTCCCACCACGATATAGTCTATGGTTTTAACTAACTACCCAATCTAACGCGTGAAAGCACTAAACTTAAGAATCGCCTAAGTCTTTTCTTATCTACAACTCGACCAAGTTAACTTAGCGAATGACAGCTACATGACGGCTAAGTTTATGACACCGTTTTAATTTGGTCATGTTGTAGTTAGAAAAAGACTTAGGCGATTCTTAAGTTTAGTGCAATCGGCGGTAAGAACTATAATTTTCTTTTATATTTATACACCGTCATTTTGTAGTCGTTTTAATTAACTTAAGGGTGTGTTGTACTAATGAAACTAAACATTTTTGCCCAAGAAACATGGGTCAAAAAACGACAAAAAATTTTGGTGCTCCCATACTAACTAGACAGCTAAAACATTGTATTTGTATGGGAAAGTCAAAATATTTCGTCGTTTTTCGACCCATGTTTCTTTGGCAAAAATGTTTATTTTCATTAAGTTAATTAAAACGACCACAAAATGACGGTGTATATTAATATCTTGAGTCTTCTTGAAACTTGCACCATTTTAAATTCCATCAAAACCGCATATCTACAAAGATATTATTAGTTAATACAAAACCTCTCGTGGAGTTGATCAGACCATACAACTAAACAACTTACATTATGGGACCAACCTTGAAATTGCGTAAAAATAAATCAGCTCTTTCATATATTTCGATGGAGTAGGAAGGATTGTACTTTTGTATGGAACAGCAGTTTTTTTTTCTTGATTTCGAGGTTAGTCCCATAATGAAAGTTGTTCAGTTTGATGGTCTGATCAACCCTACGAGAGGTTTTGTATTAACTAAAAATAACCTTGTATTTCATAAACTATTTTGCCAGTATATCGAGCCACGTCATCTCCAAAGTGCAGACGCCTGGCCCTTGGGAAATTCCACTGAGTAACCGCTGGACAAGTTGGAATTTATTCATGGAAAAATTCCAGAGATACCTAGTACAAGCAATTTGGCCAATAAATAATCGATTTGGGACATATCATCTGATCGGCTGTGCATCGCTGAAATTTTTGGTTGAAAGTTATTCTAGAACAACACTTAGGTAGGTATATAAAGGGTGACTCAAAACATTGCCACACGAAGGGAAAGTACCTTAATCATTGACTTCTATATATTCCACTAGACTGGCTGCTGTCAAACTGTTCTTGTGCCTATTTGATTTCCGCCATTTTGGCGCTGTAGGACGTAGCGTGAGCATAGCGTGAGGGACATGGTACTAAAGTCTGGTGTCTGGAGAGACCATCATGGCAACCATTTTCATTGTAGTTACATCAGAATTAGTTCCTTAGACAGACCCTAGAGGCGTTTCAAATAGGCACAAAAACTTTGCTGTCAAATCATACAGACAGCCAGTCCAGTTAAATAGAAAAAAAAATGTTCAGGTCAGTAACCTTAATTCAATATTAAATGTAGGATATTTTACTTTGTTTTTAAAAAGAAATGGAACTGCATTCAAATAATAAAAAAAGAAATCGCATACGATTCGATACAAATTAATACAATACGTAATACAGGGTCATTTTTGGACCCCTTTTCAAATGTTGTCAGGTCATTCTATAATAGCAGTACAATCAATTTAAGAAGTAAAAAAAATTTTTTTTTACATTTTTACCCCAAACTTTTCCCTACACAAATTGAAATTGATGTCACTGTTTGCGCACCGAATAAGTCGACCCGCGCGAGTCCCCCTCCCGCCACCTGCCTTCCCCCGCTCGCATCACGTGCGCGAGGGTGAGCGTGCGCGCCTTGATTTTTAGGATATAAAAAGTGAGTAAAACTGTGAATTTAAAAAGAAATTATTCAAAATTATCTCACCTAATTTCTTTTTATTACTTCCTTGAACTTTCATTTGACTTTGTAAAGGGGTCGCAAAATTACCCTTTATAAAATTTGAATGTTAAATTTCATGGCCTTCCTTAGTTTTATGATGATGTGTTATTTAAGAAAAAATATGTTATCCTATGATATGAGTAACCCAGTAACGTAAAAATAAAATAATATTTTCCATATTTGGTGGTTTCGACTCCTGGTGAAGGCAGGCATCTTCTCAAAAAAATTTGAATGAAAAAATGAAGTATTTTTTAGTAATACTTCCTATATTTGAGGTACTTTCCCTCCGTGTGGCAACATTTTAGGACACCCTGTATAATATTGTCGAGCTCTCTACGCTACGGCTATTTAACTTGTAAAATGTAAGACTTGAAAACCACAACTAACTAACTAATGGCCGATTGCACTAAACTTAAGAATCGCCGAAGTCTTTTCCTAACTACAACATGACCAAATTAAAATGGTGTCATAAACTTATCCGTCATGTAGCTGTCATTCGCTAAGTTAACTTGGTCGAGTTGTAGATAAGAAAAGACTTAGGCATTCTTAAGTTTAGTGCTTTCACGCGTATGACCCATAAACGCCATCGCCAGTCGAGCGATTCAAAAATAGGGTCCCTGACCTAATTATTGATAGATATACAGGGTGTTTGGTAATAGCCTTATAAAGCCGAATATGGTCGATAGGGACCATCAAATTGAACAACTTTTACTATGGGATCAACTCTGAAATCGCGAAAAAAAAATAGCTGTTTCATTTTGATACTTTCGTTATTAATTTTTATATGAAACAGCAGCATTTTTTTTTTCGCAATTTCAGTTTTGGTCCCATAGTAAAATTAATTCAGTTTGATGGTCCCTATCCACCATATTCGGCTTAAGGCTACTACCAAACACCTTGTATTTTAAAAGTGTATAAAAATCTTTACCTTCAATGAAGCAACGTCTGTCTATTCGATTTTTTCACAAATTAAACATTAATGACATCTTTTTCATACAAGAATATTTATGAATACATTCATTTTGTTGAGCCGGGAGATTTAACGAAGCCTGCTCCGTCCATGGATTTGTTATTTTCAAAGCGATTTACGGTGAACGCGTAAATGCAAACACTGGTTTTATAATAGAATTTGTTTTTATTCTGAATGATCCAGAAAAAATCTAATTTGTGTTGAAGCGCGAGTCAAACATTTGTATAGTTTGAGTTCTACAAACTAATGATTTGATTGATTATTTATAGCTAAAAAGCTATTCTAAGCGATCGTGTGCTTTATTATTTGTCATAGTAAGTATATTGACACGATCACGATATAAATGATCTTGACAGCCAGATGGAAAAAAACATAGCAGGGTTTTTACGACTGGGATACGTAATTTAGTGCCCGTTTACGGAGACGCGGGGTGTTGCGCGTCACATGCGGCACGGCCCGCACTGAATTAAAATATGTGGCGTTGTATGAGAGCGTTTACTATTAGCAGAAGCGATTTTACACGTGTTTCCTTTGGTCCCACCGCGTCGCAGGTGTCGTTGCCCGCGGCGGAGCCCATGGCGTTGCCCACGGGCGTCGTGCTGTCATCCAGTTTAAGGCCTAACAATAATAGCCAAACTAAGCGATGGCCGCCGCGAGCACCGCTACTCTTCACTTCGCGTCTCCATAAACTCCATCGTACAGTACGAGGCACGTATCTTGAAATTGGGTGGGGATTGCGCGAAACGCGTATTTTGGGTATGCGTAGCGGTGAGGGGCGCGGGCGGCGGGAGAGGGGCGCGCGCTATTGGTCGCTCACAAGAGGACATGCGCGAACTTATCTCTACTCCGTCGAAAAAATTTCAAGATACGTGCCTCGTACTGTACATTGCTATATGTTTATGTTAAAGGTTTGTTTATGCTGGTTTGCAGCAAGCTGCCGACTGCAACTGCAGACTGCATGAGTTTTTTTATATGAAGCGATCACCCTTGGCCGCGGCACGTGAGCCACGCTTCATAGAAAATAACATGTGCAGTCTGCAGTGCAGTCGGCAGCTCGCTGCGAACAAGCACATTTACACGTACGATGGCGCAAACAGAAAAAAACCGGCCAAGTGCGAGTCGGACTCGCGCACGAAGGGTTCCGTACCAAAAAACGGCAAAAAACTCAGGTTTTTTGTATGGGAGCCCCCCTTAATTATTTATTTTATTCGGTTTTTATTAATTGTTATTATAGCGGCAACAGAAATACATCATCTGTGAAAATTTCAACTGTCTACCTGTTGTCTTTATTAATATAAAGCAAAAAACGTCAAAAAAATCATGTTTGTTGTATGGGAGCCCCCTTAAATATTTATTTTATTATATTTTTAGTATTTGAAAATTTCAACTCTCTAGCTATCACGGTTCATGAGATACAGTCTGGTGACAGACAAACAGACAGACGGACAGCGGAGGCTTAGTAATAGGGTCCCGTTTTTACCCTTTGGGTACGGAACCCTAAAATCTGAAATTTCGTTCGACTCCACGCCGCACGCGACGCCCGACGACCCAGACAACAATCTATAATAATAGCTTTACAACTTACGCTTTACTTAAGCGGCATTACGACGTCAGCGGGACAGGTTGGGGACAGGAGCTAATGTTTTATAAATATTTACCGCCAATTATCATTCTAATAATGAGGATTCAAACGCGAAAGCGTTTCAAATGTAAGAACCGAGCGAGTGATTTACGGGGTTCAAAGTCAAAATAAAATTATGTTGGAAAATATCTACACTCTTCTTTTACACAATACATTCTAAAGTGAAAACATTTCTACAAGTTAAAGTTGAAAAAATGTTCATGGTAAGTAGTATAACTATTTTATTATTCGTAAAAAGAAAAAAAATCTGGTGATAAACTAAACTTGACTGTTGTGGTTATAGTTCGAAATGATAAAAGTTAGAGTAGGTTTTAACAAAAAATACCAGCAACATGTTTGTGTGAAGGTTTTTATAAACGGTTTGAGGTAGATTCAACGGTTTGAGGTAGATTTCTACATTTATTGTCACTGTGACAAAAACATTGCAGTGTTTGGTCCAAAAATTGCTAAAATTTATTTTAATAATTTAATTCTATCCAAAATCATTCAAAATTCAGTCTAGTCTAGGCTGTTACACAAGCACAATTGAAAGGTAAGAATGTTGTTACGCCATCGTTGGTTAAAAAGTCGAGGCGGAGGATTTTTTTTAGCGAGCTATGGAAAGGGCTGTGCTCGGAGTTTCTCTGAGAGATCGGCGGGCTGATTATCTAATTAGAAACCGCCTAGCGACCGGTCGCAGTTCCCAGATGAACGTAATACATTGCTACTTTTCTTTGGGGTAAAAAAAAACATACCAAATAAAAGGAGCAATGTATGTCAAATGCAACCGGTCGCTAAATAGTTTATTTTTAGATAATCAGGGTGCTGGTCCAGAACGACAGAGAACTAAAGTCATCGACATAAACCCACCGGATTAGCAAGCTGAAGTGGCAGTGGGCCGGCCATATTGGCCGTAGAACCGATGGCCGCTGGGGCAGACGAGTTCTTGAGTGAAGACCGCGTATGGTGGGACGCCCTCAGACAAGGTGGAGCGACGATCTTCGCAAGGTGGCTGGCATTAACTGGATGAGTATAGCCGCAGATCGTGCTCAGTGGCGTGCACTCGGATAGGCCTATGTTCAGCAGTGGACGATGATAGGCTGATGATGATGATTTTTTTTACATTTAACTAGGTACTTTTTTTGTTGTTCAGTTACACTTTTAACTACCTGCATTTTTGCTGTCTTTCAAAGTGAACTTTAATGTTTTCAAATCCAATTTACTTTGAATAGCTATAACATTTTTTGTTAATGGTATTTTTTTAATTTAATAATGTGTAATTAGTAAAAAATTAAAAGGGTTTTTTATCTGAAACTAGCGACCCGCCCTCGCTTCGCTTCGGTGTAGTGTGGAATTTGACACCATGTATTATACATATTCTAAACCTTCCTCTCGAATCACTCTATCTATTAAAAACCGCATCAAAATCCGTTGCGTAGTTTTAAAGATCTAAGCATACATAGGGACAGACAGAGGGAAGCGACTCAACCTCGCAGAAGTAGATTCTTCTTCTTCTTAGTCGTACACTCCTGGCGTAGTGGTCGTGATCATGGACTGTCTGGTGGGTTGGTTGCGGCTTTCGCGATACTCCTCCATTTCTCTCTGTTCGTGGCACTGCGTGTGCATTCAGTGAGGGAACACTTTGTGGTTGATTTTATTATGTCTGTCCATCTTGTGGGTGATCGGCCGCGAGAACGTTGACCTTCCACTCTCCCTTGTACCATCAATCGTTCTAATGAGCTTTCGTTGCCGATGATGTGCCCAAACATCTTTAGGATTCGTACTTGCACAATCGACGAAAGTCTTTGTTTGATACGAAGCTCTTTCAAGATGGAAACTTTATCCTCAGTAAGCGCCTCCAGCACCACATCTTAAGACCGTCAATCTTCTAACGGTATTTTTGGTGGATTGTCCATGTTTCAGCTCCATATAGGAAGATAGGAAATATTAAGCATCTTTTAATCGAACTTTGGTGTTTTTAGTTATGCGGTGATCTTTCCATATCTTCGTGAGCTTTTCTACGGCTGATCGAGTGATGGCACACCGTCTCCTGATCTCTTCCTCACAACTTCCAGTGTTTGTGATTGTGGATCCCAGGTAGATGTAACTCTGGACAACTTCACAATTAGCTATTTCAGGTAAGTCAGTCAGGTCGATTGTTATTATGACGATCCACCGTATATGAGGAGTAAATTACTAACATAATAAAGAACAACATTTGTTCTACACTTTTCCGAAAAATGACAAAAAGAAAACGACTTTCCATACAAATGTCCCGAACAGCTGAGCTAGTTTTGTATGAAAAGTCGAAATAGTTTTGTCTGTTTTCGGAAAAGTCTTAGAACAAATGTTTGCTTATGATCTTAATAATCTACCCCTGCGAGGTTGTTGGTGTTCTACAAATAACTCTGTAAAATAAAACTCTGTAAATAGCTTTATACCGCTCAGCTCTTCCCACTTACACCAATCTGTGGTTAGATCGGCCCAACATTCCATTTCACGCATTGACAACCCGGTTCGCGGGATATGCGGGATTCGGGACACTCGAATATTTCTCGTCACCTGCCCTATATGGAATATTGGCATATACTGATTGACAAACCGTTAAGAGTTTAATGTAATTTCCGTAAAGTAAATTAATGGAAAAATCTGAGCCCGCACGCACTATTCTGAACGATAAAATTAAAACCGTCGCTTGTTATTTAGGTAACTTATATAATCCATAAAATCCATCAGCCATTTTTAATGTCCCCACTGCTGGGGCACAGGCCTTCCTTATGGGTGGTAAGGAGGACGGGCCATTACCCACCACGTGGGCCCAATGCGGATTGGTGAGTGTTAACGACTGCAAATGCAGCCGGGACCAACGGCTTAACATGCCTTCCAAAGCACGGAGGAGCTCGAAATAATAAATTTTTGGTCACCCATCCCATGACCGACCCTTGCGAACGTTGCTTAACCTCCACAATCGCTGGGTCAGGCGCTAAACCACTGCGCCACCGAGCTCCAGTTACTTATATTTACCTAAGCTTTGGATAAGCTTTATAATACACTCGGCGTCAGAAAAACCGCACTTTTTCTTCAAAGTTAATTTAACCCCATATAATTTAATGATAAGTGTTATTATATACTTCTTCCCCTTCGGACATAGCCAACAGTCTTTAGAAACCGTTGGAATACTCGTCGAACGGAATCAATTACTGAGATTGAGTTTCCGAGCACATTACATTGCCTAATTTTATTGCAATATTTAAATAACTTCATGGGCAATAGTATCCATCTTGGGTATTCGTTTTTTTAATTGAACTGTTGAAGTGTATTTTCTCCATCATCTCGATAGCGAATTTACCCGCATTTCCTGAATTGACCCCTTTTATTTCCCTTTTGTGGTGGCGCTAGCAATAACGCTTTAATCGTTTAATTATGGTAACTGTTATCATTATGTTAAATAAATCAAACACTTATTAAAAGAAAGCTCATTAAATGTACTTTCAATAGATATCAACATTTACACAATAAAACGTTAGCTAGCAATAGCAGATGGCCAAGTCTAAACTTAGTGCCGAAGAGGTGCGGTTTTTCTGACGTCGAGTGTAGGTACTCATTTAAATTATCCTAGATTGGCATTGTAAGGCTCTTATTACATTTTTTTTTCAATTGCTATTTTTTCCGTGTTTTAGTTTTTCTTTCCAAGTCATTTGATCAAGTTGAGCAACGACGTCATTCTCCCTGGCAACCCCATTATCAAATTTTCTATTTCTAAATACACGATAAAATTGTTCAGAATAAGTACCGAATTAGTACATACTCAAAAATAATTGTACCCTGACAGTTAACGAGTAAATGCGTACAAATGTTGGGGTTGCTGGAGAGATTCTCTAAAGCAACACCAAATTAAATTTCACGAAATCGTGTATGAAAACCTACTTTTTCCATGAAAAAGTATCTGAAAATAATTGTACACTTATTTTTAACAATGAATTTGTTAGCTATGACCAGATAAATTAGTTTAAGTACTCCAAACTATAGTTAGTTTACGACAGTCAAAAAATAATCATTAAGTGTTGTGATGTTTTTTAAATACACAATTCGGTTGTAAATAACCTGTTCCGAATTTGTACTACATATTTGACAAAATCCTTAGCATCCTACTATATAATATTGTCAATTTGAAAGTTTGTGAGTTTGGATGTTTGTTACTCGATAACGCAAAAACGGCTGAACGGATTTGAATGAAACTTAGCACACAGATAGTTTTTAGTCTAGATTGAAACATGGCTAAAGGATCCCTAGGGATTTTACGAATGTCCACGAATGGACGAAGTTGCGGGTGGAAGCTAATATAAGATAAGTTAAAATATTTTAACACGTTTTATTAGGTTGATGTCTTGTTTGTTTGTTTTGTGTGTCCACAAATTTTGCAAACTATTTTTACTAGCTTCCCGATGAGCTAGATATTTGAAACTTTGAACATAGGTTAGAACTGAAGGCAATGCAATATTATGTTGCCATTGAGCTGATCTTATGATGGAGCCGAAAGAAGGCCACAGAAACTTTATGATGAAACCATACATCCCCAGGTGTTTGGGTTCGTTAGAATCGTCCTAACGAATACTCTGATGGGAAATAGTTTCCAGGGTCTGATAATGGTGCCGGAGAAGGCCACTGGAGCTCTGTAATAAAACCAAACCATGCAACCCCATCGAGTTTGAGCTCGTTTGATTAGTCTTGACGAGTGCTCTGATAGATGGTATATTTTTAGTTTTATCTCGTGTACTAAAAAGCAGAAAATAATAATTTACTGAAAAAAATATCTTAACACACGTTTTTAAAACGGAATAAAAGCATACTTAAGACAATATCCTACTAATATTATAAATGTGAAAGTTTGTGGGTTTGGATGTTTAGATGTTTGGATGTTTGTTCCTCAATCACGCAAAAACTACTAAACGGATTTGGTTAAAATTTGGCACACAGATATTAGATAGCCTAGATTAAAACATAGGATACTTTTTATCCCGATATTCCCACGGGAACGGGAACCATGCGGGTGAAACCGCGGGCGGCCGCTAGTTGATGATACATTTTAAAAAATGCTCCCCATGTTTAAGGTTTCAAACTTCTATAGGTATAGGATTATAAATATTTACAGAAAAAAATATTTTATACTTTTTAGTCTGTTTTTACTAGTCCGCTTTTTATGTTTTATTCAGTTTTTTTATTTATTTTTTATTATTTAGTTTTTATTATACTAGCCTCAACCTGCGACTTCGCCCTGCATGGACAACATTCGTAAAACCCCTGGGGAACCTTTGCCTGGAATAAAAGTATCCTAGAGGTTTTATTGAATCCAAGGTATAAACACCATAATATTGCATCGCCTTCCAGTTCTGACCTATGTTTAAAATTTCAAGTCTCTAGCTCATCGAGAAGCTAGTATAAAATCGTTTGCAAAATTTGTGGACACACAAACAAACGAACAAAAAATCAACCTAATAAAAACGTGTTAAAATATCTTAATTTATCTTATACTATAGCTTCTACCCACGACTTCGTCCATTCGTGGACATTCGTAAAATCCCTAGGGATCATTTAACCGGGATTAAAGTATCCTATGTTTTAATCTAGGCTAAAAACTATCTGTGTGCTAAGTTTCATTCAATTCCATTCAGCCGTTTTTGCGTTATTGAGTAACAAACATCCAAACTCACAAACTTTCAAATTGACAATATTATATAGTAGGATGCTAAGGATTTTGTCAAATATGTAGTACAAATTCAGAACAGGTTATTTACAACCGAATTGTGTATTTAAAACATCACAACACTTAATGTTTATTTTTTTGACCGTCGTAAGCTAACTATAGTTTCGAGTACTAAAACTAGTTTATCTGGTCATAACTAGCAAATACATTGTTAAAAATAAGTGTACAAATATTTTCAGATACTTTTTCATGGAAAAAGTAGGTTTTCACACACGATTTCATGAAATTTAATTTGGATCTCTCCAGCAACATTATTTTTGAATATGTACTAATTCGGTACTTATACTGAATAATTTCATCATGTATTTAGAAATAGAAAATTCGATAATGGGGTTGCCAGGGAGAATGACGTGAGCAACGATTCGCAAATTCGCAATCGAACATGATTTATCGATCCAAAAAAAAACATGTAGATAGTAGATTATAGTGTAGGTACCTACTCAGTTATGTGATTGACAGACACATGAAAGCTAAAACTTTTCTCGATAGAAAAAACTAGCGGCCGCCCGCGGTTTCACCCGCGTGGTTCCCGTTCCCGTGCGAATATCGGGATAAAAAGTATTCTATGTTTTTATCCAGGCAATCTACTATCTGTGTGCCAAATTTCAACCAAATCCGTTCAGTAGTTTTTGCGTGATTGAGGATCAAACATCCAAACATCCAAACCCACAAACTTTCACATTTATAATATTAGTAGGATAATCGTAAAGTGAACTCAACTTTGTAATTTTTCAACGTTGCTGTGCCAAGCCCATAATCTTGAAAATATTCTTAACTAGCGGCCACCCACGGTTTTACCCGCGTCGTTCCCGTTTCTGTGGGAATATCCGGATAAAAAGTATCCTTTGTTTTAATCTAGGCTATCTACTATCTGTGTGCCAAATTTCAACCTAATCCGTTCAGTACTTTTTGCGTGATTGAGGAACAAATATCCAAACATCTAAACATCCATACCCACAAACATTCACATTTATAATATTAGTAGGATACTAGCGGCCGCCCGCGGTTTCATCCGCATGTTTCTTGTTCCCGTGGGAATATCGGGATAAAAAGTATCCTATGTTTTAATCTAGGCTATCTACTATCTGTGTGCTAAATTTCAACCAAATTCGTTCAGTGGTTTTTGCGTGATTAAGGAATAAACATCCAAACATCTAAACATCCAAACCCACAAACTTTCACATTTATAATATTAACTAGCGTCCGCCCGCGGTTTCACCCGCGTGGTTCCCGTTCCCGTGGAAATATCGGGAAAAAAGTATCCTATGTTTTAATCCAGGCTATGTTCTATCTGTGTGCCAAATTTCAACCAAATCCGTTCAGTAGTTTTTGCGTGATTGAGGAACAAACATCCAAACATCTAAACATCCAAACCCACAAACTTTCACATTTATAATATTAGTAGGATATAATTATAGATTTATAGCAGAAATATTTTGGAAATCCATAGTGAAATCAATTTGTTATTAAAAATCTGCAAATACTTTCCTTCGAATCATACTTGTGTTCGATAAATGTTTAAGTATGTTATCATAAATAAGATTAAGGAAATTACACATTATGAACATTACTTTGTTTTAAACAAACTTACCCTTTTTTAGACCCCCAAGCTCATTCAACTTCGTATTTTAGCGAAAAATTCGTTGTTCAAAATATTTTAATTCGTAGTTAGCTAAAAATGTATTATTCCAGCCCCCCTTTCTTAGCTAAAATGCCTTAAAGTGCCTACTTAATATTTGTAACTCTTCGTTATCACCTCGCTTTTGAAACATTTTGAGGATTTGATGTTTAAAAATCGATGTTTAACGAAAACATAAATTATGTCAATCCCATTAATCTATCGAAAGTAAAACGATAACGGAGATTTGCAAATGTCATTTTTCTAGGCCCTCTGCAGAGGTACCGGGCCGGATATTGCCTGTGGCCTTGGTGCATCTGGGTGATCACGTCAGGGCACTATTTGACGCATGCCTAATGTCGGGGCATTTTCCGAAGGACTGGAAACGGGGAAGGCTATGCCTCCTAAAGAAAGATGATAGGCCTTCGGACTCGCCATCTGCTTACCGGCCGATTGTCCTGCTGGACGAGCTTGGGAAAATGCTGGAACGTATCATAGCTTACCGAGTCGTCCAGCATCTGGAAGCGGAGGGACCAAACCTCTCTCCCCTATAGCGTCATCAAGGACGCCCTGAGGCACCATGGTGTTCCCGAATACCTCGCCCAAATTATCGGGAATTATCTCGAGGAAAGGGAGGTGGTCTTACTCGCTCAAGATAGGCAAGTTGAAGCCCGAAGGATGGAATGTGGGGTTCCACAGGAGTCGGTCTTAGGACCACTCTTGTGGAACTTGGGATATGACTGGGCGCTTCGCAGTGCCCTTCTCCCCCGGCAGAGTATATTCTGTTATGCAGACGACACCTTAATTGTTGCGCGGGGCCGGGACCTGGCGGAGGCAAAGCGCCTAGCACAGACGGGGGCGGAACATATGATCCGTCGGATCAGGATGATGGGCCTCGACGTGGCGGTGGCCAAGACGCAGGCCATAGTGTTTCATGGGCCGAGACAGGGGCCGCCCCCGGGAGAGGATCTAGTAGTGGACGGAGAAGTCATCCCGCTACGACCCCACATGCGGTACTTGGGGCTAGTACTAGATAGCCGTTTGAATTTCCACGAGCACTTCAAGCGACTGGCCCCCAGATTGGTCAGTGCAGCGCGGCAGCACTGGGGAGGTTGCTGCCTAATATTGGTGGCCCAAATAGGAGTTGCCGGCAGCTCTATGCGGGGGTCATCCGGAGTATGGCCCTCTACGGAGCCCCGGTTTGGGCCTCCGCCCTCGACACTGAGAACAGGGCGGCCTTGAGGCGCCCCCAACGGATTGTTGCGTCGCGCATAATAAGGGGGTATCGCACAGTCTCCGGAACGGCCGCCTGCGTGCTGGCTAGTACGCCTCCGTGGGAGCTAGAGGCTCAAGTGCTCTCGGAGGTGTACAAACAGCGTAAGGAGGAACAAGAAAGGGGCGACCGATTGGCCCCCGAGGAGCGAGCTCATGTGCGAAAGCTTGCGAAGGAGAGATGCCTGGAAGAATGGGAGCGGCAGTTAGAGGTTCCAGAGGCTGGGGTACGGACAGTCGAGGCTGTGCGACCGATTTTGAGGGACTGGATGGGTAGAAGGCACGGTGCCTTAACATTCAGACTGACACAGGTGCTGACCGGGCACGGCTGCTTCGGTCGGTACCTGTGTCGGATCCAGCGAGAGGCTACACCGGTGTGCCACGATTGCGGCGCACCGGAGGACACCGCGCGGCATGTCCTCGCAGAATGCCCTGCGTGGTCAACCCAGCGACAAGCGCTGAGGGCAGAGATAGGGGGTGACCTCTCGCTTCTCAACGTGGCAGCTGCCATGCTGAGAGGTGACAGGGCGTGGGAGGCGGTGACCTCCTTCTGTGAAGATATCATGTCACAGAAGGAGAGCGCCGAGAGGGTCCGCGAGGCGGATACGGGTGCAGACCCAATACGTCGGCGGAGACCAGGGGGAAGGAGAAGGCGTTATGCGCATCTCATCCCTCCCTAGTAGTAGCTCAGGGCCAGGGCGGCGGAACGGGGAATTCTGTCGTCCACTAAGGGCCTGGAGGTGGAAGAGCGCTCGTGTGTTCCGGAGTGCCACACCGTAGGAGACGTTTGGCGTCCTCAATAAGAAGGAGTCCGAAGGGACCAGCGCAGGGCGGGGACGCGGTGACTGCCACACCGATCCCGACTGTCCTCGTCCAATGCGCGGAAGGAACACCCCGGGGTTTTTAGTGGATGCACCACATAACCGCCCCCGTGTTCCCCGTGCGGGGGTGGTATGCGAAGGCATTTTCCCCGGGAAAAAAAAAGGCCCTCTGCAGAGGTACCTATGTCATCACGACCTCTCACGAACACATCTGTGGCCAATCTTTCACGTGATTGGCCCTCAATGCCTGAAGCCACTTCAGGTATCTCACCCAGCTTCAATTCCAGCTTTAGGATCAAACTGGACGAATGCAATCGACCATCGTTAGGTTGTAGGGTGACAGTGGTTGCTATGGAATCGGGATTTTTATTTGCTGACACAGGACAGGTTTTTTTTTTATAAAAAGGCCCTCACCATCAACGTAGTACTTATATCTATTCTGTGCCATCACCGCATTTTTCTATAGCCGTATCATTATTACAGTTAAATAGTGTAATAGCTTTGTAAGCCGAGTCTCACCTCGCACCCGTTATGTGACGTCTTTTTTACACGACTGCCCAAAAAGGTGTGAACCCACCCACGTAGGGTGGGTTCATTACACGACTGCCCAAAGCAAAAAGAGTGTTATGTGTTCAGGGTTCATGTATGTTTGTGGGTATGTGAGTTTCTTTATTCCACCATAACTTCTAAATGCCTGAACTGATTTGGATAAATGGGGTATCGTTAGAATCCTTATAACATCCGGAGTGACACTGGCTATATTTTTTTTAGAAAATATAATATGGCGACTGTACGACGCCATTTTCAAATGTGAATAAAAAATTTATTTCTTCTATTATTACAATATGGGCATCAAATGAAAGGCCTTGATGAGCACATTCCAAAACTATACTATGTCACTAAAATGTGTGAAATAAAAATAAATAAATTAAAAAAATATTAAAAACACGACTGCCCTGCCAAAACTAACTAAAAAGTTAAACAACAAGTGTCATTGCAGTCGGGGGACCTCTTTGATCAAAAATTGTTCCATGATAAGGTCCCCCGACTGCAATGACACTTGTTGTTTAACTTTTTAGTTAGTTTTGGCAGGGCAGTCGTGTTTTTAATATTTTTTTAATTTATTTTGTATGTTTGTGGGTAGGTATGTGAGTTTCTTTATTCCACCATAACTTCTAAATGCATCAACGGATTTGGATGTATGGGGTTTCCTTAGAATCCTTACATCATTCCGAGTGACATATGGCGACTGTACGACGCCACTTTGAAATAAGAAAAAATATTTTTCTTTAATTATTACAATATGGGCATCAAATGAAAGGCCTTGATAAGCACTTTCCAAAATTATATAATCTGTCACTAAAGTGTATGAAGTAAATAAAATAAAAATTTATTAAAAACACGACTGCCGTGCCAAAAACGAAATAAAAAGTTAAATAACAAAGTGTCATTGCAGTCGGGGGACCGTTTTGTGGAACAATTTTTAATCAAAATGGTCCCCCGACTGCAATGACAATTGTTTTTTAACTTTTTAGTTCGTTTTTGGCAGGGCAGTCGTGTTTTTAATATTTTTTTCTTCTATCTATCTTGTATGGAACCCTCGGTGGGCGAGTTCGGTTCGCACTTATCCTACTTTTTTTGTGAGCGAAAACTTGTGTAAATTTATTCGATAATGAAGTCATTATCGCTTTTACAAATGTGCTTTCGAGCTAGGGGGGCAGACATCTACACGAACATAAAAAGTGAGCTCAACTCGATAGTTGGTCACCCTACTTCCTGTGAAGTCAAGCATTGTGATCGGAGAGCACTCATTGAAGTGCAATAATGCGTCCTGTCAGGTGCACGAGTTGTTTTGAGAGGTAGCCAGCTGGTCGAGGATTTATTAGTTCTTCCTGGTAAATCCTGTGAACGTTGCATGCTTATCGTTGTTTTACATATACACTTTGGAAAGTGTGCGAGGAAACTGCACGGCTCTCTTCCACCATCGGGGTACAGTCAGCAATGAAACGTAAAATTAAATGTAACGCTTTGGTACTTTGTCATAGCCACCTCTTTAACAGGTGTCTCACAGGTGCTTGAAACATTAGTTGAAACAAAACTTTCGTTGCTGACCGTACCAGAAGCATAGGTTAGCATAATTCATCCTTACATTGTGGTAGTACAAGTGTCCGTACCAACTACCAAGCGCTTTGCCAATACATTTCTTATGCGAATTACTAAAGAATGGAATGCGCTGCCTGCTTATGTGTTCCCTGATACTCGTAGTTACAACACTGGTCTCTTTAAGGCAAGAGTGAATAGGCATTTCCTGGGCAAGCGTGCTATACCTTAGACCACATCCTTTTTATGAAGCAAGATGGTGGTCAAATGCCTGCCCTCACTAATAAGAATTTTTAAATTTGTCATTTTTGCATTTACAATGCTATTTTTAAATAATTCACTAGAAAAAAAATATGACTCGCACCACATAAATACTCGGAATTCTCTCTTGTTCTTATTATTAGTACTACTAATAGTATACAATATGTTTGGTTAGCGATGTCGGAGCTTTTAAAGGCAGATAATATAATCAATTTTATCGACAAAACCCCATATGTTGGGGTCTATCCCCTCTCCTGTTGGAATGACAGGCAATTTAAATTTTACTTTTTATTTTAGATGGCACTGCCGAAAAATATTAATTTCTCCGGATTTAAAAGTCCTAAAGTTATAAAAAAAATACTTTTCGAAAGCTAACAATACCACCTATCAAATAAAAATAAATAATGCAAGCTTTTAACTTTATTGCATCAAAAAAAAGTCAGGTGCACATAAAAGTATTATCAAAATATTTGGGCGACAGACGAAAAATGATTGATGATACCTTATAAATCTATACGAAACACATCTAGATCTTATTATTGAAAGGATAAGTGCTAATTTACGGTGGCAAAGGAAACATAGAAAGAAATTACAAGATAGTAGTTTATCATCGAATCTAGATTTATTTTGTATTAAATAGACAGCCATTTCCTTGGCTTTTATTAAGCACGGAAAAGAGAAAATCATGTTTTTTGTGATCTAAGTATAAGTATTAACCCTCCCTGTCTCGTGTCTCCTCTGACATAGTAACTTTAACTGTCTTATTCAGAGTGCGTTTGTTAAACTAGGGCCAAAGTTAACATAGCGTTAGACTGGCTAGTCCAATCAATGAGGATATTTGTTGTATGGCGACTTCCGAATAATTCTCCCGTCTATGAAATTTGGCATGTGATGAATTTAAGTAATACAGATTACAGATGAACAATAATCCAAAAATTTTGTTACGAGAAGTTAGGTATTTTTACCTAAACATGAAAATCACTTATATCTCTCTGTGAATATTTCCTCGGCCTAAAATACTTTCTGTGTACGTACTTATGTATTAGTAAGAATAAGTATGTAAAGAAATCCAATATTTTTTCGATTTCAGAGATACCCCAAATTAAAATTTTAATATTTTTCAATATATCTTCTGTTGAAAAATTTTTTTGCTGATTATAATTTTTTAATATGTTTTTATACCTTAAATATATAGCTTTGTTCAGTAAGCCATTAAATTTTCTTCTTTACTCATATTTTTTTATTTTTTGGTCCAAAGAGGTAATGTGAAAAAATAGTCGGTCCATTTTTATACGTTTATGTATAAATATGATTAAAGAAGAAAATTTATTGGCTTACTGAACAAAGCTATATATATTAAAGGTATAAAAACATATTAAAAAAAATAATCCGCAAATAAATTTTTCAACAGAAGATATATTGAAAAATATTGAAATTTAAATTTGGGGTATCTCTGTAATCAAAAAAATATTGGATTTCTTTACATACTTATTCTAACTAATACATAAGTACGTATACAGAAAGTATTATAGCCCGAGGAAATATTCACAGAGAGATATAAGCGATTTTCATGTTTAGGTAAAAATACCTAACTTCTCGTAACAAAATTTATTGGATTATTGTTCATCTGTAATCTGTATTACCTAACTTCATCACATGCCAAATTTCATAGACGGGAGAATTATTCGGGTTGCATAAGCCCCGTTGATTGGACTAGGCGGACTAACGCCATTTTAGCGCAAATCGTATTCAGAGTGACAGTTTAATGTTTAGTCCCACCGTTTAAGGATTAAAAGGTACATTTTGATTGGTTTGCAAGCATTAAACCAGGTTTTGTTAGAACAGTATCTTGCACCCCAGTTTTGTGAAACATCTCTGATTAAAGCAAGTACGAGTTATGTTATTTTTTGTAATATATTAATTATCTTCATATAAAAATAGCATTATGAATGCTTAAAATCTAAAAATTCTAAAGTTATTTATAATATAAGTTTATAGGTAGGTAGTATAGATTTTGCGAAACTTGCAAAAAAACTTACAAAAAGATTGCAAAACTTGACACAATTTGTGCAATACCCACACTAATTTAAATACTGTGCTATTGTCTACGCAATTATGTCACTCTTGTAACCGCCTCTGTGGTCTAGAGGTTCGTCCACTCATGTAAGACGCCGGGATCCCGGGTTCGATTCCCAGGAGGGGAGTACAATTTTGTACTCGGTTTGGTTGGTAGTAGGGCTAATTTCAAGTCCGCTTGACTAGCTACCATCATCATGCCTAAGTCTGACGCCTTAATAACAATTCAAAAATATTTTAAATATTCTACTATTTTGGAGAGCACAACGTGCTTTTGCTGATATAGTAACTAGCGTGTATTTCCCAAGATAAACATTAATTTTGGTCACCCATCCCATTCCCGACTCTAGCGAAAGTCGCTTAACCGTACAATCGCCATCCGAATATTAGCACTGAATATATAATAGTACAAGTATATAAGCCACTGCGCCGCCATTGAGCTTACTATTGTAGCTCTTGTAATTTTTAAGATATGGTGGGGATACTAATTTATAGGAGACTAGCGGCCGCCCGCGGTTTCACCCGCGTGGTTCCCGTTCCCGTGGGAATATCGGGATAAAAAGTATTCTATGTTTTAATCTAGGCTGTCTACTATCTATGTGCCAAATTTCAACCAAATCCGTTTAGTAGTTTTTGCGTGATTGAGGAACAAACATCCAAACATCTAAACATCCAAACCCACAAACTTTCTAACCCCAGCAGCAGACAAAGAAAAAGTACCAGGATCACATAAATCTAGAGAAGGTTACATTAAGTACACCAATCAGTATACTTTCATTCAAGGGAATAATTCACATTAGCGCATCAACTAATATTTACTTAATTCACCTATTCCCCTGGGAGAATCAAGTGCTACCAATTAGTACAAGTAGATACGTCATGCGCCAACATCATACAATTTAAAACAGCGACAGGCCAGGGTTGCCAGATGCCTAACTAGTCAAGTCGCCACTTGCGATGAAAAGATAGCCCAAAGTAGCCCAATTTGAAAAAAAAAACAAAAATACGTTTAGGCTGGCCCCAGACCTACCGGTTTCGTTTCTTTGCTTTGCTGTTCTACCATGGACCGCCGGCCAAGAGGCTCATTTTCAATCTATCGCATATTTTGACCTGACCACATTGGCAAGATAGCCATTAGTTTGGTGTTATCAAATATTGTCGTCTGGGGTGCGATGAGAAGTTTTAGTTTTCGTTTAAAAAAAAATACTGCTGTTTTATACAAAAATTAATAACGAAATTATCAAAATGTATGAAACAGTTCATTTTTTTCGCGATTTCAGATTTGGTCCCATAGTAAAAGTTGTTCAGTTTTATTATGGTCCCTATCTACCATATTCAGTTTTATAAGGCTTTACCAAACATCTTGTATAAATAAGCGATCGAGTTATTTTTAACGATCGGAGTCCATGTTCAGGGTGGCATATCTCCTAAAAGCTTCCTACTTCACAATCCAGGCGATGATATTTGATAAAACCAAGCTAATGGCTATCTTGCCAATTTGGTCTAGTCCCAAAATGCGATAGATTGAAAATTACCCTAGTTGGCCGGCGGTCTTTCAAGCAAGATAGCACAGCAAAGCAAAGAAACGGAACCGGTAGGTCTGGGGCCAGCCTTAAACGAGTCATGCTACTGGGGCCCTATTTTTGAATCGCTCGGCTGGCGTCGAGCGCTCGTTTCTACTGATTTTCGTTCGACATATGACTCTATTTCGAACGTTTGAGCCATATGTCGAACGAAAATCAGTAGAAACGAGCGCTCGACGCCAGTCGAGTGATTCAAAAATAGGGGCTTTATTACACTAAAATTACAATTATTTATATTATTTTTTTATCCCATTTTCACTTTTTGTTTGATTGTTTGTTCACTTACTCACCCACCCCGCGCGCAATGAAAGACTAGACTAGAGAACACGTAGAGAAAACTATGTAAACTGATATCAATAAGTCGAAAAACGTGTCGCCCAACGGGCGATAAGTCGCCATTCCATAATTTTTAGTAGCCGCGACGGTCCCAAAGATAGCCCAATTGGCGATATGTCGCCCAATCTGTAGACCCTGGACAGGACAGACAGTCTATAGGTTCACGCGCAACGTTGCCAAACCTAATAGCATGGCTTGGTACTACTGATACACACATTGACATATTATGTCGAGAGAGGGACAAAAATGAACGCCACCATACGGAATACTTGTCGTTAGAAAGAGATAAACAGACATCATAAGTTTCGTCTGATACGCTGCATGCTCATTGGCGCGATCATGGGAGTGACAGTCGCAATGACAGTACAGGGGAGATGGGCAAAAGTGGTATATATATGATACTAGGTTTTTGGTTTTTCGTTTCGAATTAAAATAATAAAACAAAAGTTCTGTAAACGCAGCAAGTTTTATTTACAAATTGTTAATAAAATAATAATTAAACTAAAGATATCCCATGCTGGACTGGGAGCGAAAGAAAAATGAAAAACGAAAGTATTTTTACCTGAATGCAAGGAAAGGATTATTATACAACGTGTTATAAAATACCCCTATTGCCGAATATGGTAGATAGGGACCATCAAATTGAACAACTTTTACTATGGGACCAACTCTGAAATCGCGAAACAAAATCAGCTGTTTCTTACAAAAAATAATAACGAAAATATCAAAATGTATGAAAAAGCAGATTTTTTCGCGATTTCAGAGTTGGTCTTATAGTAAAAGTTGTTCAGTTTGATGGTCCAAAAATATACCATATTCGGCATTCGGGGTTTTTTGTAACACGTTGTATACACCGTCATTTTGTAGTCGTTTTAATTAACTTAAGGGTGTGTTGTACCAATGAAACTAAACATTTTTGCCCAAGGAACATGGGTCAAAAAACGACAAAAAAATTTGGTCCTCCCATACTAACTAGACAGCTAAAATATTGTATTTGTATGGGAAAGTCCAAAATTTTTGTCGTTTTTCGACCCATGTTTCTTTGGCAAAACTGATTATTTTCATTAGTAGAGCACTCCCTTAAGTTAATTAAAATGACTACAAAATGACGGTGTATATAGGTAAATAGATATACTAAACTAGAAATAAAAAATAGATTTAAAAATTATACACTTTTATTTGTGAATAAAATAATTGCAAATAAACCGGTTTTGAATGAGATTATGGTTTAAAACCACGACTATGTTTTCAGAACATTACTGACATAAAAATAGGTGGTCGGGATTTTAAAACATATTCTGGTTTAAAACCAGTTTATTTGCGACTATAATCCCTGGTACAAAATCACCCTATCTCCCCTAGCATGTCCTTACGCTTACGCATGCGCGAAACGCGCTCTCCTTCACTCTTACGCAAAACAGAGTACATCTCGCTCTTTGTAAAAATATGGCCGATTAGGAGTAATACAAAATACGAAAATACATTTTACGGTTAAATACAGTACTTACGTATGAAATGAAACATTTTTCCGATCTCTGACTGTTGCTGTATAATTTGCACATCGTTTAAAGACGCAGGAAGGCATTTTTGATAAGAATGTCACGGTTTTTTAGTGTCTCACTGACGAGAGTGGTGTGTGTTTACGTGTCACGAGCCTGTGCCTGACTAATTGAAAGTCGGGCAATTACCTGACTTTTGTCTTGCCATTGTGGAGTGCCGGTAACGTATCTACTTGTATGTAATATCGTAATATCGTTGCCAATTAGTAATACTTTATTATCCCAGGTGATTTGGTCCAGGTGGATTAAGACTACGACAGGTTTTCTAGTTACCTACTGGACCATCGGCCAACCAGGGTCATGTTTAATCTATCGCATATTGGGACCAAACCAAAATTGCAAAATAGCCATTAGCTTGGTGTTATCAAATATTGTCGACTGGGTTGCGAAGTAGGAAGCTTCTGGGAGATATAGCCACCCTGAACATGGTCACCCATCGCTAAAATATCGACCGCATATGTATATAAATCGTGAACAGGGTCGTGGGTGGCATCATTACCTGAACATTTTTTTGTGTTTTCAAATCGATCGAATAAGGAACGAGGATCACAAGAGCATATATCGACGATTAAGTACCAAACACTGCTATATACATTTTTTGGATTTTTAATTATACTACCCATATTTCTACTTGTCTGGAGACACTTCACCATTTAGCAGAAACATTGAATCGAATTACTCGAATTACTGCTAATTGAGATAAGTATGTACGTTATACTAATAGCTGCTAACATGTTGTAATGATGCCACTTACGACCCTGTTCACCATTTACATCAATATTCGATCGATTATTTTTTGCGATTGGAGATCATTGTATGGGAGGCCATATGTTCAGAGTGGCATTTCTCCCAGAAGCTTCCTACTTTGCAACCCAGACGACGAATCAATGTGATCTGGTCCCAATATGCGATAGATTGAAAATAAGCCTCTTGGCCGACGGTCCATACCATTTAGTTTTCAGTCTTAAACTATTTTTAGAAAAACTTTTACGTTCACGTTTCTGTTTCCATCAACGTAATGTGTTATCTGTTTAAGTAGGTAAGTGGTTGGCTAGAATTATTTATAAGCGACCGTACAGACCGTTCAGATTTATGGGCCGGCTCTAATTAATATTGGCCCGGGCACAACGGGCAATTAAGGCATTATTTATTCAGAAACCAGCCTTTGTCCTTTTTTTGCACGCTTGGTTTTATTGGATTTTGTCTTTTGAATAAAGGCGATGGTGTGAATAAAACTTTAAAAGACGATAAATTTAAATATTTGTAGGTAAAGTCGAAAACCTCGATACGACCAGCGTATTTTCACAAATGTTACTGAACAAATAACCTTTGATAAAAACGAACTAAATAGTATAAGTAAGTAAATAATATCTCATGAACCGTGATAGCTAGTACAAACCAAAACGTAAAGTTGTAGCCTCAAAAAAAAAACAAAGGACAAGCTTAAAACATTATCTAATTGCTACAAATATTAAATTTCGTATAAACCTCACAGATGGTTGTAAAATACAGTTGGAATCTACATCAAAATTCACTCTAACGTTCTGTGAAGTTGCTTCAATTAATAAGAAAAATTGTGATAATGATAATGATGATTATCCCGTCTTCATCTCCCGAGATTTAATTTGTTACAAAGTAGTAGCTCTGCTATACGCTCGCACTATATCGCACGTCTTCAGCGCTATAGGAAGGAAAAAGAAAGCAATAGCTGCCCCCTCTCTGCCTCCGACCAGCGCTGCCCGCCGCCGCGTCAACCTCATTCTTTGTTGCGCGCGCGCGCAAGACGCACGTCGGTCATCACAAAAATATTACTTTTTTGTTAACTATAGTCTTAAAATCAGTGAAATTATAAACGTGAATTAATTCATGAAAACGGTAAAATACCGTCACTATGCAAGTGATACGAATGTTGAAGGTAGACTCACAATTTATCTTTTCTCTTAGTGATGAAAAGTATGCAAGTTATTCACAAAGGCAAACTGCCTTATATTTGCCTCGAGTCAATACGAGATATTGACCAATGGTACATTTTTCCCGAGCCAATACGTGATATTGGCCAGTGAATTTTTTTTCCCGAGTCAATACGAGATATTGACCAGTGATACTTTTATGCGTTAATACGAGATATTAACCATCATTTTACAACAAACCGCCGAATACTTGCCTCGAGTCGATACGACCTGCTTTTGTGAGTTAATGTCTTAATAACGAATCCTTCGTATATTATGATTGAACTCAACTTACAGGTAAGTTTGTTTAATCATTATTAACCGCTTCATATTTTACAAAATATGAATAGATTTGCTGGTGTTAACTGCAAAATATTTGCTTTGAGTCAATACGACATATTTGCTTTTATGAGATATTTTTTCCCGAGTCAATACGTGATATTGACCAGTGATAAGTACTATTATGAGCTAATACGAGATATTAGCTTATATTAATTTTATAAAACATATATACCTAGATTTGCTGACGTAAACTGCAGATTATTTACTTTAAGTCAATACGAGATACTTCTATGTGTTAATACGAGATATTAACCGTTATTTTACAAATATTAATAAGATATTTGCTATCAAAAATGAAGGCCTAATAATCTTTTTCGTGAAACATCAAAATTGTTGTCACTGATACAGGTATGTACAAGTACTTTTAAATGTTTCGGTTTTCTCGAACAACATTATAAAACAAAATTCTGATTCCTTTTTATTTTTTCTTCGAGAAAAATCAGCAATGATGTTGAACATCAAAATACACTCCCACAAGTGTAAAAGGTGCCCTTATGGTCAATAAAATAAAAAAAAAAAACATTACCGGCAAATTCATCTCCGATTCGTTGAAAATGAATCATGCTATTATCATGTATTATGCCACTACTGAAAATCGTTCGAACAGTGTCTTTAAAGACCGTCAGCGCGACGACACCTACTGCTCAGTTCTCTCTAAACTTGGGGTCTGCCACAACAACCGCAACCATATCTTGGAACACAAGCAGTTGAGCCGAGGTGACGGACAACAATCGGCAGGGCCAGTTTAACGTATTTCATCATCCTTGCGGCACCTACCTGCAGCTTCCAGCTCCAAGGGCTACCCGTGATCACCACCGTCGGCACCGTCGCGCTACCGGATCAGAACAAAAGGTCTGTACCTTGTCTGTATTTTTAGCTGGTCAGCTAAAATACGTTCTCGATTCGAGTAAAAACTATCAAACGACCGTTATGTGCTTGAGGTTATTTTCCAATACTAATTCTAAGTATTCAGTTAGTTAAATTAAAAAATAAACAAATATATTTTATTTTCTTTACAATAGAAAATAGAACATGTGGGTACTTTCTGAACATTTTATGGAGGATGCTAGAACGACTTAACTCATAACATGTGTCCTGATAATGTCATGGCACAACTATTAGTCCTTGAGAACGGTTGTTTTCACGCACAGCGCAAAAAGTATTGAAGACTAGCGGCCGCCAAGGAAATGTTTCTTGCTATCCCTCAGGAACAATTTTTTCCTTTCGGGATTAAAGGTGCCTTATGTCTTTCTCTGTGACCCAGACAACGTGTATAAAAATTTCATGATGATTTGTTCGGTGGTTGAGACGTGAGGGTGTAACGGACAAACGAGCAGGAGGACTTTTGCATTTTTAATATTAGTAAAGATGTTATTAAGTCAATAAACTTCATGAGTTTTGGGTCTTATTCTTTGGCTTTTTCACAGCACTACACAGAATCATCATCTTTACTAGATTTTTAAACCAATAATTTAACCCATTAATTACAGGCTTCAATGCCCTATTAAGATGACACTTATGTCTGGGTATTAATTACCAAAATTTCTCAAATTTTCAAGTATTAGAAACTATAAAAACAATGATTCTAATATTTAAGATCCTCATTAACTATAAAGAAAGTCCCAGCCAAACATGTAAATTCTTTGGCCTTGTATTGAATTTCTAAAATTAGTAGTATATTGACAAATAAGGACAAACAAAATATTTTTAGAAGAAGTTATTAAAATCAAATAAAATACATTTTAGTGACTTTGTCAGATACTTGGGAACTATTACAGGAGTTTGTACTGCGGTAGCATTACTATTTTAACACTTAAAATTTTAATATTGGACAAGCTTAAGGCTTGTACATATTTAGCATTAATGTTTAACTATTTAAAATAATGAATATAATAATTACGTATTACATCGTACTATGTACCTTGTCAACTTTGTATTGTATGGTGGAAAAATAATATTTGTTTTCCTGATACGTTTAAATCAATATGATAAACGAATAGTTTTCAATACTTTCTCCATTGCTTTGACAATAAGACTGCGCAGCAGCCGGTCAAAGTGAGACAATATAAGATTTTGCACAAACCAGGAATAATTGCTGCTCATTAATGACCTGGATCTGCTTTTTGTTATAAAATTCTTCGCATGCCGTGCGTATACTAGCACTGATGGGCTGCTACCCGATGGGTGGCGCCTACCACTGCGGCTGTGCTGGATATAGCTGGGACGCGCACCACGCCGTCTGTCTGCAGGTGCCTATACTGAAGTTTTTGTTGTATATTAATAACACCACTGCCATTTCATAAATGAATCGAATTAGTGGTGTTCATTGCTTGCAATTAAATTAAATTGCTAAATTGCTCGCGAGAAATGGCAGTGTTATGATTAACAATAGGCGTAATAACGCCTCCCCAGCTTTATTAAAAAAAAAAAACTTATTTTATTGTACATGACAAAGCCAAATGACATAAAAGCTATCACAGCCATGGTTTCTCAATGAAATAAAATAAAAAATAAAAGTTTTTTATTTCTGCAATTACACAATACATTAAATAAACTTATATTTTTAAAGCTACCTAGTAAACATAATAATATACTTGTGACAGGCAACTCCATTCCCTCGTTGAAACCTTAATCAACTTGCTGTTAAAGAAATAGCGATGGTAATAGTCACAACAAACGTTAATTTATTTTTATCTGTTCGCAGAAAGATACATCTTCCTCGCTGTCAGTTTTCTCTGGCTGCATATTATAAGGCAAACGTTCCTTAGAAAACAAGTTTCTTTAGTCAAGCGTTAGAAGTGTCTATTGATACCTTGCCTCAGTATTTGAATAATACTGCAAGCAAATCTATATTTTTATTGGAAATAGTGCCAAGAAAGAATATCTTATTTTATATAAATTAATGATTTAATAGGATTTCTAAATAACTGCTTTCTAAACGAATCCCAGTAAACAATCATTGCTCAGATATCTCCTAATTATTTTAAATCCATATCAGCGGCAATGGTAACCTAAAAAATATTTTTTTTTGATTTGTTTGTTACACTACCGTTACATTACCGTTACATTACATTACCGTTAGATACCGTTGGATCTTACAATAGTTTAAGTTTACCTGTTGAACTTACTCCCAAATAAATTACATTTTGAACAATTAAGCACACATTGGTCACCTTGTTAGCCTTGGCTACAAGTGAATGAATACAGATCATGTACTTAATTCAATTAAGCAACTCAGTATTGTATTATATTATCTGAGGTAACACAGTAAGATTTTGCGAAGTGGCTGTAAGTCTCAACTTGTTGAACTTAACTTTCCATTCTTTGAGTTTTTATTTCTGTAATAAAATTATTTGTGTTTATTAATATAAATATGTTAAATATTATCGCCCTTATGAACTAATACAAACCCCCCCCCCCCCCCCCCCCCCAAAAAAAACTTATCAATGCTGCCTTGTCACAAACATTCGGCCGATTGATAAAATTTATAATGGAGGAATGTTACACCGATTTTTTTATTAATCTCATTACCGGTTTATCATGTTGTGTAACATGTGGTTACATCTGCGCGGCGGCCAAGTTGCTGCCATTTGTGACGAAAAATTTGTTCAATTACTAGTCTGTGTGTCGAATTTTCTGTGGATGCTATTCGCAATCTGCTGTTTGGACTGGACAATCGACAATATTTGCGAGTTTCCAGGATTCGGGCTCTAATTTTGCAGAACCGACATTGTAATAAAACAATTTTTTATTATGTTGCAGTTGCAGTGCAGGAGCACTGACTTATTTTTATCTTATTTAACTAATCCTTAAAATAATTTAATGTGTGTTCACTTAACCCTTGTTTATTTATATAAACAAACAAGGGTTCCTCTAATAACATTGATATCTTCTCTAAACATCCTACTTTGTAACAAATTAAATCTCGGGAGATGAAGACGGGATAATTTAATGATCAAACGAACTTACCCTAAGTGAAGTTCGATCTTAATTATCCCGTCTTCATCGAAGAGATTTAAAGTCCCAACCCTCCCTTGCTAGTTGTTTGTTTAACAACCATATCCCTATAATAGATGGAGATATCAATGTATTTACTTACTACTCCAAACTGAATGAGGTTGACGCGGCGGCGGGCAGCGCTGGTCGGAGGCAGAGAGGGGGCAGCTATTGCTTTCTTTTTCCTTCCTATAGCGCTGAAGACGTGCGATATAGTGCGAGCGTATAGCAGAGCTACTACTTTGTAACAAATTAAATCTCTTCGATGAAGACGGGATAATTAAGATCGAACTTCACTTAGGGTAAGTTCGTTTGATCATTAAAAAATAACAACGAAAAACGTCGAAAAATGCAGAAGTGAGACTATTTTTCTTACTCTTTACATGTAAAGAAAAAGACAGAGACAAAATGTTCCAGCGTAACCGAGCCTTAAAGGTTGATTTAATAAGAAGTACTATGGGCAACAGCGACGCTTAACCAGTTTTCAACAAAATTCGTGTGCGCGCGTATCGCCCCTACACGAACTAAACGTATGGTTGTGACGGCGCGGCGTGCAAGCGATTTTGACCTTAGCAGTGGTTAAGCGTCGCTGTTGCCCATGGTACCTACCTACAAAACAGCTATTTTAATTGCGAGTTTTCCAACTTTACTAAAGAAGATGTTTAATTTTTGTATGGAGGAAATGCAAACACCTTTTACATGGTAACGAAAAATTGCTCATGAAGAGCTTCTTATTCAGACTCATTTTCTTCAATTTAAATTTGCAGTTTTTATGTAACAAGCGTTCCAAATAATAACAAATGAATTCAAATTTTGACATTTGTGACCATGACAGCTTTACTTTTAATTGCGTTTTTTTTGGCATTGGACATTTGTTTTTTAGCTCGGGAAGTCATCTCGTGTTGCCAGGTGATTAAAAGTTACCTAAACGATATAATACATTGAGATTTTTTTATGTATTTTAAAAAAAAATTTGACTACATATACAAGGTCTTGGCATGAACGTAAATATCTCCTTTCATTAAAATAAAGTATGTTACACTAGCTGCCCTTGACGTTATATCTTTTATAGAAATAGGAAAAAATAATTCTAGTAAGCACAATAAATTTAACGACCGTAAAATTTAATAACCAGAACAAAATTAATAACTGGAATCTGATTTCCAGTGATGGTTTCATGTTCATTTCTCGTGAACTAAGTAATATTTTTATTTATTTCCATTTGCAATTCTGTAAAATGAAAATTAATAAATTTCTAATAACTGAAAATGGAGTAAATAAAAATATTACGTAGAAAAATATAATTATGATAAAAAAAGTGAATAAAAACATATTTAAGAATCAACTAAATTACTCGTATATTTTGTTTGGTAAGTTTTGGTCAAATATTTTTAATTGTATCGTAAGAAATTAAGATTATAAAAAATAAAACATAAATAATTTAAATATTTTATTATTTAAAATTATAATTTTGAAGTATATAGCTGTATGTTAACTCATTACACAAAATATTCTTGCATCGGGAGCGTGGAAAAAAACCAGCGCGCCTGTTTCCATAATTTTCATATTTAGTTTTTATCGTATTTGTCGCTTATGTGATAATTTATTTTGCTTTTTCCTCGCAAATGAGTTGAAAAACGTTGTTTGGATGAATTACGCCCTCGCATACGGCTTGGGCTGCAATGCAACCCACAATCTCGTGTGCAATAAGCAACTTAAGCTCACTTGACTGTATCATAATAAACTATTGTTACAGTACCAAAGCTTCTGACTTTCATTGACTCTGGCTGCTATGGACATGAAATAAAAGGAACTATTCAAAACAATAGTATAACAAATAACACCCGAAGATTTCCAAATGAAACCGATATCATTTCAACAGGAATGCAAAATAAATATGAGGTTCGGTCGTCGTATTGACTGTTTATACCTATTAGTTTATTTTTCTGCGTCTTAAATAAACTAATAAAAAACTTAATAAGATGACCGAAATCATACAGATTTTGATGTTCATTATACTTATGGACCATTCCTATGCCATTTTTGTCAGCTGGCTCTTCAAAGTTGTTGGAAAGACGGCCGTTCAGGTGATCGGACTATCGATCCTACCGAAATCATACAGAACCCCAAAAGCATATTAAATTCAAATGAAACTGCTGACATTAATTAGTATTAATTTCAGCAGTTTAATTGCAAATACCTATATAAATATGCTATATTCACTTCTCAAGTTTACGCGCTCACTAGACATGAAACAAAAGACTTTTTAACGGATGCTAGCGCGGTTTTATTGAAAGTACTTTGGTAGGGTAGGCTCACGAGTAGCTTCAGTCCCCCGTGACCACGGCAGCTGCAAAGGTGCCGAAACGTCGGGAAAATAGAAAATCAAACCAAATACCAACTAATTACCAAAGTACTTTCAATAAAACTGCGCTAGTATCAGTTAAAAAGTCTTTTATTTCATATAAATATGCTTTTCGGATTCTGTACGATTTCGGTCGGATCGGTAGTCCGATCATCTGAACGGCCGCTCGTTCCAACAACTTTGAAGAGCCAGCGGACAAAAATGACAGAGGAATGGTTCATAAGTTTAATGCACCTCAAAATCAACAACTCCAAGGACCACGGAACAACCCATCAGATAACTCCCTGTACCCCAGGATTTTGCTACAGCCTATTTGACAACCAAATTTTCTTATTCTACGACGCAAGCTAACCGAGGATACTATGCATATAGTCAGCCGGCTTTGATTAAAGGACGTGTTCCTAAATGGGGGGCGAAAGTTGGCCGGCAGCCACCGGATCGTGAGTATTTATTGTGGGTAGGGTTTGAAATGAAATGAAATGATTTTTGATATTTTTTGAAATGAAAACTTCTTTAGCGGCGTTGTACACTTTTTTGTAATGGGTAAAAAAATTTAAACTCGCGTCAGGACACGTGACCCTGATCGAAAATTCGTAAGACGGATGGAGAGTAGACAGCCGGCGACGGAAGTATCCCCCTCTATACAGCGCTGCGAAAATGGCGGCGCGTCGTTTTGGCGTTCGGCGGGTTGATTTTTCTGAGAGATAAACTTTTTAATGTAATATAAATGGTCATGTTTGTGTGCGATAGCGCACAAATAAATATTGTATTCTACCACATAAGCCTTTATACTGATAATTAAAGCAATTCGTGCAGAATTATTCCCTAACCATTCCAAAATATCAAAAATGCACAACGTTAATATTCAAGTTTTCACTTCTGCCGGCACTCCCGGAGTGCAACCTGTCGTTTTTTTTGTTTTAAATGTATGTAGTCCTGGCCGAACACGCAATGATGTACCGTCCCATAGCCTTCTCTATAGAGAAGGCTGTGACCGTCCGGGAAAGCGCTTGTGTTTGGCACACATGACTGGTTAATCGCACACATGCAATGATTTATCGGAACAGGTGATCTTCACAGGTAAATCACCAGATACACCATTGCGTGTGTAGGCAGTATTAGTAATATTATTATACCAGCTACAGCCCGCGACTTCATCCGCGTGCTCATTCGAACAATAAAGAATGAAGCCGGGAAAAGAGCGCCTTCGCGCGTCGTATGGAATGTTAGTTAGAAACAGCCTAACGACATCAGTTTCTTTCATGCGGCCAAGCTTTATCACGACTTGTATTGTAACACCACAGTAGGTATATATTATTATATAAGTTTTTCAAACAGTATAGGAGCTCCATGGAAACGTTCGAATTTGACGAATGAAAGAAAAGTTCGCAGTACTTTGGTCAGGGTTGTGACATCGCGTCGCAGTTGTTTCAATAGCGTTCGCGCGTAGCATTCCACGAGATGGCCTGAAAATGCCAATCCTAGCGATCCGATGGAGTGCAATGACAAAAGAGCCTAAGTGACGTTAGCTCCTCTACTGTTTGAAAAACTGTGGTAACACCAACTTTTTTGTGTAGACGTTTTTTGAATTAGTTTTTCATTTTATTCCATTTCATATTTTTTTATGAGTGGCGAATATACTTACAATGTGTTATTTTATTTATTTTATTTAACTACTGCTAAATAATTTCGTTTTTTTATTCCTTCGTTTGAATCAAAAGCTGGGGATATAAGAACCCCGACTACGTTCACAAGGCCCACTACCCCTTTCAATTACAACCTGCCACCAGCTACTGCTCCCGGGCAGCACCGGCCTCCTGCTGGTCATGATGCTCCAAGGTGGGTGACAGCTTATTTTAAGGGTCTGTTACAACCCGGTCAAGTTAGCTCGGCACCTTAACCGAAAGCCACAAAATAGAGAGACTAACATAAGTTAAGCTTAGTACTACGGGCGCTCGAGCATCGCTCACACACAAAGACAGCTCTCGCCGCTGCGTCACGTACTCGAAGTAGTTTGATTGTTTTAAGATTCCGGTTTTACAGTGTCGGTAAGAGATGTCTATGTGTGCGTTGTTCGAGCGCGCGAGGCTAAGCTTAACTACTGTACTCTCTCTATATTATGCGAAAGCGACCCTTCTCCTTTTCTCCTCGCCTCACGCCACCGTTCGTCATGCCTGTAGCGTTAGTACATTTTTGTTAATATCGATAAATCCATCGAAAATCTATGGAGAAAAGGAGAGCCTTCGCTTTCGCTTTAGGCACAGAATAGATATAAGTACTACCGTACAAAAAGGATACTCTCCGCCCCGCCCCATAATCAATTACCTCACTCCTCACCGCGAGAAACGAGCTCACGATTCGGCACATGAATCGTGAGCTCGTTTAGTCGTGAGTATCTACAGCTGTCAACTTTCGTACATGGCGGCGTGAATTTAAGTTGAAAAAAGCTAAGCAAAATTTAATTTGACAAAAACTCATGGATACATAAATTTATTTTAAGAGTCCGTACACATTTTGCCGCTGACTGCTGCTCTCTCGCTCGCACGTTTCATGTTTTCTCAAGATTTCTTAAATCTGAGTGCGTAATTGAACAATGTGTCTCGGCCACTTTTCGCAATATAAGATTACGGACATTTCAACATATATTTCAGTTTCGAGTTGCTCGCCGATAAATTAAAACAAAAACCAGAAGAGACACCACCCAACACCAATGCGTATAATCGTCTAGAACAATTGCTAATCAAACAGTCTGAAAAATTTGATACCATCCTACAACAGATGAGTACCCTCTTGGGCCTCGTAACAACACTTCTCAACAAACTACCACGGATCTAAACCTCAGGATAGCCACGTGGAACATAAACGGTCTGGCCCCGAACAAGGCGGAGTTGGAAGTACTAATGAAACTTAACCGACTTGATGTTGTATTTATATCAGAAGCGCATTGTACAGAAAAGAGTGATGTAAGAATCAAAGGTTGCAATACCTACGTCACTACGCATCCTGATGGAACCGGGCATGCTGGAACAGCCATTGTGATAAGAAACTCTATTAAGCACCAAGTACTACCTGATTATAGAAGTTACCATATCCAGGCGACCACTGTGTCAGTGGAATCCAATAGCGGATGTCTTAATCTATCAGCAGTCTACTGTCCACCAAGACCTAACATAGATTCCACTAAATTCAATCACTATTTTTCGGCATTGGGAGGCAGATTTATCGCAGGTGGCGACTGGAACGCCAAACACACCTGTTGGGGCTCAAGATTGATAACAACTAGAGGAAGACAGCTCAAACTTAGCAACGATACACAAAACCAATCCTACATCTCAACTGGTGAACCAACGTATTGGCCAACAGACCCGAATAAAAAGCCAGATCTTCTAGATTTTTTTATCACCAAAGGACTATCAAAGCACTACTTTAAGGCTGAATCATGTTACGACAGCGATTCTGATCACTCGCCAGTCATATTGACTATGAGCGCAACCGTAATTCATTACGAAAGACCATAATATTTATGTAACAAGCTTACCGACTGGGAGGGCTTCAGAGACTACTTAGAGGAAAATATTGAACTACATATCTCTTTAAAAACTCACGAGGAGATAGAAGATGCAACTTCCTATATAACCAACCTAATACAAAATGCATGCTGGCTTAATACTCCATCTGAGAGTAAACAATACATTAGGCAAGATATACCACTCGAAATCAAGCAAAAAGTACTGGAAAAGAGAAGGCTAAGAAGGATCTGGCACCAATCGAGGCATAAAAGTGACAAGACAGCGCTCAACAAAGCCATTGTAGAACTGAAACAAATGCTGGAAAACGTAAATAATGCTACATTCCAAAGTAAACTGGAAAACTTGACTGCTACAGCATCGACCGAATATTCCTTATGGAAAGCTACAATACCGCTTAATAGACCCCAGCAATTTAAAGCAGCATTAAGAACTGGACATGGTCAATGGGCTAAAACCAGTAAAGAAAAAGCCGTAGCTTTTGCAGTCCATCTGGCGAAAGTCTTTAAGCCAAACGAAAGCGATCGTACAGACGCCGAAAGAGAAATAGACGAAACTCTGCAGCAAGATTTCCAATTATCGTTGCCACCAAAACCAGTGACAGTACAAGAGCTGAAAAAGACTATCAACAGTCTTCAGAATAGAAAAGCGCCAGGATTTGATTTGATCACTAAGGAAATCCTTGTTCAACTTCCCAGGAAAGCTTTGGTCTTCCTCACTACCCTGTACAATGGTATACTCCGGGTGCAACACTTTCCTAGCATATGGAAAGTATCAGTTACAACCATGATACACAAGGCAGGAAAACCTAAAGAAGAAGTTGCATCATATAGACCGATAAGCCTACTATCGACTCTATCTAAGGTGTTCGAAAAGTTGCTGCTTACCAGAATAGCGCCATTACTTATCGAAAATGAAATTGTCCCCCAACACCAATTCGGATTTAGGCAACAACATTCGACTATTGAGCAAGTACATCGCGTGTGTGATCGAATTCGTAAGTCTCTCGAAACAAAGGAGTACTGCTCAGCAGTGTTCCTGGACATCCAACAGGCCTTCGATAAGGTTTGGCACAAGGGCCTGCTGTGCAAGATAAAACGGTCGCTGCCCCATAGCTTTTACCTACTGATGGAGTCATATCTGGCTGACCGCATTTTCCAAGTTCGAGAAAATGGTGACACATCTGCAATCTACAACATCATGGCTGGTGTACCACAGGGCTCAGTACTTGGACCTGTACTATATACCATATACACTGTTGACCTTCCCGAAACACACGGAGTAGTAACAGCTACATTTACTGACGATACTGCACTATTGGCTAGCAACAAAGATCCCCAAATAGCTTCCAACCATTTGCAAGTTAGCCTTTGTAAAGTAGATGACTGGCTCCAGAGATGGCGAATCAAGGCAAGCGCTTCTAAATCTGTGCATATTACCTTTACACTTAGAAAAGGAAATTGTCCACCAGTGACCTTAGGGAACAACACCCTTCCACATCATGAAACGGTCAGATATATCGGAATACATCTGGATAGACGATTAACTTGGAAAAAACACATCAAGACAAAGCGAGACGAATTAAATACGAGGTTCAGGAATATGTACTGGCTAATGGCACGAAACTCAAAATTCTCTGTCGACAACAAGCTTCTCATCTATAAAGCAATACTTAAGCCGGTATGGATGTACGGCATTCAACTGTGGGGAAGTGCCTGTAACACAAGCTTGTCAATCATCCAAAGATTACAAAACGGCATACTGCGTACAATATCCAATGCTCCTTGGTTCATTACCAATACTGAACTACACGAGAACCTGAATATCAATACAGTAAAGGAGGAGATAAAACGATCGTCTTCAAGATACAAAACTCGTCTCGAGTACCACCCGAATGAACTGGCTACCGCCCTATCAAATGTGACATACCGCAAACGCCTCAAGCGCCATGACATCCAGGGTCTAGAGAAGCGTTTTTGACTGATGGGGGAATCTTCCGCTGGGGAGCACCCTCAAATTCCAATGGCACATTCAACAAGCCTACTAAAAGTTCTAGGACTGATCGTAGACTAAAACACAAAAAAAAAAAAAAGTTTCGAGTTGCTGAAGGACAAAAAGTTATAATATAGTTTTTGCCAGTTCAAATAACTGTTAGGAACGACCACTTTTTGAACGTTAGCAACAAAAAACTGACTTCAATAGACGTGTTTTAATTAATCGATTTGAACATTATTTCTTGCTATTTATAGAGCTGTTTTCTAAGGTTTTTGAAGGAGGTTTTGCTTTTTTTTGCATCGATATTTCGGTCGTCTGTATTATGAATTTTCGGCATTGTAATGCATACCCTTCCTCCCGGACCGCGAAAGCGTTTAGACGTGTTCAGTGTGTTTATTTTTATTTTGTCAAAAAAGTAATTTTTATTATAATAAAAGTGTAAATTAATTACCACAAGTACCAGGCGCACATAACAGTCAAGAGCTGCAGATTGCAACGCATCGCCACACAAGCGAGACAACAATATATCACACACACAACTCACCGATCGAGGTAAAGCAACGGCTCAGTAAACTAAGAACCTAAGCAAAATGCAACGACTACCTAGAAGCCCACCTACTCGTACTAACAAAAATGTTCAACACACACATTCCGACACGGACGTCTCTAAGTTAGAAGAGCAGGATTGCTCGGAACCGCTTGTTAGTCAGCGAAACAAGAGACGTAGAGAATCTTGTGAAGAGCACATGTATAGTTTCAAAGAGGAAATTAGGGAAATGTTGTCGGACATGAAGGATAATCAAAACTTGATTTTGAATAAACTTGTTGCGGATGTAGCGGAAATAAAGTCACAAAATTCAAAAATTCAGCAAACTAATTCAGAGATTGAGAAATCCATGGAACTAATCTCAGCTCAATATGATAACATTAACAAAAAAATTGATTTTTTGGAAAAAGAACGCAAGCAACATTTACTGCATATTACTACACTTGAGACAAAATTAGAGGATATAGAGAGGAATTTAAAATCTACTACGATTGAAATCAGGAACATACCGTTGGATTTCAAAACAGAGCCCAAACCGGACCTGAAGAAGATTGTGATGGATACTTGTAAGGCACTCAATGTTGCAGTACAAGACAACGACATTAAGGAAGTGTTCAACGTTAAAGGGAAATCTGGTAAATCTACTATTGTGGCGGACTTCACAAGAACTTCTACAAAACAAGATTTAGTCAAGATGGCCAAAGATTTTAATAAAAAACACCCCAACCAAAGATTTAACACCACAAATATTGGACTAGAGGGCGCACCGACTCCTGTGTTTGTCTCCGAGGCTCTTACTGGTAAAGGTCGAAGATTATTTTTCCTTGCACGAGACTTAGCTTCGGTAGCCGGATATAAATACTGTTGGACGTCCAATGGTAAAGTCTTTATTCGTAAGACAGACAATTCACCTCACATTGAAATAAAAACGGAAACTGATATCTCCCACTTGAGAAATTCCCAATGACTATCTTTTGTGTCCAGTTATAACAATACTATTAATATCACCAGTAAAGGGTCTGCCCGATTATTAACTACACTCTATTGTCTACTCTTTAAAATAATCTACTATATTAACATACTACTATTACCTACATTTGATATAATCTACCTTAACATACTACAACTCACACACACAGATACACTTTTATCACCACACAAAACTATAAACATTACATACATTTACATAATACCTATATATATGCGTCACCTTACTTGCTATAGACTATCACTGAAATTGTCTTGGTTGTTCAAAATTCAATCCCATGGCAAATAACAATAGAACAATAACGGATGAAATTGACGAAATAACCATTGGTAAATCTTACTTGTGTGACCCAGAATTATGTAAATCTTTAATTACCCAAAACATATTTTCAAACTCACTTAAAATATTAACCCAGAATATAAGAAGCATCAATCGAAATATCAATGCGTTTAAGGTATTACTTGCAAGGATTGATGTTGCCTGTGACTTATATGTTCTTACAGAAACATGGAATTCCAAAACAACCACATATCCTAGCTTAATGAACTATAATACATATTTTTCAACAAACAACAAAAACCAAAACGACGGTCTTGTTATTTATTTTAAAAATGGTTTGGATCTTATAATTGATGAGCCCATTGTAAAAGATGCTACGGTTCTTTGTATAAAGATGAGCCCAAATACCGTTATCTTTGCTGTATATAGATCTCCATCGACTAGAAATATCTCAGGTTTTACCGAATCAATGGAGAAACTACTAACTCAATATAAGTCTTACCAAAATATCCTAATTATAGGAGATATAAACATCGATGTCAAAGTCAATAATGATGACAGCAACTCGGCAGAATATTTAAACTTACTTTGCTCACATGGCATTATGAGAAGCCACGCCTACCCTACCAGAAACAATAATTGCCTTGACCACTCAATGGTTAAGACAAAAATACCTGTTATCACTCTCGTCCTAAAAGCTCCATTGACAGATCATTCTGCAGTTTTAACATGCCTAAATACAAATACTAAACCATTATCTAAAGAAATTATAACTAAAAACAAAGTTGACTATGATTCATTACTATCTGATTTAAAAAACGCTAATTTCGATCACATTCTAAACTCTAAAAATGCAAACTGGGCTGCCGAGCAACTAGTAAGTTTACTTTCTACTTACCTAATTAACCATACAACTAAACTTTTAGTCCCTAAAAAATATCAATGCCTTAAACCTTGGATAACACCCGGGCTCGTCCGATGCATGCGGAATAGAGACCGTATGCACCTAAAATGCAAGTCCAATCCAAAAAATGATATCTTGCAAATTACATACAAACGATATAAGAACTACTGTAATGATCTGTTAAAGCGGCTTAAAAAAATTCACGAGCAAACCGAACTTAAAAAACACGCCAAGAATCCAAAAAAGCTCTGGAGCACTGTTAAGAATATAGTACATATTAATAAACAAAAATCGATACCAAGCGATTTACTGAGAATAGCTGACACTCCTCAAAAATCTGTAGATAATGTAAACAACTTTTTCTCCCAAGTAGGTAAAAACCTAGCAAACAAAATACCTCTTAACAATCAGGTATATGCAGAAAGTCAATTTAACTACTCCCATGTACCTACTCCATCTCACTCCATTGTCTTCCTCGAAACAACTGAAGATGAAATAACGGCTATCATTCGCAACCTTAAAAACGAGAGTGCAACGGGTTGGGATGGAATTTCAAGCATTCTACTAAAGCGCGCGATTAAATACATTGTTCCATCAATTACGCATGTAGTCAACTTGTGTCTAGACACAGAAGTCTTTCCAGATGTCTTTAAAATCTCAATCATTCACCCAATCCACAAAACAGGTAGAAAAGACTGCGTTCATAATTACCGCCCAATATCAGTTCTCTCCGCTTTGTCAAAAATAATTGAAAAGGTAATGAACAAGAGACTTCTGTCTTTCCTTGAAAAAGATAAACTTCTATCTAATCACCAATATGGCTTCAGATCAGGGAAGTCAACCGCTGATGCAGTTAGTGAAATGTCAAATTATATTGCCCAACACCTAGATAACAAAGACAAATGTTTAGGCATATTTTTAGATTTAGCAAAGGCGTTTGACACCGTCTCCATTAAACTCCTTCTGCATAAAATGGAAAAGATTGGTATTCGTGGCAAAGTGCTACAACTATTCACTAGCTACCTCTCCCACAGAATGCAAAGAGTAAAAATTGGTGAACTGACTTCTGGTGAGGAACAGGTAACCTATGGTGTGCCACAGGGGAGTGTGATCGGTCCCAGTCTATTCCTCATTTACATAAACTCCCTCTGTAATCTGAAGCTGAATAACTGTAGAATATTCACGTTTGCTGACGATACAGCAATGATATTCTATGGTAAAACGTGGCAAGAGGCTAGAGCTAAAGCGGAGGAAGGACTCCGAACTGCAAATCGATGGCTACAGACAAATATACTAACCTTAAACGAATCAAAAACTAAATTTATAACATTCGGTATAACTAAAAACACTTTACCTGACGACAGTTTCAAAATAAAAGCCCACGCGTGCGCAAATGTTACACCTCTGTCCTGCTGCCAGTGTATCGAAATAGAAAGACTAAGGACTATAAAATATTTAGGCGTGCAACTTGACGAAACTCTCACATGGAAACCACATGTCGAGTTAATTTCCGAGAGAACTAGAAAACTAATATACATATTTAAATATCTTCGGCATGTGGCAGACTCAAATGTTATCAAAACTATCTATTTTGCCTTGGCGCAATCGATACTGTCATACTGTCTGCTGGCATGGGGTGGTGCAAACAAAACTACCATGATTATGGTTGAAAGAGCACAACGCGCTCTGCTAAAGGTTATGACCTTCAAACCCTATAAATTTCCAACAAGTGATTTATATACTCAATGCGACGTACTTAGTGTAAGGAAACTTTTTATTTTACAGACTATTCTCGACCAACACAAAAAAGTTACATATAAACCGCCACCAACATCAACGCGCCGAATTAAAGCTGTGTGCCCAGTAATTTGCTATAAAACTATTTTTATTAAGAAGTTCCAGTGTTCTGTCGGCCCATTTTTGTATAATAAAATAAATACTATTCTTAACATTCACCCCCTTAATTATAATCACTGTAAACGCAAATTAATTAACTGGCTTAAGCCACTTTCATATGATGAAGTTGAAAACCTCTTCAAAATTATTTGGTAAATTTACAAAAATAGCCCCAATAGTATTTGTATGTACCTACGTGTTAGTTTCAGTCATACAAATAAAGTGCTCTCTCTCACACTAAAACCCACCCACACATACACTCACACACTCACACTCACACACACACACACACACACACACACACACACACACACACCCAATAAATAAGTATCAGAATTTTAATAATTATTTATTTATTCAAAAAATACACTTTATTTCATTTTTAAATTGTTAATTTGTAAAAGAGTGGACAATAATAATATTATACAATTAAAGTTAGTAATTATAAGTAGTAATAATATTAATAAATTAAGATTCTTAGCACACATATAATTACGCATTTTTGGCGTAATAATGAAAATATATATATATAGGTATATGTAAAAGTACTATTTAACATTACAAAATTTAACTTACCTACCTATGTATATTCGATTGTTATATAAGAATAATATTAATAATAAAACACTTAGGTAAAATTACTTAAGCAAACTGCATCATCCACATTAATTAAGTCATTAGGAAGGAACTGGTACTTATAATACAGGCTCGGCCTAGTTTAGGTATCAGTACACTGTATACTACCTACTCATTAATAAGTAATATATCATCAACATCATACTTACCAAACTGTAACATAATTTTAAGTTCATAGTTTTAGTGCTTCATGTATCCTCTCAGTCACTGCCGCACACTATTATGACCCGTATAACACGTTGTTTAGCGCTCACTTTTCTATGTACACCGCGCTGGCTACTGTTGGTGGCTGTTGTGTGAGTGTGCCCGTGGCGTGGTGTAGTAACAAGTTTGCGGCAGCGACCGAAATTATTGTAAAAATTGTCTTATTACCCCCCTGTTCCACATTATTTTGTTGATAACTTGATAAGTTTATTTTATGGTATGTAAATTGTATTTTCATTATTTCTTTTTAATAAATTATTTGTATTTGTATTTGTATTTGTATACCCCATATGTAACATACCTACCTTTTGATAAATAAATAAAACTTTAATTAAAGGTAAGTTATAGCTATAACTATAGCTATATTGTGTGTTCTGCCAAAAAAATACTCAGCGCTAAAAAAAAACTTTGCAATAAAAAGTGGCTAAAATCTTCTTCCTCTTTTAGATTCACATATCCACCCTCGACCACAAAAAAGAAGTTCCAAAGAACTAATAAACCGCGCGTTTCCTTGATGGAAGATTGCGATTATAACGCGTACTATTGCTTGAAAGCGTTTGAGTATGTATAATATGTTTTTATGTTGATAATATTATTAACTTATCTTATATAAGGTCCTTCTTAAATAGTGCACATAATTTTAAGGGGTCAATGTATTCATGCATACAAACAACTTTTACTATGGTACCAACATTGAAATCGCGAAAAAAAAATCAGCTGTTCCATACATTTTGATCTATTCGATTTTAAATTTTCTATGGAACAGCAGATTTTTTTCGCGATTTCAATGTTGGTACCATAGTAAAAGTTGTTTGTATGCATAAGTACATTGACCCCTTAAAATTATGTGCACTATTTAAGAAGGACCTTATATAACTTGTTACAAAATAACGCCTAATGCCGAATATGGTTGATAGGGCCCATCAAACTGAACAACTTTTACTATGGGACCAACTCTGAAATCGCGAAAAAATCAGCTGTTTCCTACATATATTTTCGCTATTAATTTTTGTATGAAATAGCTAAGTCTTTTTTGCGATTTCAGAGTTAGTCCCATAGTAAAAGTTGTTATTCGGCATTAGGAGTTGTTTTGTAACACGTTGTTTAATCGAGGCGTCCAATTACAAAACTCGCCTTATTTACTCAGTGAGGGAGGCTGTATAAGCTTCTTGAGTTGACCCTTTGGTCAACTCTATTTTCTACTAGTTTTCTTCTTATTTAGTACTTCTAATTTAGTAGAAAATTTGTGTAAAATCTAAATTTGTGAAAAGCTGTAATAATTTTAGGAAATTGGTAGAAAATCTCTAAAATACTTATAGAAAATCTGTAAATTAGTCAAAACCATTTTTATTTTTTTATATTTTCCTTTTATTTCTTGAAATAAAGAAATTAAAATCCCCTTATTTTGCACGTATATACAGGGTCATTTTGCGACCTCTTTACAAAATCAAATATAAGTTCAAGGAAGTAATAAAAATAAAATGGGTGAGATAATTTTGAACTATTTCTTTTTAAATTCACAGTTTTCAGCCACTTTTTATGTCCAAAAAATTTAGGTGCGCACTCTCACCCTCGCGCAAGCGACGCGAGCGGGGGAAGGCGAGTGGCGGGAGGGGGGCTCGCGCGGATCGACCGTGTGCTCTCACCCTCGCGCAAGCGACGCGAGCGGGGGAAGGCGAGTGGCGGGAGGGGGGCTCGCGCGGATCGACCGTGTGATGCGCAAACAGTGACAACAATTTCAATTTGTGTACGGATAAGTTAGGGGTGAAAAAAAAAAAAAAAATTTTTGACTTTACAAATTAATTGTACTGCTGTTATAGAATAACCTGACTAAATTTGAAAAGGGGTCCAAAAATGACCCTGTATACTCAACGTTTTTAATTCTCATTACAGAAACTCTTTGGTAATAAATATTATTAGACGGTATGTACATATTGTGACAAAAATAAAAAAAATAAAAATAAAAGAAAAACGCATGGCATGCGGTAATATAAATTTTACCGGACGCTATACATACCGTCATCGAAAGCTCACATTTTCGATCATTTATACTTATTTAAAATGTAATTTATTTTTCTTTTACTAATAATATTTTGTAATCCTCCAATAGAATGACCATACAAAATTTGACGATTAGTTTAAAAATGACCCTGTATATAAGATGGTACCAAATGATATGATGATACTTAACAGGTGACAGTGATGCTTCTCCATGGAATATTACTTAGGTCGAAAAACTAAAAAAAAAATCATACTCCCATACAAAATGCTCAGCATACAAAAATGATCAGCTGACCGACTGAAAAAGTAGTTAAAAATCGTTTTTAGACACGATGGAGATTCCTTGGAGAAAGTTGATCAGTAGTAACATTACTACCTGTGTAATTAGGTATCATCAGATCAATTGGTACAACCTTATATTTATTGTTATAGTTACAATTGACTTATTGAATATACCTACTTGTTTATTCAAGCACAGGGCAGGTGTGTGGTAAAACAATGTATATGACGCACTTTACATTCAAGAATTACTGTATGTTGGAATTTGTCAACTGCATGGAGAGAGCCGAAGGTAAATGCCATGGGCGTAGCCACGGTGGGGCAGGGTGGGGCGCTTGTCCCACCCTGGCTCTGACCTGTGAGGTACCTACCTAATCTTACCTAAGTAAGAAAATGTAAAAAAGACGCGGAATTAATGAGATAGGCCCGTTGCAATACAAAATATGCATGGAAAATGCATAGAAAAAAAATACCAGGCCCAAAAATTTGCAAACTGTACCCGCGGTTTTAACCGCGGGTATAGTTTGCTAGTTACATATTATACATATAATCTGAAAACTGATTTTTATCACTTCAGGCCTGCTTTACTAATGCCTATTGCTTCTTCGATAGCGTACGTATTATAGGTAATTTTTTTTATTGTTTTGTTTAACCAGAAAATACTTATGGCACTGTAGAGCTGAAGGCCTCGCGTTTGTAACATTTTTGAATATTTTTCGAAATAGGGGATGGTGTATTTTTATCTTAGTTTAGCTCGTTGACTAAAAAGCAGAAAAATAACTTACTAAAAAAACTTCTAACTAAATAACTTACTAAAAACATGTTTTTAAAACGGACTAAAAAGTTTAAAAATATCGGCCTAAAAACATAAAATTAACGGATTAGGAAAAAACAGACTAAAAAGTGTAAAAGAAATTCTTCTGCAAATATTTCAAACCTTATACAGAAGTTTTAAACCTAAACAGAAAAACGTGGGGCGCATGCTAAAGACAATTTTTTAAGTTAAATTTTATAAAATTCGCCCTACGTTTTTAGGTTAATAGCTTCTGAATAAATAGGTTATAAATATTTACAGAAAAAAATATTTTATACTTTTTAGTCCGTTTAAAATACGTGTTTTTATAAACAAAAATTTTTTTATTTGTTTTAGTTAGATTTTTTTATTAAGACTCATAATTTATTTTTGTATCTTTAAGTATGGATACCAGTGTATATGGGGGAATGCTTCCTTATGAGTCCACTCACAGAATTTAAGGGTAAGTAGCTTCTAAAACACATACTTATTTAACTGCATTGATCCGTCCGACACTATTTCTATATCTCTAGCTTTTTATAAAAATAAAACAATAAAATCGGAAAAAAATTAATGAAGCCACATCCCTAGTTAATCCTCTACATTGGAACATTACTATTATCCCGTCACGTCATCTTCAATAGGGTATTTTCCAAATTCTTTAAAACTGCTTATATTTAAAGATTGAGACGAACGATTTAACAGAAAAATATTAAAAGTATAATTAATGTCTTTTTTCTTCATTAAACCAATTAATGTTAAATTATTTTTAAATATTTTTGAATTTACCGCCAAAACGCTCGGTTCGACGACGTCTACTGTGTGACGTCATCTTTGTGTAAACAATAGAGTAAATTGTTAAACAGACTACATAGGTGTTCAAATCATAGGGTTCAAATTGATTACACAAAGTTGACGTCTCACAGTAGACGACATCGAACCGAGCGTTTTGGCGGTAAATTCAAAACCATTAAAAATAAATTAGACTTTAATTGTTTTAATAGAGAAAAAAGACATTAATTAATTTATTTTTATTTTTCTGTTAAATCGTTCGTCCCAAGCTTTAAATTTAAGCAATTTTCAAAAAATTGGAAAATACCCTATTCAAAAATACCCGAATAAAAATTGTGTTAAAATAGTAATGGCATGGACGAAATTCGTCCATGGTAATGGTAAGTTCTACTATTAGGCTGGGGATGAGTGTCGATGTCGATAAAATAATGAATCGCACGCGTCTTGCTATTTCTGTGAGTTTGCCGATCAATCAAGATTTTTTTCTGATATTTTCAAACTATTAATTTTTAACTTTTTAACTCTCAGAAACGTGGTCTGATATCCCCATTTATTTTTTTAAGATCTACTTAAAAATTAACGGTGTATATTGTAGCCATCAGCAAACCGATTTTAAGCTAAAACAGAAAAATTCGGAGATGGTTTTTCTTTACCAATATAGAAAACAACCGGTTTCGCATTTTCCTGAATGAAGATATAAATTTCTTAAGAATCGGCTAGCTGACGGTTACAATTAACCGTCAGCTAGCTGATTCTTAAGTTACAACAGAAAAATGCGGGGCCGGCTGTTCTCTATATTGTAACCGTCAGCTAGCTGATTCTTAAGTTACAACAGGAAAATGCGGAGCCGGCTGTTTTCTATATTGTGACCGTCAGCTAGCTGATTCTTAAGTTACAACAGAAAAATGCTGAGCCGGTTATTGTTACAAAAATACATCTGATGCCGAAGATGGGAACATCAAACTGAACAACTTTTACTATGGAACCAAATCTGAAATAGCGAAAAAATCTGCTGTTTCATACATTTTAATATTTTCGTTACCTATTAAGTTTTGTATGAAACAGCTGATTTTTTTTCGCGATTTTAGAGTTGGTCCCATATTAAAAGTTGTTCAGTTTGACGGTCCCTATCTTCCATATTCGGCTTTAGGGGTACTACGTTGTATATTTTAACCCGTCAGCTAGTACTGGATTTATTATGTCCTATAAATAATTTGAATTCCAGTCAGCCAGAGTGTTCAAGAACCATTTTTAACACTCTGGCTGACTGGAATTCAACTTTGTACCAACAAAACAATATTTTTATTACAGAATACAAATACTCAGAGGGTCGTTGGATGTACGAATACATTGTGGCCGACGATTTGTGATAGAATAAAAGTATTCTCTAATTCGCAGTTGTTTAAATTTAGTGATTAAGTATAAATTCTGGTAACAATCACCAAAGTTTATATGTATTGACTGTACTTTATTTATTATTTGACAAGTTGGCAGTCTGCGAAGTAGTAAGTAGTTTTGAATGTAACTATAAGCGAAGTAGGGGCCTGGCTTTGGCTACGGGGCGGTAAAACTGGCGGCAAAGGCAGGAGGCGCGCGGCTTGGCCACGGCTACGGCGGTAAAACTGGCGGCAGAGGCAGGAGGCGTGGGGCTTGGCCACGGCTACAGCGGTAAAACTGGTGGCAGAGGCAGGAGGCGCGCGGCTTGGCCACGGCTACGGCGGTAAAACTGGCGGCAGAGGCAGGAGGCGTGCGGCTTAGCCACGGCTACGGCGGTAAAACTGGCAGCAGAGGCAGGAGGCACGGGGCTTGGCCACGGCTACGGCGGTAAAACTGGCGGCAGAGGCAGGAGGCGCGGTGGGCGGTGATATGTCACAACTCACCTAGTAACGGCGGCGGCAGCGGCCTTATTATCACAGTTTTTAAATTTAAGATTTAAGCATACACAATGCTATAAATAATATGCTAACAATAATTTCGTGACTCGGTAGTAGCTCAGTTGGAAGAGCATTTGACCAGATTTCCAAAGGTTGCGGGTTTTATTCCCGCCTTAGGCAATCCTGGTGACGAGTCATTTTTTTTCAACTAAGTACATACCCACCTTTATTATTCAGTATTATTTACACAGGTTTAAAACGGCACTATCGAAAATGGCAGTACTGACTTGCCTGTTCTTTATGGAAAATTAAGATTGAGTACACCCAGTCAATAAAAGGGTCAATCAACTTTTAAGTGTCCTATCAGTTTTCCTGTCCCCAAACATAAATGTATTTTTTTTAACCGACTTCATCAAAAGGAGGAGGTTCTCAATTCGATTGTACACTTTTTTATCGTTGTTCGTGTTTATCTTCGTCATTTATGGACCAATTTTGATGATTCTTTTTTTGTTCGATTGAGTATTCTTGCGAGATGGTCCCATTATTTTTTTTCAAATCGGTTCAGTAGTTTTCAAGTTATCCTGAAAATACTATGATTTTGCATTAACTACCTTGACGACTTTGTTATTTATGAACCGAATTAGATGAAGTTTTTTGTGTTGGAAAAGGGATACCTTTAGTGTAGTCTTTTCAACCGACTTAAAAAAAATAAGGTTCTCAGTTTAACCTGTATGTATGTGTGTTTCTCCGCGATTATCTGATGTTTGGCTGAGCCAATTTTTCTACCTAATAATATACCTACACTACCTAATACAGAAGGTACTTACACTAAAAATAAAAAATTGTTTAAAAAACAAAAAACCGACTTCAAAAAACCTGCCCCTAAAAAGCAATAAATAATATTCAAATCATTAGATACGCATTATCATCGTTATAATAACGTCTTTTGAAGTCGGGTTTGAAACTTCAGTGCTTCGGAGGGCACGTTAAACCGTCGGTCCCGGCTGATGCCATCTGATAACAGTCGTTAAGCCAAGTCAGAGGCCTTACAGGTAGCTTGATACTCTAACACCAGAGTTCGCCACTAATTCTCATACGATAAGAAGAAGAATTAGATTTAATTTTGAGACTGAATTACAAGGTATTACGCATTGATTACAAGTTGTATCAAAATATTATAGAACCGAGCATTTCTGGTCTGGTCTTATTTGAAAAAAAATTCCGAAACAGAACATTTGTTTATGTTAAACACCAACCATAAAAATCGGCGATGTTAATACCTTCAACCTTAATTGAACAGATTTTTTAAGTAACTTGAAAGCGATAAAACATATAAAAATTGAGAATTCGGCGCTAGTTCTCAACGCAACCGCCGCGTTGAAACGCGCACTGATTTGAATCCAAAGTGAGTAGAGTTACGTTTGATTTCACTCCATCACGGTTTGACCCGCTCTGATTGACCCATGTTAAGGCCAGGCCCTCCGCTGCCTTGAGCGGGATCCCGGCGCGGGTACACGGTGCGGGAGCCCGTCGCGGGGGCCCGCGCCGTGCTCCGTCGCGGACAAATAGCCCGTCGGTCGCGGGCTCGGACACGCAGCGCTGGGGCCTTACTATGAGCTCTTATAGCAATACTGAATGGCATTACTTTTTCGTACCATGACCTCGATTTAGCTGCTTTAATACACGCTCTTAAACCGTTCACCATTTTTTATGTATGGACGAAGCGTACCACGACGCTCCGTTTGACAGTTTGGGAGCTGTTTTATAGCGTCTAAGTTCCTACGTGATCAGCTTTTTCAAAATTGTTTAGTGTATTTAGATAAGTTTGGTGTGAGAATTTTAAGATTTGTGAATTTCTTTTAATGTTTATTATTTAACAGTGAATTATGTAACTTGATAAAGGCAACGCGACGACTTCCTTGTTGTTGAATATCACTAAAATAAAAAGAAATGATGTGAGATGAGACCCCATAAATAAGTACCTACTATCCCCTTCAATTGGTAATGCGCCATGATTTTAACCTCAAAAACGAAAAACAATTGCAATTTTTTAATACCTAGACCCTTTCTTATTGAAAATAAGAATTCAATAATTAATACACTATTATTACCTATTAGAATTTTCCTGCTTTTTGTCATTTTTAGCTGCGGATGACGTTGATGTGTATGTTAATTTGACAAGGTTTCAGCGCATTACCAATTGACGCGGATAGTAAATTGCATTACATTTTATGTTATTATGAATAATAATAATCAAATAAAGAAGAAAATGATTTATTTTATATCGATGTAAGTAATTAACAAACTAATGGTGTGAAATGATATTGAAAATAAAAAAAATGAAATAATATAACTTTAATTTGTTTTATTGACTTGCGACATTTTATTAGAGCACGCACCTAGTAAATGAAGTTTTGATACTTTATTTGCAATGTTCTCATTAAAAAAAACTAGTAAGTGCCCGTTATTTTATTTTTCATCAATTTAGAACGTCGCGGCAGACAGAGATATACTATCCCCGCCAATTGGTAATGCGCAAGAACCTTGTCACATTAACATCCACATCGACGTGATCCGCAACTAAAAATGCCATGAAATAAGAAAATTCTTAATAGGCAAGCTAATATAATTATTATTTATTGAATTACTATTTTCAGTATGATAGGGTCTAGGTATATCAAAAATTTACAAATTGTTTTTCGTTTTTGAGGTTCAGAACATGGCCGCCAGGCGCATTACCAATTGGCGGGGATAATAAGCGATAAATTGGGTGCATTCTGCCAGACAAATATCTGAGTCATCGAACGCCATAAAGTACATTTTAACTATGAAAAGTAAATGAATATTCAAAACAAATTACTTTCCATGGTTAACAAATTTATGACGATCGATGACTCAGAGATTTGTCTTACAGAATGCACCCATCAATTTGTATAGGCTAGCTCGTTTTCGCATCGTCTACAAAGCATTAGTGATTTGTGACAAAGCATACCAGAGACAAACTAACCGTTCACCTTGAGTCAAAACAATCTTTAAGCCGTTCACCTAAAAGACGGTCATGGTACCGATTTAAGCAATTTTGTTTAGGGCCTGCTTCTGAACTGAACGGCTTAAGGATGGTTTCTTATTTGCTGATGGTAAGCCCCCTGCTCTATGAATATACAAGAAACAGCCCCGCTCGCGTGACCCGTCGCGCGGGACCCGCGAGCGTGCTCGCCGCCCGCGCCACGTGCGGCGGGCAATCCGCCACACGCAGCGCTGCTCTATGAAAATTCAGGAAACAGCACCCGGAGCGGACGCCCGCGCCGGGATCCCGCTCAAGGCAGCGGAGGGCCTTTCTGATATCTATTTTATTTTTCCTAAAGCATGCTTATCATTTTCAACATAAACTAACAATAAAGGTACCCTAAATTCGGTATAGATGTATGCTCTAAGGTATAGATCAATATATAAGTCTATATATTTTGAAACGGTTCTTGTCTCTGACATTTTAAGCGCCCTGCGGCTTACCCCTATCACGAAAGATCCATGGGGTTGACCTGAAATGGATTAGGTATACTTGTATAATTCTAACATTTTAATGGTTAAATGGAATGCTCGTTAAAGTGAAACTTAAAAAAAGGTTTTTAAAAAAAGCAAAATCTCCTTCAAAAACCTTAAAAACAGCTCTAAAAAGCAAGAAATAATTTTGGTCGGGTGGGGCTGGAGGTAATTTGTTACTTTTATAATTATTATAAACTCTAATATAGTGTTGCTTCCTCAAGTAGGTATTATTGTATTTTTTTATTCTAAAAGCCCCACCCCACTTCATTAGACGTTTTTAATTAATTGATTGCAAAATTATTTCTTGCCTTTTAGAGCTGTTTTTTAAGGCTTTTGAAGGAGGTTTTGTTTTTTTTAAAGCTTTTTATTTTCAACTTTTTTGTGATAAGCAATGATATTATAAATATAACCTTTTAATGGCACTTTTGCACACTACTAAATTTCCACATTTAGAGCTGTTTATTGTTAAGAAGTTCCGTTGAGCCTTCGCAGTTCAAGTCTGCAAAACGTTCTTGACAATAGATCCTAGTACCTATTTTCTTATTTAAAATTGCCTAGGTGGCACTTTTTCAACAATTTGGATATTTTTCTAACAACACGATCTATAACGGTATGGACGTCACTACCGAAATGACGTATCATTTCTTAGTTTGTGTTTCTGCGTAGATTTTGCAAGTAAAGAAAAAAATGTTTATAAATGTTAGGTACATTGCTTAGTTCTCAAACTTTACCTTTAAATAAAAATAAAGTATGTTAAACTTGCTTCCTTGACGATATATTTTAAACAGAAATAGGAAAAATAATAATAGTAGGTAAGTATACAATAAATTTAACGACCGTAAAATTTAATAACCAAAACAAAATTAATTACTTGAATCCGATTTCGAGTGAAGGTCACAAGTTCTTGTCACGTGAGAAAGTATTACGTACTTTCTCACCGTATTTTTATTTATTTCTATTTGCAGTTCTGTAAAAAAAAAGATAACAAAATATATTAAGGAAATAAACGAATTGAACTTTAAAAATTTATAGATTTCAAATAGATAACTGCAAATGGAATTAATTAAAAATATTACGCAGGTAAAAATCAGTATGATGAAAGCAGTGAACAAAAACATATTTAAGGATTCATTAAAGCATATTTTTTTAGGTAAGTTTTGTTTCAAGATTTTTTGTTGTATCGTAAGAAATTAAAAGGTGGGTCAAATCCCAATATTCAATACAAATTATTGAAAGATTACGCACGTGAAGCTATCATGGAAAAAATATATAATGTACTTGAATTGAAATAATAGACAATAGATTTCATTGAAAGCATTTATAAAAATGTTACCACCTTTGATGTAAAAAAATATTCCGTGGACCCTGTTTCTTGTCTTATTTGCAAAATTTCTTGGAAACAAAACATTAGTTTATGTTAAAACCAACCATAAAAATCGGCGATGTTAATACCTTGAAAGCGAAGAAAAGTAATAAAAACATGTAAAAATTGAGAATTTGGTGCTAGTTCTCAACGCAACCGCCACGTTGGAACGCGCACTGATTTGAACCCAAAGTGAAGTAAGTGTGTAGGTAGAGTTACCTTCGATCACCTGAATATCGTTGAGAGTTACGTTCGATTTCACTCCATCACGGATCGACATTCGAACCGTTAGGATTGACGCATGTTAAGGCCTTAAGATTAGAAAATATAAACGTAAATGTTACAGATATTCATTATAATTACATTTATTATACTATTTTTAATTATAGTTATATATTTTTAACGTTGGCGATGACGATGCCATTTTATAATCAAACTTAATAGGAGAGGTATGTACAAAATGGCATATTATTTAGTACGTACAGCAAATACAGGTAGTACATAGGTACAAGAGAGGTTTTTAATATAATCACCTATGAAATTGCCGTATTGCAGTACAGACTTTTTCAAACAAAAAAAAGTTTTGATTGGCTATGAATTCTAAATTCAAATTAATTTTGTTTTAAAAATATGACATTCTATTTACAAAATCAGTCTTTTGTTTATTGATTAGCGTTGTATTTTCATTACATTTCAACATTTTTCCTCATAATGGATACTTTGAAATTTCGTGTAATTATGGAATATGAGTTCCGTCGTGGCACCAACGCGGCACAAACGACACGTAACATCAACGACGTTTACGGAGAGAACTGTACAAACGAACGTACAACCCGTTATTGGTTTGCTCGGTTCCGTTCTGGGAATTTTGACTTGAAAAATGAACCTCGTGGTCGTCCGGAAACTTTGGTCAACAATGATGAATTAAAGGCGATTGTGGAAGCAGATGAATCGCAATCTACAGCTGAGCTGGCAGCAGCTTTTGATGTTAGCATCAAAACAATATTGGTCCATTTGCGACAGATTGGCAAGATAAAAAAGCTTGATAGATGGGTGCCCCACGAACTTAACGATCGGCTGCGCAACATACGCGTCGAGACTTGCCTTGCGCTGCTTAACAGGCACAGAAATTAAGGAATTTTGAAGCGAATTGTTACGTGCGACGAAAAATGGATTCTCTTTGACAATCGAAAGCGCTCAGCAAGTTGGGTAGATCCTGGTTCGGTACCAAAGCAATGTGCAAAACGAAAAATGACCCCTAGAAAGGTGATGGTCACAGTTTGGTGGTCTAGTGCTGGTGTGATTCATCATAGCTTTATACAAAACGGCGAGAGCATTACTGCAGATGTGTACATTGAAGAACTGACCACAATGATGGCGAAACTCGCACGTCTGCAACCAGCTTTGGTCAATCGGTCGTCTCCACTGCTACTTCACGACAACGCGCGACCCCATACTGCACAACAGACCGTCTCTAAGCTGCATGAGTTGGGTTTGGAAGCTCTCCCTCATCCGCCATACTCACCAGATCTTGCGCCTACCGACTATTACTTTTTCCAAAATTTGGACAACTTTTTAGCGGGAAAAAAAATCAATTCCCGAGAGGCAGTACAAAACGCCTTTGAAGAGTTTGTTGTCTCCCGTCCAGCTGATTTTTTCAAGAAGGGCATCCATAAACTGCCACAGCGTTGGCAAAGATGCATTGATTGCTGGGGTGATTACTTTGAATAAAAGAAAGAAATAAGTTCGAAAAAAAAAATACTTTAACTTTTTTTAAACAAAACGGCAATTTCATAGGTAAAGACCTAATATATTATATTGTATGTTGCTGAATCCGTATTTCACCACATGGCATGCAAATTAACAATATTTAAAAGTTACAAATGTTTATCCAGTTGTCAACTTGATGATGATGATGGTGATGATTGATGGTCCCTATCTACCATATTCGGCATAAGGGGTTATTTTGTAACACGTTGTATTATTACGTCCTGAAACTTTTATAACTTGTATTATACTTGTACCTATATAAGGTATAACAATTTTATTGTGTGTTATTATTTATTGTGTTGCAGTTATAAAACTTTTATCTTTCATTGACCCTGGCTGCTATGGATATAAAATAAAAGGAACTAGTCAAGACACCAATATAGCAAATAACTCCCAAGGGTTTTCAAATGATACCGTTTCGCCAGGAATGCAAAATAAACATGAGGTTCCTGAGACGCAGGCGGATAAACTATTAAACACAGATAATACGACAACCAAAATCACACCTAACTTGAAACGCATATATTCAAATGAAACAGCTTACTTTAATACTACCGACCACACGAATGGCCGTCGTTTCAACAACTTTGAAGAGCCAGTTGATATAAACGACTCAAACTTTCAAAGGCTCCTTGACAAGTATAGAGGAATGGTTCATAAGTTTAATGCACCTCAAAATCAACAAGAACTACCGAACCACCCATCAGATAACTTCCCTGTGCCCCAGGATTTTGCTACAGCCTATTTGACAACCAATTTTTATTATTCTACGACGCCAGCTAACCGAGGATACTATGGATATAGTCAGCCAGCTTTGATTAGAGGACGTGCTCCTAAATGGGGGGCGGAAGTCGGCCGGGAAGGACCGCCGCGTGGTGAGTATTAATTCCAATGTACTCTGTGGGTAGGGTGTACCGTCCGGTGTAACAGCATAAGAATAAACAAAACTGGGTAGAACGGACACTCCCGCTCCGGACGGGCTCAAAGTCACGATATTAGCCTACTCCGTTAAACAGCAAACTCAGTCGGGCTGCCACGGCCCAAGGAACAATCACGCCACGGCCGGCGTCACGTCACCGCATGCGCGTTTGCCTGTTTGTGCGTTCCATACGATCTTGGAATACAAATTACATTGGCGTCAAGTTATTGTAGTGTATGTAGAAATAATTTGAAAACGATGCCACTCTTAAGTTTTTTTAGTTTGCCCAAAGATGATGAGAGGTAAGTAATATATTTCCTAAATATTATTTCGTTTTCGTGCCTAATTTATCAAAAGGACATGAATAGTTCTTTTTCTGTTGCCAATTATTTCACCCAATAGTAAATTTAGTTAAAGTAGGTCCCTACCTACAGTATATTTTTACTTGTCGTCAAATCTTTTCAATAGCTCTGCCATCGGTCGTTGATCTTATATTTTGTAAAACTAGAATAAAACAATGATTACAAAACAAAAAAGAACATAATATTTAAGCAATATTATCATTAGATGTAAGCAATATTCAACAGTAAGCAACCCTGGCAACACGCCTGGACGACAGCGGGGCGTAGCGACGTGACGGGGGAAGTAGGTATTTAAATGGCGGCGTTTGGCACTCTGACAAAGAAGAGTCCGTTCTACCGACTTCTACCCAGTTTTATTTATTCTTATGGTCACAGACAGGTAAAACTTCCTATTACCACGTGCTATTACTTTGGCCCATTTGTCACAACTGTTTTCTTCTCGTCTCTATATTTCTAGAATGACAGGTGCCTGGTAGTGAAAAAAGGAGACATATCTCAACTCCTTCCCAGATTTTTTTTGTCAAACTTTGGGCCAAGTCTTAGAGAAGGGTTTGTTGAAATTTAAATGGAAAAATTATTTAATCAAATAAGCTCACATAATAAGCATTTTTAAATCGTCAAATTTTTCAACCCTACCACCTGCCCCCGAGGAAAACTGGCAGCACCCGTTCACGAGCATGAGCAGGAGTTTCTTTGCTCCATCAGCTTTTTCGGCCAATGTTGGCATGTTCTGTCGATGACGGGGCAGTGTAACCACCAGGAAACGATTCTTTATACAATAAGCATAATAATTATGATATCAAAAAGTCAAAATATTTATTAAGAAAATAATTAAAATAAAAATAAAACTTGAGCAAAAGTCCTCTCCACGACGTGATAAATCTTCATAAAATTAAGGGAAAAATCTTATCCTTACATATACTAATAAAACAGTAGAAAAAGTCTCCCTGTACATTAAATACATTAAGAAAAATATACCTGGGGCGATGGAGACATAGTAATAGAGTAAGAATGAAAAATAAAAATCTGAAAATGGAGCCATTTTGGCTGTTTTAGTTGCCTCACTTTTGACAGTATGCTTTGTAGAGTACCTACTTGTTGTATGGTCTGTGGTAGAGAACTATCGTTCCAGGTGTTATTTTTTAGGGTATAAGTAACGTAACTACTCCTCAATTAATAAGTTTTTTTCGTTTGAAAACAGAAATCTGGACACCAACTACGTTCACTAGGCCAACCACTCCATTTAATTACAATCTACGACCAGCTACGCGACCTCAGAGGCCTGGTGACCCACCAGTAACCACCAGTGGTCCTAGGTGGGTAACAGCTTGTCTATCGTAGCCGATTCTGTCCACGTGATGCTGACTACAATACTCGCCTTTCACTCTTCAAAATAACTTCTTTAGCTAACCGTCCTAAACTTTTAGATCTTTTGACATTGCATGAGATAATTCACGGCAAGCTAGATTAGCCCCATCCTTAACGAAGTCCGAATTCTGCCTTAACGAAGTCCGAAGTTAATAACTGCCTAAGTTTAGATACTAAGCCAAGTTTGGTATCATTTTCGGATAAATCAATGACGTAGAATTCATTGGGTATGCATTATAATGCGGAAAATTCATAAAACATAGGTACGACCGAAAAATCGACGCGTAAAACACCAATTTTTAAAAACCGAACATCCTAAATGTCGATATCCGATAGAGTCGATGTCGATATCCGAAAGTTCGAAATCCCGAAAGTTAAAATTTCGATACTTATAACTATCTCTACCTACAAAAACACATACATTTATGAAAGTAGGCATTGCGGTTAATTTGTTTTACCCAAATATGCTTGTAAAATGGTCATTATTTTGACAAAATCCACCAATCGAGTTTGAAATAGTTTTTTTTGGCGCTTCGCCGGCCGCTACCGCGGCACGCTCGCTACGCTCGCTTGGCTCGCGCGCTGGGTTCATGTCAACCTACGCTAGCTCCTTACGCTCGTCGCTACCGCTACGCTCCTCGCACCTATCTCGTGACCTACGGTCTACGGTTTCTAAGTCCCAGTATACTAGTTTAGACGCATTACCGGTAGCTAAATTTGCTAGAAAGCATTTCAGGCAAAGCCCAAAGCCTTTTTACCCGACTGCAAAGAAAGGGTTATGTTTTTCGCACGTATCTTGTATGTAAGTATGTTTGTTTGTGTGTTTGTATGTAATATTCTTTATTACCTTATATCTTTCAAACGGCTGAATGGATTTCTGTTATTAAGATATCGTTAGATTTGTCTCGTCAGCCAAAGTGTTCTTAAGAAGGTGGCGTTATAAAAAAAACAACATGGCGGCTGTACGGTGCTATTATACGTAGTGGAAAAAAAAATTTTTTTTAGAATACTACAATATGGGTGTCAAATTAAAGGGCTTATTATAAGGATTTCAAAAAGGTATATCATAACCGTAATATGTAATCACTAAAAAAAATTAATTAAAAAAATTAAAAAACCCGCCTGCATAAAAAGACAAGTCAACTGAAAAGATCGAAACAAGATTAAATATTAAAGGCAACATAATAACATGCAGTCGGAGGCATATAATTCAAATCATTCATAATGTCACTTTCTTTATGCATGCCTCCGACTGCATGTTATTATGTTGCCTTTAATATTTAATCCTTTTTCCATCTTTTCAGTTGACTTGTCTTTTTATGCAGGCGGGTTTTTTAATTTTTTTAATTTATTTAATTATGATAGCTCGTTATTTTTGACTAATTCGTTAATTCGGTATTAAGTAATTCGGGGGTTGTTGTACGGGTTGTTCGCGCGTATCTTCGACATTGTTGGACCGATTTTGATGATTCTTTTTTTGTTCGATTGAGTTTGCTTGTGGTCCTATTTTTTTTTAAATCGGTTGAGTAATTTTCCAATAATCCTGAAAATACTATATTTTGCATCAACTACCTTGACGACTTTCTTATTTATTATGAACCAAATTAGATGATTTTTTTGTTGGAAAAGGGATGCTTTCTTTAGTATAGTCTTTTTAACCGACTTCAAAAAAAGGAGGTTCTCGGTTTGACCTGTGTGTATGTATGATTCTCCGCGATTATCTCACGTTTGGCTAAGCCGATTTTTCTTCCTAAATAATATACCTAACTAGAGTTGTTCATAACGCCTATAAAGCAACAGCACGCTACAGACTATATGCTATTGATTTCTAGCGCGCTATTAAATACGCTATGTTATAACGCGCTATTTATCAGGTAGCATGCGGGCGGCTGGCTGGCGCGTTAGATGCAGCACGTTAGATTTCGTAACACGTTACTTCACACGTCGTTCGTTAGACAGATCGCGCGCTTTACAAAAATGTTATTTAGTAATACGTTACCTTTTAGTCTTTTATTAAATAAAGCAGTAATGTAAACTAATAAACTTTATTTCATACTTTTCGGGCTTAGAACTGTCTATAATTGAATTATACGATTTCGGAAAAACTAATTAATATCGGATAAAAGTGTAGGTAGGAAAACTTAGTCTAGTCATCTGTAGTTAAGAAAAACAGGTGCAAGCTATTTTCTTGAAATTTGATGGTGCACTCATTTTTTCTAATTTGTGATCACTAGACAATGTTTTCTAGTTAAAAAAACAGGCGCAAGCGATTTTCGACCTTATTGACATTAGAAATTCGGTTGATTTTTCTATATTCTCGTTTACTAACTTTGATCTTTCGTTAAAAACCGCGATTTTGATAAATGTCAATAAGGTCGAAAATCGCTTGCACTCATTTTTCTAACTTGTGATCACTAGACAATGTTTTCTAGTTAAAAAAAACAGGTGGAAGCGATTTTCGACCTAATTGACGTTTGAAATTCGGTTGTTTTTACCATATCACTCGTTCACTAATTTTGCTTAGCTAAATAGCTTTTACATAATAAACTAATTACTAGATTAGTTGTGTTATGAAAGTCCTAATCTAACTAACACAATATCAGCTCGCGCGCGACATTATACTCGTACCTAGCGTGCTGCGAGAGAAACGCGCATAACGTGTCCGCTAGCAACAGCGCGCACGCGATGAATGCCCGCGCCCCCGTCCGGCCAACGATGCTACTTGCTGCCACGTGCGATATTCATAGCGCCATAACGTCTACTTAGTAGACGTACTTACATAGCGCGCTATATGCGCTGTGTAAATATAGCGCGCTTTAATATGGCGCTAGATGCTATATTAACCACCTCTATACCTAACCTACACTACCTAATACAGAAGGTCCTAACACTAAAAATAAAAATAAAAAATAGTTTAAAAAAACAAAAAATCGACTTCAAAAATACAAAGACTTTTAGAATAAAAAAAAAGGATGTTGTACTCCAGCCCCACCCGACTTCAATAGACGTATTTTTATTATAACAATGATATTGCATAATATCTAATGATTTGAATATTATTTCTTGCTTTTTATAGGCAGGTTTTTTGAAGTCGGTTTTTATAAATTTTTAACAGAAATGGTCCTGATGATAGGCAGAATACGTAGACTTCGGCTTCGTTGAGGGTCTTGTTACACCCGGTAGATGTTATGCTCACCAAAATACGAATACTTTGCTAACCAGTTAAACCACACCCATTTCTATTTATCTCCAGATTTACTATACCAACAACAAGAACACGAACGCGTTCTACGCCTCCACGTTATTCTTTCGAAGAAAGCTGTGATTACATCGCTCATTCTTGTTTAAAAGCATACAGGTAAGTAGGTATGATTTTTAGGGTTCCGCACTCAAAGGGTAAAAACGGGACCCTATTACTTAGACTCCGCTGTCCGTCTGTCTGTCTGTCACCAGGCTGTATCTCATATGCTTAAATGCTTATCTAGACAAAATCTATCAGAATAAAGCACTTTTGCTTTTTGGCCGGCACTTTCACATTTGGACCAAAATGGATGATGTCCTTTGTCAACTGTTCAAAAAATGGACCTGTAGATATTAGCTGTGCCGATTTGCTGCCGGGACCATCATCAGAACGTGCTTCCTGAAACACAGAGCGAGCTCGAGTTTATTTCACATCTATCAGGCTCTGTCTTCACCCGGTCAAGTTTCCTTTCCTCTTGCGAATCCATCAGAGGCATGCCTATCTTTGACCCCTTCAGACCCTGCGTCCATCTCAAATCTCAAAGGAAATTATATTATTTTACAAGCTCCCGCCTGCGACTTTTTCCGCGTGGACATTCGAATCTAGGGAACCTTTGACCGGGATAAAATGTATCCTATGTTTTAATCCAGGCTATAAACTATCTTTGTGTCAAATTTCATCGAAATCTGTTCAGCCATTTTAGCGTAATTGAGGAACTAACATCCAAACCTACAAACTTTAATATTTACAATATCAGTTTTTTCTATTGAGTTACAGGTTCCGACCCTAAAATCATTGACTAAAGCTAGGGTTTCCTAGGTTGACGGTGCCGTCATATTACGGCCGTAACTTAGCGGCGTAGAACGTTGTCTATGTAAACAATACGGCGCTGTTTCTGACGTTACGGTGTCGCCGTATTGTTTCAACGCCGCTATATTACGGCCGTAATATGACGGCACCGCTATCCTAGGAAACCCTAGCTTTAGCATGTGGCTGAAATGTCACTCGCTTGCGCTATCATATTAAGTACGCATTCATTTGCACTTAATAGATTTTCATGTTATTTCATTATGACCAGCATTTCCAGGGAATCCACATACGCTTTGCGGATCCCGGAGATGCGCGAAGCACAATTTGAGTACCTATAGCCATAAGAATAGTTTTATTTATTCTTATGGTATAGCCGTGCTAGAGCGTAACAGCCCGGTCACAGCTAGCGAGACAGGCGGTGCGGCAAGCGAATTCGGTAATCACTGCGCGGGCGTAAACGAGCAGCTGAGAGGCCGACATCGAGATAGCGCGCAGTAAATAGCGAATTCGCTTGCCGCGCCGTTTGCTTCGCCGGCGCCCCGCCTGCCGCGCTAGCTGTGACCGGGCCGTAAGGCCCTCCGCTGCCTTGAGCGGGACACGCGCGCGGGGCGACATAGATTAGATCTTACTCATGTACTGCGCAAGCATCTGTCCGTCAAAAACCAGCAATCTATATTTCCGCGCCGTGTACCCGCGGCGGGATCCCGCTTAAGGCAGCGGAGGGCCTAAGTGCGTCCGCTGCGTTAAGCGGGATCCCGCTTCGGGTACACGGCGCGGGAATATAGATTGCTGGTTTTCTGACGGGCATAATATGCTTGCAGTGCATGAGTAAGCTCTAATCTATGTCGCCCCGGGCCGGGATCTCGCCGGACACACTTAGTTTAATAAATTAATGAAATCAGTAATTATTTTACAGGACAGGCAAAGTATGCGCAAAAACACTGTTCCACACATATAAAACATTTGACAACTATTGCATGTTGGATTTTCTGAACTGCGTGGAACGTTATGACCGTCAGTAGTAGTTTTTAGATAGCATTATCTCCTGAGAGGTGTCCGTGTGTACCGACCGACCGACCAACGACATTGTTACGTCACGCACGCACTCGTTTGAGATTAGTCTTCAATTATATTTCGTTTATACCACAATATAGAGAGAGTACAGTAGTTAAGCTTAGCACTCGCGCGCTCGAGCAACGCACACATAGACAGTGAGAGATCTCACTGACACTGTATAACCACAGAATAGATATAACACTACCAAGAAAGGACACTCTCCGCCCCGCCCCAGAATCAATTACCTCACCCCACCACGCGAGTTCGTGTGCCGAATCGTCTGCTCATTTAGTTGTGTTTAGTCTATTTAAGTTGATAAGGATTAATACTGTATCCTTCTAAATAGCTTTCCAAATTACCGCAGTATGTGACCAATTTTTAGAAGATATAATGGGTATAGTAAGCTATTCTTAAAAGATAGATATATGCCATCAGTGACTTTTATGTAGCCCTATGAAAGAGGAACAATTCCGTCATACATTATTTTGTTAAAGCTCAAAAGGTTTATTTAATAAAATGTACATAAAACCTCAACTTATTATAGTTATTATACACCTTAATCATCATTTGGTGAAAACAGCATGAAAATCACTACAGTAGTTTTTGGGTTTATCGCAAACAGACAGACAGACGCGACGAGGGACTTTGTTTTATAATGTGGTGATTATAATAATCTATTTGAGTCTCTTTCATAAAAAAAAACAAGCGAGCCATATATTATGATTGATGAAACCTTCGATCATCTATACCAGAGGACATAGCACGTCATACAATAACAAAGCTGAAATGTGGCACATACCGTTTGACAAATCACGCGACACTAAATGTCAAGTTGTATGACAAGTCTTAGGGGACTTTCATAGTAGGCTGCATTTTGGGGGAGTTAAAAGTGTCCCACAAATGCCATTGTCATGCAATATCCACACGTATAGATGATCGAAGGATGAAACACCCAGGAGGTCAAATCTGCTAATGTTAACGTCGAAATCGTGGTTCAATGGTTTTGAATGGTAATGCTTTTTGACAAACTTCTTGTTTCTTAAACCCAAAACCGAAACACATTGTATTTCTTTAACCTAAAACGGAAATACATTCTGTCTTGATTTTGGGTTTAAGAAATAGGAACTGTGTCAAAAAGCAATACCATTCAAACACCATTGAACCACGATTTTGAGGTTAAAATTAGCAGGCTTGATCCCCTGTATATTACTGTGCCGACACGGTATAACCTCAGACAAATCTCAAACAAGTTCAAGTGCAACGTCGTCGGCAGCAATGTCCTCGGTCGGTGAGAGCTGTCTATGTATGTGTGCGTTACTTGACCGCATAGTAACAAGCTTAACTTCTGTAGTCTCACTATTTTGTGCCTAAAGGGACCCAATAAAAACTCGTCTCCCAAGCACAAGTCAAACCACGTGGTGGGTCAAGTGGCGCTCATCGTTCGTGGCAACAATAGTAGCTTAACACTTTAGTAGTAGTTGCTATGACAAAGTACTGAAGTGTAATTTTTATACTATGGGCAGGCAACAGCGTCGATAAACCAGTTACCAACAAAATTCGTGTGCGCACGTATCGCCCATGCACGAGCTAAACGTATGTTGTGACGGCGCGCGGCGCAGTGTTTTTTCAGGTACTACTCCGAGGGGGGGCAGAGCAGCCAAATGTGTTGTGTGCAGGTTGACGGGCAAACTAGTATAGTGATCGACGGACGAGCTCCCCCGAACTCCGGAGAATTTTGTCTGAAAGAAACACTGGCGCGGCGCGGCGTGCAAGCGATTTTAACCTTAGAAGTGGTTAAGCGACGCTCTTGTCCATGGTACCTAGCATTGCCTCTACTCTCTCTTGCTTAAACTCTTAACTGCTTATAGAGAACAAAAGATTAATACTCGGACATCGGCTCTCTACCGCCTTACGGCCCGGCCACAGCCAGCGCGGCAGGCGGCGAGGCGAAGCGAATTTGGTAATCACTGCGCGGTCGTGACGACGAGCTGAGATGCCGCCATCGAGAGAGCGCGCAGTGATTATTGAACGCCGGCTGCCGCGCTGGCTGTGGGCGGGCCGTAACCCAGTTTTATATATCCTTATACCGTAACTTCTATAGCTATCGCAATCGCTTTCATTTAACAGATGAATGCATTGAACTGTATTTCAATGGATGAATGCTACTTCTTTTTTGCACAAATCAACACTCTTACCAAAAGAAAATTAGTATTGTTTACATCCATCTTTCAAATGAAAGCGATTACGATAGCGATGAGGTCTTTTCAAAATTACAAAAACTGTAGGCTCGACAGATGGCGTTGATAAACAGGCAAGAGTCAACAGTAGAAAACGTAGGAAAAAGAAAACACATTTCACATGAAAACACCGCTAACAACCCAAGTAACAAAATGTGGTCTTGTAGTGGTTACGGGCCAGGTCTACAACAGGCTAGTAAAAAGTTATAACCACGGAAAAGGGCCCATTTTATACGCGTACTTTTGCTAATAAAACACTCCTAGTAGACTTGGCGAGCACCACTTAGACCAATAATACACTTATAGTTGGACTAGGCAGAACTATCTGCTCCTGCGAAGCCAGCTATGAGCATCTAATGGAACCAGGCAGGCGTGTAACGTACTCCACGCTTCTATTACTAGCTACTTCAAACATTTGTGAATTGTTGTTGTATTGTGTCAGTTGTAGAAAAAAATAAAAAAATAAAGTAAAGTTTATCTATTTTATATAATATAATGTATTAACAAGTATTTCGCACGTAATATTATACGTGCATAGATGTTTGCACGGCAAACGCGTAAGTATTTTCGGTGAAGTATATGGTGTTTTACATCTCAATTTTTGTTCGCCTAGTGAACATGGCGTATTTACTAAGTAATGTTTAAAAATAATATTAGTTCTAACAGTATTGTCGCGCCATATTGTGACGAAAAAATGGCCGTGAAGATGCGATAAATATTAAAAGCTTAAATGGACTTCACGAAGATATCTTTGGACACTAACAGTTTTACAAGAAACCTTTATATAGAAATCAAGTCTATAACAGCATTCGAGAGTCCACAATAATACCAAGTACACTTGCTCTTAGAAGAAACCACTGTAGAACTAATTCACTTATAATTGGCACATAAAGTTGACTCATACCATCTTAGCCTTTATTGCGCCTATAATTTCGTTCTGTACACGATTATAAGTCAACTTATAAGAATAGATGTACTATAAACCCAAACGAACTCCGTGTAACCTGTTATAAGCTTGGTAGTAAAACCTGGAACCACTAAGAGAGAGGTACTAGTGCTGTGAGCCTATAAACTTTGCACTACAGGAGAATTTTGCTACTTGGGAAATAACGAACGCCAAGAAATAAATATGTTTTTTTTTAAGCACAGGCAGTTTATTATTCTTAGACACTTCACTTGTCCATTAACGCCATCAAGTCAGGCAAACAGTCACTATTTTTTGTTTGCAATAAATTATTAAATTATGTTGATTATTATTATTATATATTCTATTTTATTTTTTCAATCATTACTGAGGTAAATACATGACTATGCGGGTTTTTGACCAAGCATAGCATGTTTAAATAAATAGGTAGTGATGTTTCTATTATTAATTCGCGCTAAGAAAATAGCTAGTCATCGTTGCTTAGCCACTCCTCTCGACCAACCAGGTTGCGAAAAATTATAAAGTCAAGTTTACAGGTCATCTCATGAGTTACTACTTGAAGGCAAACCTATCGTAATAAACTGTCGCAAAAAAAAATCTACGGTATGCCAGCAGCGCCGCCGACAGCGCGACTGGTGCTGGAAAATGGAACTAAATTTCAATGACTTGGCTAAGCAAATTTTTAAACTTTTTTGAACTTATAGCGGATTGCTAGGTAGATAAGTTAAACACCAGTACCAAAGTTGTAATGAATATTTATTTACAAAATCGCCTTATATTTATACCTCAAAATGCAAAAAATATTTATCAAAACGCGGGTCAGCTGTTTAGTAGAAAGAGACAAAATTGAGGGAGCAGGACAGCAGGTATATAAATATCGCGGCGCAGCGGCTCGCCTCTTCCTCTTTACGATCTCTGAGCGATTCTTTGAATCAGCAAAGGATCACTCGAACCCTTTAATCCGAAGCGCGGCGGGGTATGACCCCCCCGCTCCCTCTTCCAACCAACTATCCCGGAAGCCCAAATCCGTCCTAACGGACCCCCCCAACCAACTCTCGGCCGATCTGGACCGCCTATTGGAGGCCCAGAAGGCTGTACCCGCCCCCTCACTTCTGACCCCTCTGGTCTCACCCGACCCCTCAGGTCACCCCGTCTCTGCGACTGACCGCCCCTCAGGTAATCAGTCGTGTTAAAATATAATAATATATTATTTTAATTGCAAAACGGCCGTTGACCCCTCAGGTTGGCGGTCGTCCTCTAAGCGTATGCTCACCTAGGTGAGTGACGCGCCGCGCCGCCCTCCCCTCGGGGGGTTGGTCGCTTTCGATGAAGGTTTTTAAGGCTTACAATAGCTACGGGTCAAAACCAACTTGCGGAGGGTTTAGTCAGTCGAGTCTGACATAACCAGCTTAGCACGGCGGCTAAGTGGTATCCAATGAAGGATTCCCGCCCCCTTCCCCTCGGTGCCCGGGAAGGTTGCTCCGAGCCCCTCAGGCTGAGAGCGAAAAAAAAAAAAAAAAAAAAAGGCTCGCCTCGCGTCAGTCTTCTCAGGTGCGTGGCGAGCGCGGTCGTGCGCAGGCAGATGAGTTTTGTATGAGACCGTAGGTAGCTACAAAATTTGGTCTGAGGCTACAAACTAATGAAAAAGCTAGGCCGCTAATTGAACGGCTGATTAAGCTACTTGGCTGCGACATATACACCTTTACCGTACAGTTGCACTATGAATTACTATTTTCTTAACGCGAATGAACTAGATACCTTTCATAGTGCTTGGCCTTCACCGCACCTGATGTTAAGTGACGATAAAGCCGAAGGTGGAAACGCACTACACCCGGAATCCTCATCACTGAGGAACTGGCTGACTTACCTCTAACTGCCGGAACACAACTATTTTTAGTGTTGTTATGGCGTCAAACTTAGGTAAGATGGTGGTAGCTAGCCAGGCGGACTGAAATAAGCCCTACCACCAACCAAACCGAGTACAATGTACTCCACATGGGAATCGAACCCGGGAACCACTAGAGCACAGACCTACTAATATAATTTACTGTTTTTTTAGTATGGCATATCGCTCACATGGGAGAATGTTACGAGTTAAAACCATTTAATGAATACCTCCGTAAGTATTTTGCACTATGTTATACAAGGTGTTTGGTAATAGCCTTATAAATCGAATATGGTAGATAGGGACCATCAAACTGAACAACTTTTACTATGGGACCAACTCTGAAATCGCGAAAAAAAATCAGTTCTTTCATACATTTTGTTTTTTTCGTTATTAATTTTTGTATGAAACAGCTGAATTTTTTTCGCGATTTCAGAGTTGGTCCCATAATTAAAGGTGTTCAGTTTGATGGTCCCTATCTACCATAATCGGCTTTATGAGGCTATTACCAAACAGCTATTGCCAATATTAATAAGTTACGATGTGTATCTGTCTGTTACGTCTTTACGCCTAGACCACTGCTGGACTGATTTTGATGGTTGCTGGCCGAAAGCTAGTTAAATATCAAGATTGCTGCGTGAGTGAGCTGTGCAGCGTGCAGTTTAAAATAATCATCATCAAAATCAATTTCATTTATCCAAAATACGGTTGTTTCTCTACCTATAGTTTGTAATGTATTTTTTGGACAAAAAGTAAGCAGCGACCAGAAAGTGGAAGCATAAAAATAATAATTGGATTCGCGGTAGGTATCAATTTGATTCGGGCCCAGTAGGATGCGAAGCCAGCAGCATAAGAATATTTTATTTATTCTAATGCCAGAGCGACCAAAAGCAGCCACGCGGCAATGGTCCAGAACCGGCGAATCCCTACTAAGTACCTACCTACTCTAAATAGGTGTCAGATACCGCGAATCAAATCCGCGAACTATGAAGTACCTATGAACTTTATTTAGCCCCTATTATTTATGCTTCCACTTTCCGGTGGCTGCAACATCTTAATATATAAAATCGTAAACTGAATGACTGACTGACTGACTGACTGACTGACTGATCTATCAACGCACAGCCCAAACCGCTGGACCTAGAGACTTGAAATTTTGCACACAGATACTTTATACAGTGTAGGCATCCACTAAGGAAGGATTTTTGAAAATTCCTTCCCTAAGGGGATGAAATAAGGGATGAAAGTTTGTATGAAAGTCCCTCAGTTTTGAAGCTAGAATCTTCAAATTTTGTGTTTAGGCTGACGATTGAAAAATAATAAATACGGGTCTCAGCGTTTCTCAAAATTCTACCCCCGAAGGGGTCAAAAGGGGGATGAAGTTGTGTATTAAAGAAAATCCTTCATTTTCGAAGTAAGAATCGCTAAATTTATAAGGAACGGAACGGGAACAAAACAGGAACGAAACTGGAATGAAACGGGAACGGAACGGGAATAGAACAGGATGGGAACGGGAACGGGAACAAGAACCGGACGGGAACGGAACGGGAACAAGAACGGGAACGTAAGGCGTACGGGACGGTTAGGGGACGTTTAAGGGACGGGAAACCAGCGGGAACGGAACGGGAATGGGAACGTGAACGAAATGTGAACGGAACGGGAACGGAACGGGAACGGAACGGGAACGGAACGGGAACGGAACGGGAACGGAACGGGAACGGAATGGGAACGGAACGGGAACGGAACGGGAACGGAACGGAAACGGAACGGGAACGGAACGGGAACGGAACGGGAACGGAACTGGAACGGAATGGGAACGGAATGGGAAGGGAACGGAACGGGAATGGAACGGGAACGGATCGGGAACGGAACGGGAACGGAACGGGAACGGAACGGGAACGGAACGGGAACGGAACGGGAATAAAACAAGATGGGAACGGGAACGGGAACAAGAACCGGACGGGAACGGAACGGGAACAAGAACGGGAACGTAAGGCGTACGGGACGGTTAGGGGACGTTTACGGGACGGGAAACCAGCGGGAACGGAACGGGAATGGGAATGGGAACGGAACGGGAACGGAACGGGAACGGAACGGGAACGGAACGGGAACGGAACGGGAATGGAACGGGAATATAACGGGACGAGAGCGGGAACGAAAACAGGATGGGAACGGGACAGGAACGGGATGGGAACGGGAACGGAAACGGAAGGGGTACGGGACGGTTACGGGACGGGAACGCAAACGGGATGGGAACGGAAAGGGAACTAGGAACGGGAGCGGAAGCGGGAACGGGAACGGGAACGGGAACTGGAAGCCTTGTGCAAGGCCCGCCACACGCGGCAAATGTCTTGCCTCGCGAGGCAGCGCGCTTGATGGAGACTCGCCTAATCGCGTAAAAATGGAAAAAGGATTTCGTCTAATATCCACGCGGACGAAGTCGCGGGCAGAAGCTAGTCAACTGATATTATTTTAACACTTTAAAATTTTTTTTCAGATTACCCATACCTTGATGATTACTTCTTAGATCAATATTACGTCGCTGCAATATAATATAAGAATAAAATATTTTTGCATTACTTGTTTTTTATTTTTATTAAGTAACTGGTCACAATCAGGAATCATAGACTTATTATTGTACAATTGGGTCAAATAAATTGGTGCTCTAACACCAATTTTAAATCATCTGCAAATAGTAATGTTATACAATTATTAACTACATTTAGCAAATCATTAATCATTACAATTAGTCCTAAATTGCTTCCCTGACTAACACCAGATCTAGTAGGGTAGGGTTGTGAATAATGTCCATAGCAGTCAATGAACTGATGCCGATTCCGAAGATAGCTGGAGAAAAATGACAACGTGTGAGCCGTGAATCCTATACCCACCAACGTACAAAGAAGGACATTGTTGTCGACTGTTTCGAAAGCCTTTTGCAAGTCGAAGGAGGCAACATCCACCTGAAGGCCAGGATCGACCGCCGGTACTAACAGCGTCATAAGCTTTAGTAAATTCCCATTTGTCCCCCGCCCAGCAGGCCTACCGCCTAACTCTCTCGCTTTGACTCCTGCTTTGGTTTCTGACGTCAGTGCACTGTCCGTCCTTGTCATCGTGTTATGATATGACAAGGACCATAGTAGAATCAAATATGCTATCGCTTTGGCTATCGCTTTGAGTTAGGCGGTAGGGCCCCAGGACGCAAGCCATGCTGAGCGTCGGACAAATTAATGCGAACTTATCTGTGAGTGGGTATAGATAGACGAAGGAAAATGAATATTTACTTTTGTTTAGTATATTAGAGAAACTATGTATTAAATATCATCAATACAATGTATTAAATTGTCTAGGGATACAGGTGTTATTTTCATACAAACGACGTAACTTTGAAGCTTTGGTTTTCTGCCTGGGATGTACATGTACCGTGCTGTGATCTGATGATGGCCATCCAGGGAGTGAATGGAGGAGATTCAGATCGCTATACACACCCAACTGATCTGACCAGCCTTCTAAAAGAATCTCCTCCATTCACTCCTTGGATAGCCATCATCAGATCATAGCACAGTACATCACTGACAGGAAACAAAGGATTTAAAAAAAAACCTTGTTTGTATGAAAATTACACCTGTATCCCTAGACAAAGATGATGTGTGTATAATGATAATGTTGTATTGTTGGGAGACTTCAATTTGTAATAATATATCTTTATTTTGAATATTTTACGGCATTCTGTGTGCTCACTCAGTTCAACTCGGTGCACCGCCCGGCACGTAACTTGGCAAGACAAAGATGAGACAGAAGATGCGCCGAGTTTTTTTGTCTCATCTTTCTCTTGCCAAGTTATATGCTGGTCTCTGTACTGAAAGGTAATGATAGACAGCTGGACATTGTGTTGAGCGCACGCGAAGAATTGCGCGTATCGCGTGCGGACGAGGCTCTGGAGCCCGTGGACGCACCACCCGCCGCTCGCCGTGCGCTGCAACTACGCATGGGCTGCGCCGCGATCACTGCCAACCTTCCAGACCTTCCAGTCGCCACGTCCCGCGGGCTGATTATTAAAAACCACCTAGCGACCGGTTTCAGTTGACAGATGAATGTGATACATTGCTACTTTTCTTTGGCATGATTTTTTTACCCCAAAAAGAACTAGCTACGTATCACATACATCTGTCGTGTCCGTGTGTTTTGAGACGATGCAGCAATGGAATTTAATGAAAGATTTTTAGATTAATATTTATTTTGTTATCATTGATAGACTGGAGTGGAATGTACACCTTGCATGACTTAGAAAACTGAAAAGTGACAATCCTAGACGCAAATATTTTTTTTTCGATAATTAAACCCATTATTGGGCAAAAGTCAAACTCTACTAGGTATTAGTTATTCTGCGCATATAATTAAATGCATATATGTTATAGTCAAACCCCCCGAAGTCCAGGCGCTCCTAGGTTTGTCTAGTCAAACCTCAGGTTTGACAAGAAGGCTTAGTCAAAGTCCAAAACTATTAGCGTGATTCGGGCTTTGACTAACGCATTTATAGCCAAACCTAGGAGAGACTAACTTGGACAGTCAAACACCGAAACGCAATTCGATCAAATCGGGGTTCGACCAGTCAGACTTAAATTATTTTATAAGTGGGACGCTATTTGAGGTGCCATTTTTGCGTACTGTTTTAGTTCCTGAAGCGTTATCTAGGATATTCTTGATCGAAGCCTAACACCAATCAAACTGAGTACATTTGTACTGTCCCAGGGGGGGTACAATTTTGTAGCCCCCCTGGGACCCTAACCCGGGACCGGACCCTAACCCAGGTGAGCGAACCACTAGACCACAGAGGCGGATGAATGCAAAAATCTCAAATTTAAATCTCCAATTGTCAAAAGAATTATATACCGTTAGATCTATGCGATTTTATCAGGGCGAGTTGTCACCCTAACATCAGGCGTTGAACTTAAAGGATTTTATTGGCTTATTTATAAAATTCCCAGGCCCCAATTTCCTGCAGCTGGTCAACCGTTAACAGAACACCCTTTCTTCGGGTTCTCACCGTAAAATTAATTGCCAGCATCACTGAACTCGGAATCAATTAACACAGATTTCCTAAATTTCGGACGCTGCGAGCAAAAGCAGGCTATCTTTGAAAATTTACTTTTTGGCTTTCTTTTTTGTGTTTGTGTAAAAAAAACGTAGGAAAAAAAGATAAAGTTTAAATAAATTAATCATGTTTGATTGCATTATATTGAATTTGAACTCAAAACTGTGTTGCCTTGCCGTAATTTATTTTGAATGTTTTGATGATTTCGGTTTTAAAAAACTTATCATTCTTGATTTGTTAAGGAAGAAGAAAATAATTATAATACCTAATAATTTTCTTATTTTTATACTTTGTTTTCTTTTTTACGCGTCTTTCACGTCCGCACCTTCTACTTCCGACCGGTTAGCTTTTTTTTAAATTAATAAACTTTATCTACAGTGGGAAATCGCAAACAGTAGTAGAAGTAGTTTTGTGGTGTGGCAGACCGTCAAACTGAACAACTTTGTCTATTGGACCAACTTAATCAGAGCAAAAAATATCTGCTGTTCTACAGGGTAATTTTGCGACCCCTTTACAAAATCAAATAATAGTTCAAGGAAGTAATAAAAAAAAATTTGGTGAGTGGATCTTTTTAAATTCACAGTTTTCAACCACTTTTTATATCCTAAAAATCTAGGCGCGCACGCTCACCGTCACAAACGGGACGCGAGCGGGGGAAGGCGAGTGGCGGGAGGGGGGTCGACCGTGCGACGCGCACACTGTGACAACAATTTCAATTTGTGTATGGAAAAGTTTGGGGTAAAAATATAAAAAAAAAAATTTTGTTTTACTTCATAAATTGGTTGTACTGCTGTTATAGAATGACCTGACAAAGTTTGAAAAGGGGTCCAAAAAACCGCCTTCAAAAAACTGAAAACAAAAACAGCTTAAAAATTAAATACCTCTAAAAAGCAAGAAATAATATTCGATTCATTCGTTACACATATCAATATTAATAAAACACGTCTATTGAAGTCGGGTGGGGCTGGAGGACAACTTAATTTTTTTCTTAAAGCCCCACCCGACTTCATTAGACGTGTTTTATTAATATTGATATGTGTAACGAATGAATCGAATATTATTTCTTGCTTTTTAGAGGTATTTAATTTTTAAGCTGTTTTTGTTTTCAGTTTTTTGAAGGCGGTTTTTCTTTTTTTTTAAAAAGCTTTTTTATTTTCAACTTTTTAGTGGTAGGTATGTAAGCGCAGCGTGTAAATATTTTTTATTATAATATTTTCAATGGTAAAATGCCTAGAACTCAATTTCCAAATTTACGCTGTTTGTTTTTGAGGAGTTTCGTTGTGTCATCGTAGTCCAAGTCTAGTCCAGAACGTTGCATCGCAAACCATGATTTGGTTTGTTTTGGATTGCCATAAACTTACCAAAACCTAAATCACTTTACTTATACTATTTGATTTTGAAGAGTTCCTTTATGTATCTTCGAAGTTCGAAGTCCAATAACGATGAAATTAAATTGTGACCACTCTTGAAGTATACCCTTTCAAATAAAAAAAGAATCATCTAAATCGGTTCATAAACAAAGAAGTTATGTCCGAAATTCCATAAAAACTCGTGCGATGGCGAGCTAAATAATGGGGAGGAAAAGCGCAATTTTATCCCGATAGGTGGCGTCTGGTCTTGGTACCGGGCCGCCTCAAAGAAAGTGTCAAAACATATGGGAATCTCTTGGAGTATTGCACTTTTTAATTTTATACTGAGAAAATTCCGCATTGTTATGCATGTAACTTGTAAATTATTGGAGTTCATCGATTTCCCAGTAACAAAAAAAATATTGGGCAAAAAAATATCAAAAAAAAGATGCTTTTCCCTCGATTTTCTCCTTTGCTGAGCCTGAGAAACATTATAAATCAAAAGGAATGTTTCATGAATTTGATGAAGCTTCGCCAAAATACAACAACATTTGAATTATAACAGCTTTGTTCTTTAATATTTCAACCTCAGCAGTTTCTAGCATATTTATAACTTGGATGAATTTTATAGGTATATCAAATATGGAATAAGCCCAATATTGGGGCCAAACAGAGAATTAATAGAATTTTATATGCCAGAGTCATTCAAGAAACTTAGAATAATAAAATAAATATGATAAAACGGTTCGTGTAATTTTGGATGGTACAGAAATTCCAGTACAGAAACCTGAAATTACTATTGCACAGAAGGCATCATCAGGCAACTATAAACACGGAAATTCACACTCAGTTGCTTTGTTAAAATTTAAATCATATGCTTCTAATCTGAAATAAAAAGATTACTTGTAAATCTTACACGAAATTTAAAGAAATGTAATGCTTGTTAGCAATTTTTTGTAAGTTGCTATAAACTTTCTTGCCTGTTGTTTTGGCTTTTCTTTTCCGTAATTCTTCTTTTATATGAGCTAAAGTTAGCATATAATACATTGTTTGTCCGCAAAACCGAAAAAAATACAATCTAAGAAAGTAAAATCACGTAATACACAGTCAAGACAATAATAAGCTCAAACTGACAATTGTTCCAAAGAATGAAGCGCCATCTGTAATTCACTTTGCCTTCGCCTCCCCATTGATATTTTTCAGGATTATGAAAAAACTACTGGCCAGATCTCTGTAAAAAAATTATGGGACCACACACGAACTATGTTCTTTGAGTTAAAAAAAGAATTGTACAAATCGGGTAACAACTGACGAAGCTATGTTAAAACATACATAAAAAAAAAAAAAAAAAAAAAAAAACCGTCGACTTGAGAACCTCCTCCTTTTTTTGAAGTCGGTTAAAAATGACCCTGTATACATTTAGATTATTGACGTTTTCTATGGAACAGCTGATTATTTTGGTCTGATTAAGTTGGTCCCATAGACAAAGTTGTTCAGTTTGATGGTCTAAGTCATTCCACATTAGTCGGCTGTTCAAAGTCACTTTGTAGTAAAGTCAGCAGCAGACTATACGTCATGTTGATCTTGAGACCGCCTTTATTTAGTTATTTATGCAACTGTACTATAATGAGGGGTATTAAAACAGGAATGTGGGTTTATCACACGAAGCGAAGCTGCGTGTGATAAACCCACTCCAATCGATCCATTTTACCGAAAACTGTTTTTATTTTTAGAAGACTCAAAATTTCATCAATCAAAACATTTCTGGCCAATATTCGATATATGAAAATAAATGATATTGTAACTTTATCACAGAACCTTTTTTTTTTTTTTTGTATGCCGTAGAAAAACGCCTTTACGCGCTTCCCTTCCCGCTGGTGATCGGGAAGGGGGCATGTGGGACTCGCCAGGAGGGGACCGCAACATTCAACGTTGCGGCTCCCTCCACGACTACCTCCCGTAATTCCACCAAGTCATAGCTCGATGGAATCCCGGGAGGAGGGAATACCCACTAAAAAACTACGGCACTTGCCCACTCGCCACCGGTTGGTCATGCGGGGGGCCATGGATGGTAATCACCCCAATTGACCCGGTGGCTCGCCCGGCTACCCGGGCCTCCTCGCGGTTTTATCACAGAACCTAGGACTGCGTATATTATTATTTGCACAATATTGATACTAATTATTAGTTGTCAAATCTCAGGCTAGGAACTCACGGAGCGATTTTCTCCCGCGCCTGCCGCGGTTTTATTTCAAAACACACGAGACCGCAGTTCTGTGCGGTTACGCAGCCGCCGCGGTTGCGATTATCGCCCGCAAACTTGGCGGGCGATTATTGCAAGACGGGCGGTTATTTACGATCAGATTGTTGAGTACAGTTGAGTTCTAGACCGTCATGAATATCAATAGTCATGGGACACACACCAGAAACGAGCTGTTATACTTCACAGAAGAATTAAAAAGAGAAGGCCTAAAAGGTCAACCGAATTTTCAAAATATTTATTAAAATAACACAAATTTCTTCCCATGTTTTGAGTGTCAAGTTCTTGTACTTATATTCTTCTATGTTCTTAGCCCATAGAACTGGCCTTGCTTGCTCCAAAGTAATCCATTTTTAGTAATGTATGTGCACAAACACGTCACAACGCCATGAGTAATAAATAAGTCACTGCAAAATGTAGCTCCACCTGCCTCCGCGATCACCCGCCAACCGCCGAAGTGCCGGAAACCGCGGTCCGCGCGATTCTACAAGTTGCCCGCCGGTGCAGTGGGAGCCGCAAACAATCGCGGACGCTGCGGGCGTAAAACGCGTCGTGAATTATGCTTTAATTTTTACATACGTATCAGCATTCTACAGAAGCTGCGGGCGTGGGAGAAAACTGCTCCGTGAGTTCCAAGCCTAATATCTGTTCTGTGTTATTTGTTTAAAAAAAACACACAATTTGAGCTACTTTCTAACGCGGGGTCTACAGCTCACGGATCCACTAGTCCCCTGGTACCCTATCCCTATCAAGGTATCCCTACTGGTAGGGATAAGTGAAATAAATATCCACTTAGATAAAAAAATATTTAGATCTACAAAAGATTTACTGATAGGAATAAGTGGAAACTCTAATTCACTCATCCCTACTAGCTATATACAGATGCATACAAGACTTTATCTGCACCCATTTTTTTTTTTTTTTTGGGAAACAATATTTTAATACAAATGGATTAAAAACACCCATGATAATATCTATCTACACACATGATTATGTATCCTCTATAAAGGGTTTTGACTTTGACTTTCCTTCCCCTCCTCGTCATTATATCATCCGAAAGAGTGCTATAATGTTCTACTGAATATCATAATACAACAAGTCGCGCGTGGGCGCGCGGCGCAGCGCGACATCCTCTCGCTCGGATATTGTAATGTTGGCAGTAATTTATATATAAGTAATTTTCTGAAATGGAAATTTTAGAAAAATCATTTATTTTACCCAATAGTAAAATAAGTCTATGATTCTTGATTGTGACAAATTACCTCATAAAAATAAAAAACAAGTACTTAATGCAAAAATATTTTATTCTTACATTATATATCAGTGACGTAATATTCATCTAAGAAGTGATCATCATGGTATCCGTAATCTGAAAAAAAAAGTTTAAAGTGTTAAAATAATATCACTTGTTGTTGACATTAGTAAACAGTATACAGGCTGAAATAGACAGTCGACAAAGCTGAGGAGACGAAATGCGAGTAGAGCAGGAGCCCTGGTTGTGGCCTCTACCCCGGTTTTGGCCACGTGCAACTTTAGCGGCCAATAAATAAGACATAGAAAACGGACTTGCTTCTTAGTATGTGGTAAAAAATCCTTTGTCTATGATCCGTTCTGACAAGTCACAGTTGTGACGTCATTTGCTTCAAGACAATTTTTTGTGAGGTTAGTAAGTTTTATCGAAAAATTCTGATACTTTCTTAAGCAAAACCTTAAGAGACACTATTAAAGGAGTAGATTATTGACGTTTATTTTTTTTTTACTTCGTTTTTTTTTTACTTTTTATTTTGGATTTGATTGAAGCCTTCTAGTCTAGCAACTTGGTTTTGAGGTTATTTTGTAACTCATTAAATTCTTAGTGTTGGAAAAAGGGGGTGGCCAAAACTAATACACTAATTTGTACTTTGCTTGGGTTTTGGCCATGCTTGTGGCCAGAACTGACACCCATACAACATCAGTGTTGGCCACTTTATTTTTATTTTGTGTTTATTGCTTGACAATATACTAACTGGTTTGACATTACAAATTTTTTATTTCTTTTGTACTTAGGTTGGGTAAAAAGGCTTCAAAAAATAACAAAAAAAGCTAATAAAATGATAAAAATTGATAATGCCAAGAGGGAGCTTTTTCCTTATTTGCTTTCCAAAGTTGCGTTGGCTTTAAAAAAAAGGCAAGGTGGAAATAATGAAAGTAGCTGCTGTTAGCCAAATCTTCCGAGTGCCGCGTACCACCTTGCGGCACAAAGTTTCAGGGTATACGCCGAGTAGAGAGCTTTTCTATGTACCTGAAATGACGAAATATTGGGAATTTGTTAACTATAACACCTATAACTGTAACACTACCTAACTAAAATCAACTTCTTTATAATTATTTGTATTATTTTCTTTAAAAACTGTAAAATTCCATTACTAATTTAATGGCCACAACTGGTGCAATGGTATGGCCAGAACTGGGGGAAAAGTGGCCAGAACTGGTGAAATCATACCTTTTATATTTAAAACCATATAAAAAAATATACTAACTCGAATCAAACATCGCTTAAAAACTTTAAAAGATAAATATATGCCCTTTACTTTGGTTATTTCAAACCGTCTCATTACACATTCTTGTAGTAGTAGCAAATTTTTGAACATATAAATTCTCTTAAAGTGGCCAAAACCGGGGCTCCTGCCCTACATAGCACAGTTAAACTTAATAATAATAAAAAAAATTAGAAGCATGAAAATGTGATGTGTTTCTTTATTTTTACATTTTTTCTTACAACATTAAAAAAGCCATATCTCCGCCACTTTGCAAAGCAGTTTTGATCAGCCTGTTACAGGGTATATTTACCCAAAATTTCAGCCAAATTGACCGATTGGCTTTTTTCGAACATTTTGTGTGGTATTAGAGTTAGATCGTCAAACTGAACAACTTTATCAATGGGACCAACTTAGTCAGAGCCAAAAAATAATCAGCTATTCCATATACATTTTGGTCGAGTAGATATTGAAGTTTTGTTATGGAACAGCTGATTAGTTTTTACCCTGATTAAGTTGGTTGGTTGATTAAGTTTGACTGTTTAAGCCACACCATAAAATTTGTCAAGGTTTCAAAAAATCACCCTATATTTATTGGGTCTTGGCACCATACCACAGAATATATAATAGTATACCATCAGGTGGGCAGAGTTTTGTTCCCTTCACATGCCAAGCACTAATAGCAATGGTTTACTGTCGTAATAAATTTTGTATTCCTAACCAACACCAAAATTTAAATATAATGAATTTCTAAATCTATTCCCAGCAAATACCAAACAGTTGGTACAGTCACAGAAACAATTACCGACTGTAGGTATATCTCATAAAATTTAACTTGTTTTAGGATTCGCTTTTCAAAAAAATACATTACAAACTTATATTAAGGTAGAGAAAAAAGGGCCATTTCCTTGTGGCCAAACTAAAATGCCAAACTAATTGCTATATCTTGGATAAATGAAATTGATTTTGATTATGTCGATTTTAAACTGCACGCTGCACGGCTCACTCACGCAGCTCTCTTCATATTTAACTAGCTTTCCCCTCGTGAGGACTTGGTACATAGTTTTTTTTTTGCTCTAGATACCAGTGATTCTGAAAATAGTATTTTAAATAAGCACTTTATTTTTGTTCAACGGAAAATCCTTGTAGTTGGCAACCCTACCTTAGGCGAGATGAAGGTCAAGCAATGACCCGTTTGGATAAAAAAGTCGATCAAAGTAACATGCATATACAACATAAAGCAAAATACTTACGGAGTTGGTCATCCAATGCTTGCAGCTCAAAACACTCTCCCATGTGAACGATTTGCCATACTAAAAAAACGGTAAATTATAAGTAGGTCTGTGGTCTAGTTGTTCGCCCACTCATGTAGGTAAACGAATAGTAAAATTGGCCATTTGAGTAGGGGGGCTGATTGGTCGGGGGGCATGAGCCATGCCGCATGGCTAAACAACGATGACTAGCAATTTCTTAGCGCGAATGAATAATAATTATAATCATCATAATCATGAAATAAAAGACTTTTTTACGGATACTAGCGCGGATTTATTTGGTTTGATTTTTTATTTTCCCGACGTTTCGGCACCTTTGCGAGTAGCTTCAGTCACGGGGGACTGAAGCTACTCGTGAGCCTACCCTCAATCGATGAATTTTTTAAGCCGTTCAGAAATTAATATTTAACTAAGATTTTAATTTATAATTTTACTTTATGAATTAATTAATGCTCAAAAAGGAGAATCTACTGAAGAATTTCACAAAATTGGGAGGCCCCTCCAAGAAAGAAATAACGAAAGAAAACTTGGAGAGGAAGGCCGACCTCCGTCTTTAATATTTGTGAATTTATTTGCAAAAGGAACTAACCGTATCATTAGATCTTGCAGTGTGTGTTTGGGGCTTTAGCTTGTGAATGATGGGGTCCCAAGCTGGTGGAATTTTCCAACCATCATCTATATTGAAATTAGGATATTTATTAGGAATAAATCTGCGTTCCCTAGCAAGGATTTGGGGTTTGTCGAATCTAATGTAATGGTTGGGCCCCTCAAAGGCGTGATCACACACTGCAGACTTGTTATCGCGCCTATGTTTCATGTCAGCTACATGCTCTTTAACGCCTCTATGCTTTTCTTTGTTTGTCCGATGTAGGAGAGCCCACAGTCACAATCTAGTTTGTAGACGCCTGCGGCTTGAAGGGGGATATTACACTTGACAGGTGATAAGAATTGGTTGATCTTCTTCGGCGGCTTGAAGTAAGTTTTGATTGACGCTCGCTTCAGAATGTTTCCAATCTTGTCAGTGACACACTTCAAGTATGGCTGTTGATAAAAAAATAATAAATACGTGTCTCAGCGTTTTTCAAAATTCTACCCCCGAAGGGGTCAAAAGGGGGATGAAGTTCTGTATAGAAGAAAATCCTTTATTTTCAAAGTAAAAATCGCTAAATTTGTAATTTAGGCTTATGGATGGAAATATAACGCAACGTATATTGTTATTGGGTAGTATTTCAACCCCTATGGGAATGAAATGGGGTAAATAAACCTAAAATAGATATGGATGTCGTTATTGGGGTTTTCCGGGATGACGATTGCGAAAATAACATTTATTTTGAAGTCCAACACGGTCGACATAGTTTAACCCCTAAAGGGGTGAAAATGGGGTTCAAATTTGGTATGGAAAATAATATAAAATAGACATTACAATTTTAAACTTCGTAGGAGCATGTCTAAAAATAAATAGGCAAACATATATTTTGTGATTTTGAAAATCAACCCATCAGGGGGTAAATGGGGTAAGTAAACATAAAAATCGATATGGATGTCGTTCTTGAGGTTTTGTCGGATTGTAATTGCGAAAATGACATTTATTTTGAAATCCAACACAGTGGACACGATTTAACCAGTAAAGGGGTGAAAATGGGGTTCTAATTATGTAAGAAATATAAAATAGACATTACAACTTTAAAATTCGTAGGAGAATGTCTAAAAATAAGTAGGCAAACACATATTTTGTTATTTTGAAAATCATCCCTTAAAAGGAATAAGCTAACATGAAAATCGATGTGGATGTCGTTCTTGAGGTTTTATTGGATGAGGAATGCGAAAATGACATTTATTTTGAAGTCCAACACGGTGAACATGATTCAGCCCCAGGGAACGGGAACGGGATCGCGAAAGCGAAAGCGAACGCGAACGGGAACGGAAACCGGGAACAGGAACTGGACCAAACGGGAATGGGAACTGGAAAGTATAAGGAAAGCGGGAACGGGATACTACTAATATCTCTGGACTAAATTCTGATCATTGTAATAAATTATATTAAACGAGATTAGGCGGGTCCCTACCAAGCGTGCAGCCTCGTGCGAGGCCTGCCATACGCGGCAAATGTTTTGCCTCGCGAGGCAGCGCGCTTGGTGGGGACCCGCCTAATCGCGTAAAAACGGCTGGTCGGATCCTGGTTGAAGGTTCCCTAAGGATTTTCTCTAATATCCACGCGGACGAAGTCGCGGGCGAAATCTAGTTTTCAATAAAACCGCGCTAGTATCCGTTAAAAAGTCTTTTATTTCATGTCTAGTGAGCGCGTAAGCTTGAGAAGTGAATATCATCATAATCATTTATTGCAAACAAAAAATGGTAACTGTTTGCCTGACTAGGTATAGTTGGCGTTAATGAACAAGTGAAGTGTCTGGCTCTGAAAAATAAACTGCCTGTGCATAAAAAATACATATTTATTTCTTGGCGTTCCTTAGTTGTACGTGGTTTTTTCGGTGTTTTCATGTGAATTGTGTTTTCTTTTTCCTAAGTTTCCTATAGTTGACACTTGCCTGTTTATCGACGCCATCTGTCGAGCCTTCAGTTTTTTGTAATTTTGAAAAGCCCTCATTGAGAGCATTAGCATCATTGCTATCGTAATCGTTTTCATTTGACAGATAGATGTACCTACACAACACAATGCTAATTTTCTTTTGGTAAGAGTGTTTATTTGTGCAAAAAAGAAAGTGGCAATGTGTCTCATTAATCTGTCAAATAGCGATTGCTATAGCAATGCTGCTATAGCAAGCGCATCATGATGCGCTTTGATGAAATTACCAATATACTTTAGTAATTTTATAGTGATTGCGTGGGAAGAATATCATTAAAAAAATATCATGCGGGAGAAAAGAGAAATCTCAATTTAAGGAGCCGGTTGGAGTTATAATTGTTTGACATTTTCCTATTATACGACATGATTGTCAGTTGTTTTTTGAGATGCCAGAATGCGGCATGATCCTTTCTAATACTTTTCACGTTTCCGCTGTAGGCCAGCGCCATCTCATCAATGTGAAGAGAATTAACTTCAACATTCGAAAGCAACACCTTTACAGATGCTAGACAATCGATTAAGAAATAGCCATATAATTTTTAAACTTTTTAGATTTTATGCATTCACAATGCTATTTTAATATTAAGATTAATAATATACTTAATTGAAAAATATTAGAAAAAATCGACTCACCCGTAGCAGCTCAGACGGGTTCTATTGTTTGTTTACACAGTCACGCGGTCTAGGAAACTTTAAGTAGCGATAATTGTATTTAAGAAGAATCTGTTTACACTAGGCAACACAATTTATTGCCAAGAAAAAATAGTTAAATAACTTAAATATAATGTTATCTTAAGTCTAATTTAGTGCGAGCACAGAATATATACTCTAACGCGAGTGCGAGTGGCTCGTTTAGTGTTTAGCAAAAAACACGTTCGGACATTGTATGATTAGTGTTAAGTAATTGTTTTTTGCCAAACACTAAACACTAAACGAGCCACTCGCACTAAACACTAATCAAAATGTATACCGGCCATAACCCACTATACTGACTTTTGTCAAGTAGGTATCATCTTTCATGGTGCGTATAATTTTACCTTCAAAGCGTTCCTTGCAGTTCACAAAATCCATCAAACAATAACTCTCAAATGTAATATAATGGTTGTAGATTGTTCTTCCGCATATTTTGCCTGTCCTGTAAAATAATTACCGATTTCATAAATTTATTAAACTTTTTCTCTAGCACGGCTGCTATACTCAAAGTGTGCATCGCGCATTTCCAGGATCCGCAAAGCGTCTGTGGACTCCCTGAAAATGCTGGTCATAATGAAAAAACATGAAAATCTATCTAATATTGTTAATGCGGGGATGTCACAAAATTTATCGTGCTTGGTGGCGCTGCTGCTGCTGGAGACTTTTGAAGAGGCATTTATCCCCATTGTCCCATTTATGTATTCTGTGCATTTATTATTATTATTTATTAAATTATAATATCTTAAAAATGGTTGGTACTAATAAATAATTCTTATGGTAGTCGGACAGTAAACGAATTAAAGATTTAAGATAACCAAAATGTGTGGAAGAAAATTAGAGATTTACGAAAAATCGCTTCGAACATCCAGAAATTGATAGCAAACCAAGGAAATTATAAGTACTACGTACAACGTACGTACGTACGTACGTTGTACGTAGTACTTATAATTTCCTTGTAGCAAACACATAGAAACAACAAAATGACAGGTCTACATCTACACAAGCGCCAAGTTAGTAGTAGCACAGAATATATAAGGTCCTCATAATTTTAAGGGGTCAATCTTGGGTCAATATACTCATGCATACAAACAACTTTTACTATGGTAACAACATTGAAATCACGAAAAAAAAATCAGCTGTTCCAAAGATCGAATCGAATCAGTATTAAAATCGAATAGATCAAAATGTATGGAACATATGATTTTTTTTCGCGATTTCAATAATTCGAATAGAAACAACTTTTACAATGGTACCATAGTAAAAGTTGTTTCTATGCATGAGTACATTGACCTCTTAAAATTATGTGCACTATTTAAAGACCTTATATTATAATAGTAGGTACACTAACGTAGTAGTGCGCCGACTGGTGGACGATTTGTGAATCAGCAAAATTATCCTGCCATTACAAAAGAATGGTACTTAATACAACGCAAGCGCGTAACATTTCAGCCACAAGTTTAGTCAAATGGGGTTCCGTACCTAAAAAGGAAAAAACGGTCTGTTTGTCGGTCTGTCTGTCGGTCTGTCTGTCGGTCTGTCTGTCGGTCTGTCTGTCGGTCTGTCTGTCGGTCTGTCGGTCTGTCTGTCGGTCTGTCTGTCGGTCTGTATGTCGGTCTGTCTGTCGGTCTGTCTGTCGGTCTGTCTGTTGGTCTGTCTGTCGGTCTGTCTGTCGGTCTGTCTGTCAGTCTGTCTGTCGGTCTGTCTGTCGGTCTGTCTGTCGGTCTGTCTGTCGGTCTGTCTGTCGGTCTGTCTGTCAGTCTGTCTGTCGGTCTGTCTGTCGGTCTGTCTGTCGGTCTGTCTGTCGGTCTGTCTGTCGGTCTGTCTGTCGGTCTGTCTGTCGGTCTGTCTGTCGGTCTGTCTGTCGGTCTGTCTGTCGGTCTGTCTGTCGGTCTGTCTGTCGGTCTGTCTGTCGGTCTGTCTGTCGGTCTGTCTGTCGGTCTGTCTGTCGGTCTGTCTGTCGGTCTGTCTGTCGGTCTGTCTGTCGGTCTTTCTGTCGGTCTGTTTGTCGGTCTGTCTGTCGGTCTGTCTGTCAGTCTGTCTGTCTGTCGGTCTGTCTATCGGTCTGTCTGTCGGTCTGTCAAGACCCCTCTACTATAATATCTCAGGATCGCGTAGAGGTATCGAGTTGAATTTAAAACCACATACTCAAGTCTACAGTCAGTAGTTGTCAAAATATCTGGAAAGATATTTCAATTGAATGTCGAGGTAATTTCTCACATTGATGAAATAACGCTGGCGTGCAGCGTTATTTCATCAATGTGAGAAATTACCTCTTATTAAGTTATAAGTACTAGAAACATTTTGATGATGCCACTAGTGACTCGATAGCTGAGTTGGAAGAACATTAAACCGCACTTCCAAAGGTCGCAGGTTCGATTCCCGCCTGAGACAATCCTGGTGATAAGTAAATTTTTTCCTAGTATATTATATTACTATTGCATAAAAATTGCATTTTGAAAGCTAAAATCTCATTATAAAAAGGCGGTGTTATTACAAAAGATTTTTAAACACCTGTTTAACTTAGACACTGTTTAAATATAATGCTCTTTCTTTCAAACAATATTGTTTAAAAATTTTCTAAAATAACACCGAGTATCTTTTTCTATTCATTTCATGTGTTTTTGCTTTTCGTCCTGACTCTCATGTCGAGATAAAGCCGGGTCCATAGCGCGTGTTTTGCCCTACACAATCAACAAAACGTTGTTTCGAGAAACAAAATCCTCATACGTTTTTTTTTTGTTGAATGTTGAGATATTTTTGTTGTGTAGGGCAAAACACGCACTATGGACCCGGCATAAGTATAAAAAATTCATACACGTATGCTTTTAAGCAGTAGTAAGCGATGTAATCACAGCTATCATCGAAGGAAACACGTGGCGGCGTAGACCGCGGTCTTCGTGTTCTTGTCGTTGGTGTAGTGTATCTGGAGATAAATAGAAATGGGTGGGGTTTAAACTGGTTAGCTAAATATTCGTTTGGTGAGCATAAACATCTATTTAGTCATCCAAAATGGTTAGTTGGTCGGCAACTTCCGAGGTGTACCTATCCTTACTCCAACACTCAATTTTGTCTATTTCATTGTGAATAAAGCACAATGAGGATCACCAACGATTTTTTGTTTAGTGGCTAATTAGAAAGCTTATGCCACCACATGATTAACTGTGCAAATTTTTTTACGATATTTCTTAAACCTGAGAAGTTATAAGAGCTAAAATACTGGATTTTGGGGGTCCCTCTGACGTCATCGCGACGTACGCGAACGTTAAAAAGTAACTCAAAATGTAAGTTGTTAAAAAATATAGATGTCGCCCTTTCCCCAAGCATATGCTTGAAAACCTCATGGCGAAAACCAGCACGAACCCTACTAATAGTAGGGTTCGTGCTGTTTGGTATATTAAGTTATTTTTGGCGGCAGTCTGTATAAAATTTTGACTCATCGGTGGAAAATAATCCTGTCTCGAAACTCACTCGGACGAAAGTGTTTTTAGTAAGCACGACCACTTATGGCAAACTAACTACCGCCCGCAACTTCATCCGCATTTACATTCGAGAAAATCCCTAGGGTACCTTTCACCAAAATAATAGTGTCCTCCTATGGTTTAATCTGGCTTTTAAATTATCTGTGTACCAAATTTCATCCAAATCGGTTCAGCCGTTTTGCGTGATTGATTAACAATCATCCAATCAAGCAAACTTTTACATGGTATAAGTAGGATAATACGGCCACCTCCGAAGCGCTCGAAGTAGGAAATTTTTGGTACATGAAATGGGACTGCCATTTACTTAAGTCTTAATTTCTCATTTTTTATTTAAGTTTTAGTTATTATTAAGTTTTATACATCAACTGAAAGCTGAATAGATGGTGATGTTTTTAAAATATTATGCACGCTTAGTTACTAAGATTTTTTTAAAGATATTTGCTGCTGTTTCTTAAAAATCTGAAAAAAATAAAATAAGGTCCACCTTGTCGCGGGCCTACCCACGGAGCGTCGCGTCGTCCGGTGCGCGGTCGCCATTCAAGAACCTTTCCGCCTCAATTATATAGAAAGATAGATAAAAAATAAGCTATTACCCACTTTGGACCATGACCAGTATCTGTAGTATTAGTATCTGTAGTATCGGCAGCAGCGGTAGAGTCACCTGGCCTACCGTGCTTTCCAGAATCTGGTGGCAGATTCCAATTACGTGGAGTAGTTGGCCTAGTGAACGTAGTTGGCGTCCAGATCTCATCTGCTTTCAAACAAAAAAAAATTAATAATTCAAGAGTAGAGGTACGTTACATTACTACATACCGACATTTTTATTCACGCTTATAAATACAGGGTGGGTATAAACCATGTAATGTTGCATGTACATATTTGTAAAATGATAAGTACGTAATTTTTTAAAATTAATATTATACAAATTAAAACTATATTTTTTATTTAAAACCAAAGAAAAACATTAATTAATCTATTTACAACCTTAACCTAAATATTAATTTGAAAAACATGTTAAATATTAAATAAAACTATATATTTAAAACTACAAACATACTTAAAATATTAATTACTAACACAATAACGTCACTATTAAAATTGATAACAAATAAAATAAAATGAATATAAATTGTCCTCAACGATGTGTCACTACTTGTACCTTAAGTTGTTTCTTTTGGGGTAGTATTTAATCGGGTAACAATGAATTCCCAATTTGGGTATCAAAAATACTGAATATAGCGTACTGAAATACTAAGTGGGCGACGGATCGAGGGCAACTACAGATATTGAAAATGGGTGACTTTAAAAAATTGAGTACCTAGCTAGTTTTTCAGAACGGGCGACTAAATTACTATTTGGGCAACAACCTTAGGGCACACAAAACATTTAAAATTTGGCATATAATTTATTTAAACAAGGTCACTATTATGCTATTATCCTAATCGAGATGACAAAAAACAAACAAACAAACGAGAAAGCATTCCAAGAAAAACATGTCATAATACCATGTTGGGCAGCTTAAATCAGTCGTATAGTTACCTATTTTGGTATAATAGTTGCCCACTCAGTATTTTTGTCACCCATTTAGAGTTTTCACTGCTCACTTAAATTATTTATCACCCACACGTAGTCGCCTGTTTTATTTTGTAATCCACTGTTTGTCGCCCGTTTAGTAATTTTGTCGCCCTAAAATAAACTGCTGCCCGGTTTAGTATTTAAGTATCCCATTAATTCGCCTTTACTTATTTCCAGTCACCCAATTATTTAAATCCCTTTTTTGTATTCGAAACTGGTCGATGTTGAGCTCGGAGCGACATTTGAAAAACGTTCGCTGCTCAACAGATCATTCCAAAGTGGCTTGGAGAGAATACTATTACGCTTCTAACATTTTATTTTTGTCAATAAAAAGCGTAATTCTCCAAATCATAAGTTTATTATAATTGAAAACCAGTTCAGTATCATTTATTATTTATACTGCTTTTTAACCGATTTAATAGCGGGGTGCCCGCCCACTATCGCACCTTTGGGTGGTTGAATCGATTTATTTGTGATAGGTTGCAACCATAAAGTTAATATACCTACGGAATAGAGGAACAAACATGAGCTGTCAATCGAAACCCAAATTGATTTACATTTGTGTGCGTATTTTTTTATGTATAAGTCTCAGTGATGTAATCTTGTCACTATTGATATAAATATCGATATCGATGGTATTAATTAACAGCCATAGATTCAAAATAAATGGGATAGAATTTTGCACGGGTGTACTAAAATAACGATTTTGAAATGAACTATGACTATTAGAAAAAGATCAGAAGATATTTAAAATAATTTATTTAACATAAAAAAGATAAGAAGATATTTAGAATCATTTATATTAACACATGTTGAAATGAAACTTTGTAGGAATACTTCTAAAAACAAATAAACACGTATTTCATGTAACGTAAATAAACAAACAAATAAACTCAACCCCTTAGGGGATAAATTAACCGAAAAAATCATCAATCAATCAATCATGTATGTCATTATTGAGGTTTTATAGAATGTTGATTGCGAAAATGGCATTTATTTTTGGGCTTCTTTTTCCTTGGCGTCAATTCTGGTCGGAAAGAAGGCGATGGTGGTGACTGTTGCAATAGCGGAGGTGTAGATCTAGAATTCGATGAGGTTGGTACATATGTGAATGCCTCTGGTACAATATCTCTATAAACGTAGGACGACACTGTGCGTATAGGCACAGATAATATAATACTATACTAGTACAGATGTCGCAGGCGTAGGTATTGTATATTTAGCTGTATTACATAGCAACTAGCTGTTTTATAAAACGGTGCCTCATTGTAATGCGGCGGATTAACGAGACGGCGTATTCAAAACGGCTGATCAAAAGTACGCCGCATTGAATAGAGCGCTTTGCGATTTTCAATACGGCTAGCCGTAATGTAATTGGGCGGTTCATAAGCCGCTTTTCCGTCAGTTTTTAGTTCTAATTATCAACACTCGTGGCGCTGCCTACCATAACAATAAAAATGGCGTCAAGTGCGGATTTTGCATCAAAAATAAGTAAGAATATGGTTGAATAAAATCAAGAAAACGTGCCGTGTGTGTACAGATAATTGTTTTAAGGACATTTTTTAACCGACTTCAAAAAAAGGAGGAGGTTCTCAAGTCGACGGTATTTTTTTTTTTATTTTTTTTTTTTTATGTATGTTTTAACATAGCTTCGTCAGTTGTTACCCGATTTGTACAATTCTTTTTTTGTCTTAAAGAACATAGTTTGTGTGTGGTCCCATAAAATTTTTACAGAGATCTGGCCAGTAGTTTTTTCATAATCCTGAAAAATATCAATTATTTAGCTCGCCTTCGCACGAGTTTTTATGGAATTTCGGACATAACTTCTTTGTTTATGAACCGATTTAGATGATTCTTTTTTTATTTGAAAGGGTATACTTCAAGAGTGGTCACAATTTAATTTCATTGTTATTGGACTTCGAACTTCGAAGATACACAAAGGAACTCTTCAAAATCAAATAGTATAAGTAAAGTGATTTAGGTTTTGGTAAGTTTATGGCAATCCAAAACAAACCAAATCATGGTTTGCGATGCAACGTTCTGGACTAGACTTGGGCTACGATGACACAACGGAACTCCTCAAAAACAAACAGCGTAAATTTGGAAATTGAGTTCTGGGCATTTTACCATTGAAAATATTATAATATAAAGTTAAAAAATATTTACACGCTGCGCTTACATACCTACCACTAAAAAGTTGAAAATAAAAAAGCTTTTTAAAAAAAAAGAAAAACCGCCTTCAAAAAACTGAAAACAAAAACAGCTTAAAAATTAAATACCTCTAAAAAGCAAGAAATAATATTCGAATCATTCGTTACATATATCAATATTAATAAAACACGTCTAATGAAGTCGGGTGGGGCTTTAAGAAAAAAATGAAGTTGTCCTCCAGCCCCACCCGACTTCAATAGACGTGTTTTATTAATATTGATATATGTAACGAATGATTCGAATATTATTTCTTGCTTTTTAGAGGTATTTAATTTTTAAGCTGTTTTTGTTTTCAGTTTTTTGAAGGCGGTTTTTCTTTTTTTTTAATTTAATGTGCAGTTAAATAATTTCTACGCAGCTCAATGCGGAAGTGTGAAAGCCGTGGATCAAAGAACGAGATTAAAACTGCTAAGGCGGCAATGGTTTCTGGTGTTGTGCGGAATCCTACGCAATAGTATTGGTGTAAAAATACAGAGAAAACCAATGAGTGTAGCTAGTGAAGATTAAAGAAACATATTTCGGAAGACCCTCCTTTTTGGGCAGTGCCCAAAGAACAATATGTTGATACATTACATATAGAAAAAGTTAACTTTTAAAAAGATTTAAAATTATTTAAACCAAAAAATAGCTAATATTACAATTTCACAAACAAGAACCAAACCGTTTTTGTACCGTACCTACTTATTTTATAGAAGTAGTACTTATACATTCATTAAAACTTATAAAAATAACACGTTTCGTACTACTTACTAAGTGATTAAGAAGTTAACTTAAACCTATTTTTTTTTCATAATTATTAAAATTAAATTATTTTCAATTAAGCACTGTTTCGTTTTGTTAGTGTGGTCACTCTACAATAGAACTTTGATACAAAACGGCTAAACGTGATCCGCCGTATTGAACAACGTATCACATTGTCAATCTGGCGTATCGTTGACTCGCCGTATTATACGGCGCCGTTTTCTAAAACAGCTAGTTGCTATGTAATACGGCTAAATATACAACGCCTGCGAGGTATAGGCTTTATATTGACCTGTAACAAAGACAGAAATGAGTGGCTATTGAGTGAGTTAGTGAAGTTGCTGCTATTAAAAGTGAAGCTAAAATTGCAGTTGTAATACTTACTTAGAAACAAAATAGTATTATTATTTTATAGTATCATTTTATTAATGCTTACCGGAACAAACTTAGATGGAACTGCAAATTTTTTCAAAATCCGCTTAACCCCTCGCATCTGGAAATATTATTCCTCAAAATGCTTACTGCATAGATGAATAATATGTATCTAAGTTGGTAGGAAATCTGACTGAAATATAGTTAAATTACTTATGATGGTATTCTAATAGTCAGAAACTGATACCTATGGATCGGCTTAAGTAAAAAAGTCTGGAACGGGTGGTAGGAAAATATAGACGATTCAAAAGTACTTAATAATTAAGTTTATTTGAATAAAGCTTATTTGACTTTGACTATATTAAATACGATTACATTCCAAGATGAATTTAATAACTAAACATCATATAAGTACTTTTACAACAGTGAAACATATTCGTTTACCGTGTGATGCGGCGTGATAGACAATCGAAAAAAATATCGATAACTTTATGCAGCTCTACTGTAAAATGAAAATTATTTCTTTACACAAAATATTCGTTAATTTTGCATTTTGTCTGGCCGATATTTGCTTCTTACAAAAATGAGTGTTTACAGAAGATAATTATCACGCTCAGTGTTAAAATTTCGAAACGTATTGGCAAAAATAAACACAAAGTTAGGCAGGGTCGATTTGGAGTAATTTACCTGTGAAATGAACATTTTTCTGGGTTATTTCGCTGTGTTGTACAACAATCAATCACTGAACAGGACACCATGTTTCCGAAGCATTATTTCGCAAAAATGTCCACGATTTCAAGAAATATCGGAAATATTTTCAGAACTCAAATTCTCAGCGGGCTGATAAGTGCTGACAAACTGTCAATCAGTTGCGAAAAAGAGTTCTGCACGTCATAATCACGCATCTCTTTTTATCACACATTGTTGCTGTTTAGTGACATCTCGCTTGCTCAGCCCTTTGTTACTCTATTCCGCTAGGTAATATTAACTTTATGGTTGCAACTTCGTAGTAACCTATTTGATTTTATTTCTATGCTTTGAATTATTGTACATATTTGTGGTTGATTACGATTTACGAAGCTCCTGTTTCCTAGTACCTAACAGAAATGTATTAATTTTCTTATAAAAATCACTATATTTTTAGTTAGTATCGTTAAAGTTACGAAATTAGTTAGTTATACTTTTAATAATTTGTAAAAGTAATTTCCTTAATTTTAATTAAAATTCAGTATCTTTTTTGTGTGAATTCCTATCTGCAATTAATTTTATTCGAACCACTACAACGCTATTATAGGTCATCCCTGGAAGCCTTCTGCTGCTGTCGATCAAATAGCTCGATGTGGTGGACGCTGTCTATACCATGCTCTTTGCTGCTTAACAAAACCTGTAGGAGTCAATCAGTGTCTGCACACCATAGGACTAACGCACTTGACATGATGGTTCTGTCATTGAGACCATGGCAAAGAAAATATACACTAACGTGAAAAGAAGCGACACTTGCGCATGGGTGCTGTAAAATTGCTCGCGGCTATGTGTGAGTGCGCCGGGCGAGCGCGGGGGTGCCGCGACGCCATCGGGGCGAGGAATCTCCTCCGCGGAGGCACGTGCTATCAGGCTTGCCTAGTTCGCTCGCACCGCGCAATAGTACAGGCAAGTACGACAAACTAAAGTGATAGTGTAGAGCCGCATGCGAGGGCTTTAATCATTCATCGTTCAGGCAATGTAATTTGCTTTTCGTATTATAAATACAAGACAGGGCATTATTATTGCTTTTCTCAAGAAATGTGAGGAAATTAATAGAATATTGTACATTGAGGGGTGAAGTGGTAATAATTGCACTTTCTTCAGAGTAATACATATGCTTTATACTACAGAAAATAAATAAATAAGTACTTAAAATAATATTGAATTAAAATAGCTACAATAATTAATTATGGTGTCTTGCCTTTCACCCCGCACTATATATCTATTACACAGACACTGCACATAATAAAGTTTTTGTACTTTTGTAAGTATAGAAAAATATTAAGTTTTTTGACATTTTATTTATGCCTCTCATCTATGATCTCCATAGTTATAAGGGGGGTCGAAAAAACTTAATTTTTTGGTTCCGACGCACCGTGTCCGAGATATTTGCATTTTTGTAATTTTATTTAGAGATTAGGTTAAAATAAATACTGTTCTTTAAAATGTAGTACCCACACACTATTTAAGTTGTAATTAAGAAGAATATAAGTTGATATGAATTGTAATGAAAAAAACTATTTGGGCAAACGAAGAATAAACGTAGAAAAAGTCGCAAATCAAAAATTGTATTAATTTATTGATCTACAGAATGTTTGGTAATAGCACTTATAAAGCCGAATATGGTAGATAGGGACCATCTAACTGAACCACTTTTATTATGGGACCTACTCTGAAATCGCGGAAAACGTATCAGCTGTTTCATACAAAAAAAAAATGAAAATTTCAAAATGTATGAAACAGCTGTTATTTTTTTTTCGCGATTTCAGAGTTGGTCCCATAGTAAAAGTTGTTCAGTTTGATGATCCCTATCTACCATATTCGGATTTATAAGGCTCTTACCAATCACCTTGTATATATTTAATCGTAAGTAATATAGTATAATGTATTAATATTAAAATTAATATAAAATCAATACTTCACCAAACTATCGTTTTATAATTTCCTTGCGTTAATGATGCTAATAGACAACCCTATCACAAGTCGTGACTACTCGTCACGACTTCGACGCAGCCGCCGCCAAACTGGCGCCAAGCTCACACCTACAGGGAGTGCCGCCGCTGTGACCATGGATAATACAGTTGACAGCGCGCTTCCCCGTAATTTCAAGTTTCTCATAAAAATAATTTTCGATTGGTTCATTAAATCTACTTAATCTACGAATTTATTTTAGCGGAAACGGAAGTTACCATATTTAAAACGAATTAAATTGTAATCCTAATATAATAAAGTATTACTTTTATTGCGGCTGATTTTGTTACTATAATTTTAATTATAGAATAAGCAAAGAAAACATAAATAAATTTCGAGAGAATTAATCAAAAACCTTACCTTACCTAACGGCCAGGACTACATACATTTTAAACCCTACCCACAGAGTACATTGGAATTAATACTCACCTCGCGACGGTGGTTGCCGGCCGACTTCCACCCCCCATTTAGGAGCACGTCCTCTAATCAAAGCCGGCTGACTATATCCATAGTATCCTCGGTTAGCTGGCGTCGTAGAATAATAAAAATTGGTTGTCAAAGCAAAATCCTGGGGCACAGGGAAGTTATCTGATGGGTGGTTCGGTGGTTCTTGTTGATTTGGAGGTGCATTAAACTTATGAACCATTCCTCTATACTTGTCTAGGAGCCTTTGAAAGTTGGAGTCGTTTATGTCAACTGGCTCTTCAAAGTTGTTGGAACGACGGCGGTTCGTGTGGTCGGTTACATTAATGTAAGCTGTTTCATTTGGATATATGCGTTTCAGGTTCTGTATGGTTTTGGTTCTCGGATTATTTGTGTTTATTAGTTTATCCGCCTGCGTCTCATGAACATCATGTTTATTTTGCATTCCTGGCGAAATGGTATCAGTTTCATTTGAAAACACTTGGGAGTTATTTGTTATATTGGTGTTTTGACTAGTTCCTACTATTTTATATGCACAGCAGCCAGGGTCAATGAAAGATAGAAGTTTTATAACTGCAACACAATAAATAACAACACACAATAAACCTGTTATACCTTGTATATAATAATACAAGATATAATAGTTTCAGGACGTATAATACAACGTGTTACAAAATAACCCCTAATGCCGATTATGGTAGATAGGGACCATCAATCATCACCATCATCATCATTACGTTGACAAAGCCATAATATAGTGTTAAAGAATTTTTAGAAGATATACATTTGTCACTTTAAAATATTGTTAATTTGCATGCTATATGGTGAAATACGGATTGAGCTAGGTACATACAAATAAAATATTTAATACCTCTGTACTACCTATATATTTGCAAATAAATGGAATTGAATTGAATCAAACTCATCAACTTTTACTAATAAAATCAGCTGTTTCGTACATTTAGATATTTATGTTATTAATTTTTGATTTAATAATGTCGTACTTGAGCAACAGATAGCAATCAACGCTAATCTCTATAATAATATGTCCTAAATCAAAGTCAGAGATTAAATACATGTCAAATTATAGACAGGTATACTATGGCGTACCTCAAGGTAGTGTTTTGGGGCCTCTTCTATTTTTGATACACAAGGTTATTTTTAGTATTTATATGAATTACTACTTAAACCAAAACTTACCTAACAAAATATGCTTTAGTGGATTCTTAAATATGGTTTTGTTCACTGTTTTCATCATAATCATTTTTACCTGCATAATTTTTTTATTTAATTCCACTTGGTTTTCCCTATTTGAAATCTATACATTTTCGTTTAAAATTTGATTCATTTAATGCCTTGATATACTTTTTTATCTTTCCGTTTTTTTGCAGAACTGCAAATGGAAATAAATAATAAAAATATTACGTACTTTTTCACGTGAAAAGCACATGTGACCATCACTGCAAATCAGATTCCAGTAATTAATTTTGTTTTGGTTATTAAATTTTATGGTCGTTAAATGTATTGTACTTACTATTATTATTTTTCCTATTTCTGTTAAAAGTAGGGGAGAGTAGGGTATTACCAAGACCCTAAGGAAATTAAAATATAACTAACCTCAGGTTGGGTTAAAATAAAAACTAAATATGACAATGGGTGGCGAATAAAACAAATATGAGCAAATTACAAGTAAATGGGAAAATGCGATATTATTAAACTGGTCTGATAATATCGTGCCCCTAGGTCGATAAATTCGCGCTGGTTCTGATAAAACCGCGCGTCTAATTAAAATTGACAATAAACAACTAACTATAACTACAGCGTATGGGAAAAATGAAAATTATAGACATTTGGGTGATTTCAACATGATCGTTTTTCTTCTCATTTTGGTGGCATTTTTCGTTTTTAGTTAATTTTGATAACTGATGCATGCAAACGGAAGGTTGATTATAGCATATGAAATATATGCAGTGGCCTTTCTAGTATTCCATATAGTTTTAGAGAAAAACAAAATCAAAATATCTCGAGGCCACCAAAATGAGCAGATGACACCAAAATGATATTTCTTTGCACCAAAATGAAATTGCTTAACACCAAAATTTAATAACCCTACCAAATGAGGTATAAATAATTAATAGAAAACTGTTCTTAGAAATAAGTATTATTTATCAAGACTTTAAATACTCTTCTATGTTTGATTTTACTTAAATACTCAATATTCACTCGAATTTCGAGAGCTTTCAAGTCGAACTCAAAACTGCTTCGAAGCCCGGTAGAGTCCAAGTTCTTCAAGACCGGCCGTCCCAAGTTAAAGAAACTCTCCGACCACAAACTCCTACTCATGGATGAGGGACGTGATATGAGGCTTCAGAGCTTAGCGGATGCTCATCATTATCGGCAGCTAAATAGACAGATATCTAAGTTTTTGATGAGCGACCTTCGCCAATTTAAAAAGAAACGTATTAAAGAGGCTATCGAGCGGAATAAAGGCTCCAATGTGTTCGCAAGAGATCTGTCTACTGAGCAAAGCCAGATGACGGAGCTAAAAACTGACAACGGTTGCATCTTTTCATCGGAACCTGATATCCTGAGGGAGATCAAGAGTTCCTATGAGCAGTTATATTCCACGCAGACACCTGTTGAAAGCAAAGCTAAAGTCCCTAGAGCCAAGCTTACCCGACACTAGACCGAAGATATCCCGGTTTGATTTGGTAGAGACCTGGGCGGTGCTGCAGTCTCTCTAGAGGTGCCAAATGGACTATACATAATATCAGGCTAGGCCCACTCCGCGCTTTAGGTACGAAGCTACAAGTAGCTAGCGGGTCCGTCCGGACTAGGGCATGGATACCGGTATACCGGTATACCGAAATACCGGTATACCGGTAGTTTTTTTCGGTATTTTGATACCGGTATTTGAGAGTAAAATACCGGTATTTCGGTATTTCGAAAAAAAAAAGATATATATTTTTGCAAGGATGTTTAAAGACTATGCAGAACGTTCAATTTCTATGGTTCAGTGTTGTTCATACTGCAGATGAGTTTACGATATGAAAACTCAACGAATCACGAATAATCACGATTATAGGAAATATGAAATATAGGAAAAATCACCACTAAATCAACTACGCAAAACACTGCAGTCTGCATGCATATAGCTAGTATCTATGCATGCTAGGACCTGGGTGACCTTGAGACCTACTCCTTATGAGACCTATATTATAGTTAACGACTACGTTTCATTGCCGTAAACTATCTTTTAATATAGATAAATTATCTTTATATATAGACTTTCGTCTCGTGACACTGAGGTAAGTCGTAAGTCAGACGCGAAGATTTTTCGAAGCATCTAGAATGCTGCCCATCCAAATAGGATTTCACGAGAAATCTCTTTCTTGAAGTTGGACTTGCCTAACTGGACTACCTGTCCTAGGTATACGTAATGGTCAACAACTTCAAATGTAGTGTTCCCAACATGAACTGGAGCGGGCACAACATGGGCAATCGTCATGATTTTCATCTTATCCATCTTCATCCTTAGACCTAGTGATGTACAAGACTCGAGTCCTCCGAGTCCTTTTGTCCAGAGCTCGGAGTCGTTTTACAGGGCTCGCCTCGTTTGTATGAAGCTCGACGACTCGAGAGTCTTTTTCAGAGCTCGGCCGACTTCGAGCCATTTTCACAGCTCGAGCCTTTTTGAGAGCTCGATCGATCTCGAAGCTTTTTCACGGCTCGAGTCTTTTTCGGTGCACTAGTTGTGATGGGCTGCTGATGAATGAGGATAAGTAGAGCTAAAGCACAATAGATTAAGCATCTACGGTGCTCTTTATAAGATAAGACATTCATCTTTTTGAGTTTTAATTTCAAAATTTTTCACAGAGCCCTGAAAATCTGACTCTAGTCTTCAAAGACTAGAGTCAGATTTTCAGGGCTCTGTGAGCTCGATAGGCTCGGCTTTAATATCTCCGTATATAATAATATTGTAAATATTATTATTTACGGAGATGTTAAAGTCCACTGCAAATCTCATCTTCGTTGAAGTTCGACTTGCAGATCTGGACGATGCTGACCTCGTCCATGGTGTCGATGGCGTTCTGAATGAAAGCCAAGACTTCATTCACTATGAGTTGCTGGGAGCTCATAGTGACAAAACGCGCAGCGGCTAATGCCGTGCGAAACGTGAATAATAATTCGCACTAATGCAATTGAGCGCGTCCGTTTCCGAGCGCGCACCGCACAATTGCGGATTTTTTATAATTCTTCATTTTAATTAAAATAATAATTTAAAATTTAAATTTACAGCATAGTACAGTAAATCACTATTACGGCAGTATGCGAAGGTAGTGCTTTTTCTCAAATAAAAAAAATGAAAAGTTTAGCAATGGCAATGTCAACTAGTTGTCATGTCAGTCACAGTCCGCTAATATAAATAAAATAACTCTTTGGGAGTAAATTTGTAGATATACATATATTTACGTGATCATCACAAATGTATAAAGCTCTCTGAAGGCAATTCCTGTTTAATCCTGTGCACCACGTCTCTTTCAAAGGTATGGGAATTGTACAAAATTTGTTCTGCGGATGGTCACATCTATATTTCAAACAAAACGGAACAAACAGTGTAGGTACTTCATCGGCATAAGCTTGATAATGGATTTCTTCAAGCTGATCCATTTCCCATAACTGAATAAGAAAAACACTAGAAATCACAATAAATAAGCTGAAAAACAAACAACAACATTAGGTCGTGATTAATGATTACCAAAGAGTAAAATAATGGGGAGGCGAAGGCAAAGTGAATTACAGATGGCGCTTCAGTCTTTGGACCCATTGTCAGTTTAAGCTTATATTGTCTTTAGGGAATGCAAATCCGTATATATTTCAAAATCCGGATTTTAAAAACGGATATTTGCCCAAATCCGGATTATCCGGATATTGCGGATTTTTTATAAAAATATTTTCTTTTTTATAAAAATATGTCATTTCTGTCCATATAAGTTCAGTAATGTGATGTCTCTTATATTTATGTAAGAGGATTCAATGAAAAGGACAATATTAATCAAATCCAATATTTTTTGTGTGCAAACACACAGCAGAGAAGTCATTTGTTCTATTCCGAAGCGAATCGCGCGATACGACGTCGAAAAAGCGCTAATAAAACTAAAAATCATGCTCTTTATAATATTATACAAATGAAGAATTATACACACATCAACACCGTCTAACCCCTATCAAATTAAAGTTTTAATAAAAAATATTTGTTAAATTCGTATTTATGCAACAGTATGTACCATGCAGCGGCGCCATTTAACAAGAGATGAAATGTTAAGGGCAGTAGGTATACTCCAAGCTGGGGCTACTCAACAGAGTATTGCTGAGGAAATTGGAACAAGACAAAACGTGATATCAAGGTTGTGGCCACGTTATCGTGCCACTGGTAATGTGGCTGAAAGGCATCCAGCCGGGAAGCGCATAACCAATCAAAGACAGGACCGATTTGCAAGTGGCCGCAAGAAGTCAAATAAATTCTACAGCCATGCAGTTGGTCCAAAAGCTCCAGTCAGAGCACCAGTTGCTGGTCAGTGACCAAAATTGTAAGGAGAAGACTGCACGAGGCTAACCTTTATGCTCGCAGGCCGCTTCGTACTCCAGCACTACGCAGAGGAAATGTGGACGAAGATTACAGTGGGCTCGAGAACATTTACTCTGGGAAGATAGCCAGTGGTCTGTAGTGCTGTTTACCGATGAGTCCCGATTCGGTTTTCATCCTGATTCACGAAGAGTACGTGTATGGCGAGCTCCTGGTTGTGATAACCGTCTGCAAAACCCTCAGGAAGTCCATCCATACCACGGCGGAACAATTATGGTTTGGGCGGGAATTCGTATTGGTGGAAGAACAGACCTCGTTTGGATCAGAAACACTATCGATTGCAAATGGGCCAAGATTTTGTGCTCATGCACGACAACGCCCGTCCGCACACTGCGCGAGTGGTAACGAGCTGGCTACAAGAGCACCACGTGTCGGTCTTAGACGGGCCCGCGCTATCTCCAGACCTAAACCCCATAGAGCACGGGTGAGACATGCTCCAAAGAATGGTTTTGAGGAATTTTCCTCCAAACATTGCAACAACATAATATGTTGTTTAGTTTATGTGAATTTTAAAAATACAATGTATTTTTTGGGACTTAATGTGATAAAGCCCTGAGAGATTGAGAGACGAACCGTATTAGCCACTCGTTCCCTATGAGGTTAGGAGGAGTGTCACCCGCTCACCACCTGGAAGACTATACGCCACCTCGCCAACGGGAAGAAAAGACCCTACGCGCGCCAGTGAAAACAGCCAAGAAGTTCACATAAAAGATGATGGCCATTTACATTCTCCAGCCGACAAGAAGCAAGCGCGCCACACGCACTAATGGAAGCGATACGAAGATTAGACGCACGCTCCGTACGATCACCAAGAAGCGAAGCGAAGCCGAAGTAAAGTGGAAGGTGGTCTAGGGCCCCCTACCGCGCAAGTTTCATCAGCATCGCACACATTGCTTCTTCTTTTTGGCACAAATTAAAACTTATCATAGAAAAGTAGCAATGTGTCATATCTATCTGTCAAATGAAGCAGATAGCGATGCCAATGACACTTGCGCGGTAGACCCACTGGTCGAGCTAGAGACGCTGCAAGTACACTCCGAAATTGACGATGAAGAAGGAGAGTTGTATCGGCAGGAACACCAGGACAGCTGGTTCAACCAAACCAACTTTTTGGGACTTAATGTGACAAACCTGAGACACGGCACTAGCAAGACGCGTGAGTGGTATCATCTAGAAAATAGCATCTACCGTTTAGCTAGTGCGAGAAACGAAGTGTTCTACTTAAAGCAACTGAGTGATTAGCAATTGGGCGTATAACATCTAAAGTATTCCACTTAAAGCAACTATCAATATTTTTGTAAGTCATTTTGTTAAATATTGAAAGTTGTTCTAAGTGGAATTCTTCAGTTGCTATTCGCCCAGTTGCTATTCGCTCGATTGCTCTACTCGTAAGTGGAATACTTCCGAGAAACTTGCTTGTTTAATTTTTTTTTGTGACAATTTCTAATTATTCGAAAAATCCGAATTTGATTTTCAAATCCGGATTTGGAAGTCTAACAAAAATGTGCGGATATCCGGATTTTTCGGATTACGGATTATCCGGATTGCATTCCCTAATTGTCTTGACTGTGTATTACGTGATTTTACTTTCTTAGATTATATTTTTTTCGGTTTTGCGGACAAACAATGTATTCTATGCTAACTTTAGCTCAGATAAAATTAAAAAAATATTAAAAACACGACTGCCCTGCCAAAAACGAACTAAAAAGTTAAACAACAAGTGTCATTGCAGTCGGGGGACCACTTTGATCAAAAATTGTTCCATCATAAGGTCCCCCGACTGCAATGACACTTGTTGTTTAACTTTTTAGTTCGTTTTTAGCAGGGCAATCGTGTTTTTTTTTAAATATTTTTTTAATTTTTTCACATTAGAAATTGACGTCGTACAGTCGCCATATTGATTTTTTCTAAAAAAAATATAGCCAGTGTCACTCGGGTTGCTGTAAGGATTCTAACGATACCCCATTTATCCAAATCAGTTCAGGCATTTAGAAGTTATGGTGGAATAAAGATACTCACATACCCACAAACATACATGAACCCTGAACACATATACACTCTTTTTGCTTTGGGCAGTCATGTAAAAAAGAAGAATTACGGAAAAGAAAAGCCAAAACAACAGGCAAGAAAGTTTATAGCAACTTACAAAAAATTGCTAACAAGCATTACATTTCTTAAAATTTCGTGTAAGATTTACAAGTAATCTTTTTATTTCAGATTAGAAGCATATGATTTCAATTTTAACAAAGTAACTGAGTGTGAATTTCCGTGTTTATAGTTGCCTCATGATGCCTTCTGTGCAATAGTAATTTCAGGTTTCTGTACTGGAATTTCTGTACCATCCAAAATTACACGAACCGTTTTATCATATTTATTTTATTATTCTAAGTTTCTTGAATGACTCTGGCATATAAAATTCTATTAATTCTCGGGGCTAACCCCAATATTGGGCTTATTCCATATTTGATATACCTATCAAATTCATCCAAGTTATAAATATGTTAGAAACTGCCGAGGTTGAAATATTAGAGAACAAAGCTGTTATAATTCAATTGTTGTTTTATTTTGGCGAAGCTTCATCAAATTCATGAAACATTCCTTTTGATTTATAATGTTTCTCAGGCTCAGCAAAGGAGAAAATCAAGGGAAAAGCATCTTTTTTTGATATTTTTTTGCCCAATATTTTTTTTGTTACTGGGAAATCGATGAACTCCAATATTTTACAAGTTACATGCATAACAATGCGGCATTTTCTCAGTATAAAATTAAAAAGCGCAATACTCCAAGAGATTCCCATATTATGTTTTGACACTTTCTTGGAGGCGGCCGGGTACCAAAGACCAGACGCCACCTATCGGGATAAAATTGCGCTTTTCCTCCCCATCGGATTACTCTTTGTCACCGTCTGCAAAATCTGCCCTGTCAATCAGTTTTTTTAATCAGTAAATGCAAGGAAACTTTGTGTTCAGCCGTTTGTTTGATATTTTATCGCGATAATAATATAAAAAAATATATTTGGTTAACAAGGTAAAATAAAAAAATCATAATATTATTTTCTTTATTCTTCAAACTTGTGCTATAAAAAAAAAAAAAAACTATTATCTACGAAAAAGTTTACCAACCCAATTCCGCCACCAACTAAGTATACGTATAGGGATAAGTATAGGTACTAAGTATATTATTACAGAATATTTCTAAATTAAATTTTTCAATGTCTTTGATAGTTGCGCCTAGTGTGAGATCTGTAATTTTGTAATAGGTCCATTCTAGGGGCTGCCGGACACAATCACTCGCATTTTGTAAAACGTTCAAACATGTCATAGACGCCCGCGTATCGCTCCCTCCTCGGCTCGCTTCGCTCGCTCGTCGCTCGTCGACACCGCCACCGTCGCGACATTAACGTGCAATTTGCGGCCGTCGCTCGAGCGTGCTGCTGATAATCGCTGTAAATTATTTCCTATAAGTAGGAATACAAATTACTTTGCAAAAAGTGTTACATTTACGAATATAATAATTATAGAGATAAGGTACACGCCATATTAAATACTTTTAAGCGTTACTACGCTTTCAAAGGTTTTGATGTATTTTTAAGAGGGCGCAGTCTGCACACTAGCGCCGCCATTGGAAAAAAAATCATAATACTCAAATAAAGACGAAATTGTGAATTATCTCTCTGGAGTGCACTCCGAACAAGCTTTGTGGTACTTTTTATCACTCAAACAATATTTTTGGGCCTGTAGTTTAGTTTAATGGACTTTTATTGCTAAAAGTGGCCACTTTTCGCAATAAAAGTCCATTAAACTAAACGGCAGGCTAGAAAATATTGATTAAGTGATAAAAAATACCACAAAGCTTGTTCGGAGTGCACTCCAGAGAGATAATTCACAATTTCGTCTATATTTGAGTATTATGATTTTTTTTCCAATGGCGGCGCTAGTGTGCAGAATAAGCGCTCTTAAGGTACTTATCATAACATTCCCTCGTATCGTAGTCATTCATAGAAGTATAATAGCAAATTTGTCAAAAACGGCCACTTTTAGCAGCTTTGCTATCAACTTCTAAAATTGACTACGAGAGAATGTAATGGTACCTTCTAAAATACTGGACCATGGGTCTTAAAAATTCCATGATTAGTTTTATTTAAATTGTTTTATAATTACACTAGCGACCCTCCCGGCTTCGCTTCAGTATAGTGTGAAATTTGACAACATGACTGTGTTCCGCGCGCGTTTGATTTTTGGTGATAATTCCTAATACTTTCATTTAAATTCTATGGTGTCAAAATTAAAATAATAGCCATGATATGCTTAAGAGCCCGTACACATTTTGCCGCGGACTGCCACTCTCTCGCTCGCACATTTCAGCTGAGTGCGTAATTGAAAAATGTGTCTCGGCTACTTTTCGCAATATAAGACATTTCAACATTATATTTCAGTTTCGAGTTGCCGAAGTACGAGTTTTTACAAGACATTTGCTGCTATTTCTAAAAAAAAATAAAAAAAAAATGCATTTAAGGATCGTTTTTTTTATAAACACCTGTATTTTTGTATTTTTTTTTATTAATTATCAACACTTAGTATGTTTTCTATCCCAAAATAAATAACCGGATTCGAATAAGTACTTATCTTTTATTTTAAACTTTTGTGTCTGAAAACCGTCTTTGTCAAAAAAAAAAATTAACTCAAAAACTATTAACTTCTTGAGGAAAAGGAATATGACAAAAAAAATGTTTTGACTTCATCTATAACCCTTTAGCAAGAATACGTCATATTCCAGTGAGCCTGTATACCTAAACTTTCCTCATGAATCACTCTATGTATTGGTGAAGGAAATCCGTTCAGTCGTTTTTCAGTTTATCGCGAATAGACAGACAGACGCGGTGGAGAACTTTGTTTTATAAATGTATTTAGATTATAAGTAAAATTCATCGCGGCGCCACTTTCAGTCTGGAGGACGTTTGTTTATAAATATAAACAAACATACTTTTTAGTTTGTGTTTTATAAATATAATATCTTAATTTATAATAAATTGTACCTCAATGTTAGTTCTTTGTAACGTTTTCTATAAAAAATTGTTGACAAAATAACGGGTGTAACAAGACACGCAACGAAGTAAGCGTCCATGCATTCCGCCCATCATCAGGATCATTTTTCTCTTTTAGACTATACCTGGGAAACCAATAGCTTCGAAGTTATTGAAGGTCAAAGTATTTTTTCATTTTATTTGTTATTTCCTTTTTGTCTACAGAAATATTAATCAAAATTGTATGTATTTCGTAACAAACAATGGCTTGAAAACGTCATCACTCAATGTATTTCATGAGCACGCACATAAATGCAGCTGTGTAGCATACACTCGCAGGCGCGGTCTTTTGTACGCGTTACATTGCGTGGTAATGTATGCAATGCTTTTTTAACACCAAAAATCTAAATCGTTTCCCAGCAATAATTTTGAACAGAAATGGTCCTGATGATGGGCCGAATACGTAGCCCTCGGCTTAGTTGAGTGTCTTGTTACACACTGTAGAGGCTTCGTTCTTCGCACTGATGATGACGGCACACGCCGACTGAAGAATCAGTTCGTTTTGTGAACGCACGCGCAAGTGACGACAAAGCGTACTGATTCTAAAGCCGGAAATGTGCTGTACTCTTCCCTCTTCTCTCGAAGTATATTTTGTGTCTTCTTCTTCGACTTGAAACGAAGAATTATCGTCAAGGTAAGCCTCAACTATAAATTCTTAACAAAACCCATTAACACATAATTGTTTGTTATTTATTTATAACCCAGTAATATACTTGTTTTTGAAAATTGGTTTATTTATTTTCTCAGAAGCACATTACTACACTTATTGAATGGTTATAACAAATTATTATCAAAATAAATACAACGGTATCAGATAACTTATCAGAGCTTTTTTTATTTTATTTATTTATTATCAGGCAACAATGGCCCATAGATACATACCTTGAAATTAAAACATGATATATGTATAAACAATATTGTTTAGTAAATATAACTTAATATTACGTTAGTATAAAGTCAATTTGGCACTTTCTGTGCCAATTCGGTGGCACAAGGCAACGCCCCTTGGAAGCGCCTGTAGGTATACCAACCACGCCCTGCGGCCAGAAGTCCTCCTTCATGAAAGTCTTTCCGGAGCGTTAGGACAAATATGCTAAAATGACTAAGGTTTTGAAATGCCCAAAGTGATAAAATGACCAAGTTGCTGAAATGAACAAAGTGTCAAGCCTGACGGTCGGGATGCGCACCACAAACGACTTGAAATTAATGTTAGGGCGCGACTCCTCGCGCTTTGTTTGCTAAATTAATTTTGAACACTCTGTCTGCTCATATAAATATGAAACAAAAAGTTGTAAGATAGGTATTTTGATCAACTTGTGTGCTTACAACGATATGATGATTCTAACTGCGGAGATCAAATTGTTTTTTTTATTTTCAGATCATTTTGACTACTCTATATGCTCATATCAATTTGACGCTGACTGAACCATCAAACTGAACAACTTTTACTATGGGAACAACTCTGAAATCGAGAAAAAAAAATAGTTGTTTCATAAATTTCCATATTTTCGTTATTAGTTTTTGTATGAAACAGCTGTTTTTTTTTCGCGATATCACAGTTGGTCCTGTAGCAAAAGTTGGTCCCTATCTACCATTATTCTTCAGCTATTAATTCTGTTACACGTCGTATAAAGAGAAATACTTTAGCGTCTTTTACTAACGAATACAATACATTATTAACTATTAATAAACCCACCTCAAAGCCTTTCATCTCTTCTAAGTAAATATAAGGAAAACCGACATTATTTTTGCTATCTAATTATATTCCACAAATTAAGGGCTACCAGAGATGAATATTGCTGAAAGAGAAATAAAGCTAACTTCATTCATATTGAATATCAATATTATTTGGAGAATATCAACTATATCTCGGACGAAATGAAAGACTAGATTTATTCTTTGTGGAAGCATTCACTGATTAGGAAAAGGTTTTTGTTCGTAAGAATAGTACAGTACGTCAAAGACATAAGTTATTTAAGAATTGGTGCTTTAGTATCTACGGAACAATTTATTTTGTTATGAAACTAATGAAAAAAGGATTTTAATAAAAATGAAGAATTTGAATAATATCGTTCATGTGACTGTACCACCGAAAGTGACCCCATCGGAGGTTCTTATTTAATAAGTTATTAAAAGAAAATGATTTTAATAAACATTACGTGGAATTTTAGGGCTCATAATATAGTATTTTTAGAAGGTAGGTATCAATAACATTCCCTCGTAGTCATTCGTAGAAGTAGATAGCAAATGTGTCAAAAATGGCCACATTTTGCAGTTTTGCTATCTACTTCTAGCAATGGCTACGAGGGAATGTAATGATACCGTCTAAAAATACTAGACTATGGACCCTAAAAATTCCACTTAAAGTTTTATTATAATTGCGTATTAGAATTATAATATTAAATAAAATTCACTGCGGCCGGCGCCGGCGCTACTTTCTAGCCCCTTAAAGACAAACATTATTTTTAAGTTTTAAGTTTCATTATCAATTTTAATCAGGGCTCAGATATTTTACAATCTAAGTACCAAAAACATTGATAAATCAGACAATTTAAAAACTTCTAAACCAAAACACTTGGGGGTTCACGACAAATTAAATTGATTAAATAAAATACAAGGATCACAGAACATTAAATTGGTCTTTATTTAGCTTGGAACAGAATTAAAAACATCGTATTTTAAAATCTTACAACATTGCTTGCTTGCTATGGTTGTACTTTAGTTTAAAAACAAGAACAGAGGAAAAACACGGAATGTCAATTAATGGCACATTTACTTAAATCAATATTGATATTTAAAAAAACTGAAACGGCATGTGCACTGAGGAAAACAAATCAGTAAGTGATATCATTGAAGAAAAAAGAATAAAATGGCAGGAAAAACACATCATAAATCGAAAACCGTCGATGTCACTTAATATTAATTTCAAGTGACATAGGCGGTTTTTGGCTGACATCGGTTGACCCTCATGATTTTTGCATACCACAAATTACCAGTAAAACCGTTATAGCCGGTGACAATGACGTTTATATACTAGGAGGTCATTACAAATTTGGTAACGATCGCGTAAGTGGCTGACTCTGGGTTCACAGGATGGAGAGGCACTCTCTGATGCTAAATATGCAGACTGTCTGTTTGCGTGAAGTGGTTGCGTTCTTTTTATATGCTGAACAATGGCCATAAATTTTATGATAATAAATTATAGCCCATGTTACTCGCTGATAATGTAGCGAAAATTGGATCAGTACTTTTTGAGTTTTTACATTACAAACAAACAAAAAGTTAATCGCTTATACCTACGAAATGCAACCGAATTTTGGTCATTCCTTACACAGTTAGTACTTACTTGCTGTACTATTGTCAGCCATTTACCTTATCGTTTTTTTGGGTAACGATAACACAAATTTTCAGCCTGCACATTATAAAAAGAACGCAACCACTTCACGAAAACATACCGACATATTTAGCATCAGAGAGTGCCTCTCCGTCCTGTGAACCCAGAGTCAGCCACTTACGCGATCGTTACCAAATTTGTTATGACCTCCTAATCTATTATTGCTTTGATTTATTTTGCAGAATGATAGGTACACATGAATGCCACTAGATGGCATTATTAGTTTAAAATCGATGTCCTACTGACATTCCTTCTTTTTCCCCTGTGGTCTTCTGATGCCACAAAGATTTACGGCGAATTTTAAACAATTTATAATGAAAATACCTTTGGTTTTACATTCAGCGTCACTGCGGCAACCAAATGTTTTTTTTTATAATTAATAAATTAATATTCACTTTAAAAAACATTTTAGATAGAGTCTGGACAAACGAGTCGTGTCATCTCAACCCGCGGTAAATTTAACTTAAATTTCATTTACCTTTAAAACTTTTTACACTCAAAATACCGCTAATATCAAATGTGTACTTCTATTATATTTTTTAGCTTTTGTCAATGTGTGTGTACTTACGATAAAATTGATATTTCGCAGTATTTTGAGTAAAAAAGTTTCAAAATTTTAAATTTGCCGCGGGTTTGTGATGACACGATTCTTTGACCAGACTCTACTAACTTTACAAAACGAAATTACAACACATTTTTAACAGCAAGTAAGTACTAATAAAAAAGTAACTAATACAAATAGAAGCGTCAGGTATTTTCCGCTCTTGTGATAATTTTCACGCTGCTCTGCTGCATCTCGTTACAATTATTTCTTAATATTTTCAAAATAATTCAGAACTTAAACTACATTGGCGCGTAATCCGAGAAAAACAGAACGTAGGAATATTAACATAAAAATCAAAAACTAAAAGCGTCATGAATGTAGTGTTCCGCTGTGACATTTTGCGTATTGTACATTTCGCGTATGTACATTTTGCGTATTGTACATTTTGCAAGAGGTGCACGTTTTTACATTATGCGTTCGAAGGGATCAATTCTTCATTTATTTCATAAAATAAGTTTTAAGTGACAATAATTTAGTGACTTACAAGTTATACTTACTACTTATTATTATAATATATTTAATATAATTTAGAATATTTCAGCTTTTATAGTCCGTACTTCATAAAATTATTATAAAGCGTCAAATTTTTAGTAACTATTTTTTCGCCTAACTGGTAATAGAATTTACTGATATTTTATTAAGGTTAAACATTAGCACGTAACTCGCTATTGTAGGCACATAACCGGGTTTCTCAGGATTTTAGCTTTTACACAACATATTTTAGCGTGTTCCGACAGCTAACGGTAGTTGTTAACTATGAACTATGTTATAAAACAAAATTATCTTATTAAGTCCAATATGCTTGTAGTATTTGGCAAATACAACTTTAGTGTGTACAGATAATTAATGTACACACTAAAGTTGTATTCACCAAATACATACTACAAAAATATTGCATTTGAAAAGATAATTTTGCTTTAATAACATCGTTTTCAACACACTTGCTCGTAAAGTGAGCCCTAATACATCGCTTTTAGGGCCATAAACCAAGCTATAACAAACGCGTGCAATAATATACAGCGTGAAATTTTAATCATTTGGTTCCCGCCGTGGGGTGGTTCCACTCATGATTACAAGCAACTTTTACTATGGAGCCAACTCTCCTGCTCGCAAAAAAAAATCAGCTGTTCCATACATTAAGGTCGAGTAGGTACTGCACTTTTGTATGGAACAGCTGATTTTTTTTTGCGAGCAGGAGAGTTGGCCCCATAGTAAAAGTTGCTTGTAATCATGAGTGGAACCACCCCACGGCGGGAACCAAATGATTAAAATTTCAGCGTGTATAAAACACTAGTGGGTTGTAGAATTATCCCTACAAAGTTAAATAGGTACCTTACTGCAAGTTATATGCGAGTAAACAGAACATTCCCAATTAACCCGGGTAATACAGTTATTTTTTTAGTAAAAACAAAGAGGTTATATGCCGCTGAAAATTCATATACACTTTTGGAATAAATATATGTGTAAGTCCTTAATTAAGTCAAACAAATATTTATTATTATCAAATTATTCATAATTCACAATATTTTGTAGTAAAATATTAAAATAATATGTATTTTATCATTTAAAATTATATTTTGAGGTAGGCTGTATGCTCACTAACCCTGTTGTTTGCAAAATATTATAGCATTGGGCGTGCGAAAAAAACAAAAAAAAATACGCGCCTTTTCCCATCATAATTAAATTATCATATTTTGTTTTTGTCGTATTTGTTGCTGTGGTAAATTACTTTGTTTTTTCCTCGCAAGTGTGTTAAAAAACGTCGTATGAAACTCGTGAACTCTTGCTTATTGCACACTCGGCTGAGTTACGCCCTCGCCCGCGGCTCGGGCTGCAAACCACAGCCTTGTATGCAATGAGCAACCTAAGCTAACTTGTCTCATAATGTACTATTATGAACAATTGCCGTTAGTTTTAAGAACACGCTAAAATACTTTGTGTAAAAGCTAAAATCCTGGGAAACCACGTTATGTGCCTACAAGAGCGAGTCACGTGCTTATGTTTACCCTTAAGAACATTTTAACTAGAAACGGAAAAGTACAAGTTTAAATATGTATATGAAGATACATTTGCTTGTAACTATACAAGCATACTTAATACAATTTGTAAACAAAATAAATTTTAAACAATGTTATAAAGGTAAACAACTATTTTCAATACATAATTTCTAAAAAGAAACAAAGAATTCCATCTAATGGTACCTACCTCTAGTTTTAACCTACTTAATTAAGTCTAAAATTGTATAGAATTTGACTGTGGTAATAAAGCGTTAAGTTGTGAATGATAATAATATTTTATCTTATACGTATATACAAATATAATTAAATTTTAATTAACACTAGTCATTGTGAATAATGTTGTGTTAACATAAAATCGCCAATTACTAACAATATAAGTAGTGATAAAAGCGACTAAAACTGATATCAGTTCGTGATAGAATACACACAAAATAATCGCAAGCAAACTGAACTCTTCAGATTACATTTTCCTATCATGTTTAAAAAAATTGCTTATTAGTTAAAATTATATAGGTTGTGACTGACCTTGTAGTATTCGCTTCATTTTATCCTCAACGATAAAGCTATGTATTTTTCAAATTTCACGTTGATATTAAGTCATAAACATCAGTGAATTGATTTAAATTGAAAAATATTTTATATCCATTAAAATAATAATAATGAAATCTATATTAATTTAGTTTGTCAAATGCTGCATCAAAATTTATTTTCACATTCTTTCAAACGTATGCACACTTTCTCTCTCTCTCTACAAAGCTTCTTTTGCCTCTAGCATTCATCAGCACAGCACTAAATCTGAGGTGAAATTCAGACTGAATAGACTTTCATTCGATGATCAATCTGTAATTTGATTTCAATGTTTATCGACAACACTTCCGCTTTACCACTCATTAGGTTAAAATCGCGGTCGCTAACCCAAAAGGAATACCTACCCAAGATGGATACTATTATACTATGTTGCTCAAATATTGCAAAAAATTAGGCAATGCGTAACGTTTTCGACTAGTATTGCAACGGTTTCTAGAGACTGTTGGCTATGTCCGAAGGGGAAGAAGTATGTAGCAACCCTAACCATTAAATTAGATAGGATTTAATTAACTTTGAAGATTTTTTTTAAAAAGTGCTATTTTCCTGACGCCGAGTGTATTATGTATGTTGTGGTATATTACTTAGGAATAAACTTGAGCGACTTAAGATAAGAAAAAGACAAACCACATTGGAGAGGTTTCTAGGTTTATTATGTGATTTCCAGAAGTAGGTACCTACCTACATTGAATATAATGATTAGCCAGGTAGCAATCATAAGAAATGGTGACATAACAAGAAAGTAATTATTCTTGTTTACTATGCAATAAAGCGTCAGCCGTATATTTTACGGTTACCCGATTATTATCAGTAAACAAATCGTTAATTAATTTACGATGGCAATTAACTTGATAGCATCTGCTGTTTGTGTTTATAGGGAGGTGAATTAAAATAATTCTGGCTTTTGTAGCATTTGTGAATTTGAATATTGGCGGTATAAATACATTACGAGTACAGTATACTATTTAAATCTTATAGTTTTGAGAAGTGGAATAAGTAATTATTTCAATCAGAAAGTGGCTAAGTAAAGTCTTAAGAAGACTAGACACTTAACAATAAGAAAAGTAATTATTTACATTGTACAAAGAAGTCCCAAATTGTTTGTTAGAAAATATAAAAAAAAATTCACAGATTTTACAGTCCCCGCAAGAATCGGAGCATTGAAAATGAACACAAAAATTTACGAAAATCCAAAATCAAATCAAATGCAAAGTCCTATTATACCTATTTTTAAAGTAACCTAGGTATAATTTATTTTTACGATTGTGACATACCATTGTGTGACAAAAGCGCCCGCTGACTGCCTCGACGCGGCCGAAATAATATAACCAATTTTCAAGATTCCAACGAATGCACTTCTCGTTCGCTTCTGCATCTTTTAACACTATTACCATGACGATCGGTCAATAATCATAGAAGCTACATCACTTTTTATGTACGGAAACAGCCGTTTTTTGACAGCTTAACTAATACCCTAGGACCCTTTTTTAATTTTTTCTTAAGTGGGTTTTTTTTCCGAAATACTAACAATTTAGTAAACAAACATCCCCCAAAAAACCCGGAATTTTTGGAATTTCGCTAAATTACAAAAAAAGTTACCAGTAGATTTTCAAAATTCAAAGTTCACACGTGTCTTGATAAATTTCTCAACTTTTGGTACTATTTCCATGTCGATCCTCTCAAAATCCTCGGAGATATGGTCAAAATTACGTCTTAGGCGATTTGCATCTGATAACCATTTTCAATGGTAAAACCACTAATGTTTGAAAAGATAGTTGAAACGTTGAAAGTAGGTAGGTATTAAGAAAATTTGCAATTTAAATAAACTAAAGCTCGAAAACTTTTGTTCAGCCGTTTCAAACAGTTTTCAAACGAATGCCATTAAAGTTCCTTTCATAAACATTATCAATTCCACGACCAGACGTATGCTAACATGAATGGAATTGAATCTCGCTGCCTTCATATCAGTATTGAATAGCATTGCAGCTGTTTGATTTGCTATTTAGAACGGTGTGCAACCAGCAATATTGAAAGTGTACCAGATATGTGACATTTGAATTGGAAACCAGTGTCGATAAGCAAATCGAACCTCTAGAATTACAATGACGCAAGTGCAAAAAATCATGAAACTGATTTAAGGCCAGTATATTCCAAAAACTCTGTCTTTGTCTTTTTCTTTACGTGTGAAGAGTAATGAAAATAACCTCACTTTTTCATTTTTTCAACGTTTTTTTTGTATTTTAAGCATAAAGTTACTTTTTGAAAAAGTAACCGTTGAATATTCTTCTATATGTAATTACCTATTTTTCTATATATTTTTCGTGAATAAGGAATTGATAAACTTTAAGTATTATCCAAAAAATATAAAATTAATGAAAATTTTCTTTGTCTTTGCATATTTTTTTAGTCGAGTTAAGATATATATTTTAACCGTAAAATAATCAAGATCGTTTATGAAACTTCAACATATATTTTTGTCTGCTCAATGCAAAATAAAGAATAAATGATTGTTTATTTTTGAATCAAACATAGGCCAAATTCGATAATTTGGAATATACTGGCCTTAAGTATACCTAACGTAGGCAATATTAACTCTTTAGTAATTCTCATAAAAACAGCTAGATGGCAGTAGTATCAAAGTCTAAATTGAGCGGGATTTAAAGACAACAATGCCTCGTTGGTCAGTCAGTTACTCGACTACAAGGATTTCTCTAAATATTTTAAGCAACAATGACGCTTGTTACTATTTAAGTCATTGTTTTGTGTTATTTATTTGAATATATATTTTATTGATTTGTTATGTAAGGTAAAAAAGATTTTTTTTAATTACCAATAAAACTACAAAGTACTTAAGCAAAACATTGAATAAATATGAAAGTAAATATAACCAACAATAAATTTAATTTAAAATTAAATACAATATTTCATTCTAAAATGAATAATTGAGAAAAGAGTAAACAAAAAGTTACAAACGCGTTTTTCTCGAATTCATGTTGTTTGCAGTTACGTCATTGTAATTCTAGAGGTGCGAAATAATTTAATGATATTAAAGCCACTTATGAAGTTTTAAATACAGTGTTAAATACAGTAGTAAAGTGATTGGATCGTAAATCCACAGTGATGGATGATAGTAAAAGACCCGGTAATGATGTTCGTAACATTAATTTGCTATAAAGAAGTTTATTAGGAAAGCTCAATAAAATTAGAAGCTTTTGCAAGCAAAGTGTAGTTTCTGTTACCAAAATACTAATTAGATAAATAAGACTAATCAATCGTCAGCTAAAACCAACGCTTGGAAACTAACACTTATTTTCCTTTTCGTTGCAATCAGAATTAATGAACAAAATAGTCAGTTTGACTCCAATGTCTTTATTTGAAACAGATAAGTTTGTTTGATTCAGTTCTAAAACTTTGAATAACGAGGTGATTGTACGTTCTTGGCATCGAAACTCTCAAGCACTTGCCAAGAATGTCTCTCTCACAAATTACTACGATAGAAGAGTTGACAATTGATCAATATTATTGTCTATAGATTTCAAAGTTAATTCAAGTGGGACGAGTTCATATATTTCATTGCAGAGAAACGATAAACATATTTGTATACAAGGTTACTTTTCGTTAATACAAAACCTCTCGTGGGGTTGATCAGACCATCAAACTGAACAACTTTCATTATGAGACCAACCTTGAAATCACGAAAAAAATATGAGCTGTTCCATACAAAAGTACAATCCTACTCCATCGAAATGTATGAAACAGGTAGTAAGTTAAGTGTAACCTTGAATACACTTAACTTTTCTATTGGAGTTGTTTTATTTACATTCATCTAATTACATGATTATCAGTAAGTATTATCAGTTTCAAAATATTCGAAAGTTCATCAGACATCATCGACTTTGATAAGCAAAGTGAAGTTTAAATCTTTAATTTTTAAAAAATTCCAGGCTAAAGACTTTAACGCTTATGTCACACATACATATTGTAGGTCTTGTCTCTCAGTCAGTCATCTCCGGATTACACGAGGCTAGTTTTTTAAGGAATACCATAAGACCAGTATTTGTAAGCAAGCTAAGTACTGCCATAGCTGTCTGCCGTGGCTTGGCATTCTGACTTTAAATCTTTGTGTCATCCAAACTCTTGGTTCGATCCCGATACATGCCTTTATTGCCCGTGTTATACCAATCTTACTACCAGTAGTAATAACGGTAATTTAATTGCCCTTGTTACTACTGCAGTTGAAAGTTGTGAGACGGGAAATTTTAAATTGCCCGTGTAACTACCGTAAGTGCTACTAATACGTATGATGCCGGTCATCGCTGGAAAAACGACGTCTGTCATGTCATGTCCACCTAAGTGGATAATTCAATACAAGTGAACTCCCTTGCATCCTACAAATTGGGATCTATCCATTCCTATTCACATCCTTGACTTTACTGTCTTCCATTGTTGAAATTTGAGCTTTCAAACTTTCTTAATCAATTCAAGCAACATTTCTCATCTTTTAACTCGTGCATAAATCGCATTAGGGCTTAGCATCTTTACATATCAGTGAAATGTCATATTATCATGTACGCTGCAGCGTTTTATCTGTCATATTACACCACACACACATTTAAATTCCTCATTCTCACCACATTCACATTTTTTCAGGATTCTTCTATCATTCCGTTCACCAACTTCTCACTTTGAGTCCAGTGCATTAAATCCAAACAATTTTTAGGTATTCAATACAAAATGTGTAAGAGCTAGAAGAGTTAAGTGGTCAGAAAGCATCGCTAAAAGTATAACATGTTCCATAAACAAATGCCTAGTAACTTATATGCTCCTCAATCGATGATACAGCTTTGCCTAAAACCGCGGAGCTTTTTAGGTGCATTTCTAGAGCGGTCAGCGCGCAAGTACTGCGATTAAGACTAGAATTAGGAGTCCTAGGGGACTTCGCATCACGGCGTTGTTGCATTCGTCTGTGTCACAGCAAAAGGTTCGGGCTCCCCACCACTCTGTTGACAAACATATAAAAAAGGTTAAACAACTATGTTCTTGAGGTGTGATGTCATCCTGTGAAGCTAACCTGGGGCTTACTCCCGAAACACGAACAAGGTTCTGAGATCGAATTGGTATCGAAAATCTGTTATTTGAAAACGGTTATCATGGTTCCATTGTACTGTTTTGACGTTTACTTGTTCAATCTCAGAACCTCGTTCGTGTTTCGAGAGTAGGGGAAGGGGGGGCATGATGGGGACGCGAGGTAAGACGGGTCACGCACACATACAAGAAACTAGACTCTTGCGAACAGAAAGCAATAAGCCAATAGGAAGCCATACTCAATCAACCGTCAGTACGACAGAAACAGTGAGTGGGAGTGCACGCGTTTTTTGTTTACAAACGAAAATCACGTTGAGTGTCTCGTCGATCTAATTTTACGCAGTTAAAAATGTCTTTACTGTAGGGTAATTATGACTACCCAATTTATGTCTTTTCTCGTATATGGTTTTTAGTGTTGTTTACTTTGTTGTGGTATGGTTAGACAAAAGTTCAGTTGATATTTATTTTTTGAGAAATTATTTTTTTTCAAATCAGCCTTTGGGGTAAGACGGGGTATTGGGTTTTCTGAAATCATCCGAAGGTTGGGTAGGCTGCCAGCTTTGTGGGCGTTGGGCTCACAATGGTTGTGCTGCTGTGGATGATGAAAACACCGAAGAAATTCATATTTGTATTTATTGTGATAATAATTAGCTTACCCCATCTTGCCCCATTTTCATTACCCCATCTTACCCCATGGTAAGGGGCAAGAGGGTTTTTCGAAAGTTCCTATCAAATCATTTATTTAAAAAAAATGCTATTAGTTCATCTTCCAAAGACTATGCCAAATTGTAGTTAGATTAATAAGGCATTGTGCCATAAATAAATAAGCATAATAAACGCAATGATTATACTGTATTTTTGGTATTTTCCTTAGATACCCCATCATGCCCCCCCTTCCCCTAGCCCCGTGATTTCGCAGGGTGACTGCATACCTTAAATACATTGTCAGTTTAATCACATAATAAGTGTCAAGATCTTGAAACTACCAATATGCATCTTTGGCATATTGCATATTCCATAGCTTTATCTCATTAGGTACGTCACACAAAAAAAAACATTCACCTGAGACCTGAACAAGGAAACCATTCATCATCCATTATTAGGTAATTACTTCGATTAAGTTTATCATAGGTGATGCTAAACAGCACGTAAAATTATGGCACACGCACCAACTGACAAAACAAGAAACAATTCGAAATTTTGAAATTTGAATCCCCACATGTATATTTTAATCGAGCTACAAAATACTTACTATACTTTCCAAAAACTTTAAAAAGTAAGAAACAAAGAAGAGAATGGGTACTTTGCACATAATTACTAATAAATTAGCTCCCAGTTTGAGTGCGGCGCGATTTCATTCCCATTCGTGCCGTTTTTGAGACTGACCGGAAATCTAGTCTAGACCAGGGTATTTTTGACCTTCTGTACGTATAACGGCAAAATATCAATCTACCTAATCAATAAGTCATTTTGCGTATTGTTCATTTTGCGAATTGTACATTTTGCGTATTGTACCTTTCGCAAATGTACTTCTTGCGTATTGTATATTTCGCGTATGTACATTTTGCGAATTGTACATTTCGCATATGATCATTTTGCGTATTGTACATTTTCAACAGGTGCACATTTTGCGAATTGTACATTATGCTACACATTATTATTACTGTTAACGATAATAATCGTAACAATGAAAGTATTGAAAGGTTATTTTCAGAACTCACGTGTTTAAAATGACCAATAGTTTTAAAATGGCGTGTACACTATCTATGAAAAACTGAAACGATAAACATATTATCACGAATACGTTTATTAAAGTAATGTGTCATGTCATGTAACTTTAATCAGCTATATGTATATCGTTATGTTATACCAGTGCCCTGTTTTTCAAAATTTACAAGTCTTGTACCTATTTATTGTATATGCTACCGGCCAAACCCGATTTCAGGACAAACTAGTTTGGCCTAGGCTAAACTAGTTTGTCCTAAGCTCAATTGGATAAACCAGTTTAGCCTAGGCCAAACTAGTTGATCCTGATATAAATACGCACATTCCAGGATAAACTAGTACGGCCTAGTCTAAACTCATTTTGCCTTGTCGAAAGTAATGAAATAGAATAATTGAGGTATAATTATTATTTCTTAAACCTAAATAAATATTCGCCATTTAAAAAAATATTGATAGATAACTAATTTCATAAAAAAATCTTTAAAATTTGTTATAAATTATTGTTTTTTTAAAACACTTCATTATTTTGATACTAGCTTTTGCGCAACTTCATTCGCGTTGACATTTTAGAAAATCTTGTAAATTCTTAAAATGCCGTAGAAGGCGTTCCCGTCCCCGTTTCCGTTCAGAATAGGATCCAGAGATATTTATTATCCCGTTCCTCTTCCCGTTGCCGTTACCGTTTCCATTCGCGTTCCCGTTACCACTTTTCACTTGTCACTTGTCACTTGCCACTTCACTTTTCAGTTCACGCTTTTATTTCCGCTTTAGCTTCCGCTTCCGCTTTCACTTACCGTCACCGTGACCATCAATCTTTTTTTCTATCTACCTTTTCTTTTTAATGCACAACGGGATGCTTGGCATACACCTCACCAGATGCTTAGTAAAACATATGCAAATTAATATAGGTACAATTTATTATTGTACTCTAATGTAAATGATGCCATATTTTTGATTTAGTCCTTGTGATGTATTGGATTTTTAAAACTTTTCGAGTGCGCCGACACGACAATGACGCAGGAAGTAAGAAATTCGGAGATTCATCCAGTGAAATTAAAGTTTTTTTAATGAAATTAGTTATCTATATTTTTTTTAAATAGCGAATATTTATTTATGTTTAAGAAACAATAATTATACCTCAATTATTCTATTTCATTACTTTCGACAAGGCTAAATGAGTTTAGACTAGGCCGTTCTAGTTTATCCTGGAATGAGCGTATTTATTTCAGGATCAACTAGTTTGGCCTAGGCTAAACTGGTTTATCCTATCGAGCTTAGGACAAACTAGTTTAGCCTAGGCCAAACTAGTTTGTCCTGAAATCGGGTTTGGCCGGTAACATATACAAGACTAAGCACTTTTCTTATAAAAATCACTATTCCACAAATCCAATTGTAAAAAAAACAACTTGTACAAACTCTATGGAAAATCCTGAGTATTTGTCAGTGTCCGGCCATTCCGTCCGACAATTTCCACAGTGTCTTGCTTATATTATTTGAAAAAAGACATAATTTGCATTAACTTGTAAACTAGTCTTGTAAGTTTTGATAAACAGGGCACAGTAAAGAGTTTTATAAAACCATGTAGGATAGATCACTTTGATCTTAGGACCCTTAGGAGCACAAAATGGCAATCGAATTCACGAGTTTTTACTGACAACAACATGGTTATTGCTAAACTTTATAACCACATCATTTATGCGTGTTTATGGAGGCGGCGAACTCCCATTATAGTACAGCAAAATAGATTAATAAAAAACCGGACAAGTGCGAATCGGACTTGCCCACCGAGGCTCCGTAATTTTTTTTAATGATTTAATTACAAATGCATAGTTTTTTTAGACTTAACCCTGTACTTGTAGTATAAGAAGATATTACTTGCCAAACATAGTTCTAGGTCAACGGGCGAAGTACCCTATGAATTTTACTTCCCCTGATAGTATCGAAATATGCGTTTTTGCGGCATAAACGGTCGTATATTTTGTTACGTTAGCTTAGAAGTTTTATTTTTTTACAGCTTCAAGAGCCTGAAGTATATGCTTTTAATTACAACTCGATAGCTCCACGCGTTCCCGAGATAAAGGATCTTGATAGACAGACAGACAGACGGACAACAAAGTTATCCCATAAAGGTTCCGTTTTTTCCTTTAAGGCCTACTCAAAACTGACCGGTATCCTGTACCGGTGGCACTAACGATATCCCTATGGGTATGCGGTAATGCGCTGTTCAAAGGTGGCAGCGGTAATGCCATACAAAATACCTACGCACCGGTACAGGATGTCGGTCAGGTTTGAGTAGTCTTTTACTCAGTTTTTCCTACCTCAGTACGGAACCCTAAAAAGGCGCGTAAAACAAATCTGGAATTAGCAACCATCCACTGAATTTCACCGCTGAAATCACTTTTTGATAACTGAGATGAGCTTAACTCACTCTTTGACGTGTAATTTCGGCGCGGGTTAAAAGAGTTTATTTCGGAATTTAGGTTGCTTGTTTGTGGTATACAAAAAGGGTGTATTTTTAATTACTCCAAATTTAAAGGATGTGTTCAGTCCATGAAACTGGAAGAACTTTCTCTAAAAACAATAGGACCAAATAACTAAAAAAAAAACAATCAAAGAGATCACGTGATCAGTTTAGTAAGGGATGACCAAAATTTAGTGGCGTATTTCGACACAATATGTTTCTTAGAGAAGTTTGTGCAGTTTCATGGACTGAACACAGACTGAATAAAAAGCTCGTATCACAGAATTCATAATCGTTACGGCAGTTGATTTGCTTTTAAGGGCAACATTTTTGCTGCGATGTGTGGCTACAATATTTCTGACCGACCGTGACAAAAAAAAATCTGTTAGAGTCAGCTAGATTATGAAATATACGACAATATTTTAAGTATGACCCAGCAAGGTACATTTCTATCGAGAAACATAAAAAACCCTCTAAAGAGCAAAATACTATCTTTCTAAAGACATTGAAAGCGCATTTTTCATAGTATTTCCTTCTCTGGTTAGTAACTTTTTCAGTCACTCTGTCTAAATGCAAGAGGAAAATTAGTTTTGCCTTATTTAGGTCTTCTAAATAAGAGATCTAATGGCTGAACGGCGGAAACCAGCCTTAATTACCAACATTAGTTACGGTTGTTTTAGACCGCGCTTCTATTAGTCTGCTTTGCTTTTTAGGGTTTCGTACCTCAAAAGGAAAAAAAATTTAAAAAAATCGGACTAAAAACATTAAAACGGACTAAAAAGTTAAAAAATAAATTCTTCTGTACATATTTATAACCCTACCTACAGAAATTTTAAACCTAAAATTTTGTAAAATTTATCATCCATATTGTCTTCGCGTCCGACTTACCTCAGTGTCTCAAGACGAAAGTCTATGAACAGTGTGTGTTGCCAGTGATGACTTACGGCAGTGAAACGTGGTCCTTAACTATAGGTCTCATAAGGAGGCTCAAGGTCACCCAGCGTGCAATGGAGAGAGCCATGCTCGGCGTTTCTCTACGTGATCGAATCAGAAACGAGGAGATCCGTAGGAGAACTAAAGTAACCGACATCGCTCGAAGGATTGCTCAGCTGAAGTGGCAATGGGCGGGACACATAGCGAGAAGAACCGATGGCCGTTGGGGCGGAAAGGTTCTGGAATGGCGACCGCGCACCGGACGATGCTCCGTGGGTAGGCCCCCGACAAGGTGGACCGACGATCTGGTGAAGGTGGCGGGAAGCCAGTGGATGCAGGCAGCGCGGGACCGATCGTCGTGGAGATCCTTAGGGGAGGCCTATACCCAGCAGTGGGTGTCGTGCTGCTGATATGATGATGATGATGATTGTCTTTAGCATGCGCCCCGCGTTTTTAGGTTTAAAATTTCTGTAGGTAGGGTTATAAATATGTACAGAAGAATTTATTTTTTACTTTTTAGTCCGTTTTAACGTTTTTAGTCCGATTTTTTTTTGGTAATAATTTAGTCCGTTTTAAAAACGTGTTTTTTAAAAAAGTATTTTTTTCAGTAAATTATTATTTTCTGCTTTTTATTTAACAAGCTAAGACTAAAAATATACCATCTCCTATCGGAGCACTTGTCAAGACGATTCAAACGAGCCCAAACTCGATGGGGTTGCATGGTTTTATTACAGAGTCCCAGTGGCCTTCTGCCGGTTCCATCAGCAGACCCTGGAAACTATTTCCCAACAAAGTACTCGTCAAGTCGATTCAAACGAGCCCAAACTCGATGGGGTTGCATGATTTTATTCTAAAGTTTCTATGGCTTTCCTCCGACTCCATTATCAGATCCTCGGACACTATTTCCCATTAAAGTACTCGTCAAGATGATTCAAACGAGCCCAAACTCGATAGGATTGCATGGTTTTCTTACCGAGTTCCAGTGGCCTTCTTTCGGCTCCATCATCAGACCCTGGACACTATTTCCCAACAAAGTACTCGTCAAGACGATTCAAACGAGCCCAATCTCGATGGGGTAGCGTGGTTTTATTAAAGAGTTCCTGTGTCCTTCTTCCGGCTCCATCATCAGACCCTGGAAACTATTTCCCGACAAAGAACTCGTTAAGACGATTCAAACGAGCCCAAATTTGATGGGGTCGCATGGTTTCAATATTGAGTTCCTATGGCATGGCCTTTCGGCTTCAATATCAGACTCTGGATCTCGTCTCCCATTAGAGTACTCGTCAAGACACTATTCTAACGAGCCCAAACACGATGGGCTTGTATGGTTTCATCATAGAGTTCCTGTGGCCTTCTTCCGGCTTCATCATCAGATCAGCTCGATGACACCATAATATCGCATTGCCTTCCAGTTCTGACCTATGTTCAAAGTTTCAAGTCTCTAGCTCATCGGGAAGCTAGTATAAAATCGTTCGAAAACTTTGTGGGGAAACAAACAAACAAACTAACGAACGAACACACAAACGAGAAAGCAACCTAATAAAAACGTGTTAAAAAACGGAACCCTTACAGGTTCACATTGTTGTCCGTCTGTCTGTCTCTGGAATGCGTAGAGGTATCGAGTTGAAATTAAAACCATAATATACTCAATTTAAGTTTCTTGAAACTGTGTAAAAATCAAACTTCTAAGTTACCGTGAAGAAAAGATACGGTCGCTTATGCCGCAAAAAACGCATATTTCCAGACTCTCAAGGGAATCACAATTTATAGGGCTTCCCGTCTTTGAAATTTGGCAAGTACCTAATATCGTCTCGAATACAGGGAAAAGTCTGAAAACGAATACATTTGTAATTAAATCATAAAAAATACAGTCTTTATTTAAGTACCTTCAAAGTACGGAACCCTCAGCCCACCACCGAGGGTTCCATATTGTGTAGGTTGAGTCTAACTCGCACTTGTCTGGATTTTTAAAGTTAGCAGTGACAAATTTTAATGCATCGCTGGCTTCGCTGCGGCTGCGTTGAAACTTTAAGAATCTTTGATTTTTTGATTGACTTTTTCCAATACATGTCTATTGGAAAACATTTCTCACGTTAACATTACTCGTGAAAATCACACAGATCCCCAGCTTCGCTACGTATTCTTTATCGCACATTTTAGTCAGAAAGAGACACACTGCGTTGCATAATTTCGCTAAGTATCTTCACAAGTTCTTGTACAGCACAGCGAAAACGCAAACCTTATGGGGTATTTACATGGAGCGACTTGGCAGGTGACTTTAGTTAATTAGCTCTTTTTATCGACCATCACTTGTAAAATCTAACCGCAAACCAGACTTCAATGAGGTGGCGCTTCCATTTTACAAGCGATTTTCGATAAAAAGCCGTAATTGACTAAAGTCGCCTGCCAATGTTGCTTCCAAGCCGACTCGTGTAAATACCCCATAAGTATCCTCACATCGCTCAGTTTTCTAGCACAGTGAAAACGCAACCTTAGACTCTATATTTTGTCAGATAAAATGCTGACCAGCCGCGCGCTGCTAAAACGATGTGTAATAGGGAATGCAATAGGGAATATGCATCAATTTTTTTTATCAAAATCAAAAGTATAATGCGTGAGAAAATCAACTGTAATATTAAAACTTTTTACTTGCGTTTTTTCTCGTGATATAGTTACTTGAGGTTAGAACGCAGCAGCAACCGCCGAAAACGCTCTATACATAACGGACATGATATATGACGTCACATGTCACGTTTTAGGCGCGCGTTTACTATGAAGTTAGCCAAGAATTTTCAATTATCTCCCTAAATTTTGCGTTTAAGTAACATATGTGTCATACAAACAATATTTTTTCATACAAACACTATTAAAGCCGCACAACTTTCGCCACACGGCAAAAATCGACCGTGTAAATGGCAATTAGGCCTAGGCCGCAGGTGACTGAACAAAATTAACTGATCCGGTGGCCAAAACTGGAACTACGTTATTTATTACATATTCTTGCCTAGGCTGCGCCATCAACTACATAGACGACAGCAGCGACGCCATCACCTGCGATTCCATTTTGAAAGTTACTTGCTAGGTGGCTAAAGTCGACCGTCACATGTCACATGTGACTTAAGTCGACCCATGTAAATAGCCCATTACCAAATACTTAATTTAAGAGCCTTGTGTCCCAAATGGCTGCCAAACGCGGTGTTAATGGTAACATATGTCACTCTAATACGACTATGTGTTACCGAAAGATATGAGATTCGTGTCCCACACAGTTATGGGATTGTAGTTTGGGGTTCTGCGAAAGATTGATGGCGTTTTTATTACGGGATATTTGCCAAAAGCCTTTTTTATAGCAAATAAGGAGATTAATTCTGTTAAGTGATGCCACATCCTATAAAAATAATGAGTGGGTACGTAATTTATAATAGGTCGACAAGACGCGATTGAAGTTAAAGTAGGTGCTTGAATAAGTACGTCAATTTCGATTATACCAAGACATTTAGTCTTAAAAATTTAGTTTTAACAACTTATTCGGTAATAACTCCTATTTAATATCCAGCTTTCTGCAATAGGGTATAAGCATCATTTTTTTTTGTATCAAAATCAAAAGTATAATGCGTGAGAAAATCAACTGTAATATTAAAACTTTTCTCTTGCGTTTTTTTCTCGTGATATACCTAGTTACTTGAAGTTAGCACGCAGCAGCACCTGCCGAAAACGCTCTATACAAAACGGACATGATTTGTGACGTCACATATGTCACGTTTCAGGTGAGTTTTTATGGAGTTAGCCAAGATTTTTCAATTATTTTCAACTATCCCTAAATTTTGCGTTTAAGTAGGTACATATGTGTTATACAAAATATTTTTTCCTTTTTGATATTCTATCTGACTGTTAAGTGCATTATATCCGAAAATGAAAAAATAACGTTATTTTTCCCTGATTTCATCTTGTAATAAAACTTAAATAATATACATTGTTTTTTTCTGTTCCATAATGTTTTTATACGTGTCCGAAACGATCAAGCTCAAATTTATCAAAATCGGTGACTTATGCATATTCCCTATTGTGGGAAATAATTCCCGAATTTTTTTAAAGTCCTCGACTACCAGGTACACCGTAAGCACCTAAGGCACCTTACACACGACTGTTACTCGGAGACAACGATGTGTGTCGACAGTCGAGATTGTCGAGATTCACCTCGACCACGACATCCTCAGACATCCCTCAGCCACGATCTCACCGCGCGCACGACCTGCGTCTTTGCGTCTCGGCAACCACTTTGCGCTGTCTCGATGTCTCCTCCTCTCAGCTCATCGTCGCGACCGCGCCGCGCAGTGGTTGCCAAGAAGCAAGACGCAAGACGCGCGTGCGCTGAGATTGTGGGATGGAGGATGGAGGGATGTCGACTACTCAAATGGCCAACATTCTACGCGTTCGAACGCTACGCTTTCAAAATAAAGAGTAAACTATATAATTACGTGCCGAAAGCTTGTCGATTCTATAAAATCTGTGATTTACATAAGTCTGCGACATGTGATTTAACCGTTTATTGCTCATTTCTAAGCTTTTAAATCGTAATCATTAATCTTTATTTGCATAAAACACGGTAACAAGGATGTTAATTAGAGCGTAGCACCATACATGTTTTGTCATGTACATACATAAAAAAATAATATTAAAATTATAAATGTCATTGACAATTTATAGAATTATTTTACAAAAAACATTAATTATTAAATTCAGGATCAAAGCCATCGTCCACAGACTCCACAGAGAAAAATAATTGACTGAAAAAAATATTTTTTTAAAACACGTTTTTAAAAAGGACTAAATTATTACAAAAAAATCGGACTAAAAATATTAAAACGGACAAGTAAAAACAAACTAAAAAGTAAAAAATAAATTCTACTGTAAATATTTATAACCCTAATAACCTATACCTACCTACAGAAATTTTAAACCTAAAAATTTTTAACCAAAAAACGTGGGGCGCATGCTATAGACAATATCGATGATAAATTTTACAAAACGCGCCCCACGTTTTTAGGTTTAAAATTTTTAGGTTTAAAATTTCTGTAGGTAGGTATAGGTTATTAGGGTTATTAATATTTACAGTAGAATTTATTTTTTACTTTTTAGTTTGTTTTTACTTGTCCGTTTTAATATTTTTAGTCCGATTTATTTGTAATAATTTAGTCCTTTTTAAAAACGTGTTTTAAAAAAATATTTTTTTAGTAAATTATTTTTCTCTGTGGAGTCTGTGGACGATGGCTTTGATCCTGAATTTAATAATTAATGTTTTTTGTAAAATAATTCTATACATTTTTTCTTATTTTTTTTTACTTGTCCGTTTTAATATTTTTAGTCCGATTTTTTGTAATAATTTAGTCCGTTTTAAAAACGTGTTTTTAAAAACTTTTTTTTTTCAGTAAATTATTGAAATAAAACAATTTTTAACGGATACTAGCGCGGTTTTATTGAAAGTTCTTTGGTAATTAGTTGGTATTTGGTTTGATTTTTGGTTTTCCCGACGTTTCGGCACCTTTGCAGCTGCCGTGGTCACGGGGGACTGAAGCCACCCTGGAAACTATTTCCCAACAAAGAACTCGTCAACACGATTCAAACGAACCCAAACTCGATGGCGTTGCATGGTTTTATTACAGAGTCCCAGTGCCCTTCTTCCTGCTCCATCATCAGACCCTGGAAACTATTTCCCAATAAAGAACTCGTCAAGATGATTCAAACTAGCCCAAACTTGATGAGGTTGAATGGTTTTATTATAGAGTTCCATTGGCCTTCCTCCGGCTCCATCATCAGACCCTGGACAATATTTTTCAACAAACTCCTCGTCAAGGCGATTCAAACGAGCCCAAACTCGACGGGGTAGCGTGGTTTTATGAAAGAGTTTCTATGGCCTTCTTCCGGCTCCATCATCAGATCCTCGGACACTATTTTCCAACAAAGTACTCGTCAAGACGATTCAAACGAGTCCAAATTCGATGGGGTAGCGTGGTTTTATCATAGAGTTCTTATGGCCTTCTTCCGGCTCCATCATCAGATCCTCGGACACTTTTTCCCAACAAAGTACTCGTCAAGACGATTCAAACGAGCCCAAACTCGATGGGGTAACGTGGTTTTATCAAAGAGTTCCTATTGCCTTCTTCCGGCTCCATCATCAGATCCTTGAACACTTTTTCTCAACAAAGTACTCGTCAAGACGATTCTCTCGATGGGATTGCACGGTTTCAATATTGAGTTCCTTTGGCATGGCCTTCCAGCTTCATCATCAGACCCTGGACCTTATCTCCCATTAGTTTTCTCGTCAAGACGATTCTAACAAGCCTAATCACAATGGAGTTGTATGGTTGCATCACTAAGTTCCTGTGGCCTTCTTCCAGTTCCATCATCAGATCAGCTCAATGACACCATAATATTGCATTGTATTCCAGTTCTGACCTATGTTCAAAGTTTCAAGTCTCTAGCTCATCGGGAAGCTAGTTTAAAATCGTTCGCAAACTTTGCGGACAAACAAACAAACGAGAAAGCAACCTAATAAAAACGTGTTAATAATAAGATATCAGCGATGAATCATATTTAAATTACCAATAATAAAGTAAAGTATCTACCTAAAGTAAGCGTAGCGTTCAAACGTATAGAACGTTGGCCATTTGAGTAGGGGGGCTATACCGTCACGCCACGCGTCGTAATCTGTCACTCGTCTGTAAGCTCCCTAATACCCCGTACCAGGCGTAATGGACAAGACCGCAGCTGATAAACGACACACCCGCGGTTTGTGCTGTTTCTGACACAACTTAAATGTCGGGTTTTACGAATAATGTCATTGAGATAATGTAGGTATTGCCTAATGTATTTAGTTCTGAATAATTGACCGAGCGAAGTATTTCTGCTTTAGCTTGGACAAAAATGATTTCGTATGTCTGTCCCTGTTCTCCTCTACAGGTCGCATTTCTCAACTGATTCTTGTGAAATTTTGTGAGCAGGTTCGATAATTATAAAGATTTTTTTGTTAAGTCAGTTTTTTTTTAAATTTTTCAAAATGGCGGAGATAACGTTAAACCAATTGTTCTCTACAAAGCGCACTGTCAAAAGTGAGGCAATAAACAGCCAAAATGGCTCCGTTTTCAGATTTTTATTCCCCATTATTACCTAATCATACCGAATAAGTACAAAACAGTTTCAATTTTCCTACATTTAGGAGATTATTTACTATGGATTTTAGTTACGATTAGGTAACGTGTGAAGGATATAATAAATCTGAAAACTAAGCCATTTTGGATTAGTATTAGTTGCCTCACTTTGGATACGAGGACACGGATTCTAGGTATTATTATTGTAAGCTAGTTTCTAGCAATTTGTTACAGTTCTTAATTTTGTTTCCAGTTAAGGATCCATTCTAATATTATTGTAATCTTACATTCTTGTACCGATTTGATCAACTTTTATTTTTAGATATTAAATATATCACAAATATAACTGTCATAATACAATGGATTTTGGTTAAAACATTTATCATGATGCCAGCAACGATATTTTTACAGTCATCATCAGGAAATCTACGACGAAAGTAATTTAGTCAGAAATTGTTTAGTTTGATAATAAGTTTTAGCCCTTTTCAGCCGACTTTAGAGGCTTTTTGTTTAACTGTCAATCAATCAAATCTTTTAGAAAAAAAAACACGACTGCCCTGCCAAAAATGAACTAAAAAGTAAAATAACCTGCCAAAAAGTTATTTTACTTTTTAGTGCTGCCCTGCCAAAAATGAACTAAAAAGGAAAATGTTATTGCTGTCGGGGGACCGTTTTTTGGAACAATTTTTAATCAAAGAGGTCCCCTGACTGCAATGACAGTTGTTATTCAACTTTTTAGTTCGTTTTTGACAGGGCAGTCGTGTTTTTATTTTATTTTTAATTGATTTATTTTTATTTCACTCATTTTAGTGGCAAATTATGCCCATATTGTAATAATTGAAGAAAAACATTTTTTTTCACATTTTGAAAATGGAGTCGTATAGTCGCCATATTGATTTAAAAAAAATAGCTAGTATCACTCGGAATGATGTAAAGATTCTAACGATACCATTCATCTTAATCTATTGAGTCATTTAGAAGATATGGTGAAATAAAGAAACTCATATACCCACAAACATATGAACCCTGAATACATATACACTCCTTTTTGAGCAGTCGTGTAAAAAAGGACCAAAACACCGTGCCCCATTGTACGGAAACCATTCAAATACTCTTGAAAGTTAGTACTTTTGTTGGAAATATTCGCGCCAAGTCAAACATTACGTCGTTAGGCAAGTTTGTCCCCATTTCGGATAGTTAGGCACGTGGTTTGAATTAAACCTCGTCTAAAATGTGAATAAATTTTGGCTAATGTTACATTTTCTATTCATTTACTGTAGGATTTCGGATCTCGAGGAGTTCGGTAAACAGTGGTCAATTACCCGCTCGGAATTTTATAAAAATGCATTCAAATTTATGAAACTATATAGCTGCGTTCTGATTTTAATAATAATTATTGAATTAAATTAATTAAAGTGAATTAGAAAACACGATCTTGCTACTGAATTACCACCAGCAAGACAGCAACACACCTTGCACCTTCACCGATTAGGCTACTCTACACGCGTTCCGCCCCAACCCGGAGCATCCTCAGGAGTTAGATCGTGCGTAAACCAACACCGATCCCTATCTAACTCCTGAGGATGCTCCGGGTTGGGGCGAAACTCGTGTAGAGTAGTCTAATTAATTGGTGAAGGTGCAAGGTGTGTTGCTGTCTTGCTAAATGCAGGTATTGTGCACTGATATTTTGTGGTGTGCATGTGCATATTTTTGCGGGCGGGCGGGCGGTGCATCTTGCATAAATATTTTTTGCGGAAGTAAGCAAAATAAACAAGATGTTATGGATGAAAAATCTTTGGTTACTCTGTGCATATCAAGCTTTTCAAAAGAAGATATTGACAATGCCAAGACTTTGCTATTCACCGCCATATCTCAACGTAAAATTGCAAGAAAAAAGGCGATGAAATCCTATAAGGACCTATATGACGTAATTACGGTTTTTAAGGAGACCGATCCAGATGATTTGCCGGTTTTTGTGGCTAAAGAATTGCAGAAGCTGCCGCCATTAACTTTCGACCATATTGATGCATCAAGATTGTTAAAAGATTTGCTCGTGCTAAAGAGTGAAGTGCAGAAAATTAAGGAAACGCATGCAACGCAACAACAATTGCAGGAAATTAAAGATGAAATGTTGAACCTAAAACATAATAATAGGCAAGATTTTTTCGTTACTCAGAAAAGAGGAGGTGGTTGTGAAAACAGTTTTTGTCTCGATAACGAGCCGCTTGGGCAGCAACAAAGTACGACACCACAACAGAATGAGTCAGATGACGGCGGCACTGCGGACCTGCATTCTTGTTTTCACTCGCCGCAATCAGACATAATTACGGATTTTTCACCAACGAATGATAATGCTAGCGCGGCGGCTCCGTTGAAAAATAACGTCGAAACTACCACTACTACTACCAGTGCGGAAAATAAAGTGCAGTCAGATACTGCACAGATGGGGTAGATACCCCGTCCGCGAGAAAATCTGCAACCTTAGCTGACATAGTGGCTGGAGAGAAGGAATGTCAGTCGAAAGATAAGCCGCCTTTGCCAGAAGAGTGGCATATTGTTGAACATAAACGGGTCAGGAATAGGAACCGTTTTGTTAGTATCCAGGGCAAAGCCACTACTGATCCATCTGTCAAGTTTAAAGCCGCGGATATAAAAATCCCCCTATTTATAAACAATGTAGACAAAGAGGTGACGGAGAACGATATAACTGAGTACATTCGTAGAAAAACACAGATTGACGTGAACCTGCGAAAAGTAAATTCTAAACAACAAAAACAATACTGTGCCTACATTGTTTACATTCCTAAAAACAAACTATCTTCGTTTCTGAACGATTCGTTTTGGCCTGAAGGGGTGACATTTCGCCGTTTTGTTAATCGTAAACAAACGAGTGATGAATTTAGAAATAACAAATCTCAGTCATGAATAATAGTACTACAAAATTTATCACTTTCAATTGTAAGTCACTGGTAAGGTCTATTGACTGTATACGCGCACTGTGTCAGACCGCGGATCTGATTGCTCTGCAGGAGACATGTCTGCTGCCGCATGATATACCTCTGCTGGGCACCGTTCACCCAGAATTTGAATACACTGGAAAATCAGCTGTTGATACGTCGGCGGGAATACTTCGTGGGCGTCCCTACGGCGGCGTCGCTATACTGTGGCGAAAAGGTGTTTTTCACTCCGTAACGTCAGTGCAGTGTTCTAGTGACCGGCTCATTGCTATTAAAATAACCACAACGCAGTGTTCTTTCTTAGTGTTTTCTATATATATGCCTACTGACGAACCGACGCACCTAGTGGATTTTGCACATTGTTTGGGTGAGTTGAACGCTATTATTGACAGTTGTGATGTTGAAAACGCGTATCTTCTTGGCGACTTCAATGCTCATCCGGGTAGGCAGTTTGGTGTAGAATTGAATAATTTCTGTGTAGATCAAAACTGGATTTGTGTAGATATTGAAATACTAGGCGTAGACTCAGGCTCCTATACATACTTGAGTGATAGTCATGGGACCACTAGCTGGCTAGACCATTGTGTAGTTACCCAGGGTACGAGACATACAGTTGTGAATGTATCAATCAACTATAATACGTTTTGGTCTGACCACTTTCCATTGGAATTGCAGTGCGACCTTAATATATTAAGACCTAAAACTGTGTACCGTAATAATGCCAGTAATGGAATCATATGGGGTGATAGGGACGCTTCTCAAATATCCTTATATACTGATTATTGTAATGCAAAACTAAAACAAATTGATTTTCCTGAGGTTTTTGCGGAGTGTGCCGACACTATGTGTAATAATCCGAAGCATAATAGTATCTTGTTTGATATGTATAACAATATTATCAATACATTAAATGAAGCTTCTTTATGTAGTTCCAATAGGAAAACATGTAATCGCAGAAGGAAACATAATATATGTGGTTGGAATAAACATGTAAAGAGTGCACATAGTGAGGCTCGAATGTGGTTTCATTATTGGGTTTTGTATAATAAACCTCGTGAAGGGTATGTGTACAATAAGATGTGTGAGTCTAGAAGCACCTTTAAATCTAAGTTGAAATGGTGTCAGACAAATGAACAACAAATAAAATTGGACATTTTGGCTATGCATCATACTAAAAAAGAGTTTTCTAGTTTTTGGAAACATACAAAAAAGTTTAATCCTAAGTCATGTATTCCAGTGAGCGTTGAAGGATTAAATGATCCTTCACTGATAGCTGAAATGTTCAAAGATCATTTTAGAGTAGAGTCACCTTTGGGCCCACCTGTTTTTGTAAACGACACAGCTCAACCAAGTGGCAACTGTCCTGGTGAAAAATCAGTCATGATTACAGCAAAGGATATTAGATCTGTTTTAAGAAAAATGACTCGAGGCAAATCTCCTGGACACGATTACTTAAGTATTGAACATCTGCAATATGCAGGTCCACACATGCCTCGAGTTCTGGCAATGTTTTTCTCCCTTTGTTTGAGTCATGGATACTTACCAGACAGTATGTTAAAAACCCTGGTTGTGCCTATAGCTAAAAATAAGACGGGCAATACTAGTGATAAATGTAATTACCGACCAATTTCACTTGCAACCATAGTGTCTAAGGTGCTGGACAGGCTGCTTGACCAGCAGTTGGGCAAACATGTCAGGCTTCATGATGCCCAGTTTGGATTTAGGCCGGGTCTATCAACTGAATCCGCTGTCCTGTGCCTCAAGCAGACTGTGCAGTATTACACCACCAGGAGTACACCTGTATATGCCCTTTTTTTAGACCTGTCAAAGGCTTTTGACTTGGTACAATATGATGTTCTTTGGAAAAAACTCTGTGATGACACTAACCTGCCTCATGATTATGTTTGTATTTTAAAGTACTGGTATGCAAACCAACAAAATTTTGTAAAATGGTCAGGAGAGTTGTCAAGTGTGTACAGGTTGGAATGTGGGGTGAGGCAAGGTGGAATAAGCTCTCCCACACTTTTCAACCTGTACATAAATAAACTGATCGTTGAACTCAGCAGCGCTGGAGTCGGCTGTTCTATTGACGGTACCCTTGTCAATAACATAAGTTATGCCGACGATATGGTGCTGCTGTGCCCATCGGTCAGCGCTCTCAAAAAACTTATCGACATCTGTGAGCGATTTGCAGAATCACATGGTCTTAGGTACAACACAGCTAAAAGTGAATTATTAGTTTTTAAAGCTAATAACAAGACATATAAAGTTCCTCCTGTGAAATTAAATGGGGTTCCTCTTAGGCGTGTACAAAGTTTCAAGTACCTGGGACATTGGGTAACCGAGTCGCTCAAGGATGACCTTGATATCGAGCGGGAGCGTAGGGCACTGTGTATAAGAGCTAATATGCTTTCTCGCAGGTTTGCACGATGTACAAAGCAAGTTAAAATAACCCTTTTTAAAACTTTTTGTCACTCACTGTACACGTGCAGCCTGTGGATGAATTACACCCAAGGAGCATACAGGACCCTGCGCACCCAATATAACAACGCCTTTAGGGGGTTGATGGGGCTGCCTCGCTATTGCAGTGCATCAGGGATGCTAGCCACGGCGGAGGTAGATAGCTTCGCAGCCATCATAAGAAAGCGCATTGCATCCCTGATCCATCGGGTGCGGGGCAGCTCCAACAGTCTCCTACAAACGGTTGCGGCGAGGCTGGACGTGGATAGTGCAATTATGCAACACTGGACGCGCGTCCACCTCTCGAAGGACACTAAGCCGTCCTATAATAATAATTTTATAAATCATATTGTGTAGTGTAGGTAATATGGACTTACGTCTGAAATAAATGATTTTTATTTTATTTATTTATTTATAATTTCCGCCTTTCGCCAAGTGACGCCCGATTTTATCAAATATTTATCTAAGGATACTATAAAACTAGTAAAATATGTAGCTGTGTAGTTTATACTGACCTTTTTCTTTGCATGTGGGTACGCAATCTCGTACGACAGTAAGCTCACTGACGTATTTCTGAAACAATAAAAAAGAGCTTAAAGACTATTATTTAATTATTCATTTTATTGAATAGGAACATCTGTTTAATTTTCTGCGGACTTCAGTTTATATTATTTGTTTTGGAATGAATTTCCCCGTTCATGAAAATACATATCGTCGATGGGCGTGCAATACCGCGCAAGAGCAGTTTGCAATAACACGTACTTATGTTTTTTTATAGGACGCAGAAAAATCTTTATAGTCCGTGAGCCCGCGACACTATTTCCTACGTCATATGACATCACGATGAAATGCATGGCACACAGTCGGAAAAGTTGTGCTGAACGAGGATCAGAAGATTATCGCAAATAAAATTGGCCGGAAGTTTAAGAAAACCCTTCACTTCCGGTCATAATTTTAAGGTTATATTTACGCCATGTGACATCAGTACGAGACCCGTGGCATCATTTAGTTTTCAATCGTAGAGAGAGTAAACATAAGTCTGTCAGTTCTATCTAAAACGACTAAAATACAAAAAAATAAGTTTAAGGTATTCTCTGAGCTTCAAAATTAGAATCTGGAAACTAAACCCAAAACCTTAGGTATAGTAAGCAACTTTATATTTCCAGGTTTTCATCATCAATACTGCAGTTAATATTTCGAATATACTCGTATTATAAGTACCTATTATTTGAAATTCTGAAATGCTTCTAATAATTTCTAAAACAAAATATTTTTTGCTCCCAGAAAAGCGACACGAACGCGCCATGAGCTTAGGGATTTTATTTACGATCTGGGAGATTATTAATATTAGATTTTCACAAATATTTGGCGGATATTAAAAGGCTTTACGACCTTACAGGCTTTTTACGATATTAACTTTATTTTTATACTCCATTCAATATTGACTAAGACACAGCAAGTTGTTAATTGTGCAATTTTGAGAGGTCTTTTTATAGCTAGAGTAATGGTTTGAGAGGATTTTTATATCTTTTATATTTTGAACTACCCTCTAACAAAGGGAAGATTTGCTTTACATTTGGTACAGAGGGTGTATTTTTATTCACTCTCCAAATTTTAAGGATATGTTCTAACTTTCTTTAAGAAACTTGGGTCAAATATGTAAAAAAAAACTTTCCATACAAATCAAAGATATCACGTGATTAGTTTAGTATGCGATGACCAATATTTTGTGTTGTATTTCGACACATTTTTCACGGAAAAAGTTGCTCATTTTCATGGACAGAACACATTCTTAAAATTTGGAGAGTGAATAAAAATGCTGCCTGTATATTTTCAGACAGCAATAACTCAGCAATACATGAAATCTTAGACAATGTCAGGCTATAATCAGAATTGCAGCATTTCTTATTGCCAGAAATATAACGGAAGTGTTTTCGAGTACGGCCAATATAGTTAGGGAGAAAAATCAAAAAATCGGCTTCCTTTACCGTTTCAACGGTATTTCGTGAGCCATTTAGGCAACATGACTTTCATAGGTATAATGGGCACGTGTGTCTAGATTATAATTCAAAATTTTTCAAAAGGTGTAAATAAAAATGTGAATGTTGGTACTGAAACAGGTGATAGGTTGAACAGGTTGCTAAAACTGAACAACTTTCTCCAAGGAACGTAGGTCGAAATACGAAAAAGAAAATTCAATACTCCCATACAAAATGTATTGATCAGCTGACCGAGTTAGGTACTATAAAACTGCAAAAAATTGTTTTTCGACCTATGGAGAAAGCTTTAGCAAACCCTGTTATAGTAGTCACATAATTTTGTTACTTTTTATATTTTGTGCTTATAAAAAACTTCAACGAAAGCAAGTTAAACATACTTTATTTTTATTCAAAAAGTTTTAGTAAAGTCGCAATTAAAATAGCTGTTTTAGCAATGTAGGTACTCCTCATTAAATCAGCCTTTAACGGTATAAATATAAATTAATTTGTTGTATTAAGCAACAAAATCACGAAAATAATGTTATAAGAAGTGTTTCAATCACACCTGAAAAGGGGAACTGAAACAGTGGTTAAAATGGCTTTAATTTACTGTGTCCAATTAAGTAAAAACAGGACAAAAAGGTCATGTTTAACCGTTAATATCAACAATATATCAAATTATATTAAAATACAGTTTAGTTTCAAAGATATTTCATGGAAACATAATCCGGGGGAAAGTGAAACATAGTAGCAATGGTCAGGGGTGACAAACTACATTTTTTTAATAACTTTATCGATGCTTTTGATGCACTGACGTCCATTATACAAAGTACGCTGGACTGGCGAACGTCACTAATCGTTTGCGCCAAGAAGCTTATACCTCCCTCCAATGGAGATTGCACGGCCAGTGTCATAGTGAAGATAGAAAAAATGTCCTTGAGTGACGTGACGGCTTATTGCAACCTCTTTCTTTAGTGTTACAATACGTGTTCGTTGTTCGTCGTTCGTTCGTTCGTGAGAAACGAAAACGTATTGTAAAACGAATAGAAAGAGATAGCAATAAGCCGTGACGTCACTAAAGAGTCTTTTTTCAATCTTCACTATGATACTAGGCATGCAATCTCCATTGTGGGTTTAAGCTTCTTGGTTTGCGCCGATTTGAAAATCGCCATATTGGCTCTGAGAGCAGCAGATTCTACTATGGCAGTGAGTGTACTTGGAACTAATTAGATCCAAGTACGCTCACTCCTCCTGAAAGCAGAATCTACTGCTCTCAGCGCCAAGGCAATTTTCAAATCGGCGCAAAAATTGCTGTCATTTCATGACTATAGCCTGTCCAGCGTACTTGTATAATGGACGTCAGTGGAATTGATGCCTACTTGCCACAAGAAACAAAACAAAGGTGTTTTCCCCTTCAAAACACCAATTGATTAAACATCAATCACGTAACGGGTTATCCCACGCGGTATTTCTAACGCGTTATTAGTTTAATCAAAACCCTCTGTGACTTGACGTTGTTAATTAATAGGCTGACTCAACAGAAACCTGTCGGGTTAACTAGTTTCGTGAAAGTTTGGGGTTAAGTGTAGACTATTTATGGAATTTGCTAGGTTATTATTACATAATAATCAATTATGTTGATCTACACTGTAGATCCTAAAGATAATCAGCTGTGATTAGTAAGTATACTGATAAACACTGTATATATTGTCGAAGGTTTTGAAATTCTTCACTTTGATGAAATAACGCTGGCTTACAGCGAAAACGTAAAGAGTACTAGAAAATTTCGCCGCTGCCATTAGCAACTCGGTAGCATAAATTGGTCAGTGCATTGGGCCGGAATCCCAAGGGTGCGGTTCGAGTCCCGTCTGAGGTGCTACAGGTGAGTCGTTTTTTTTTATAGTACTTTTTAATATATTAATTATCTTGAGTAATTTTATTGCACTTATTTTTACCAGACATTGCTACGCAGGTAGACCCCTTACAAGATGGACCAACGATCTAGTGAAGGTTGTTTGATATTTATAGAGTTCCGTACCCAAAGAGTGAAAACGGGACCCTATTACTAAGACTCAAGCAGAATAAAATAAATATTTAAGGGGAGCTCCCATACAACAAACGTGATTTGTTTGCCGTTTTTTTCTCGAAATTAATAACCACAACAGGTAGACAGCTGAAATTTTTACAGATGATGTATTTCTGTTGCCGCTATAATAATAAATACTAAAAACAATTTAAAATAAATATTTAAGGGGGGCTCCCATACAACAAACCAGTTTTTTCCCGTTTTTTGGTACGGAACCCTTCGTGCGCGAGTCCGACTCGCACTTGGCCGGTTTTTTTTTATATCTGCACAACACCAAAAGATAAGTCATTGATATTAAATACAACTCCATACTTCCACAGGTTGATAGAAAGAAAGAGACCGACAGACAGAGTTGGACATGCTGACATGCATAACATGAAACACGCTTTAGGCTGTCTGTCTATTGACGCGTAGCGAGGCGGCGGATCAGAGAAACGAGGATATATTAACCAATAAGATTGCATGAAATCTCCCCTCCGCAATCCTATTGGATAATATTTCCTCGTTTCTCCGCTCCGCCCCACCTCGCTCCGTGTCAATGGACAGGCAGCCTTAAACTTGGCACATATAGTATGGCCTTTGCCTAAAGGTTACTTATCTTTTTTTTATTTTATTGGTTCAGGGACAACAACAGCCAAGAACTTAATTACTAGTATACAAAAAAGTATATAAATAAATACAAAGACCCAATGCCCTTTAGGCCAAAAACGTTAATAAAAACCTTTAAAAGACTTTTTTAAAACTTTTTAAAGTATAAAACCATCTAAAACTAAATACTTACAGTATCCTAACAGTCTCCAAAAGAACAATGATCAATAGTGCCATCTAAAGAAATGGCAAAAGATCAAAAAGTGACAAGTTCATAAACTGACTTTTGACCTACAATAACTCCAAATTGTCTACAATAATTTATGAACCCAGTGGGAATAAAACCTTTTGTTTCAATCTGCCTTGAATTGGATCAAAGTTGGCGTAGTTCGAAGGAGTTGTAATTTAGTTAGCGGTTGTTCTCAAATACAGAACCCTTTGTATGACGGACTTATGGGAGTTTGGTTCGTGTTAGGTTGGCTGTTTTAACTCAAGGAGGAAAAATTGGCTGACTTCTATTTGTTAAGTTGGCACCCTGACCGGATGTGGATGTGTATTTAATACTAGCGGCCGCCCGCGGTTTCACCCGCGTTCCCGTTCCTGTCGGAATATCGAAATAAAAAGTATTCTATGTTTAAATCTAGGCTATCTACTATCTGTGTGCCAAATTTCAACCAAATCCGTTCAACAAACATCCAAACACACAAAGGATCATGCCGCATTCTAGGCCATGATGCGCATTAACCATACATATCTGTGACAGACTCATGTCATGTCAAAAAGGGTTAGATAACAAAATGTCATATAATAGGAAAATGTCAAACAATTATAACCCCAAACGGCTCCTTGAGATTGGGATTTCTCTTTTTTCCCGCATTATATTTTAATGATATTCTTCCCACGCAATCACTATAAAATTATACTATAGTATTTTGGTAATTTCATCAAAGCGCATCATGGCCTAGCTTGTATGGTAAAATCAGCATAATCCTTTTACATTTATAATATTAAGTCGGATTGTAATTCTAATACACAATTGATAAAAAAATACGTGGAATTTTTAGGGCCTATAGTCTAGTATTTTTAGACGGTATCACATTCCCTCGTAGTCACTGCTAGAAGTAGATAGCAAAACTGCTAAAAGTGGACATTTTTGACACATTTGCTATCTACTTCTACGAATTATATGTGTAATTTCAATACAGACCGGTTTGAGTCCCTCGGCAACAAACAGAAGTGTAGCTGCTTAAACCGAAATGTTGATTTAATAACAAAAGAAGCATCGACCCAGTCTGCCCCAGAGTGTGCAATTACTTACTCGGTGTGTGAGCCTGAAGTTTCTAATATTTCCAATAGTATACTAAGTGCTAGCAAAATTAGTTCATGTATAAAAGATGATTGTAGTAAACCAATTTCATCACAATACATTATGTATTGTGATGAAATTGGAAAGAACTTAGGCCATTTGTTACAAAATCAATTAGGGGAAAATGTCATTAATCATTGTATGCCTGGGTCAACTTTAGATGACATTATGAATATAATTGTAAAAAAAACATTCAGCGATAACACAAAATTGATAATTTTAATTGGAAATAGGGCTAATGTCACCAAAAACCAATTGATGACATATTGTAATTCCCTTTGTTCTCTGAATGTCAGTAAAGTAATATTGTTTACATTCCCCTACAGTAAAAGTTTGTCACAGGTGGAAAATAATGTAAGATTTAACTTAAATCTATCTTTAAATACAGTGGCTTTTTATAATAGCCAACAGCTGCACTTAATTGACATTAATAAATTATTTTACAATTTTTATTTGACAAAAGATAGATATTATCTGCCTTCTTCTTTTACGAGACAAATAGCATTATCGCTATCTTTTTATTTTAAACAACTAGCCAATAATTTGGCTAGGAAAACATCTGCTTCTATTGAGCAGTTAACTTCTGACATGTGCAATTCAACTTTGGAATCCGTTCCAAATAATTCTGTTAATAATTTTAGTAATAATTTAAATTACCATTTGAGACAATAGAGGCGTCCTCTAGCGCTAAGCCGACAGTAGGAAAGCCAAACTGTTTAAGAATTGTTCACCAAAATATGCAAGGCTTTTCTGGCAAAGATTTAGAAATAAGCTTATTCTTAAACTCTGAAGATATTGATGTGTTATGTGTTACTGAGCATTGGTTGAAAAAGCACGAATTAATTTTGAGTTTGGATAATTATAAAGTTGTTAGCTCACTTAATAGGAAATCTGCTATAAGAGGGGGTTCACTTATTATTCTACACAATAGTTTGCAATGTAAAGAGCGCAAAGATGTAGTATCCCTCTCAATTGAACGAACCATTGAGTTGTCTTGTGTGGAACTTGATCAAATAAATATAGTATGTGTATATAAACCCCCCAGAGCGAATTACTCTGACTTTGAGTCCACTATGGAGGAAGTCTTAAAAATAACTTGTAGGAAAAATAAAAAAGTCGTGATTTGTGGAGATTTTAACGTCGACATCTTAGATCCTAAATTAGCTAAGTTGTCGAGTAGGTTCATAAACCTATTTAAATCATTTAATTTGCTACATACTTTTAATGAACCAACGCGAATCACACCCACAACGGCAACTTGCTTAGATAATATTTTCTGTAACTGCAATGTACTTGAAAAATCAATTTTGAATTGTATTAAGTCCGACCATAGTGGACAATTAGCCTCTATTGAGCACCATCATGTTCCGTCTAAAAGGAAAATAATGTGTAGGCCAATAAAAAAACACTGTATTGAAAAATTCAGAAACAATGTCACAAGTAAAATTGAAACTTTACCAGAACCAAATTTTGAAGCCAATAACTTATATAACCATTTATTTAGCGTAGTCCGAACTGAATTTAGTGAAACTTTTAAACAAAAAGTCATCAAATGTAATGATAGTACGAAATTTAGTGACTGGGCCACACCCGGTATATATAAAAGCAGAAGGAAATTATACGAACTTTATGCAGAGAAAGCTACTTCCTGTGATCCTAACTTCATTGAATTTGTCAAGAAGTATTCACAAACATTCAGAGAAGTTTGTATTCTAGCAAAGTCCAAGTACTTTTCAAATAAAATTAAATCAGCAGATAATAAAATTAAGGCTACTTGGAACATTATTAACAAAGAAACGGGCAAATCAAAATCCAATATAAATTCCTTCTGTTTAAAAATTGGTGATCAAACTGTTGAATCTGACGATAAGGTCGCTAAAGTCTTTGAAGATTTCTTTGCTCGAATACCAATAGAAACAACCAGTACTCTTAGTGCTTGTCCCAACATCGCAGTCTCCCTCCTAGAGTCTAGTGTTGATAAGCGCAAGGAAACCTTTTTCTTTAAATATATAAATAGTGAAGATATTATTAAAGCTTTTAAAACAATTAATGTCAAAAAAACAGAAGATCTTTGGGGCATGTCAACAAGCATTATTAAATCAATAATTGATACACTAGCCCCTTACTTGGCTTTTATTTTTAACAAATGTATTGATGAAGGGGTCTTTCCTAACTTAATGAAAAATAGTTAATTGATTCCTCTTTTTAAATCTGGGGATAAAAGTGACCCAGCTAACTTTAGGCCAATATCTATACTACCAGCACTTAGTAAAATATTTGAAAAAATTATATATTCCCAATTACTAGATTATTTCACATCCAATAACATTCTTCATAAAAATCAGTTTGGATTTTCCAAAGGTAAAAATACTACTGATGCTGGAATTGCACTTCTCAAACATATTTTTGTCGCTTGGGAAGAAAAGCAAGATGTAATTGGCATTTTCTGTGACCTTTCTAAGGCATTCGATTGCGTTGATCACCAAACACTATTAAAGAAGCTAGAACATTATGGTGTCTCTGACAAATCAGTTAGCCTTATGAAATCGTATTTGTACAATAGGACTCAGAAAGTAGTGATTAATAGAACTCAATCTACTGGAGCCCCCACCAATATGGGTGTGCCACAGGGATCAATATTGGGCCCATTGCTCTTTCTAATTTATATAAATGACCTTCCCAATTACGCGAATAATTTATGTGAGATAGTACTATTTGCGGATGATACTTCTTTAGTTTTCAAAGTAAACAGAGGTAACAACTGTTCGGACGAAGTAAATAGCGCCCTCTCTAAAGTTTCATACTGGTTTAATAGCAATAATTTAGCACTTAACCCCAAAAAAACTAAATGTGTAAAATTTTCATTACCTAATGTTGAGCAGACAAAATTAAATATTAATTTGAATAACGATGAAGTCGAGTTTATTGAGAGTACAAAATTTCTAGGTATTACACTAGATTCTCGACTGCAATGGGATCCACATATTGAAGCCTTGTCAAGTAGACTTAGTTCAGCAGCATTCGCTGTTAAGAAAATAAGGCTTTTAACTGATATTGAAACGGCAAGGTTAGTATATTATAGTTATTTTCACAGTGTAATGTCTTATGGACTGCTATTGTGGGGCTCAGCTGCCAGTATTGAAAATATTTTCGTACTCCAAAAAAGAGCTGTTCGCGCCATATACAATCTTCGGCGAAGAGATAGCTTGAGAGAATTGTTTAAAGAAATAAACATCTTAACTTTGGCAGGCCAATACATATATGAAAATTTAGTTTATGTAAGGAAACACTATGATTCATTTCCTAAGAACAGCAATATTCACCAGCTGAATACAAGAAATAAAGATAAACTTGCCGTTCCAAGATTTAGGCTTGCAAAATCTAGAAGTTCATTTATGGGGAAAGGCATAGCCTTTATTAATAAAGTTCCGCAACAAGTGATTGATCTGCCTTTGCATGAATTTAAAATCCATGTTAAAAAAACGCTCATGGGTAAAGGTTATTATAAAGTAGATGATTATCTTAAAGATAAAAATGCATGGAAATGATGTAACACATAACTTGCTACTATAAGTACTTTGTTGAAGTAATATAATAAGTCTATGTTGTTGCCAATAATCCTGTCACCCTGTTGTAATTATCTGGTAACGATATATTCAAGTTTGTAAATATCGTTACTTATGGCTGTTACAGCTGATAAGTTTCTTGCGCCCGTTCTTCTTGTCAGCTAAAAAAAGTCTGGAACGGGTGGTAGGAAAATATAGACGATTCAAAAGTACTTAATAATTAAGTTTATTTGAATAAAGCTTATTTGACTTTGACTTTGACTTTGTAATGACTACGAGGGCATGTAGCAGTGGCGAAGGGTCCATACAAGCCGATTCCCATCGGCTTACCTTTGGAAATCCCACCCCAATGATCCACTATGCAGATCATAACATTTTTCATGATTTTTGTAGAGTGGCTTACCTTCGCCATAATTTCATCCCTCGCCACTGGCATGTAGTGATACCTTCTAAGATACTAGATTATGGGCCCTAAAAATTCTACGTTAAAAAATCTATTAAAAACCTCCGAGGGCCTCTGATCGATTTTTTCTGGTAAAATAATATAAAAATATAGAATTAATAAATAAATATATAAAAATAACCCCTAATGGCAGATAGGGACCATTAATCTGAACAATCATGAAATATGAAATTGCTGAAAAAAAGCTCTGAAATCGCGATAAAAACCACTATGCAGCTCTACCAACATCCCCGAAGTTCACAGCTGCTTAGTTGGTAGATTACTTTGGAGTTTGTGTTATCAGGCAAAGTTATCAGACAGCTGGTTGACAATGCTTAATACCCTTTGGATAGCTGCCAGCTATGACGTAAGCACAAAGCTACGAACTTACAAAATTAATTAACTTACCAGTGTGAAGAATATAACAAAAAAACTAGAAAAAAAAAATATCCCAATGAAGGCTTTTCAAAATAACATTTAAAAAATAAAAATGGTAACTATTTGCCTCACTAGATGGCGTTGATAGAAAGAGAAGTGTCGAAATTGGTTTTTAAAATAAACAGCCTGTACCAAAAGAAAAATATTAAAAACACGACTGATCTGCCAAAAACGAACTAAAAAGTTAAACAACAAGTGTCATTGCACTCGGGGGGACCTTATTATGGAACAATTTTTGATCAAAGAGATCCCCCGACTGCAATGACACTTGTTGTTTAACTTTTTAGGTCGTTTTTGGCAGGGCAGTCGTGTTTTTAATATTTTATTAATTTATTTATTTTTATTTCAAACATTTTAGTGACATTTTATATAGTTTTGGAAGTTGCTCATCAAGGCCTTTCATTTGATGCCCATGATTGTAATAATAGAAGAATTTTTTTTTTACATTTGAAAATGGCGTCGTACAGTCGCCATATTAATGTTTTCTAAAAAAATATAGTCAGTGTCACTCAGCATGCCGTAAAATTCTTACGATACTCCATTTATTCAAAAAACAGTTCAGGCACTTAGAAGTTATGGTGGAATAAAGAAACTCACATACCCACAAACATACATTAACCCTGAACACAATACACTCTTTTTGCTTTGGGCAGTCGTGTAAAAAAGCAAGTACGCGATCGCTGGCTGACATCTACCGAAAGAGAAACATTTCAGTCTGCCTGAGTACTCTTAGAAGCTTAGTAAAAAAATTACATTGACACGTATATTTTTATCAACGCCATCTATCGAGCCTACAGTTTTTTGTCATTTTGAAAAGCCCTCATTACTGGGATACCGGCTTTCTTTATAGATTGACCATTACTCATGTTTAACTGCCCACTACTGGGGCAGAGGCATTCCTTACGGGTGGATAAGGAGGATAGGCCATAGTCCATCACGCTGGCCCAATGCAGATTGGACGGCTTAACGTGCCTTATAAAGCACGGAGGAACTTGTAATGATAAATTTTTGGTCACCCATCCCATGACCGACCCTTGCGAAAGTTGCTTAACATCCGCAATCGCTGGGTCAGGCGCTATTACCGCTGCGCCGCCAAGCTCCTCGTATTTCAATCAAAACACCCCATACAGGTACGAAGGTTGGTTTGACTGTGTAAGAAGAAACAATTTTTTTCGACATATTTTGTTTTATTTCTCTACATAATCTTTTTGTAGCTCTGCGTATTTAATCCAAGGAAGTTCTTAACTCCTTAACCCATTATTTTTTTCTTTCATCGCCTGAAAACTGTGTAACTGAAATGAGGGCCCATTTCAGACACCAACGATTGACTTAATGAAAATGTGGTGTAAATATTCCCAAAGAGTATCTTTTTAAGATAAAAAAACCGGCCAAGTGCGAGTCGGACTCGCGCACGAAGGGTTCCGTACCAAAAACTGCAAAAATAAACTGTTTGTTGTATGGCAGCCTCCCTTAAATATGTATTTTATTCTGTTTTTAGTATTTGTTGTTATAGCGGCAACAAAAATACATCATCTGTGAAAATTTCAACTATCTAGCTATCATGGTTCATGAGATACAGCCTGGTGACCGACAGACAGACAGACAGACGGACAGACAGACAGACAGACAGACGGACAGCGGAGTCTTAGTAATAGGGTCCCGTTTTTACCCTTTGGCTACGGAACCCTAAAAATGAACAATTAAAAAAGTATTTCTTCTTTTCAAAGTCATGGACTTATCAAACCGCCCTCGTACAAGCAAAATATATCAATAAGTTTTTTACATTCATTACCAAAATAATGAATGTAAAAAACATTTGTACGAGAAAATACCTAAGTATAACCGAACTATTTTCAGCCGCGGTGCCCTCAACACGAAACTGCACTCAGTTTCAGCTGACGAGTTTGCAGTTGTTTAGCTTTTCGTCACAACACTAGTGATTTATGTAGCATGAAAATATTGGGTCATTTGTCAACTCTTTTGCGGAATACAGTTTTGCTGCAAACAATTATTTGTGGTTATTTATTTAATACTTAGGTACATTATTTCTGCAGGCTTTTTACATTTGTTTTAATGGCTTTGTTCTATAATTTATAACATTTGAGTTTCATATTTTATTTATCATAGTAGTAGATCATCATACTAAGTGGTATGGGGCCGATTCTCACCCGATAGACAAAATGTCGAAATAGAGATATTTCGAAATAAAATGGCGAATTCGCCATTTTGTCCATTGAAACTTGTTTTTGGTATTCTCGAAATGTCACATATCATTTATCATATCACATGTCACATCATAGAGATATGTCGATGGCTAGCCCTCGACATGCAACGTGTGGTCGACAGCGGTAGAGATTGAATATCTTGAACGTTACGTCGTGATTATGTCAGTCGAAGTGTCGAATTGTCTCTTTCATATGAGATGGGTGATCATTTGGGACTGCAGTAACGAATGTTAAGCTACTTTTGAAGAGGCTGGTTACGAGATGGGTGACTATTTGGGACTGCGATGACAAATGTTAAGCAATTCTAGGAAATGGCCGGGTGTGATATGAATGACCGTTTGTGACTGCGATGCGACGAAAGTAAAAAAACTTTAAATAAGGCCAGGAGTAAGATGTTGTAACCATTTTGAAAAAAGATCGGGTTTAGGATGGGTGGCCGACGATACCAGAAGTAATCAATTTTAAACAACGTTTTCGATGACTGGGTATGAGATGGGTGACCGTTTGAGACTTCGATAACGATAGTTTTTTTAATATTATTTATTTATTGCAAACATGTAGTAGCGTACATACAAGATAAAATCTTAAATATAACAAAACATGCACCCTGCAACTTTGTAAAAAGGTCGGGTTTGTGATTGGTGACCGACTAAGCTAATAGTAATCAATGTTGAACAGCGTTTCAGGGAGATGATTCTCGGACGCGTGACGTTGTGTCAAATTAGAAATACCTAGAAAAAGGTAAGAAATCTTAGAGATTGCAAAGACCCGACTTGTAATGTCGAAAATCACCGAGAAAAAGTTTTTTGGCTGCAATAAAGATTTTAGTGACTTTTTTAATTGAGATTTGTGATCAGAGATAATGTCGAATTCGAGAAATGTCGCAGTGCGCGAGAATCACACCCCTGAACTCTTATAGATTGAAGCACGTTTTTTAGTTCACAACTATAGCGGTTAAATACCATGCTTTAAAGTCGTCCATTAAGTACTTAAGCTAGTTACACATTAAAGTCACATACGGTGCAGAAGGCTTGCAGCTAAACAGCCGGCGCTGGCATAAGGCCCAGGAAGAGGGGTGAACTCGAACAGAGACCACCACAGAACATAGAAGTAATTCTTTGTTCTGTGGAGACCACTGTGCAAAATTTTATGCTGGGATCTTAGGTTAGGACACCGACAGGTGCCTGCCTAGATTAGTGGTAAGAGCCTTAAAGCTGAAGTTCACCAACACTAAAACAGGCGATTAAGTTTTAACCGTCTGTTTTTGACGTTTTTATGTATGGAGATAATGTCAAAAAAAAATAATCGGTTGTTTAAGTAGTTGGAGAAATTAGGTCTAAATAAGTAACTAAGAACGTTCATACTTGGTTAAAAGATATGTAACCAATAATGAATGTTCACGAATGTTCCCAACCAGCCGCACTGCACGCTAGGTGCCTCATGTCATGCCTGATACATCCAGGCGACTACCTAGAATGTATCGTAGGCGCGAGGCTTATAACCAAAGACTATGCAACCAAGGCGACTATCCTAGCAAGTCACCTCCCAATGCGGTCACTAAGTAACCTGGATATATCTAGGCACCTGTCAGTGAGTTCGCAGCCTTACGGTCTGACTCCCAATTCTCCCGAGAAGCTCAGTGACGCAGTCGTTTAGCACCTGAGGCCGTACAGTCTGCCGAGTTTCAACTTAAAACAGAAAAATCAAAGTAAAGAATTTCATCCTGTACTTTCTGTTGACGTAATTAAAAAAATATCGATGTTCGTGTGACATCATGAATTAGGGTTCGCTCGCCATTATGGCCCATTTTGGGCTCGATTTATCTGTTTTAATTCGAAACCCGGCAGACTTTTTGATAATCGATTCGTTAGCCGGTACGGCCCCTGGCCCTGCGATAACAAGGATCGGTCATGGGATGAATGACCAAAACAAAATTTTCTTTAGCTCCTCCGTGCTTCAGAAGGCACGATAAACCGTTGTTCCCGGCTTCATTTGCAGTCGTTGACACCCACCCATCCACATTGGGCCCGCGTGGTGTAGCAGTGGGAACATTAAAATGGCTGGTGTTGAGGCTCAATTCTACTAATATGTTTTAACTAAAATAGTTGTCAAAGTTGAACTAATTGCCATATTCTTACTTTTACATTTTCAATGTCACGATTCAGCTCTATTTTTCGATAGGTCGAGGTCGAATGAGATCGTTATGATTTAAATTAGTTGGAAAAATTAGTGGACTTAATACCATTTTGACCAAACTTTGTGTCACCATTACAACAAAACAAACTCGGCTTTGAGGAGTTTAATTCCGTTTCTAGCCCTCTGGCCACGTGGTCCTACTGCTGCCTTTTTCCTACCGGTCGGACCACATGAACTTTTTTTCCTGTTGGTTCGATTAACTACTCGGACTATTGAAACTATTAGATATTCGTCATTGGGGTCGGGTTATCACTCGTCAGTTTCCCTAATTCGTCAGTTTCTTAAACTGGTCAGATTCCTTATTCGTCAATTCCATTAATTTTTTTAAGTCGTCAGTTTCCCTAATTCCCCAGTTTCGTTAACTCGTCAAGCGTTAGGTACCGCGCTAAGAAACTTTGTTAAATTATCGACGTTGTAAGCGTTGTCAGAACTTAATTTTTATTTCAGATTACTTTTTTTACTATCCTAATAGTATTACATTGGGCATATAAATGACTGCTATCATAAAAAGCTTTAGAACGAAAAGTTGCTAGAAAAGTTCTATGTGTAAAAAAATCCAATCTTAATTTTATTAAAACAATTACATTTAATGTAATCACGAAAGTTACTTAACAGCCTTAATGTTACTATTTTCCTATTACAATTGGTAAGTTGTGCTAAGTTACGACGATAACCAAAGTTAAACCAAAAGTAAATGTAACCGAAACGATAACGGCTTAGTTTTAGTAAAGTTTGCGCTTAAAGTTGGTCCTTAGAGTCATTAGGTTTTGAAATTGTTTCTCTGTTCGTTATCATTAGTCTGGTGAGAGGGTTAATTGCTTACTCTGACCATGTAGCTGAAGGGTTAAGTGCCCTGGCTGGGGTCGTTAAATACAGCCAATCCAGATGTTTTATTACAGAAATCTGTTATGTGCTGTTCTGGATAGGGTTAAACGAAAGAGGTCATTTTAAATTTTAATCTCGGTAATTTTGTCAAAATTCTTTTTTGTATCCTAACACCGTAACTAAAGTAAACATTAAGAGGGAATAGTCTTTTATTATTGTAAAAACTATAGTGCTCAAATAAAGACAAAATTGTGAATTATCTCTCTGTATTCCACTCAGACGAAGCTTTGCGTTACTTTATCACGTTGAGGTGAGGAAAACTCCGAATTCCACACCAAACACCGTTAATTTTTAAGTATATCTAAAAAAATCTACGCATAATATGTCATTATTCGAAACATTTTACAAATAACGAAAGATAAATCTCTAAAATTCCCTTTGTAGCATTTCTTTATAAATCTTTTCCTCTTCACTTTCCCTTTGTATTTCAGTGTTCAAAGTTAAAAAGATAATTATACAAATGTACAAAATATCTAACTTCTGCCGTCTACGTTCACGAATTCCAGCTATCATTCATAATTGGCGAACACTTAGGCCTTTTCTCATGAATATGGACTTTTTCAGACGATTTCATGGCAATTGTAACTTGGCAAAGGGAAATTAGCTCAGCAATGGGAAAATATTCAGGCCAATTTGAGGGAACTTCATCCAGTTTTTGCGTTGAATGACTGTGGAACTTTTTTAAAGTACCTGTCTATAATTTAATGTAACTTGTTAAACCAGCTGTTAAGGAGTTAGGGTAAAAAGTGAACGGGATTAGTCATGAAAAGAATTTAGTGACCAGAAATATTGTAGAATCTAGACCCACTGATTTAAATGAAGATAATTTCAATAAGTAGGTTTTTGCACACTTTTTCGAGAGTTAAATAATAAAGTTGTGTGTTACCTAGGCCACGCTAAGCGACGACTAGCGACGCGGCGCGCGAAATCTTACACGACGTCCGACGCCAATTAACCGCTGTCCTGTGACCGTTTTTCGACCTTGAAATGAAGACATAATTCCTTTGGTCGGATAAAATCCACTACTTATATCAAAATGTTCACAGTATCAAAACGTTCACAGCAGGTATCGAAATTTCTACAGTAATGCGAAAGTAAGTTTGTTTGTTACACTTTCACGTCCTAACTACTCAACCGATCTTCATGAAATTTTGCATACACTTTGTAAGGGATACAGAAAAAAATCCTGTTCCCGAGTAATACAGAAATATCTGACCACGCAGACGAAGTCGCAGGCGGTCGCGGTTGCTAGTTCTTCTTAAGGGCACTTTATCATAAATGTTACGTGTTAACTGTTACGTCGCCGGTCGCTCTGTCGCGTGGCCGCTGTAAAGTTTGTTTTTCATCACCAAAGAATATAAATTGAATGGAGGTTGAGTTCTAAGTGCTTCCCAAATGCTGTTACTGAAGGTAATTATGAATTTGCGAAGCCAAAATTCATTAATGGCGGTAACAAACTCCCGCCATAAAACATTGGTTTAATTTTAAAAGTAATTTTGCAAACGAATCCTTATAAAGGTTTTTGTATAAATTAATAATAAATGGTGTAAATTCCGTTAAAATATTTGAATCAAATGAACTTGCATTATTATTTGAGTATAGCAAATGGGTAAACGAGATTATTCTGACCTTCTTTTGAAAAGCAAAAATTAATTATGTGTCCTAAATATCGTTGGCTATAAATCTTTTGTCGCCTATATTAATATCGTGTCAAAACCGGAACTTCCGATATTGTTCATACATAACCGGTCTGATAAACGGACCGGACGCTGCCGGACAACAATGGCCGGTGTGAACAAAACGCTGATAAATGTTACAAACTTTATAATGAACTAGCGACCCGCCCTCGCTTCGCTTCGTGTAGTATGGAATTTACACCATGTTTTATACATATAAACCTTTCTCTCAAAATAAACTATACAATCCTGGAGCAAAACTAACACTTGTATCTAATAATCCCTTTATGTTGTGTATTAAAGTTTATAACAAACTAGCGGCCGCCCGCGATTTCGTCTGCGTGGAAAGTTTTTTGCTATCCCTCGGGAACAATACCGTTTTCGGGGTGAAAGGTACCCTATGTCCTTCTCTGGACCCCTGACAACATTTACGCAAAATTTCATGATGATCGGTTCAGTAGTCAAGACGTGAAGGCGTAAAAAACAAACAAACAAACGGACTTTCGCATTTATAATATTAGTAAGGATAGTAAGGAGTAGTTCCCGTTCTCGTTCCCGTATTATTTTTCCATAAAAAATTGAACCCCCGTTTCATGGCGCCGTGTTGGACTTCAAAATACCTAAATGCCATTTTCGCAATCAACATCCCATAACCCATGTACAAGGGGTTGATTTTCAGAAATTCACGAAATACACGTTTGATCATTTATTTATAGAAACACTCCTACAAAGTTTCAAGTCGTAATGTCTATTTTATATTTTTTCCATACAAAGTTTGAACCCCATATGACCCCTTTAGGGGTTGAATAATGTCTACCACTAAATATAAATGTCATTTTCGCAATCAACATTGCATAAAAAAACCTCGATAACGACATCCATATTGATTTTGGGCTTTTTATACCCCATTTACCCCCTAATAGGTTGAGTTTCGGAAAACCACGAAACACGTGTTTGCTTATTTGTTTTTAGAAGTACTCCTACCAAGTTTCAAGTTGAAATGTCTATTTAATATTTTTTTTCCATACAAACTTTGTACCCCCATTTCAATCCTTTAGAGGTGGAATTTCCAAAAATCCCTTCTTAGTGGGTGTTTACATTGTATAAAATATCTATGTACAAAATTTCAAGTCCCTAGGTTTAGTGGTTTGGGCTGGGCAATAGTCTGTCAGTCACCCTTTCACTTTTATATAAGAGACTAGCTTTTGCCCGCAACTTCGTTCGCGTGATTTAGATAGTTGTGCATTTATTTTGAAAGTCACGAATTACCAATATACCTAGGTATTTATCAGTAAACTTCATTTCACACATTTAAATTATCCCATAAAATGCATGTACAAACTGGAACACCCTGTAGCACCCTGTATAAAGGGAATTTCCAAAATGTTTTCTTAGTGCTCACCTACACCATAAGGTATCTACCCTCAAAAAATGGTGTCTCTACCTTCAGCACTATACAAATCTCCATACAAACTGGAAAACCCTGTAGCACCCTGTGTAACGGGAATTTTCCAAAACCCTTTTTAGTGCTTACCTACACCATGAAAGGTATCTACCCTCCAAAAATGTTGTCTCTAACTTCAGCCTTATACAAATTCACATACAAACTGGAACATCCTGTATAACGGGAATTTTCCAAAATGTTTTCTTAGTGCTCACCTAGACCATAAAAGGTATCTACCCTCCAAAAATGGTGTCTCTACTATAGCCATACAAATTCTCATACAAATTTAAACAACCTGTAGCACACTGTATAATGGGAATTTTCTAAAAATCCTTTCTTGGTGCTCATCTACATCATGAATTTATGGCGTCGTCTCCTCGACTGATTACTTACATTAAAAGATGTGTAAACCACTCCATCCCCAACAATTTGTGCTAATATTTTTAACCGACTTCCAAAAAGGAGGAGGTTCTCTGTTCGGCTGTATGTATGTTTTTTTTTTTTTTTTTTTATGTATGTCCACCGATTACTCGAAGACGGCTGAACCGATTGAAATAATTCAAACGTTATTAGATCAGGTTTGTTCCCAAGTTGGTCCCATTTTTTGAAATTTTGAAATCGGTTCAGTATTTTTCAGGAAAACTTGAAAATACTGTCGTTTTCGTTACCATTTTATGAATTTATACGGATGATCGACCATATCTTCTTTGTTTATGTACCGATTTAGATGATTCTTTTTTTGTTTGAAAGAGGACACTTTAGTGATGATATCATTTTGATTTCATTGTTATTGGACCTTGGATTTTAAAGATACACAAGGGAACTCTTCAAAATCAAATAGAAACTGTGTAGTGATTGAAATATTGCTAGGATTATGACAATCTTAAACAAATTAGGTATCTAACTATGGTCAAGGACGTTTTGGACTAGACTTGAACTGTGAAGGAACAACGGAACTCCTTAACAACAAACAGCACGATCAGTGGAAATTGAGTTTTTAGTGGTATTACACCACGCAAAAGTGTGAAATATAAAAAAAACATAACATCATCGCTTACATTTACATAATATACATACTTTGGGTAAAAGGTAAAACTACCTAATACAGAAGGTACTTACACTGAAAAGAAAAAAATAAAAAATTGTTTAAAAACAAAAAAACCGACTTCAAAAAACCTGAAAATAAAAACAAAATTAGCTTCAAAATTAAATACCCCTAAAAAGCAAGAAATAATTTTCAAATCATTAGATACGCATATCATTGTAATTAAACACGTATAATGAAGTCGGGTGGGGCTGGAGAACAACTTTTTTTTTTTTTTATTCTAGAAGCCCCACCCGACTTCATTATACGTGTTTAATTACAATGATATGCGTATCTAATGATTTGAAAATTATTTCTTGCTTTTTAGGGGTATTTAATTTTGAAGCTAATTTTGTTTTTATTTTTTTCATTTATAGCAGATGCCTAGTCGTTCCTCGGAGTGACTATGGTGCGTTCACATAACCAAGAGTTTCCTTGATATGGTACACTTGAAACATCTCCGAATACTGAACTTATGAGTTCATCTTCTGAGAAAACGACTCTGCCAAGTGTTTCCGGAAGAGTCACTTACTTAATCGTTTTCTTCAGGGAGGACGCCGTCTCCAATTTCGCGATCAGTAATTTATTTTTATTATTTTTATTCAGAAATGTAGCTTTATCAGGATATTTAGTACCGGCTCTCTCGGTTAGAGTTTAGCGTCTCCAAAAAATACTAATTTTAAATTTAAGAAGTGCTATCTAGCTTCGAATAGATATATTAAAAGAATACCAAAGCAGCAGAAATAGTACGGTTTTTGAAGGTCAAGCTCAAACTGTATGTTGTTTAAAAATTCTCATAATAGATGTCTATGATGAGAATTTTAAAAACAAAATTGAAATTGAGCTACTTCTTTATTTTTTTATTTTATTTATTTTTTGAAAACCGATGACCCTGAAATATTTACGGGACAATCTTTAAAGTACCTCCTTTTTAACAAAAAAATATTGAGTGAAATTGGACTAGGCGTTAATAAATTACAACTAATTACATATTTTGACTTTCATCCCCTCTCCCAAAGGAACCGTGCTGAATTTCGGGATAAAAAGTATACGTTGACCTTCCTCGTAATATACACTAAAATCATGCCAGGTTTCATTTGAATTCATTCAGTAGTTTCGGAGTCCATAGAGCCCGTGATACAGACAGACAGAAAGACAGACACGAATGAAAAAAAATACAGCTTTAGTCTCAGTATCGATTATAGAGCACCCTCCAAAAAAAATTTTCAAAATATCTTCAATGTACAGAATTGGTCCTGTTACAGTTTTATTATAAGTATAGATTTAGATTACCAGAAGCGTTTAAGAATTTGAAATATTGCAATTTTAAATCCTCTGTTAAAAAATGGCTTGCGAACAAATATTTTTATAGCGTTCAGGATTTTTTTAATTATAAGTAGCTGTAAGTTAATAATAATTATGTCAGTATAAATTAAGTTTTGTGACAAGAAACTTTGTATATTTGTGTATATGTCTGAAAAGGCAGGATTAAGTGAAACTTTATTATAGACATGTATATCTGTTTATGTGACCTTCAATCCATACACAATAAAGATCTATTCTATTCTATGCTGAATATTGCTGAATATTTGCTGAATATTTTTACTCTACTTTTGATTCCAATACTGGTTCTGATAATAACTCAGTTAATCTTCTTGAGGTTGATTCATCATTTGACATAAGCTCCATTGAAATTGATGAAAATAGGTTACTATCCTTTCTAGAAAGAATCGATGTCAATAAAACCGCGGGCCCTGACAACATTGCTCCTGCCTTCATTGTTCGCTGTGCAGCTAGTCTCGTGACCCCGCTCGCACACCTATATCGACTCTCGTTAAATTCTGGAGTTGTTCCTACTATCTGGAAGTCGGCCCTAGTAACTCCGATACACAAAAAAGGCAACAAAAATATAGTTGAAAACTATAGGCCTATTTCCAAGCTATGTGTTTTCGCTAAAATACTAGAAAAAATTGTGTACGAGCAAGTCTATGATTCCTTACACAATGTCCTAAATGAATCTCAGCACGGTTTCTTAAAGGGGAGATCAACTACCACCAACTTACTTTTATGTCAAGACCTTATCGCAAAACATATGTCGCATGCACAAGCCCAGGGGCCCTATTTTTGAATCGCTCGGCTGGCGTCGAGCGCTCTATTATGGGGCCCCAAACGAAACACGTTTTAAAAAAAACTAATTTATTTATACTGTAAAGAAAAATGGAAATTGGGACCCGATGGCAACCGTACTCGACCGAATTCTGAAGCAGACTGAGCTCGCGGCGGCGCGAGCTCTGGGATGTAGGGATTGCTGATGCAGCAGTCTCTGGTCATCATCAGCGTTAAGGTTTGCAGAGGAAAGGTATAACACCTCCCCCCATAATGAAGAAACTTCTAGGAGAAAAGAAGTTTCTGTGATTATAATCTGGTGCGTAAAGATGGTAATGGAATGCTTTCAGGGTTACAATCTTCTGCGAGGTTAATTTCTGCAAGTTCAATGTCTTGTCTGTCTGTCTGAGTATTTTGGACTGGAGGTCTTTTATTATAAAATTTACATGTATTGCGGAGGTTGCCAAAAGGTTTTGATTTTATAATTTTAAAGGTAAGGTACAAAATAATAACTATAGTTAACAAAATAGTAATAATTGAATAATGTGTCCCATATCGAATTATATGTGGTTTATTAATAATTTTATCAAGTTCTTGTGGAGATTTTAATAGGTTACTTTCTAATTTTATTTCGTCCAAATCTATATTTAATAATTCGGCATGGGGCATGTTTTCTTTTACACTTATAAACTTATCTAAATTACAACAAGTATCATTGATAATATTAAAATCCGGAACTTTTATCGGCAAGGTAAGGTTTACAGTATTAGTTTTTGGTAATAACATAGTATTCTTACAAAACCCAGTGCACCCACTGGGAACGGTAATAATACCCGTTCCTGAAATACTATTTTCATACAATTTTGAATTTATACAATCTATAGACATTTTGGTAGGTTCTGTTTGCACATATAGCCACTTGTTATTGTTTATTGGTTTCCAAATGTCTACCTTTCCATAAATAAACTTTGAATTACACTGTACCGGGGTTTCACTTATCACTTTTGTCATCAATTCACTCGCGCAACTAGGTCGGGCGTCCGATGCATATACGTTGGTGACGTCACATACGAAATTATCGTTCAGGGTGGTCTTACACTTGTCGAGGCTATCCAGATTACAATAATGGCGTTTGTCTTTGGTTATTGCTACATATTTAGTGTCGGGTATGATCAAACTAAAAGAGTTAGGATTGCTAAGATTATGGGGTATAGGTAAGCCAATATTATGAAACAACATGAAATTCATTACAGATACTGTGGGAATTTGGAGTACAAAAATTATTTTATTATTTACAAAATAACAAATTATTGTAGAAATATTTATAATAAAGTGAATAGAACTTAAGTCCAAATCAATAGGTAATTTCATACTTTCTGGTAAATGTCGGTAACTTGTGGCCAATTCATCGTACAGTTGTTGTGGACTTAAGATCGATGGGTGCAAAATGTTCTGACTACTAAATAAGACAGCACTTACTATATCTTGTACATGAAATGATAAAACTAAAATGGCGGTTTCTAACTTGTTAAGAAATCCAGTTTCGTAGAACTGGGATATTAATTTGTCAGTTTCAATTGAAATATTTTGCATACATTTTGTAAGGTTTTGTATGGCTTCATTTAAATTGGCTTCATTAATTTTTATCTTGTTTAATGTTTTATTGTAGCGTGAGATGACGGAAGTCGTCACTAGAATATTTTCTTTCATTAGTGTAGCCAATTTCTTTTGATCATTTTGCACCTCTTCTATTGCATTATTATACCTAATACCATCGTCTTCATCTAATGTGCCAAATACCGTTTTAAAAGCAGTGCCTATACCTCCTATCCAAGGGCTACGCCTGTTTCTTTTTTCGATCAGGTGAGAGATGGATGCAAACTCTTGTTTTACATCGTCATATAAAACAACTAGGGGTTCCAGCACGCTGTAACATTCTGAGGGTTCCGACGTTCTGGGTTGTTTACACAGCCTGTCGGCAGCGTTCAATACGGAATCTATATTAGCTAAGTGGTGTTTTAAATGTGAAATATCAAGCGGAACTAAAACATCTAACTGACCATTCTTTATCCTAAGTTTTCCCAGGTAATCGAAGTACAGCCCGGGGCTTGATTCGATTCGCTGAACGAACTCGTGTTGCCCTTGGATTTTCACCCAGATACTGAAAGTAATTTATGGTAAGGTTAGTTAGTAATTCTAATGATACTTGCTTGCTTATTCTAAGTTATACTTATTCTTATTTCAAAGCATAATTTTTAAGTCTATTATTAGGTACTAATATACTAATCCAATTATACTATGCTAGTATGCTATTTATTTTTGTTTATATATTTATTTATACCACTAATATCTGAGTACTTATACTATTTTACTCATACGATTCGTAGAGATTTCTAACTTAAGTATCTTATATCTATTCTAACTATAATCTATACTTATCAAATACGTATATGTAGTATATATACTTGTTTTATTTATTAATACTAGCATGTCAAACTATTCTAAGGAATTTTGATTTTATTATTGTAAAATTATATATTTACATTATATTAGGTATATCCTATAATTAATTAGTGTACCATATAATTATGTAAAAAAAATGAATGTTTACTTACTACTTAATAACTAATTATACTTATTCTATTTTACAGGTTTTCCCGGACTTCGGCAGGTTTTACCTGATCATAATGGTGTCGAACATGGCGACGGTTAATAAGCAAAGATAGTGTGTTATTCCCGTGTACTTTTACAATCTTGTATGGGCCCTTCCATATAGGAGATAACGCTTTCCGTAATCGAAGGTGATTCTTTAGGTATACATAATCACCGGCCTTGTATTGGGCAGAACGAGAATGGGAGTCATAATATGTCTTTGATACAGCTTTTGATTGCCGTATATGTTCAATAGCTTTTTCGCGAGAATGTTTCAGACGATTCTGTAACATTCGTACATATTCAGGGTAAGTAGCACCTGTAGGTTCCTCAAATATGGAGTTCGGAAGGAAAGGCTTATTACCGAACATAAGTTCATAAGGAGTATACTTGGTAGTAGAATGGACAGCTGTATTATAGGCGAGCATGGCCGTGTACACATAACGAGGCCAATTATCTTGTCCCTCATTTATGTAGGATTTTAGGTACTCTTTTAGAGTCGAATGGCTTCTTTCCAGAGCGCCTTGCGTCTGGGGGTGATAAGGAGAAGACCAAAGTTGTTTGATCCTAAGGAAGTCGCAAGTTCTTTTGAAGAGTTCTGATGTGAAGTTAGTGCCTTGATCGGTAAGTATCATTTTGGGAATTCCAAATATGGAGATGTAGTGGATCAGACACTCGCTTGTTTCCTCCGCCGTAGTACTACGAATGGGGTATGCTGATGAAAATTTAGTTAGGTCGTCTTGGATAGTCAATATGAACCTTAGTTTGGCAGGACCTGACTCAGGAAGCGGCCCAACGATGTCCAGCGCTATGCGCTGACAGGGAGCAGTAGAAGTAGAAGTGATTTGCATAGGAGCGCGGTTGATTTTTCTTAATGCTTTGTTTTCCTGACATGATTTACACTGTTTGACATAATTTTCGACATCGGTGCGCATACCCTTCCAATAATATTGTTCTTTGACTCTATTATACATTCGAGCTGAGCCTAAATGACCTGCTATAGGGATATTGTGGTTTTCGTGTAAGATTTTCTTTATTTGACTTGGAGAAGGATAAGTGATATTATTGTGATAGATGTTAATTGTTATATTTGTATTATGGAATAAGTACAAAAGGATATTATATATTTTGACGAAAGAGTGTACTTCGAATGAGTTTCTGAAGTCTGGAATACTTATGTCGGTTACACCATCCATGGTGACAATAATGTCACGAACATGTTTGAGGGTATTGAATATTTCTGGATATGACGCTACGTCGAAATGGTTCACTCTCGTGAATACGAGGAAATAGATTTTGTCGTTGAGTTCTATTCTATGGTGAGAATATAACTCCCTTTCAGTTTCTAGGGTCTCATTGGGATTTTCTAGGTTACCCAGGACTTCTTGAAGGTAAGGATTCGACTCGTCGAGGTCAATTGAGGTTGGTATGATGATTATTTTAGATTTACTCTTAGTGAGATCTTCATTATGTTCGAAAATTTGAGTATTTAGGGCTTCCTTTTTATCTAAGGTTTTCAGTAGCGTGGAATAATCACTAGTGAACAGCGGAGCGCTTCGAGGAGAAGGAACAGGTAGGGAGTCACGTTCAGGTAAGTTGGACGGCTCTTCTACAGGAGAGCAGGATTCTGGAGAGTTATTTGCAGCGGGACTATACGAGGTTGAAGGTAAGTTACTATCCTCAAGGAGACCGACTGAAGGTAAGTCATTGCTGTCAATGTTGAGAGGAGTGAAAGGAAGACTGACGTCAAGATCTTCTAATGTGATGGGACTAAACGGTGGTGATGATACTGGATCTACAGGATCGAGACTAGGCATATCAGGGGCGGTAGCACCCTGAGACAGAAGTGGTCCTCCTATGGCATTCGTTTCAGGAAGGGCGACGCGCTGCGTTGTGGAAGGATTCTGGACGGGTTCTTCGTTGGCGCCTTCGACAGGATTCGTATCAGGAGTGTTACCTGTTGCTGATTGAATAGGATTAACAGGAAAACGAGATAGAGCATCAGCGTTAGTATTGGTCTTACCTTTCTTATACTTGATGTCGTACTCGAACTCCTCGAGTTTGAGACGCCAGCGGACGAGACGGGAGCCAGGATCTTTATGGTTGAAGAGCCACTGTAGTGGCTTGTGGTCCGTTATGATTGTAAAGCGGTTTCCGTAAAGGTAAGGTCGGAAAATTTTGGTACCGAACACTATTGCCAAACATTCTTTTTCAGTTACCATATAGTTTTTCTCCGCCTTGTTAAGTGTACGTGATGCATACGCGATCGGACGATCTTGTCCTACTGGGCCTTGGGATAATATTGCTGAAATCGCGTAGTTTGAGGCGTCGCAGGTGAGAAGAAAGGGTTTGGTGAAATCAGGATAGGCCAGAATTGGCGCTGAAATGAGTTTATTTTTCAGGGTTTCAAAGGCGAGTTGTTGTTCGTTTTGCCATTCGAATGGGACATCTTTTTTCAACAGGGATGTGAGAGGTTTGGCCAGCTTGGCGAAATCTGCGATGAACCTTCTATAATATGACACTAGCCCGAGAAAAGACTTGATGTCTTTTAGGGATTTAGGAGTTGGATAATCGCTAACAGCTTTAGTTTTCTCTGGATTAGGCTTAACGCCGTTTTCGTTTATGATGTGACCCAAATAAGTCACTTCCTTGCGGAGAAACTCACACTTTTCAGGTTGTAGTTTCAGGTTGAAGTTTCTGAGACGTTCAAAGACGCTTTCAAGGTTTTCCATATGGGATTTTAGATCATGACTGTAGATGACTACGTCATCTAAATAGACAAAGCATCTGTTGCCTTGGAGTCCGGATAAGCAATTGTTCATGAGTTTCTGGAATGTTGAGGGGGCATTCTTGAGCCCGAACGGCATACGATTGAACTGATAGTGACCTTGAGGAACGGAGAAAGCTGTTTTCTCTGCGTCCTGAGGATTCATTAGGATCTGGTGGAAGCCGGATGCGAGGTCTAATGTGCTGAAATACTGACTGTTCCCTAATTGATCAAGTATTTCCGTAATCTGAGGGATAGGATAAGTTTCCCCGATGGTTATATTGTTGAGTTTACGGTAATCAATCACTATTCTCCATTTGCGTTGGCCTTGAGAATCAAGTTTTTTGGGAACCACCCAAATGGGAGAGCTCCAAGGAGATGAGGATGGCTCTATTATATTTTGATCGAGCATTTTCTCAATTTGAGTAGCAACTTCCTTTTTGTGGCACTCTGGAAATCGATAGGATTTAGTATGTACAGGAACATCAGTATTGGTTTTGATCTGATGATTCATGGCATTGGTAAAGGTTAATTGATCATTAGGGAGATGGAAAATATCGGAATATTTGGAACACAGCTCTATTATGGCTGATGATTCTTCTTGATTTAAGTGAGAGAGTCTCAGTGAATTTAATACTTCATTTGTTCTTTCCATAACATTTTGGGATTTAGATGACAGAAGTACGGCACCGGAATTCAGGGGCAGTACTTTGAAATTCTGATTGGCATTGATTTTAATTGGTGACTCGGATATATTTGCTACTGTTATATTAATTCTTTTGTTATCTTTAATTTTAACGATACAGTTAGCGACTAATAAAGACTCTGATAAGTGCTGATCCAGGATTAGTCCCTCCTTCATTGATTGGGGGTTTTGGACTGTGCATTCGATAACTGCTTCTGAGCGTGGCGGAATGATATAGGTCGGATTATAAAAATGAAGTTTGACATCGTTAGCTTTAATTCGAAGGATATCTTTTGTGTAGTCAATGCTACAGCCAAATGAAGTAAAGATATCGGTTCCTATAATTCCATCGTAAGGAAGATCTATATCATTGACGACGTGAAATTTATGATGAATATTTTTTCCAGGAGCTAGTTCTATTTTTAATTGGAAATGACCTAAAGTCGGAGTTGTATCATCGCCTGGATCGATACCTTTTAGGTTAATACTTTCTTTGGTTAGAGTGATTTTTTTATGAAGAGAGGATTTCTTTAGTAATGATACGGCAGAACCTGAGTCTACGAGCAAAGTCATGGGAATATCTGATACTTGAGTATTGACAAGAATATGAGGTAACATCCTTTTTGATGTGTCTATATGGATTTCGTAGACTTCAAGACTATTTTTGACGTTTCGGGATTTGGTTTTGGATTGGGCGCTTATTTGGGGCTGGTTACCCGTGTGGTCCCTGAATGTTGAATGAAGGGCGCTTATTTGGGGCTGGTTACCCGTGTGGTCCCTGAGTGTTGAATGAAGGGCACTTGTTTGGGGCTGGTTACCCGTGTGGTCCCTGAGTTTTGAATGAAGGGCGCTTGTTTGGGGCTGGTTACCCGTGTGGTCCCTGAGTTTTGAATGAAGGGCGCTTGTTTGGGGCTGGTTACCCATGTGGTCCCTGAGTGTTGAATGAAGGGCGCTTGTTTGGGGCTGGTTACCCGTGTGGTCCCTGGATGTAAGTGGATGTATGTTTGGTTGGGTGTCATTGGATAATAAGGATGTAGTGGATTGTTTGGGTCTCACGCGACACCTACGCGAGCCCTTTATTCGTTTAAAGAATCTATAGTGTCGTAGCCTGTTTTTCCCTCCTCTTGTGTTGTAGGAATGTCTTGTTCCTGGACCTGGTCGTTAACGTAGTGGACGCGCCTAAGAGGAGAGTTGGTATAGAAGTTTTGGTTCGGCGGTCCTCGGAATTGCTGTTGGTCACGGTTTTTATTGTTATAATACTCCCTCTTTTTACATTCTTTTATATCGTGGCCAGGTGTCCTGCAATACCTACAGAACAAGGGAGGAGCACTCTGCGAATGTGTGCTCGGATTAGGTTGAGGTTGGATCTGAGGTCTAAATTTTGCCGGGATAAAACGCCTGTTAGGATTGTTGTTTGGCCGTGATTCCGCTGTTGGGGCCCTTTTGTAGAGAGAAAGTTGGATTCTTTCTTCGGAAATTGCTAAATTTATGGCTTCATTAAGAGTTTTTGGTGCGCGACATCTAATTATGTTGGATAGTCTAGGGTGAAGCCCCATTAAGAAATGGTGAAGAGACAAATCTTCCATTGCCGCTGTGCGGCCTGGAAGTTCCTTTTGTTTTGTGGTGGAAAGCGAAATCTCCGTAAGGAGTTGTGACAGGCAGGTTTCGACTCTGAGGGCATATTGGGTCACGTTTTCCGCAACACCCTGTTTGCTTTCTTGCAAATCCATAAGTAGGTGGGCGTAATGCTTACGCTCACTGAACTGAGTCTTAAGGAAATCCTTAAGTTGTTCCCAGTTGTTAAATTCTTTAATTGAGCAGGCGGTTTCTGCTCTGCCTTGCAATTGGGAAAGGATATACTTAAATAAGATGTCTTTCTGACTGTCGGCAGCCAATTCGAAAGCATTATTACAATTTGAAATGAAAGAGTTTAGGGTTTCCCTATTGCCGTCATAGGGCTTGATGAATTTCAACAGTATGTTTAAATCCATTTCTACGGATCGAGATCTGGTGCGGGCAGTATCAGTACGAGCCTTGGATTGGGGTTTAGGTGAGACTGCCGGTGAAGGTTGGTCAGACTGGATATTTGTATCTACGGTAATGCTATCTTGATTTTTATTATTTGGCATAATAGACGATAGACTTTGGACGACAAAGAGTCGTTTTTAATATACACAATTTCAATACACTGGATGATTATATACACTATACCTGAATAAAGTTTTAACACTGGATAAGGATATGCACTATGTTCACAAGCGATAGTCTAAACAATAACCAAAGACTTACATTGAAACGATAATCGTTATCGGAAGTACGGCGGCGGGCAGACGCATTCCGGAGCGATAAGACGAACTCGGAGTCTCGGACTTCACCGTGTGGGACACGGATACACGGTGAGGAATGACGATTCGATGAGGTCGGCGACAGGAACTTTGGCACGACAACTGGTGCCAAGCCCTCAGTTGGCGGGGCTTTCTGGATCAGGATGATGTGACGGCGCTCTCGGCCGTGTTGAGTAATTTCCCGTTTTTATTACGGGAATCAGGAACACGCACACTTGCACGTATGACACGGATATGATTTATCACTAACTGGATAATTTATTTCACTTTTCGAGTACGGCACAAGCGGAGTCTGCACTTGACGCTTTTTATTTTAAGACACTGGGGATTTTCGTAATCCCACCGCTGCCACCAAATATTATGGGGCCCCAAACGAAACACGTTTTAAAAAAAACTAATTTATTTTTACTTGTTTCTCTCGGGGCGAAAAGCGGGCATCGGAGACCCGTTTTGCTACGCTGAATGTATGTGGAGCGATGGAGGAGAAAATGGATGAGGTGTGTTTGATTATGGAAGAAAAGAAGTTGGATGTTTTATGCGTGAACGAGACGAAAAGAAAGGGCAAAGGAGTCTCAGAACATGGCCCGTTTAAAGTTCTGTGGTCGGGCGTTGCCGAAAATGAGCACGCGAGTATGGGCGTGGGACTCCTGCTGTCGGAAAGGATGATAGAATGCATGACTGAGTATGAGTGTGTTAGTCCCAGACTTCTCTGGGTTAGACTCAAAGTAGGATTACTTCGGATACGCGTCATTGGCGTGTATGCTCCCGATATATCCAAGTCAGCAACGGAAAAGGAGGATTTCTGGAAAAGTGTGGAAGACATCTTGAATGAATGCAAAGATAATGAAAGGATAGTTATGCTTGGAGATTTTAACGGATGGGTAGGTGTGAGAAGAGAGGGATGTGAGGGAGTTTTGGGAATATATGGAGACAAAAGAGTAAATGATAATGGCAGGAGTTTGATTGAGGTATGTTTGGAAAAGAATCTTGTGGTAACGAACACCATGTTTGACCACAAGGAAATTCATATGTACACTTGGCAGAGAGGGGAAAAGAAGAGTATGATCGATTTTGTGATTGTTGATGAAAGACTGAAGAGCAGAGTTGTAGACACCAGGGTCTTTAGGGGTAGTAACATTGGAACAGACCACTTTCTTGTAGTGTCTCGGGTTAGTGGTCTGTTCAAAAGTTGGCGTCATCGTCCCACAGTGTCAACAACGGAGCTGACTAGAGTAAAAGTTGAGAACCTGGATGAAGTGGAAGTGCAAAAGACATATTTGTGCAAATTGAAAGAACGATTGGGAAATGTGGCTGAAGTGAAAGATGGCAAGCTTGAGGAAGTTTGGGAAAAGTTTAAAAAAGGTGTGACTGAAACAGCTGAGGAAATATGTGGAGTGAGTAAAAGGAAGAATGCTCCCCCAATAAACTGGTGGGATAGTGAGGTAAGACAGATAGTGAATGAAAAGAAAAAAGTATGGCAGGATCTGCTGGCCATCAAAGCCAGTAAAAGAGTGAATGCAAGTGTTACAGAAGATGATGTTGATACAGTTGCAAGGGAGTTTAAAAGGATTAAGAAAGTAGTGAAAGAAAAAGTAGACGAAAAAAAGAGAAAGATGAAAGAAAAGTGTGACTTCAAACTCTGTGATAACTTTCGAGACAATATAAAATTGTTTTGGAAACAAGTGAAAACGTCTCGAAGTGGATCACATAAGTCTAAAATGAATGTGATAAGAGATGAAAAAGGTGAGCTAGTGACAGATGAAAAAGGTGTACTACAGGAGTGGATGAAATATTTTGAGAGTTTGTTTGAGGCGGATGGCTCTATGCTAGAAGCCTCGGATAAAAGGGTGGAAGACGAGGAAGAGACAGAAGTGGATGAAAGAGATATATATATGAATGAGATTATTAGTGCAATGAAGAGCATGAAAAAAGGGAAAGCAGCAGGATATGACAGAATTACTGTTGAAATGCTGAGAGGTGGGAAAGAGCTGGTTGCGTCCTGGCTGTGCCTGATCTTTAATAAATGTTGGAACAGTGGCAAAGTGCCGGAAGATTGGCGTAAAGCCGTGGTCGTGCCGCTGTACAAAGGGAAAGGGTCACGGCAGGATGCTAAAAACTACCGCGGGATCAGTCTTCTCAGCATTGTCAGTAAATTGTATGCAAAGGTACTGATTGAAAGAGTGATGCAAAAAACTGATCAGAGTATTTGGGATGTGCAAGCGGGATTCAGAAAGGGAATGGGATGCACGGATCAGGTCTTCTCCTTGAGGTGCTTAACCGAAAAACACCTGGCTAAGCACAAAAAGGTTTACTGTGCCTTTGTGGACCTGGAGAAGGCCTACGATCGAGTTGACAGGAATGAGCTATGGAAGGTGTTGTCCGAATACGGATTGAAGAGCAGACTGATTCATGCACTGAAATCTCTCTATGAGGATTCCCGTGCATGCGTCAGGATTGACGGCGTATACACTGATTGGTTTGGCATCTCTAGGGGTGTCAGACAGGGATGTAATGCGTCACCATGGCTCTTTAATCTGTTTTTGGACAGTTGTATGAAAGGTCTGAAAGAACGTGACTGTGGGGTTGTGATGAATGGGACTCAAATCAAGTGCCTTCTCTACGCTGACGACCAAGTTATACTTGCGTCTTCTGCGCAAGAGTTGCAGGAAATGATGTCGGTTATGAATGAAGATTTTGTGAGAAAAGGGATGAAAGTGAATGTAACTAAGACTAAAGTGATGGTGTTTGAGAGAGATGAAGAAATGACTGACTGTACGGTAATGTTAGGTGGCGAAAAAGTGGAACAAGTCCGTGAGTTTGTATACTTGGGGAGTTTGTTCACAAGGGACGGAAAGAGTGAGGAAGACATAGAAAGACGAGTGAAGAAAGGAAATTCGGTGAGTGGTGCTATACACTCGGTTATGAGTAGCCAAACCGTTTCTGCAAAGGCGCGAATGGCTATTCATAACGGAGTGCTGGTACCGACACTGATGTATGGAAGTGAATCTTGGGTATGGCAGAAGAAGAATGAAAGCAGAATAAATGCGGTAGAGATGCGATCGTTGAGGAAAATATGCGGAGTAAAACTGAGTGATAGAGTGAGCAATGAGGTGATTCGCAAAAGGTGTGGTCTGAAAGATGATATAGTGACAAGAATTGAGAAAGGAATGCTCCAGTGGTTTGGTCACTTAGAGAGGATGAATGAAAGGCGAATCACGAAAGAGATATACTGTGCGAATGTGGAAGGAACGATTGCACGAGGGCGTCCCAGAAAAACCTACGCGGACCAAATAGAGGTTATTATAAAAAAGGCTGGTGTACGCAGTGACAAAAACCGCAGGGCATGTATGAAAAGATTGATGGATATGAATGAAGCGAAAGAAGTGTGCAAGGATCGTAGCAGGTGGCGATCCATAGTCTCTGCCTACCCCCATGGGAAACAGGCGTGAGTGTATGTATGTATGTATGTAATTTATTTATACTGTAAAGAAAAATGGAAATTGGGACCCGATGGCAACCGTACTCGACGGAATTCTGAAGCAGACTGAGCTCGCGGCGGCGCGAGCTCTGGGATGTAGGGATTGCTGATGCAGCAGTCTCTGGTCATCATCAGCGTTAAGGTTTGCAGAGGAAAGGTATAACAGCTCGTTTCTACTGATTTTCGTTCGACATATGACTCTATTTCGAACGTTTGAGCCATATGTCGAACGAAAATCAGTAGAAACGGGCGCTCGACACCAATCGAGCGATTCAAAAATAGGGCCCCTGGTAGATATCATCTACACCGATTACACAAAGTGTTTTGATAGAATCGACCACAAGCTTCTCCTACTTAAGATTCAAATGATGGGCATACGTGGAAACCTCTTCAGATGGTTCAGCTCATACGTTGAAAAAAGGAGTCAAACCGTTGCATTGTATGGCTATACTTCTAAGAAGATATTTATACCTTCAGGGGTGCCTCAAGGCTCACTGTTGGGTCCCTTGCTATTCATAATTTTTATAAATGATATATCTTCCTGTATTACTCACAGTAAAATATTATTATACGCCGACGACATGAAAATTATTTGTCCGATTGTAGAAAGTTCGGACTGCCTTAAGTTGCAGGAAGATCTTACTAATTTTCATGCCTACTGTGTCAACAATAAGCTAAGACCTAAATATTTCTAAATGTTTTATTTGTTCATTTCAACTTCATACTCATTCATTCACTTATTCTACCAATAATCAACCTATAACAAGGGTCACTAGTATTAGAGATCTTGGTGTAATATTTGACTCAAAATTGCTCTTCGATCAACACATAGATACAATTATAACAAAGGCCAGAAAAGCACTTTATTATGAGGATGTCATCAGAGTTTAATGACATAAAAGTCATTAAAATGTTGTATTGTGCTTTCGTACGCAGTCACCTAGAATATGCGTCACAGGTCTGGAACCCGCAATACGATATTTATATTTCGCGGTTGGAAGCAGCGCAAAAAAGATTTCTTCGTTACTTGCAGTACAAATGCCACACTTAGTGTGAAAATTACATTGAGCGATGCAAGAAATTTCATTTTTTACCACTAGAGAAAAGAAGGGAAATGTCTGATATAACATTTCTCCTAAAAATATTTCAAGGTGATATTGATTCTCCCGAATTGTTAGGTAAATTTTATATTAATACACCAAAAAAATTAACGCGCCACACTAAGTTACTTTATGTACCCCCCTTAAAAACTAACTATTTAAAAAATACATTCGTTAACAGGGCGCCTAGGTCTTTCAATTCTGCTAGTGATACAAACATACCTGGATTCAAAAAATTGTATAACAATGGTTTTTTCTCATAATATTTTGTAGCTGATAGGTAGTTTTTTTTTGTAACACTTACATTACACGATATCGACTTGCGTTCAAATTTAGTTATTGTTTTTTCTATATGTGAAAACTTGTAATTGGCTTTACTGTGACATTATTATACCATACTAAACTCTGTAGTAGCTGTAAGTTTTCCGCAAAAGCTTAAAATAAAAAATAAAATAAAATATATTCTATTCTATTCTCTTGAATCACTCTATCTATTAAAAAACCGCATCAAAATCCGTTGCGTAGTTTAAAATATTTAAGCATACATAGGGATATAGGGACAGAGAAAGCGACTTTGGTTTATACAATGTAGTGATGATACTGCAGCGTAGATTTACTAAACAAAACAAATTATTTTACTTGTTGTTATTATGGTCAATTAAATTAATTATTTGTTTTTGGAACATTACTGCAAAATAAGTCCCAAATTAACGCTGCATTCAAATTTGAGATTAATTAAGAATGATTCAAAAATACTACTAGTAGGAGTGTATTTGAATATTTAGTTTTCAATCACGCAAAAACTAGACAGACAAGATTTGGATTATATTGGGCACACCTTACCCCTTAATTAGTGAACGAAGATTAAGTTTACACCTAGACTAACCAAAAAGTTGCTTCGGAATAATTATGATGCTCTGAGACTTCAAACGGTGGGACACATAGCGAGAAGAACCAATGGCCGTTGGGGCGGAAAGGTTCTGGAATGGTTCGTGCGCACCGGACGACGCTCCGTGGGTAGGCCCCCGACAAGGTGGACCGACGATCTGGTGAAGATAGCCGGAAGCCACTGGATGCGGGCAGCGCAGGACTGATCGTCGTGAAGATCCTTAGGGGAGACCTATACCCAGCTGTGGGTGTCGTGCGGCTGATATGATGATGATGATGAGACGTCAAATGTCAGAGGAGTAGGCAAAAAAAAACTTGTAAAAAAACTAACAACTTATAAAAAACTCAATGGAAAATCCTGAGTATTTCTGAGGGTGTCGGCCATTCTCGATTCCGTCTGACAATTTTTACAAGTGTTTTGCATAAATTATTTGGAAGAAGACATAATTTACGTGAACTTGTAAAATTTCCTGTAAAGTATACTTGTAGACTTGTAAGTTTTGATAAACAGGGCACAAGTGTAAAACTTCAAAATTCAAAATTTTATTGCACTTTTCATGTTGTAGGTACAAATATGTTATTACAAAAATAGAATCAAACATGAAACCCTGCAAGGGCACAGCAACTATCAAAATAAGGTGTCTCAAATCTATAGATAGATACTTAAATTAAAATAATTCTTAAGTAGGTAATACTTAAGTAGTTTGCCAAAATTGTTATTGTTATTTTTTACGTATCTAATTGAAAACTAAACTTTACAATTTTAAAAATTTAAATAAAATTAAAACAAATTCTTAAACTTATCTAATATATTTTTGTTGTAACAAACTTAATTACCTAATATTTATCTATTTACATTATTATTGTTACTTTCTAAAAACTCTTGCAGCGAATAAATACATTTATCTTTCAGATATTTTTTCAAAATTAATTAAAATTTATTTAAGTTCTTTTCATCTTTAATTTTACTGGATAACTTATTATAAATTTTTACACACATAGATAAGGGGCCACTTGTAAACATTTCAAGTTTGCAGGGGGTCAAGTCTGCTAATGTTAACGTCAAAAAGGTGGATCAATGGTGTTGGAATGGTAGTGCTTTTTGACACCGTTCTTGTTTCTTATACCCAAAATCGAGATACAATGTGTTTCCGTTTTGGGTTTAAGAATCACAATGTGTTTCGGTTTTGGGTTTAAAAAACAAGAACTGTGTCAAAAAGCATTACCATTCAAACACCACTGAACCACGATTTCGACTTTAACATTAGCAGAATTGACCCCCAGGTTGGTTGTGCTAGTTTATTTTGTGGTCTTAGATTTTGTGGGCGGTAGTGATGTGGAAAGAATTCAGGGTACTTTTTGACAAATTCACAAACAGCGTAGATATAAAGGGATGGTAATGTCAATATATTAAATTCTGTGAAGTACGGTTTGCAGCTATCCATAACACTTAAATTTCCCAATATTCTTAAGCATCTTTTTTGCAGTCGAAAAAGTTTAATCACTTCGGTACTATTTCCCCACAACAATATGCCATAGGTTAGCCATGAATGTGCGTAGGCATAATAAGCACTTTTTGCTGATTCTAGATTTGTTAATTTTTTTAGTTCTTTTAATGCATAAGAAAATCTTGATAATTTAATGGCAACCTTATTGATATGTTCTTTCCAGTTTGTATTTGAATCTATGTTTATTCCTAAAAGGGGATAATGATCTACTTGTTCTAGTTTTGTGTTATTAAATTTAAAATGAATGTTTAGTGGGTTTTTTTTGGTGCGGGCTGAATTCTAATAATTTTGTTTTTTTGAAGTTAATCAGCAAGTTATGTTCATTCAACCAGGTATTTACTTTCGATAATGTGCTATGTATTGTATTATTAATATCATGATTTTGGTCGTTTTCAAAGGGAATTACAATAGATATGTCATCTGCGAACAAGGAGCAAGGTACATTGATGACATTAGGCAGGTCATTAATGTAAATTAGAAATAAAACACATCCGAGCACACTTCCCTGTGGAATTGACATTGACATTGAGTAAACTTACCTTTTGTTTTTTTAAAGTAAGTTTATAACCTGGATCAACACTTTTTTATCCTGGTTAAAAATATCTACGAGGACTTAGTTGCTAGCAGGACCTAGTAAAAAAGTATTATTATTATAACCAAAGTAGACACAGCCAAAGGCACAGTCGTAGGTGTCAAATCACCACTACAAAGTTACATAAACATATAACCTTACCACCTAAGCAAGGATTATGTCCTTCCCTCGAATTATCCTTCCCTTTCATTATGGTGCCCAATAAAATTAGAAACGTGTACTTAGAAAGGGCGGGATAGTGCTAACGAGGACGTTCGTTACACAAGGGTCTCCTTATTAAAATTGAACACAGTAATATTATCTGTCTTGCCATTGGAAACTACCCTTTAGGCATTACTGTGACCCAGTTCAACTAATTTATAACTTGTATCGTTCTACTCCAATGCAAGAAAATCAGGGATGCATTCGTTTTCTCGAATAGGTATCACGAATAGGCTTAGGTATCGCAAATTAATTTAGTACAAAGTGAAATGTGATGTTCCTTTTAAAGCAAGGGCAGGGCAGAGAAATAGAATAGTACTAAACGTACAGAACCCCATCTGCGCGAGGAAACTTAAATAATAAGCTACACTCGCAGCACGGCAATAAAGTACAATTTTAAACTACACAGCGCTGCGTGCCTATAATTATAAGCGCCTCCAAAGCGCTAGTATTTCTGTCTCGTAGCTGTGTCTCAACCGACACATGACATCCCTTGTTCGCTGGCTCGACTGAGTCAGCCGCGAGCAGTAGGCTACTATAAAATTTTTAGCGCGGAGTGAGACCCCTCTGGCAAGGGACCAAAAACATTGTCCTACGATGCAAAATCCTATCCTAATGTCAAAGTTTAGATGTTTGATGTTTGTTACTCAATCACACAAAAACATAATATTGATGGATGGATGAAAGGCATCACAGGGGTCCTATTTTTGAATCGCTCGACTAGCGTCGAGCGCTCTTTTCTACTAAATTTCGTTCGACATTTGACTTAAATGTATGGGATGTCGAACGAAAATCAATAGAAACGAGCGCTCGACGCCAGCCGAGCGATTTAAAAATAAGGCCCCAGATAGTTTATGGCATGGATTGAAACATAGAATACTTTTGATTTCGAATGTCCACGCGGACGAAGTCACGGGCGGACGCTAGTGACATTATTTATTGCCAACCTGAACGTTTTACAAAAATTGTTCCTACCTATAGTACATCTTTCAAAGAATTTTGTAACCGAGAAAATGTGACACAAATCAAATTTGTGTTCTTCCCACGTTTCCTTAAATAAATATTATGGAATAAACAATACGATATGTCCATCATTTGTCTACTTACTGTTTCTGGCTGAATAAGACCATTATTTTAAAAGACAATAATAAGCGTTTGTTTTTGGGACAAATAGAATATTCATGAAACAAAAATAATGTAATGAAAATGATACAAGAAACAACCGTTATTTGACATTTGATCTATCTACAAGGTGTTTGGTAAAAGCCTTATAAAGCCGAATATGGTAGATAGGGACTATTAAACTTAACAACTTTTACTATGGGACCAACTCTGAAATCGCGAAAAAAAAATCTGACATTTTGATATTTTGATATAATTTTTTGTATGAAACAAATTATATTTTTTTCGCGATTTTTAGAGTTGGTTCCATTAATTAATAGTAAAAGATGTTCAGTTTCATGGTCCCTATCTACCATATTGGGCTTTATATGGCTTTTACCAAAAACCTTGTATACAAAACTGTATTTTTTAAGAAGACATTTTCCACAATATTTCTACACAAAAATAAATCCAGAAAGATGTATCTATATAAAGCCTATAATAAGCCAGACACTACTTATTGGTTAAGATTCGAAGCTAAACTTCGAAAACTGCTCAAGGGTTGATTAAATGAAGAAGCGAAAGTTTCCTTCAGGAATTTCCCTTGAAAGGCTTGTGACTGAATTGACTGTAGGGGTATAGGCACAGGTAAAAGTATTAGTGATTAATGGTGCAAAGTTGCCAAAACTGACTTATTGGTTTGTTCAAAATTGGAAAGAACATAGACTTAAGAACATTGGGTATTTGACTTGAGAATGGATTTTACTTTCAAGGTAAAATAGGGCAGCAAAGGGAAGCAAAATAAATCCCTACACAAGATTTTGGCTGGATTGACGAATTTTACTATGATTTCTAAGACTCCAAAGTTGATAAAAATCAAAATGCTCCAGTGACAAAATAGTGTTGATTATTAAAATCCATTAGTCATTAAAAAATGTTTTGGAAACATTATATAAAAAAACATGATTTTTTAGATATTCACAATTTTTTTTTGCGCGCCATACATATCGGCCGCGCGTTGTGAAATGTGACGCCATTATTCTATTCTATCGACACATTTCACTCCGCGTGGAGTCTTAGAAATCAAAGTAAAATTCGTCAAATCGAGTAAAAATTTTGCGTAGGGGTTTATTTTGCTTTCCTTTCTGCTCTATTATACCTTAAAAGTAGTCGAATCCATTCTCAAGTCAAATACTTATCCAATTCTGTGGAAAGTCAGTTAAAAAGAATGCTACCCAATTCAGTGGCGAAGGGTCCATAATGCCGATTCCCATCGGCTTACCTTTTAGAAATCTCACCTGATCCACTATTCAGTTCATAATATTTTTGTAGCACGGCTTACCTCGCCACTGCTACCTATGCCAAACAACATCAAAAGTACTTAACTTGAAGTTTGTTGTTTTAAGAAAACTAATTGCATTTTCACTGTTACGAAACTGAAAATTCAAATTAAAATACAAGTTTGCAACTGAATAAAAATATTCAATTGCAAACTTACAATTCTGACAATTCTGACGACACTACATAAGTCTTGCTTGACTGTTGTCTCACAATAAATTTAATGAGAACACCTTTTAGAAAAAAGCTTCGGTAAATATTTTTAACGGTTTTTCCCTCTGTTGTAAAGATTCTGTTGAAGTATGTTGTCAGATCCCATAACAAAGATAAATGGTCTGTCAAGGATGCAAGTAAATTACGTTTATGTCGAACACTTGATTCTGTCGCGTCGGTGAAGGGAATTGATTGATTTCGTATTCTCTCGTATTTTCGTTTTATGAGTGTTCAAAACATTCATGTTAATTTACAAAATAATAGTACCTACTTATACTTATCGTTCAACTTCGATTTAGTACTGATAACGTTTACGTTACATTGCTTTGTTTACACAAAATGGCAGGTATTCCACTAATATTTCAAACATTAAGATCACCCCAATCATAATCTCCCAAATTAGGGATGATCTATACATTTGGCCCATTTTACTCGAATCGAATCCAAAAAAGTACAATGCGAAATGTGGCATTAAGTAACAGAATTAATAATAGTAATGAAATGACGAACAGAATGGCCAGTGGCCACTCTCACCCTCCCACCGATCGGCGGTACCGCACCCCGCGGTCTGCATTTCTCGCTCGCCGCTCAGTTCGACAGTTGCAAAGAATACTTTCGTAAATGTGACAGTTGACACAGACCATAAAATGATAATTACGTACAAGTTTTCATAAAAAATAGCTTTTCAGCTGTAACGATCATTTGCGACTGTCAATTTTTACGGTAACCCTGAACAATTCAGTCACACATACGCAGTGTGTACAGACGTCATTTTAATTATGTTATAGAAGTAGGAAGGAGATTAAACGCGACGTTTATATGAAGTGTCCGGGGTGTGATTGAGTTCAACTTTGACTGCAATTAATTGTGTTTACGTTTAGTTAGAACATGTTAGTTTTATTGGGCCTCTGATATTATTGAAAGTTGGTTTTTCACCTCGCATGAAGTTTTCCGATATAATCTAATTGTTTTGTTTTGGAGTTCTTGAAGAACAAACTAGCTCGCTATAAATTTCGCGAGACAAAGTGTTATTGAGTTCTGTTATCTTTTATGTTTATCTGAAAATGTTGGCCCAAAGGGTAAATAAATTTTGTGGTGCTGGGCGAGGTTAAAAAGAAGAAAATTGTTATAACAATGTCATGATTTAATTGCTAACTTTGTAGTGTGCAAGAAAATGAAGAAGGTTAACTTATGGTGGTTAAATTATAGTTTAATTAATAGGTTTTCAACACACTTGCTCGTAAAGTGAGCCCCAATAGGTACATCGTTATTAGGGCCATAAACCTAGCTATAAAAAACACCGTGCGTAACATATTAAACACTAGTGCGTTATAGAATTATCCTTAAAAAGTTAAATTAGAACCTTACTGCAAGTTCTATACCAATGGCGTTATTTTTTTTTAGTAACAACAAAGAGGTTTTATGCCGCTGAAAATTCATATAAAACCTTAATTAAGTCAAAGAAATATTGATTATTATCAAATTATTCATAATTCACAATATTTTGTTATAAAATATTAAAATATTTGCATTTTATCACTTAAAATTATAATTTTGAAGTGGCTGTATGCTCACTCACCCCTTTGTTCGCAAAATATTCCTTTGCATTGGGCGTGTGAAAAAACAAAAAAAAAACCTGCGTGCCTTTTATGACGTGCCCGTCATAATTATCATATATTATTTTGTTTTTGTCGTATTTGTTACTGTGTGGTAAATTACTTTAATATTTTCCTCGCAAATGTGTTGAAAAACGTCGTATGAAACTCATGAGCTCTTGCTAATTGCACACTCGGCTGAGTTACACTCTCGCCTACGGCTCGGGCTGCAACCCACAGCCTCATGTGCAATGAGTAACCTAAGCTAACTTGTCTCATAATGTATTATTCTCTAAGTACTTACACATAGTTATTATATCTTAGCGGTCGCCCGCGACTTCATCTGCGTTGAAAGATTTTTGCTATTCCTCGGGAACAGTACTTTTTTTTCGGGATTAAAGGTATCCTCTGTCCTTCTCTGTACCCCCATTATGTAAAATTTCATGACGATCGGTTCTGTAGTTAAGACGTAAAGGCGTAACAAACAAACGGATTTTCGCATTTAGAATCCTTCCTACTAATATTATAAATGTGAAAGATTGTGGGTTTGGATATTTGTTCCTCAATCACGCAAAAACTACAGAACGGATTTGGTTGAAATTTGGCAGATTGTAGATAGCCTAGATTAGAACATAGGATACTTTTTATTCTGATATTCGCACGGGAACGGGAACTACGCGGGTTGAAACCGCGGGCGGCCGCTAGTATTAAATAAGGGTAATAATTAATGGGTATTTCAGCCTTACCTAGCTTTGTTTCTGATTGTGATTCATTTGTTATGTATGTCGTAATTATTTTGGGCTAATTAGGCCTACAAAGGAACTATTGTAATCCATTTGCCACGTATTTGGTTGGAGATTATCAGATTAAGCTGTGGGTTTAGAATAATTGGGTAATGATAATAATAAACAGTTATGTTTTTGGTAATGAGGATCAGTAACAGATTTGAATCCTATAGTTTTATTTGTATACTATAAACACATATTGATAGCTATGAAACCTAGTGAAAGAATTTTTGAAATCCGTTTAGAAATGGTTGAGTTAAAAGGGTTTGAAAGAAATGCCAAGATTAAGGCAATATGTGCTTTATCACGTACGACATAAGGTTCGCGTACGTCGCGATGACGTCATAGGGACCCCCAAAAAATCAGTGTTTTGGCTCTTATATCTTCTCAGGTTTAAGAGATATCGTAAAAATTTTTTCACAGTTAATCATGTGCTGGCATAAGCTTTCTAATTAGCCACTAAACAAAAATCGTTACTGATCCTCATTGGAACATCCACTAATCTGCATTTGGTCTACGTGGTTCACCACGTTAAGGAAGGTGGACCAATCTTCCTTATGGATAAGGATGACAATTTACCTTGATTTGATTTCCACTTCTTTGCTGCTTTTAAAAGATTACAAACTTAAATTAATGGTTGTACATTTGTCGTGCACAAAAATTTATGACTTGAAATTTAAAATTTCTTTGTAGAATCGTCCACAGAGAAATATTAATCCCATTCCCGAATCCAGGCACGATCTTAACATTTATAACAATTCTCATTTTATTTCTTTTGCCTCCGTAATGAAATAAAGCCGCTGAGGTTTTAAATGTCATGTTTTGCTTCACATATTATCCTTTACAAATGTATGCAAAAATTAATGAATGTATGCGAATATTTACTAATACATTCGGCATGTATTTCGTTTATTTATTACTCGGTGAAATTAAATTGCAGTTATGATACTCTTCATGAAATTATTGGATCCAGCAAAATATCTAAATTTTTCTTTAAGTGTTATTACAGATAACATACCTACTCTAAAGAGTACACTAAATTATGGATACAATACTCAGATAAATAATTAGAAATATATAAGCATAAGTAAGCAGCACATAGGTCACCCCAGATTATTTACCAGTGGCTCTTTGAGCATAGACCTCGCAATCGCAAGTCTGCCTTAAAATTTTCAAAATGGCAGAGTTTTTACGTTTTCAACATCCTATAAAAATATCTCCAATTTGAAAAAAATTGAAAAAGTGTATTGAAAAGAAAAAAAACAAATATTTCTCGGTCCTGCTCACAAAAATTTACGAGAATCGGTTGAGAAATGCGACCAAAGGAGAACAACCGGTGCTCGCTCGGTCTATATTTTTTATTCGGTTATCGTTCGTTTAAAACTATTTGATGTAATGTTAAGTTTTGGATACTTTTGTAGAGCTTGAAGTAATACAACAATATACATCTCTTAAACAGGGTTAAACTCGCAGTCAAAATCACTAATTTAACAAGATTTATTTACCAAGATATTTTATATTATACCGCGATAAAGATAATTAAAATATGACAGTTGCCCAAATCAAAATTGACTGCCGGCATGTTTCAATTTACCTACTTTCATTTCGCACCCTTTTGGCTCATCTATATTCATTAATCCAGTTTTTAAAGGTATATTTCGAATTGGATTTTTAATCAACTTTTGGTCGGGTAACAGAGCAGTAGATTTTATAAAATTGAGTTAATTTTTCCCTCCGGTTGATAGATTATAAATGGCCTTTTTAAGGTCCCGTACCAAAATGGTATACTTAAACCCTTTTGTGCGACTCAGTCTGTATGTCTGTCCGTCTGTCACAGCTGGATATCTCAAGAACTACTTGTTACGTTCCAAGGGTGCTTAAATAAAAAAACTAGACCTTTGGTGTAAACAACAAAATTTATTTGGGCGTGGTTCGAAGTGCCCGGTACAAAATTACAAACGGTTTTTTATGCCAGTGTTCGGTACTTAAAAAAATTACAAGTGAACGTTTTTTTATGCTTTCCCGGCCAGGGTTGGTACTCTCCTGGTTCCGCCGAAGTGAGGTCCGGGCCCAGAGAAGAAGGGGTTCGTGTGGGGTGATGTTCACGCTGCGGAGGTCGTAGGGTCGACAGTGATGTCCCAAAATGTGGAAGTCGTCGCCCTTATGACGGCAGCAGGCGCGATCGATGGTGGACGTTAAACGATGGGGTATGGTGTACGCCACACGATGGACCCTGTAATTAGGTCGCATTAGGAAACCAAACTCCGTTGTCTCCTCTGATTGTGGCCATGGCAGGAACTGGAGTAGAAAGTACCCAGGCCGTATGAGTGATGTGTTTTGCCACAATCAGATCGGAGTTACAATTGGAGGATAAATAATAATGAAATTAAGTTTAAACACAGCTTAATGAGCTCAAACTACAATAAAAATAACTAATACAAGTTGCAAAAGCATTATTACAAAGATCTAAATTCAAATTGACGGTTACGTTATTTTCAAAATTCAAATTTCTACATTCAAATCGGACGCTAATTGAAGAAATACTTGTTCAACACTTACCAATACGTGGGTTTATGCACTGAATGTAAAAAATAATTACTGTAGCACCGATAAATAAAGGTGTAAAATATGATTAGACACTACGCGATGTCCGCAATGTTGTCGAGAGCAAAAGACGAACGCGGGTCTGCCTCAAAGATCAAATTCGGAGTGACGAAGCGAATGCAACAGCCGGCCGCAACTGCCGCGGTGCGGGTCGAGGGGAGAGGAAACTCAACAAACGGCCCGTTGACCTTGAACGCGCGGACGCCGCTGAGCGCAGTGCGTGCATTGATCGATGTCTAATGAATTTTGTGTTTATAAATAATAGGTATGTTAGTTAATAATATTTAGAATTTAATTTTAGGTAGTTAATTTGTAATTTCTTCAATTAAAAAATATGTAACAACGTTACATACTATTGGTATCAACTTGAAATTTGGAATAGTTTTAGATAACGTTTGCCCAACTATTTTGCAAATAATAAAGAAAATAAAAATTATTTATAATTTTTGCAACAGGGACTGAAAGGGAGTTTTCAAAATTTTAAGCGCTGTTTGCACATTCTTATTGTTTTTTTTTTGTTTTCAACTTTTGATCAAAAAACCGAATAATTTATTTTATTATTTGCACTGAAAAAAAATCGCTATTTATACATCCAGTTTCGCAACGAATAATGTCTCCGATATCGTAAATATAATTTTGGGTTTTTGTTTCTTAAAAAATAATCCTGGATAGCTTGGTTGTCAATCTGTCTGTCACAATACTTATTTTTTAAGGTTCCGTATCCAAACTGAACAACTGTTATTATGGGACGAACTCTGAAATCGCGAAAAAAAATCATCTACATTTTGATATTTTCGTTATTAATTTTTGTATGACACAGCTGTTTTATTTTTTCGCGATTTCGTTCAATTCGATGTTCGAAACATTTGAAGTGGACTGAAGCCTAAACTAAGACGCGATACTACAAAATACTGTTGATTTCGGCTGAGTACCTGGCCGAAATCAACAGGTTATTGGAGTAATTTTTTTGAAAAAGTGGGACTACAAAAGGCTGTTGATCTCGGCCAGCTACTTGGACGAAATCAACAGGCTTTTTAAGTTGGAGCAAATTACTTTAAGGCCCAGAGTGATTCGGCCGAGTCGCGCGTTGTTTGTTACGCTTTCATGTCTCTTAACTACGTATGTGGGTACAGTCAGCAGCACGTCAGGTTATACAAAACTGTCAAAATTGTGAATGGGGAGAAGGAGAGGGGAAGGGGAGATTGAGGGATAGGGGGAGGGGAGAGTAAGGGGGATGTACAAGGTCAAGTACAAGGTCTAATACAAGGTCAGGTACAAGGTCAGATACAAGGTCACATACAAGGTCAGATACAAGGTCAGATACAAGGTCAGATTCAAGGTCAGTTACAAGGTCAGATACAAGGTCAGATACAAGGTCTGATACCAGGTCTGATACCAGGTCATATACAAGGTTAGCTACAAGATCAGGTACAAGGTCAGATACAAGGTCAGATACAAGGTGACATACAAGGTCAGATACAAGGTCAGATACAAGGTCAGATTCAAGGTCAGTTACAAGGTCAGATACAAGGTCAGATACAAGGTTAGATACAAGTTAAGATACAAGGTCAGATACAACGTGAGATTCAAGGCCAGATTCAAGGTCAGATACAAGGTCAGATACATGGTCAGATACAAGGTCAAGTACAAGGTTAAGGTCAAAATCCTTTATAGAGGATACCATGGCTGTAGAAGTGTAGATATAAAGTTTGTTCCAACTTAAAAAGCCTGTTTCGTCTAAGTAGCTGGCCGAGTTCCACAGGCTTTTGTAGTCCCACTTTTTCAAAAAAATTACTCCAAAAACCTGTTGATTTCGGCCAGGTACTTGGCCGAAACGCTCTGGCTTTTGAAGTAAAAAAATTTACTCCAAAAGCCAGAGCGTCTCGTCCATGTGCCTGGCCGAAATCAACGGGCTCTTGTAATCTCGCAACTAGGACAATCCTATATTTCAGTTAATAAACGATTAGGTCTAAAGGGTCACCACAAAAATGCTAAACTATCTCAATCATCCGACTCGATCTGCCTAGGTACTGTAGCTGTATTTAAGCTAAACAAACAGAAATATTGTCTCTTTACAACAGCGGAACTGAGTCGCCACTTAACACAGAAACCCAGTTCGGAGGTTGTGTGCACACGGCTTTATTAGCCGTGTGTCCACAATGGACACTGAAGGGTTAGAAATATTTTTGTACTAAAAACAGATACCTAAGTGCTAATGCTATATTGTCTGATTTCAAAATCTATCGCAATCGCTTTTATTTGATAGAACATTGATACTTCTTTTTGGCACAATTAAAGCAATGTCACATCTAAATCGGTACATAAACAAAGAAGATATGGTCGATCATCCGTATAAGTTCATAAAATGGTGACGAAAACGACACAGTATTTTCAGGTTTTCCTGAAAAATACTGAACCGATTTCAAAATTTCAAAAAATGGGACTAACTTGGGAAAAAAACCTGATCTAATAACATTTGAATTATTTTAATCGGTTTAGCCGTCTTCGAGTAATCGGTGGACATACATAAAAAAAACATACATAGGTACAGCAGAACAGAGAACCTCCTCCTTTTTGGAAGTCGGTTAAAAATAAGCTATCACCAAATTACATTTGTATATAAAACTGGCTTGATACACTTATTGGCATTCTTATCTCAAATATCAGAATAAGGGTAAGTGTATCCAAAGGACGCCCGTCCGATCAATTTCAAGATAACTCTATCCGGTGGCCATTTTGCGAAATAACGTTGACCGACAAAATGGCGTCAACTTTCCCGCCATTTGCAGTAATCGTGGGACATCTGGCGATTTAGCGATACAATTTTATTCCTTTTCTTCTTTTGTAGATTCTAAGTTTGTTATTTGTGTGATTTACTTACCTAATTTTTTATAATAAACTTTTAAAATTCATTTATTTAATTTCTCAACAAACTTTTTATTAGATAAAAAAATTAAAGATGAATACTGACTCTACAAGCGCACTGATCGAAGTGATAGGCACATGCATATGGCATAAGTCTCTGGCACGTGTGTCTGGCATAAGTGTCTGGTGCGAGAATCTGGTATTGCTGTTGTTGCTAAATTGAACGTATTTCTAGCATCTGAACACAAAATAAAAAGAAGACAGGAAGTTAAGCTTAGTACTACGTGCGCTCGAGCAACGCCGAGTACCGTTAGGTTCTGCCTAGTTGATCAATCTGCGAATACTCACGATGCAGTATTTGGCGTTGCCAGCGCATTCCTCGAGACGCGCCGCGCTGCGGTTATTGCACGGCGTTATGGAGCCGACGCCATCGATGTACTGACCGCACTTCCAGCACCTGATCGCGGCGGCAGACGCGGCCAGAGTCAGACTCACTTATGCCAAACACATGTGCCAGACACTTATGCCAGATGCATTATAATAATAAATTGCTGTATTGACCGCGCTTCCAGCATCTGATCGCAGTGGCGGACGCTGCCCAGGCTCAGACTCACTTATGCCAAACACATGTGCCAGACACTCATGCCAGATGCATGTGCCTGTCACTTCGATCAGTAAAGTAACAGTAACCAGCAATGCCAGATAGTCCGAGGGTCTGCCTTGTAGTACTCACGATGCAGTATTTGGCGTTGCCAGCGCACTCCTCGAGGCGCGCCGCGCTGCGGTTGTTGCACGGCGTTATGGAGCCGACGCCGTCGCTGTATTGACCGCACTTCCAGCACTTGATCGCGGCGGCAGACACGGCCAGACTCAGCAGAAAACCCACCGTTACCAAGCGGGAGCTACTTGACATTTTCTGCGGGCAAAAAAAAGGAATAAGTATTTCATTCAAAATAACAAAATGTGAGGTAAATTCATGGCGTAGTGACTTTTGTAAATATCGGGTTTCAAGTGGAGAGCATAAGCGGCGCTTACATTGTTTGGTTTGGTCGTATTCTAGGTCGTATAATCGACATTCCCATTTTTGATCAAGCCAATTGGAAAATATTATTATGCGATTGACGAATTCGTAAACCCACCGATAAATTAATTCGGTAAACGTATTGGGCTGTTTTTGAAACCTACAGTGAGTAGGTATAGCCCAAAAAAAGCCTACTTAAGTGTCTCCGCTTACGGGCCACTTACCACAGCCCTAAACGCCGCCTTTCGTATAAGCGTGTTTGTGGTGACTACCGGCGTTTCATATAAAATGTATGAAAACTTTAGGAAAGAGGTCAGTGGCGGCGTTTTGTTGTTGTGGTCAGTAGCCCGTATACGGAAACCCTAAGAAATGTTTAACTCTATTAAACATATCAGTTTTGTTTTCTTCATAAACACAAAACATATCTATTTAAAGTTTAGTTAAAAAAATAAAACACTACAATTTGTTACATACCGATGCAAAAGTATTTTTCGCTACTGACACACCTTAAACACCTATTATTTATTTCCGAGTCTAAGCCCAATTCGGAACAGCCGTGATAATCTATCGCAGCGAAGCCTGATTTATTGGGCCGTATCGGACCACATTTCACTCGCATTCGCGCCTTTTTCGATAACTGAAAAAGTCCGAATCTTCCATAATGTGTATTAAGACAGGGATTTCTTTTAGTCTCGATGGGGGATGAGGGGCTCGATGGCACTATGCCATCCACTAGGCCAAAAATTAGTATTTATTATTAATAATAAAAATATATTATGACAAGCGAAAAGCTCCCTAAGACTTTTGGCATTAGAATAAATAAAACTCAATGCTTTTGGTTCCGGTTTCATTCGCTAATCAACATCGATTTCAGAAATCTTTTGAGTAACGATTTTAAGGGTATAGTATTAAAATCCGCTATTGGCTCCGTGCACGCTTTTAGCGCCACCTAGCTTTTTGCAACGTTGTTGGCTGTGACCTGACCGTTTTGACATTTTGATAATATGTAATGGCGGCATTGTGACTAAATATTAAAAAATACTATACATATTGTGTTATTAATGTAAATTTCAAAATTACTATGATTTGGGTGGACAAAGTGTTGTGAAATCATTTTTGGTCATTTAAATTAAAATGGCAAGTAAAATCTATTCAAAAAGAGTGTTATATTTTGGTTATATCAGGGTTTATTTACTTCTCTTTTAGTTGTAAATTTTGTGAAACAAGAGGATAAAGCTACTTTAATAATTTTATTAAGTGATAATAAACATAAGCTAGTAATAAATTAAATATCGTTTTCAAACAGATTACAGAGCCTACATTATTTCTACTTCTTGCCACCACGAGCGCTGCGATCGATTATTATACCTTTGCACCCAGCGAATAGTGCTTAATAGTGACCAAATTCGAGTTAGTGGCATCGTTAGAAGCTCTTAAAATAGATAGAAAATAAAACATGAAGATATCTGCCAACAAAAAAACAGATTCAGGATCAAAGGCCCTATAACCAACCAAATAGGTATCAGTTGGTCCAGCTGAAATTTGTATTGCCGTGTCATTTAAATACCTACTTATTGGTTAGACTGAAAAATCTGGTACCTAAAATATATTGATCAAGTTTAAACAGTTTTTTAAGGTCAGCGAATTTTTGACAATGTTATCTTCATATTTTGATACCAATCTGTCCTACACGAACAAAGGGTTTAAAAAACACACTGTATTTTTTTAAGCACCTAAATTCGTATTTTGGCAACATTTTTATAAATTTTGTTATTATTTTTGCAAAAAGGGACAGTCTCAATGCCAAAATTTGATTCAGCGCAAACAAAAAGGTCAAACAAATCACCCTTTTTAAGTATTTTTAGTGTTCCGTACCGAAATGGTAAAAAGGAACCCTTATGGTACGACTCAGTCTGTCTGTCTGTCACAGCTGAATCCATATCTCAAGAACTAAGTAGTAATGTTATCAACTTGAAATTTGAAATAGTTTTAGATGAAATTTTGCAAATATGAAATAAGTAAAAATATATTTCTTTTTTTGCAACAAGGACTAAAAGGGGTCTTAAATATTTAAAGTGGGGATACTAGTGAATGTGGGGTGTCATATGAAAGGGAAAAATCTGAAAATATTCTGTGATATAATATAATTTTATTTAAAGAAAACAATACGATGTCTCTAAATAGCACACTTTTTCAGAAATCATCATCAAAAATAACATTAGTTCGACTATCGGTCAAGAGAACACGGAACCCTCGGTGTGCGAGTCCGAGTCGCACTTGTCCGGTTTTTTAAAATCTGTTTTGACTGACGATATGTGGGATAAAATATACCCCTTAATCAAGCGTCCTTATTCAAAAAGTGTGTGTTGAACAAACATTTGCTGATAACGGCGACAAAAGGCTGAATTTTGTGTCAAAAAATAACACCAGCCTTTGTTTGATCTGCTGTATTTCAAAGGATATTGTTATAATGTAAATAAAGCAATGTTTACTTAAAATGGTAGGATTTCCATATATTTTAATACTTAAGTAAAGTTTTAGAAAAAAATGTTTTTATAATTCTGGTATTTCTGTGGTGTTTGGGAGAAACCTGTTTTAACTCCAGTTTGGTAATTTTTTATTTGGGTCCATGTCCATCAGCCATTTGTAATTTCCCCACTGCTGGGGCACAAGCCTTCCTTATAGGTAGTAAGGAGGATGGGCCATAACCCACCACGCGGGCCCAATGCGGATTGGTGGGTGTTAACGACTGCTAATGTAGCCGGGACCAACCGCTTAACGTGCCTTCCGAAGCACGGAGGAGCTCGAGATAATAAAATTTTTGGTCACCCATCCCATGACCGACCCTTGCAAACGTTTGCTTAACCTCCGCAATCGCTGGGTTAGGCGCTAAACCACTGCACCACCGAGCACAGTGGTTTAGCTTCTTAGATTTTCTAGATTAAAATCTTCTTAGATATTTAGAAAAAAATTTTTGAAAAGGTGCGATTTTTCTGACGCCGAGTGTATTTTGACCAAATGAATGTTGATCTTAGGTACCAAAACCCACTAGGGGAAGTGATAGTGATAAACACGTCATGATAATTCAGGATTCGTCCATTTCGTTTTTGTACATTTTGTGCTAAGTTAATTTGACTGTAAAATTACCCTTTTGGACTTAGGTTTCTCCCAAACACCACAGAGTTATATTTTATCATCATCTTTACATCTCTAGTTGAAATGAACCTAAGGAAATAGTTTAACCTTTAGAAGACCGTTGATATTAAGTATTTAACTATTTAAGTAAACACAATTTCTGTTATTTATAGACTTATCTAAATAGAGTTAGAAAAGAGTTAATTGTGTTTTGTTGTTTCTTATGAAAGCCAGTGTACAAAAGACCCTTAAGGATGTTTAAAGGGTTGACAATGAGTCTGTTATCTAAAGTCTATAAAGAGACCGTGTACACAGGCCTTTACCTTCCGTGATGTTCAAACATATTAACTAACATTTAACCACCTCTGTGGTCTGAGGTTCGCCCACCCGTATAAGACGCAAGAGTCCCAGGTTTGACTCCCAGGTGGGGAGTACATTTGTACTCGGTTAAGTTGGTGATAGGGCTTATTACAAGTCCGCCTGGCTAGCTACCACCATGTTAGTCTGACGCCATAGCAACAAAAAAAACTTTTGTGTTCCGGCAGTTAGAGATAAGATAGCCAGTTCCTCAGTGGTCAGGATTCAGGGTGTAGTGCGTTTGTGCGTTTCCACCTTCGGCCGTGTCGTCACTTAACATGAGGTGAGGTGAAGGCCAAGCACTTTCCCGTTGTGCATAGGAGTAAAAAAATTAGAACGTAATATAAAGTAATCTGTGGTACCTATTATTACGCACACAGACATTTCGAACACGAAATCTCAGGCCAAACTGGATTATATTAAGTACTAGCAGTAACCAAGCAGTTCCATGCAGAAAAAATCTAATGACAATTCCTACTATTCCTACTAATATTATAAATGTGAAAGTTTGTGGGTTTGGATGTTTAGATGTTTGGACGTATGTTCCTCAATCGCGCAAAAACTACTAAACAGATTTGGTTGGAATTTGGTAAACAGACAGTAGATAGCCTAGATTAAAACACAGGATACTTTTTATACCGATATTCCAAAGGGAACGGGAACCACGCGGGTGAAACCGCGAGCAGCCGCTAGTATTACATATAAGTTGTTTTCGAATACAGTCACATACAGTCGGAGAGGCGCGTTTAAAGCACACAGTATGCAAAAACTTTCCTTACATTTCCTTACTTTTCGTAATTTTTTCTCTTTTCCGTCGCTACAAAGTATAATAATACAAGTTTTGCCCGTACTCATATTTTGTGTCAGTGCCGTAATAAGGACTCACCGTAATGCTTAGGGAGGGACTTTTATCATATACTTTGTGGAAACTACGTCCCACAACTGTAGGGTTGTCACCTTAGAGTGTAACCTTCAATTGAATGTTCGGTAAAATTCATTAAATAATAGGTAATTTTTCCAATCTACCTATCTTGAAACTTTCATAAGTTGGTAAATAGTAAGAAAATAAAAAAAAATAACAGCTGAGAATAGATAAGAATAATTTCATTTACCAAAAACATGGTACATTTATTTGACGTCATAGTTAAGAAGTTTCACACATATTTTGACCCATAAAACACAGTCATGCAAATATTCGGTACAAGTTATGAAAAAATTACAATACCTTCTAATATAATATGACCATTATTTTTCCTTTTGAAGATATTAAAGGAATATATTTACTCACTTATTCAATATTTATTAAAACTGTAAACTTTTAAGTTGGTATTTATTTTAGTCAGCGTCACAGAGACCCAATAAACTCAACATGGATCCTAAATTCAACATGTCCTATCATATTTTTCCTGTCTATCCTAAAATATTTTTATAGAACAAACCCAACAGGTAGCAACCCTATTTTATGTGTAACATAAACCGTCCACTAAACCTTGACTTACTAAGACTCCAATGGGAGCCAACAGAATAGATGTCGCTTTATTGAGATGAGATAGTTCAAACCAATCACATGGTCGTATTTATGACAGCTGGCTATGATTGGTTATTTCACATTAGAAATATCACTTAGTAGAAGTCACTAAATTGATTGACCAAATATAGCAGTCACACAAAAAGTAGCATTTAACTTATCATCATCACCATCACTAACATCCCATCATCATAATCATAACAGTGTTACAAATTATGCTAAAATGGCTCTTACAGCATCACACTACACTCTACAGTATTATTATTTCTCTATCCCTCGGGAACAGTACTTTTTAGGGTTCCGTGCCCAAAGGGTAAAAACGGGACCCTATTACTAAGACTCTGTATTCTGTGACTCCGCTGTCCGTCTGTCTGTCACCAGGCTGTATCTCATGAACCGTGATAGCTAGACAGTTGATATTTTCACAGATGATGTATTTCTGTTGCCGCTATAACAACAAATATTACAACAAACCATAACAACAAACTAAAAGTTAAATAAAATAAATATTTAAGGGGGGTTCCCAATTTCCCATACAACAAACGTGATTTTTATGCCGTTTTTTGCTCGATATTAACAACGACTACAGGTGACAGTTGAAATTTTCACAGATGATGTAGGTATTTCTCTTGCTGCTATAATAAAAAATACTAAAAGCAGAATAAAATAAATATTTAAGGAGGACTGCCTTACGACAAACGTGTTTTTTCCGTTTTTTGGTACGGAACCCTACGTGCGTGAGTCCGACTCGCACTTGGCTGGTTTTTTTCTGTATGAAAGGAACACTTTATCAGTTCAGTAGTTTAAATAACTGCACATTTACTTAATTTTTTCTACACAAAAAAATACAACCTCTGACCTGTGAGGTACCTACCTAATCTTACCTAAGTAAGAAAATGTAAAAATGACGCGGAATTAATGAGGTAGGCCCGTAGCAATACAAAATATGCATGGAAAATGCATAGGAAAAATTTACCAGGGTAAGACCGCGGGTATAGTTTGCTAGTTACATATTATTTTAGACTGCTGCCCCACCCTGAGCCCATGGCTGGCTACGCTCATGTAGGGACGTTAAGGCCAAAGGGGTCATTATTAATCACGTGACGTTTTTCAAGCAACTTATACCCCCCTTTATCGGTTTAGGGGGAGTATTACAAGCTCATAAAACTTGTCATTTTTATAAATACCTATCAATGCGTCTCTTTTATTTGCTATGCATCGAGGAAGAGATGTAACTATAGCAATTGATGAACCTGGCAAGTTTTAAGAGCTTGTAATACTCCCCCTAAACCGATAAAGGGGGGTATAAGTTGCTTGAAAAACATCACGTGATTAATGACCGAATAAGTTAAGTGACGATAGGCCAAAGGGGCCTTATCGTCACTTAACTTATTCGGTTGTATTTTTTTTTCAATCTTATATTGGTTTTCTCTTCTTGTCCCGAAAAATACTTGTACAAACTTTGGTCGTAACCCCAGTTACATTTTCTGTCCTCCGGCGCGAAATATAAAATTGGTTACAATAATTCCTATCATGTTACATTCTAAACAATATAACAAAAATATGATTATGTTGATAACTTCACATGTCTAAGCAAATGTGATTTTTTAATGAAGTTGCAATACGTATGCGTTTAATATAAATAAAACAACCAATATAATTGACCAAGCGCGCGCAAGGCGCGAGCGAAGAGTCTCTACTTTTAGTTCAGTAGAGTTAGAATTTAAATCGGATTTATTTCCTACAAAAGGTTTTATTGTTTTATTGGCAGCTTTTGGTGCCCAATATGCGAGATTACAAAAGCCCCAATATGACTATCCTAAGTTTTCCCCCCCGGCGGAGTTGTGCTTAAGTGGTGGGGGGTAAAAATGTACTCCGATAGGGGATTTGACCCGGAAGGACTGGTTGTTCATCAAGATTATCTAAGAAGGTTTTAAAGTTGGTTAAATTTGAAACAATTTGAGGGTAGAACGGTTTTGATACGAGCGATAGTTTTGGAGACACAGCTTTTCGAAATTATGCCAATTTTTTAGGTTACACGATTTTTACCAAAATTTCCCCTGTGTGTCCCCCACGTGTAACTTTTGAAATAAGAGACGGAAAAATCCATAAAATAATTATGCTGTAAATCCTAATAAACATTTTCAACGAAAATTAGTTTGAACGAGATATAGTTAGCAGTTTTAGAGATATAGCACATTTTTCAAAACCGCAATTATAACTTTGTTATTTATACAAACACTATGAAAAACAAAGTTATTTTGCAAACGAAAAATGTTAGTGGTATTAAATATATTATGCTTTGTGTCTCCAAAACTATTGTTCGTATCAAAACCGTTCTACTCTCAAATTGTTTTAAATTTACCCAACATTAAAATCTTTTTACACAATCTTGATGAAAAACGAGATATAACCAAAACACCGCGAAAATACCCCTTTTGGGGTACATTTTTACCCCCCACCACTTAAGCACAACTCAGTTGGGGGGAGGGGGGGGGGAAACCTAGGACAGTCATATTTGGCAATAAAACCTATTTTGTAGGAATTAAATCCGATTGGGAGTTTTTTTTTTTTTTGTTTAATTCTATTGACCTATTTAGCTTGGGCAAACATTTTTTCCTATGTCCGGCTGTTCGTTTTTTCTCCTCTAGAGGTCGCATTTCTCAACCGATTCTCGTGAAATGTTGTGAGCAGGTTTGAAAATTATTATAGATTTTTTCAGTCGAAGCGAGCCAGCTTTTCGGCAAACAGCGACATTTTCGATAAAAAGAAAATCAAAATACCTACGTAACCTTAATAGTTTAATAGCAAAATGCTCTATGAACATTGAAGTTCATGTTAACTGTAATTTGACAGATGGATGTGATACATTGCTACGTCATTTTGGTACAAATAAAAATTTACCAAAGAAAAGTAGTAATGTATTTCTTCCATCTGTCATATTACAGTTGAGGGTCCATGATAGGAAAATATGGTTTGCGGGGGTCATATTTTTATAAAGAAAACATAAAGTTGTAACCACAAAAAACATAAGTACCACAAGCTCACGATATTCTTTAGTACCTACAAGTATTAAATTGAGTATAAACCTCACAGATGATGAACTTTATTAGAAGAAATATAATTATGCTAAAGATAATGATGAAACAACAACGAAAAACATCGAAAAAGTGCAGAAGTGAGGTTATTTTCCATAGTCTTTACACGTAAAGAAAAAGACAGGGACAAATATTTCCGCATAATCGAGCCTTAAAGACTTTTCAGAAATTTGGAGCTCTAGGGTTGCTGGTTTTCATATAAAATTAACAAAATGGCCACCGCAGCAAGGCTTACAGAAGTCTTCTTAAGGCTTAAAGCTAATCTCTTCAACGCAAAATTGCCTGAATTTATGATTGAAACAGCCGTAAATAGCAGTAAACACCAACCTTGTTATACAAAAACAAAGCTAAAATCGTTGATACTAAAAGTGGTCTTACAGATTTGCACTAAGAGCTATTTTGGCGTAACTCGTAACATTAAAATGTTCAATTAACTTGCGTATTCGACTAAGTTTTGGTAACTGCCAAACTGTCAGACTCCAGAGACTCGTGGATGTGGATTCATGCATGTTTTAGCTCGAGAGGGCGCCACTGGCGGTATGTGAACGTAGATATTAATTTAAAAGTTTCCGTCGCCGGGTTGGTGCAAGCTATTCTTATTTGAATAAAAGAAGAGTTTAGAGATACAGATTGCTATTACAGTTTTATATCAAAAGGGTTGAGCAGAGCCACAGAATAGATATAAGTACTACCGTACAGAAAGGAATCTCTCCGCCCTGCCCCACAATCAATTACCTCTCCCCACCCCGCGAGTTCGTGTGCCGAATCATGTGCTCATTTAGTCGTGGTTGTCAACGTAAACTTATTTTGATATTGAAAGCAATGCGTCGTAACTTTTTAGTCGTGTTTGTCAACTGTCAACTTATTTTGATATTCATAGCAACGCGTCGTAACTCGTAGCTTTATTTACCAAAAAGTTAGAATTATGAATTGAACGCCCCGCTCATACAGTACAAACTGCAAGGTAGCCCTAGACTTACACACACAGTTGCGCGTGTACAAAAATGTCATCTGACGTCATCTGTTTATAATGGCGCGGTTGTATGGAGTGACCGGGGTGTGTGTGGCAGAGCTCAATTTACTACCGCGTAACTTACATCAGTCTGTCGTGGCTCAGTTCCAAATTACGCCAACAGAACTGTTAGCGCGAATTCATATAAATACAATAGGTACCAGTGGCGAGGGGTGAAATTATGGCGAAGGTAAGCCGTTCTTCAAAAATGCTGCGATCTGCATAGTGGGTTAATGGGGTAGGATTTCTGAAAGGTAAGCCGATGGGAATCGGCTTGTATAGACCCTTCGCCACTGATAGGTACACAAAATACCCTATTTTGTGCAATAAGTATTTTGTGACTGTTGAATTTGGTCGGATTTGCGTAAGAACGAGGCCATTAGAGCGAGGCCCCATTAGTGCGTTGCGCTGCGTTGCGTTGCGTCGTCGCAACGGAACAACGCATTGTATGCCACACCTAAGTTGCGTTGACGCTGCGACAACGCAACGCAAGAGGGTACTGCGACGACACAGCGCATCACCCTCCCTCCCGCTTCGTCTCTTGTCCGTCGATCCTTTGAAACGTCGCGTGCGACGACGCAACGGTCTAATGGGGCATGTCATAAAAAATATATGGAAAACGACGCAGCGACGACGCTGCGACGACGCAACGCAGCGCAACGCACTATGGGGCCTCGCTCTAACGGTCCTGTCAGCGTGATTCGAAACGCGGCCCGTAATCGCTTTCATTTGACAGATGGATGTTGCACAGTGCTTCTTAATTTTGATACAAATAAAAACTTACCCAAAGAAAAGAAGCAATAATATCACAACCATCTGTCAAATAAAAGCGTTTACCATAGGTGCCTTACTGCGTGCCATAGCAATGTAAGTTAGGTGGTAGAGCCCCTGGTTGTTACGCAAAAAAATATAATTTTAAATGTCAATTCCTGATGTTTTTATTTAAAAAAATAGTAAAACTGATAGATTTTTCACAACTTGATTGTTTATTGTCATTGAAAAAGAATTCTTTCTTCAAGGGAAAAAGATGCATTTTGTTCAGACACGATCCATTTATATCGTTTTAATTGGCAATTACGAAAACTGTACAAATGATTTTATTGTATTGATGGGGACAGTGCCCTTACTATATAGATGGTGGAGTAAAGGGAATCCTGTCCTTGGATATAAATAAAAATTGAGCGGACTGTAATACTCATATACTGGTAATTAATCAGATTATAGAAAATAGCGGTACAAAATCGCGCCCGACAGTTACCCTCCTTGACGGGCCCGGAACCGGTCGCCGCAGTGCTGTGGCCAGCAGCGGCCTCGTCTTCACCAGTATTGTTTTCTTTTTATTAAGCTTAATTCTAAGATGAAACTTCGACTTTGACCTCGACGTTCGACCTTTTGTCTTTCGGCGATATATTATGTACGAAAGCTTAATGCACCTTTTTACTAGTACTTAAATTGTCTATTTAAAATCTGTGACATTTTGACGTCGGCGTTTGCTTTGAAATTTTACTTATTTTACTTTTTTGTTAGAAATTAGCTTTGAAATTTGTCTTTTTTTGCTATAGTAAATTAATGCCCTTCCATTATGTCTTTTAATTTGCGAACCAGGGGGCTAATTGTCTAATTTTAAAAATTGTATGCAATCGCTTTCGATTGACAGATGGATGTGACACATTGCTGCATTTCTTTGGTAAGTTTATATTTTTGACAAAAAGAAGTTTCAACGTGTTTGATCCTGAAAGCGATTGCGATAGTTTTTAAAATTAGACAATAGAAAGGCAGCTTACAGTCCCTTGGTCGCATCCGTATCTATTGTTGATTTAATCGCTATCGATGATTTAGTTAGTTGAAGTCATCTTAGTTTGAAGTCGGTACATACACCACCTAAAGGGCCCCATACGGTACGATTGATCTGTACCTACGATCCGTCGTTTCAGACCGATCGAAACGACGAATCGACAGTGTATGTCAAGATCGTGAACGATTTACTAAATCGAAGACGATATCGGAGATCGGAACAAAAATCCATGCGATCATGAATATCGTAACGATGAATCCACGGTGTACTGACTCGTTGCGATCAACGATTCGTTTTTTGTCTTAGTCTTTTGAATGGAAATTTAATTTATTTAAAATATTTTCTATTTGTTAACCCTTTTCTTCCTTTCTTCTGTAGCCGAATCAAAATTACCGCCAGATAGGTAAGGAAAAGAAGTTCATTTTCCATTTTACACGGGCACGTATTAAAATATTAGATAACGTCTTTATCGTTCCGTTTCAAATAAATAAATGATCAATCGTAACAACCAATCGTTTCATGTATGTGCGGCATTTTTGAAACGATCGATCTTTACGATTAACGTCAGACTGATCGTAACGATGAATCGTACCGTATATGGGTCCCTTAATGTGAAGAGAGAGTGTAAATAATCTAAGGTAAAGAGTCCCTTTCAGTTTTCCAAAAGGGATTGCAAAATCATTTTTTGATACGTAGAAAGTCATAACCTCACTTCCGATAATTTGAAAGTAAATTTTTCTGAAAGTGGAAAACTTCCCGCTGAACTTTTCGGTACGGAAAATCGAAGCAGACGCTGATGTCTGATTGAATACTTCGTGATGGTTTTAAAGTTTCCTTATTATCATATTGTCGCAATTAATTTAAAACTTCATGCATACGTGTCATTTTGGTATATTTTACTGACATTTTTTTTTTTTTATTTAACTCACGCTACGTCCTAGAGCGCCAAAATGGTGATAATCAAATAGGCACAAACAAAGTTTGAGAACAGCCTGTACAGTGTTAAATATATAGAGGTCAGTGGTATATTTACAGGAGATTTTTTCAGACAGCAAATCTTTGAAAATGCTTATCAACTATTTGCAAAACTCTTTTTGAACAAAATTACACAAAAGCCGTTTTATTACAAATGATTTTTAAACACCTGTTTAACTTAGACACTGTTACGTGTATTAAGTTATCCGTTTATTCCCGTAACATCACTTTTCTCGCAGCGATGACCGATGGTCATACGCCGGTGTACTGTTTAAATGTGATGCTGTCACTTTCAAACAATATTGTCAAAAATTTAGTCCGTTTTAAAAACGTGTTTTTTAAAAAAGTTTTTTTTTCAGTAAATTATTATTTTCTGCTTTTTAGCTAACAAGCTAAGACTAAAAATATACCATCTCCTATCGGAGCACTTGTCAAGACGATTCAAGCGAGCCCAAACTCGATGGGGTTGCATGGTTTTATTCTAGAGTTTCAATGGCTTTCCTCCGGCTCCATCATCAGATCCTCGGACACTATTTCCCATCAAACTACTCGTCAAGACGATTCAAACGAGCCCAATCTCGATGGGGTAGCATGGTTTTATTAAAGAGTTCCTGTGTCCTACTTCCGGCTCCATCATCAGACCCTGGAAACTATTTCCCAACAAAGAACTCGTCGAGACGATTCAAACGAGCCCAAATTTGATAGGGTTGCATGGTGTTATTCTAGAGTTTCTATGGCTTTCCTCTGGCTCCATCATCAGATCCTCGGACACTATTTCCCATCAAACTACTCGTCAAGACGATTCAAACGAGCCCAATCTCGGTGGGGTAGCAAGGTTTTATTAAAGAGTTCCTGTGTCCTACTTCCGGCTCCATCATCAGACCCTGGAAACTATTTCCCAACAAAGAACTCGTCAAGACGATTCAAACGAGCCCAAATTTGATGGGTTTGCATGGTTTCAATATTGAGTTCCTATGGCACGGCCTTTCGGCTTCATCATCAGACCCTGGATCTCGTCTCCCATTAGAGTACTTGTCAAGACGATTCTAACGAGCCCAAACACGATGGGCTTGTATGGTTTCATCATAGAGTTCCTGTGGCCTTCTTCCGGCTTCATCATTAGATCAGCTCGATGACACCATAATATCGCATTGCCTTCCAGTTCTGACCTATGTTCAAAGTTTCAAGTTTCTAGCTCATCGGGAAGCTAGTATAAAATCCTTCGCAAACTTTGTGGAGAAACAAACAAACAAACAAACACACAAACGAGAAAGCAACCTAATAAAAACGTGTTAAAAAGGGACAAAATCTCATTTAAACAGCCTCTAAGTTAAACAACCCCCCTACAATGACTGTCAAAAGTAATATCAAAGCGAGGTTGTTATTGAAATGGCGCTATAGGTACCTACGCGCACTCTCTACAATGTAAGCAAACATTTAGCAAAAATGTTCTAAAAAATTAAATGTAAATAATTAAGTTTGTAAAAAAACTTATAAAACAGCCTCTGTCAGAACCTGAAAGGTTTTTTCCACACACACAATAAATTATTCCGAACAATAAGTACGTTATCAATAAACTCGATGTTTGTTTCCCAAGGGGGGGCATTATACAAGAGCTAAATATACTGCTTTCTGCGAAAACATAATAAAGGTGGGAATTCGGCTTCCTTCGGGAAAACAACTCGCAAAAGCTATCAGACTAATGAGTCACAAATAGGGAGAAACTTGCTGACTTATTTCAGTCGTTTTTGCAATTGAATTAATGTTATACATACATGGTGTAGAGAGAACTTAATTTTTGGCGGCAATTTTGCCGACTTTTTTTTTATTGCACCTAAATTTGCCCGGGGTGTACATTATTTTAGTCAAAGCACCACCTTTATATCTTTTTACGTTTCGGCAGGCAGTTGACCATCTCTCTCTGGCTCGATTGGATTTCCATCAAATGTGGCTAAGTACCATCTCGATTAATTTAGCTTTCAATGAAAAAAACCGCATTGAAATCGTTTGATCCATTTAGGCACTACGATAATACGTACAGACAAACTGACAGACAGATATCCTCTCTTTGCGCTGCGATGGGGGTTAAAATTAAAAAGGCAGTTGGTGAGTTACTGATTCCCGATATGATAGCATTAAAATACCTATTTTTTGAATTAATTTATTTTTATATCGCTTTAAAATTTATCAGCTGCAATGACGTGAATAAACTTATTACGACTTTTAATTATAAAATAATTACTTTTTATTGTTTTTCTAACTACACCAATGTATCGACTAGTGTCTAGGAAGCAGTTAGCAGTTTAGAATGTTAATCAGATCAGTTCGGTGTCTATAGCGATCTGAATCTCCTCCATTCAGTCCCTAGATGGCCACCATGACAGCTAGGTTAATACTTGGCGGAGCACCAAAGTTCAAAGTTACCTCGCTTGTATGAAAATCGACTGGTGTCATTGTCTGGCCACAATCGTTTATAAGATACAATAAACATGAAGCATCCAATTGTTTTTTACTGCACCCCTGGAGCCTTGGTCATACTGGTCATATTAAGTGGTGAGTAAAAGTGCATTGCTTGCTGGTAACGAAATGATAAAATTTACTCAAACTAGTCCAGCAATGGACTCGCTATACTAAAATACTAAAATATTATGCCTTCTTCGGACATACGAAAGTATTAAATGAGTAATTCGTTTATTTTATTCTGCCGGACACCATAAATTATGAAAGATGGACATAATGATCCTGAGGATCTGATGATACTGTCGACATGTAGTTATTAATGCGACTTTATGCGACTCAAGTAACACAGGGCTGGATTTAAAAACTATGGACATTCTGTTATCTGGCGAGGGCCCCCCATCTAGTAGTAAAGCGCAGTTAGGGCTCGAAGCCTCGGGCGTAGGGTTACCAACATCATCTACTATGCGATGGGAGGATGCCTGTTGAGGATGCATCATTTTTCAGAGAAATGCCTGTCTATAGTTAAAAAAACGCCGCGCAGCACGATTTTTTGTCAGCTTCATACATTAATATTGTACCCTTGTCTATCTTTAGTAAAAAAAAACCCGCGCAGCGCAATTCAACGCAATCTTATAATATTGCCTGTGTAGAGTAAAAAAAACGGCCGCGCAGCACGATTTTCAGTCAGTTTCATCCACTAGTTTTGGAATCTGTGGTTTCATCCGCTTAATCCAAAAATGCAAAATAAAAATCATATGCTGTGGGCCCCTAGGGTGAAATTCGGCAGTGGAGTAACATACTTATTAAAATTAACATTAAGTTCAAGAAAGTATGCTTCAAATGATAATGTTTTCTAATTACGAGTTAAAAAAGGACTAGCAATTATCTTTTTGTTTAGAGTACGTGATTAAAATTTAAATAAAATACTTTTCCGGGTACTGAACCGACTTTTGATGATCGAAGGTGAAAAGTAAAAGAACCGAGGATGTGTTAACAGATGTCTCTACTTTAGTTCGGTAGTTTTCTGTAGCCGATGGTTTTGTTTTAGTTGATTTTCTTGTTGCCAACTCCGGACATAGTACGCTTTGAGTGGCCATTGTTGCAGACGAAGTTAGGGCTGCCACCTTATGAAATAAAAACTGTGTCTAGTATTATCCTACTAATATTATAAATGTGAAAGTTTGTGGGTTTGGATGTTTGGATGTTTGTTTCTCAATCACGCAAAAACTACTGAACGGATTTGGTTGAAATTTAGATAGTAGATAGCCTGAATTAAAACATAGAATACTTTTTATCTCGATATTCCCACGGGAACGGGAACCATGCGGGTGAAACCGCGGGCGGCCGCTAGGTGTAATTTTCCACTAGATGAATTTTTAGAAAACCACATAGGTACCAGAAATCGTATGATAAAATGCAGTAAAACTAGTGGCAATCAAATTTTTGTATTAAAGTTTTTTTGTGCTCTGTTTTTATTTTTGCAGTCAGTTGAACTTTTGGCAAATGTGCTGGTATAGGTATGTAAGTAATTGTCATTGTGGGAGAACTCTCCACTGACAGTTTCTCCCCTTCAGGTCCTTAAAGCATTACTCTAGTTGAAGCACGTCTTTTCTTTTAAGCCTATGTATTAACTGGTCAGTAGTTTCGCTTATTCACTAGGGAGTTTTTCAAGGCGATTATTAACATGATACAGTTGAATGGATTGGAATGTTTTTCAAGGTGATTACTTGAATAAAATTGATATAAAAGACTTAAAGGGGATTTTTAACAATTTTTGGTGCTTTGATTTGAGTTTTGTGCTTGATTTCTGCATTTTCGTTGCTTAATCACCTTTGCAGCCGCTGTGATCAGAGATTGAATCAAATAAAGAATATCAATCAAGTTTTAAAAACCTGAAATAAAATCACACTATATCCGTAATGTTATTATTAAATATGTAATATGTGTGTAAAGTAACTATGCGGAAGTCTTAGAAGAAAGTTTTTAACTTCTTGCGTTGACAACCCTAGGTGACACTCAAGCTAGACTGTATAAAACAAGCACTTTACACACTCGTATGCTGTGTCTCTTAGAAAGCCAGGATTGTATGTGACATGAAGGGTCATTTTGTTAACGTTTTTAAGGGGGCGTCCATTAATCACGTGATGTTTTTTTTGGTTAATTTTTAACCCCCCCTCCCCCCTGGTGATGCATGGTGAGGTTTTACTTTAGCCCCCCCCCCCCCTCCCCCCCTCTAAATCACGTGTATTTTTTTGGTACAAAATAATTTTAACAATTTTCAGTACGAATTTGTCGCATGGGCGGGGAAATCGTCCTGGTGATGGTGAGTCAACAATCACACGAAGTTTTCGGTTAAGTCACGCGTTCAATGGAAAAAATTAATACACGTGATATCTTACTACACCCCCCCGTCCCCCCTTGTGATACTTCGTGATTTTTTCAATGACCCCCCCCCCCCCCCTTTCGAGGCTCACGTGATTAATGGACGACCCCTAATATGATAGGTCGGTCATAAAAATCCTAATCCCAAACCGTTTTTTAATATTACTTAACTTAATTTGTTGTAGTTGTCTCTGTCTTTTTCTTTACGTGTAAAGAGTATGGAAAATAACATCACTTCTGCATTTTTTCGATGTATTTCGTTATTTTTCAAAATTATCTTTAGCACAATTATCTTTCTTGAAAAAAGTTATTGGAGCAACTGCACAGTACGTTAAAGTGTATTTTGATGTAGATTTCAATACATTTCGGCTATTATGTACGTCAAAAATATGACCCACGACAAGCGCTTTCTGATTTCTTTTTTTTTTACAATCATCTGTGAGGTTTATACGCAATTTAATTACTTGTAGCTACTAGATAATCTCTTTAGCTTGTCGAATGTTTGTGGCTACAACTTTACGTTTTCTATATAAAAATATGGCCCGCGCAAACCATGTTTTCCTATTTATGGCCCCTTAACAAAAAACCTTGTAAAGTTGAAAAGTAATTAAAATGTTATTTTATACTTATATTTAAATTCTTTTTTAATATCTTTACAAAAAAGTAATATTTACGTTAAGAAGCGAATCACACCGGATGCGTAAGCGTACCTAAGCGTGCACGTACGCGTAGACGTACCATGATGTTGTAATGTCTGAAACTTTATGAGACATGGCACACCGCTTGCGTAACGTACGCGTGCACGTAGACCGATGCGTAACCCTACGCATTGCAGCTCCCATGAGACAAACAGGCTGCGTACCTACGCAGAGCGGAATTGATGACGTTGTAGTCAATGGCATTCCCTATTGGACGTCACACCGAACACTCACGTATCTTTGCTGCGAGTCACTACGCGCGTAAGCACGCGCGTGACTACGCATTCAGTTGTATTTGTTTACAAATAGTACCGGTACTACCGGTATTCTTCTTCTTCTTCTTAACGTGTCGACTCGGTATATGTATATTTATATTCGTGAGGACCAGAACTCAGCCACTGATATCGCATTGTCAGTGGCCTTGTAAAGATCCTCGCGTGTGCAAGTGTTGGGACACGCAGGGCATGACAGAAGATGTGCCATTGTCTGGGGAGAAATACCACACAGACATGCGCTCTCCGAGCTGTAGCCCCACCTGAGCATGTTCTCCCTGCTTCGGCCTACTTGAGTCCTTAGTCTGTTTAAGGACTTCCAAGTTGCCCAAGGTTGATCATTGCCAGGGGGGAGTTGTTCCGTCAGCTCAGTATTTGGGTCTGTGAGGTATTTCTCCTTCCAGAGCTTTAATCGGGTGTCTTTAGCTTCCCCGTCCAGAGGAGGAACTTCCTTGATGAAGTTGTGGCGACTCTTAATCCTCTGGGTCACCGGCACGTGGTGGTGTACCGGTATTAAGCGGTGTTTATTTTGTTTTTAAATATTTAATCACGATATTAAAGAAAAAGTAATTGAATTAGTGCGAAAAAATTAGTCCATTTACTCAATCTTCGTCTGACATAGCGCACTTGAGACGCAAACATGGCTGCCGCAGCGGCTGGGTACGCAAGGGACAGGTTGCGTTGCGTGCCGCGTAGACGTATGCGTAACCCGGTGTGTCAGGGGGTTACGCGCGTCACTACGCGCGTGTCTACGCAACCGGTGTGCCCAGGCCTTAAGTCTGATCGCACTAAAATTGGCCGCAAACAAAATTTTGTATACTGACCTTTAACCGTAAAAATCAATGCAGAAAATATAACAATGAACTTACGTAGGTAACTTACTTATTCATCACCTGATAAAGTACCCTTTACACACGCCAGTATTAATTGCAGTTCATTGATAACAGCAAAGCTTTCAAAGCAAGGCAATCACTTTGCCAACAACACTCACAAAGAAACACCCACCTTAACCCTTCATTCCGAAGGTTGAAAATCACGTGCTCTTGCGCCTGGCTTCGAGCCAATACCCGGTAATGAATCCAGGGAAATTTTAACCCTTCAAAACTTTACGGGGTTCTGGCCTGATGGTAATGACGCTTTGGAATAAAGAAATACCTACACATATGGTTGACATTTACTTTCGATCTTAAGGGTCCATAATAGGAAAACATGGTTTGCGGGGGTCATATTTTTATAAAGAAAACGAAAAGTTGTAGCCACAAAAAACAAACGACAAGCTAAAGAGATTCTCTAGTAACTACAAGTATTAAATTGCGTTTATACCCCACAGATGATTGTGAAAAAAATCAGAATATCATCAAAAGCGCTTGCGTAGGTTCATATTTTTGGCGTAAATAATAGCGGAAATGTTTTAAACCCTACATCAAAATACACTTTAACGTACTGTGCAGTTAGCTCCAAAAACTTTTATTCAAGAAAGATAATTGTGCTAAAGATAATGGTGAAAAAACAACGAAAAACACCGAAAATGTAAGGTTATTTTCCATACTCTTTTCACGTAGAGTAAAGGACAGCGACAATTTTTTCCGCATAACTGATCCTGAAAGGCAAATTTTCCCAAAAACTCTGTCTCTGTCTTTTTCTTCATGTGTAAATAGTAAAGAAAATAACCTCACTTTTTATTTTCGTTCTTTGTTTTTGTTGTTATTTAGTAAAAACCTTAGAATAATTACACCTAGAAGCCGTGTCCTTGATTTATATCCTTCATACGTTACCTAATCCTATTAACTAAAATCCAGTAATATAATAACTAATCTCATAAAGGTAGGGGAATAGGCTAGTTGACAAAATTTGGAACATAGTTTAATAATAAAGATTGGTATCTATTTTACCCCAAAAATATATTATTTTAAGAAAAATAAGTCATTTTACCTATGAATTTTGCGTTTTAAGAAATTAATTCAAAATGACATCGAAAAAGGCCAAAACTGTCATGGCGTCTTGAATGACGTCACGCCTCGCGAAACATTCGTGTTTGACACCTACACACATACACCTCTGTGTGTTTGTGTGTGTGTGAAAATGACAGCAACAACAAAGGTTTCGCGAGGCTTGACGTCATGCGTCTCTGATTGGTGTTCAATGTCACGTGATTAAATGGCCAATTTTGCCGATTTTATTTTCCGTAAATATTGGTAATCTTTATTTATTGTAATGAAAAAAGTGTTTTTTTGGTTACTATTTAACATGATTAATCATTAGAAACCTTATGCTAGCCGATTTATTCTTAGTGGAAACAAGCCTATTGAAACTGTTTTGTACTTATTAAGTATGATTATCTATATCTAATAATAGATAATACAAATCTGAAAACGGCGTCATTTTGGCTGTTTTAGTTGCCTCACTTTTGACAGCGCGCTTTGTAGAGAACGGAAATAGGCTCCGTCGCAGAATGTCCCTTTCGCAAAATGTCCCCTGGTCGCAAAACATCCCTTTCGCAGAATATCCCTTTCGCAAAACGTCCCTTTCGAAAAACGTCCTTTTCGCAAAATGTCCCTTTCGCAAAACGCCCCTTTCGCAGAATGTCCCCTTGGTATCAAATCAATATCACTCATGCCAAATTTCCATTTTATTCGAAAAGTTCATAAGTACCCTCTTAGCTGATGATTATTACAATTTAGTGTTGTCAGTAACTTAAAAATTCTCCCAAGTGGAAGCTTCATAGAACATTTCGAACAAAATGGAAATTTGGCCCGAGTGATATTTATTTGATACCAAGGGGACAATCTGCGAAAGGGACGTTTTGCGAAAGGGACATTCTGCGAAAGGGACGTTTTGCGACCAGGGACTTGTACTATTATGTATTCTGTGACCAGGGAACATTTTGCGAAAGGGACATTCTGCGACGGAACGGAGAATTATCGTTCTAGGTGTAATTATTCTAAGGTAAAAACATACAATTTAAGACTTGAAAATCAGCTGATTTGTCTATAAAAATTATGTATCTAAAGACTGCAAAAATTAGGTCAAAATTTTGTTATAGTATTGAAAAATGATATGAAAGAATGACTTAAAAGGAAGCAAATTTGTAGAATATCTATATATGTTTGTCTATACTACTACCTCAACTAAAACTTTTATTTTCAGAATTTTACTAATTTAATATTTTTTACTAATTTAAAACTTATTTAAAAAAACGTGCCATCGCGGCGCGGTATTTTGGAATAACCTGCTATTAATAATTATAATGGGCGTGACACGATACTCAGAGCAACGCGCTCTGTGTGAAATCTTGGTCGTGAAATCTTCTATCTATTTGCCACCCTATTGTGACTTTATTGTGACTTTAGGATTCCTAACCCCTGGAGGTAACTACGGATGTCAAATGTGATCTATTAAAATTGCTCTACTTCCTAACTTAGGAAACAAACAAACTGCTCACTCACAACACATCAATTCGCTGGGGCCTCGCTTCGTTACTTGCGAATCTTCATTATCGCTTCGCTAACGAAAGATCTGTACAAACCAAATATTTTCATATTGCACAAGCGAAGCAAAAGCGACTAGTTAAGATTATAGTGAAAGGCGCTATTAACTTTAAAACTGCTCCAAAATGATAAGCGGCTCAGGCCTTCCTTAATACCATAGAAAAGGAAGCTTAACGATATTTTCGTTAGTTAGTTAGTTACTAAACGCAGCTTTGTACAAAGGCTTGCGAATGAGTTAATTTGAACTTTTTCAGAGCTCCGTGTATGGTACTTGGCCTAGTTTTTTATCGGCTTTTAAATGTAGGTAATGTTACCTTTTAAAAAAGTTAGGTAACGGGAAATGAAAAGTTAAACGTAATTTAAGATCGTAATATGAGAATTACGAGTTTTGGAGCGTGAATATTTTCATTTAATTTCGTTTGTTAAATTGTACATACTTAAGAAGTAGGTAGGTACTGCACTTTTTCTACGTTTTGAGTTGTTTTTTCATTATTATCTTTAGCACAATTATCTTTCTTGAAAAAAAGTTATGGAAGCCACTACACAATACGTTAAAGTATATTTTGATGTATACCTATTAAATACGTTTCCGCTATTATTTGCGCCAGAAAAATGACCCGCGACAAGCGCTTTTGATGATATTCTGACTTTTTTTACATTCATTTGTGAGGTTTATACGCAATTTAATACATGCAGCTACTACTTAGATAATCTCTTTAGCTTGTATGATTTTTTTGTGACTATAACTTTACGTTTTCTATATAAAAATATGGCCCGTGCGAACCATGTTTTCCTATCATGGACCCTATTTAATCACACTCCGGTCTCCGGTACTCGATTTTCCACAATTTCAAAAAACTATCTACACGTCCTCTTTAATTGGCTGTCGCGTTCAAACTCACAAATTGCAGGTTGATTTGATACAAGTTTCATAGCCGATTATTAAAGAGTCAAAGATTCCTATACCGCAGTCTAAAATGATTGAACACGTTTAGAAACATCTGGTCAAGTCATTATGGGACCGCCTGAAACATCAATTTATTAATTTATTTTCGAATACAATGCAAAATTGCCATTTACCATTTAATTGACTGTGCCCTTATCATAATTTAAGCTAACAAAGCACTATTTAGAAGACACGCCAACATAAATACTCCTTGAGATAACCCATGAATGGCATGTGTCATTCGAACCGAATCGTTTCGCTTATCCGGGTCTATTTGTCTCTTCTTTGTATCCCCTCCCCAGTGATTTCTGCTAGTTTGCGATAATGATGATCGATGTGTCTGACGTTAGCTATAATGTTATAAAAATATTATCTATTTCAGATGTATATAAATCTTTTTACCATTGAAAATGGTTATCAGATGCAAATCGCCTGAGACGTATTTTTGACCATATCTCCGAGGATTTTGAGAAGATCGAGATGAAAATAATACCAAAAGTTGAGGAATTTATCGAGACACGTGTGAACGTTTGAATTTTAAAAATCTACTAGTAACTTTTTTTGAAATTTTGCAAAATTCCAAAATTCCGGGTTTTTTTGGGGGTGTTTGTTTACTAAATTGTAAATATTTAGGAAAAAAAAACTGACTTAAGAAAAAATTAAAAAAAGGGTCCTAGGGTATTAGTTTAGCTACCAAAAGGCGAAATAATTTTTAAAATCGGTAAATAATTGTGACCTGTAGGTGGTCCCTTTAGATATGGAATTGTAGAAAACCGGCTGTTTCCATACATAAAAAGTGATGTAGCTTCTATGATTATTGACCGATCGTCATGGTAATAGTGTTAAAAGATGCAGAAGCAGACGAGAAGTACATTCGTTGGAATTTCGAAAATCAGTTAATAATATTTCGGCTGCGTCGATGCAGTCAGCGGGCGCTTTTGTGACACGAGGCGGAGCCGAGTGTCACACACAATCACAATCGTAAAAATAAATAGGTACTACCTAGGTAACTTTAAAAATATTAGAATTTTGCATTTGATTTGATTTTGGTTTTTCGTAAATTTTGTATTCATTTTCAATGCTCCGATTCTTGCGGGGACTGCGAAATCTGTGAATGGGATGGTGCTTGGCCCTCATCTCACCTGATGTTAAGTGAGGAGAAGGCCGAAGGAAGCGCACTACACCCGGAATCTTCATCACTGAGGAACTGGCTATCTTACCTCTAACTGCCGGAACACAACAATTTTTAAATTGTTGTTATGGCGTCAGACTTAGGTAGGTAAGATGGTGGTAGCTAGCCAGGCGGACTTGAAATAAACCCTACCACCAATCAAACCGAGTACAAATTGTAACCAACCTGGGGATCGAACCCGGGACTCCTGCATCTTACAAGGGTGGGCGAACCACTAGACTACAGAGGCGGTTAATACTTTACTTCCATAACCTTACTAATATTATAAATGGAACGTGAATGCAAAATTATTATGAAATACGTTGTCAAGGGTACAGAAAAGGACATAGGGAAATTTTTGGTTTTATTTTTTTAATAGGGTAGGGTTTTTTAGTTTTTACCTCCTGCTCACCTGCGGATTGGGGGGAGAGGGCTCCGTAAATGAATTTTCTTTGTTACATAAAAAGTACCTACTAAAATAACTTCTACGCAGACTAAGTCGCGGGCGGCCGCTAGTTTCAAATAAAAAAATAAATTATTGGGGACTGCTAATAATAAAACAGAAACACTATAAAATAAACAGAAAGAGCGAATTCTTTACTAGAACAGTGACATAGCACTTTTGTGTGGCGATTAAGCAACTTTCGGTAGGGTCGATCATTGGATGGGTGACCAAAAATTTATTATCTTGAGCTCCTCCGTGCACATTAAGGCAGGAGCACCCAACACCCACCAACGCATGATCCTCCTTATCATTTGCCCCTGATTATTGATTCCCCACTGCTGGGGTGTACCCCAGATCCCAAGATCTGTAGATCTTCCTAATGTAATGAGTCATTACATCATGTGCCCCAGCAGTGGGGTAGTAGGTATGACTGTACAATACAAGTGAAAGTGAAAAATCCTTTATTCAAATATAGGTAAGCTCATAATGAGCATTTTTTTACCACACAGCAGTGCGTTGTATGATGTCCGCAGTTTTAAACGATACTTATACAGAATTCAATTAGATTTGACCATTAGCCAATTTTTAATGTACCCACTGCTGCGGTACAGGCCTTCCTTATGAGTGGATAAGGAGGTTGGGCCATAACCAACCACGCAGGCCCGATGCGGAATGGTGGATGTTAACGACTGCAAAAGCAGCCGGGATCAACAGCTTAACGTGTCTTCCGAAGCACGGAGGAGATGGAGATAATATACTTTTGGTCACCCATCCCATGACCGACACTTGCGAAAGTTGCTTAACCTCCGCAATCACTGGGCCAGGCGCTAAACCACTGCGCCATTGAGCTTCTCTTCTTAATCAGATTTAACTGCTTTCGAGGAAGAATTTAAGACCTGCAGTTCCAATTCAAAACTCGGCAGCCGTAAAAATAAAGAACCTAAGTTCATTAGTATTTCCCGTTTCGCCATTCGATTCGAACCCCCTCTTATAGGGGGAATGGAATTCGTGAAACTGCCTGCAGTAAAAAATCCGAAAAAATTCGGACTTTGGTATTCGTGAATTGAAAAGTCTACCGTAAGATTTGAATTATGCATCTTTCGAGGAATATTTTGATTGCGCACTGTTTTTTGGACGCAATATTATTTGGATTTGAATGATTAAGAATTGCTATACATACATACTTGTCTTAAGATATTTTTTTCGTATAGATATAGCTTCTTGTAGCAGTAATAATACATCGCAACAGAAAATTTACTTAAAGCTATTTAAGTGTAGGTATTTCTTTAGAGGTTTTCTATTTTTCGAAAGCCTCTAAAGCAATTTCAAACTTCAATATCATTATTGTAATATAAAGATTGCGGAAACATTTAGAGGAGCGTCTGTTCAAAAGGGGCTATATCCACGGGATCCCTTGTTTTAGCATAATGCTTTTATACCTAATTTGATTTGGCATAACGGATTTGGCATATTTTTTTGTCATAATAATACTTTGGTATAATTGTTTTTTGGCATACTATTTATGTAAGCATAATAATCATTTAGACTAATTTGTTTTCGCATAATGTTATTAGGCATATTGTCTATTCGCCTAATATTATTTAGACATTTAAATCAAAAACAATCAGAATAAATACTTTTACGTACTTATTTATTTTCTTGCAAAAGGGGTATGTATTAAAATGCCGAAAATTCATAACACATACGACAAAAATATCGACGTGTAAAACAACTATTTTCAAAATACCGAAAATCCTAAATATCGATATCCGATAGACTGTAACTTAAAAGATCGATCATTAAATGACCGATAGTCTGAAATCCCGAAAGTTAAAATGCTGAGAATTCAAAATACCGAAATCTGTTTAGGTCTTGCGACGACGAGCGAGCGTAGCGAGCAAGGAGGAGGTTAAGTTTCATTGCGACCTACAATGCACGAGCCGAGCGAGCGAAGCGAGCGTGCCGCGGCAGCGGCCGGCGAAGTGCCAGAACCGACCTGCTGGCATGTAACTCTCAATCAACCTTCAGGTTTTTAAGCTTCGGGATTTAGTATTTTAGTTAAAATGTCCTTTCGTGATTTTAAATGTACGGCCAAACAACCGTTCGACCATTTGATTTTCGGTGTTTCGTCCATGGGTCTTGTAAAATTCGGTCTTTTCAACTTCGTTATTGTAAATACATACCCCTACCTAGCCATGCATGAGACAAACAATATTTATATTTATGTAAAGTGTAAAATTTTAGCAATAGCTCTTTTAAATGTGCAAGTTTCGAAGTGTATTTATATTTTTGTTTATAAAAATATGCGTTAATAACATTATGCGTATTTAAATTTATGCTAAAGAATATTATGCTTAAACATGATTATGCCTAAATTAGTTATGCCTAAAAATTTATGCATAAGCTGTTATGGCTAAGTAATATTATGCGCAAAACATCATTCGGCGAAATCATATTATGCTATGACATATTATGCCTTAAAATTTTATGCAAATACATAGGGAACCTATATCCTCACTAAACAAACTCTCAGTAAATCAAAAAAACCTCTTGCACAATAAAAATGTATGGGACATTATATTTTTTCCAATAAATATAACTCGTGAGACCTTTTACTATGGCAATTTTGTCTTTTATTATTATTATTAATATGCTTAATATTAAAGAATATAAAATAAAAATAGCCCCTTTGACCAAATTTTTTATTAAAAAAAACAAAAAACCGACTTCAAAAAACCTACCTCTAAAAAGCAAGAAATAATATTCGTAATAATAAAAACACGTCTATTGAAGTCGGGTGGGGCTGAGTACAGATTCTTGTTTTTATTCTAAAAGCCCCACCCGACTTCAATAGACGTGTTTTTATTATTACGAATATTATTTCTTGCTTTTTAGAGGTAGGTTTATTGAAGTCGGTTTTTTGTTTTGTGTAAACAATTGTTATTTTTTTATTTTTAGTGTAGGTACCTTGTAGGCATATTATTTAGATAGTAAAATCAGCTCAGCCAAACGTGAGATAATTGCGAAGAAACATACATACATACCTACGGGTCAAACTGAGAACCTCCTTTTTTAAGTCAGTTAAAGAACTAGACAGGATATCCCTCTGCCACCAAAAAAATAATTATCTTATTCAGTTTATAAACAAAGAAGTAATACGACCATTATCATTGAGGTAATTCACACAAAATCATACTATTTTTGTGCTTTTTACAAGAACTAGTTGAAAAGTAAGGAACCAATTTCCAAATTAAAAAAAATGGGACCTACTTGGAAGTTTATCTAATGTAATAACGTTTGAATCATTTCAATCGGTCCAGCCGTTTTCGAGTAATCGGTGGACATACACAAAAAAACAAATATACAGACGAACAGAGAACCTCCTCCTTTATGGAAGTCGGTTAAAAAATAGCCCCTTATGATCTGGACATTAGATTAGAAAACCGACTAAAACCAAGAATTTATGAACATAAGTTCAAAATACACAATTTGTGGTAAATTATTTTACGAGGCGCACACAGATTGCAAAGGGCGATTGAATTGAACGGGGACGTTGACAGTTGACTGACTTTTGACTGATGACCAGAGTGGAACGAAGTTTAGGCTGGAAACGCACTACGGAAAAAATCCAGCACGTTTTATTTCGTTCAGAAATCATGTGATTAAAAGAAACTCATACTTTTACGGCGGCAAGGAAATAGCTATTTTTGAGCCAAATTTCTCTTCCTAAGCAAATTTTGTATAGAAAATAGCCCTTTTTGCTAAGAATTTTCAAAGTGCTCCACAACCTGTATCAACCAACAACATTTAGCGCTTTTTGAGCAGAACCTTTGTAAAAGGTGCCAATTTTAAAGTTGAAATAGGCAGTTTTGATCAAACTTGAGCATAGGGCATGATGGGATCTTAGATTCTGAAACCGATTCGAAAAAAAAAAACAGAAATCGTCCGAAGTGGATATAGCCCCTTTTGAACAGACGCTCTATTTTATGGTAAAAAGTTTAACCAAAGAATTCTCCATAATTGTACAGAGGGAAATATTATATAAAATAAGTATGTACTTAAAATATCAGGTTTGTCAACAAAGAATCTGAAAAAAGCTACACACAAGCTAACTTTTCTATCAAAAATATAGAAACTAAAAAAAATCATTGCAATACCCAACAATTCCTTGCTCAACATACTATGTTTAAACAAGAAATATTTGGTACGGAAACGAGGCACCTAATGGTGAATCCATTGAGAATCGAACCCCGGAACACTGTCGGAAGGCAGGCATTTTGCCAACTCACCCGCTTCCTCTCTTATTCAACTTTTACGTAATCTTGAGTTACACAAATATTTCAGCTGTTTTGTACGTTTTGGCAAAGTTTTAGGAATATACGATTATGCTATCCTCATCATAAAATCATCATTTCATGTAGTTTGAGTTTGACACATTTAGAGTTTACTGCTAGTTCCTTGACTATTTCGGTATCAGTTTTATTTAATGAAATAGATTAAGATAATATGCCTACTACGATTTTTGGGCCGGAATCCAAAGAGATGTGGATTCGATTCCCTTATATATTTTCCAATATTTTTCTAGTTTTTTTATTTCAATTTGAAACAATTTCAGACAATATAATATCGTGCGATGAAATTGATAAATAATTGCATGTAATTCTAACGTATTTAATTTATCTTTCACTGAATTTAAACTTACTTATTACAATCTCAGATCAGAAATGAAATCTCAAACGTCTGGAAGTCGGCAGGCATTGTTCAAAGAACCTACAACTATAACTCAGTCGTTGAAACTAGTTAGTTTGGTGTTCAATTAAATACTAACCGAATTTCAATAGCAAACTTGTCAATTGTAAGTTGGTCAGTTTCTAATAGAGAAACTTTAATTCTATAATCCAAAGACGGCTAAAACAGAAAGATATCTGCACCATTATTGGACGATTCATGATAATTTATTTCATCAATGATTTGTTATTATTATTTTACAATTCGTTTATTATCACACTTTTAAAATAACTAAGGTTTTTCTCGTTTCTCTATTCTGTATCCTTACTATTTTAGTAAATAAAACTTTTTTTTTATTTCACCTGCTGCACAATTTTCTAGACTTAATACCTGTTTGTTGTATAACGGCAATTTTCAGTGATTAATTTTATACATAACTTGCTAAATTATTTAAATATATGCATTAGGAATTTCAGAAGGGTCGCAATAGACCGAAAATATAAAACAGTTTTCTATCAAAACATCTAAACTCATTTTGAAGTTAAAAATGAATAACTGAAAATCGAATTTCATCTCAATGCCAGGGAAAAGTTGTTTTCTCGATTCGTTTTTATCAATTAACACCTCGACTCCGGTGAAATTCAGTTTCAGTGGCAATGGAATTAGAACCGAGCGATAGCTCCATTTCAAACTTAAACTGACTGCTTAATGAGTTTCACATTATTTAAAATTATATTTAGATTGCGAATTTAAGATGTGTTTTGAAACATTTTTGTATAAACATTACCTAATGATTGCAGCGCGTTTTAAGATTACAGAGGCAACTCTTCTAAAATTATGAATGCGAAAGTAATTCTGTCTGTTACGCTTTCACGCCTAAACTACTGAACTGATTTTAATGAAATTTGGTATGTAGATTTATATGGGACCTTGGGGAAGGCTATTTTTATCCCACTGCTGGGCACGGGTCTACGCCCGCACGATATAACCTGTACTCTACGCGGGCGAACCTGCGGGCGGAATGCTAATATTACATAATTCTATTACCTATAGCTTTTCTTTTTCTTTCTTTCTTTTCTTTTCCGATAAGTATAGTGCCTGGCCCAGCGATTGCGGAGGTAAAGCAACTTTCGAAAGGGTTAGTCATGGGATGGGTGACCAAAAATGTATTATATCGAGCTCCTCCGTGCTCCGGAAGGCACGTTAAGCCGATAGTTCCGGCTGCATTTGCAGTTTTTTGGTATTGGTATTGGTGATGGGCTCTTCTATCCGCATTTAGGTGCAAAAGAACTAAACTTAAGAATCGCCTAAGTCTTTTTTTATCCACAACTCGACGAAGATAACTAGGCGAATGACAGCTACATGACGGCTAAGTTTATGACACCGTTTTAATTTGGTCGTGTTGCAGTTAGGAAAAGACTTAGGCGATCCTTAAGTTTAGTGCAATCGGGCGTTAGACTCCCATTTGATCCGTTATGCGTGGACATAGATTTGTTATGGCTAGTCAAGCCATCCCAGCTCCTTCCAGAAGCGCAGAAGCCTCCTGGGGCGTTCACAGGCTTCTAGAAGCGACCTCACCTCTGTGAGGATTTCTGCTCGTTGTGTGGCCAAACCCACGCACTCCAGGATCATGTGGGCGGCTGTTTCCTCTGCTACATAATAGAAGACTATCTGTCGCATTCATGATGAATAGTTGTCGGTTTAAAGCTAAGTGATCTGTAAGTGTACCTACAACTATCCGGAGGTCTGGACGGTTAAGACTGAGCAGTCTACAAGTCAACCGCGGCGAGATTGCAGTCATCGCCAACTTAGACTGTCTACAGCTTGTTAGATCTACCCAACGAGTATTATGTGCAGCACGAGTACGTTGTCTTACCCATGAGCGCACGACAAGCCGTTTGTTCCGATTGCATTTGCAGTTGTTAGCATCCACCAATCTGTATTGGGCCTGCGTGGTGTGTTATGGCCCTTCCTCCTTATCCACCCATAAGGAAGGCCTGTGCCCCAGCAGCAGTGGGGACATAAAAATAGCTGATGGTGAAGCAGGAAACACCGTTAAGTATAATATTATATTTTCAATGCATTTTACTCAACGGGTAGCAAAAATAACAAAACAAACCTTTCTTCTTTTTTCGGAACAAAGCTCTAAAAAAGAAGTAAGTAAAAAAACAATTCGGAATAGAGTATACCCTTTGATTAGCCTACTCATAATTAATTAAAAGTATACTTCTTTGAAATATTAAACATTAATATTCCCTTCTCTTTAGTAAATGGAACTGGAATCATTTGCATTATTTTGAGTGGTTCGAGACTTTTAAAATCTTTCGGCGATATTTCACTCCTAAAAATTATAATAAAATTATGACTGAAGCTCCTGAAACTCAGGACAAAGATCCTTTAATTAAATTTGTAGTGATAAATCGTGGGGAAGTTTTTTTTTCACCTTAATTCTGTTTCATGTCTCCTTTCAAAAGGCTTTTCATCTTTTTCAGCTCCCTTTTTATCAACTTAAGAGTCTTTCAGTGTTTGGGACTTACGGATTTTGATTTTCTTCCTCTACAAATATTTATGTTTTCATGAAAAAAACAATGTTATAAGTAGCTTAGTTTAATATCTTTGGGAAGTAATTTATGTCCGTTTGTAATTTTAGATGGTAGTATGTACCCAAACCTTGCGACCTAAACTCAATTAAAAGTGGAATATATTTGTTGTGTGACGACCTGAGAGATGCAGTGGTCAACAAGCCGGTCTACCACGCAAGAGGTCCCGGGTTCGATTCCCGGCCGGGCAGAAATTGAAATGATGATTTTTTATTTCTATGACGGGTCTGGATCTATTGTATAATAATTTATTTAAAAAGTTTAAAAATTGTATATCAGTTTCATAGAAAACTGATATACAATTTGTATATCAGATGGCGCTATGTGCAATCGTCCAAGCATTTATATATTTATTTATATTATTAAAATATTAAAGGCCTTGTATTAAATATTTATATGCGCATACGCATATTATGTTTTTTTTAATAAGTACCTACTTATGTTTGTTTTAGTCCATCTCGACATATCACTTCATAGTATAAACAAAGTCACTTCCCGCTATCTGTCCCTATGTATGCTTAGATCTTTAAAACTGCGCAACGGATTTTGATGCGATTTTTTTTTAAAGAAAGTGTGATTCAATAGGAAGGTTTAAATGTAAAAAAATGGTGTCAAATTCCACACTACACCGTAGCGAATCGAGGGCGGGTCGCTATTACTTTATAAACAAAAACATACTACATAACATAGGTAAGTTTGATAAAATATAAAACAAACTATACATAGGTATCTACAAAAAAATTTCTGTAGGAATTTATAAAAATATACCTAGTTGTGAAATACATAGTTTTTACATCATACGGAAACTTAATTAAGGTTAACTTTTGAATTTAATAAAACTCTAGTCCCTAAATATGAAATCCAGAGATGGCAAACCTTCCCAACAATTTCCAAACTCAATACATATTTTACCGTTCCTGAATTCCCGAACTACTTTTCTGTTTAAAAAGTCCTTTAATTTCCCGCTCGATAAAGTCCGCAGATTGGTAAAACGGCACAATAGTCTCCGTGATATAGTGCCCTATTACAATTATCTACTGATGGATAGTCCTTTTTTCTAAAAATAAATTTCGAACTGGATATCTCAATCCTCTTTTCCTTTAAGGAATATTTCATTGGTTTATCTTATCAGCCGTGAAAAGGGACTGTATCTTTGATACATGCGAAATTTTTATACTATTTGGATGGTTTTATTAGACCAATAAAAAATCCAGTACAATCTAGCCCGAAGCACGAGATTAATATACATAATAAAATCACATAATTAAAGTCACCAGTCGATTTACATACAAACAAGGTAACTTTGAAGCCTTGGTTCTCCTCCAGGGATTAACCCAGCTGTGATCTAATGATGGTGATCCAGGGAGTGAATGGAGGAGATTCAGATTGCCATACACACCCAACTGATTTGATAAACATTCTAAAAGATATAAGGATATGTTAGAAAAAACCGCGAAATTATCATAAAAATGTATGGATTTTGATACTGAAAACTCTGATCAAAGCTATTACCAAACACTCTGTAGATGAGAGATAGAAAATTATTGGGATATACAAACTAAATAAAAGGTAATTGTCACTTTTTGTCATTGTGATGCCAATTTAATTTTAAGAGTTAACTGATAAATCACAAATTCAGAATTCATCATAAGTATCAGCTGCACGACACCCACTGCTGGATATAGGCCTCCCCCAAGGATCTACACAACGATCGGTCCTGCTCTGCCCGCATCCAGCGGCTTTCTGCGACCTTCACTACGTCAGTCCACCTTGTTGGGGACCTATCCACGGAGCTTCGTTCGGTGAGCGGTTGCCATTCAAGAACCTTTCCGCCCCATCGGCCATCGGTTCTTCTCGCTATGTGTCCCGCCCACTACCACTTCAGCTGAGCAATCCTTCGAGCGATGTCGGTTAATATAGTTCTCCTACGGATCTCCTCATTTCTGATTCGATCACGTACGTAACTCTGTGCGTTATACTTGAACAGTCTTAAAAGGCGGGAAACCCTTTACGTAATGGAGCATAAAGTAGAAAAAGTCCAACAAATACTAATAATATTATAAATATGAATTCCTATTCTATTTTTAGCGATAACAAACAAAAATATCCCTTATAATTTCGACAACAATGCTCTTTATTGCTCCAACAAAATCAAAAACGTCCTAACCCGAAAATTGAGCGACAAACTCCATATTCTTAGGAAATTGAATTTTACGCATATTGAAACAAGAAGTAATCATGTTACTATATACCCAATCTTGGCATCGTATTACTTCAAAACAATATTGTGTATTACTTTATAAGGTTGGAACATTGTTGAAGATCAAAATTGACAAACATTCCGATATTTTCATGTTAGATGTTATTGAAAGAAACTTTAATGAATTTTACTTTATTATGTTTATTAAAAAGGTTGACAATACTTTTTTTATGAATAACGGGATATTGCTTGGCCTTCACGTGACGATAAGGCCCGAAGGTGGAAGCGCACTACACCCGGAATCCTCATCACTGAGGGACTGGCTATCTTACCTCTAACTCCCGGAACACCACAATTTTTAAATTGATGTTATGGCGTCAGACTTAGGTAAAATTGTGGTAGCTAGCCAGGCGGACTTGAAGCCCTACCACCAACAAAACCGAGAACAAATTGTACACCCCCTGGGAATAGAACCCGGGACCCCTGCGTCTTACATGGGTGGGCGAACCACTAGACCACAGAGGCGGTTTCGAGGAGGTTATCAGTATGGAAACAATGATTTGAAATTTTGGCAGAACAAAGTGGTCGTTTCATTGAATATTCAATATATCATGCAAACAAAATGTTTGCAACATATGGCTGTTTGAAAAAAGTAGTTTTGTACTATTTTTCACACGTTTTTATTAGGTTGCTTTCTCGTTTGTTTGTGTGTTTGTTTGTCCGCAAAGTTTTTTTCTTCTACTCTTCCCTTGTGATCAGCTGGCTCCTTTCCATAGACAATGTAAATGAAAGTGCTGTGTTTTTAGTATAATGTATTATTACTATGTGTGCAAGAAATAAACTTAACAAGCAAAAATGAAGTCTTCTCAGAAACAATAAAATATATGTATAAATACTTGTTCTTTCACCTCAACTGAGGTGCTATTCTCTAACATGCAACTTCACCAGTGATCGTTTCATCGAGTTTCTGACAGATGTCATTTACCCATTACAGCACGGCTAGCACAACTTATGAGGTGACATAGACAGCGACTCGACAAGGTTTCTCGTATCTTAAGAATAATTACTGAAATGTATTGGCAAAATATCTTATTATCCTATTGTATCCCAAGTAACAAAATTTGGTACTATAAAAGTCCTGAGAACGTTTTAGGATGTGCTATGACAAGCACTATAATGGTATTGTAACCTTTACATAACCCCAAATTAGGCCCTAGTTTTATCACTGATTTGTTCTATAAACGTTACATAAAGGCTCTCACAGTAATTAATCAGCTCTATAGTTGAAAACCAAAAGATGTTTATAGTGCTATTTTGCACCGTAAACGATTTCAGTGATCTTTATTTTGTTCTTATTGTGGCAACGACATCGCGAGTGTTCCCCAAGAAAACAAAATGTCATTAGCTAATTTTAATACAAAGGATATTCTACAAAACATCACCTTTGATCGTCCATTGACCGTAACTTGCACTTGCGAAAATAATTGTATCGATAAAATCACTATGCTGATTTCAAATTTGAGAATGCGCCTTCATAATTTTCGTGATTTATTTAAATTTAAATTAATAAGGAGGAATTTTAGTGCTTTTATGTTACGATTTAGTCTGGTAGCAGTAACACAAACTCACTTACAGAGCTATTTAGAATTTAAGTTATTTAGCGACTGCATCAGGAGTCGCTATGGTACTATTTAGTACCATAGAAGTGTTTTCATGACTTTTATAGAACTAGCCCCATAGCAATGTTGAGGGAGCATTTAAAAAGCTAAACCGTGACGTAATGGGTGTGCAAGGTAGTTTTATAGTGCAGATTGATTCTGTTTTCGATACTGCTACAATACTAGTACGGTAAAAGTTATTTTGACGCATTATTAGTGCAAAATAGATACATAAAAGTGGCAATAAGGTCGACTTTAGTACTAAATAGCACTATAATCATTTTTTTCATATCTATTACAGTGCAACACTTTAAAGATTCTTTTGTATGTTCCTGTAAGTGTTCTAAGAGCTACATTTTAGAACTTAAATGCACTTCAATATTATAGAACCAAAACGCTCTGTTGAAAATATTTATAGCACAAGCAGTCACAACGGTTACCATTTAAGGATTACTATATCACTGTTTTGGTGATAAAACGCCTTGGTTATAGACATTTTTGTTACTTGGGATATTTCCTCATTAGTTAAAACGGGATAGGCCATTTTGCCGGTGATAATCACTTATTAATTGAAGTCGCGTGCATAGAGTAACCTATATTATGTCGCGTGCGTGCTGTATTGTAGCCCCACCGCAAGACAAACTGTCGTCTTTTAATGTCAAAAAGTGACACTAATGTCTCTTTTCGTAAAGTTGTGCTAACCATAGTGACAAAAATCGAGATAAAGTATATGACTGACATAAGTTCGCGAGCTATGTCAATTATTCTAATGTCAGTTGTGTTAGCTGCATGCGACATAAATGTATGAACGCGACGCGACTGACGCGACTCTTTCTCACTCGAGTTGCGCTAAGTCGTGCTAGCCGTGCTGAGTCACTAGGCAAAATGCCATTAGATTCCACAGAGTTTAACCAGTAATGGGAATATGACACCTGTCAGACAACGCAGTTGCAGCATAAGAATAAATAAAACTTTATGGTTGCAGTGACGAACTGGACGATGCAAACTTTAGTTAGAGAATAGTATAGCTGATATTAAATGGGTGGGCGGACCTCTAGCTCACAGAGTTGGTACACGGGTGGGCAAACCTCTAGCCCACAACGGTGGTACACGGGTGGGCAAACCTGTAGTAGCCCAGAGAGGTGGTGTTACTTACATCCATCCATCGCTGCAAATTCACATAATTATGCGAAGCTCTTTCATAAGATATGCATGTTGTTTAAAAAAAAATTACCAAGAAAACGCTTTTTTATTGGTTTTCTCATTAAAATGAAATATGTAAGTATGTACTATCGATATCGATACATTTAATGAATTGCGTCTATATTTTAGAGCACATTTTTAGCCCAACTAATTTCAAAGCTAAGGTGAATAGGCATGTACTGGACTTGGTAAGCAAGCTCCATTGGAGACCCGTCTTGGCCTACGTCAGTAGTATGTCATCAGTATACATTTGTATTAATTCTGTGCCTCAGGATAGATTGAGGTATAGGAGAATTTGCCATCATGAGAATTTGCCAGTATAAGAATCCATTAGGAGAATTTGCCGTTTTGAGAATTAATAGGGAATATGCATAAGTCACCGATTTTGATTAATTTAAGCTTGATCGCTAAGGATATGATGTAAGTATGTCCGCAGCGATACATATAAAAACATGATCAACAGAAAAATAAAAATAAATAGTTTGATCACGATCACACGATGAAATCAGGGGATTTTTTTTTTCATTTTCGGATATAATACCTACACTTAACAGACAGATATATAGTATCGAATAAGAAATAATATTTTGTATGACACATAATATGTACTGAAATGCAAAATTAAGGGAGATTATTGAAAATTCTTGGCTAACTCTATAATAAACGCGCCTGAAACGTGACCGGTGACATCACAAATAATGATTGTTGTGTATAGAGCGTTTTCCGCGGGTGCTGCTGCGTGCTAACTTCAAGTAACTATATCAGGAGAAAAAAAAACGCAAGAGAAAAGTTTTAATATTACACTTGATTTTCTCACGCATTATACTTTTAATTTTGAAACAAAAAAAATATGCATATTCCCTATTGCCGTTTATCGAACAAAGAAAAAAAAGATCTCGAAAGAGTGAAACACAGATTTTAAACAAGTTGGTGAATCTTAGCACTTCTATAACGCTTTTTCAAGTTGCGCAAGTCACCGCACTGGCAAGATCTTCATTTTTCATTACCTCACAATGTTTCCAAGCCCTCTTTATGATTATTTCCCCCCAGGGATCATTCTGGCAGATTTCAAACAAAGCCACGTAGAACCGAGTGGCGCTTTTTGTCACTACCCTAAAATCTAAATTGGAATTTATTGCTAACCAATGACGGTTCAGTTTTTGTTGAACGCTGCCGGCCAGTGATGCGAATGGATGGACGAAATCCGTAAAAAGTTTTTGACCGGATTCAAACAAGCTTTTGATTGGCTTTTTTAAGTTAAATCGTTTTTTATGTTGTTATCAATAATGACAGCTGTTTATAAAACATTTTTATTAAAAAGTTACCCGAATGCATTAAATTCTATCACATCAGCACATCGATATCAAAATCAGCGATAAAGTACAAACATTTATAACAGTATATATTATATAATTAGTTAATAGGTAATAATTAAATAATATTACCTATTAACAAAAAATGCCGTCCGTGAAAAATTGCAGTTACTCATAGATACCCATCTATTAAAACACCACAATGGACGTGATTATACTGCCTGATATTTTCCACCGTTTGTATCGTTATTAAAATTCTTACAATTCATCGCGAACCAATGGCCGGTCAACTTTTATTGGAGCACGATGACAAATAGGTCTGGTTATGGATGACCGTTTCGTATACGTGTCCGAAAATAATTGAAATAAAACAAAAATTATAAAGTACTTATATTTTTTTTGATAGGTGACACTTCATTAATTTTATTTTCAATTTTTTTTTACCACAAATACTAATGCTGTTAAAAATACTCTGTGTTAATAGGTATAAGGTAGCAAAAGAATAATTTATCGATGTCAATATCAATAATTATCACTTTCGAAAGTAGGTATGTCAATTAACTTGTAATTTATACAGAAGTAGTTTGCTTTTGTGTCATTTGTACATGTCATAACAATCAAAATATGATCCGCTTATAATGCTTACAAAAAATTATTGTATCTACCAACTTTAATACAAATTAACTATTCATAAATTCAGTTTCATAGTAATAGCATAGGCTAATAAGTAAGACCACACTGTAACTTGCAAACTATTCAGTAGTCACCGCTGCCACTGCTCTGAATTTCAGATTGGAATTCACTACGTATAATGGCCGCTCGCTCACTTTTATTGTACACTGGAGAAATTCGGATCCGCGCTAGTGATGGACTGGTCGATTTAGGGATGTTTGAAAGCACTCTTTTATAACGGTTTTATGTTTCGCAATCAACATTGAAACGATTTTATTGTAATCTATATTTGATTTAATTCTTGTGGCTTCATCTTGTTGGTAGGTATCCAAAAGGCTTTCGAATGACCTGAAAACTGTTTTTTTATAAGTGCATTGTTTTCCCATCTTTGAAAGTAGTAAGTAGGTAAATTGTTGTTTTTTCTAGTATTATTAATTATCTTAATCTATATAGGTATTTTCTATTTTGTTGAACAGCTAAGTAAAAAATAAAAAACTCATTTCCCCACTCACAACTAATAGTAATAATTACCAGTAAGGCAGAGTGTAATAACTGAACATTTAGTCCCACCCCACACTAATTAGGCGATCCGTTATTTCTAGCTACCGTCACGTCAGCTGATGATTTACTGCTTCGTTAACTAGACTGGTAATGGAGAGCAAAATTGAGCATTACTTGAACTGTTTTCTTTAACTTAGGTCATGATGCATACATACTACTTATTTATACAAGGTGTAACAGAATTAATGGCTAAACCAGAATATGGTAGATATGTAGGGACCATCAAACTGAAGAACTTTTATTATGGGATCATCTATGAAATCGAAAAAAAAAATCATACAAAAAATAATAAAGAAATAAGGAAAGTGATATGAAAAAGCTGTATTTATTCGCGATTTCAGAGTTGGTCCCCTAGTAATAGTTGTTTATTTCGATGGTCCCTATCTATCATATTCTGATTTATCCATTTCTGTTACACGTTGTCTTATTATTATATTAAAAAAAAGCGAAATAAGAATTAGTATTGTTAATAGTTGCAAAAACAATTTTTTTTTCTACTAAGACTTATAAAATGCTCGCACTAAGAATAGTCAGAAAGTCACTTATTCGGAAAATAAAAAAGTGTCCTCTTCTCAAACAAGATAATAAATAAGTAAATAAATACTTTAACAATTAAAATATGTAGAGCAATTACAAACTAGTAAAGTTGTTCGTTTACAAAGTAAAACTCTCTTAAATAAATATAATAGGGTATTTTCATTGAAATGAATTTTTATTTATTTATTGAATAGTTATGTTTATCTAGTTCAAGCTGAGTAATTGTCATCTTAATGAATACACAATTATACGTAAATATCCGTTTAGTCACAACACTAGCACGAAATGAAATTCTGAATTAATTCGAATCGATGTGCGAAGTGGCTGCGATCCGAGTTTAAACTGCAATCCACAATTTAATTGAGGAAAATTTTGTTGAACTCAATTCCCTTTTTACCTTTTTTCATAATATTTTTTATTTCTCAAACACAGAAACCCTCATAATATCTTCTTATGGTGTGAAAGATGCTAAAAAAAATTTGAACATTAGCATTCGTAGTGTTAAATAAATCAAAAAGTTGCAGTTTCCATACCCAACATTTTCTTAAATTAGGTATTTAACAAAATGTTAGTACTTATGGAAAATGCAACTCAAAATTCTCCATACAAAACGGCAATTTCATATTTAAACCATCAACAATTACAAATTATTTTAAACCTATATGTTTGAATGAATGAATGATTGAATTAGATTTTTTTCAGCCACAATACACGAGACATAAACTGTTTTGTGTGTGCTTTTTCACCAGCTGTGTTTGTACTTTTTCATCTACTATATTTTTACATCTAATAATTTGTAAGTTTTTTTTACAATAAACAAACAATGCATAACCGGAATAAAACGAGGGTTAATTTATCACAGAATATACAAAGGATTGAATCAGTTTAATTTATGCTAAACAACAACAAACATTTGAACCGTGGAAATTACCGTCGTCGTTAAAAACAATACGCCAGGTAGATTTGTTTTAATTATACCGATAAAACTGTTTTTAAGTGCTATCGAAGACATAATTGAAGATTTATTTACATATTTTTTTAGGGTTCCGTACCCAAAGGGTAGAAACGGGACTATTGTCTGTGCTATTACTATTGAATCCGCTGTCTGTCTGACTGTCACCAGGCTGTATCTCATGAACCGTGATAGCTAGACAGTTGAAATTTTCACAGATGATGTATTTCTGTTGCCGCTATAACAACAACTACGACAAAACAGCTAAGGGCGGCGGGCAGTTTTTGGTACAAAACCAATCGTGCGCGAATTCTTTTATTGTGTGACTAGCGGCCGCCCGCGGTTTTACCCGCGTGGTTCCCGTTCCTGTAAAAATATCGGGATTAAAAGTATCCTATGTTTTAATCCAAGCTATCTTCTATCTGTGTGCCAAATTTCAACCAAATCCGTTCTGTAGTTTTTGCGTGATTGAGGAACAAACATCCAAACCCACAAACTTTCACATTTATAATATTAGTAGGATTAGATGTTGGCCACTGAAAGAGTATCATTTCGTACAATTTTATTTTATTTTTAGCATAGCGCCAACCAATAGCATAATGTGCTTATGTCTTGAAAACTTTTTTGAGGTATGTATTGAAATCCTCCCAATCGAATAGGTAGCATTTTAGCACACGCGAAAAAATATCAACCTGACCACAGAGATATGAAATAGCGATTTATCACGTGTTAAAAGACAATGGATTTTTACAGCTGAGTGTCGAAAAACGCTCTATCACGCGATATAATGTATATCATATTTCGAGGCTCATGCTGTTGGGGGGCAGAAAATGTTTAACCATAATTTTTTTTCGAAAAAATTGCGCAGTGCGTATAATCAGTTAATTGTTGCAATCTAGGTTTTTTGTTTCTAGTGTCATCATCATCAGCCTATCATCGTCCACTGCTGAACATAGGCCTCTCCGAGTGCACGCCACTGAGCACGATCCGCGGCTATACTCATCCAGTTTATGCCAGCCACCTTGCGCAGATCGTCGCTCCACCTTGTCTGAGGGCGACCCACACTACGTTTGCCCATTCGAGGTCTCCACTCAAGAACTCGTCTGCCCCAGCGGCCATCGGTTCTACGGCTAATATGTCCGGCCCACTGCCACTTCAGCTTGCTAATCCGGTGGGCTAAGTCGACGACTTTAGTTCTCTGTCGGATCACCTCGTTCCGGACCCTATCTCTCAGAGAAACTCCGAGCATAGCCCTTTCCATAGCTCGCTGCGCGACTTTAAATTTGTGGACTTTAAATTTTCAAGTGTATTATGTTCAAATTAATGAATGCAGGCATTTAAGTTTGATACATCCTACGGAAGAACTCGATGGTGCGTGGTTTAGCGCCAGGCCGTGCGGTTGCGGAGGTTAAGTAATTTTCGCAAGGGTCGGTCGTGGGATGGGTGAACAAAAATGTAATATGTGAAATGCGAAATGTAGAGGAGAACACACGGACAGCTTTACAGGCATACGAAATAATTTTTGCCCAAGCTAAAACCCAGAAGCTTCGCGTTCGCTCGTTTAGTAGCATTAATGTATAGGTCCATATATTTGTATGGATTTGCTTCGTTCGGAATGATACCTGATACCGATCAAAATTCTTTCTGTTTGTGGCGGACCTTATATCATTACATAAACACAAGATGCAGCAAAGATAACAATGGAAGGAAAATCTTTTAAACTGAAAATCGAAAAGTTTGCTTCAAAACAGATTTACCTATTTTCTACTGTTTTTTAAAGTGAAATTGCTTTCGAAGATTTTCTTGTTACTTTTTTACGTGAAATGATTTAAAGTTGTTTTAGAAGTGCCTTTTTTCTTATATTAGGTACGATTCAAACCGGCAGGCGTCGGAGCACATTTTTACCTCTGCAAGAGGATAGTAATGGTCTATTTACATAGGTCTATTTTAGTCACCTGTGAGTGACGGTCGACTTTAGTCACGTAGCAAGTCGCTTGTATAATTGAATCGCAGGTGCGGTGGCGGCGGTGCAGTCTTCTATGTAGTCGATGGCGTAACCTAGGTTACAATCCTACTTCCTACTAATATTATAATTGTGAAAGTTTGTGGGTTTGGATGTTTGGATGTTTGTTCCTCAATCACGCAAAAACTACTGAACGGATTTGGTTGAAATTTGGCACACAGATAGTAAATAGCCTGGATTAAAACATAAAATACTTTTTATCCCGATATTCCCACGGGAACGGAAACCACGCGGGTGTAACCGCGGGCGGCCGCTAGTATGTAATAACACTTAGTCCCAGTTTTGGCCACCGGATCAAGGGGGCTACTCAAATGGCCACGTTTCTATTCGTTCGCTAACTTAAAGCTTAAAAATAAGCAATTAAACGATCAAGTCACACGTCGCAAGTTTATGTAAATCACATACATTGTTGTATTGTATGGAATTGACAACCTGCGACACGTGATTTTGGAGTTTCTGGCTTATTTTGAATTTTTAAGTTAGCGAACGAATAGAAAAGTGGCCATTTGAGTAGGGGGGCAGATAAGTTTGTTCAGTCACTTGTGGCCTAGGCCCAATTACCATTTACACAGTCGATTTTCTCCGCAATTTCGCCGTCAATTTTTGCCATGCGGCAAAAGTCATGCGGCTTTAGTCACCCGTGTAAATCCCACATAAACAAAGTATAGGTACAAAAATAAACTTTAAAAGAATATTCTAAAACAGTGCAAAAGCTATTCCAAACCTATCCCAATTTATTTTTCTGACAACATACCTCTTTGTTTACAAATTGACAAATCGTTCTCAACCCCTCTGCTTTTCCAGACACGTTTCTCTTTAAAAATGTACATTTTAACCCTTTTGGAGCTACTATTTTTAGTGAATGGGCTCTGCGATGTACGACCAGCTGTTCTTTCTAAATCAGAGTAGTCTTAAATATCTGCCCTTAGGATGTTTTTAAGTATATACTTTTAGTAAAGGCTTTTCTAAAAGTGCTGAGAGAAAAGGTAAGGTATGTAGATAGGCAAAGGTAGTCTTTAAATCATGTCAAAATACTTCACCTGTTTTATATTTTGACATCCAAATTTTTATAGGATAGTTTTTGAGCTTAATCAAGCAATGATCTGTAGTTTCTTTTGAAATTATACAATTTACTGACCGAGTGAGCACGAAACGCGAGCGAAGCGTCTCTGCTTCAGCTTGGGAAAAAAATATTTCAGCTGTCTGTTCAGTTCTCCTCTATCGCATTTCTCAACCGATTCTGGTGAAATTTTGTGAGCAGGTTCGAAAATTATATACTTCTTAGAATTTGTTTGGCTAGCCAGTTTTTCGAAATTTTTGAAATTGGCGGAGATTTATTATGTAGAAGTAAATTGTGTCCGGCTTTCCGGCGCTGTCTGTTTTCCTCTCAGGTCGCATTTCTCAACCGACTCTCGTGAGATTTTGTTAGCAGGTTCGATAATTATATAGATGTTTTGTAGAGCCAGTTTTTCCAAATTTATCTTAAAAGAAATAATTCACCCATTTCAAATAATGTTCAAAATTAGAAGCGTCATTTAGCTACGAATACACCAAATAATATATCAAACAGCACTGTGGGTTTTTAACACTGACGTCCATTATACAAGTACGCTGGACAGGCTATCGTCATGAAATGACAGCAATTTTTTGTGCCGATTTCGCCATATTGGCGCTGAGAGCACTAGATTCTACTATAGCAGTAGTGAGTGTACTTGGAACTAATTAATTCCAAGTACACTCACTACTGCCATAGTAAAGAATCTACTGCTCTCAGCGCCAATATGGCGATTTTCAAATCGGAACAAACGATTGGTGACGTTCGCCTGTCCAGCGTACTTGTATAATGGACGTCAGTGGTTTTTGATTTTTTGTGGCGACATCGATTACCTAGATATTTTTTTAAACAACATACAATAAAAACTACTTTTTAACGCGAGGTCTACAGCTCACGGAGCCACTAATTAAATAGATCAAGCTCTTTTAATCTAAATGACATCTTCAGATAATGTAAAAACAAACATTATTTATCATAATATCATAATTTCTAAGACAAGTATTTGGTATTTTCGGCATTGTGTATTCTTGCCATACATACCTGTTTTCGACTCGCATTTTACCCTTTACAAGTTTGCATAAACTCCAAAGTGTGTTTTCCTTATGTCTCATCTATTTTATTTAGAGTAAAGAAGAACATATATTATGGATATCAAACGCTTCCCCACGTTTCAAGTAATTCATGACACTGTGAGCTGGTGTCCTCAATGATAGCGGCAAGCGGAGTAGAAGTGATAGCGATTATTCATATATTTACATAATTAGTACGTATAATGATAGGTGATGGATGTTTTAACACTGTCTTATTAATTCATATCTATTATATTTTCCTCTGTATTCATTAGATAGGTATTTAAGTAATCAAATTAACTGTGGAACCGCATTTCTATTATCTAACTTCAAAACTTCAAAATCTATCGCAATCGCTTACAGGATGTATAACATTGATGCTTCTTTTTAGCACGAATAAAAACTTACCAAATAAATGAAGCAATGTATCATAACCATCTGTCAAATGAAAGTGATTGCGATAGATTTTGAAATTATACAATTAGCCCCCAGGTTTTTCTAACACATAGTCCTATGAAATAGTTCTTAGAGGTAATACTAAGGAAATCAACATCATGAACAGGCTTTGTTTCTAAGATAACTAGCAAATCTAGCGATGTTCTTCCCACTCCGTGATAATAAATTAACCACGAATTTATAAGGTTCAATGTCATGTAAATTGAAATTGAAGAATTCTGTCCAATTATCGCGATTTTTGTATGTAATAGGCCTGTACTGCCACCATTAAACATCAATAAAATAAGTAAATAGATAATTAACTTTCTATAAGTATTCATCGCACCTATGCATTAAAATCTCGGAAATACAAATGTATGATATTAAGGCACAGCATTCTATCTACACGAAGCGCGCGACGACGAAAAACTTTTGTAACAGACAGAAAAATCTTAAACGTCGACGTAGTTTTGAAAGACATAGATAAGTGTTATCGCTGCTGACGTCCTTGTTCTGTACATACCTAACGTTTGTATAAATATGATTTTAAAGTTCTTGGTTTGTACGATCGCTAGTCGCTCCGCTTCCCGCTATCACTGGGGCCACAAGTGTAAACATGACCTCCCCAGTAAATCAGTGTCACAAATATTGTTGCGTACGCCTCGTGTTTTCTCAAACAGCCACTTTATAAGAGAGAAATGAATAAGTAATGCTCACTAAGGTATTACATTTAAATTGGAACATTTCTCGCTTTTTAACTGACTTCAGAAAAGAAGGTTGGAGATTAATCAGCTTGGCTGCCTACATAAAATAATTGGTTTTGTATTTTGAGTCTTCATCTCATCTTTACACATCATTATTTTCTTATAATCTCTCCATACCTAACCATTGAGTTTTCATAATGATACCTATAAGGATTTACTAATTTCAATTTATTTAATAAAATCCACTTCAAAAATTAACAAAACGATAATGCTATGTTCTTCTCATCTTATATAATAAAAATTTCACAGATTTCGCAGTCCCCGTAAAAATCGGAGCATTGAAAATGAATACAAAAATTTGCGAAAAAACAAAATCAAATCAAATGCAAAATCCTATTATTTTTTTATTGTTTTTATTAAATTTATTTTTAGCAAGGTGCAATAAATACCTATTTATTTTTACGATTGTGACACTAGGCAAGCGCTCGCTGACTGCCTCGACGTGGCCAAATATTATTAACCGATTTTCAAAATTCCAACGAATGCACTTCTCGTCTGCTTCCGCATCTTTTAACACTATTACCATGACGATCGTTCAATAATCATAGAAGCTACATCACTTTTTATATAGATAAGGAAAGTCCCGTTTTTCTACAATTCCAAATCTAAAGGGGCCACCAGGTTACAGGTCACAATTATTACCCGATTTTCAAAAACTTAATAGCTAAACTAAGGACTATCCTACCCTAGGACCCTTTTTTAATTTTTTCTTAAGTTGGTTTTTTTCCTAACATATTTAAGTACAATAGGGAATATGCATCAATTTTTTTTTAAATCTTAATCAAAAGTATAATGCGTGAGAAAATTAACTGTAATATTAAAACTTTACTCTTGCGTTTTTTTCTCGTGATATAGTTACTTGAAGTTAGCGCGCAGCAGCACCCGCCGAAAACGCTCCATACAAAACGGTGACGTCACACATCACGATTCGGGTGTGTTTCGGCGCGTTTAATATGGAGTAAGCCAATAATCTTCAATTATCTCCCTAAATTTTGCGTTTAAGTACATATGTGTCATACAAAATATTATTTCTTATTCGATATTCTATCTGACTGTAAAGTGCATTATATCCGAAAATGAAAAAAAATATCGTCATTTTCCCCTGATTTCATCGTGTGATAAAACTAAAATAATACATTTTTTTTATTTTTTTTCCTGTTCTATCATGTTTTTATAAGTGTCCGCAGCGATCAAGCTCAAATTCATCAAAATCGGTGACTTATGCATATTCCCTATTTAGTAAACAAAACCCACCCGCCCCCCCCCAAAACCCGAGCTTTTCAAAATTACAAAAAGATACCAGCCGATTTTTAAAATTTAAACATAATACACGTGTCTCGATGAATTCCTCAACTTTTGGTACTATTCCCATGTCGATCCTTCTAAAATCCTCGGAGCTATAGCCAAAAATATACGTCTCAGGCGATTTGCATCTGATAACCATTTTCAATGGTAAAAATGCGATATTTAAAAATCTTCCAAACGTTGTCCAGTGGTTATCTGACTTATCAAAGGGTCTATTGCAAAAAAGATTCACGGTAGTCGGACGCAATTCATCATTCAATTTACTTGATATTGAACCTTATTCGTGAGTCAATAGTGCCACGGAGTGGGACGAACATCGTACATTTATCGCGATGCATTTTTGTAATAGGCCCTCAGTTTTATTGACTATCTGACCCGAAAAACTAAATTCAACATCAACCAAAAAAAGAATTACGCATACGTATTCAAAATTCAAAAATTCAAAATTCAAAAAATATTTATTCAGTCTAGGCTGTTACAAGCACTTGTGAATGTCATAGAAGCTACGCCATCGGTTCGCAAACCCTAAGCGGGAGACCTTGTAACGAGAAGAACCGGCAAGAAACTCGTCAAGGGCTGCTTTTTTCTCCCTGTATATTTCATACAGAGTCGTCAACATTGAAAAATGAGCTCCACATTTAAAGTGAGGTCATTTTCCATCACAATAATTAACAAAAGTTTGCACACAATGGGTAGGTAGGTTGAAATTAAATACTACTAACTAAATACTACTAAGTAATGAGAGTAAATAACTTTCAACTAGTTGAGAAATCACTGTGTCTGCTACTCGAAAGTGCACCTAAGTAGGCAAAATTTACCAAAAAAAAAAACCACATGTTACAAGACATAAAAAATAATTAAAAAAAAATGCAATTCTTACAATTCAATATGCGTTAAGATAGGTACTCAGAAGCAGACCCTTTCCACTGGCAGCACCCGTTCACAAGCATGACGCATGGACCAGCCATCGCTTCGCTCAACCATATTTGAGGGAACGTAACGACCCGCCCCACACGACACCACCGCAGAAATGATTAAAGAGAGCATGACATACTTAGGCTACCCATCCTAAGGCACCGAACTGAAAACTATTATCCTAAAGCTTTTCATAGGCCTTTACTTACAAAACTACTGAATATAGAAAGCAAAATGATTGCAATTAAAAAAAAAAATTAGAAATCAAAACAAGGTTTAGTTATTAATTTAAAATTTGAGTAAGAAGTGCCATACATATTGATAATATTAATCAGAAAAATAATATATATAAATATACGACGCCCTTAGTACAAGCAGACAGAAGCAGACCCATTCCCACTGGCAGCACCCGTTCACGAGCATGACGCATGAACCAGCCATCGCTTCGCTCAACCATATTTGAGGGAACGTAACGACCCGCCTCATACGACACCACCGCAGAAATGTTTAAAGTGAGCATGACATACTAAAGCTACTCGCATTAAGGCGTCGAGTCAAAAGCATACAATAAATTATAAGTAGGTAGGACAATTCTCTCAATTTCCACAAAGAATAGAAAAATCTACGACCAGGCTGTTTTATCAATTAAATAATCTTTAACGGTATAGTATCCTTTTTTGAGAAGACAATTTTTTACATGAGTCTTAAAGTTATCAAATGGTAAATCCAAAATATTACTTGGAATTTTATTATAAAACTTTATACCAAGACCTATGAAAGAACCACGAACTTTTCCTAATCTATACTGAGGCATTACAAGTTTGTCTTTGTTTCTGGTGTTCCGATTGTGCCAATCACTATGTTTTGTATATAAGTTAATATTGCGACGCACGAAAAGTATGCAGTTTAATATAAATTGAGATGCTGCTGTCAATATACCAATCTCTTTGAATCTATCCCTAAGAGATGTTCTAGAACTTAGTTGATAAATAGCTCTTATTGCTCGTTTTTGTAAAACAAAAATAGTATTTATATCGGCTGCTATCCCCCACAAAAGAATACAGTATGACATAATGCTATGAAAATAACTGAAATACACTAATCTGGCAGTTTCTACATCTGTTAACTGTCTAACTTTTCTAATGGCATAGGCAGCAGAGCTGAGCTTGCCCGCCAGAGTTGCTATATGCATATTCCATTGAAGTTTACTGTCAAGAGTAACACCCAAGAAAACTGTTGAATCGAGCAAATCTAATTTCTCATTATTGATTACAATTTCAGTGGGATTCGCCTGTGCATTAGGTAAAGCGAATTTAACACATTTAGTTTTCTTAGCATTAAGCTGGAGATTATTTACATTAAACCAAGTAAGAACCTGCGAGAGTGCTTTGTTCACATCGTCAAAATCTGTTTTTTTCCTGTCAACTTTGAATATTAAAGAAGTATCATCTGCGAACAAAACAATATCACAGAACCTTTCTGCAAAAAAGGGAAGATCATTTATATATATATTAAAAATAAGAAAGGGCCCAAAATGGAGCCTTGCGGAACGCCCATTTTTACATGAGAACCTGACGAACTTACTCCATTGATATTAACTGTTTGAGTCCTGGAACTGAGATACGACAGTATTAATTTTTGGGCATTATTTTTTACACCGTAATGATTAAGCTTCAACAGCAGCGTCCAATGGTCCACGCAGTCAAAAGCTTTGGACAGGTCGCAGAAAATGCCAAGGGCATTTTGAGACCCCTCCCAAGCCTCAAAGACATGCTTCAAAAGCGCAACCCCAGCATCAGTAGTAGAACGACCTTTCGTAAAGCCAAATTGTTTATTGTGCAGAAGTTTATTTACATTAAAATGACCCAATAACTGCTCAAGCATTATTTTTTCAAAAATCTTGCTTAGGACAGGTAATATTGATATTGGTCTGTAATTGCTAGGGTCTTCTTTATCTCCTGATTTAAACAATGGTATTACCTTGCTAAACTTCATAAGATCAGGAAATATTCCTTGATCAATACACTGATTAAAAATGTCAGCAAGATAAGGGGCAATAGTATGCACAATTTTTTAATAACCTTAACTGATATGCCCCATAAATCAGTGGAGCTTTTCATTTTTAGAGAATTGAAAGCTTTAATTATATCTAAAGCAGTAATACATTTAAAATTAAACAATGAATCACTTTCAGCCACATGTCCCTTTAGCATAGATACGGCAGCCGCTGGTGAGGAATCCAAATTTGACGTAGTTTCTACTGGTATGTTTACAAAGAACTTATCAAAAATATTAGCAATTTCATTATCTGATTTTATTAATTCATTATTAATATTAAGCGTAAGGTTATTTTCCCGTGCTTTAGTTTAGTTCTAGTATGTATCTAGCGTAAGGTTTAAATTCGTACAAAATATAATCTTATAGAGGAAATGGATGTTCGGTTATTCCAGGAAATTGTTACAAAACATTATATTTTCAAAACATAATTCGAATCATGATAAACATTTTTGAAATAATAATGATTAATCCGTTCTCAAGAAATGCGCCTATGAATTACTCTGATCTACGCATTTTAAAGATTTTCGACTTTAATGTTTATAATTGACAACATTTCATTTTGAGAAGTTTCTGACATTACAGTGTCGCCGTGTTGTTTACATAGAACAAAATTCAACGCCGCTAAATTACGGCCGTAATATGACGGCACCGCTATCCTAGGAAACCCTAGCTTTACCGCTGCGAGTGATCTCGAACCGTAAAAAAAATTCTAGTCAGAAAGGGCCGCGAATTTTTTTTTTTTGTAAAAAAGGGGGCGCGTCCCAAAAAATTTAGGGATCCTCTTATAGCACTAGTTGCTCCGTGAGCTGTAGACCTCGCGAAAAAATAAAATAAAATAATAAAATGTCGCCATGAAGTTTTCAAAGGACACAGTAGGTACGTGAGTATTGCAGCTAGATGGTGCTTCTAATTTTGATCATTTTTCAAAATGGGTGAGTATTTTTTTTATAAATTTGAAAAAATTGGCTTGACTGAACAGTTATATATAATTATCGAACCTACTCACAAAGTTCACCAGAATCTGTTAAGAAATGCGACTTGTAGAGGAGATCAAACAGCCGGAAAGCTGGAATGAAATTAGGTTTTTTTACATATCTCCGTCATTTTCACAAATTTCGAAAAACTGTCTCGACAATTTTTTTTTATATATTTATCGAACCTGCTCTCAAAATTTCACCGAGATCGGTTGAGAAATGCGACCTGTAGAGCAGAACGGGTTTCCTACGTAAAATCGAAACACAAATTATCGATTTTCATTTCAACGAAAACCATTGATCGATTGCTCTATTGATCGATGCCTTATTAGTACCAACCTTTAATTCCCCGATGTAACAATTCACCGAAAACCAACTTACCGATGTTTATTTCAACTACACTACACATGACCGACTAATTATTTTGTCGAATGTAACATTTCACCGAAAAATCGAGTAAAACTTTACAGTACTTAAATATCACTGTAGTTTTAAATATTTTATTAGTACAGTCACCAGCACGTCAGACTATACAATGTTGACCTTGTCTTTATGCCGTACATAATAAAAGCTGTTTTCGTAGTTCAACTGTTTAACAATTTAAAAAATATATAAAAATACTAGCTTTTGCTCGCGACTAAATAGATTCCCCATATAAATTTCCACCTCTCTATTTACCCCTTATGGGATGATTTTCGATATAAACTGAGGAGGTTAGGAACAAAAAGTGTCAATTACAGTTTAACAGCCAGCGCTGGAAATACGGACTGAAATTTGGTTTTTTTACATTATCTCCGCCATTTAGAAAAAAATGAAAAACTGGCTTGACATAAGAAATCTATACAATTTTCAAACCTGCTTACAAAATTTTACGAGAATCGGTTGAGAAATGCTACCTGTAGAGGAAAACAGACAGCCCTGGAAAGCCGGACTGAAATATGAATTTTTAACATTTCTCCGTCATTTTGAAAAATTTCCAAAAACTGGCGTGACAAAAACAATCTATATTATTTTCGAACCGGCTCACAAAATTTCACGAGAATCGGTTGAGAAATGCGACCTGTAGAGGAGAACATCCAGCGTCAGAAAGCCGGACTGAAATACATTTTTCTTACATATCTCCGCCGTTACGAAAAGTTTAGAAAAACTCTCTCAATTTGAAAAAATCTATATGTTTTCAAACCTGCCCACAAAATTTCAGTAAATTCGGTTAAGAGTTGCGACCTGTAGAGGAGAAAAGACAGCCGGAAAGCTGGACTGCAATAGGTTTTTTTACATATCTCCGCCATTTCGAAAAAAATCGAAAAAGTGGCGAGACAAAAAAATTATATATCATTTTCAAACCTGCTCACAAAATTTCACGAGAATCGCTTGAGAAATGCGACCTGTAGAGGAGAACAGACAGCGCTGGAAAGCCGAAAAACCTGATCTTTTTAACATATCTCCGCCATTTTGAAAAATTAAAAAAATCTGGCTCAACAAAAAAAATCCATATAATTTTCGAACCTGCTCACAAATTTTCACGAGAATCGGTTGAGAAATGCGATCTGTAGAAGAGAACATACAGATATACGAAAGAATTTTTGCCCAAGCTGAAGCAGAGACGCTTCGCTCGCACTTCGTGCTCGCTCGGTCAATAAACATAAGTTGTAAAACATAAAAAATCCGATCACACTTATAAATTTATTACATGTTGTGATGTTACCTATGTACCTACTATTTAAATTTTCAGCGCAACAGCGGCAGAAAGAAACCTCTTTTCAGCCGAGCTGAAATATTCATGCGGCCTGCGACTTGAAAGTGCCTTGCAGCGGAATTTAGGCTGTAGGTAGAACGAAAATTCTTTTTATATTTTTTTGTCAAAGCATTTACAATAGTAAAGTTAAACTAAGGATAATTAAGATTTTTTATCATAACGCACTTATTAAATTTAGGATAAAGATACCAGTAATTTTCATACAAACGAGGTAACTGTGAAGCCTTGGTTTTCCGACAAAGATTGACCTAGCTGTGATCTGATGATGGCCACCTAGGGACTGAATGAAGGAGATTCAGATCGCACACACCCAACTGATCTAATCAGTATTCTAAGAGATATAAGGATGTGTTTAAAAAAATCGCGAAATTAGGCTAAATGTATGAAAATCCTGAAGCTGAAAACACAGTATGAATCAGCTGATCTTTTCGTGATTTCAGAGTTGGTCCCACTATAAAAAGTGTTCAGTTTGATGATCGCTATCTACCATATTATTTGGTATTACGGGTATTTTCGTAACACGTTATTCCTATATCATCACACAGTAGCACATTGTTTCTGACATCAATATTCTCATGTTTTTAGCAAAAAATACTATTTACACTCAAATTATTAAATAGTTTTTGAGAATATGTAAACTTTCTTATTTGGTTTGGAATATTGTTACTACAGTAAACACATAAATACGTTTTTTAAGGGCGTTGAAAGATCCAACAGCTGAAATTAAGATATATTTTCTTTATATCTTTCTCCAGACAACAAGAAACACTATTCAGTGATTCTGGCTCGAACAATTTAAATTTTGAAAATACCTCTGAAAAATTACTTAGAAACTACGTTAGGTATTGAAGTCGAAATGATGTGTTCTTTAAATATTTTTTTATACACAACGGGATAATGCTTGGCCTTCATCCCGCCTAATGATGACGATAAGGCCGAAGGTGGAATCGCACTACACCCGGAATACTGGCTATCTTACCTCTAACTGCCGGAACACAACATTTTTTTAATTGTTGTTATGGCGTCAGACTTAGGTAAGATGGTGGTAGCTAGCCAGGCTGACTTGAAATAAGCCCTACCACCAACCAAACCGAGTACAAATTGTACCCCCCCTGGGAATCGAACCCGGGACCTCTGCGTCTTACACGGGTGGGGGAACCACTAGACCACAGAGGCGGTTAAATAATGTGTTTCATCAATATTCACAATCGTAGCATTTCTCTTTAATCGCTATCGTTATTTACTAACAGGTATTTTTTTCGCCTAATCTGTCAAATAGGTCTCGCTCCGGCGCGCAACGTTTTCTCATCGCTTTACGCTTTTTTTTTCTTTATGTTGATTGTTTTTATCTGTGAGTAACATAAGCACCTAATACTTCCTTAAAAAGTATACATTCATATTTTTTTATCATATTAACTGCACCATGATAATAACCAATAACTGAAACAAATTATATCATATTTTTCCAACAGAGAAAAGGGGTTAACTCAACGCGTCGGCGTCGCTTACAGTACGCAACAAATCGGCGAAATTGATAATCGACGCGGGACCATTTATTATCCGTATTCGTCCCATTTTTCAAGCAAGAGGTATTGATAAATATCTGACAGCTCCATTGGCCCTTGTAGAAGAGATTTTAAGGTTGACACTTTAATATTGCTTAGTGATGGCAAAAATATTATAAAATATTTAATGGGGCAAAATGAAAAATGTTTTGATCTTGTTTGGATTCTCTACGAATACCGGATATCGTTTATCGTTTATTATTATTAAATAGGTAAGTACCTATTATTTTTATGATAGTAAGAACCTACTACAACAAATTATATTATAATCTACTGTTAGCAATTAAATATCCTTAAAAACTAATGCACAAAATTATATCCGTAAGTTTTATGCCGCAGCGTCACCAGCTTTTCCCGTTTTCGAAAACACTTTAATAGTGAAAGTGTAAAATTATTTATTCAAATAAGCTTACATAATAATCATTTTTATCGACAATTCTTTTTACCCTACCTATTACCCTATTCATTATGACGTCTTTTAGCTGAAAAAAATGGGCTAAAAAAAGGTATAATTCATTATTGTTTTGTTGCACTTGGAACTGCTAATACTGACTGTAGCTTGATTTAGCTCGAGATTGCTTATACGTGATGTCTATGTGTGCGTGCACCGAAAACCGCGTTTTATCCCGAGCTATTCTTCTGTCTTCTACTTATTTTGGGACAATACTGTCAGTTTAGCGTTAACGTTATCCGCGGAGTTAAGTTAACCCCGTATACGTCATTGTCACGGGGTGAGTTGAACAAATAGTCCAATTGGGAGAAACTTGTTCCTTTTTACGGCACCTTGTACCTTAGACAGATGCGTATTTATATTCTGAAGTCCTATATATATCCCCTGGCCGGAAGTGGCGTCCTCAGAGGTTTGTATTTAATAAGTTATTAATAGAAAAAAAAACTCGTGGAATTTTTAAGGCTCATTATCTAATCGAGTATATTTCGAAGGTAAGTATCACTAATTTCCTCGTAGTCATTCGTAGAAGTAGATAGCAAATTAGTCTAAAACGGCCACGTTTAGCAGTTTTGCTATCTATTTCTAGCAGTGACTACGAGGGAATGTAATAATACCGTCAAAAATTACTAGACTATGGGCCTGCAAAAATCACGAGGAGTTTTATTAAAATTATGTATTAGAATTACAATATCAAAAAAAAATATTCACAGCGGCGCCACTTTCAGTCAGGTCGGGAAAGCGCCTTAAGATCTTTTTTATGTAATTATCACGTAAAATAAATGTTTATTCAATGAGACTTATTCACTATAGCTAACAGAAAAGAAACCACTCGGAGGTGTATATTGAGTTAGGATTTTACATGGAGATTATCAAAATTATTATTATTTATAAATATTTAATTCATATACCACTTGTGTAACAATGGTTCAATAACATCGTTTCATTTTGAAAAAAAAGAAATATATGTAGCTTACTTCCGCAAGCGATATATTATGCAAGATGCACCGCCCCCCCGCCCGAAAAAATATGTACATGCACACCACAAAATATCAGTGCACAATACCAGCATTTAGCAAGACGGCACACCTTGCACCTTCACCAATTAGGCTACTCTACACGTGTTTCGCTCCAACCCGGAGCATCCTCAAGAGTTAGATCGTGCGTAAACCAACACCGAATGGTGTTTCGGTTTTTAAAGAGAAGCTTTAGAATCAATGCAATCATGTCGTTTTAATAAATGTTTGTAGATATAGTATTGCAACAATTAAACATTTAACGGTATTCTGTGTATTAAATTATATGTTGGTATGCGATATAGTATAACGTGTCATATCGGTATACATAATAATATAGGTGTATCATATTTAACATTCTGGATGTCAAGTCTCGTTATTTTTCATAGAAAGTACCAGTCAAGGTCTTATAATTTTTCTAGAATCGAGTTCAATTTATTTTAATTATAAAAAGTAATCTTCAGTAAACCCTTTTAAAAGAGAAAACTAATTATTTCTGAATGTTGGTACTTAATCAGCGGGCCGTCCGCGAGATTACAAAAGCCTGTTGCTTTCGGCCAGGTACATGGACGAGACGCTCTGGCTTTTGGAGTAAAATATTTTACTCCAAAAGCCAGAGCGTTTCGGCCAAGTACCTGGCCGAAATCAACAGGTTATTAAAGTATTTTTTTTGAAAAAGTGGGACTACAAAAGCCTGTGGAACTCGGCCAGGTACTTGGACGAAATCAACAGGCTTTTGTAGTGATTTTTTTTACTACAAAAGCCAAAGCGTTTCGTCCAGGTATTTGGCCGAAATCAACAGGTTATTAGAGTAATGTTTTTGCACAATGTGACACTACAAAACCCTGTTGAACTCGGCCAGCTACTTAGACGAAACAGGCTTTTTAAGTTGGAACAAACTTTATATCTACACTTCTACAGCCATGGTATTCTCTATAAAGGATTAACCTTGTACTTGACCTTGTGTCTGACCATGTATCTGACCTTGTATCTGACCTTGAATCTCACCTTGTATCTCACCTTGTATCTGACCTTGTGTCTGACCTTGTATCTAACCTTGTATCTGACCTTGTATCTGACCTTATATCTGACCTTGTATCTGACCTTGTATGTGACCTTGTATCTGACCTTGTACCTGACCTTGTATGTGACCTTGTATGTGACCTTGTATCAGACCTTGTATCTGACCTTGTATGTGAGTTATGTGTCCTTGTATCTGACCTTGTACCTGACCTTCTATCTTACCTTGTATTTGACCTTGTATTTGACCTTAACTTTGTACTGGACCTTGTACTTCCCCCTTACTCTCCCCTCCCCCTATCCCTCAATCTCCCCTTCCCATCTCCTTCTCCCCATTCACAGTTTTGACAGTTTTGTATAACCTGACGTGCTGCTGACTGTACCCACATACGTAGTTAAGAGACATGAAAGCGTAACAAACAACGCGCGACTGGGCCGAATCACTCTGGGCTTTAAAGTAATTTGCTCCAACTTAAAAAGCCTGTTGATTTTGTCCAAGTAGCTGGCCGAATTCAACAGGCTTTTGTAGTCCCACTTTTTCAAAAAAATTACTCCAATAACCTGTTGATTTCGGCCAGGTACTTGGATGAAATCAACAGGCTTTTGTAGTAAACATTTTTACTCCAAAAGCCAGAGCGTTTCGTCCAGGTACCTGGCCGAAATCAACAGGCTTTTGTAGTATCGCGGGCCGTCCACGAAAATTAAATTAAATCGGCTTTTTCAAATAAAATTACTGTGGGCTGTAATGTCATGAAGTTCATTTATTATTTAATTTTAATTATCGTCAAGATGGGGTTCGAAGAATACTGGGTGTCTCAGATAAAAAGACAAATTAAATTATTATTTTTTGTTCAAAATGAGAGCTGTTCAGTTTAATATACAAATTAACATTAAAATACGAGTTTTATCAATCTAAATCAAATTTACTTCATCAATGACTTTGTTGTATGCTATAAGTCTATGCTTTGTTGTCGATTTTTCTAAAATAAATCCTTGCTTATCTCGTGGTTGCTTTTCAGCTTTTCTTGACATGTTTGAAAGATGTCAAAGTGAAGTAAAAGACTTTTTAACGGACACTAGCGCGGTTTTATTGAGAGTACTTTGGTAATTAGTTGATATTTAGTTTAATTTTTTATTTTCCCGATGTTTCGGCACCTTTGCAGCTGCCGTGGTCACGGGGGACTGAAGCTACTCGTGAGCCTACCCTCAAGCGATGAATTTTTGAAGCCGTATTTTTAACAAAGATTTTTTATTTAATTGGTTTAAGTTAATTTATAATTTAATTTGGTGAATTAATTAATGCTAAAAAGGGAGAATCTACTGAAACTACCACCATTTCACAAAATTGGGAGGCCCCTCCAAAAAAGAAATGGCGAAAGAAAACTTGGAGAGGAAGGCCGACCTCCGTCTTTTATATTTGTAAATTTATTTGCAAAAGGAACTAACCGTATCATTAGATCTACCTACTACTATTTACTACTACCTACTATCTACCAAATACCAACTAATTACCAAAGTACTTTCAGTAAAACCGCGCTAGTATCCGTTAAAAAGTCTTTTATTTCATGTCTAGTGAGCGCGTAAGCTTGAGAAGTGAAAATGTCAAAGTTTTTGGTTTTTCTGCATATTTTTTTCATTAATTTTTAGATAATAAAAATATATAATGCCTAAAACTTTTTGATACCTAAAGCTAAAAGGAACATAAGCATTGTTTTGTTTAGTAAGAATAAATTCAACATCCATAAACTGCAAATTTTGAGTAAACGTGATTGGCAAGCTGTCTTTTAACGTGCTTCCGATCTTTATTTGGGGGGTGGTTATTTTAATAAAAGCTTTTAAGCCTTATTATCAAGCTGTAGTTATCTACATCAACATTTGATTACTATATTTTTTCCAATATCCACCGCAATCCTCACTAATGTTGAAGGTGACTCCTCAAAAACCTTTTTTTCTGTATTTATTTTTCTATTGGTTGCTATTGTACATTACCTTCCCGGAATCTCTTTGAAATTAGTCTCACTCGTTTCTAGATTAAGGTGTAATGATTCTGTAAATACTTAATTAAATAAAAATAAATGTAGCAGATTTTTAATAACGTCAATTCATGAGTATGATACGCAATACTTATTAAAATAGTAAGACTGTCTTGATAGTTATGAATAACTCTTTGAGCAAACGATTCTGTGATTGTCTCGATACAGGTTCGGAAGATTAGCAAGTAAAACCCCATTATTTGGACATATTTTTTACCTGTGGTTAAGATGGTATTTTTTTTCCTTTTTCCTTAACTTTTTTTGTGGCCAGTATGAACATTGATATCTTTATATCTGGGACACCCAATATATTCAGCGAATCAATTGAAAACCATATAAGTACTTCTTAACTTCAACTTAATTTTATTAGCCAATATACTTTATGTTTCTTTGGATAATCGTAATTATATTGTTCTATTTATTATTTTACATTACTTTATTTAAAATCAAAGTACTTGATTAAATCATTAATAATATTTATCGTAACAAGATTAAAGTTATGTGAAGTATATAAAACCACTGAAAGTTAGTAGGTAAAATTTTATATGATTTGAAACCCATAAAATACTTATTTGTTCACAAATGTTTGTATTTTGAAAACTTATTGAAGATTGAATTTTATACAATTATTAACTCGATTTTAAGTATGTTTAACAATAAAATCAACACCCTTCTAAAACTTGAAACTTTTATAAAACTTCGCAAAACTTAACAAAACTTTTTTGTACTTACCACGGCCTTTCAAACAGGAACACACAACACACGAAACCAACACAAAAACAATTTTTCCCACAATAACAGTCTTATATTCAATCGTACGTACTTTCGTGGACCGCGGACTCAACCATTCGATACGGGACCTAGCGAAATACTGCCGTACGACCGCACTCAAATGTTACAATAAACCACTATTAATTGACCTGCGAGTCTCCCTTATTGGGTATCCTTACCTATGAAATTTGGGTTTTTTTCTCACACACCGAGAACCTTATAACTTCTGTGATTTCAAATATTTATCAGTTGCTGGATATTACATCAAATTATGACCATAGCCGTCAACTATTAGCATATTTTTATTTTCTTTTCGTAGCATTAAAAAATATCTAGAAAGTAACTCCTTTTTTGTACGCGAAAATGACCACTTTATTTGTTGTAACTTAGTCTAATCTTATTTTTTTCGAGTTCAAACATTTCTACATAAGAGTTTTGTTAAGACAGCGTTAGGTTTAAATAAATTATAAAAATGCTTGTATGGAAAATGCAATTTGTTAAAAATAACATACATAACGTAAATTTCATAGGTAAGGACATAATAAAACAAAATATTGCATTGACTTTCAAAGAAAGTAGGCGAGTAAAAGCTTAAGCTGGTCAGCGTTTATTTCTGCTTAGAATGTGGGTTCATTGATAGATTTTGGTTTGCCAGATTTGATATCAAAGACCTATACTCGTTTACTAAGATTTAGTAAGATGGAAGCGGTTATCGGATTTAAATAAGCCGATACTCGTTGGCAACGCTTTTGTATTTTTATATATAAAAAAAATTGGTTATGATACTGAAAATACGCTGAAATGTGAATCGGGATAGTGCTTAGTTTCAGCTCACCTGATGTGAGGTGACTATAAGACCGAAGGTGGAAGCGCAATCCTTACACTGAGACACATAGCTCTCTTACTTCTAACTGCCAGAACACAACAATTTTTATATATTGTTGTTATGGCGTCAGACTTAGGTAAGATGGTAGCTGCTAGCCAGGCCGACTTGAAATAAGCCCTACCACTAACCAAACCGAGTACAAATTGTACCCCCCTGGGAATCAAACCCGGGACACCTGCGTCTTACTCGGGTAGGCCAACCACTAAACCATAGAGGCGGTTGTTGTTGGTTGTTGCTTCCGAAACCTTTGGTTTGATCTAATCGTGATAAATTGGGCTGTGTTAAGTTATGAAAAATAATGTTAAAAGAAAAGATTGTAAATCAAACTTACTTTTTATGAAAGTTTTAAGTTTGGGTCTTGACAGAATTTTCCCAAATGTCCTATAACGGGTAATTTTTATGTCACTTCAGAACATAAAAACTAATATAAACTTGAATATATGGTATTTTGTAGTCGTTTTAATTAACTTAATTGAGTGAGAATTTCTACCAATGAAACTAAACATTTTTGCCGAAGGATCAATGGGTTGAAAAACGGCAAATTTTTTACTTTCTCATACTAATTACAATGTTTAAGCTGTCTTATGTCAAACCAGATCTGGTTTAAGTGATAAAATTAGGTTTAAACCCGATAATGTGGACCCCTCCGATTAAGTAAACCCTCCGATAAACCACCGCTAAGCACCAGTACAAAATAAAAAATTCTTAGATACATTTTAACATTATTATTAAATATTTACCCAAAAAGAGCGCATATTGGACTAATCAAGGTCAGAGTAAGCCATACAATTTACATGAATTTGCTATTTAGAAGCAAAACATCGAATAAAATCGAAGCTATTGAATGCGAAAGAAAGGATTATTTTTGCTTCGTAACGTTACACAATATAAATGGTAAACTTTAAGGAATCACTACAATATACATTATTTATGATCATACTTAGATATTACCTATTTACAAATGTGTTCAGTGGGAAAAACATGATTCAGAATATAGTATTATGCCACTAATTTCGGAAGTTTAGTGAAAGCCGTACGTTACGCATCGATGGTGTTATTACAAAAGATTTTTAAACACTGTTTAATTAAACACCTGTTTAAATGTGATGCTGTCTCTTTCTTGACAATATTATTTGAAAGAGACAGCATCACATTTAAACAGGTTTTTAGTTAAACAGTGTTTAAAAATATTTTTTAATAACACGTATGAGTTTAGGGTTAGCTATGACAGACGTAATGCGCCATGTCATTTTTAACCTAAGCTTTTCAAAACTCCCAAAATCTGTGCAAATATTTCACAACATTACTCGCAGACTATTTTCCCATTCGCCCCGAGAAATCTACATGAAATATCCTCTGCCAAATGCCCCTATCCGTTTCACTTTAGTCGCAGTCATAAACATAGAATCACGCAAGAGAAAATGGCGGACATAAATAATTTGTAAAAGATTACGCTTACTGTTTGCTTTTGAAATATGCTTTACTTCTGTCTGTTCCGCCCTGTTTTGGAGAGTTGGGGAAAATGTTTTTAGGGATTCCGTACTTAAAAAGAAATTCTTAATAGGGATCAGCTGTTGGCCTTTGTATATCAGATCTGTTTCTGTGTAAAGAATTTTTTCCCTAAAACCCGTAACGCGAGGTAGAATTATTAGGTTATTTATTTTCACTCATTATGATAACTTTTAGGTCCATAATTATTTCACTGAGGAGCTCGATGGCGCAGTGGTTTAGCGCCTGGCCCAGTGATTGCGGAGGTTAAGCAAAGTCCACAAGGGTCGTTCATGGGATGGGTGACCAAAAATTTATTAACTCGAGGTCCTCCGTGCTTCGGAAGGCACGTTAAGCCGATGGTCCCGGCTGCATTTGCAGTCGTTAACACCCACCATACCGCATTGGGCCCGCATGGTGGGTTATGGCTAGTATTTTTTTCCATTCAGTTAATAATCTTAATATTTCATTCTTCATTGTGAATGCCTAAAATCAAGAATTTCAATAAATAATAAGGAGTTCAAGTTAAAACAATAACAACACCATAGAGTATGTTTTGAAAACTAAAATCGGAAAAACCGTAGTAAACCGTAGTCATAGACGTCGTCGTAGTCATCGTATCGTAGCAAGTGATGCCGTAGTTAGGTGGAAATTACATATTTGTGGTTTTGTAGTAACTCGAATTATGTTATCTGTAAAAGTATCAAAAGATTCCAAAACTAGTGACATTATTTTTGTGGATCAAGAATTAAAGTGGACGTAAAAGTGCAAAAAGATCCATCAATGGATTTTTACAATGGATCTTAGTGGATATAGGGTTATTTTCACTAGTCCGGAGTAGAATAAAGTATTTTAGTCTTGCAATTTAAACAGGGCCGCCTTTACTTTTTTTTTTTTTATTTTATTTTATTTTATTTATTTATTAGGCACAGAAACAAAATACAATCCAAAACATTATTTGTAGTTCCTTAAAGCTAAATATAGGTAGTGTTAAACTGTATTTCTAAAAATACTGCGCACAGCATTCGCAAAAGTATAATTTACAATTTACAGATACCCGCTTTTAAATACGGGATTGGTACAGATCTACTACAATATTAAATATTATAATATAATAATAATATATTAAAATCCAAAAACTTAAATTTAACAAAAAAAAAATTAACAAATTGAACATTTTTATACTCAACAGAAAGATAAACCGAATTAAATTAAAGCAAATTACATAAAGATAAATAACGCCGACACAACCAACCAAAGACCAACCAAGGCTGACAAACATTAAAGCGGTTACAGCTCAAAACAGCTTCCAAGATTCTTTTTAAAAGTATATAAGCTTTGGGAGAAAATATCTACGTATTTCACATTATCATTATATGCCCTACACATACGAAACAAAGGATCATGATGTGTAACATTGTTGTTGCAGCTGGGTACAGAAAACAGCTTAAATTTTCTTTTACTTCCACTAGTTTTAAATGATAGATAGCTTAACAAATCCGCAACATCCCACTGAGAGTTAACAATTTTATAAAGTACTGATAAATCCTGGACGGAACGTCTCGACTGTAGTGTACTGAGTCCGAAAAATTTGAGTCTAGCCTCATATGAAGGCAACTTACGCCTCATGCCAAGCTTTGAGCTCAAATAACGTAAAATTTAATAAATAACTTTATTATGCACAACGGGAAATATGGCCTTCACCTCACCTGATGTTAAGTGACGATACGGCTGAAGGTGGATGCACACTACACACGGAATCCTCACCACTGAGGGTCTGTCTATCTTAACTCTGATTGCCGGAACACAACATTTTTAAATTTTTTTTGTTGTCTAACTTATTGACTGAGGGAGCGCGAAGCGCGAGGGAAGCGTCTCTGCTTCAGCTTGGGCAAAAATTATTTCTTATGTCCTTCCGGCTGTCCGTCTGTTCTCATCTACAGGTCGCATTTCTCAACCGATTCTCGTAAAATTTTGTGAGCAGGTTTGGATTTGGACTTTTTTTGTAAATTGTTTTTAGAAATTTTTCAAAATGGCAGAGGTAGGTAATATGGGGTAAATGATATTTCAGCCATTTCGAAAAATTATCAGAATGTCAGCCATTAATATATTTATCTAGATTTAGATGTTTAGGTACGTATTTCTTCATACCCGAGCAGCAAAATATTCAGCGAGCTAACGGTCGCCGTCAAATATTTAATTTCCGTTGCACGCTCCGTGAGATGCCCAATCGTTCTAATGATTGCAACATGTCACATAGCTTTTAACTTCGTCTTGAAGGCTAGAGATGAAGATTAATTAAAAAGTATGACGTATGGTAAAAAGTGTAATGAAGCGGCAGACGGCATACAACACGTGCTACGAAAGATAAGAACTGAAAAACCACGTGGTTTTCACGTGGCCCGTTCTATTGAACCGACGGCCGTTGGGGCGGAAAGGTTCTGCAATGACAATCGTGCACCGAATAAAGCTCCATGGGTAGGCCCCCAACAAGGTGGACCGACGATCTGGTGAAGGCCGCTGGATGCGGGCAGTGCAGGACCGATCGTCGTGGAGATCCTTAGGGCTGTCTATGTCCAGAAATGAACGACATGCTGCTAACAATGATGAAGATCAGTTGAATTTTATCTTAGTCCAACATTAGCTTTGTTATTATGCTTTAGTTTAAATTATCTGTATTTTTTTCTACTTATTTTAAGTATTCCATTGAAGTGCACAAAAAATTGATTACTTAAGTAATATTTATGCAGAGCTAAGCTAGCTTTGAACAAGAGTTTATAGTGCATCCAGCCACGCCCGTTCCGTGTCACAGCTTTAGGTGTTTACTTTGTCCACATATTACTGTGTGGACAACGAGTATACATAATTACTTAAAGTGTACGTATTATGTAAAGATTAAAATGCACTATCTCCGTTATTGACAATTTTAATGCGTTTATGTTTGCAAAATTAAGTAAGTTTAAAAGAAAACATCGTAATATAAATGCAAAAAGCTCTTTTTTCAGACTGATTTTGCAGCTAGCATGCTAGGTCATTGTATGAGTAATTCTGCGGTCTAAATAAAAAAAAATTTTATTAATTTTTAAACGAACTACTTAATCTTACATTTAAAAATGACTGAAATGAAAAATTGTGCAAAGGAGACCCGGCCTTCAATTATTCTACCTACTCTACCTCCTTTTTTTATCTGTGATTCATAACAGGTAATGAGGGCTTTTCAAAATGACAAAAAGCAGTAGGCTCGATAGATGGCGTTGGAAAAAATAGGAGATTCAAAGTGGTTTTTTTCGAAGAGTACTCAGGTAGGCCGGCAGATGTAACTGCCCTCCTTGTATAATAGAGGTCAGTCAAGAAGCTTATACCCACAATGGAGATTGCACGCCTAGTATCATAGTGAAGATTGAAAAAAGACTCTTTAGTGACGTCACGGCGTATTGCTATCTCTTTCTTTTCGTTTTACAATACGTTTTCGTTTCTCATGAACGAACGAACAACGAACACGTATTGTAACACTAAAGAAAGAGGTTGCAATAAGCCGTCACGTCACTCAAGGACATTTTTTCTATCTTCACTATGACACTGGCCGTGCAATCTCCATTGGAGGGAGGTATAAGCTTCTTGAGGTCAGTGCAGTACATGCTTACTGGCCGGTTGGTTGGCCGTTTATTTTTAAAAGCCAATTTTGACCTACCTCTTACCATCAACGCCAAATATTTTTCATCAAACCTATACATGCACTGTCTATAGATAGGTTTTTTCTCATTGTTTTTTCAATCCAAAGGGATAAAATGTGTTCTCCCCTCCCTCCAATTTAAAAAAAAATGGTACTGCGTAGGTAGAGAATATAAGAATAATAAACACTACCTACCGTTTGTTGCACTGCCGGACTGTCCCATCGCTTTTTTGAGTTGTCGAAGTAGCGTTATATCGGAGTAGGGTGCGCCGCAGTGGAGCTCAGTCGCTACGACGATATGCGCAGTAGTCTTCTGTCGCAACCACGGTAGCGGCAGTAAGTGTCCGGACACGAAAGTGGCGGCGGCCGAGCGGTGGCGGGGCGGCGCGGCAGCGGAGCGGCGGCGGGGCGGGGCGATGAGAACGTGGGCACGAAACTTAGCGATCGGTCAGCCGCGCTAGTAGTGTTGTGACAGATGGGCTAAATACCATTAAGGGCCCGTGGATCGGTAGGACCGATTTGACCTACTGGTAGGACCACGGTATACCACTAAAGTAACTTCTTATTTTTTTTATTTCTATTGATGTGTCAAATGTGATGTTGCTATGGAAACAATTTCTTGTTAAATCAATACCGAAAAATATTCAAAGCACGAAATATATCCTATGTCTAAAAATTTTATTTAGTTCGAAAAAATGGTCTAAGTATAGGCGTTAACTAGTTTCAAAACAGGATTCTTTGCTCATCTTGTGTTTTTTAAATGATGTCCAAGATGCCGACATCCATACTGAATAAATAGGTACTACCTAGTAATCAAACAGACACTATTATATTATTCAACACAACACTCTGTAATCGCGGGCTACCAAATCCAACTAGTTTGTTCATTTGTTTTCGTCGCTCTCCTCCCGCCCGTGCATCGCTCATCGCCCCGCTCTGCCACCGCCCGTTTCGTGCGCGTCTCCATACTGTGCCATACTGTTGAATGCATCGCCGCCGCTCCGCTGTCGCGCCGCCCCGCTGCCGCTCCGCCGTCGCAGTTTTCGTGCCCGGACACTAAGTGTCCGGACACGAAAGTGGCGGCGGCCGAGCGGTGGCGGGGCGGCGCGGCAGCGGAGCGGCGGCGGGGCGGGGCGATGAGAACGTGGGCACGAAACATAGCGGTCGGTCAGCCGCGCTAGTAGTGTTGTGACAGATGGGCTAAATACCATTAAGGGCCCGTGGACCTACCGATTTGACCTACTGGTAGGACCACGGTATACCACTAAAGTAACTTCTTATTTTTTTTCTATTGATGTGTTAAATGTGATGTTGCTATGGAAACAATTTCTTGTCAATACCGAAAAATGTTAAAAGGACGAAATATATCCAATGTCTAAAAATTTTATTTAGTTAAAAAAAATTGGTCTATAGGCGTTAACTAGTTTCAAAATCGGATCCTTTGCTCATCTTGTGTTTTTTAAATGATGTCCAAGATGCCGACATCCATACTGAATAAATAGGTGTACCTCTACCTAGTAATCAAACAGACACTATTATATTTTTCAACACAACACTACTGTAATCGCGGGCTACCAAATCAAACTAGTTTGTTCATTTGTTTTCGTCGCTCTCCTCCCGCCCGTGCATCGCTCGTCGCCCCGCGCCGCCACCGCCCGTTTCGTGCGCGTCTCCATACTGTGCCATACTGTTGAATGCATCGCCGCCGCTCCGCTGTCGCGCCGCCCCGCTGCCGCTCCGCCGTCGCAGTTTTCGTGCCCGGACACTGACAAGCTGTCGCGATCGTGTTATGCGCAGTTTTGTCGTCGAAGTCATGCAATACACTCTATTTTAAGACCAAATTTAATCGTGTACAAGTTAAGCATTTTTTCTATGGCAAGTGCCACTTCTTCTTTTCATATTAGTATTAGTAGGATTATTAAGTTGGATCGTTGCGCGGAATCAAAACTACTAGAAAATAGAACAAATTCCAAAACGAACTAAAATTACGCATATGCTCTAAAATCCTTTCGATTCAGCAGTGAACCATCGCAGCACGTGTTTAAGATTATGCGGTCCCAGCGGACTACCTTGCGGTGTTATTTATGGCATAAGTTTTGAATGATGAACAGTAGCTAAGTGACCTGTTTCAGTTCAGAAGCTGAAAAAAATAGGGTTTGAGTTAAGTTTAAAACCGTGTTAAGGCGCATCCGATACCGAAAGTGACGCCCTCAGAGGTTTTTATTTTGTAAGTTGTTTATATAAAATAATTTTAATAAAACTTTACGTGGACTTTTTAGGGGCTATAGTCTAGTATTTTTAGAAGGTATCACTACATTTTCTCGTAGTCGTTCGTAGAAGTAAATAGCAAATGAGTCAAAAACGGCCACTTTCAGCAGTTTTGCTATCTACTTCTAGCAGTGACTACGAGGGAATGTAACGATACCGTCTAAAAATACTAGACTGTGGGCCCTAAAAATTCCACTTAAAACATTATTAAAATCTTTTTCTATTAATAAATTATTAAATAAAAACCTATGAGGGCGCCAATTTTCGGTTATACAACGGCCTTAAGAAGAATTCAACACTACTAGAAAATAGAACAAATTCCAAAACGAACTAAATTTACGCGTAGGTAGGCGCACTTTCACTTCCGTTTATTTACTCATGAGCTTTCACTCCGAATAGTACTCTAAAATCCCTTTCGATTCAGCAGTGAATCATCGCAGCACGTGTTTAAGATTACGTGGTCCCAGCGGGATACCTTGCGGTGTTATTTATGGCGTAAGTTTTGAATGATGAACAGCAGCTAAGAGACTTACGGTTTCAGAAGCTGAAAAAAAGGGATTGAGTTGGGTTTAAGGACTCATCCCATACCGAAAGTGGCACCCTAAGAGGTTAAGTTGTTAATAGAAAATTATTTTAATAAAACTTTACGTGGAATTTTAGGACCCAAAGTCATTGATACGTTTTCCCCGATATCGAGATAGATTAACATTTTTTTATTTCGATACATACTTTTATGAATATCAATGTACCGATATTTTTTCCACTTTCGACATCCCTATTTAAGGAGGCACGAAGGCCCTGAGCGAAAGTGGCGCCGCGGTGAATTTTATTTAATACTAGCGGCCGCCCGCGGTTTCACCCACGTGGTTCCCGTTTCCGTAAGAATATCGGGTTAAAAATTATCCTATGTTTTAATTTAGGCTATCTACTATCTGTGTGCTAAATTTCAACCAAATCCGTTCAGTAGTTTTTGCGTAATTGAGGAACAAACATCCAACTATCTAAACATCCAAACCCACAAACTTTCACATGTATAATATTAGTAGGATTATAAACAATTTAAATAATGTTTTACGTGGAATTTTTAGTTTTTTAGTTTAGTATTTTTAGACGGTATCGTTACCTTCCCTCGTAGTCACTGCTAGAAGTAGATAGCAAAACTGCTAAAAGTGACTGTTTTTGACACATTTGCTATCTACTTCTACGAATTACTACGACCTTCTAAAAATACTAGACCATGGGCCCTAAAAACTCCAAGTAAAACATTATTATATCATTTTTCTATTAATAACTTATTAAATAATAACCTCTGGGGGCGCCATTTTCGGTCATACAACCGCCTTAAGGAATCTCGTTCACTTTGCTAGCTCATGGTTTGGCCTACAATAATACGTTTCGATTTAATATACATAAAAAAATCAAGGGTGCATGTAACTTATATTTATTTCAGGGTATCACAAATCAATGTTTACAAATGAAAGTGAACAGAGGAAGCTGTTCCCTCCCAAATGTTCCCTCTTCCCTCTTAACACATTCACGGGTTAGTTATAGCCATGACACGCACGTGCCGTGCTAACGATTATGGCAACAAATGTATGGAACAGAAGGATTCTGAATTTCTACTCAAGTAGCGATATTAGTCAAGTAATCTACGCAATGTAGTTGTGTGATAAACATAGTTTTTAGGGTTCCGTAGCCAAAATGGCAAAAAACGGAACCCTTATAGATTCGTCATGTCTGTCTGTCTGTCCGTCTGTCCGTATGTCACAGCCATTTTATTCCGAAAGTATAGGATTACACAGTTGAAACTTGGAAGGTAGATGTATTCTGTGAACCGCTTTAAGGTTTTCCCATAAAAATAAAAAAATAAAAGATTAAGGGGGGGGCTCCCCATACATGAAACTGAAACAAAAAAAAAATTTTTCATCAAACCTATACGTGCGGGGTGTCTATAGTAAGGTCTTAAAAATGATATTGAGGTTCCCAAGACTATTTTTTCTCAAAGTCAACCGTTTGAAAGATATACACTGCCAAAGTGGTAAAATGAGTGTCCCCCCCCTTTAACTTTTAAAATAAGAGAGTGAAAAATCTAAAAAAAAAATATGTTGTAGATCGTAATAAATACTTTCAACGAAAATTAGTTTGAACGAGATATAGTGATAATTTTTAGAGATATATCACATTTTCCAAAACCGCAAATATAACTTTGTCATTCATACAAACACTATGAAAAACAAAGTTATTTTTGCATACGAAAAATTATAGTGGTATTTAATATGGTATTGTATACGGTAACTACAGAACCCTACTGCGCGTGGCCTGACACGCACTTGGCCGGTTTTTTTATGCACAACGGGTTAGTGCTTGGCCTTCACCTCACCTGATGTCAAGTGAGGGTAAGGTGAAGGTGGAAGCGCACTACATAGTGTAATGAAGCGGCAGACGGCATACAACACGTGCCACGAAAGATAAGAATTGAAAAACCACGTGGTTTTCACGTGGCCCGTTCTATTGAACCGACGGCCGTTGGGGCGGAAAGGTTCTGCAATGACAATCGTGCACCGAATAAAGCTCCATGGGTAGGCCCCCAACAAGGTGGACCGACGATCTGGTGAAGGCCGCTGGATGCGGGCAGTGCAGGACCGATCGTCGTGGAGATCCTTAGGGCTGTCTATGTCCAGAAATGAACGACATGCTGCTAACAATGATGAAGATCAGTTGAATTTTATCTTAGTCCAACATTAGCTTTGTTATTATGCTTTAGTTTAAATTATCTGTATTTTTTTCTACTTATTTTAAGTATTCCGTTGAAGTGCACAAAAAATAGATTACTTAAGTAATATTTATGCAGAGCTAAGCTAGCTTTGAACAAGAGTTTATAGTGCATCCAGCCACGCCCGTTCCGTGTCACAGCTTTAGGTGTTTACTTTGTCCACATATTACTGTGTGGACAACGAGTATACATAATTACTTAAAGTGTACGTATTATGTAAAGATTAAAATGCACTATCTCCGTTATTGACAATTTTAATGCGTTTATGTTTGCAAAATTAAGTAAGTTTAAAAGAAAACATCGTAATATAAATGCAAAAAACTCTTTTTTCAGACAGATTTTGCAGCTAGCATGCTAGGTCATTGTATGAGTAATTCTGCGGTCTAAATAAAAAAAATGTTATTAATTTTTAAACGAACTACCTAATCTTACATTTAAAAATGACTGAAATGAAAAATTGTGCAAAGGAGACCCGGCCCTCAATTATTCTACCTACTCTACCTCCTTTTTTTATCTGTGATTCATAATAGGTAATGAGGGCTTTTAAAAATGACAAAAAGCTGTAGGCTCGATAGATGGCGTTGGAAAAAATAGGGGATTCAAAGTGGTTTTTTTCGAAGAGTACTCAGGTAGGCCGGCAGATGTAACTGACCTCCTTGTATAATATAGGTCAGTCAAGAAGCTTATACCCACAATGGAGATTGCACGCCTAGTAACATAGTGAAGATTGAAAAAAGACTCTTTAGTGACGTCACGGCGTATTGCTATCTCTTTCTTTTCGTTTTACAATACGTTTTCGTTTCTCATGAACGAACGAACGACGAACAATGAACACGTATTGTAACACTAAAGAAAGAGGTTGCAATAAGCCGTCACGTCACTCAAGGACATTTTTTCTATCTTCACTATGACACTGGCCGTGCAATCTCCATTGGAGGGAGGTATAAGCTTCTTGAGGTCAGTGCAGTACATGCTTACTGGCCGGTTGGTTGGCCGTTTATTTTTAAAAGCCAATTTTGACTTCCCTCTTACCATCAACGCCAAATATTTTTCATCAAACCTATACATGCACTGTCTATAGATAGGTTTTTTCTCATTGTTTTTTCAATCCAAAGGGATAAAATGTGTTCTCCCCTCCCTCCAATTTAAAAAAAAATGGTACTGCGTAGGTAGAGAATATAAGAATAATAAACACTACCTACCGTTTGTTGCACAGCCGGACTGTCCCATCGCTTTTTTGAGTTGTCGAAGTAGCGTTGTATCGGAGTAGGGTGCGCCGCAGTGGAGTTCAGTCGCTATGACGATATGCGCAGTAGTCTTCTGTCGCAACCACGGTAGCGGCAGTAACAAGCTGTCGCGATCGTGTTATGCGCAGTTTTGTCGTCGAAGTCATGAAATACACTCTATTTTAAGACCAAATTTAATCGTGTACAAGTTAAGCATTTTTTCTATGGCAAGTGCCATTTCTTCTTTTCATATTAGTATTAGTAGGATTATTAAGTTGGATCGTTGCGCGGAATCAAAACTACTAGAAAATAGAACAAATTCCAAAACGAATTAAAATTACGCATATGCTCTAAAATCCTTTCGATTCAGCAGTGAACCATCGCAGCACGTGTTTAAGATTATGCGGTCCCAGCGGACTACCTTGCGGTGTTATTTATGGCATAAGTTTTGAATGATGAACAGTAGCTAAGTGACCTGTTTCAGTTCAGAAGCTGAAAAAAATAGGGTTTGAGTTAAGTTTAAAACCGTGTTAAGGCGCATCCGATACCGAAAGTGACACCCTCAGAGGTTTTTATTTTGTAAGTTGTTTATATAAAATAATTTTAATAAAACTTTACGTGGACTTTTTAGGGGCTATAGTCTAGTATTTTTAGAAGGTATCACTACATTTTCTCGTAGTCATTCGTAGAAGTAAATAGCAAATGAGTCAAAAACGGCCACTTTCAGCAATTTTGCTATCTATTTCTAGCAGTGACTACGAGGGAATGTAACGATACCGTCTAAAAATACTAAACTGTGGGCCCTAAAAAATCCACTTAAAACATTATTAAAATCTTTTTCTATTAATAACTTATTAAATAAAAACCAATGAGGGCGCCACTTTCGGTTATACAACGGCCTTAAGAAGGATCATTGTGCGCAATCAACACTACTAGAAAATGAAACAAATTCCAAAACGAACTTACGCGTAGGTAGGCGCACTTTCACTTCCGTTTATTTACTCATGTGCTTTCACTCCGAATAGTACTCTAAAATCCCTTTCGATTCAGCAGTGAATCATCGCAGCACGTGTTTAAGATTACGCGGTCCCAGCGGGATACCTTGCGGTGTTATTTATGGCGTAAGTTTTGAATGATGAACAGCAGCTAAGAGACTTACGGTTTCAGAAGCTGAAAAAAGGGATTGAGTTGGGTTTTATGACGCATTCCACACCTATAGTGACACCCTCAGAGGTTTTTAATTAATAAGTTGTTATTAGAATATAGTTTTAATAAAACTTTACATGGAATTTTTAGGACCCAAAGTCGTCGAAACTACGAAATTTGATACGTTTTTCCCGATATCGAGATAGATTTCGATACATAATTTTATGAATATCGATGTATCGATATTTGTTCCATTTTCGACATCCCTATAGGAGGCACCCTGAGCGAAAGTGGCGCCGCGGTGAATTTTATTTAATACTAGCGGCCGCCCGCGGTTTCACCCACGTGGTTCCCGGTCCCGTAAGAATATCGGGATAAAAAGTATCCTATGTTTTAATCTAGGCTATCTACTATCTGTGTGCTAAATTTCAACCAAATCCGTTCAGTAGTTTTTGCGTGATTGAGGAACAAACATCCAAACATCTTAACATCCAAACCCACAAACTTTCACTTGTATAATATTAAAAGGATTAATAACAATTTAAATAATGTTTTACGTGGAATTTTTAGGGCCCACAGTTTAGTAATTTTAGACAGTATCGTTACATTCCCTCGTAGTCACTGCTAGAAGTAGATAGCAAAACTGTTAAAAGTGGCCGTTTTTGACACATTTGCTATCTACTTCTACGAATGACTACGAGGGCATGTAGAGATACCTTCTAAAAATACTAGACCATGGGCCCTAAAAACTCCTCGTAAATAAAATATTATATATTTTTTCTATTAATGACTTATTAAATACGAGTAATAACCTCTGAGGGCCCCACTTTCAGTCATACAATCGCCTTAAGGAATCTCGTTCACTTTGCTGTAGATATACAAAAAAAAATCAAGGGTGCATGTAACTTATATTTATTTCAGGGTATCACAAATCAATGTTTACAAATGAAAGTGAACAGAGGAAGCTGTTCCCTCCCAAATGTTCCCTCTTCCCTCTTAACACATTCACGGGTTAGTTATAGCCATGACACGCACGTGCCGTGCTAACGATTATGGCAACAAATGTATGGAACAGAAGGATTCTGAATTTCTACTCAAGTAGCGATATTAGTCAAGTAATCTACGCAATATATTAGAGTATATATTCTGTGATATAGTTGTGTGATAAACATAGTTTTTTTATGCACAATGTCAAGTGACGGTAAGGTGAAGGTGGAAGCGCACTACACCCAGAATCGTCACCACAAGGAACTGGCTATCTTACTCTAACTGCCGGAACACATCAAATTTAAAATTCTTATTATGGCGTTGCGCGTCACACTTAGTTAAGATAGGTGGCTAGCCAGGCGGACTTGAAACAAGCCCTACCACCAACCAAACCAAGAACAATTAATGTACCCCCCTCCTGGGAATTGAACCCGGTACCTCTGCGTCTTACATTAGTAAGCGAATCACTAGACCACAGAGGCGGTTAAAATACAACGTGAATTAACGCAAAATGAGAAAACCGTTTCTTTGGACTAAGGGACCAACTCTGAAATCGCGAAAAAAACCGTTATTATCGTTATTAATTTTTGTGTGAAACAGCAGATTTTTTTTTCGCGATTTTAGAGTTGGGAATATGAACTATTAGACTAAGCTCCCATTGCATGAAACCTTACCTCACAAGGTGGAAGAGCAGCATTTTCGATCAAAATAGCGGTACGAAAACGAAAAAAAATATATGTTCTTCCAGGATATGCGATGGCAACCCACTAAAATCCAGTGTTCCTAAGTAATATCTATTACTGCAACACATTTCTGCTCTAACACCTTGTGAGGTAAGGTTTCATGCAATGGGAGCTTAGTCTATATGGGAATAGTAAAAGTTGTTCAGTTTAATGGTCCGAAGATACGGTTTAAAACACGTTGTATAAGTACAAGAAGTATTTTTAAGTACTTATAAAATACAGGATAGTAAAAATATACAAATTAGGCACCTGAAGGCAGAATGAAGGCTATTATTGTCGCTTTTACTACCCAAACTGTAGACAGTAGTTTCTAAACAAACTAACTACTTAGTTATTTTTTTACAATATAGGTAGACAAGCAGATTTTTATTAATCTTCACAACAAATAACACTTGTGCGAACTGGGAAATGTGCCAAAAACAACGGCATCAAATAATTTTGCGTAGATAGCCAACCTTCTGCGTGACGTTAGCGTAACGACTTCGCCACGTGTTACGCGCAAATTGCTATCGATTATAACCCAACGGTTGCTGTAGTAGTTTTATTGCTAATGCTGTGGGTTAAAGATTAAAAAGGCTTTGTAGCAAATTTTGCCAGTCAAATGAAGTTACTTTGTTTAATTAAAATAAAGCTAATTAATTTAATAGAAAAAATACAAGAAAAAATCAACTCACCCGTAGCAGCTCAGACGGGACTCGAACCCGCACCCTTGGGATTCCGGCCCAATGCACTGACCAATTCTGCTAATGAAATAGCTATAAAAATTTGAAAATTTATATAGCTATTTCATCTTAATTGATTTTCTGGCATCTGTAAAGGTGTCGCATTCAAATGTTGAATTCGTCACATTAATGAGATAACTTCGCGAAAATTCGAGAAAATTTCGCCACTCCCACTCGGTAACATAATTGGTCAGTGCATTGGGCCGGAATCTCAAGGGTGCAGGTTCGAGTCCCGTATGAGCTGCTACGGGTGAGTCAATTTTGTCTAGTATTTATTCTATTAAATTTATTAGCTTAACAAAAAAATAGCATTGTGAATGCCAATAATCTAAAAAAATCTAAAATTAAAATAAAGATTCTAATTCGTAAGAACATCAGCTTTTTCAGCATATACCTATATATACTAACTTAACTTGCCTTCCATATAAGAGTGCTACACAATAATATTGTTGTGGTCACCCCACCGAATGTCTGAAAAAAATCAAATTGGCTAAATATTTTTTATAGGTAGGAATAAGCTCCCTTAGTAATAGAAAAAAGTTTCAGAATTTTCCGTTGCCTAAACAAATTTTAAAAAATTAAAGTCTCTTCGACTTTATAAAAGTAACAGCAGAATGGAGATTATACCTTTGCCACCACCTGCCACAACAACAACACGAATAAAGAATAAAAAGTTTTGACATTTTGACATTTGTCAATTTCGAAACTTTTTTTTAATACCATGTTGTGGCTGGGACAGGAGGTGCGGAAGGTATAATTTCCTTTCTGCTCTTTTGTATATTTGTGAAGTCGAAGAAACTTTATTTTTTTTAAACTTATTCTCGCAACCAACAATTTTGAAACTTTTTTCTATTACTAAGGGAGCTTACCTATAAAAAATATTCAGCCAATTTGATTTTTTTCAGACATTCCCCATTAAATAGTATAAGCGAAAATTGCTTAACTTAAGTAATCGCAATTTGGAACTCGCTTACAACGACAACGGACTTAACACAAAATAATACTGAAAGCATTGCCGTATCCAGCGAACAAAAATTTAAGGAACAAGCAGTCCGCTCAAAAAATGGCACCACATGAAAATTACAACTAAGTGGATGGAGCTAAAGCTGCTGGCATTTAATTATGCAGCACGTAGCTTCTGACTGAACAGTGGTTGCTTATTAGCGACCATAATTTGTATTCTCATATATATTTTCTATAGTTAAACGTAAAAATAAGATACGTTATTTCAGCATCTATTTACTGCCTTCTTTGCGTCTTTTACACCATTTGACTACACGAGATGTCATTTCTAATAAACTCTCTCTATTTTTCTTTTCTTTACAGCACAAACTGCAATTTTCATAAAGAAAGCTAACTTCAGTCATCAGACACGTGGCTGGCCCAACTAAATCTGTGTGGGTTGTTGGTGCCATTTTTTAAGCATTATATTTTGTTTGCAATTACACTTCCATAGATTTTAGTTCGCTGGCCATATCACACAAAAGTTCAATAAATTAAATGGTTTATAATATAATAATTTGTTTTAAGAAGAAAATAGTAGCACACAATACAATAATGGAGAATTAAAACCAATTGCCGTCCTTCTGTCTTTAATCGTAAGAACAATGGAAAGAACTTTATAGTCAATAAACAATTTCTACATTAGTTATTTTCCTTTGATCAAACGTCAAAAATTAAATTCTCGTTTCGCAAACTTTCGTTATGTCGAACATTCCCTTGTTAAGAGTTCGGGGAAAGAAATGCTGGCAGCTATACCTCGTTATGAACTCTACGGAATGGCACAATAAGTGTAGGCCACACCGTGAGCAAGCGAGCAAAGCGAGCGGGACGAGCGAACGAGCGTAAGTAGTTTACGCATCATTTCATAATAATAGGTAGATATCTTTTATTGATGCTTTTCACACTTGCTTGACACAAAACACAATTTACAACAACTCCTCAAAAAAAAAATAACATAAATTCAAATATGCATGTGCAGCAGCATTACTAAGTCTCCGCTGTCCGTCTGTCTGGCTGTCTGTCATCAGGCTGTATCTCACGAATCGTGATAGCTCTTAGAGTATACTTCCCTCCTTTAAGTGATAGGTAGACAGTTGAAATTTTCACAGATTATGTAATTCTGTTGCCGCCATAACAACAAATATTAAAAACAGAATTATATAAATATTTGCGTGGGGCTCCCATACAACAAACGTGTTTTTTTTGCCGTTTTTGGTACGGAACCCTTCGTGTGCGAGTCCGACTCACACTTGACCAGTTTTATTGCTTTTGATTTGAATCCTAAAAAAATGTCCCTAATGAGGATCAGTAACGATTTTTGTTTAGTGGCTAATTAGAAAGCTTATGTCACCACATGAATAACAGTGAAAATATTTTTACGATATCTCTTAAACCTGAGAAGTTATAAGAGCTAAAACACTGGTTTTTTGGGGGTCCTTATGACGTCATCGCGACGTACGTGAACCTTATGTCGTACGTGATAAAGCACATTTTGCAATGAGCTTGGCATTTCCTTTAAACCCTTTTAACTCAACCATTTCTAAACGGATTTCAAAAATTCTTTCACTAGGTTTCATAGATATCAAAATGTGTTTATATTGTATCAATTAAACTATAGGATTCAAACCTGTTACTGATCCTCATTCAGATGGTTTTGTTGGTGGTAGGGATTATTTCAAATCCGACTGGCTAGCTACCACCATTTTACCTAAGTCTGACGCCATAACAACAATTTAAAAATTGAAATTTTTCAGACAGTAAGATCCTCAGTGATGAAGATTCCGGGTGTAGTACCCTTCCACATTCGGCCTAATCATCACTTAACATCAAGGGAGTGAGGGCCTAGCGCCATTTCGTTGTGTATAAAAAAACCGGCCAAGTACGATTCGGACTCGCGCACGAAGGACAAAAAAACTGTTTGTTGTATGGGAGCCCCCCTTAAATATGTATTTTATTCTGTAATTATAGCGGCAACAGAAATACATCATCTGTGAAAATTTCAACTGTCTAGCTATCATGGTTCATGAGATACAGCCTGGTGACAGACAGACAGACAGACAGACGGACAGACAGACAGACAGACGGACGGACAGCGGAGTCTTAGTAATAGGGTCCCGTTTTTACCCTTTGGGTACGGAACCCTAAAAATATCTTAAAGTTATCAATATCGCAGTTACATTTTTATTTTAAAACATTGCCAATGACTTGACGATTTCACATAATATTTTTCAGATAATAGGATCGAACACTTTATACTAAATCTGCCGATCAAAAATACTAAGAAAAATCTACCTTACTCAAACAGTAACTTGAGAAATGCTTTCTCTAATACTCTTTCAAGAGTCCCATTTCATAACACAAAGATCGGGACAGCTTAACTGAATAGTCCACTTGTGAGGATGGGAGTTTTATCTCCGCTCATTTATTGGGTAACATCGATAGCTTTTGTTACATTTTATAGATAAATGACTTGAGATTTTTCACGATTTACACGGTCATTTTCGCCCGAGTGAAAGATTTGAGTCTGCTTGTAAGTTTATCTTTGTAAGTAATAAATGATCGAAGTTGTAAGCACTTGCTTAAGTAATAGTATAAAGTGATAGGGTTTCAGACAAACCATAATAATATAGGTAGTTGAATTATTTCAAGTTCGTTTTTAGGGTAAAAACAGGACCCTATTACTAACGCTCCACTGTTCGTCTCTCTGTCTGTCACCAGACTGTATCTCATGAACCAAAACAAAATGTAAATTCAGCTAAGGAACATCAGCTAACATCAAACCAACAATTTAATAATAACTTATTACTTAGTTTCAAATCAATTTCTGTGGACGGCAAAATTATATTTTTTCATTAGGAAATATTTTACTGCAATGCGTTTCTATGAACGCCGCGGAAGTAATAATGTAATAGTCTTTTGTAAGGCATTAATGCGTTATTTTCGGACGTCCATTTGGACAATCCTGTTATTTCCCTTCCTGTTTTGTTACGCTTTCGATGAAACCACGAGAAAAAAATAAAAGTTACTTTGCTTTATTTCGAAAATACGTTTTATTGTTGGAGGCTGCTATGATATTTTTAACCGACTTCAAAAATTTGAAAAGGAGGAGGTTATCGATATATTCGTCGCGTATATTTTTTTTTATATGTATGTACACCGATTACTTGAAGACGGCTGAACCGATTGAAATGATTCAAACGTTATAACAAGAGGTTTATTCCCAAGTTGGTCCCATTTTTTGAAATTTTGAAATCGGTTCAGTAGTTTTCAAGTAATCTTGAAAATACTGTCGTTTTCGTTACCGTTTTTTATGAATTGAGACGGATTTTCAACCATTACTTTTTTGTTTGTGAACCGATTTAGATGATTATTTTTTTTGTTTGAAAGAAGACACTTCAAGGATGATACCATATTAATTTCCAATGAAATTGAATCCAATACCAATGTATTGGACTATGGATTTTGAAGATACACGAGGGAACTCCTCAAAATCAAATAGGAACTGTACAGTGATTGAAATATTGGTAGGTTTATGACAATCAAAAACAAGTTAAGTACCTATCTATTGTAAAGGACTGGACTAGAATAAAACTGCGAAGGCTCAACGGAACTCGTGGAAATTGAGTTACTCGGGGTATACCATTGAATTTTTTTTAACATTATAACGTTTTATTTTATAAAATCATCTCTTACATAGGTACCTACCACAAAAAATCTTAAACACAGCTCTATAAAAAGCAAGAAATAATGTTCAAATCGATTACCTAATTAAAACACGTCTATTGAAGTCGGGTGGGGCTTTTAGAATATAAACAATACAATAAGTAAAAAAAATACTTCCAGCTCCACCCGACTTCAATAGACGTGTTTTAAGATTTTTGAAGGAGGTTGTGCTTTTTTTAAAAGCTTTTTTTTATTTTTAAATAAAAGCGATACACACATTACACAAATTTATCGTCATTGTTGTTCTAATTTTACTGCCGTACAAATAAACGAAGAATAAGTCTATACCTAGTTTAACCAAAAATATTGCTTAGCTTTATTAATAACTAGCAGCCGCTCGCGACTTCTTCTGCGTGGAAAGTTTTTTTTTGCGGTCCCTTGGGAACGATACATTTTTTCGGGATGAAAGGTACCTTCAACTCCTATAACTTCGCCTAATTTTATCCGTTTTTTCTTATTTTTTTTTAATTTTCACCAAATCCTTGTCTATATTTGAATTGAAATGGTTGCATGTAATCCAATCAATGACGATCCTCCTGTCTATGGTTACAATAACCACAGAACAAGAAAAACAATAACTATAGTACAGTGAGAAATTTGAAAGTTGACAGGCGAAGTAGAGTAGCGTTTCCTAACTTCACCTACCCACGCAAATAGGCCTACTTATTGAGATTAATAGCATTAAAATAATTTAATTGCAATATTTTTACTTTCTATAGTCAGTAGTAAAAGACCTATTAAGAGCATTTGGATATTAATATTCAATGGGGAGGCGAAGGCAAAGTGAATTACAGATGGCGCTTCAGTCTTTGGAACAATTGTCAGTTTGAGCTTATATTGTCTTGACTGTGTATTACGTGATTTTACTTTCTTAGATTGTATTTTTTTCGGTTTTGCGGACAAACAATGTATTCTATGGTAACTTTAGCTAATATAAAAGAAGAATTACGCAAAAGAAAAGCCAAAACAACAGGCAAGAAAGTTTAAAGCAACTTACAAAAAATTGCTAACAAGCATTACATTTCTTTAAATTTCGTGTAAGATTTACGAGTAATCTTTTTATTTCAGATTAGAAGCATATGATTTAAATTTTAACAAAGCAACTGAGTGTGAATTTCCGTGTTTATAGTTGCCTGATGATGCCTTCTGTGCAATAGTAATTTCAGGTTTCTGTACTGGAATTTCTGTACCATCCAAAATTACACGAACCGTTTTATCATATTTATTTTATTATTCTAAGTTTCTTGAATGACTCTGGCATATAAAATTCTATTAATTCTCTGTTTGGCCCCAATATTGGGCTTATTCCATATTTGATATACCTATCAAATTCATCCAAGTTATAAATATGTTAGAAACTGCTGAGGTTGAAATATTAAAGAACAAAGCTGTTATAATTCAAATGTTGTTTTATTTTGGCGAAGCTTCATCAAATTCATGAAACATTCCTTTTGATTTATAATGTTTCTCAGGCTCAGCAAAGGAGAAAATCGAGGGAAAAGCATATTTTTTTTTGATATTTTTTTGCCCACTATTTTTTTTGTTACTGGGAAATCGATGAACTCTAATATTTTACAAGTTACATGGATAACAATGCGGCATTTTCTCAGTATAAAATTAAAAAGTGCAATACTCCAAGAGATTCCCATATGTTTTGACACTTTCTTTGAGGCGGCCGGGTACCAAAGACCAGACGCCACCTATCGGGATAAAATTGCGCTTTTCCTCCCCATTCGATGCCTTAACATGGGTAGCCTTAGTATGCCATGCTCTCTTTAATCATTTCTGCGGTGGTGTCGTGTGTGGCGGGTCGTTACGTTTCCTCAAATATGGTTGAGCGAAGCGATGGCTGGTCCATGCGTCATGCTCGTGAACGGGTGCTGCCAGTGGGAATGGGTCTGCTTCTGAGTACCTATCTTAACGCATATTGAATTGTATGTGAATAATAAGTTCAAACTTTGAATTTAGCTTGAACCCTGTAAATTGATTAAGATTTGTCTGAAATAAATAAATTATTATTATTAAAGCAGAGACGCTTCGCTCGCACTTCGTGCTCGCCCGGTCAAAAAAAACCCCGCCAAATCAATTAGGTTATTTTTTGTGCCTTATCTTTGGGTTCTTTTCTATATATTAGAGGGAAATTAGATGTTCAGTCTTGCATCAGTCCATTCCATCAGTCTGATACGATCTTCAGTCTGGAAAAATTCAAAGTCTATACAAACTGATAAAATGGACTGATGCCAGACTAATCATTTAATTTCCCTCTTAGCGTGGTTGTTTTATGTCATTGGAAAACTTCTAGTTTCACTATTTACCGATTACTTACCTAAATAATAAAATGTGAAAACCATGTTTTCTCGCAGTCAATGGTAAAAAGTAGAGTACACTACTAGTGAAAAAAAAATCAGCTGCCTAAATAGCTAGTGGACCGGTGGGACAAAATTGGTGGGACTACGAGTCAAACGTCACAGTTTAGAATTTTTCCTTTTTCATGGGATTGAAATCAAAAACATTTAACGTATGTCACCAAAGTGGTTTATTTTAATAATCAGTGTAAGTACACATTTTCTTTGAATTACCCGTAAAGTTTTGGCTTTTTCTTCCACGTGACTACAAGTTTCCCTAGTGAGAAAAAAAAGTTACATAATTTTAACATAACCTTAAGGCTGCGAACGCACCGACAGGTGCTTAGATTGGTGCCTAGATATATCCATTATCCATGTGCTTGGTGACCGCACTTGGCACTGGTGGGTGAGTTACTAGGATAGTCACCTTGGTCTCATAGTCTTTGGTTGTAAGGCTCGTGCCTACGATACATTCTAGGGTAGTCGCATGGATGTATCGAGGTACCTAGCGCGCAGTGCAGCCGGTTGCGAACATTCGTGAACGTTCGTTTTACTTGGTTACATATCCAGTCTCTAGGCACTAATCTAGGCACTTGTAGGTGCGTAGGCAGCTTAACAGCCCGGCCACAGCCAGAGGGGCAGGCGGCGCGGCGTTCAATAATCAGTGCGCCGCTATCTCGTCGGTGGCCTCTCAGCTCGTCGTTACGACCGCGCAGTGATTACCCAAATTCGCTTGCAACGCCACCTGCCTTGCCGCTTGCCGCACTGGCTGTGGCCGGACCGCATAGCGACTTCAAAACGGGAGCGTCAGACGCGCGGCGGACGCTGCTCGCGTATTTATCTGTGCTATGGCGCCTTGGGGGCATCCATTAAATCTCAGCGGTATCCTCTACGATATCCCGATGGGTATGCGGATAATGCGCTGCTGTTCAAACCATAGCGGAATTTTACCGCTACCGAAGGCGGTAGCGATACCGGAGCGACGCGAGTGCTGCGGGCGGGCGGCGCGCCATTATTCCCAGGAGTCCCCTCTAACATTGTCCCCCGGGCCGACAACTGGGATTTTTTTTCTCAGTTGTCACGGGGGTGACAAATTTTTACCAAATGTTCCCTTCAAATTTGTGCCAGAGGGGACAACTGGCACTTTTTTTCCTAATTGTCCCCCTGAGAGGGGGTGACAATTGCTACGAAAATGGTCCAGTTATCCCCTCCAAGCAGTATGGAGTATATTATCTTCTTTCTCTCAAAAAAACTTTTGATTATGATTTATTTAAAAAAAAAACTTTTAGGTAGGCAAGAAATTATAACTTACAAAGTTCAGTGCTTAAAAATACTTTTACAGAAGTGCAATTAGTATGGTGCAATTGGGTTGGTAAACTTTTTCGAAGATAATTGTTTTATATTTTTTTTTGATAGCACAAGTTTGAAGAATAAAGAAAATAATATTATGATTTTTTTATTTTACCTTGTTAACCAAATATTTTTTTTTATATTATTATCGCGATAAAATGTCAAACGAACGGCTGAACACAAAGTTTCCTTGCATTTACTGATTAAAAAAACTGATTGACAGGACAGATTTTACAGACGGTGACAAAGAGTAATCCAATTATTTTACTCTTTGGTAATCATTAATCACGACCTAATGTTGTTGTTTGTTTTTCAGCTTATTTATTGTGATTTTCTAGTGTTTTTCTTGTTCAGTTATGGGAAATGGATCAGCTTGAAGAAATCCATTATCAAGCTTATGCCGATGATGTACCTACACTGTTTGTTCCGTTTTGTTTGAAATATAGATGTGACCATCCGCAGAACAAATTTTGTACAATTCCCATACCTTTGAAAGAGACGTGGTGCACAGGATTAAACAGGAATTGCCTTCAGAGAGCTTTATACGTTTGTGATGATCACGTAAATATATGTATATCTACAAATTTACTCACAAAAGAGTTATTTTATTTATTTTAGCGGACTGTGCTGTGACTGACATGACAACTAGTTGACATTGCCATTGCTAAACTTTTCATTTTTTTTATTTGAGCAAAAGCACTACCTACGCATACTGCCGTAATAGTGATTTATTGTACTATGCTGTAAATTTAAATTTTAAATTATTATTTTAATTAAAATGAAGAATTATAAAAATTTCGCAATTGGTTATTCCTGACTCCAAAGCCAAAAGCTACCAGAAAATATATAATTCACAACAGTTTTGGAAAAGTTTACCTACCCAATTAGACCCAGACCTAGCTTGACATCCAAAGTAAAAGTAACATATTAGGTCCAAATAACTCCTTCTAAGTTATGTTGCCCTGGTACTTTTGACTGAATATAACATTATATCGTAATTTAATATAAAATAAATATAATAATCGTTCTTTATTAAGCCCTAGTCCAGTAGGACCACGAGTACATAGCGGTATACCGTGGTCCTACCAGTAGGTCAAATCGGTAGGTCCGTCACGCACGGGTGACAATTGCTACAAAAAGGTAGTAACAGGTAACAGTTGTCCCCTCTAGCACGAATTTGAAGGGAACATTTGGGAAATTTTCGTCCCATTCGTCACGGGGGTGACGACTGGGATAAAAAGATCCCAGTTGTCACCCCGGGTGACAGTGTTAGAGGGGACTCCTGGGAATAATCAGCGGCGCGGGGTGTATCCGCGGAAGAGGAGTAAAAGTTTCACCGAACACGCGGTACGTACTGCGTACCCATCCGGTATGCGGTTCCGGTTTTGCGGCAGCTGCGAAAATTCCAAACAAGTTACCGCGCGTGATATCGCTCGGGTATTATCGCTATCCACGGGCGGCGGTAGCGGATACCGCTCCGGTTCGAGTAGGCCTGTAATCACGTAAGGGGATTTTGGCGATTTGTCTACCCTTCCCCCTGGGTGAGATGTCGTGAGATTTGGTTCGACCTTACCCCTCATTATATCTCATGTGACATTTTTCAAAACGCGTATTTTTTGTGTAATTACGTTAATCTTTGCTTGCTTGCAAATAAACATTAGGTATTGTAAAGTGTTTAGTCATATTTTGGTAAGAAAAATGATTAACTCGCAGTCTTGCACATCTACGCGGGACGGTTTATGTCCAAATTCTGGACGGCTTTGCTTCGCGTCCCGCGTTTCGCTTCGCTGGCACAGGTTTGGCCGAAGCACTGCACTGGTTATGTTAAATTTTTGTTGCTTAGTATTAGTGTTTTGTACGATTTTATAGCTTTCTCTTACTACCAATAATATTTATGTACTTAACTATTTAGTAGGTAGAACTTTAAATTTTCTGTGCTTATCCTATACGTACGTACTAATATTAGTGCAAACTAAAATAAAATAAGGAATACTTTACCGTCATCATCAACTGAAATTTCATTTATATATTTTTTATTTCGAAATAAGAAAGTACTAAAATTTCATTCTACAGTAAAAAGAGAAGAGTGTTCTATAAAACACCAATAAACATGCAATTGCGACAAAATATTACACAAATAAGACTTACCGTCAACGTCGTCAATAATCACGTTGTTAACTTTCTCATTATCTGTAAAATTAAGCTCGATTTATTTTAGGTACTGAAAATTGCATTTTCAGTGCAAACTTTATTTAAGTACCTACTTTGGTATTAGAGGACGTCATAATGACGATACTAATCTTATCTTAAAGGTCATTGGGCATATAAAAAAAGCATAATACAAACGTTTATCATGGTTGTAATGTACCACACATTTTCACGATCTTAAAAGTAAAAACTTCTGTTTTATTAACAACTAGCTGATGCCCGCGACTTCGTACGCGTGGACTTTATGACTTCGGCGTATGCATATAAATGAACTAATGTAGTTACATAAGAAAATACTTGTAGCAGTGTTATGGTTCTACATCAGGTGTTCCAGATCTTCCATTTTTGTACCTCAATAAAAATGCTCTGATGAGCATTTTTTATTGAAGTACAAGGCTCATTTGTTAAAAACAAATGATCCTAAGTCCTGTGCATATGTCACCGTAAAAACCCGTTTTTAGTTAAAACCCGTTTTGACTAGTCAAACTAGTTTGAACTAAGTGCCTTTGTAAGAACTAGTTTTACCTAGTCAAAACTAGAAATTACTACAGAGTGTATTCAATTTCAGTTAAAACTAGTTCTTACTGAGAGCTTTAGTTAAAACTAGTATTTGAGAATCTTGTTTGGAGAAATGACTCAATCACAAGCGAATCGAATCGAATCGAACCTGCTTTATTCCTGTAGGTCCTGGGTTAGGTTAAAAATTAAAGGCAAGCGCGAAGCGCAGCGGAGCGTGAGCCTTAAATTTCGAGGTTTTTTTTTTTATAACAGACAACAGAAATATTTTGTTTTTTATAATAACTGACAGCAAACGTACCTAAGTTTGACGGACGTACCTACGTTTGCTGTTTACAAAGCAACAGGTGTCACCCCCGAGTCAGGTGACATCTCCCGACCAATCAGAATGAGGCACGATGAAGTTTGACCTAGCTCGAAACAGTTCTTACTGAATTAGTTTGTTAAAACGCGTTTTGACTAGTCAAAACTAGTTTTAACTGATAATATTTATTGAGCAGCAGTAAATACTAGTTGCAACTAAGGCCTTAAGTAAAAACTAGTTTTGACTAGTCACGGAAACGGCAGTCAAAACGCGTTTTAACTAAAAACGGGTTTTTACTGTAACACATATATTTCAAACTCGCCCAAGTCCAGAGCTCTTTATTTCAATACTGACCAATTCCATTCGCATTACATCATAATCACCTAAGTCCTTCTTAAATTATCGAAAATATTCATTTAGCACAGAGAACTTATTTTTTTTTTCTTCGGTGTTGCTAGGTAATTATGCATAGCACAGAACATAACTCAGAAGTTATACTAGTTAAAATATTGAGCTACAATAAAAACGCCTATATCAAAGGGACTTTGGCGTTTTTAATATTTATCGACACTTTGTTGTTATCAAGTTATTCATAATTCACATTTTATCACTTAAAATTATAATTTTGAGGTAGACTGTATCACCAACCCCTTTGTTCATAAAATATTCTTGCATTGGACGCGTGAAAATAAATTTACGCGCTTTACCCATAATTTTCATATTATATTTTTTTATCATATTTGTCACTGTGTGGTAATTTTTTTTCTGTTTTTTCCGTACTATTTACAAGTAGGTACTTACTAAATTATTAAAAATTTAAAACTGTTGAATGATTTGATTAACAATATTACCAATAATTGCACATGATTTAGAATAGGCACAGAACACAAAAAATTATGATTTTGATAATTAAAAATAAAAAATTAGCAGGGAAACCTGTAAGTCGTTGTATTTTTATTTGCCTATTCTTATATTTTTTTTACACTCAAGAATGCCAGCATATAAAGGTTATCGCACATTTAGGCGGGTCGCATCGGGGCGGGCCGCATCGCCACAGCGGCGGCACTCCCTGTAAGTGTGAGCTTGGCGCCAGTTTGGCGGCGGCTGCGTCGAAGTCGTGACGAGTAGTCACGACTTGTGATAGGGTTGTCTATTAGCATCATTAACGCAAGGAAATTATAAAACGATAGTTTGGTGAAGTATTGATTTTATATTAATTTTAATATTAATACATTATACTATATTACGATTAAATATATACAAGGTGATTGGTATTACCAAACATTCTGTAGATCAATAAATTAATACAATTTTTGATTTGCGCCATTTTCTACGTTTATTCTTTTTTCTTTTTTTCACGGTGCGTCGGAACCAAAAAATTAAGTTTTTTTCGACCCCCCTTAAAACTATGGAGGTAATAGATGAGAGGCATAAATAAAATGTCAAAAAACGGTCAAGTGTATTTTAATATTTTTCTATACTTACAAAAGTACAAAAACTTTATTATGTGCAGTGTCTGTGTAATAGATATATAGTTCGGGGTGAAAGGCAAGACACCATTATTAATTATTGTAGCTACTTTAATTCAATATTATTTTAAGTAGGTACTTATTTATTTATTTTTCTGTAGTATAGAGCACTATGTATTACTCTGAAGAAAGTGCTTATTACCCCTCAATGTACAATATACTATTAATTTCCTCACATTTCTTGAGAAAAGCAATAATAATGCCCTGTATTGTACTTATAATACGAAAAGCAAATTACATTGCCTGAACGATGAATGATTAAAGCCCTCGCATGCGGCTCGACACATATCATTTTAGTTTGTCGTACTTGCCTGTACTATTGCGCGGTGCGAGCGAACTAGGCAAGCCTGATAGCACGTGCCTCCGCGGAGGAGATTCCTCACCCCGATGGCGTCGCGGCACCCCCGCGCTCGCCCGGCGCACTCACACATAGCCGCGAGCAATTTTACAGCACCCATGCGCAAGTGTCGCTTCTTTTCACGTTAGTGTATATTTTCTTTGGCATCGCAAAAATCCGCTCAAATCGCTCGCATACATTTTATATGAGCTATCGCACACTATGCCGGGGCGGAGCGGGCCGCATAATCCGTCGCGCATTTTGTTGCGATGCGATGCGGCCCGCCCCGCCCCGCTGCGCCCCGCCTCAGTGTGCTATAGCAAGCGGATTTATCGATCGGGAGTCATTCGAAAATACCCCAAAACTTTTTTTGTCGTATAAAAGATTAGGAGAAAGATATAGATATCCTATATAATTTTGTTAAAATACCCTTAATTAAAACTCTTTACTTGTTTTTTCCTTTTAGAAATAAAAAAAAATCTTATGAATATTTTTCAATATTATTATGGCACATAACAATGAAAGTATCCTCTGTACTGACGTCCTTGTATAATGGACGTCAGTGATCCTCTGCATCACTATATTTGAGTGGCACTTGCCATAGAAAAATTACCTAACTTGTATACGATTAAATTAAATATGGTCTTAAAATAAAGCCATTATTTTCCTTTTTTTTATCTATACCCTATTTAATCTATACCCTAATAATTACCCTGCAGGACAATTTTTACCCTAAATCTAGGGTAAATTAACCTAAGTTGGCACCACTGTACTCAAAATCCGTCGATGCGATGCGGCCCGGCCCGTCACAGTGTGCTATAGGAGCATTTTGCGATGCGCTGCGGCCCGGCCCGCCCCGTTGCGACCCGCCTAAATGTGCGTTAACCTTAAGTGAGCAAGCAATTAAGTATGCACACAAGCTCGCAAACTGACTGCGAACATACAAGTATAAGCAAGATCGAACAGCATGCTTGCATGGCATGCATGCATGCAAGCAGTGCATGCAAGCATGCAACATGCATGCAAGCATTGGGGAGCTCCGCTGCAAGGGGTCGAAACACTAACTTAATAGTCTTCGCATTAAAAGATTTGAAAAAAGGCAAGCATTTTGCGAGCGAGCAAGCGTGCATGCATTGCATACAAACAAGCATACATGCATACAAACAAGCATTCATGCATGCATATAATCATGCGACATGTTAACATATTAACAATACTTCCGCGTAGTCATTTATGTGTCAAAAAATATGTACCTATGCTAAAAAAAATTTGGACGTTTAACATTAGTTGTTTTGATACTAAGGGATTTTAAATTTAAGACGAAACGATAAAAAGGCGAAAAATTTATTAGACTAAGCAATAATTGCACTTGAAATTCGGCCAAGTGAAATTAGGACCAATGACTTTAGGCGTCAAATAGGTAGGTATAGTGCGAATCACGAAAGATGACCACAAATGGCGCCCATCTTTGCATCATAACTCATGAAAAAAGACTAAAGATAGAATAATATTTCATATACATATAGATGTAGTAATTTTATCTAAATATATACAATATTATTTTGTCTGTAGGTCTTTTCTTTTATGAGTTATGATGCGAAGATGGGCGCCGTTTGTGGTCATCTTTCGTGATCCGAACTATAAATACTAATATTATCTGATTTGTTTCTTACTAGGTATTTAAAGTTGAATTTGGAATTGATAGACGCCAGTACTATTATTTTTTCTGTGATAATATCGAATGTACCAAATAACGCATTCGAGTAGTCTAATCGCTGAGTCATCGATCGCCATAGAGTTGGTACATTTTAACCATGAAATTTAATAAAATTGAACATAAAAACAAACTACTTTCAATGGTTAAAATGTATACTGTGGTGATCGATGACTTAACGATTGGCCTACTGGAATGCACCCAATTCTACGTAAAAATAATCTGTTAGGAATTCGAACTTCAAAATTTCGAATCACTTTTTGTTTTGTTCGTCGGTGCCACATTTTTGCGTATTGTCTTAAGTTTGAGAAGCGTTATTATACTTAGCATAAGAGCGAAGATTATGAGATTACTTACATTCTACTAGCTGTCGTATCAAACCATCCACCGAACCATGATCTTTATTTTCTAAGATGGCATCTTTAACAATTTCCTTGAATTCTTGTAACCATTCCGGATCTGGCGCCGGTGTAGGTGCTAAAAAACAGAAAAAAATTATTATGACGCATCATCATAAGCCATTTATGCTCTGACTGTTGTGTCATTGATCACATACCCTCACCAAAGAATAGATATAAGTACTACCGTACAGGAGCTCGGAGGAGCTCGGTGGCGCAGTGGTTTAGCGCCTGGCCCAGCGATTGCGGAAGTTAAGCAACGTTCGCAAGGGTTGGTCATGGGATGGGTGACCAAAAATTTATTATCTCGAGCAACTCCGTGCTTCGGAAGGCACGTTAAGCCGTTGGTACATAAGGAAGGCCTGTGCCCCAGCAGTGGGGACATTAAAAATCGCTGATGGACCACCATACAGAAAGGACACTCTCCTCCTCGCCCCAGAATCTATTACCTCACCCCACCCCGCGAGTTCGTGTGCCTATTCGTGTGCTCATTTAGTCGTGTTTGTCAACGTCAACTTATTTTGATATTCAAAGCGATCCGTTGTAACTTTTTAGTCATGTTTGTCAACTGTCAACTTATTTTGATATTCAAAGCAATGCGTCGTAACTTTTTAGTCGTGTTTGTCAACTGTCAACTTATTTTGATATTCAAAGCAACGCGTCGTAGCTTATTTACCAAAATTACGAATTAAGAATTGAACGCCGCTCATACAGTACAAACTGCACGGTAGCCCTAGACTTACACCACAGTTGCGCGTGTACAAAAACGTCATCTGACGTCATCTGTTTACAATGGCGTGGTTGTATGGAGTGTCCGGGGTGTACCCTCACTCCTGGGACAGAGGCCATCCCTAAGGCCTTTGGTCTCCTATTTTATGCTGTAAGCGGCGTCATAAGGTCAGCGTAAACTTTCTTATACATTTTGTACGCCGACGTCAAAGTTTAAAAGAGATAAAACCATAGCAAAATAGTGGTGAATCACCGAAGAACACGCGTGATGGTGACGCGTTGCGGCAAGTGTGGCAACCACTGCGCGCTGTCTAGATGTCGGTCTCAAGTCAGGCAAGATTACAAAATTAATGGATAAAACTGACTAAAAATCACGCTGCGCGGCCGCTTAAAAAAATGCGATTTTGTTGAAAATTTAGTTTCCTGCTTTCGTCGAAAGGTGGCAGCCCTATGTAGCTACAACAGAAGTGACCAACTTCAGAGCACTTTCGGTACAAAACGACGTATTTTAACCTGTAAAACGCGCGTAAAGAAATTCGATAGAGTGATTTTGAATGAAGAGTTAGTACAGCGCTATCTTCCGCCTAAAAGCGCAATGAAATTTCCGATAGAGAATGGCTCTATCGAGTAATCTAAATGAGCATTTTTTTCATTCGTAGGGTAATGTCTTTTCTGGGTTGCTATTCCTACATGCAACTTTACTGTCAGTGGTCGTTTCGTCGAGTTTCTGACAGATGTCATATACCTATTGCTGAGTCACTAGGCAAAATGCCCTTGATTCCAAAGAGTTTAAGGCGTCCTACTACCCACTACCACAGAATACATAATAGTACAAGTCCACTACTAGCGCCGCTAATTCATTTATTTTTATTACTCGTAAACCAAAGTCAGTTATTAAAAAAAACCTAAGATCATGGCCCTCTTAAATTGTCTGAAATATATGTTGAATAACTCTTTAACAGTTTTCACTGTTTCTATAAGTTTAAAAATCCATTTTAGCTCAAAGTGGCCACTTTTGGCAAGAATGGATTTTAAAACTTACAAAATAAACGAAAACTGTTGAAGATTTATTAAAAAAAATAGGAAACAATTTAAGAGGAAGTGATCTTAGTTTCTTTTTTAATATTGACTTGGTTTACGAGTGATAAAAATATGTAAATGTTTTGGCAGCGCTATTAGTGGGTAGTACAGGCGCAATATCAATTGCAAAATTGATATTTTCTAGCTAGAAAATATCAATTGCAAAATTGATATTTTCTAGCCTTATTTAAATTTATTAATACGTTTATTACGCAAAATTAGAGAGAAAAAAAGAGTACAGCGCCAATATTTTTACGATTAAACAACTACAATTCACAATGTTTGAAAGCAGCTATACTATTCTCTAAAGTTTGCAGCGTTCAGTTCGTCGCTGCAGCCGCGTTGTCTGCCAGGTGTCATACCTATTCCCATTACTGGTTAAGGCGCCCTGTACTACCCACTAATAGCGCTGCCAAAACATTTACATATTTTTATCACTCGTAAACCAAGTCAATATTAAAAAAGAAACTAAGATCACTTCCTCTTAAATTGTTTCCTATTTTTTTTAATAAATCTTCAACAGTTTTCGTTTATTTTGTAAGTTTTAAAATCCATTCTTGCCAAAAGTGGCCACTTTGAGCTAAAATGGATTTTTAAACTTATAGAAACAGTGAAAACTGTTAAAGAGTTATTCAACATATATTTCAGACAATTTAAGAGGGCCATGATCTTAGGTTTTTTTTAATAACTGACTTTGGTTTACGAGTAATAAAAATAAATGAATTAGCGGCGCTAGTAGTGGACTTGTACTATTATGTATTCTGTGGTAGTGGGTAGTAGGACGCCTTAAACTCTTTGGAATCAAGGGCATTTTGCCTAGTGACTCAGCAATAGGTAGGTATATGACATCTGTCAGAAACTCGACGAAACGACCACTGACAGTAAAGTTGCATGTAGGAATAGCAACCCAGAAAAGACATTACCCTACGAATGAAAAAAATGCTCATTTAGATTACTCGATAGAGCCATTCTCTATCGGAAATTTCATTGCGCTTTTAGGCGGAAGATAGCGCTGTACTAACTCTTCATTCAAAATCACTCTATCGAATTTCTTTACGCGCGTTTTACAGGTTAAAATACGTCGTTTTGTACCGAAAGTGCTCTGAAGTTGGTCACTTCTGTTGTAGCTACATAGGGCTGCCACCTTTCGACGAAAGCAGGAAACTAAATTTTCAACAAAATCGCATTTTTTTAAGCGGCCGCGCAGCGTGATTTTTAGTCAGTTTTATCCATTAATTTTGTAATCTTGCCTGACTTGAGACCGACATCTAGACAGCGCGCAGTGGTTGCCACACTTGCCGCAACGCGTCACCATCACGCGTGTTCTTCGGTGATTCACCACTATTTTGCTATGGTTTTATCTCTTTTAAACTTTGACGTCGGCGTACAAAATGTATAAGAAAGTTTACGCTGACCTTATGACGCCGCTTACAGCATAAAATAGGAGACCAAAGGCCTTAGGGATGGCCTCTGTCCCAGGAGTGAGGGCACACCCCGGACACTCCATACAACCACGCCATTGTAAACAGATGACGTCAGATGACGTTTTTGTACACGCGCAACTGTGGTGTAAGTCTAGGGCTACCGTGCAGTTTGTACTGTATGAGCGGCGTTCAATTCTTAATTCGTAATTTTGGTAAATAAGCTACGACGCGTTGCTTTGAATATCAAAATAAGTTGACAGTTGACAAACACGACTAAAAAGTTACGACAAAATAAACGAAAACTGTTGAAGATTTATTAAAAAAAATAGGAAACAATTTAAGAGGAAGTGATCTTAGTTTCTTTTTTAATATTGACTTGGTTTACGAGTGATAAAAATATGTAAATGTTTTGGCAGCGCTATTAGTGGGTAGTACAGGGCGCCTTAACCAGTAATGGGAATAGGTATGACACCTGGCAGACAACGCGGCTGCAGCGACGAACTGAACGCTGCAAACTTTAGAGAATAGTATAGCTGCTTTCAAACATTGTGAATTGTAGTTGTTTAATCGTAAAAATATTGGCGCTGTACTCTTTTTTTCTCTCTAATTTTGCGTAATAAACGTATTAATAAATTTAAATAAGGCTAGAAAATATCAATTTTGCAATTGATATTTTCTAGCCTTATTAAAACCTCATTGTAAGATAGGTTATACTTAATTAACCAAATATTATTTGCATAATCTTAAAAATACAATGCATAATATTTTTTTCTGTATTAGTTCAAACTGACTCGAAATAACAAATGCAAAGATCTTTTCTTCCATTAGGTATAAAATGTATTATTATTAGATTTTTATGTTTTAAAACATTGCACTGTCACGGTAATAATAAAAAAATGCTTCTTACTTACGCCAAACAATGTCTGAAAATGATTAACGTAATATTAACTCATGAATTAATATTACAAGTGTGTATTAAAATGCTTTTGGATACATTTCGGTGAGTGTGCAGCAGAATTGCATAAATACATTGCATATAGTAGTCAAATGCCGGACAAGTTACTAATAAAAAATAAAATAAAAGGTCTGCTCAGCTACGCGCTTCGTCGCGTCGCCGTCGGTCGCCGTCGCCAAGCGCGGGGTTGCAGATTTTAATATTGTTTGCTAGTACGGTCAACAACGAAAGTAGCTTAGCACTTTAGTACCTTGTCGTAGCAACTTTTTTGATAAATGTTACAAACTGTAAAACATCTGTCAAAATAGTTGCTATGACAAAGTACTAAAGTGTTAAGCGACTTTCATTGCTGACCGTACATCAATTTATATAGAAAACACACCTCGTCTAACACACCGAAAAAACGACGCGGCGCGGGAGCGCGCTCCGCGAGCAGATTCTGCCACCAGAAGCGGAGCCGCAGAGCGTTCCGCGGGTAGAGTTACCAGACGTCAGGATTTATCCTGACATGTCAGGCTTTTTGGGTCCCTGTCAGGATTCCGGCCGAACTTGGAAAATGTCAAGCTTTTTTGAATTATTCACATTATCGAGAATAAACCATAGAAATTAAGCTACATCAACAATTAAAACTAAAAAACAAAAAACTTTATTTCAGTCTAAGTAGGTACCTCTTGAAATAATAATTTTATTCGTCATTATAACAAGGAACAATAATAATTAATTTATCAAAAGAAATTTTATATTTTTATCTACTAGGTATATGTTATCGTAACCTGTGTGGATGGAAGCTTTACCAAAATGTTAGGACTTTTTAGTAGAAATCAAGTTTTTATGTCAGGATTTCTAGATATACCATCTGGTAACCTTATCGTCGCCGGGTAAGTACAAGTAGGTACAACACACTGAGCTCCATAATATTGTGTGAAAACGTGTCAGTTTTCGCACGTAAGCGCGGGGAGGTCGTGTAACGCCGCCCAGCGCGAATAGGGTTACCCAATGACAAGAATTTGCCTGACATGTCAGGAATTTTGGCTCGTCAGGAAAACAGGATAAAACTCTAGATGCCAGGGATTTTTGAAATCGCAAAAAGTGTAAGTAGTTAATGAAAACACCAGGGCAGTTAATCATTTTGGTGAGGAATAAATATCAAAATACAACTAAATGAAGAAAGTAGATATACTTAGGTGTACAAAATGTCAGGACATTTTCTGAAAAGTCAAGGAAAAGGTCAGGAAATCTCATTATTAGATCTGGTAATCCTAGGCGCGAAGGCGCGGAGAAATCTGCTCGAAAAAGCAGATCTGCTGCTCCGTCGCAGCACGCGTGATCTGCCGCTCCGGTCATCATCATGCAATCATCATATTGCATCATCGCTTACTACCACGCGTGATAGCGGTAACCATAAAAAGGTAGATAGTAAAAATACCTGGACTTGCAGATCGCTTCACGTTTTTATAATTGATTCGCGTTGCACCTAAAAGTAAAATATTTTATAATTAACAACGAATACAGACCTATATAATCAATCTAGATTTTAAACCGACTTCAAAAAGCTGGTGATTATTTTCGTGATTATGATTATCTCAAAATCGCATTACGTTAAAAATCTATTTCCAGATAAATTAAAAGAAAAACTCACCATTGTCATAAACTGAAACGAGTTTTTTTTGTATGAGAATACGTCGTGCTTTTTGTTTCAACTCGCATAAAATAAAATAAAACATTTTTAAATTCACCTTCTACGCGCAGCAATACGTTTTGTTTCTTCTCAGTGTCTGAAATATTAAGTCAGAGCTTATTTTTATATTCCATGCAGTAAGGAAGTTTACAATATTTTTTTATGATTCTAAAATATAAGTAGGTAATTTTATAAATTATATTCACAAAAATGTAAAAAAATAATTCTTTTATTGCAAAAAATGACGGCGATAGATCAGTTGAAAGTTTTATAAACTTGCATTTTTACACAAAATTTTACGTAATTTGTGTTTTTTTTTCGTCTCGAATGAAGCCGTCGAGTTTTCACAACTCTCTTTTCATAGGTAGGTATATTTATTTTTATTGATATATTGGAAAACTTTTAGAAATTTGCTAATAATAACAAATAATAACAACCGTTTGTACTAAACTTAAGAATCGCCTGTTAAGTGTTTTTCCTAAACCTAACACACACAACACGACTAAATAAAAAAAATCAGCTGCGGTCAAACACTATTATTTTGGTGGGGTTGTAGTTAAAATAAGATTGGAGATTCTGAAGTTTAGTGTAAACGGGTGGTATAAAAACCCACACGCCAAAAATAATGAATAACTAAGTAATTAAATATTAATAGGAGATGGTATAAAATGCTTATGTTCATCTTACCCACACCCAAATATATTTGATCCCGGGAAAAATATATTATATTGGTGCCAACCTTTAGGCACAGAATAAAGAAAGCACTACCGTATATAACAGAACTAAGCACTACCGTACAGAAAGTACACTCTCCGCTCCGCCCCAGAATCAATTACCTCACCCCACGCCGCGAGTTCCTGTGCCGAATTGTTTGACAACATCAACAGCTTATTTTGATATTCAAAGCAATGCGTCGTAATTTAGTCGTGTTTGTCAAGTGTCAATTTATTTTGATATTCAAGCTATGCGTAGTAACTTTATTTACCAATAAGTTCGAATTATGAATTGAACACCGCTCATACAGTACAAACTGCACAGTAGCCCTAGACTTACACACACAGTCGCGCGTGTACAAAAACGTCATCTGACGTCATATGTTTATGATGGCGCGGAAGTATGGAGTGTCGGGGGTGTGCTTTAGGGCGATCTTTGCGTCTAGGGTTGTCATTTTGCATACCTTACCTTATCTACCATATTTGTCTCTATAAGTCTATTACCAAACAACCGGCCTATGCAGGAGCTCTAAAGCAGAAAAAGAAATATTGTACTCACCGTTAACAAGCTTCGCAATCTGTGGTGTAGATTTTTTGAGACCTCCTTCTTCCAATAAACAAGTTATCTTCGACCGTAAGTCCTCCACCCAATCGGGCGAGGGCGTCAGGGCATCCAATTCGCTGTTTTCTATTCAAATAGAATACACCTTAAGGTCTTGATACACCCGGTATAAGTGATCTCTTTGTTCAAACAAAGAGATCACTTATACCGGGTGTATCAAGACCCTCAACGAAGCCGAGGTCTACGTATTCTGCCCATCATCAGGACCATTTCTGTTCAAAATATTGCTGGGAAACGATTTTAATTTTTGGTGTTACAAAGCATTTATAATCACACAACCCGGTCGAGTTAACTCGGCTCCTGAAGCGCGATAGTCCCCTCTCGTTTTCTCCTTTCCTCATGCCACCGTCGTCAATTTTTTTAAAGTTTTCGATAGATTATCGATAAATTATCGCTAACGAATATACTAACACTACTGGCATGACAAAAGTGGCGTGAGGCAAGGAAAAAACGAGAGGGTTTTTTATATTAAACGGGCTTACTCTTGGCCACATTCGAGAACCATAAGGCTAAGACGAGGTCGAAGATGAAGCGAGCTTGCCCAGAAGAAGCCTAATCACTCGGGGGTTATATGCTTGCGGGTTATATAACTCGACCGGGTTATAATTATAATTTATTGCCACGCAATGTATCGCGTCCAACGACTTTGACCTTCAATAACTTTGTAACTATTGGTGTCCCAGGTATAGTCTAAAAGGCAAAAAATATCCTAACGATAGGCGGAATGCGTGGACTTCTGCATCGTTGAAGGTCTTTTTACACCCGTTATAAAGGATTCAGAAAACAACAATATAGGCTATATACTTCTATTTATTTAATTAAGTTTCTGTTTTTCTTTATTGATTGAGTAACTTCAATTTCATACCAACACTTCAACGCCCGGAAAAAGAGACACAATAGATTTTATATTGTTGTTGATTCTTTTTATTTTAGGCATTCACAGTGCTATTTTTATATTAAGATAATTATTTTATTTCTATTGTTGGCCGGCCGCGGGTACTGATGAATTACGTAGATAAATAACAGACCCCCATAGCTGAAGTATTAATAAATGTTAATAATAATAATTAATGGTTAAAATAACGCTTTGTTATTTTTAGATTCGACGGTTTAAAATTCGATTGTTAACGAAACATTATGTTAATCCCATAGGTAGGTACATGAAGGGGTGATTGCGACAAGGACCCCCCATGACCAGTGGCGTGCACTCCATACATGCAAATAAGCACTGCATACCCTGTAGTCCCATAAATATATGACCCTAATTCCCTAGCCTATTATTTGTAAACTACTTGTAATTAAAAAGTCATGACCCATCATCGTGCACAGCACTTCTTCGGCTTTCCGTGTCTATTAGTTTAAGCGCCATCTATTTGTGGTTTTTGAAACTAAATTCACTTCAACCAAAAATCACAAGAACAAGAACCAACGATCGGCCGGGCGACAGAGGCGCCAATTATTTACCGCGTGTCCATAAGCAGTACTACGGCACAGAATATATACTCTACGGGCTGCTTCTTTTTCATAGAACGAATCTCGTGTAGTACACATCAAAAGTGTGACTGTGTGCGTGAAAATGTATGCGCGTGTTTATGTTTTGGAGGCACTGCTTATTTGCAACCCGACCGACCGCGTAATGATTGCATTGAAGAGAGTAGCGTTTTTTAGTTTGCCCTTGCAGTTGCAGTTAGTTTTGCTTTGTTTTGATTGTTTTTCTTGGCGCAAGTTATTGACTATTTTAAGTTAAGTACCTAAGTAATTATTTCGTTGATTTACTGTGAAAAATTCAATAATTTACATGCGAGACCTATGCTGGCAAAGTTTGTTTAAATAAATTAAAAATTGCCGCTTTATCGAGGTTATCTTTTGAGGATAAAGTTTAATTAAATTGATTGCAAAGGGAAGATGCGTTGTGTTTAAATACATGGTAGGTAGGTTGGACGCGCTCCCGCGAGCCGAAAAGGCGTCCTTGGGATTTTGAAAATAGCGACACTAATTTTATCTAAGTAACAAAACGATCCAGTGAGGATATTATTCGAAAATAAAGTCTCAAGCCTACTCACCGGTCTCCTCCTGCTGGTTTGCCTGTCGGCGCCGACCTTTGGCAATCCTTTTGGTCTTTTCACTATATGAGAGCACACACAGTACACAACGAAAATGTTCAAAATGGGTTTTGCAATAAGCAGCGATGCAATCGATAATAACGTGTGTCGACAGCGCGGATCCGTCTAACCAAGTGAGTGGCATCAACCAAATCACGAAAGGTACCCTCACTAGATTAATAATTTCAACAATATTTCGCGATCAACTACCCGCGAAAACTGTCACCATGAAGCGTTTCGTTTTATGCAAATATGATCAAAATGGCAATAAAAATTACAAACAAAATTATACAAAACAAATGCGCGGCTGCAACATTCCGCCCACCAAAATGCGCAGCATTTTTACTACAAACAAAGCTACTATCTACTTAACTAAACTAAGGACCACACTCGATTGCATGGTATCTAAAACAACGACTAATCTACAATGGGGAGCGGACAAAGCTTTGCTAAAGGTCTCTTTAGAAAACCTGTCCCCGTTTTAACGGTCGCGACACGGAATATGCCGTCCCTACCACGATGCAATTCAACAATACGACCGAGTAACCAATTAAGAGGTTTGAGCTGTTCATCTTTGATGAGAACTAGCGTTCCTAATTAAGGTTCTGTAACATCGCAATGCCACTTCGCGCGTTGACTCAAAGTATGCAAATATTCCACATGCCAGCGCTTCTAGAAGTCATGATGTAGCCTTTGTACTAGCTGCCAACGATTCAAGCAGGTAAGTTTGGCATTAGAGACATCAGATTCTGGGAGCGATGTCAGGGGCTCTAGGGTGAGAAAATGACCGGGCGTTAATACCGATAAATCATTAGGGTCCGAACTTAGCTCGCATAAAGGACGCGAGTTCAACAAAGCTTCAATTTGAGCAGCCACAGTCATAAACTCCTCATAAGTTAGGATTTGATTTCCTACGACACGAGAGAGATGTGTTTTGAAAGATTTAATATTGGCCTCCCAGATCCCGCCAAAGTGGGGAGCTGCTGGGGGATTAAACGAGAATTCTATTGCCTCAGTGGAGGCCGCTTGTTTGACAAGAGGGGCTAAAACGTTTTGCGCACCGACAAAATTTGTGCCTTGATCGCAATGGATACGCAAACACCGCCCACGACGAGCGATTAATCGCCGAAGAGCACCGAGAAAAGCATCAGTGGTAAGACCGATAACAATTTCAATATGCACTGCCTTCGTAGCGAAGCATATGAACAAACAAATGTATGTTTTGAACGTCCTAGCGCCGCGATGACGTAGAACGTAAGTGGGGAAGGGACCCGCAAAATCGGTTCCGACACATGAAAATGGCTTTATTTGCGAGATACGAAACTTAGGTAGGTCTGCCATTCGAGGTACGACAGCCTTTGGGTTGGTTCGATAACACTTTATGCACTTGGACAATTCGTGGCAAATAGCACGACGAGACGAGAGTATCCAGAAGTTTTGTGCTAACAAGAAACTAAGCGTTCGAAGTCCGGGATGGAGGTTGTCTTTATGAGCTAGATTGATTACGAGCGATGTAAGATGATGTCGACGAGGTAAAAGCAAAGGATGCTTGCAATCATAATCGAGATCTGAATACGCCAATCGACCACCCACCCTGATTAAACCATCTTGATCGATGAAAGGCCGCAATTTTTGGAGATGCTTGGGAAGCGGTCCCCCTTTCCCACTTTCTAAAATTTGAATTTCCGAAGAAAATTCTGAATGTTGGGCGATTCGGACGATCGAGAGTAACGACGACTTTAATTCAAATGCGACGAGATGTCCGGATCTACGATTTTCCGGATGACGACAATTGTAAACGAAACGATGAATATAGGCAACTATTCGTTGAATCTTGTTAAGGCTCGAATACTTGTTCAAGAATTGATCGAATTCATTTGTGGCGACGAAAAGCGAAATTGTGGTGGCACGCTGCTCTACGACTGCATCAGAAGGTTCTTCAATGATATTGGAGGCGAGGGGCCAGTTGCTAAGTTCGTCGAGAAGCCAAGGCGGGCCCGCCCACCATAGCGGATGGTCGACAAGCTCACGGACCGTGAGGCCACGTGAAGCACAGTCCGCTGGGTTACTTTGCGAGCGAACGTGATGCCAATGATGAGGAGGAACCTTCTCTTGAATGCGACTGACACGGTTGCTAACGTAGGTTTTCCAACGAGACGAAGGTGATTTCAACCAAGCCAATGTAACTGTCGAGTCTGACCAACAATAGATGTTGTTGAAGTGAAGTTTGTCAACATAAATTCGTTGGACGTGGGCAACGAGATCCGCTAACAATACAGCGGCACACAATTCCAGACGCGGAATTGACGTTTTCCGCACAGGAGCGACTTTAGAACGAGCGATAACGAAATGTGAAGTGACACGATTGTCACTGTGACGAATGCGAAAGTATATGACGGCTGCATAGCCTGATTCCGAGGCGTCGCAGAAGCCATGCAACTCAATATCAATAGAACTTGGTGCAGGAACAAAACGAGGAACGACAATTGACGACAAACAATTAAATTCTGACCGATATCGAGACCAACTTTGAACGATTGAGTCGGGTGCGACTTCATCCCAATTCAATCCCAAACTCCAAAGGGTTTGGATTATACACTTGAAAGCGAAAGTGATCGGTGTTAAGAATCCCAAGGGATCGAAGATGCGAGCCAACTCCGATAGGATGTTTCGCTTGGTGCACTGCTGCTGCAAGGAACGGACAGTGAACGAAAATCCATCTTTGACTGGATTCCACTCCAGACCAAGAACCTTGACTGAGGCGCAAGATTCGGAATCGAACGAGAGCGATTTATCATAACAATGTTCAAGGGGTATGTCCTTTAGTAGTGATTGGCAATTGCTGGACCACTTCCTAAGTTCGAAGCAGCCCTTGTGTAGGACGTGTGTGATCTGGCACATTAACTCGCGAGCCGAGTCTAATGAATCCGAACCACTGACTACGTCATCTACGTAAATATCATTGGAGAGCGCTGCGACGGCGAGAGGACAATTGTCTCCCTCGTCTCGCGCCACCTGCAAGATGGTACGAAGCGCTAGATAACTGGACGACGACATGCCGTAGGTGACAGTATTGAGACGAAATTCCTGTACAGGCTCGTCGGGCGAAAAGCGAAACAATATTCGCTGACAATTTCGATCAGGAATCGCAATTAAAATTTGGCGATACATTTGCCTTATATCGGCGGTGAAAACAAAAGCGTGCAACCGAAATCGAAGAAGAATCGAAGTTATGTCCGATTACAATTTCGGATCGATCAACAATTGCTCATTGAGTGAAACTCCATTGGCTGGTTTCGCTGTGGCATCGAAAACCACGCGAAGTTTTGTGGTTGTGCTGCTTGGATTGATAACGCAGTGGTGCGGGATGTAGTAAGTGAGTTCAGTGCGGGGCAGTCCGACTGCCTCCATGTGACCAGCGTTTAGGTAGTCCAGCATGAAATCATTGTATTCCTCGCGAAGTTGAGGATTACGAGCAAGACGTTTTTCCAAAGACAACAAACGACGATATGCAAGTGTGTGTGAATCACCAAAGGCTGGCTTTGGTGATTTGAAAGGTAGTCGGACAACATACCTCCCGTCGACATTACGAGTATGGGTGGTAGCAAAAATATGTTCGCATCGAGCTTCATCTTCGCTAAGTGGGGAAGGCTTAGGAAGCTCATCTATTTCCCAGAACTTGCGAATTTGAAGGTCTAAACTATCGAGGGTGCAAAGCAACGAAGACGTCGGAAGCGATGGTGTACACGAGACAGTTCCCATCACTACCCAACTAAGCTTAGTATTGAACGCTACAGGTCCGTCAGGTCCATAGTTGACGCGTTCACCTAAAAAGATTTTGCAAAATATATCAACGCCTACTAACGCATCGATTTGCGCAGGCACGTTGAAATGAGGATCGGCCAATTTAATTTTACGGAGATGCGAAAGCTGAGCGATGTCAATCCTATCAGCTGGCATTTGACTACAGATCTTGGGTACGACGAGAGATGAAACATTGATGTCTGGACAATGGTCGCCACAACGCATACGAAACTCAGTAGCATTCGTTGCTAGGGATGACGATTGACAAATGCCCTCTACGGAGGCTGTAGTTTTCTGTAAAACGAGTCCAAGACGATTGGCACATCTTTGAGTGATGAAGTTCGATTGACTGCCACTATCGATAACGACACGAATACGACGATGAATGCCGAAGTTGTCAATAACTTCGACTAAAGCAGTAGCGAGAAGTGAAACTTGTGTGGTTGGATCCGATCCAGCCACAAGAGTAACGGTTGAATGTTCATGGGATGATGAGGGTGATGCGGAATCACCTTCCGAAGCGACACGACTATTTGACGGAACGAAATTAGAATTATGCGAAACGACACGACGATTAGGCGAAGCGACGCGATTATGTGAAATGACAAGATTATGCGAAATGACACGATTAGGCGAAGCGACACGATTATGCGAAATGCCACGATTAGGCGAAGCGACACGATTATGCGAAATGCCACGATTAGGCGAAGCGACCCGATTATGCGAAATGCCACGATTAGGCGAAGCGACCCGATTATGCGAAATGACATGATGGGAGGCTGGAGCACCGTTTGCGTCATTTACAATATTATTGTAAATGGGGCCACGAGGATTCGAATTCGATTCAAAGTGTAAGGTTGTGTGGTGGGCCACGTTACATTTTAAGCAACGTCCCTTAGATGGGCACGATTTAATTGAGTGGCCTTTATTAAGGCAATTTATGCAAAGATTATTTTCTTTTACAACAACAAATCTATCATTAGGAGAATAATTACGGTAAATAGGGCAGTTAGATAAACTGTGATTAGATTTACACAAAAGACATAAGTCAACAGATTTCGACTGAGAATTAACTAACAACGACTTAGTATTATTAGGCGACGGCGCCGGCGCATAATTACGGGGGCGATGATAAGACGGCTCCGCTGCAGGGGCGCGGGGCGCGGCGCGCGCGGACGGCGCGTTCGCAGGCCTAGCGCGCGAGGCGGTTGTATCGGGCTCGGCAAGCTCGAGTGCTTGACCGGCTTTATTTAAGTACTCCAGAAGGGAGTCAAACGAAGGAATATCATTATCCTCATTTTGCAACTCAAAACGACGACGAGTATCAATATCGAGTTTGTTTATCAGCAAATAAAACAATGGAAAATCCCAACCTTTAACTGGCAATTTTAAATTTCGAAGAACAGCAATATTTTCTTTAAAGGTATCCACTAAACGACGTAATTCACGAGGCGAATTCGATTTTAACGATACCTTTTGTAACTCATCCCAATGCCGGAATGCTAACTTTCGCTTACATTGGTAACGATCAATTAAGGCCGCGTATGCATCTAAATAATTGTTTTCCGAAAGTGGAAAACCTTTTAATAGCTGCAAGGGTTCACCGGAAAGAAGTGAAATCAAAATTGAAAATCTTTCGATATTCGACAATTTTTTGTTCTGGTGAACCATGGTGTTGAACATATCGAAAAAGGTACCCCATGTTGTTATATCACCGTTAAAGTGTAACAAATTCAACCTAGGAAGCTTGACAGATAAATCTGAACTAGACGTTAAATTAGTACTGTTTGAATCCGAAGTGGATGTTAAATTGCTATGAATTTCAAGTATTTGAAAATATTTATTATCTACTTCTTGACGAATAATATCTTCTGTATCTAACGCTGACACTTCTGTTATTTCCGAACAAATTTTAAAATGATGACTTTCGAAACTAGCACAATAACTTTCAAGTCGACTGTACCGCGACAAAAATATAGGTAAACGTGCCTTATCCTCTTTGGCCTCTAAGGCGGCTGACAAACACTCATCGATACGCTTGATACAAATGTCGCGTTTTAATTCGAAATTACGCCGAGAGGCAGCTTTCGACATTATTAATTTGTATTACGAAACGACTATTCAAAACAATGCAATGGACTGTATCAACTAATATCAATCGATTTTATTATTCGTTTTCTACCATTAATTATGAATAACAAACGTACAATGAAATAACTCCAACGTCAGTAAGTAACTAATTATAAATAACTGTGAATTAGTGATAAATAAGTGTGAGTTACTTTCCGTTACGTTATTACGTTACGACGTTATTATGTTCCACGACAATTTTTACAAAGTGACTAAATATGCAACCGCTCGATAAGAAAGTTTGCATTTATCAAACGTAGCAAATGATAACGCGACCGATTGCCGTGTTATTTTACATTAATCAATCTATTAAGCAAACAACTCAAACCTTTAATTCAGTCACACAACGTGGCCACGACATTAATTAACGAATTATTTTTATGTGTAATTATTTTTCTCAAATTAAATTATAATTCGAATGTATCGAGAATAAGACCTTAAATGCACGATTTTGCTTAACGAAATGTTGCATAAGTTACGAGATTAAAATGGCTACAAAATACGAATTTGATTGAGTACGACAAATATGGCTACCGAATGGTGTGGTATGACAATGTTATAATCCGAGCGATTATATCAATTGTCATAGATACGAAACGACGAAATATAGTTAAAATAATCCGAATGATTAATTAACAAATTACAATACGACAATATGACGAAAAACTAATAGCGACAGTTCGAAATTAATGATCCGGCCGATGGACCAAAAAAATGGACGCGCTCCCGCGAGCCGAAAAGGCGTCCTTGGGATTTTGAAAATAGCGACACTAATTTTATCTAAGTAACAAAACGATCCAGTGAGGATATTATTCGAAAATAAAGTCTCAAGCCTACTCACCGGTCTCCTCCTGCTGGTTTGCCTGTCGGCGCCGACCTTTGGCAATCCTTTTGGTCTTTTCACTATATGAGAGCACACACAGTACACAACGAAAATGTTCAAAATGGGTTTTGCAATAAGCAGCGATGCAATCGATAATAACGTGTGTCGACAGCGCGGATCCGTCTAACCAAGTGAGTGGCATCAACCAAATCACGAAAGGTACCCTCACTAGATTAATAATTTCAACAATATTCCGCGATCAACTACCCGCGAAAACTGTCACTATGAAGCGTTTCGTTTTATGCAAATATGATCAAAATGGCAATAAAAATTACAAACAAAATTATACAAAACAAATGCGCGGCTGCAACATAGGTTATGAATGCCCCTCGTTCTTTTCATAAAAAGTTTTAATATAATTAATTATAACTGGCTAACAGCTTGTGTACGTACACACATACCAATTGTATTGTTTTCTATGCATTTTGTTTTCCAATCAAGATGATAAAAATGTTTGGATTTCGTTCAGTATAGGTTGGCAGATACCGAAACAGTGATAAAATTGGTATATTTTTTATCCGTGCCTACCCTGTCTAAAATCTCTGTGCACGCCACTGCCCATGACCAACCGGCGGCGCGTGGGCAAGTACTGAAGTTTTTAGTGGGTATTCCCACCTCCCGAGATCCCACCCAGTCATTCAGCTGGGTGGGATCACGGGAGGCAGTCGTGGAGGGTACCGCGATGCGGTCCCCTCCTGGAGAGTCCCACATACCCCCCTCTTGTTCACCTGCTGGAGGGGAAGAGCGTAATAGTACATTACTGCAGCGGCAGGCAACTCAGGCATTGAAGGACGAACGTGAAAATGTGGGCCGAGGCGAAGCCGAGGCACACATACGTGAGTCCATCAATGCCCAGTTGCTGCCAAGGCTTGTATAGTACTTTTCTCAAATAATGCGCGGAAATTCAAACCAAGTAGTAACTTTTCTAACATTTTATTTTTATTTTAAATTACTTACAGTAATTAAAAGCAAAGATTAAATCTTAGATTGAAAGTAAAATCGCACTGTCTTGAGTTTCTACGTCTTTTACATAAATACTCTATAATGTCGTTGCATATTCATGCACCGAAAATGCCAAAAATCAAACCTGCAACAAAAATAAAGAACGTGTAAAGTTGTGATGTTAGCTGTTTGACTAAAACAAAGTGGTAAATTACTCGTAGTACCTAGGTACTTATCAATACGAAAACTTACTTTAGGATCCAAATACACACTGTCTGATGCTAGACAAGAAAATTTGCACGTTTGATGCAGACTTCTTACATTTATACCCTTGTGATTGTCTTTTGTGCATTGCAGTTAGGTTTACATCTGGTTTATTTAATGTTTTTTGATTTTGGAGTCAACATGTTTTCTATTACAGTTCTTGCCGCTTCTTGAATTTCAGGTGGCGTCAAAATATCACTTTCGTCGCTTGAACTCATTTATATAATAGATTAATTACTTAATTTAAATCGAATATAAAATATTTGACAAAACAACAAACAATTTCAACAAAATATTCTTCCCGCCAAGATCCATAGATAATACAACGTTATTTTTATGCCGCCTGTCCGAATCGTATGTTACACGTAAGTTTTGTAACCAGGAATACCGATTAATGGGCGGGCGTTACTGCGCTCATGACACTCTGTTACCGTGATTCGGAACTTTCCATTTGCAAAGCCAGTTCTAATTGTAAATATTGATGATGATCACAGACCTCATTGGCTGTCGTGTTTCATTGAAAATTTCGTTCGATTTCTGAATTACACGTGTATAATGAGTTTCAGTACTAACCTTTACGGTCAGACGCAGGCAATTTTAGTATGAAAATCCATTATTACACGTTAGTAATGGATTTTCATACAAAAGTTGCCGGCGCGGTTTAGGTCTGTCCGGAAACTCCGATTTAGCACAAAGAAGGTTGTCAAAATAATGTTCGAATTTCCAAGCATGTTTGAGAAAATGCATTTTCCTTCAGTATAAAAAAAAGGTAGGTACATATTTCGAAAGCGAAACGATGACGAAGCTTTGAAAATGTTACCCTTGCTAGGGGGTCTGCTCTACTCAAAATGGCCAACACTCTATCTACACGTTTGAACGCTACGATATTATTTAATAGACGATTAAATCACAAGTCGCAAACTTATGTTAGTCACGGAATTTGATGTATTGTATGGAATCAAAAAGCTAATGGCACGTAATTTTATAGTTAATGCTTATTTTAACGCCTTAGTCACTCCGCTGCGTTTAACGGGATCCCGCCGCGGGAAGACGGCGCGGGAATATAGATTGCTGGTTTTTAACGGACAGGGGCCGTATTATGACCTCTTATTTCCAGGCATTTTCGTACTGGCTATCAATCTATCTCTTTTATTTGCTATACGACGAGAAAGAGATGTCACTACAGCAATTTATAAACCTGGCAGGATTTAAGAGCTTGTAATACGGCCTCAGATGCTTGCACAGTGCATAAGCGTGCTCGCAGACTACACACTTTCTATCGGCCGACAGTTTAGTCGGGCTCTCCAATTAGTATGAAGAAGTATGCAAGTGCGCACACTACAACGATTCTTCATACAAAACCAACTATCGGGCCAACTATCGGCCGATAGAAAGTCTGTAGTCTGCGGGCACGCTAAGTAAGCTCTATACTATGTCGCCCCGCGCGCGTGTCCCTATTAATGCAGCGGAGAGCCTTAATAGTAAGCGTATCATTCAAACCCATAGAATTTTGGCTATTTGAGTAGGGGAGCTGGAATATTAAGTGCCAGAATCGCGGTTTACTGATGAATATTACTAAGTTATTTAAAATTTTAGGATTATTTATTTATTTAATTTGTTGTTGTTCACATTTGTTGTACTGGACAGAACTAATGAGACTTTATTCTCATTAGTTCTACAGCAAAGTACTAAATCGTAGAACTAATAAAACATTTTTTTTATCCTCAACGGCATAGTGCTTGGCCTTCACCTCACATGAGGTTAAGTGACGATACGGCCAAAAATGTACCCAAGCGCACTACACCACACCCGGTGTCCTCACCACTGAGGAATTGGCTATCTTACCTCTAATTGCCGGAACTCAACAATTTTTAAATTGTTGTTATGGAAGATAGAAGACGGTGGTAACTAGCCTCTTCTTCTTCTTCTCGTCAGTGCAGGCGGTTTCCGCAACTCGACGTCTATAGCGCCTATTTTGCGTCGGAGGATGTGCGGCCGGATCACTCCAGCCAGCCCAGCTCAGCCAGGAACGCTCCAAGGGCTTTCACGTTCGTGATCGCTTCCTGGACGCTGCCCGGCGAACCGAGGTACCTCGCCCGGTAAGGGGCCACCCCTCTGCATTCCAGCAGAACGTGGGCGGCTGTTTCTTCTTCCTCCATGCATCCTCTGCATAGGGGACTGTCCGTGACACCTAAGTTAAAAAGATGTCTGTTAAATTGTCCATGACCAGTAATAGCACCTGTTACTAGGCGAAGTTGCGGTCTGCACAGTTGTATCAGGGACCTGGATAGACGAGCGTCCACGCGCGGTAGAGCGAGTTTCGCCTGTCTGCACGAGTCCAGCGAGCTCCAGTTCTGTTGGTGTAGTTCTATGGTATGTTCACGAATCTTACTTGCAAACCAGCTGGTCGGGATAGGCGCGATCGGCTCTGGGCCAATAGGCGCCGAACCAGATGCGCGTCTAGCCAGTTCGTCGGCTGCATCGTTTCCCCGTGATCCACTGTGACCTTTGATCCATTGGATAGTAATAGTATTAAGTGCACCTACTGTATTTAGGGCGTGGTGACACTCAAGTAAAAGGCTCGATGTGATGCGACTGCCCTGGAGAGCCTGTAGAACAGATTTGCTGTCAGAGAGAATTAAGATGTCGCGGTCTTTTACCTCTCTTGTTTCGATTGCCCGAGCCGCTATTAGTATGCCCACGCACTCGGCCTGAAAGACCGTGTTGTATGAGCTTAAGGGGGATGCAATTTGTATGTTGAGGTCCTCTGAGAAAACACCCGACCCTGTGCCCGATGAGGTCTTGGAGCCGTCGGTGTAAATCAGGAGAGCCTTGTGTCTTTTCTTAGAGCTGATGTCGTCTATCAGGTGTATTCTGTATTTTTTGTCGAAAATGAGGGTTGGCTTAACTTTGTCGCATGGTGCTTCAATAAGAGGGGTGTTCAGCCAGTCCTCCAGTAGTCCACTGAGATGTTTTACCCTCTCGAATTTTAGAGATCCCAGTTGTTTTAGTCTTAACGCTGTTTTGGCTGCCTCCTGTTGGATGTGGAGGTGCAGTGGTGTTAGGTTCAGCATTACCTCTAGAGCAGCTGTGGGAGCTGTGCTCATGCACCCAGTGAGGGCGCAGCAGGCCTGACGTTGTAGTCCCTGTAGCTTATTGGCTCCGGTGGTTTGGGCGGCTTTTGGCCACCATACTACAGATCCATAGCTTACCAGGGGTTTTATAATCGTGTTGTAAAGCCAGAGGAATAGTTTGTGTGCTAGGCCCCAACGCTTACCAATCATCTTTCGGCACTGCCATAGAATGACGCTGGCGGACTGCGTTTTGTACTCCAAGTGGCTGTTCCAATTAAGTTAGCTGTCCAGGATTATACCTAGGTACTTTACCTCATTAGAGAGTTGTAGTGTAGTTCCAAACAGTTTCGGCAGACGGAAGTCGCCCACCTGGCGTTTGTTTGTAAACATTACCATTTCCGTCTTCGTGGGGTTGACGGTCAGGTCGTGTCTTTTGCACCATTCCTCAACCTTCTTCAGGGCTGCTTGCATGGTGTTACAGGTTATGCCAGCCTGGTTACCTATACTTAGTATGGTAATAAAAAAATAAAATATTAAAAAATAAAATATTTATTTATTTCTCCCCTTTACATAGGTAAATACAAAATACAAAGGTTTCATACAATTTTATAAGTGATGGGGGACAGGAGTCCAAACTAGGTAAACCCCGTGCTATGGAACTCCTGGCTCCCGTCTCTCAAACATTGGGATATTTCTTAAATTTAAGTAAAGTTATAACCTGTTTCACAGTCTGTGATTAAGTTATATGGTTAATTTAATAAAAAATGGTAACATAGTTTATATGAAATTTGTAGCAAAAATACTACACTAATACCAATTGTAGCAAAAACTTATTTTAGCTGAAGCGGACTTTGTGAAGCAGGCTTTATTTATGATATTCGGTAGGAGCGTAAAAAGACTTGAAAAAAAAGGAAGGTAATTACAATTTTTAATTATGTAGAAAAAGAAAGAAATCAGTAAGTACACTACTTAAAAAATGCCAAATATTTGTATTCTTTGTTATTATTTATTTAATTTTTGATATAATATTGTTAAATATTTAATTTTACCTAATATGAAAAAGAGTATTTTCAACTTTGCAAAAAATCCTCTGTTTCATCATAGTTACGAGAATGGAGCCATGATGTTACCACATTTTTACACTTATGTTTGGTTAAATGATAAACTTTTTGTAATTTGTTTACTTTATTATACAATCTTCCACTCAGATAAGTAAAGAATCTACGAGCAAAACATGTTGACGAATTGGGTGTGGGGCAAACTATATGATTTCTTCTCGTGTGCGCTCTTTCATATTCAGCTGTGAACTGTGTTAAGGAGTGCTGGCGCAGAATAACGTTTAGAATAAATAACTTTCTGACAGAAAGAACCTGAATATCATTATATAAAGACACAGTCGGGTATAATTTAGGCTTGCTGAAGGCAACCTTCAAGATAAGTCTTTGAGCTCGTTCCAAACGAAGCATGGATGTTTTATCTGCACCTCCCCATGAGGAGATACAGTAAGAGAGAAGAGACTGGCAGAGGGCTTGGTAAATGTATTTAATGAGCTTCTGGTCAGGGATGTGCCTTAATTGTTTGAAAACATATGTTAGTTTTCTAATTTTTTGAGAAAGGTTATTAATATGTTCATGAAAATTTAAGTTTTTGTCGATGATTACTCCTAGGTATCTTATATTATCTATCGAGGAAATTTCCGGGCACGAACATGGCAGATTAGAGTGACATGAGTGGGCCAAAATCTTCAAGGAACTTGTGGAGTCATTTGGAGAGTTTCTGATGGTAAATGGGATAAATTTAGTTTTTGCGGCGTTTAGTGTCAGACAATTGAGATTAAGTCAGTGACACACCTTGCTAAAACCCAGTTGAGCATTTTCATATACTTCCTCCCACGTGTCACCGAAAAAAGTCAAAGCTGTATCATCAGCATATGTCAATATTTTACAGTTTTTTATTTTAAGATCACAGAGCTCATTAATGTAGCAGAGAAAAAGCGTTGGGCCAAGTATACTGCCTTGCGGTACTCCCGAAATAATAGGGCAGTCATCGCTGACAACACTACTGATTTTTACATGTTGGGTTCGGTTTGTAATGTAATCTTTTAAAAGAAGCAGCTGGTTTCCTCTAACGCCAATGTCTTCTAGCTTTTTGAAAAGTATGGGACATTTCTTTTTACTATCTAATCTTTCAACCAAAAATTTTAAGTACTCATGTATTGCGTCATCAGTAGAGCGACCCCGTCTAAAACCATACTGATTATCAGAGAGTAACTTATTTTTTTCAAGAAAAGCTAGAAATCTCGTGTTTATTATCTTCTCTAAAAGTTTGGAGAGAGTTGGAAGGAGTGGTATTGGTCTATAATTTCCTACGCAGTTTCTACTTCCTGCCTTGTAGATCGGGATGACCTTAGCCTTTTTTAAACAGTCCGGAAAGATGCCTTCATCAAGACACCGATTAAACAAATGGGTCAAGGTTGGTACAATGTAATCTTTTATTGATTTAAGCACCTGTGCTGATATGTCATCATATCCCATAGCACAGTCTATTTTTAAGTTCATAATAAGTCTGCCGACTTCATCTTCATTTGTGTTAAGAAGAACGAGCGAGTCTCTTTGTGTGTTTGCCGTTTGACCAGTTGTAGCAAAACTCTGACCAACGGTAGCAAAACTTTTACCAATTGTAGCAAAAAAGTTAATTACCTGATTTACTGATGACTTATTAGATTCACATATATTCAGAAGTTCTAAAGGTTCATTCTTTGTTCTATTTAAATTACTTATTGATTTAATGGTTTTCCAAATTCGTTTATTATTGTTTTTTGATTTTAAGAGTTCCTGTTGTTCATATGTTTGTTTGGATTTTTTTATTAAATTTTTCAAAAAGTTTCTATAGCGTTTATAAGTAGTCTGTAGTATTCTATTATCCGGGTCCTTTCTCAGTTTACAGTGCATGGCATCCCTGTTCCTAACACATCTTAATAAACCGGTGGTAATCCACGGTTTAAAAGTGATTTTATTCCGTACTCGTGGGTAATTTTGTTTTTACTACAGTATGATCCAGGCAGCTGTTTTTTCTAGTTGGAGCATAATGAGTCGGGACAAGGCCACAGTAGGTCAACATGTCAAGATAATTACTAGAGTCATTATTAATTTCAGCGATATTTATGTTAATGTCTCCTACCAGGAAAATGTTTTTAAAAGATGATAAACTACTTAGAAGACTTTGCAGTGAGGACAAAAATATATCTATGTTATTAAAGCAAGGTGGTCTATAAATAGCAACTATCACATATTCGTTTCCAAACTTTATTAGCAAGCAGTTTGCATTAGTCAGTGAGTATTCCTCCACGGTATAACTTAGATCATTGTTTACATAAACCACAACTCCATCATTTTGATTAAATGTGAAATTGGTTTTATAATTTGAAAAGCCATCCAGGACGGGCAAATTGTTATTACAAGAGAGCCAGCACTCACTCAACACAATAATATCACATTTGATATTTAAATTAGAAACAAGTGTACACAGACTATCAAAGTTATGATTTATGCTTCGTATATTTTGTTGCAAAATTTTGAGGTAATGATTCGGTGTTGACAAATGAGATTTGCATTGGTAAGGCTCACAGATAACCGGTCTTATTATATTGATATCATCATCAATATAACATTGTTGGTTTGTTTTGTCAGCGAATTTTGTTTTAATTGTTAGTTTGGATGCAATTATAGGATGTATATTGAAAAAGCAGAAAAAGGAACACTATGTAAAATTTTCTGTTAGGGTAGAGTATTGGTTTTAAGATTGAGTAGGCATCAAGTTCATAATGTGTTGTTCTCATAGTCAAAAAAGGTGGTAGGAAATAATGTGTGTATATATGGTTATATTTTTTTATCAATAAAAAGTTAAAGGACACTGATATTATGTTAATCAAGTATTTAGAGTGGAGTTTGTTTATCCAACCAAGCATAACTGTCATAATTTCGAGTTGTTCAGTTATTAGAGACAAAACATGATAAAGGTAGAAACAGAAGTATGTAAGGCAGAGTGATCTACTTATAAAACTATCAGAATAATAAACATTCTTAATGGATACTGATGCTAATAACAACAGCAGTACGCAAACTATATTATATGCATTCTTATTTTTACATTTAATATTGGTTGAAAATTCAAAACTGTGTGTTTTTACTGTATAGTAAAACTACCAATAAGTTTTATAACTTATTGGTAGTTTTGGGATTGTACATAAAAAATTAAAAAAGAGATAAAAGAAAATTAAAAATAGTAATATTACATGAGCATGCCAAAAGATACTGTAGTTCTTACACTGATTAGTGGTAAAAGCTTTGGGAGTTTTTATTTTTCTTGAAGCTTTTCCAGGTCCGATTCGTTTTTTAAACGGATAAGTGAGTCACCTTCATTTTTGCGCAGGTAGATAGTTCCAGTAGTGGCCCAACAGAAACGATAGCCCTTCGTTGCTGCAAAATCTCTTGCCAGATAGTGTAATCTTTTCATTTTGGGTGTGAGTAATGTAATGTCGTCCGCATATCCTATAGTGTAAAAATAGTTAGAGTTAAGATGGGAGATCAGGTCGTTTACCACTAGATTCCACAGAAGTGGAGAGAGCACACCTCCTTGGGGGCATCCGCATCCGTTCTGTTGCGTAGCATATTCACGATCCAGTCTACGAGTTGTTTATCAACACCGTGTCTCACTAGTGCTGCCTCAATACTGGTGAATGTAGTTTTGTCGAAGGCGCCCTCTATATCGATGAAGGTGCCTAAACAGATAAGTTTGTTTTGGATAGCTTCCTCTATCTTACCGACTAATTGATGAAGGGCTGATTCAGTGGATTTTCCAGCGCTGTAAGCATGCTGATGTTTATGTAGTGGGAGTTTCGCCAATGCTCCACTCGTAGATACCACTCAAAGACCCTTTCCATAGTTTTCAGCAGGAAGGTTGTGAGGCTGATCGGTCTGAAAGCCTTCGGATTAGTGTAGTCGGGTTTACCTGGTTTAGGTATAAACACTACCTTGACTTCCCTCCATAGGTGCGGGGTGTAGCGATGCGCCAGACAGGCTTGTAGTAAATGGGTGAGGACTGGAACTATTTGCTCCTCTCCCCATTGTAGTAGTGCGGGAAAGATGTTGTCCGTTCCAGCCGCCTTGAAAGGGGAGAAGCTCTTAATAGCACTTCTTACCTTTTCAGGTGTTATATTACCTGTTCGGCATAACGCCAACAGTCTTCAGTGGGTTGCACAGGTTTGTCTTGCCAACTTACCTGTTGTACGAGTTGGCAGTCTGGAAAGTGGGTCTGTATTAGGATAGCGTTTGTCTCCTCCGGGCAGCGGGACATCGTGCCGTCGGGTTTTTTCAGGTTACCTAGTGGACCAGGACCCTGATTTAGACAATACTTTCCTTACCCGATTTGCCTGTTTGGTGGAGCTTATCTCATTACTGAACTTTCTCCAGGATGAGGTCCTCCAGTACCTTATTTTACGTTTGTATTCAGCCTTAGCCTTTTTGTATCGGTCTCAGTCATAGTCATCGCAGGTGTTCATTGCTCTGTTCAGTCTTTCCTGACAATCTCACGTTGCCTTTTAAGCTCCGGTCCCCACCATTGGTGCTTGCCGGGGCTCTCTGAGCCAGGAGCTTTCAGGGGATAGGCCTCTTCGAAGCATTGTCTTAAGGTATTGGAAATTTTACTACCTGTTTTTTTAGCTGCGCAGCGGTCGGGAAGTCCCTCCTGTCGTAGCCTGTATCAAGTTTCTCTGCTAAAAGTGTTCTGTATTGTTGTTTGTTAGTTTTCCTTGGATACCTTTTAGGGTCAATAGTGATGGTAGGTACCTGTAAGTTGAAACGTAGCCACCTGTGATCCGAACATGAGGCCTCGTCTGAGACGTGCCAGTCCGTTATCATGGATGCCGCTAACGGTGTTGCAAGTGTCAGGTCAACAATCGTCCCTCTGCACCTCTTCGCGACGAAGGTCGGTTCATTGCCTATGTTAATTATTTCTAGATTGGTTGTTAGTAGAAATTCCACCAGTTCATTACCTCTAGTGTTGCTTTTCTCCTCTCCCCACAGCGGATGGTGGGCATTGGAGTCTGTCGAGATGATTAGCTCAATGTTGTTTTCCCTGCAGTAGCGAGCAAGCGACGCTACCTCCTCAGGTGGCGCTCGCTCCCCTTCAGGCATGTATGCTGATGCCAGGACCAATTCCTGATTGTTAATTGTCAGCGTAATAGTACTTAGATCTCTGGAGCAGAAATTCAGTAAGGGCTGTGTCTCGATATCTTTAGATATGTATATGCACGATCTTACATTACCACTCGCGGCCTGTATGAGCTTACCTCCGATACTGGAGAGTCCTCGCACAGTGCCGTCTCTGATCCACGGCTCCTGGATCAGTGCGATCGTCGTCATGTTGGTCTCCAGCCAGTGCCGTAGTTGAGCCGTTGCGGTCATGCTGTGCTGGAGGTTGGTTTGGAGGAGTTGGGCCTTGGTCGAAAGAGGGACGCCATCATCGCAGACAACGTTCTCTAAGGCCAACTCGTCGAGCCCCAGCAAGAGTTCCTCGCTAGCTGGCGAAGCCTCACTGCCGGAGGGACCGGCGGCAGCAGCGTCGATAATCATCTCCGCTGTGGCCGGCTCGGCAGTGTCGGTGGCAGCCGCTTGTGCAGCTGGTGTAGTGGCGGCGGTCGACGTGTCGTCACCGGGGGACTCGCAGGGGTTGTGTTGGGTGGAGTGTCGACGAACTTACCCTTGGTGTTCCTGAACTTCAGGTACACCGAGCCAGTTAAGAAACTGACCCGGCGACCTTTAGCCATGATCACCGGCACGATGTCCTCCGGCACCGACACGACGACAAATGTTCGTCTGGTGGACTCCTGAGTCTGGAAGCCGTTCAGGAGCCATCGTTCCACCTGGAGTTCTGGGTTGGAGAAATGGAGGACCTTACCTACCATTCCTTGCTCCCGGGTCCAGAGCTTGGGCAGAACAAAACCACACAGGACCTTCTTCGGGACCTGCTCAGCTCTCAATACTCTGAGCTTTCCCACGTCCGGTGTGTGGTGTTCCTCCGCCCACCCTGTCGCCCACCCTGTCGCCCACTCCAGGGTCGTATTGTTGGTGGCCGCCAGGTGGAGACAACCGTCCCTATACAAGGGCTTACCGCAGAAGGCGACGTTACCCGCTTCGTAGGTGCCCAGGAGTATCTGTTGCAGCATAGTCTCCTCCAGGTCAGCTTCGATCTGCTCCGCCACCTCCCTAAAGACGTATCCCGAGGACGATGTGATCACAAATCTTACCTCCTTGGGCTTGGCTACGGCTGCAGCGTAAGTTTGTGCCCCAGTCGAGGAACCGCTCGGCAGCTCTGCCTTCAGCTTCTTGGACTGGCCTCGAGGAGAGATCGTCTCGTCCAGGCGAGCCCTTTTAGCTTTCGGTTTAGGCCGCGCAGCAGCTCCTGCGCCCGGGGTGTTGAAAGGGGCCGTAGTGATAACTAGCCAGGCGGACTTGAAATAAGCCCTACCACCAACCAAACCGAGAACAAATGTACCCCCCTCCTGGGTATCAAACCTGCGTCTTACACAACCACCGGAGGCAGTATAGTCTAATTAATTCTACAGTAGAACAAGTGGGAACAAAACGTTGACAGTTTGTATGTATGTAGTATGAAGCCTATATTGTTTAACACTTCATTAAGAACTTACTTACCTAGCTCGGGTCCCATTCTTAGAATTGGCTTTCCACCTTCGCTCAAACCTATAAAAAAATTGGTTTTTCCTGCTATTTTGTGCAGAAAATAGAGTTTTCGTGTTGTTCTTCCTGTCATGACCATTGATGATTTTCTCATATACTTAAGTGGTAAAAAATTGCTTGGATTTTCTACTATTTATTACCCCTGTTTTGAAATTTTTTGCCTACTAGATCTAAGAGATACACTGGTCGTGCTGGAAAGAATGATTCCTAACACGACAAAGTAGACTTCCGTGTTATTCTTGCATTTCAAAACGGCATAAAAGAGCTTAGAATATTTACTATTTTTTACACCTATTTAGGAATTTCCTACTTTTTTTTCCTACTATAAGGTTCACAGAGATACGAAGGTCGTGTTGAAAAGAATCACTTCGTAGCACGACCAAGCTTAAATAAACTATTTTTGATTCAGGGATTTCATAACAGCTTAAAATATTAAAAAAAAAATACACCCATTTCGGAATTTCGTACTATCATGTTCTTAGAGATGCGAAGGCCCTGCTGGAAAGAATCACATTCGTATGATCTTGATAGTACGTAATTTCAAAATGGGTGTAAAAAATAGTAAATATTCTAAACTTTTTTATATCGTTTTGAAATCCCTGAATTAATAATAGTTTACGCTTGGTCATGCTACAGAGTTATTCTTTCCAGCACGACCTTCGTAACTCTATGATCCTTATAATAGGAAATTCTTAAATAGGTGTAAAAAATAGTAATATTCTAAAATAGCTATTTTATGCGGTTTTGAAATGCAAGAATAACACGGAAGTCTACGTGGTCGTGTTAGGAAGCATTCATTTCAGCACGACCAGTGTATCTCTTAGATCTAGTAGGTAAAAATTTTCAAAACAAGGGTAATAAATAGTAGAAAATCCAAGCTATTTTTTACCACCTAAAGATATGAGTAAATCATCAATGGTCGTGGTAGGAAGAACAACACGAACTTTCACCACTTGGATCTGATCTACCAATATACATAGTATTTTTCATAGAAATAGAATGTCAAAGAACAACAATGTCAATAAACAGGTGATCCGAAAACGAATGTATACATTTTATATAAGATACGTAAAAAATGACTTAGATTCATAAAATATGACTATGTATATGGCAAAAAAATTCATAAACTATGTTCCATACTGTTTTCTTCGACGATAAACGAATAAATGTAGCAAAATTTGGTTTTAGAGAAATTTGTGGCAATATCTTATTTACCTGTGAAAAGTGTGATTACTTGGATTGTTTCTTTTTGTCACATCACAATTACTTAGAGCACAAGACACCATGGCTCCACGATACCTTTATTTTAAATTCTTATTAAAATTAACAAATATTTTAAACAAACTGTGATTGTTCATTTGCTAGGCGGGACGCTAGGGGCTCTTACTGTAAAAAATCCCTGAGTTAATAATAGTTTACGCTTGGTCATGCTACAGAGTTATTCTTTCCAGCACGACCTTCGTAACTCTATGATCCTTATAATAGGAAATTCTTAAATAGGTGTAAAAAATAGTAATATTCTAAAATAGCTATTTTATGCGGTTTTGAAATGCAAGAATAACACGGAAGTCTACGTGGTCGTGTTAGGAAGCATTCATTTCATCACGACCAGTGTATCTCTTAGATCTAGTAGGTAAAAATTTTCAAAACGGGTTATAAATAGTAGAAAATCCAAGCTATTTTTTACCACCTAAAGATATGAGAAAATCATCAATGGTCGTGGTAGGAAGAACAACACGAACTTTCACCACTTGGATCTGATCTACCAATATACATAGTCTTTTTCATAGAAATAGAATGGCAAAGAACAACAATGTCAATAAACAGGTGATCCGAAAACGAATGTATACATTTTATATAAGATACGTAAAAAATGACTTAGATTCATAAAATATGACTATATATGGCAAAAAAAATTCATAAACTATGTTCCATACTGTTTTCTTCGACGATAAACGAATAAATGTAGCAAAATTTGGTTTTAGAGAAATTTGTGGCAATATCTTATTTACCTGTGAAAAGTGTGATTACTTGGATTGTTTCTTTTTGTCACATCACAATTACTTAGAGCACAAGACACCATGGCTCCACGATACCTTTATTTTAAATTCTTATTAAAATTAACAAATATTTTAAACAAACTGTGATTGTTCATTTGCTAGGCGGGACGCTAGGGGCTCTTACTGTAAAAAATCCCTGAGTTAATAATAGTTTACGCTTGGTCATGCTACAGAGTTATTCTTTCCAGCACGACCTTCGTAACTCTATGATCCTTATAATAGGAAATTCTTAAATAGGTGTAAAAAATAGTAATATTCTAAAATAGCTATTTTATGCGGTTTTGAAATGCAAGAATAACACGGAAGTCTACGTGGTCGTGTTAGGAAGCATTCATTTCATCACGACCAGTGTATCTCTTAGATCTAGTAGGTAAAAATTTTCAAAACGGGTTATAAATAGTAGAAAATCCAAGCTATTTTTTACCACCTAAAGATATGAGAAAATCATCAATGGTCGTGGTAGGAAGAACAACACGAACTTTCACCACTTGGATCTGATCTACCAATATACATAGTCTTTTTCATAGAAATAGAATGGCAAAGAACAACAATGTCAATAAACAGGTGATCCGAAAACGAATGTATACATTTTATATAAGATACGTAAAAAATGACTTAGATTCATAAAATATGACTATATATGGCAAAAAAAATTCATAAACTATGTTCCATACTGTTTTCTTCGACGATAAACGAATAAATGTAGCAAAATTTGGTTTTAGAGAAATTTGTGGCAATATCTTATTTACCTGTGAAAAGTGTGATTACTTGGATTGTTTCTTTTTGTCACATCACAATTACTTAGAGCACAAGACACCATGGCTCCACGATACCTTTATTTTAAATTCTTATTAAAATTAACAAATATTTTAAACAAACTGTGATTGTTCATTTGCTAGGCGGGACGCTAGGGGCTCTTACTGTAAAAAATCCCTGAATTAATAATAGTTTACGCTTGGTCATGCTACAGAGTTATTCTTTCCAGCACGACCTTCGTAACTCTATGATCCTTATAATAGGAAATTCTTAAATAGGTGTAAAAAATAGTAATATTCTAAAATAGCTATTTTATGCGGTTTTGAAATGCAAGAATAACACGGAAGTTTACGTGGTCGTGTTAGGAAGCATTCATTTCAGCACGACCAGTGTATCTCTTAGATCTAGTAGGTAAAAATTTTCAAAACAGGGGTAATAAATAGTAGAAAATCCAAGCTATTTTTTACCACCTAAAGATATGAGAAAATCATCAATGGTCGTGGTAGGAAGAACAACACGAACTTTCACCACTTGGATCTGATCTACCAATATACATAGTATTTTTCATAGAAATAGAATGTCAAAGAACAACAATGTCAATAAACAGGTGATCCGAAAACGAATGTATACATTTTATATAAGATACGTAAAAAATGACTTAGATTCATAAAATATGACTATATATGGCAAAAAAAATTCATAAACTATGTTCCATACTGTTTTCTTCGACGATAAACGAATAAATGTAGCAAAATTTGGTTTTAGAGAAATTTGTGGCAATATCTTATTTACCTGTGAAAAGTGTGATTACTTGGATTGTTTCTTTTTGTCACATCACAATTACTTAGAGCACAAGACACCATGGCTCCACGATACCTTTATTTTAAATTCTTATTAAAATTAACAAATATTTTAAACAAACTGTGATTGTTCATTTGCTAGGCGGGACGCTAGGGGCTCTTACTGTAAAAAATCCCTGAGTTAATAATAGTTTACGCTTGGTCATGCTACAGAGTTATTCTTTCCAGCACGACCTTCGTAACTCTATGATCCTTATAATAGGAAATTCTTAAATAGGTGTAAAAAATAGTAATATTCTAAAATAGCTATTTTATGCGGTTTTGAAATGCAAGAATAACACGGAAGTCTACGTGGTCGTGTTAGGAAGCATTCATTTCATCACGACCAGTGTATCTCTTAGATCTAGTAGGTAAAAATTTTCAAAACGGGTTATAAATAGTAGAAAATCCAAGCTATTTTTTACCACCTAAAGATATGAGAAAATCATCAATGGTCGTGGTAGGAAGAACAACACGAACTTTCACCACTTGGATCTGATCTACCAATATACATAGTCTTTTTCATAGAAATAGAATGGCAAAGAACAACAATGTCAATAAACAGGTGATCCGAAAACGAATGTATACATTTTATATAAGATACGTAAAAAATGACTTAGATTCATAAAATATGACTATATATGGCAAAAAAAATTCATAAACTATGTTCCATACTGTTTTCTTCGACGATAAACGAATAAATGTAGCAAAATTTGGTTTTAGAGAAATTTGTGGCAATATCTTATTTACCTGTGAAAAGTGTGATTACTTGGATTGTTTCTTTTTGTCACATCACAATTACTTAGAGCACAAGACACCATGGCTCCACGATACCTTTATTTTAAATTCTTATTAAAATTAACAAATATTTTAAACAAACTGTGATTGTTCATTTGCTAGGCGGGACGCTAGGGGCTCTTACTGTAAAAAATCCCTGAGTTAATAATAGTTTACGCTTGGTCATGCTACAGAGTTATTCTTTCCAGCACGACCTTCGTAACTCTATGATCCTTATAATAGGAAATTCTTAAATAGGTGTAAAAAATAGTAATATTCTAAAATAGCTATTTTATGCGGTTTTGAAATGCAAGAATAACACGGAAGTCTACGTGGTCGTGTTAGGAAGCATTCATTTCATCACGACCAGTGTATCTCTTAGATCTAGTAGGTAAAAATTTTCAAAACGGGTTATAAATAGTAGAAAATCCAAGCTATTTTTTACCACCTAAAGATATGAGAAAATCATCAATGGTCGTGGTAGGAAGAACAACACGAACTTTCACCACTTGGATCTGATCTACCAATATACATAGTCTTTTTCATAGAAATAGAATGGCAAAGAACAACAATGTCAATAAACAGGTGATCCGAAAACGAATGTATACATTTTATATAAGATACGTAAAAAATGACTTAGATTCATAAAATATGACTATATATGGCAAAAAAAATTCATAAACTATGTTCCATACTGTTTTCTTCGACGATAAACGAATAAATGTAGCAAAATTTGGTTTTAGAGAAATTTGTGGCAATATCTTATTTACCTGTGAAAAGTGTGATTACTTGGATTGTTTCTTTTTGTCACATCACAATTACTTAGAGCACAAGACACCATGGCTCCACGATACCTTTATTTTAAATTCTTATTAAAATTAACAAATATTTTAAACAAACTGTGATTGTTCATTTGCTAGGCGGGACGCTAGGGGCTCTTACTGTAAAAAATCCCTGAGTTAATAATAGTTTACGCTTGGTCATGCTACAGAGTTATTCTTTCCAGCACGACCTTCGTAACTCTATGATCCTTATAATAGGAAATTCTTAAATAGGTGTAAAAAATAGTAATATTCTAAAATAGCTATTTTATGCGGTTTTGAAATGCAAGAATAACACGGAAGTTTACGTGGTCGTGTTAGGAAGCATTCATTTCAGCACGACCAGTGTATCTCTTAGATCTAGTAGGTAAAAATTTTCAAAACAGGGGTAATAAATAGTAGAAAATCCAAGCTATTTTTTACCACCTAAAGATATGAGAAAATCATCAATGGTCGTGGTAGGAAGAACAACACGAACTTTCACCACTTGGATCTGATCTACCAATATACATAGTATTTTTCATAGAAATAGAATGTCAAAGAACAACAATGTCAATAAACAGGTGATCCGAAAACGAATGTATACATTTTATATAAGATACGTAAAAAATGACTTAGATTCATAAAATATGACTATATATGGCAAAAAAAAATCATAAACTATGTTCCATACTGTTTTCTTCGACGATAAACGAATAAATGTAGCAAAATTTGGTTTTAGAGAAATTTGTGGCAATATCTTATTTACCTGTGAAAAGTGTGATTACTTGGATTGTTTCTTTTTGTCACATCACAATTACTTAGAGCACAAGACACCATGGCTCCACGATACCTTTATTTTAAATTCTTATTAAAATTAACAAATATTTTAAACAAACTGTGATTGTTCATTTGCTAGGCGGGACGCTAGGGGCTCTTACTTTAAAAAATCCCTGAGTTAATAATAGTTTACGCTTGGTCATGCTACAGAGTTATTCTTTCCAGCACGACCTTCGTAACTCTATGATCCTTATAATAGGAAATTCTTAAATAGGTGTAAAAAATAGTAATATTCTAAAATAGCTATTTTATGCGGTTTTGAAATGCAAGAATAACACGGAAGTCTACGTGGTCGTGTTAGGAAGCATTCATTTCATCACGACCAGTGTATCTCTTAGATCTAGTAGGTAAAAATTTTCAAAACAGGGGTAATAAATAGTAGAAAATCCAAGCTATTTTTTACCACCTAAAGATATGAGAAAATCATCAATGGTCGTGGTAGGAAGAACAACACGAACTTTCACCACTTGGATCTGATCTACCAATATACATAGTATTTTTCATAGAAATAGAATGTCAAAGAACAACAATGTCAATAAACAGGTGATCCGAAAACGAATGTATACATTTTATATAAGATACGTAAAAAATGACTTAGATTCATAAAATATGACTATATATGGCAAAAAAAATTCATAAACTATGTTCCATACTGTTTTCTTCGACGATAAACGAATAAATGTAGCCAAATTTGGTTTTAGAGAAATTTGTGGCAATATCTTATTTACCTGTGAAAAGTGTGATTACTTGGATTGTTTCTTTTTGTCACATCACAATTACTTAGAGCACAAGACACCATGGCTCCACGATACCTTTATTTTAAATTCTTATTAAAATTAACAAATATTTTAAACAAACTGTGATTGTTCATTTGCTAGGCGGGACGCTAGGGGCTCTTACTGTAAAAAATCCCTGAGTTAATAATAGTTTACGCTTGGTCATGCTACAGAGTTATTCTTTCCAGCACGACCTTCGTAACTCTATGATCCTTATAATAGGAAATTCTTAAATAGGTGTAAAAAATAGTAATATTCTAAAATAGCTATTTTATGCGGTTTTGAAATGCAAGAATAACACGGAAGTCTACGTGGTCGTGTTAGGAAGCATTCATTTCAGCACGACCAGTGTATCTCTTAGATCTAGTAGGTAAAAATTTTCAAAACAGGGGTAATAAATAGTAGAAAATCCAAGCTATTTTTTACCACCTAAAGATATGAGAAAATCATCAATGGTCGTGGTAGGAAGAACAACACGAACTTTCACCACTTGGATCTGATCTACCAATATACATAGTATTTTTCATAGAAATAGAATGTCAAAGAACAACAATGTCAATAAACAGGTGATCCGAAAACGAATGTATACATTTTATATAAGATACGTAAAAAATGACTTAGATTCATAAAATATGACTATATATGGCAAAAAAAATTCATAAACTATGTTCCATACTGTTTTCTTCGACGATAAACGAATAAATGTAGCAAAATTTGGTTTTAGAGAAATTTGTGGCAATATCTTATTTACCTGTGAAAAGTGTGATTACTTGGATTGTTTCTTTTTGTCACATCACAATTACTTAGAGCACAAGACACCATGGCTCCACGATACCTTTATTTTAAATTCTTATTAAAATTAACAAATATTTTAAACAAACTGTGATTGTTCATTTGCTAGGCGGGACGCTAGGGGCTCTTACTGTAAAAAATCCCTGAGTTAATAATAGTTTACGCTTGGTCATGCTACAGAGTTATTCTTTCCAGCACGACCTTCGTAACTCTATGATCCTTATAATAGGAAATTCTTAAATAGGTGTAAAAAATAGTAATATTCTAAAATAGCTATTTTATGCGGTTTTGAAATGCAAGAATAACACGGAAGTCTACGTGGTCGTGTTAGGAAGCATTCATTTCAGCACGACCAGTGTATCTCTTAGATCTAGTAGGTAAAAATTTTCAAAACAGGGGTAATAAATAGTAGAAAATCCAAGCTATTTTTTACCACCTAAAGATATGAGAAAATCATCAATGGTCGTGGTAGGAAGAACAACACGAACTTTCACCACTTGGATCTGATCTACCAATATACATAGTATTTTTCATAGAAATAGAATGTCAAAGAACAACAATGTCAATAAACAGGTGATCCGAAAACGAATGTATACATTTTATATAAGATACGTAAAAAATGACTTAGATTCATAAAATATGACTATATATGGCAAAAAAAATTCATAAACTATGTTCCATACTGTTTTCTTCGACGATAAACGAATAAATGTAGCAAAATTTGGTTTTAGAGAAATTTGTGGCAATATCTTATTTACCTGTGAAAAGTGTGATTACTTGGATTGTTTCTTTTTGTCACATCACAATTACTTAGAGCACAAGACACCATGGCTCCACGATACCTTTATTTTAAATTCTTATTAAAATTAACAAATATTTTAAACAAACTGTGATTGTTCATTTGCTAGGCGGGACGCTAGGGGCTCTTACTGTAAAAAATCCCTGAGTTAATAATAGTTTACGCTTGGTCATGCTACAGAGTTATTCTTTCCAGCACGACCTTCGTAACTCTATGATCCTTATAATAGGAAATTCTTAAATAGGTGTAAAAAATAGTAATATTCTAAAATAGCTATTTTATGCGGTTTTGAAATGCAAGAATAACACGGAAGTCTACGTGGTCGTGTTAGGAAGCATTCATTTCAGCACGACCAGTGTATCTCTTAGATCTAGTAGGTAAAAATTTTCAAAACAGGGGTAATAAATAGTAGAAAATCCAAGCTATTTTTTACCACCTAAAGATATGAGAAAATCATCAATGGTCGTGGTAGGAAGAACAACACGAACTTTCACCACTTGGATCTGATCTACCAATATACATAGTATTTTTCATAGAAATAGAATGTCAAAGAACAACAATGTCAATAAACAGGTGATCCGAAAACGAATGTATACATTTTATATAAGATACGTAAAAAATGACTTAGATTCATAAAATATGACTATATATGGCAAAAAAAATTCATAAACTATGTTCCATACTGTTTTCTTCGACGATAAACGAATAAATGTAGCAAAATTTGGTTTTAGAGAAATTTGTGGCAATATCTTATTTACCTGTGAAAAGTGTGATTACTTGGATTGTTTCTTTTTGTCACATCACAATTACTTAGAGCACAAGACACCATGGCTCCACGATACCTTTATTTTAAATTCTTATTAAAATTAACAAATATTTTAAACAAACTGTGATTGTTCATTTGCTAGGCGGGACGCTAGGGGCTCTTACTGTAAAAAAATGTTGGCACATGTCATTTGATCCTTTGTCTCTTTTTTTACATAGACCGTGTCCGTATGATATTAACTTCTCTTTTCCACGCTTTGTTGGTCTTCTTGAGCGCAGCGAAAATTTTTCTATGTCTATAGTATATTTATCCATAACAAGGAAAGGCCTATGGTACAAACGTAGTTTTGTGATAACTAAAACTAGTTTTATATTTTTCAGAATATTATTAAACATTTATTTCGTTGTAATTATTTTTTCTTGATTGGTGGCGCTAGTGGAGGCTGCACAGGCATTTAAGTACAATGCAATTAATTTAACAATGTACATTAAAAATTAAAGTGACCAACTTAGTCATGATAAATTTAGTCATGGTAAAATACGTCCCTTGCGGTACAAAACGACGTATTTTAATCTGTAAAAGACATGTCCCATCGCGCCTACGTCATTTGCCCCACCATTCTCAAAAAATGAAAGTCTATCGCGTCTTAATCAAAGTAGTATGTCAGAGTAGGTATTTTAATCTAGAATCAGATTGATAATTATTTCCTGCATTAAAAAGTGGGATTTTTAAGTTAAAACGGTTTTAAATCACAATTTTTTATCATTAGAGTACTATTTATTTACATTTTTTCACAAAATACTTCAGAAAACAACTTAATGTTTTTGTAATTGTTTTTCTAAATATAAAACAATTCTTGATACCTAAATAAAATGTAATAAGCATTTTTTAATTATGAAAGTAATTAAATAAAATGAAACTGGGGCAACGCTGGGACATCTCCTTTAATTTTTGCCATGTATTCTCGAATGAAGTGCGGATCACTGTCTATTGTAAATTGAATTGTTGTGCGTACTTATATACAGAGTGCATTTGTAACCACTCTCCAGATTTTAAGGATGTATTCAGTCCATGAATTTGAAAAACTTTCTCTAAGAAACATAGGGTCAAATATTTAAAAAATGACCTTTCATACAAATCAAAGAGATCACGTGATCAGTTTAGAATCGGATGACCAAAATTTTTTGGCATATTTCGACATATGTTTCATGGAGAAAGTTGTTCAGTTTCATTTCATGGACTAAACACATCCTTACAGCCTAGGAAGTAGTGGCAAAAGGTCAAAATTTTTCATTAGATGAATTCACTTGGCACATATTTAGCTTAGGTAAAACTGAGCTGATTTAGCCCGGTAGCCATCCTCCCCCCCTTGGCAGGTAGTGGGGGGTGATATTCAAAGTTTCACGCCGCCACACTTCAGAAAAAAAAACATATCTCCTTCAATATACCTATCACCTCGAGTGTGGTATCATTTTATGATAAATTAGGGATAGGGGATTCATTTTTGAGACATGAAACATTTCATGGACAGTTTCATAGAAAAAAGGTAAAATATTAACGATAGTATCAAAATCTCTTTGCTATTTTTTTTATTTAAGAGTCGGTATCTTCGAAAATACTAATTTTGTGCAAAGAAAAAAAATATTGTATTAAAGCAAATTTATTCAGCTTTTCAAAAATATATACTTTATATATAGGTATCGTACAATGTCTATCTGAAAAAAAAATCGAACATGGTATGCGACGGTGTTTCCCAACGTTTCCAAGAGCTTGTATTAGATGTTTTATTTCATGCAAAATGTATAGAACACAAACTTAACTCTGTAGCAAGCATAAAGAAATTCATTTTTGAGTCATTTAATGTTACAGACATTGAAAAAAACCATATATTGCTAAAAGTATCAAAAATTGTTTTGCTATTATTTTTATTCAACAGTCAGTATCTTTGAAAATACTAATTTTGTGCAGAGAAAAAAAAATAAACTTAAAGTATACTTATTCAGCTTTAAAAATATGTATACTTTATAAATAGTTATCTTACAATGTCTCTCTGAAAAAAATCGAACACAGTACCTATGTGACAGTGTTGCCAAGAATTTCCAACTGCAAATATAAGTTGGTTTTTTCATACAAAATGTATAGAATACAAACTTAACTTTGGTATATTTTGTCGCTTATGTTCTTACGGTCTTACAATCTCTCTCAACTATCCTACGGTCTAATACATACTTAGATCTTTTTGTAGAAGTCATAACTACTATAGAAAAAATTAGACATACTTGTTCTCAGTACGAGCAAGTCATAAAACGACGACGCGACGTGGCGTCAAAAGATAAGATCTCAAAACAACCAAGGTAGGAAAATATTCTACCACATTAAGACTAAAAGTGCAAACAATGTTTATATTATAATTATTAGGTACCCCAAGGACTTAAGCATATAAATATATCGTAAAAATGAAACTATTGTTGCATTAAGTATTTTTATACACTTGTGAGCTGAAAAAAATGATTAACAGGCCTATTTTCATACAAACGAGGTAACTTTAAAGCTTTGGTTCTCCGCTCAGGATTAAACGAGATGTTATCTGATGATGGCAGTTTAAAGAATGGATGGCGCAGACTTATAATGCTGAAGAAATCGAACGGATTAGATAAGTCATTTAGCTCAGGGTTGAACTTAAAAAAATAACAAGCGAAAATTTTAAAGTATGGAAAATGTAACACTCAACACTCTAGACGGTCTCTGGTGTAAACGATTCTTCTGATCCGTTGGGTTTCTTTAGCGATCTGTGCCTTCTCCATTCATTGTTTAAATTGCTATCATCACATAATACCCCGTTTAATCTTAGGCGGAGAACCAAAGCTTCGATGTGTAAAAATACACAATGCAACAGTAGTTTTATCTTTACGATATATTTGTATGCCTAGGTTCTTAGGGTACCTACCTTTTATGATTTAAACACTTTTTGCACTGTAAACTTAATATGGTAGGATAGGACGTTTTCCTACCTGATCGTTTTGAGCTGATCTTTTGACGCCACGTCGCGTCGACGTTTTGTGACTTCCTCATTCTGAGATCAAGTCTGTCTATTTTTTTCAATTGTCGTTATGACTTCCACAAAAAGATTTAAGTTTAATTAGACTGTACGATAGCTGAGAGAGACTATAAGACCGTAAAACATAAACGTCAATTGGCCGCAAAGTTAATTTTGTACTCAATACAATTTGCATGAAAAACCAACTTAACTTGAAATTAAAGACGTTTGGAAACACCTTCGCATACCATGTTCGATTTTTGTCAGATAGATATTGTATGATAACTATATATAAGTTTGTATGTATTTAAAGCTGAATAAATGTACTTTAAGATAGTATTTTTTTTCCTTTGCTTAAAATTTGAATTTTCCAAGATACCAACTGTTGAATAAAAAAATAGCAAACTGATTTTGATAATGTCGTCAATATAGTAAAATATATCACTTTTTTTCTATGAAACTGTACATTAAATGTCTCAGAAATGGCTTCCTCATCCTTGATTTATCACAATATGATACCACACTCAAGTGGTAGGTATATTGAAGGAGATATGATTTTTTTTCTGAAGTGCGGCGGCGCGAAACTTTGATTGCCACCCCCCCTTACCTGCCAAGGGGGGGCGGATGGCTACCGGGCTAAATCAGATCAGTTTTACCTAAGCTACATATGTGCCAAGTGAATTCATCTAATGACAAATTTTGATCTCGCCATACATGAGTGCCACTACTGACTGGGCTATTAAAATTAGGAAAGTGGTTACAAATGCACCTTGTATAACTGATATAATAATTATATAACTGATGAATAATTTTATATTAGTATTACAATTTATTGACGTATTTACTTGATCTAAAACTTGGATGGATAGCCCCGAAAACATTTGCTACCTGAAACATAATAAATATAAAAAACATAATCTTAAAAAAAACACACCTCTAATAGTCTAGTGGTTCACCCACAAGTGTAAGACACAGAGTCCCGGGTTCGATGCCCAGGGATGGGGACACAATTTATGCTATTTAAGGTAGTAGGGCTTATTTCAAGTCCACCTGGCTAGCTTGCTACCGTTAAGTCTGACGCCATAACAACAATTTTAAAATAGTTGTGTTCGGGCAGTTAGAGGTAAGAAAACCAGTTCCTCAATGGTGGGGATTCCAGGTGTAGTGCGCTTACACTTTCGGCTTTATCGTCACTAAAGTTATGTGAGATGAAGGCCAAGCACTATCTCGTTATGAATTAAAAAAAAACAATAGGCAGTATGTGTAGGACGACCTCCGTGGTCGAGTGGTTTGCACGCCAGTTTTCAAGGCGTCACCATCTCTTGAGGTCCCGGGTTCGATCCCCGGCTGGGTCAATGTAGAAAATGAACTTTTCAATATTGTCTCAGGTCTGGGTGTGTGTCATTGTCATACCACCGTTGTTTCTGATTTCCATAACACAAGTGCTATAGCTACTTACTTTGGAATTGGAGCAATGTATGTGATGTTGTCAAATATTATTATTATTATTATATTATGTATTTCTAAATACTTACAACGCATAAGATGAACAGTAATACCAAACCCATTTTTAATTTGAGTTTTAAATTTTTTACTAAACTTGCATGTTTCGTAGTCGTTTTATAATTTAGATTGATAAACTGAATTGTTTGATAAAAGCTTATCTAATCGATTCGTTTTAAGATTACACCTATACCTATGGGGTTAATTAATAGTTAATTTTCTGCGTGAAATAAGAAAATTTGATAAACCAGCACTCCAATTATCTATCAAATGGAAACACATTTTTTCAAAATTATGTTTTTTTTCGAGGCAACTTTTTTTTAAACAGGTAGGTATTTATACTTACACTACACTTTTTTGCTTAGAGTAAGACGGGCTTCTAAAGCCTTTTGTTGCTCGAAGCTTTTTTGTGTAATCTGAAAACCCAGACATGGTATTCCCGAGTACCTGCCTATTTGGCTAGTGCGTTACTTGATTATATGTGTTAAAATAAAATTAACTTGCAACTTTTTCTTCCACGGATTGAGCATCCCACTTCTGAGTTTTTACGAAATAAAAATTCAACCATACGAGTGAACAGTTATTTATTTCTTATAACTTATTCTAACAATATAATTTACTATGTGACTGGATATTCATACTTTACTTTACTGTACCATCTAATAAGTAGCATAGCAACTTCTATTTTTAGATATCTTTATAATTCGACAACTGGAGCGCAACTGACTGCTCGGAGTGCTCGGCCACCGGCTGGCTTCCCACCAAAGTTCTCCCCACTACATCGATAATAGTAATTTGGCACCACTTTCCTTGCTTCTGATTGGCCGATTCATCGACCTATCACAACCGAGGCAATATTGACAGAGCAATATAAAAAATATAATAACAATTCGAAAAAAAAATGCGTGGTGTTATTTATATAAAATGTTGTTATTTATCAAATCATGACAAGAGAGTGAAACGAGTGAACGTGAGCAAGTGTAACAGATTGCATAAAAAAATTAAATACTGAAGCACAAAACGCAATAAAAACAAAACTAGGTAAGTACTTACAAAGTACAAACAAAGAGTTTTTAACAAAATTAACGCATAGAAACGTTACCAGCAGATTTTTCACTGATGAAAAACCAAAAGAACTGTCTTATCTCAAAACCAAAAGAACTGTCTCTAAAGCACAAAATAAGCCTGATCTGTGTAACAAATCTGTGTATATCAACGATCTCAGAATCTACTGAGATCGTTGGTGTATATCATTGTGTTCTAATTTTATAGTTTACTAGCGGCCGCCGCCCGCGGTTTCACCCACGTGGTTCCCGTTCCCGTAAAAATATCGGGATAAAAAGTATTCTATGTTTTAATTTAGGCTATCTACTATCTGTGTATACATAATAATATCAACTTCCTGTTAGTAATAGCCACTAGTCGTTAAATATACCTAAATTAAAAGCCTGTTTATTTCGAATTCAGAAAAAAGTTGCCATAAAAAGAAAACTAATTTTGAATAAGTAGGTATGTTTCCATTTGAAAGATAATTCGGAGTGCTGTTGTTTGCATTTTTCACATTTTCTTATTTCACGCAGAAGATGTACTATGAATTAATCCCATAAAAAACGAATCGATTAGATAAGATTTTATCAGACAATTAAGTTTATCGTTTGTCATTTTACTCCGACTACGAAACATGCAAGTTTAGTTGATTTTTTAAAGATGGGTTTGGTATTACTGTTAATTTTATGCCTTGTAAGTAAGCATTTAGAAATAAATGCTGCCAATTGTTTTTTTTATCCACAACGGGATAGTGCTTGGCCTTCACCTCACCTAATGTTAAGTGACGATAAAGCTGACGGTGTGAGCGCACTACACCCGGAATCCCTACCACTGAGGAACTGCTTATCTTACCTCTAACTGCCGGAACTAAAATTGTTGTTATGGTGTCAGACCACTGAATAGATGTGTTTTTTTATAAGATTATGCTGTTTTTATAATAGTTATGTTTCAGGTACCGAATGTTTTTGGGACTATCGAGCCAATTATTACATCAAGTACGTCAATACAATTTAAACCTAACCCAGTGTAGGTCCATTGTTTGCGGAGACACAGTCAAAAATAGGCATTTTTCGCGAAATAAAAGGGTTTTCGTTTCGTTTGGAAGCGTTTTTTTTTTTATTTTTTGGTCACATTCCTATATAGTTAATTTAATTTTCTACAATCTGAGCCTAACCCGAGTAGTAAACGTTTTTTGGTTGCACATACATAGTCAAAACTGGGCCTTTTACGAAATACTTAAATGAAGGAATCCCATCTTTATTTAAATATTAACAACTGCCGATCCATTACCCTAAATCCAATATTGTCGAAAATATTTGAGAAATATATGTTTGATGTAATATATAATTTCATCAATAATCGAGGTTTATTAAAGAACTAAAGAGCCGTGTATGTGCCGGGAGCCGTGTATGTGCCGGCCTAGAATAGCACTACCCCCTATCATCCCGTGGGTGTCGTAAAAGGCGACTAAGGGGATGTAGCGGCATCTATCGTACCGCCGCACATACCTACACATGGTTGCAACGAGATTCATCACCATGTGACTAGATGGCGCTAGTGTCGAATAAACACAAAAGATTAGTAAGGAATAGCACCTCGTAGTATGGAGCATATATGGAGAAACCTACACCTCGCTATCGGAGTTTTCTCAGCCACCAAACTATATATACAACTTCCAACCATCATCGGTTGGACCGCGGTCCCCGGGCTAATACCACCCAGCCCGGAGGAAGATCTTCCACTTTGGCCTTCCTACTAGTGGCATACCCATACCATACCTCTCCATACTACCATCATCATTTCCTACACTGGTGACCTCGACGCTCCCACACTGGTGACCCCCGACGGAGCACATCAAGCACCTTCAGCAACGCAGCGCAGCCATCACTCCTCATACCTTATCCAGCATCCGCAGCAGTCACACCGCAAGCAGAAGCACAGCAGCCAGCAGCCTTCAAGGTTCCATCGCAGCATCATGACGACGCTTCCTGGATCTTCGGCAACTCTCGACGGCATTCCTACTAGTGGCTAACCCTTCCATACCATACCATACTCATTCCTACAGGAGCATAGCCTTCAAGAGACGGGCAGCAGCGTCTCCAAAAAACCTTGGCCTACTGCGATCGCCAACCCGCCTGCCAAGCGTGGCGATTATGGCAAACCCCCCCCCCCCCCCCCCTCATGCATAATGGATCAAAAAATTGGCCCCCAGTCCCCGGCAGCCCCGCTATTCCTAGCTACGGTAGCGGCTACGGTAACGGCGGGGCAGGGGGTGCTAAGAATCCCCGGGTGCGGCTCGGCTACCAAAAACGACGACTACTGCACCTGGCAACCTATAACACGCGCACACTAAGGACCGACGCGAAGTTAACCGAGTTGGAAGAAGTTATCAGCAAGGTACACTGGGACATTATCGGCTTATCTGAAGTCCGAAGAGCGGGAGAGGACTCGATAATCCTCAACTCCGGTAACTTGCTTTACTACCGGGAGGGCGACCAACAGTCCCAAGGTGGTATCGGGTTCATCGTCCACAAGTCCCTTGTCAACAACGTGACTACCATCGGAAGTGTGTCGACCAGGGTGGCGTACCTTATACTCAGAATATCCAAACGGTGTTCGCTGAATGTTATACAGGTTTACGCACCGACCTCGACACACCAAGATGACGAAGTGGAGGCTATGTATGAGGAGATCTCTAAAGCCATGCATAGCTTCAAAACCCACTACACTGTTGTGATGGGGGACTTCAATGCTAAGTTGGGGAAACGATGCGGTGATGAGCTGAGAGTGGGGCAATTTGGAGTTGGGCAACGGAATGACAGAGGCCAGATGCTGGCTGACTTTATGGAGAAGGAGAACCTCTTTATGATGAACTCCTTCTTCAGAAAGCCGGAATGCCGGAAGTGGACCTGGGTCAGTCCGGACGGTAAAGTCAGAAATGAAATAGATTTTATCATGTCGACGAAAAAGCAAATATTCAATGATGTCACTGTGATCAACGCTGTTAAGACGGGGAGCGATCACCGATTGGTACGTGGCACATTGAATATCAACCCAAAGCTGGAAAGATCTCGACTGATAAAATCAACAATTCGACCATTGCCGGCCCATATTCAAAACCCCGAGAGCTTTCAACTCGAACTCCAAAACCGCTTCGAAGCCCTTGAGAACAGCATAGATGTGGACGATCTAAACAACATGGTGGTGGATGCTGTCCGTACGGTAGGGTCCAAGCTCTTTAAGACCCGCCGTCCCAAGATAAAGAAACTCTCCGACCACACACTCCTACTCATGGATCAGAGACGTGAAATGAGGCTCCAGAGTTCAGTAGATGCTAATCGTTATCGGCAGCTTAATAGACAGATATCTAAGTCTTTGACGAGCGACCTTCGCCAATTTAATACGAATCGTATTAAAGAGGCCATCGAGCGGAATAAAGGCTCCAAAGTGTTCGCGAGAGATCTGTCTATTGGGCAAAGCCAGATGACGAAGCTGAAAACTGACGACGGACGCATCATTTCATCAAAGCCTGAAATCCTGAGGGAGATCGAGAGCTTCTATGGGCAGTTATATTCCACGCAGAGACCTGTTGAAAGCAAGGCTAAAGACCCCAGAGCCAAGCTTACCCGACACTATACCGAAGATATCCCGGACGTCAGCCTGTGCGAGATTAGTATGGCTCTCAAACAGCTGAAAAACAACAAGGCGGCGGGTGACGATGGAATCACTACAGAACTTCTGAGAGCGGGCGGTAAGCCGATACTCAAAGTCCTCCAGAAGCTCTTTAATTCCGTCATCGTCCAGGGCAGAACGCCAAAGACATGGAACATAAGTGAGGTGATCTTGTTCTTTAAAAAGGGTGACAAGTCCCTCTTAAAGAACTATAGACCCATCTCGCTTCTGAGTCATGTCTATAAGTTGTTTTCGAGAGTCCTTACGAATCGTCTCGCTCGCAAGTTCGACGACTTCCAACCTCCCGAACAAGCCGGGTTCCGAAAAGGCTTTAGCACCATAGACCACATCCATACGCTGCGGCAGGTTATACAGAAGACTGAGGAGTATAATGAGCCACTTTGCTTGGCGTTCGTGGACTATGAGAAAGCCTTTGATTCGATTGAAACCTGGGCGGTGCTGCAGTCTCTCCAAAGGTGCCAAGTGGACTATAGGTATATCGAGGCGTTGAGGTACTTATACCAAAATGCCACCATGACGATCCGAGTACAGAACCAGAACACAAATCCTATCCAACTGCAGCGTGGTGTGAGACAGGGAGACGTTATTTCTCCGAAACTGTTCACAGCTGCGTTGGAGGACATCTTTAAGCTCTTGGACTGGAAAGGACTCGGCATCAACATTAATGGCCAGTACCTAACACACCTTCGTTTTGCCGATGATATAGTCCTTATGGCTGAGACCATGGAAGACCTGAACACAATGCTCGAAGATCTCCGTAGTGCTTCCCAAAGAGTGGGTCTTAGGATGAACATGGATAAGACGAAAATTATGTCAAATGCCCATGTTGTACCCTCTCCAGTTCATGTTGGGAACACTACACTTGAAGTTGTTGACCATTACGTATACCTAGGACAGGCAGTCCAGTTAGGTAGGTCCAACTTCGAGAAAGAGATCTCTCGTCGAATCCAACTCGGGTGGGCAGCATTCGGGAAGCTTCGAAAAATCTTTGCGTCCGACTTACCTCAGTGTCTCAAGACGAAAGTCTATGAACAGTGTGTGTTGCCAGTGATGACCTACGGCAGTGAAACGTGGCCGCTAACTATGGGTCTCATAAGGAGGCTCAAGGTCACTCAGCGTGCAATGGAGAGAGCCATGCTCGGCGTTTCCCTACGTGATCAAATCAGAAACGAGGAGATCCGCAGGAGAACTAAAGTAACCGACATCGCTCGAAGGATTGCTCAGCTGAAGTGGCAATGGGCGGGACACATAGCGAGAAGAACCGATGGCCGTTGGGGCAGAAAGGTTCTGGAATGGCGACCGCGCACCGGACGACGCTCCGTGGGTAGGCCCCCGACAAGGTGGACCGACGATCTGGTGGAGGTCGCGGAAAGCCAGTGGATGCAGGCAGCGCAGGACCGATCGTTGTGGAGATCCTTAGGGGAGGCCTATACCCAGCAGTGGGTGTCGTGTGGCTGATATGATGATGATGATGATGATTAAAGAACTAACTGTATGGGTTTAGGAAAAAGAGCTCCACTTACTGGTAGAAACACTTTACTGTCAAAAATCACTAAAAGCTTAGATAAAAAAATACCCGTAGCAGCTTTATTTCTGGACATGAGCAAACAACACCTTGTTCAACATATTCTGTTAAAGAAGCTAAACAGTTATGGCCTTAGAGGAATTGTCAGAAACAGAAAACAGTATGTCGTTAGTTTAAAAAACTTCTAACGGTTATTTAAATACCAATAGCTCACATTACACCGACATAAATGTAGGAGTGCCACAGGGAAGTGTACTCGGTCCCCTAATGTTTCTACTCTATATAAACAATTTACCTGATGCATGAAAGCATGATTGTGTTCTCTTTGCAGATGACACAACAACATCAGTAAAGGGTAAGGATTTATGTGATCTTAATAAGGAAGTAAAGAAATGTGAAAAAAGAAATATTATGTTGCTTACTTCCGTAAAAAAAAATATGCAAGATGCACCACCCGCCCGCAAAAAATGGAAAAAATTTGTGTTGGTTTAAACGCACGATCTAAATTCTGATGATGCTCCGGGTTGGGGCGAAATATGTGTAGTAGAATAGTCTAATTAGTGAAGGTACAAGGTTGCTTGCTAAATGCAGGTATTGTTGCACTGATATTTTGTGGTATGAATGTGTATTTTTTTGCGGGCGGGCGGGCGGTGCATCTTGCATATATTTTTTGCGCGAGTAAGCTTTTCTTTTCTTTTTTCACAATAATATTATTAACATTTAATAATACGGGATGTTACTTATTTACAAAGAAGTTGAAATTACTCAAAAGATAAAGAAAAACAGAAACTTAATTAAATGAATAGATGTACTTATGTTGCCTATATTGTAATTTTCTGAATCCTTTATAAATAAATGATCTCTTGTTCAAACAGAAAAGAGCCAATCAAATGCCAAGATCCTGACGCCCATGCCCAATTGGGTGGAGGATTTACGGTCGAAGATAACTTGTTTATTAGAAGAAAAAGGTCTAACAAACTCTACACCACAGATTGAGAAGCTTGTTTATGGCAAGTATAATATTTTTTTAATAAAAAAGGCTGGTGTACGCAGTGACAAAAACCGCAGGCATGTATGAAAAGATTGATGGATGTGAATGAAGCGAAAGAAGTGTGCAAGGATCGTAGCAGGTGGCGATCCATAGTATCTGCCTATCCCCATGGGAAACAGGCGTGAGTGTATGTATGTATAATATTTTTTTCAACACACTTGCTCGTAAAGTGAGCCCTAATACATCGCTTTTAGTACCATAAACCGAGCTATAACAAAACCGTGCAATAATATATAAAACACTAGTTGGTTATAGAATTATCCCTACTAAGTTAAATAAGTACCTTACTGCAGGCTGCAAGTTTTATGCGAGTCAACAGAGAGCATTCCCAATTTAACCGGGTAATACAGTTATTTTTTTTAGTAACAACAAAGAGGTTTTCTGCCGCTGAAAATTCATAAACATTTTTGGAGTAAATAAACTTGTAAGTCCTTAATTAAGTCAAACAAATATTTATTATTATAAAATTATTCATAATTCACAATATTTTGTTATAAAATATTAAAATATTTGCATATTATCAGTTAAAATTATGATTTTAGAATAGGCTGTATGTTGGCAGTATGCTCACTGACCCCTTTGTTCGCAAAATATTCTTGCATTGCGCGTGTGAAAAAAACAAAAAACCTGCGCGCCTTTTCCCGTCATAATTATCATGTTTTGTTTTTGTCGTATTTGTTGCTGTGTGGTAAATTATTTTGTTTTTTCCTCGCAAATGTGTTGAAAAACGTCGTATGAAACTCGTTAGCTATTGCTTATTGCACACTCGGCTGAGTTACGCCCTCGCCTGCGACTCGGGCTGCAACCCACAGCCTTGTGTGCAATGAGCAACCTAAGCTAACTTGTCGCAAAGATTGGCACCAATATAAGAAAATTTCCCCTGATTAAAATACGGGCAGAGGCATAAGCATTTTATCCAAAGTTCATATATGTCAAATAATAAATATTTTAAGCATAAGCTTTTATGAAAATAGTTTTGAATATCTCAATACAAAAATAAAAATATATATGTTAAATTAAAATAATACAAAAGGAGACTTGTGAGTCAAGGTCAAAATTTTTGTAAAATTTGTATAAAAAATGTAACTCATTAAAACTTTCAAATGCTATATATTTATTTTTGTTTTATAAATTTCAAAAAAATTAGTTACATTATAAATAAAATATTTCAACTAAATCGCCTGTTCGAGGCAAGGTACCCAAAAGACTAGCAGCATTTCCTCTTTGAATGGCCAAGCTTATGCGTTGAGCAAAGAAATTGCCACTTCTCCGGTCACCCGTTGCCTCAAACAGGCGAGCAGTTAAGTCCCTTAAAAATAACTTTGCGTTAGGTCCCCAAGGGCCCATCGTTTCTACGGCAAAAGGGAGGAAAAAGTATGTCTCACCCAAAGCCTGGTATTTACGAGTTTTATTTAATTCGGCTGTGATTGCAGCCGCGCATGGCCGGGATGCTGTCGCATCAATATGGGACGGGGCTAAAGTGTCCACACATGTCGCATCCCATACTAGGGTCTTCCCTCTGCTCCAAGGCACAAGCGACATTCCGTCAGGCCTTTTACCATCCGACCGCAACACACCGCTTGGCTCCAAAATGGCAGACACACCAGCAGTCGCTAAAGCTCTGCGAATGGTGTCGTTAATCGAAGCGTGCCTGCTCAAGCGCCCTGCACTCCTCTGGCACGAGAGACCATGATGACCTAGCTCGTTTACCCATTCTCCGCAGCGACACCGATGTGGTTCGTTCGTCTTGATGCCCAGACGGAGGGCTATCGATAGCGTGAGAGTACATTTGTCCAGTAACGTACCGATGTTGGTGGAAGGGTAAGCGTGTAACCAAAGACCTGACTCCCTTTCAGATACTGCCAACAGGCGGGCGCGATCCACTGAATTGTCACACCCCTCCATTAATGCCCGTAACGTGCGCTTGCAGAGGGGCTCGTCCCATTGTCTCTGTGAATGGGGTACTGTTGGGGTATCCTCAGTGCACAGCGACAGCCACTCATCCTTCGCCTCCGAAAGTCCTAGGATCTCAACGGAACCCACTGATGGGTTGAGAACACTACCGCATAATGATCCCGAGGCATGCACGGAAGACAAAAAGGCTGGCAAAGCTATGTCCGAAACTTTTCTTACACCGATTCCTCCATGGCGCGTAGGCAAGGATGCTTGTTGCCAGGCTCTGTCATTTAGTTCACAATTTAAAATCTTAGACAGCGTCTCGTTGATAAGATTATCCAAATTTAACATTTGATCAGGATACCGCCAAAATTGAGAAGCACGGAGGTAGTACGTGAACTTGGGGACAAACAAACAAAACCTAATAATAAAAAGAGCCATGTGAGCGTTTATCTCAAAAAGCCGACAAGACATCTCTCGGAATTTAGTTATTTGCTCTTCTATAAAAAAGGGTATTGATTCGTCGAGAACAGGCGCTCCTAGCAAACGAAGACTAACCTCATCAAGAACCCTAATGCCAGGCGCCAAACACTGAAATTTTGAAATAATGTTTAATTTATCGTTTGCAGAGACAGAGCTTTGTATGTGTAATTCACATTTTCCAAAATTTAATTCTAATCCGATTGATGAGAAGGCGTCAATTAAAAACTTAAAATCTTCGAAAACTGTCTCAGATGTGCCACCCAGTGTGCCATCATCCAAATACCAAATATTAAATTTGGATTTTAATTTTTTAATAATATCATGTATTGCCAAACTAAAAATTGCAGGACCAAGTGGATCACCTTGTTGACAACCTACTGATGAAGAAATTAATTTTTCATTGTAAACCAAATTTGAAGGTGATCCGTAGCATTGCCAAACGTAAGGATAAATGAGCGGTACATGTTTTTTCACTTCTTCTAATATTTTTTTCCTGTCAATTGAATTAAAAGCGTTTTTAATATCGACCTTAAGCAGAACCTCACCCGCAACTGTCGACAAATATGTTCTGGCAGCATGAACCGCCACCTCGCAACCACCCTTGGTACCGAAACCCAACTGGGTTGGTTGGAATAATTGCCCCAAGTCAGGCAGCGCTTTTTGGCAGCACACTTTCGATACCAATCGTCGAAGTGTGTTTCCCATCGCAATTGGCCGTATACCCCCATCCGTTTTCGATAAAGCACACATGCTTGCCCCGTATAAATTTTGTGTGATTTCCGGAGTAACCCTGCCAGATAGCATTAAATTGACTAGTGATACCAAACTAGATATGAGCGCTCTGCCAGCGTCGCCTGTAGTGCCACTTACTAGATCTTTAATATGCTGCGGAGTGAGACCATCAAGACCACCCGCTGAACCACTCCTGAAAGAATGAATAGCAGCCAATACATCCTCCAGCGATGCCTGTATAGCACTGTCCGTTTCTTTAGGCTCCCCCGGTAACTCTAAGTTCGTATCTGGAGTTGGATGCTTTGAGGCCAAAGCGTGATACGTATTCGAATCGTTGGGAGCTGCAGTATCATTAGAAAAGCATAAACGTGCTGCTCCTCTCAAATCACCGTCATTGACCTTTCTTTCAATCTTTCGTATTATAGAAAAGGGCTTCTTTCCATCGGTGACAGTAGCAAAGTTAGGATTATTGTTAAGGCAGTTATTTTTAATTTTTTGCGTTAACGAAACTGATGCGTCACTGTTCTTAGGTGCGTGAAGGGTCGTATAAGAAAAACAAAGGAGTTCCTCCCAACTTGCTTTATCGTTGTTACTTATAACCTTATCTACAACATTTTTCAACCTCTCAGCGACGGTTATTCTTGCACCACGCGGAATCCTTTTAACCAAAGGCAGCCTGGACCTATACCTACCCAGCAATTTCCATAGCGGCTCGTCCTCCCCAGGCGGTTGAGCGTTTAGGAGAGCATTCGCAGTGGCGGCCAGAGTGGAGGGGCCATTACTGCTAGTATTTTTATGGACTTTTCCTGTGTGAATCTTTAAACCTTTCTTTCCTTTGAAAAACCGAGGCTGAGAACATTGACTGCATATCTCGAAAGAAGGTAACGAATGGAATGGTTGAGACATACCTTCTCCCCAATGATTATAAATACAAGTAGTATCATTAACAATTGAAATAACACACTAAAACAAACAAAAATAATCAATTATTACAATTACTACAAATTAAGAAAACAATAAGATCATCTATCGAAAATAATAATTTTTAAAATTACATTAAAAATAATCATTAAATTAATACAAGTACAGTAAATTGGATATAATTATATAGCTAAAAAAAACTTCATAAATAATTTTATAAAAAGACAATTTATAAAAACAACAGAAAACGGAATTTATAAAAAAGCATATTAAAATATACAGTCAAATTGTCAGATAAAAAAGTAGATAAAAAAGTAGGTATCTTGTTTTAAATGTAAACATTCCAAGTTAAGTTTATTTTAAAAAGGACAAAAAAGCGATAATAATTTCAGAACTCTTATGTACCTACAGCTTTCATTATTCGCCGGTAAAACAGGTTAAATAACTAAAAGATTTAAAAACAAAACAAAAACATTAAAACATAAGATTAAAAGAGCCTAGTAAAGTCAATTGGATTGATTTTTCTATTCCTAACTTAATTCATCAAAATTCTAAAAAAAATATATATATACTGTCAAAAAAATATAAGATGTCGATTAATAATAAATAAAAGTATTCTAACTTAATTTTAACATTCATTAAATTTTTCCGTTTTCTGATAAAAAAGTCAATATAATTTTTAATTTTAAAAGTAATTAATATGTCATAAATAAATAAAAAACTAAAAATAAATAACTAAAATCAATTCAAAAATAAAAAAATAAAAATTAAAAGTCTTTGAAGTCTTGTAGGTTCGAACCCCGTCTTCTCCGAGTTTGACTTAGCAAATTTACAAACTCCGCCGACTGGCATCTGTGTTGATGGTTCAAATTTATGAATAGAACTCTGCGTTTGATGTTAGTTCGTAGAAATTGCTGGTGTATCGGAAATTAAAATTTTTGCACCAACCCCAAATTCTCCAGGAAAAAAAAAACACTTTCACTAAAAACACAATCTTTGCATATTCTTGTCGTGATATTAAAAATAACAGCTTGCAGAAAACAGCTCACAAATTGGCGATCTGTTGATTTGCTTGAATCCAGAAAAAAATTGAATTCTCTGCCGCACTGTAAACATTCACTTTTCTTCTTTATTTCTTTGCGGTTATGTTAGATAACATTTACTGAGGCTTTTGGTATGCTAAACTATTGATGGTATAAACAATCACACACTTTTAGCTATTTATACTATTTTTTAAAGATTTTTAACAACGAGGCAGATTCTATACCAAACAGCGCCCTCTACCCAAGTTTATTTTTGACATTTTTTACTAAAAAAATATTTTTATCAAGATTATTAATATAATAATTGAAAAAATACTAGAAATAATCGACTCACCCGTAGCAGGCTCAGACGGTATTTTTTACTGTTATGTGAATATATTTATTAAAATTAAATTTTAGAATCTTAAAAAATATTGGAAACTTCCTTACTGAATATAAAAATAAAGCTCTGACTTAATATTTCAGACGCCGAGAGAAAACAAAATGTAGAGCTGCGCGTAGAAGGTGAATTTAAAAATGAATTTTCATTTTGTGCGAGTTGAAACAAAACGTACGACGTATTCTTATACTAAAAATTTATTGTTTCAGTTTCAGAAAATGGTGAGTTTTTCTTTTTATTTGTCTTGAAATTGATTTTTTTTACCAGCTTTTTTGAAGTCAGTTTAAAATCTAGATTGATGAAGTATTATAATAGGTCTGTTTTCGTTGTTGATTAATATTATATATTTTACTTTTAGGTGCAATGCGAATCAATTATAAATATGAGAAGCAATCTGCAAGTCCAGGTATTTTTTTTGGGAATTAATTAATTGGGTGACTGGAAATAATTAAAGGCGACTGAGTTGATGGGATACTTAATTACTAAACCCGGCAGCGGTTTATTTTTTGGGCGACAAATATAACTAATCGGTCGACTAACTGTGCATTACAAAATATACGTAAAACAGGCGACTAATTAAGTATTTGGGAGACAAATAATTTAAGTTAGCAGTGAAAATTCTAAATGAGTGACAAAAATTATGAGTGGGCAACTATCACGACAGCCCCGTTTCCTAGAATAGATAGATTTTTTGGCATCACTGTCTACTTAGTGGCGTCAATAGGGTGAAAAATACGGCGTTTTGTGAACCAGAGATTTCCTATAGTAGGATTGGTCCTTAGGACCCAAGGATGGATATAAGAAGTGGAGCCACCACGGTTTTTGTAGTAAATTTTTTGAAGTTTTGTCTTTTAGCCCAATCTCGATAGATTTATTAGTTGAGCTGCTAAGCCCAGTTTGATATCATATTCGTATGAATTTAAGGTGTCGAATTCATTTTTGGATTCATATTTGTACGATTCAATTGTTAAACTATTTAAAAAAAAAACAAAAAAAAAATACTCGCTTGATTAAAGAAAAAAATTGCCATTAAATACACAAATTGGAATATTTGAAAAAAAAAATACCTTGAAGGAGCTCTATTATCCTTTTATTTTTAAAATAATAATTAAAGAAAATATTCTTGTTTTGGCTAATTAAAAAAAATAACTACGTTACCGTTGTAAGGAAGTTATTATTTTTATTAAATATTAACATTTTAAATATCAATTCGAAACTTGTTTGTGATAGACTCAAATTGTAGCAAATTTAGTTAGCTTTATAAAAGTATAGAGTAAAGATACCTGAAAAACGCTTCCTTAAGGTAGTTTTTTCGAAAATACAGAAACAAGTGCCAAGTTTTTCCAGCAGTACAGGGTTTCCAACGGTTAAAACTTGGGTAAAACTACTCTCAAGGTACCTAACAACATCTGAAAAAAGTCGTAGTTACATGCTCGCTTGTGATATTTGCCTTTTTTTGTCGATATTGACTGGTATTTTTTGTTTTTCGAATAATTTACTGATATTTTCTAATTTTGCGTTATACTTTTTAAGTTTATTTCAAAACAGTTGCATAAAAGTGTTATAATGTATATATATTTGGAATTTTATGGGTGAGTCCCATCCACCCCGGTGGCTCTGTCCCGGTACCGGGACCGATGGGAAAAAAGTTCCATCTGCCCCGGTGAATATTATTACCTTTCATTTGATACCCATATTGTTATAATAAAAAATAATCGCGACAGTGAAATTTTTTTTTCGCTATTTATTGTTAATAAAGAAATTTGTAAGTTATATTTTTTCAAGGATTCATTCTATAAGCTTTGTTAATGTATTTTTTGTTTGCAAATTAGAACATCAGTTTAATATTTACGGTGATTTAATGTAAAAAAATGTAGTTGAAAATATTGGTTATTGTGTAATGTTTAGGAAACTTCTTAATAAATTGCATTTTTTATACCAGCAATGAATTTTACGTCATTGATTTATCCGAAAATAATACCAAACTTGGCTTAGTATATAAACTTAAGCAGTTATTAACCTCGGACTTCGTTAAGGCAGAATTCCCCCCTCCCCCCCCCCCACCTGCTTGAAAAATCCAGGTGGCTCCACTTCGTAAACCCATCTTAGGAACCCAAGGATCAATCCTACCGAAGGAAATCTTTGGTTCACGGATAGCCGTATTCTTCGTTTTTTTGCCTTCTATGAATGGGGCTAACTGTGCATGTATGCGTGATGAAAAGAAATTCAGGAAATACTTTCGCTTTATACCATTTTAAACTCATTTTCTTTCACCGTCGCGGCACCGCTATCCTGTGAAAACGGTGGCGAACTGTCTAAACCGTCATGATGACCGTCATGAAAATAGCGGCACCACTTTTTGATATTATGGTGTCCAGTACCGCTCTCTAAGAAACCGCCGCCGGCGCCGTATGGTTTACGCTGATGTCGGCGTATGAAATGTATAGGAAAGTTTCCGTAACCTTTTCCGTACAGCATAAAATAGGAGATCAAAGGCCTTAGGGATGGCCTGTGTCCCAGGAGTAAGGGCATTAATAAATGGCTGATGATGATGTACATTTTTTCTGTTTTAATAGCACTTACACCGGCGCCAGATCCAAAATGGTTATATGATTTCAAGAAATTGGTTAAAGATGCCATCTTAAACCAAAAAGGATTATCGCTAGATATTTTGATAAGACAACAAATAGAATGTAAGTAATCTCATAATCTTCGATCTTATGCTAAGTATAATAACTTTTCTCGAATTAAAACGGCAGGCAAAAATGTGGCAACGACTAACAAAACAAAAAGAGATTCGGTGCATTCATGCAGACCAATTGCTAACTTAGCGATCGGTCTGCCGGAATCCAATGCATACACCGTGACTTACGGGCTATATTCGATAGTATATTAAAATAAAAGTGAGAATTCAGCCGAGTGTGTAATGAGCAGAGCTCACGAATTTTATCCAACGTTTTTCAACACATCTTCGAGGAAAAAAGAAAATAATTTACCACACAGTGACAAATACGATATAAAAAGATTAGAAACTTATTAGAATCATTGTTAACATAGAGGAATCAGACAGCTGCAAACCTTACTTTGAAAAACATAAAATCTTAACCTTACCCTGCATCTATATTCTAGAGATATGTAAATTTGTTCGGAAATACCCAAATTTATACAATAAACGAGATGATCAAAACATAAAACATAATCTTAGAAACAGAAATAAATTAATACTTCCTAATTCTTATATGAAACACCATTCGTCCAGCCCGTAGCCATGTCCATAAAAATTTTCAATAAGCTACCCGATTCACTAAAAAATATCAATGATGATAAAAAATTCTCAAATAATTTAAAACAATTACTTTTATTAAGTGTTATTACAGTATGAAGGAATATTTAGAAGATGAAAATATAGAAATATGAATGTTGTAGACAAAAAGTAAACTAAATTAAAACATTAAAATACATAAGTGCAATATAATTTAACAGAAATTAATAAATAAAATAGCTATTCGTTTATTTATTAAAAGGAAGTAGTTTTTATTAATTAAGTAAATAACTCCTATTGCAATGAAACAAACATAATTAACTAATTAAGATATAATTAACTTCATTAAGTATGATTTATATAATAATGTTTAAGTAATAATCAATAAGTGTTTGCTATCTATTACTTATTGTTGTTGTGCCCGACAGGGTCCATAGTGATCTAAAATATTATAATTTAAGAACTACTGTAACACTGTGGAATGCAATAAATGATTTGAGTATTGAGTATTGAAAAATGAAAATTATGGGAAAAGTGCACAGAATATTTTGCGAACAATTTCAAAATTATAATTCTAAGTGATAAAATGCAAATATTTTAGTGAATGCGAATTATACATAATTTGATAATGATAAATGTTTTGACTTGATTTAGGACGCACACATCTATAAAATAAGTTCCAAAAATTTATATGGATTTTCACTACTTTTTTTAATGTACTTAACCATAGCCTTCTATATCTTCCAAGCCATGAAGTGAGCAGAACGGCAACATCGCATGTGGTCAAGCACATAGTATAATATTATTTTAATAATTATTTATTATTTGTTTTTCCTATATTATCTATGTTTAAACTAGTTGTAAATTGTGATGTAAGATTATTTCAATAAAGATTTTATATTTATTATTATTATTTATTTATTAGGACATACGGTTTGAGTCAAATTATTTGAAATTTTCGGGGGTCCTTTAGTACGATGAGCATTTTGATCTAAGCCTCTCCTAGCAATAAATCTTACATCATTGGAAAGGTCTTTAAATTTGAAACACTTTATTGTATCACAATAAACTTCAACTATTAGTACTTTGAGAGTTATAACGCTCCGAACTTGACCAATTTTTTTAACATTAATGACCTAAAACTCCGAAAATACTCATAATTAGTAGAACGTATGTTTGCAGCAAATATTTATCATATAAAAACCTTTCTAATGATATATAATTTATTGCTAGAGGTGGGGTAAATCAACTCCCATAGACAATAAACCACTTTTATACTTTAATAACCTTTAACTCCAAAAGTATAAACAATTGATATAAGGTATATAAACAGCAAATATTTGTCTTTAAAAGACCTTTCTAATGATATATCATTTATTGCTAGAGGGCGTGTTAATCAACTCCCTGCCGAAGAAAATCAACAAAAAAGATGACATCTTTGACAGCCATTTTTTCCTAGTTAACATTGATATTTTTCTCATTGTTTAATATACAAAGCATTCCAATAAAGGAACTAAATTATTTTCATATTTTTAACCTCACACGATTACTAGGAAAAAAAATATCGACCTCTTAAAATTGAAATATTCCCATACATTTAGTATGGAGACTGGCCGACGACATGACCACGAACTGACAGTAACAGACGTTGCCAAACTTATGTTCACGGCTTGCAATTATAGAAGGCTATGACTTAACTAAAAAAATAACTGTATTACCTGGTTATATTAAGAATGCTCTGTTTACTCGCATATAACTTGCAGTAAGATACGTACCTATTTATTTTGTAGGGTTAATTTTATTTCGCACTAGTGTGTAATATGTTACGCACGTGTGTGTTATAGCCCAGTTTATGGCCCTAAAAGCGATTTAATAATAATTAAGGCTCACTTTACGAGCAAGTGTGTTAAAAACTTGTTAAAGTTTGCATTAAAAATAAGATCAGTCCTTTGATACAAAAGTAATTACATTAAGTTTGCACTGAAAATCCAATTTTCAGTACTTAATAATATAATAAATTGAGCTTAATTTTACAGATCATGATAAAAATAACAACGTGATTATTGAGAACGTTGACAGTAAGTTTTTTTTGTGTTATATTTTGTCGCAAAGTTGCGTGTTTATTGGTATTTTATCTATATATATAAAATTCAAAGTCCTGACTGACTGACTGACTGAGATATCAACGCACAGCCCAAACTACCGAACCTAGAGACTTGAAATTTTGCACATAGATACCTTATATAGTGTAGGCAACCACTAAGAAAGGATTTTTGGAAATTCCACCCCTAAAAGGGTAAAATAGGGGATGAAAGTTTGTAGGAAAGTCCGTCAGTTTTGAAGTTAGGATCTTCAAATTTTGTATTTAGGGTGACAATTGAAAATTAATATTTACGTGTGTCAGCGTTTTTGACAATTCTACCCCCGAAGGGGTGAAAAGGGGGATGAAATGTTGTATCTGGAAAGTCCTTTATTTTCAAAGTTAAACTCACTAAATTTATTATTTGGGCTTATGGTTGGAAAGTAAAACAAATAAACAAACACAATATTTCGTATTCTTTTCGAAAATCAACCCCTTAGAATTAAAATGGAATAAATAAAGCTGAAAATCGATATGGATGTCGTTATTGAGGTTTTATGGGATGTTGATTCCAAAAATGACATTTATTCTTGAGTTCGACATGGTGGACATGACTAAACCCCTAAAGGGTTGAAATAGGGGTTGAAATTTTGTATGGAGACATAATGTTCAATAGATATTTCAACTTGAAACTTCGTAAGAGTACTCCAAAAAGCAAATAAGAAAACATATTTATTGTATTTTTTTTAAATCAACTACGTAGGGGGTAAATAGGGTATATAAAGCAAAAAATTTATATGTATGTCGTTTTTGAGGTTTTACTGGATGTTGATTGCGAAAATGGCATTTATTTTAAAGTTCAACATGGTGAACATGACAAAAATTAGGACCATGTCTGTAGTGATGAATCGGGGGTATCAGAGGTTGACAGGCAATGAGTTGGCCCGCCTTCTTACGCTGCTTATACCATACTGCCATTCCTCAGAAGTCATTATTTAGACAGATTGATTGGGAACGGGAACGGGATCCAATTCTGAATATTATATGCTAGCTTCCGCCCGCGACTTCGTCCGCGTGGACATTCGATAAAATCCTCAATAAAAAGTATTCTAAGCTATTTTCACGTGATTAGGCGGGTCCGCACCAAGCGAGCAGCCTCGTGCGAGGCCAGTGCGGTAAACTTCTGCCGCGCGAGGGAACGGGAACGGGAACGGCGTTCCCGTTCCGTTCCGTTTAAGTTAACATGAAAATCGATGTGGATGTCATTCTTGAAGTTTTATGGGATGAGAAATGCGAAAATGACATTTATTTTGAAGTCCAACACAGTGGACATCAGGGAACGGGAACGGGGACGGAAACGGAAACGGAAACGGGAACGAGAACGCGAACGCGAACGCGAAAGCGAACGGGGACGGAAACCGGGAACAGGAACTGGACCAAGCGTGAATGGGAACGGGAAAGGGTAAAGAAACGGGAACGGGATACCTACTACTAATATCTCTGGACCCAATTCTGATTATTGTAATAAACTAGCGTCCGCCCGCGACTTCGTCCGCGTGGATATTAGAGAAAATCCTTAGGGAACCGGCAACCAGGATCCGACCAGCCGTTTTTACGCGATTAGGCGGGTTCCCACCAAGCGAGCAGCCTCGTGCGAGGCCCGCCACACGCGGCAAACGTTTTGCCTCGCGAGGCAGCGCGCTTGGTGGGGACCCGCCGATTGCGTAAAAACGGCTGGTCGGATCCTGGTTGCCGGTTCCCTAAGGATTTTCTCTAATATCCACGCGGACGAAGTCGCGGGCGGACGCTAGTAGAATATACTTTGGAGATTGTGCAAGGGAACTGCATGACCTTGTTCCTCCAGCCCCTTTCCACCATCGGGGTACCAGACGCAGGTTAGCCTATCACCCTTACATTGTAGATACTCCAAGGGTACGTACGTACCAAGCGCTTTGCCAATACATATATGCGAACTTGATCTTTTCAATTCTCAAGCTTACGCGCTTACTAGACATGGCGAAATAAAACACTTTTTAACGGATACTAGCACGGTTTTAATGAAAATACTTTGGTAATTAGTTGGTAATTGATTTGGTTTTTTATTTTCCCGACGTTTTGGCACCTTTGCAGCAGCTGCCGTGGTCACAGAGGACTGAAGCTGCTCGTGAGCCTACCCTCAAGCGATGAATTTTTAAAGACGTTCAGAAATTAATATTTAACATTTATTGACATTAATTTATAGATGTTAATTTCTGAACGTCTTTAAAAAATCATGGCACAAGCAGCTTCAGTCCCCGTGACCACGGCAGCTGCAAAGGTCCCGAAACGTCGTCGTCGGGAATATAAAAAATCAAACCAAATACCTACCAACTAATCACCAAAGTACTTTCAATAAAACCGCGCTAGTATCCGTTAATAAGTGTTTTATTTCATGGTCTCTTCAAGGCAAGAGTGAATAGGCATTTCCTGGGCAAGCATGCCACATCCTGTTTATGATGCAAGATGCTGGTCAAATGCCTGCCCAGTTACTAATAAAAATAAAATTTGACCGAGCGAACACGAAGCGTCTTCGTTTCAGTTATGCTTTCGTATGTCCGGATGTCCGGCCGTTCTCAGGTCGCATTTCTCAACCGATTTTCGTAAAATTTTGTGAGCCGTTTCGATAATTTTCAAAATTTTTATAGATTTAGCTTATCGAAAGTTTTCGAAACAAAAAGTATTTCAGCCATTTCAAAAAATGATCAAACCGCAGTTTAATTCGCTTCTAATATTTCTCTTTTTACGCTTTTTACTGTAGAATGAAATTTTAGTACTTATTTCGAAATTAAAAATTAATTGAAATTTCAGTTAATGATGACGGTAAAGTATACCTTATTTTTTATTTTAGTTTGCACTAATATTAGTACGTTCGTACTATAGGATATGCACTCTACTTACTAAATAGTTAAGTACATAAATATTATTGGTAGTAAGAGAAAGCTACAAAATCGTACAAAACACTAATAATACTAAGTGCTTCGGCAAACCTGTGCTTCAGCGAAGCGAAGCGGGATGCCAGACCCGAAGCAAGGGCGTCCAGAATCGAACGAAAAATCGCCAAAATCACCTGGATGTCCCCCAAAGCTCCATAGATAAACACGCGAGCAGTGCCGCCACGCGTCTGACGCTCCCGCTTCGCAGTCGCTTTGGTCGCGCAGCTTTGGCCGAAGCCTGGCCGCCTACGCAACGCCCGCGCCGCGCCGCGCCGTGCCTAGATTAGTACCTAGAGCCTAGATATGTAACCAAGTAAAATGAACGTTCACGAATGTTCGCAACCGGCCGCACTGTGCGCTAAGTGCCTCGATACATCCAGGCGACTATCTAGTCGGGAGGTTTACAACCAAAACTATGAGACCAAGGCGACTATCCCAGCGACTCACCCACCAGTGCCGAGTGCGGTCACCAAGTAACCTGGATATATCTAGGCACCGATCTAAAGCACCTGTCGTTGCGTTCGCAGCCTAAGGTTATTATGTTTATATTTTGTTATTTTTTTTCTCACTAGGGGAAGCCGTAATCACGTGGAAGAAAAAGCCAATAAAAGTTTAGGATAACCGAGGAAAATGGGTACTTACACTGATTATTAAAATAAACCTCTTGGTGACATACGTTGAATGTTTTTGATTTCAATCCCATGAACAAAAGAAAAAAAAACTTAACTGACGTATGTTTTGTAGCACAGAATAGATATAAGTATGAGCTCGTAGTCCCTCCAGTTTCGTCCCACCGGTCCACTAGCTATTTGGGCTCGCGGCACAGAATATATAATAGTACTAACGTCTCGCGGTCCCACTACTAAATAATAATAATAATAATAAAAAAAAAAACTAAGTCCCACTGATACCAAAAAATCTTATTATTGGCTAGGTCCCACCGTCTCCAGAGACGCTTATTGGACATTGTAAAAAAAATCTGCTATTTCATACATTTTGATTTTTTCGTTACAAATATTTGTGTGAAACAGCTTTTTTTTCGCGATTTTAGAGTTAGTCCCTTAAAAGTTGTTCAGTTTGATGGTCCCATTCAGCAAGAGGGGTTTTTTTGTAACACGTTGTATACACCGTCATTTTGTAGTCGTTTTAATTAAATTAAGGGTGTGTTGTACCAATGAAACTAAACATTTTTGCCCAAGAAACATGGGTCAAAAAATGACAAAAAATTTTGGTCCTCCCATACTAACTAGACAGCTAAAACATTGTATTTGTATGGGAAAGTCCAAAATTTTTGTCGTTTTTCGACCCATGTTTCTTTGGAAAAAATTATTATTTTCATTAGTAGAGCACTCCCTTAAGTTAATTAAAATGACTACAAAATGACGGTGTATAGCTAGTTGGATCCGACTGACTGCACTTTATTATTTAGATACCTAACTTATGTGAGTGCGTAGAAAACCGAGAAGCTTTTCTGTAAACTAATTTTTTTGTGTAAGTATAGTACATTCCTAGGCTTCCCGCTTACAGCGAAAACTTTGCATCAAATATTCACTTCGCACCACTTTGTAGTGTCCAACAATACGGTGGACCCCACTTAAAAGGGGGGTGAACCCCCCACTGCTTTGGCTATTCTCGCCGCTTCAAATTACGGGAAAGATTACAGCAATCTGGGGAGCGGTGCGGTTTATTTAATTCTTTCGACAGTTTCGCGGAACGAACTCTACGGAGTTTTTTTTACAAAACTTTATGGTTCTGTTGTAGCTGTGATATGCAGTTTAGGGATTTTAGGTGATTATGTCGGTCATTTATTAGCAACTTTCATAAGTTTTTACTACGATACTCATCTACTCGTAGGTACTAATGAAGCATAGACTTAGAAAAATTTTCACTAATGTAATGAAAGAAAGGAAATTCTAATCTTTTTCTATCTTTAAAAAAGCAAACAGACGCACAGAAGAGAAAGATTCTACAAGTGAAAGAGCACTTTAGGATAGTATTTTCGGCAGTTTTCATTTTGCATGAAGCAATAATTAGTTTAAAAAAACCTGTTAAATCTTATCCTTAAAGTAAAGATCTCTCGAAAAGCTAGATTAGGCGCCTAGAATGCCGTACTTTCTGCATATATCTTGAAGCATTTCGCTTCATTTTCCTATATGTGTTTTGTCTTTTAATTAAACAACTGTTTGCAAAGTAAAAAGTATGGTAAATATTATTTGTTATTGAAATTCTAGATTTTAGGCATTGACAATGTTATTTTTATATTAAGATAATTTAATAGAAAAAAATACTAGAAAAAATCGACTCACCCGTAGCTGTATTTTTTAGTTTTACCTAAGTACCAGGGTCACATAAATCTAGAGAAGGTTAACTTCTATAAATATTTTCAATATACAAGGTATCCGAAAACTTTGCCACACGAAGCGAAAGTACATACCTTAAATATTGGTAGGAAATATTACTGAAAGAAGACCTCAGTTTGATTTTAAAATTAATGAGGGCTTTTCAAAATGACAAAAAGCTGTAGGCTCGATAGATGGCGTTGAAAAAATTAGGGGATTCAAAGTATTTTTTACTACCATATTTGACTTCCCTCTTACCATCAACGCCATCTAGTGAGGCAAATAGTTACTTTTCTTTTTTTTAAAGGTCAATTTGAAAACCCCTCATTGGCCCTGCATTCAAAACGATCAACCCAAATAGTTGATCGGTTGAGAAGTAAAATAGTTGATTCGTTTACTTCCCAAGCGATCAACCAAATAGTTGAGCTGTTGGGAATTCACATAGTTGTTCAGTTTCCAGTTGATAAGTTCAGTTGATCAGAATGGAAAAAGGGAAAATAATGTTACCTAATCATAAAAAAACTGAATAAATTGTAAGAAAATATAAACTTCATTCATTCATTCATTCATTCGACAAAAAGTTTTCAGACGTCACATTCCGTCTCTGTCTTATGTAGCTGTTTTCTTCATTTTTGCGGCGTCAAACTGCACGTTCCAGGCTATAAGCACCCAGTGAAATAACTCCACAGATTAAACTCCGGGTTTCATTAGAAATATTTTGAAACTTTTTGCTATTTCACGTCGTTGGACGAAATTAGACATACCACTGTATTGAGATTTTCGCTGAAATATATTTGTTGGAATTTTTTCGTTAACTTCAAATGCAGGTAGTTATTCGATGTGTTTTTTATCTAAGTATAAAGAAATAACTGGAAGGCAATACCAATACTAATTCCCTTTTCACAAACCCTACATTTTGAAATCTTTGCCTAATGTACAGTCAACGGCTACGAAATGGTAATATCGCAGTATTATAAACCACCTACGTAATATATTATCTCCGTCAATTGGTAATGCGCTGGAACCTTGTCACATTAACATCCACGTTGACGTGATCCGCAACTAAAAATGTCATGAAACAAGAAAATTCTAATAGGTAATCTAATATATTAATTATTGAATTATTATTTTCAATATGATAGGGTCTAGGTATATAAAAAAAATACAATTGTTTATCGTTTTGAGGTTAAAATCATGGCCGCCAGGCGCATTACCAATTGACGGGGATAGTACTTAATTGCGAAGGCATTAAGGGCCCTATATACCTCAAAGTGGCGACTTCATCTAAAATAAATTTATTGCTCATTAAATACATTATGCATTGAAAATTCACATTTACAGATTGAAGCTTAGGTGCTATTAGTTAATTTACAAATAAAAATCACAGTAAAATATAGTTTGTTGTAGTAGTTGTACGCAAAAGAGAAAAAAATGGCCACTTTAGCCACTTTTGCCTACTTCTACTACAAAGAACTATAATTTACTGAGGTGATTGTTTCTAAATAAACTTTAGCTTTAATCTGCACTTGTAAATTTTCGATAAATTATGTACTTTGCGAGTAATTAATTTTATTATGATGAGGGCGCAAGTTGAGAGCTACAGGAGCCTTAAAATTCGAAATAATTTGCAGATTTTTGACAGTTTTTATAACCTAACTGCTGACTATACAAATATTAATTTAAATGAGGCAATCAAATAAAAAATAAAAGTTTATGAAGGATTTTACTGTTTTTAAATAATTTACAACCGTTTATCGTTTTTTACCCACTTGATAAATACTTTACCTGGGGAGATAAAACATACATAAAAATTATGATCAATAATACAACATGTTACAAAAAACCCCTAAACCGAATATGGTAGATAGGGACCATCAAACTGAACAACTACTACGGGACCAACTCTGAAATGGAAAAAAAAATCTATTTTATACATTTTGATATTTTCTTTATAAATTTTTGTATGAAACTGATTTTTTCGCGATTTCAGAGTTCAGTTTGATGGCCCCTATCTACCATATTCGGCTTTAGGGGTTGTTTTGTAATACGTTGTGTAATAAATGACAATCTTTCCGACTTCAAAAAAAAAGGAGGAGGGTTTTCAATTCGATTGTTTTTTTTGAAGTTTTAAAGTCAAAAATGCTTACCAGCTTGATCAACTGAAAATTGTTAATAAAGTAGTAAGTTACTTAAGTACTTCTAAGTGAAAAGTACCTAAGTAAAGTAGGTACTTAAGTTTAAATTTTATCAATGCAATACAATTAAAAGTTGTTGTGTTCCGGCAGTTAGAGGTAAGATAGCCAGTTCCTCAGTGATGAGGATTCCGGGTGTAGTGCGCTTCCACCTTCGGCCTTATCGTCACTTAACATCAGGCGAGGTGAAGGCCAAGCACTACCCCGTTGTACATAAAAAAAACTTTTTTAAAAACACGTTTTTATTAAAAAAAAAGTCGAACTAAAAACATTAAAACGGACTAGTAAAAACAGACTAAAAAGTATTAAATAAATTTTTCTTTATATATTTATTACGAAATAATTTTGAAAATCGGTAAATAATTGTGACCTGTAGGTGGTCCCTTCAGATTTTGAATTCTAGAAAAACGGGTGTTTCCGTACATAAAAAGTTTTGTAGCTTCTATGATTATTGACCGATCGTCATGGCAATAGTGTTAAAAGATGCAGAAGCAGACGAGAAGTGCATTCGTTGGAATTTTGAAAATCGGTTAATAATATTTCGGCTGCGTCGAGGCAGTCAGGGGGCGCTTCGTCGTAAAAATAAATAGGTAGGTACTACCTAGGTACCTAATTTTATAAATATAATAGAATTTTGCATTAGATTTGATTTTGGTTTTTCGTAAATTTTTGTATTCATTTTCAATGCTTCGATTCTTGTGGGGACTGCAAAATCTGTGAATTTTTTTGCTATTGCCGAAATTTCGATTATGACAGATTTTAGCGATACAACCTAGAGAAACCTTTGGGTCTACTAGGTAATTACATTTATATGTGTCCACGACAAAAAGTGAAGATTCACTGGAAAGTTATAGGTTAGAAAAGAAAACGAAAGTTAATGAACGATTTTTCAAAGTCAACTTTGAACACAGAAAGATAAACAAGTACAAACAACAACAAAAAAATTGATTTTCTTATTAGGTAAAGATGATTCTGATCTAAATTTTACGTTTAATAGTAACGTAAGTATCTATGAAAGAAATCACAGTAGTAGTTTTATGGATTTAGAATGGGTTTTTTTAACATATTTCAAAACTAGCTTTTGCCCGCGACTTTGTCCGCGTCGATATTCGAGAAAATCCTATGAGAACCTTTAACCAGGATAAATAGTATTCAATGTTTTAATTTAATCAAAATCAGATCAGCTGTTTTTCCTTGATCAAACAGGTCCCCACCAAGCCTCTTTTTCCTCTCATACAATTTCATCCCCTATTTTAATCCTTTCAGACTTTCATACAAACTTTCATCCACTATTTTAACTCTTTCAACAATTATTTCGTAATAAAGTGTAGCCTGTGTACTTTCTCAAGATTTACTCTATCTCTGTGCCAAATTTCATACAAATCGGTTCAGTAGTTTAGGCGTGAAGGCGTAACAGACAGACAGACAGACAGAGTTACTTTCGCATTTAAAATATTAAGAATGGATTTTGTATTAGTGATTTTGAATTTCGTTCTGTCAATTTTAACTCTTGGTAATCGATTAAACAACATCTCGTACCTAGCGTAAAAGTATGTAAATGGGTACCTAATAAATACGATAGAGGCTTAACTTTATTAGTCTCTCTATTCTGTGGTACAACTAAACTTTCATACCCTATTTAAGCCCCTCCAACCCTTATTTCGCAATAAAAGGTAGCCTATGTCCTTTCTCGAGCTCTACTCTATCTCTGTACCAAATTTCATCCAAATCGGTTCAGTAGTTTAGGCGTGAAGGCGTAACAGACAGACAGAGTTACTTTCGCATTTATAATACTAGCTTTTGCCCGCGACTTCGTCCGCGTGGATATTCGAGAAAATCCAATAGGATTTTTTAACCAGGACCAGGATAAATGGTATTCAATGTTTAGTTTCATCAAAATAAGATCAGCCGTTTTAACGTTTTGCTTACTTACGTTATTACGTATATCAAATTTCATCCAAATCGGTTCAGTAGTTTAGGCATGAAGGCGTAACAGACAGACAGACGGACAGACAGACAGAGTTACTTTCGCATTTATAATATTATTAGTATGGATTAAGTATGGATTTTGTATTATTTATTTTGAATTTCGTTCTGTCATTTTAACTCATGGTAGTCGATTAAACAACATAATCTCGTAGTGTAAACGTATGTAAGTGGGTACCTAATAAATACGATAGTAGCATAACTTCTGTAGTCTCTCAATTCTGTGGTACAATCAAACTTTCATCCCCTATTTCAACCCCTCCAACCCTTATTTCACAATAAAAGGTAGCCTATGTCCTCTCTCAAGCTCTACTCTACCTTTGTACCAAATTTCATCCAAATCGGTTCAGTAGTTTAGGCGTGAAGGCGTATCAGACAGACAGACGGACAGACAAACAGAGTTACTTTCGCATTTATAATATTAGTATGATAGTATGAATTAAGTATGGATTTTGTATTATTGATTTTGAATTTCGTTTTGTCAATTTAACTCATGGTAGTCGATTAAACAACATAATCTCGTAGTGTAAACGTATGTAAGTGGGTACCTAATAAATACGATATTAGCATATCTTTTGCAGTCTCTCTATTCTGTGGTACAATCAAACTTTCATCCCCTATTTAAACCCCTCCAACCCTGATTTCGCAATAAAAGGTAGCCTATGTCCTTTCTCGAGCTCTACTCTACCTCTGTACCAAATTTCATCCAAATCGGTTCAGTAGTTTAGGCGTGAAGGCGTATCAGACAGACAGACGGACAGACAGACAGAGTTACTTTCGCATTTATAATATTAGTATGGATATGGATTAGTATGGTAGTTTATGAAGTATGGATTACGAGGCCGCTATGGACTAAATATATGAGATAGCATTTTTTTCATTTGTTTAGAACAGTAAGTTAATCCAGGAGTTCAAAAAGTGCAAAAAAATAAATAAAAAAAAGTGCCTTCACGTTTTGTATAAAAATCTTTCTCCGCAATTTCGGGTTTAAATTAATACCAAAAAGCGAGGCCGCTACGAACTATTCCAATAGCAATGGACAACCTTTCAAAAATATAATATGTCGTTTTCACTTTGTATGATGAAAGTAGATACAAAATTAGGGGACACGTATTTTTTATTTAAACTTTTAATTGTTTTTTTGTATATTAAATCACTGTTTGAAATCTTACTCATTCTAAAAGAGCGTAAGTACATTGTCAGGAAGTTGAAATGTGTAGCTTTTGCCAAAAAAAAACAATTCTGATCTTATCTGTGACAATATGACACCATGATTTCGATAGTGATGTGGCATGGGATTTCTGTAAGTGATGTCGATAATAGACAACATTTTCATTTTGAGAAAGTTGACGTTTAAATGTCGTCAGCTTATATAAATATTTTCAGCTTTTTTTATATTCGCATTTAGATAGCACTTCTAATTTTGAATTTTTTTCCAAATGTGGGATAAATTTATTTTTAAGGCCAGTTTTTTTTAAATATATCCAATATTTCGAAAAACTGGCCTGATCAAAAATTCTATATAATTTTTGAACCTGCTCACATAATTACACGAGAATCCTACAGGTCGCATTTCTCAACCGATCTAGTTCTCTACAGAGGAGAACACATTTTTCACATTTTACACATCTCAGACATTTTGCAAAAGTTTCGAAAAATTCGATTGACAATTTTCCACATTTTGACGCTTCCTTTGCTAGTCATTTTACAAACAATATTTTATTTAAACACGAGCTGCTAGATGTGCGCTTTATATTCAGTGAAAAATCAGAGAAAATAGTTTATAACCTAGCGGAAACTAGTCAAGGAAATTAAAAGAACACGTTGAAAATATCAGTGTTTATTATTTTAAGGTGTTCACTTTTTTAACTCTTTCTAGTTGTCGCTGCAAACTATAAATAGGTAATTGCTTCATGTCGATAGCTCGCAGGCTCTCCTGACGTGTTACGATTTGTGTTTTGTTGGATAACGGTAGCGCCTAAAACAAAGAAATTGAACTTGTAGTAGTACCTACATACAAAATATTATGTTACAACTGATTTGAGTTTTTAAATGTAAATTACGTGATTATTATTTATTTACAGAAAAGAAAGATGTGCCAAGCCATGTGATGGTTTTCTACTTTTTGTTCCCATCAAATATAAGTACAATAAAACAGATATCGATATAGAAATGCACATCACTAGGGGAAATAATATAACCTCTACGACATGTAATGAAAAATCTGATATTTGCAAAATCAGCAAAGAACACAAACGACTATTTGCTCAAATTATTAGTATATTATAATAGTTTCAAGCTATTTACACTACATAAAAACATCTAAAACAATATAAACTTACCGATGAAATCATAATGTTTATTGATTATTTTCATTTCTTCCTGTGCGAGATTTATAACCTTTAATCACACAAGACGTAATTTCACTGGTAACGCATAAGTATCCCAAACAATGCTATGACTTTCTTTTAAGTTTTTTACAAGAATATTTTATAAATTTCTACATTTTACTAGTCTGATCAGAAATACGCTTGAATGACATTCTGTCACTATGATTTATTATGACAGTGGATTTTATTTTTTAATGAATGCACAGATAATATAAATACAAGACAAATAGACTCAATTCAATCTTCCTGACATTCCCAATTTGGACTAGATTTTTGTTTTTTTTAAATAACGTAAAAAATACTGAACTAAAAATTCTAAAAAGAAAAATATGAGCTTAGAACACTAAAATCTCGAAATGGTTTTCTAATTTTAGTACTTTCTCAAAATGAAATGTTGTCCATTCTGCACTAACTAGAGGTATATACCTATTCAATAAGTCAAAATTATTATAATGTTTCTTTTGCTGAGACCAAGAATGCCAAAATTGGCCATTTTACGCAAAAATCACAGTCGAGATGTAATAAGGTTCTTAATTTAGTAAAATAATTACCATCGATATCTTCAATTTTGACCTTGTTGTGATTTTCTACGACTGAAAATAGGAAAAGTATTAAAAAGTTATTTTAATTTAAATAAAATTTAATTTTAATACAATTCAATAAACAACGATACTTACTTTCGATGGTTGGCTCCAAAAAAACCTCTATTTTGCTTTTTCCAAAGTTTTGTACTGATTGTTTGACATGGTCCTGCAAATCTTTAAGCCATTGTGGATCTGTGTCTAAAGAATAGAATCATATAGTTAAAAGGGGGCCACTTTTAAGTAACTAAAAAGAAAACTATCACTGCTAGGTAGGTGGAGCCATTAGTGGCCGTTTTTGATACGTCATTTGCTATATACTTTTACGAATGACTTCAAGGGGATTTAACAATACCTTTTAAAAATACTAGAGTCTGGGTTTTAAAATTCCACGTGATGTTTTATTAAATCCTTTTCTATTACTAAAGTAGATATTACGTAAAAACCTTGTGAAGGCGCCACTTTCAGGTGTTCTTATGTAGCTGTCGATTGTTTCCATCGTTCCTCGTGGTTATACCAGTCGTTACACCAGTGTAACAAAGAGGAAGACCCCCTTTATGATCATAACTTGCAGAACGTCTTTAAATCAAAATGTCTAAAATCAATGTCTAAGTTGTAAAGTCTAAACGTCAGCAGAACGATCACTGACGTCCATTATACAAGGACGCTGGACAGGCTATTGTCATGAAATGACAGCAATTTTTTGTACCGATTTGAAAATCGCCATATTGGCGCTGAGAGCACTAGATTCTACTATGGCAGTAGTGAGTGTCTTCTTCTTCTTCTTCGTCGTTACGCTCTTGGCAGAGCGGTCGTGGTCACTTTGAGGCGTCCACATCGGTAGTAGAGGCGGACATAGCTTTCCGCACGATCTCCCGCCATCTCTCCCGGTTGGCAGACTGTCTGGCGCAGTCAGATACAGGGCGTCCCACTGCGGATTTCACCTGGTCAGTCCAGCGCATCGGTGACCTGCCACGTGATCTGGTTCCCTCTACTTTGCCCTGTACGACCAGCCGCTCTATGGAGTCGTTACCCCGCCTAGAGACATGGCCAAAGTACTGCAGTATGCGCGACTGTACTACGGCCGATAAACGCTGCGTGATGCCGAGCTCCTGGAGTATGGACACGTTGATGCGGAATTCCATCCATGATATCCCCAGCATCCTCCTCCAGCACCACATTTCTAGAGCATCTATCTTCCCCTTGTCCAGCTCGCGCACTGTCCACGTCTCTGCCGCGTAAAGAAAAATGGGGAATACTAGTGTTCGTACGAGCCTGACTTTGGTGGCTTTGGTAATGTTACGATTCCTCCATACTTTCCTTAACTTCTCCATCGCAGTTCTGGTTATGGCCATACGTCGTTTTACTTCATCTACGCAGCCGCCGTTGTTTGAGATTAAAGCTCCAAGGTATACGTAGGTCTGAACCACGTCACAGTTCGCAATCTGTGTCACTTCGGGCGAGTTGTCGTTGACGCGATCCACGATCATGATCTTGGTCTTAGATCGGTTTATCTTTAACCCAAACGTAAGGCTCACGCGCTCCATTTTGAGAAGTAATTCCTCCATAAGGCCAGCGCTACTCGCAAATAAGGCGGTGTCATCTGCATATCGCAAGTTTGCTATTTTGTATCCACCAATTGCAACACCATCAGTCCAGTCCTCGAGAGTGATTCGCATTACAAGCTCGGTGTAGATGTTGAATAGTAAGGGTGATATTATGCAGCCCTGTCGCACGCCCGCACTTGGATGGAAACTATTTGAGAGGAGGTCATCTGTCCGCACTGAAGCTGTTCCCCCTTCGTAGAGCTCCCTGAGCAGGTGCACGAGGTGTTGTGGTGTGCTCATGTCCAGTAGTGTTTTCCACAATGTTGGCCATTTCACCGAGTCGAACGCCTTGGAGAAATCAACAAAGCAAATGTATGTCGGTTTGTTAAACTCTCGAGCCTTCTCAATGATTTGACGAACGATGAGAATTTGTTCACGAGTTCCTTTCCCTTTCACAAATCCAGCTTGTTCTGGCGCAAAGTAGTGAGTGTACCTGGAACTAATTAGTTCCAAGTACACTCACTCCTCCTGAAAGCAGCTCTCAGCGCCAATATAGCGATTTTCAAATCGGCACAAACGACTGGTGACGTTCGCCAGTCCAGCGTACTTTTTATAATGAACGTCAGTGTCTAAGATGCATATTGCCTTAGCAGAATTACGTCCACTATGTTAACGTATTTCCTCGTGGTTACACCGTAGAGGTTGACCTTCGAAACACTTCATAGTGTAATAAAAGATAACTTACTATGTCCATGTAAATGGTGAAAAACCTACGAACAATTTATTAAAATAAACACAATTTGGGTGTTACAAAAAAAAAGTAATGCCGAAGTAGAAAGAGGGGCCATCAAACTGAACAACCTTTACTATTAATACGAGCGGGGACCGTAAGATTGCCTACGTCATCTGATACCACGATCAAACCCATGGAGAATGATCAGAAAAGTGATGCTTAGCATAGATCAATCAGTCTGCCAAAGCTGAATTGGCCGGAACTATAAAAAAACGGGCCACTTCTGGCCGCCAAGAAGGAGTCATTTATGTCATTTGATACCCAAACGATACTAATGGCATCAGTTAGTCGCTTATTGGTAAAGGAAAAAAACGTAGTCTGCCAGTTCTTGTATGGCCGGAAGTACTTGGCAGATAGACTCAAAAATATAGGGGTCACTTACGTCATTTGATACCGAAATAATACTAATGGCATCAGTTACCCGCTCATTGGTAAAGACAGAAAAACGTAGTCTGCCAGTTCTTATATGGCCGGAAGTACTTGGCAGACGGACTCAAAGGTGTCGAATCGGATCCCTTCGCCTACGTCATCTGATACCACGATGTTTTTTTGTAGGTACGGTCAAAATAGCCGTGGCAGAATAATTTATATTTAAACATAACATTAATACTAAGCATCTAGAATTAGTTTTATCGTGGTATCATTTGTCGTAGGCGAAGGGGTCTGATTCGACACCTTTGAGTCCGTCTGCCAAGTACTTCCGGCCATATAAGAACTGGCAGACTACGTTTTTTTACCTTACCAATGAGCGGGTAACTGATGCCATTAGTATCGTTTCGGTATCAAATGACATAAATGACTACTTCTTGGCGACCAGAAGTGGCCCGTTTTTTTATAGTTCCGGGCAATTTAGCTTTGTCAGACTGATTGATCTAAGCTAAACATTACTTTTCTGATCATATTCAGTTGGTTTCATCGTGGTATCAGATGACGTAGGCCAAGGGGTCCAATTCGACACCTTTGAGTCCATCTGCCAAGTACTTCCGACCATATAAGAACTGGCAGACTACGTTTTTTTGTCTTTACCAATGAGCGGGTAACTGATGCCATTAGTATTATTTCGGTATCAAATAAATGACGTAAGTTACCACTATATTTTATTACCGGAAGTGGCCCGTTTTTTTATAGTTCCGGCCAATTCAGCTTTGGCAGACTGATTGATCTAAGCTAAGCATCACTTTTCTGATCATTCTCCATGGGTTTCATCGTGGTATCAGATGACGTAGGCAATCTAACGGTCCCCGCTCGTACTATATGGGACCAACTCTTAAATCGCGAAACAAAAACTGTTTCATACAAAAATTAATAACGAAAATATCAAAATGTATGGAAAACAGCTGATTTTTATTCGCGATTTCAGAGCTTGTCCCTGAGTAAAAGTTATTCATTTTGATGGTTCCTATCTACCATTTTGGGATTACGAGATTTTTTATAACACGTAATAACAAATAATAAAACACAAAAAAAGTAAGTAGGTACTTACAAAGTACAAACAAAGGGTTTTTAATAAAATCATTATTAACGCATAGAAACGTACCAGCAGATTTTTCACTGATGAAAAACCAAGAGAACTGTCTTATCATAAAGCACATCTGTGAAATCAATTAGCTTCCTATTAAAATTAAATAGTTTGACTAGGTACGAGTTAATGCATAATATTGCATTATCTTCAGTAGGTACGCGCCAAATAAGAATAGTATCGACAACTTCAGGACAATTTTAGTGCCAGTAAAATAATCTATGATCATTTGCCATTCCATTCAATGCCAGCAAAAAGATATATATATTTTTTATACTTATATTTTGTTTCTTTTTTTGGAAATCCTATACATTATGAAGTTACCAAGAACCAAGATTGCCGTTTGACAGTTAGGAACTTTTCTTAGACAGTCAGTTTTTACAGTCACGTCTAAAAAATTTTAATAAGGTGGGTGTACCATGGAAGGCCACCTTAACGTTTAAACAGGTTTCATTAGTTTGTTTCCTGGACAAACAAAACATAGTACTAAGAGTAGGATAAAGCTTTGTTAAGCAAACCGGATGCGTAAGCGTAAAGTGTGAAACACAGCGGAAGCGTAAGTGTAAGCGTGCACATGCACGTAGACGTACCATGACGTTGTGTTGTAATGTATGGAACTTTATGAGACTGGCAACATGGCACACCGCTTGCGTGACGTATGCAATGCATACACGTAGACTTTATGCGTACCCCTACGCATTGCAGCTCCCATGACACAAACAGGCTGTATATCTATGCAGAGCAGATTAGCAACGTCGCATTGATGCGTGCAGTAATGACGTTGTACTCAATGGCATTCCCTATTAGACGCCACACTGTACAAGTTCGAACACGCACGTATCTTTGCTGCGCGTCGCTACACGCGTGACTACGCTACGCGCGTGACTACGCTACGCGTGACTATTCAGTTGTATTTGTTTACAAAGTACCTACCGGTAAACTACCGGTAGTAAGTGGTGTTTTATTTTGTTTTTAAATAATGAATAACGACATTAAAGAAAACATAATTGAATTAGTGCGAAAAAAAATTGTCCATTCACTCAATCCTCGTCTGACATCGCGCACTAGACTTGTAAACATGGCTGCCGCAGCGGCTGGGTACGCAAGAAACGGGTTGCGTTGTGTGCCCTAGCACGTAAGCGTAAGCGTAGACGTATGCGTAACCCGGTGTGTCAGATCACGTGCGTGACGTCACCACGTGCATATCTACGTGTACGTGCTGCATACGCAGCTGGTGTTCTCAGGTCTTAAATCTATTTCCATTCGATAGATAACTCAGTGTGTTGCTGTTTGGCTTTTTCACATTTTCTTATTTCACGCAGAAAATGTACTTACTATCAATTAACCCCATACCTATAGGTTTAATCTTTAAACGAATCGATTAGGTAAGCTTTTATCAGACAATTCAGTTTATCATTCGAAATTTTGCATCGACTACGAACCAGGCAGAGTTTAGTCGTTTTCTTATTACAAATAAAAAATGGGTTTGGTATTACTGTTGATCTTATGAGTTGTGAGTATTATGAGGAGATGACCCAGTGGGACTAGATGATATAAATACATGCTGCCTATTTTTTTTATTCACAACGGGATGTATGCTTGGCCTTCACCTTCGTCCAAGCCTTCACCCCACCTAATGGTAAGTGACGATAAAGCCGAAAGTGTAAGCGGACTACACCCGGAATCCCCACCACTGAGGAACTGGTTAACACAACAATATTTAAATTGTTTTTATGACGTCAGACTTATGTAAGATGGTGGAAGCTATCCAGGTGGACTTGAAATAAGCCCTACCACCAACCAAACCGAGCCTAAATTGTACCCCCCTCTTGAGAATCGAACCCGGGACCCTTCGTCTTACAGGTGTGGGCGAACCACTAGACCACTGGGGTGTTTTTTATGAGTTTTTTTTTAAATTACAGTTATCAAGTGTTTTTGGAGCTAGTCACCCAAATTTTAGATCAGGTAAGTATATCCATTATAAAATATATTCTGTGGTTTTTGGTGGCAGATGGCGCGCCTCAGCGCTGCGATTGATGGGCTGTGCAACACCATATCATCTGCGTAACTTGTGTTGTTGATACACATAACACACCACATTCCGTCAATATGACAACCGATCTGTGTGTTGCTCAGCTCAACGAGCAGCCGGTTGATGGGTTGAACAGCCTCGGGGAAGCTATCCGACCCTGTCTTACGCCACACCCCAGCTTGTATTCATCCGAGAGCGATCCAGCCCATCTCAATTATTGATCTGATTGCCATACCAAAACTTATAGAGATTTACAACCTTGCTAGGCACACCCGACCCGAAGTCAAATTGCGTCCTGTCCATGCATATTTCCTTGGACAGGTCCGAGAAACATAGGACTGCACTTTCTGTAGATAAATTGGGCTGAAAGCCAAATTGTGCATATGCTTAGGTACTAAGCTGTCGATGAAGCAAACTGTCCAGCACCTTAGCTATAATTGTAGCCAACGAACGTCCATAGCTATTAGGATCTACACTGTCTCCTTTCCTGTCCTTGATTATAGGCATAGGTAACAATTATTTTCATCATTATCATGAGGAAGGTAGGAATGCCCTATACAAAAGTTAAACAGCATGGTTCGCACTCTCGGGAGATGGACACCTGCATGTTGTAAAATATTGTAAATGCTCGATAATAGCCCATCATGCCCCAGGGATTTACCTCGAACAATACCTTTAACGGTAGACTTTACGTGCTTAACAGAGAATATGACCGTGCAGTTCGCCATGCCCGAGGTGGTAGCTGACTCTGCAGGGGCTGAAATAGTTTCGCCCAAAGAGACACATTACACACATTTACAATGAATATTATAAAAATCAATCAGAACGTAAACTCTTAGGCCATCTACGCAACAACAGGTGTCTAGATAAGGACCTAGATACAAAAAGCGTCACCGCTACGCCTTTTATGGCATAGATCTTAGCTATATCGAAGTAAAACGAACTTACCAATGTTCACAATCGGCCGCACTGCGCGCTAGGCGCCTCGATAAGTACATGCAGGCGACTACCTAAGTGCCTAGCTTGTATCGTAGGCGTGAGGTTTACAACCAAAGACAATGAGACCAAGGCTCCTAATCCTATCAACCCACCTTCCAGTGCGGTCACCGTCAGGGCCGGATTTAAGAACTATGGACCCCTAGGCTCATTCTGTGGTGCGGGCCCTCCGTCTAGTAGTAAAACGCAGTTGTAGAGCGGTGTCAACGCACGATTTTTCAGAGAAACGCCTGTTTAAAGGTTGAGAAAAAAAGCCGCGCAGCTGGATTTTTAGCCAGTTTACCCACTGATCTTGTAATTTTTCCTGACTTTTGTAAAAAATGGCCGCGCAGCGCAATTTTTAGTCAGTTTTTAGCCACTGATCTTATAATAATGCATATATTTAGAAAAAAACGGCCACGCAGCGCGATTTATAGTCAGTTTTATCCATTAAACTTGTAATATTGCCTATCGATTGCGAAAAAAATGGCCGCGCAGCGCGATTTTTAGTCAGTTTAAGCCACTAATATTGTAATCTTGCCTATCAATTGTAAAAAAATGGACCGCGCAGCGCGATTTTTAGTCAGTTTAAGCCAGTAATCTTATAATCATGCCTATCTTTAAGAAAAAAACGGCCGCGCAGCGTGATATTTAGCCAGTTTCATCCACTAGTTTTGAAATCTGTGGTTACGCGTAATTCAAAAATGCAAAAAAAAAACATGTGGTGCGGGCCCCCTTGTGGTGCGGGCCCCTAGGCTGCAGCCTATGTAGCCTATGCTTAAATCCGGCAGTGGTCACCGTGTATCCAAGATGTGTCTAGGTGCTAATCTATGCACCTGTCGGTGCGTAGGCGGCCTTAGAAAAGCCTACGAGGGTGGTTTGATAAGTCCATTACTTTGAAAAGACGAAATACTTTTTTTTCATAATTTATTTTTGTATCTTAAAAAGAAACTCCTTAAGGAATCTTTACACTACATTTTTTTCAAATTCGACAAAAGATCATTACTTTTGGAAACAAAAAGCTCAAGCGACTTCTAACTTTTTTTAAGGACCCTGTCGACCTTCTCGACGACACTCATGACATCAAAACTCACCGAATGAAGATGCGAATCCTTCCTGTTCTCTAAATTCTACCCACTGTAATTTTTTCTCCTACCAAGCATGAATAAATGTCTTGGCGGGCAAAGATTTTCATCAAGCCAAAAGGTGGTGCCCGAAATGGGCTCTCATTTCAGTTACCAGTTTTCAGGCGATGAAAGAAAAATATAATGGGTTAAAGAGGTAGGAACTTCGTTGGACTGAATACTGAGCTACAATAAGATTAGATATGTAGACAAATAAAAGAAAATATTCCGAAAAAAAGTGTTTCTTCATTACAAAGTCATGGACTTATCAATCCACCCTCGTATGTCCCAAGAGTGAAGGTATGTGTCCCATGACGCAACAGTCAGGACACTAAAAAACTACCGATGATGATGATTGATGAATGCACAATTTTTTTCTGTTTTTTTTTTTTGCAGACCCATAATGGTTGCATGGTCTCAAGGAATTTGTTCAAGATGGTATCGTAAAACCTTTAAGAGGAATCCCTAGTTTCTTTAGTCGTAAGTATCTCATAATCATTTATGATAATGCTAACATCACGAACTAATAGTCCAGTAGTCAGGTCGGTTTTATCTGAAAATAATTCTAATAAATAAAAGATAGTAAGTTATTAAAACCAAACAAACCACGTTTTATTTCAAACGTGAAACAAAAACGTGAATAAAACATATAAAAAAAAGGTTTTTTTTTCTGGAGCATTTTTTTTCAGAAATTAAAATTATTTAGAAAGTTTCCGTTAAAGATTAATACCTAAGAGTTCAAATTAAAGTTTTCTGTTTATTTTTGAACCTATACATTACTTTTTTGGTTGAAAAGTATCAAGTTTCAACAGTTGGCAGCATTTGCAGGGTGAAATCTTCATTCGATTTATGTTTTTTTTTACAAGTACCTATGAACTTAGTTATTTTTTGGGGGGTTTTCCCCATTGTGTGGAAAGTTTTAATTATTGGGGAAAAAAAGAAAATCTGTTCTTCATACTAAACAACATTTTGGGGATCAAAAAAATGCGTTGGGAGAAATTTTTTAATCTTCTCTACCGTCGACATTTGCAATGTGTCATTTTGGGGAAAAATAAAATGAGATCTGGCAAAAAATTAAATTCATATCTATAGACACTAACGAAGAATAAAAATCTAATATAATTATTGATTTGATTAAATAAAACATTTATTTTCCAAAGACTGTATTTATTGAAAAATAAACAAATTTAGATAAAAAAACAACGGTACCTACTGTGTTTTTTCATCATCATGTGAAAAAACAACGTTTTTTCATGTTACATCACTGGGTGTTGGTATGTGTCCCATTACATGACACAACAGTCAGGACCGGACATTAAAAGATGGCCGATTATGATGATGATTGATGATGCACATTTTTTTCTGTTTTTTTAGCTTCTACACCGGACCCAACATGGTTACAAGAGTTCAAGGGATTTGTTAGAAATGCCTTCAGACAAAACCCGCCTGATACTAATTCGATAAAACGTGAAATGTAATGTAAGTACGATATCTCATAATCTTCGATGTAAAGCATTGTTTACACGAGGCCATCGCTGGCTGCCAGTCTCACTGGCTTGAAAAATAAACGGGCGCTCTATTCTCGCCAGCGTTGCTGGCTTGGCTTAGCTTGAAAAACTGTTTATACTAGAGATGTTGCGGATGCAGATTTATTGACATCCGCGAATATGGATGCGGATGCGGAGTTTTGAAGACTCACATCCGCGGATGCGGATGTCATGTTTTTTTTAAGAAAAGTTTCATTCCGGAGAAAAGAAAAATAATTTTATTAAATTATAAATATAAAAAAATAATGCATCATATAAATATTAATTAAAAAAAAAAACGCCTTTCGGGTTCAAGCCTGTTTTGCAGAGGTTTATAAATTAAACATGCACTACTAAAAAACTGTTTACTAGGAGCACTGGCTGGTGTGGCGGCGATAAGAATCTGTGTGCTATTAATGGTAATATTTTCCATTTTTGTATGTTGCTAAATATTGCGAATATTTTCATCCGCATCCGCATATGCGGAACCTCCGCATCATTTTAGAAGTCCGCATCCGCATCCGCATAAATCGGTGCAGAGCTGATGCGGATGCGGAGGAAGTGTGGAAGAGCGTTCATCAAGAAAAAATGAAATATTAGCACCAAGCAAGCAGTTTTTTATCGCCGCCACCAGCCAGTACTCCTCGTAAACAGTTGTTTAGTCGTGCCGTGCGGGTTTAATTTATGAACCTCTGCAAAACAGGCTTGAACCCGAAAGGCGGCAAAATATTTTTTATTAATATCTAAATGATGCACCATTTTTAGCTATAATTACTGTTATCTATTCTCTAATATTTTTTTATACTTACATTTTTTCTGGATACAAAATCATGTACTTAGCAAATAATAGTTTCAGCCAAACATTCAGTGGGATGTCAAAACATATGGAATTTGAAAAAAAATTGTTTAATTCGGGATTTCAATAATTTATATCAATTTTGTTTTCGGTAAAATAATAATTATGCAAACCAAAAAAAGGAAAACGATTTCGGCAATAAAAAATGTATGAGATAAATTTCGAATTTAAGATAGGTAGGTAACCAAGATGGTTTATACGACACTAGCGCCGCCAATATAAAATTCATTTTATAAAAAAAAACTTTTTAATACTTTCCCTATAATTTTTCAGACGTAGAAAGAAAGAACCAAGTCAAAATAAAAAATATTCAAGGTAATTATTTTTTAAAGTTGTGCAATAAAACCAATAATATTTAAGTACATGTAAGGTTGATTACAATGCAATAATATTTTTTTCTTTTTTTTTATAAAACCTAACTGTAGGTAACAAAAAATACTTACCGTATAGAGCAACTGCGGGGTGAATGGCAACAGTGACATTTTCGATAAAAAAAATAAAATAAAGAAATAAAATTACCTTAATAATTTTATAGTTTTAATGTTTTTTGTTGAAGATAAAGGGGTTAGGCTCACATAATTAAAAACACTACATCATTATTTAAACCTGGATATATTTGGATAACCAACACTAAGCATGAGTTAGAAGATGAAACAAGAAACAACATCATTAACCTTGATAGTCACTATATTTTAATGTAACTTTCGTAATAACTAACACTTTAAACTGTATTATTATGAAACAACATATGAGACCTTATTATTCAAAGTGTACAATGATACTAACTGATATTCAATTAATTCCCAATAAAACATCACATTAATCATCATGTACAAATTATTAAACGTGACTTAAATCATTTTTAAACTGTAACACTAATAAAACAGCACATCAGATCTCATTGTCCATGCTGAACAATGATTCTTACCGACATTGCATGAATTGCCAAAAACAACACATTTCAAACATATTAATCACATGAACACACAATTCTAAACAAGATAAAACATCCTAGACCTTATTTATAAACCGTTATTCTACAATAAAGCAAATAACTAGCACAGTTATACAATACTTATCTTTTAATTCGACGAAGCACAATATCAGACTGGGTTGTTACCCTATTTCGATGTCACTTTTATTCATTTGTTGATGGCGGGAATTGCAACCGCTTCCCGCCATTCTTGCCTTTAGTCAACATAACATCTTTATTATTAAAACAGCAACTGTAAATCATTAATTTTCAAGAAACTATGCATAACACATTTTAAAACGGACAGTAAGAATGATTGAAATAGTATTACGCCAATATATGAGCTTAATTACCTGTATAAATTTGACAAATAAACTTTGTTGCAAAACCAAATACACTTCCGTTAATTTACATACTCGTAATGTATTACTTTACATTTTTACACCATATTTTGATTACTTACTAAGCTTAAATATATTATTCGAATTAAATAATCATAAATCATATTAATTACACAATTATTTTGCCATTTTGGTCTGATTATGTCACGCCATGTTCATCAATTCGTCCATCCTGACATTTATTTGCGTCCCTGCAAATGAGAATTGTTTTGATAAGTAAGTTCACTTTCTTATCAAGTCAAATGACAATCATAAAAGTCAAGTGAAAACCACAAAAATTAAATGAGAATTATAAAAGTCGAAAGAGAATCATAATAGTCAAATAAAAGTTATAGAAATCAAATGAGAATAATAGAAATTAAATAAGAATCATAGAAATGCCAATTTAATGAATCTTTAAAAGTGCATGCCCAAAAGTCAATCGTCACCCACCAAAGTGACGGCCCAGAGATCAATTTCCACGTGAGTAACGGCCCAGCCAGAGATAAATTGCCTCATGAGTAACGGCCCAGAGATCAATCGTCATATCGGTGACGGCCCAGAGAACAATCGTTAAGTGAGTGACGGCCCAGAGATCAGCCGTTACTTATTTCTTTCATTGATTGATTAATTACAGTGTCCAATAGACAATCGTCACCCAATTAACGGCCCAGACTTATCAGTCGTTACTAATTTATATCTAGAGAAAAGTCACAAAATAAATATTTTAAATATGCCTTACTTGTTACAACTTCATTGACTCTTTTTATACAAGATCTCTTGATCAATTGTTTTCCACTAATAAACTATCCATTTTCATGTTAAATAGCGTCATATCTATGCGTAACGTATACATTACGTATCTGGTGTATCACGTGAGCACAACCCATCTTTCACAACTTTTAGTACCTACTGTATGCTTGCAAATAAAATGAATTCGTATTCCACATAATAAGCATATATTTAAAAGAATTTAAGTATATCAGTTGTCTAGCACCCATATTACAAGCTTTGCTTAGTTTGGGACTAAATGGTAAACTAATTTATATTATATACCTGTATTAGTTTACTTTTAAGTTAAATAAAAACAAAATGTACTGTGTATTTAAGAAAACTCAGGTAATTTAGATAATGTTATTACTTATAGATAATAAGGCGGTTTTAACTATTCTATCTGTAACAGTTACTATGCTAAGGAAGAGCGAGGCAACCTAACACAAGCAAAATATTTGCTTAAAAGGGAACCTCAACCACGGATTATTGTAGTAGAATATGTTTTTACCGAAATAAATAATTTGTATTTGTATTTTGTATAAATGGAGTTGGTCCAAGCATTTATTATTATTATTACTCTTATCAACTGCAATGTTCAATAGTTAATTGAAGCCGAAATGAAGGCTTATAGATCAATCGCCACAGAAGTGATGACCATCAAGCATTCATACATCATTGGGTCCGAAGATAATTTAACACGGGATTGATAACTCAAATATGAACCACCACTAGTGTCATCATGCAATAGAAATCAAGATGTCGTCGATAACAAGTTGTATTGGTTAAGCAGAATTGATTAAACAAAATAAATGTATAGCAGAGCAACACTGTAGTAAAATATATTCTAGTCGATATTATACGTATTCTATTTATCCTTGCAAGAGATCAATGGGTTCCTCTGTGCTACCTATTTATTTACATATTATTCAGGAGAGTTAAACATCTGATGAAAACATTGGTCATTGCCTAAACATTTTCCAGTACATTTTACTTTTTCGATGCAAGTCGGTGTTATTTCACCATTGACACCTGATAGAAACATCTTTCCAGATGTTTCACAATATGTGTCAATCGATACTGCAATATAATTAATTACCACAATGCTCTTTTTATAAATGTAATTTCTAAGACCACCTATCTATACTAATGTTAATATTATCACAAAACAAAATGATTGCTTGCACTTATTAACACTAGACTGTAAGAAGAAATAGCGTTCTCGACTCAAGAACTAGAAATACTACGACCAGACACGGGTGCTTTCTACTGGTATTCGAGAAATACACCTTTGTTTAATAGTTTCACTACATTAATTAAAACCACATTAAACAACCTATTAAATGAGTAACTGCCCTCAAAAAAGTCTTTGGTAACGTTTCTATTTTACTTTTTTTTGTTGTTTAAATTGACACAATGTTATATATGTAAAAACATACAAACATCACCATAAAAGCCGTTTTGGCTTTAACTGTGACGGAGGAGTTCAATTACAAGAATTTCGAGCATGAGTATTTTTTTTTTACTTATGATAATTTTACCTTTTAAGTAAAATTACATAGGACAAAAACAGAAATGACTGCTATTGAAACATATGAATCAAGAAGAATCTTAACTAAAAGACTTTCTTATCTGTTTATATAGGTATACATAACGTAGGTAGTTTCATTAAGTGAATTATGAGAAATTAATAATGATTTCTTAAGCTAAATAAAAAAGTAAACTTGCGTACTTGCGTTGCGACATTCTTTGATATTGTCATTAGTTTACTAAAAGTATGCTAATTATTATGTACGTATGCAAACAAAATAATTTAAGAAGTTCACGGGTCTACTTGAAAGTTGGGACATTCTAGGATCTAGAATTTCATCGCATATAACTTCAACTTTTTATTGTTTCTACGTCATTTTCTTTAAAACTACTTCCATAGTGGGCTTAAACTCAAGGTATTTGGTATTGTACGTATACATATTGTAATTATTAATATATATTTCTTTCTATTAATAATTATATTATTAATCAAATTACACACAAGATAATATAATGATTAGTTCAATTGAGAAGAATACTATACCTTAGCACTCTTTACATTCTGAGATTTGTAAGTTATCATGTAAAATGATATGTGAACCCCTTCTAAACTAATTAAAATAGCTTATTTGAATAAAAATATTTGAATTGAACTGATTCTCTTCTCTTAACAAAATATTCTATTTAGGTGTTCGAGCCTTCGCTTGAACCACTTGAGATTACGCTCCAATAAAATCGTCACTCACACACTTGCAAACTGTTCTACCGTGTATCTGTGCTCTGTTGCTATCTCTTTCTAACATGACGCAGCGCTCGGTGGGGCGGCGCTAGCGCCGCGCTCTTCAGTACGCTTTTGAATATCGAACGACTCACACGGTGCGTTTGAAATTTCGGATCGAATTACACAAAGTAAAAGACTTGAGTGCAGATATACAATTTCGATAAACAAGTACACAAATTGTTGTAACTTACAATTGACCCTAATTCCGCTCGGCACCCATGGTCCAGCGACGTCAAAGTGCCAATCACTTTTCCGTTGGGTCGTAGTGTCGCATCGCATCCATCGCATCGACACTAGTGGCATGAATTGAGGCGACGCGACGTCTAGTATCGCTCGACATACAGTTCTCACTCCGTCCAGTGTCGCATGAAATGATGCGACGCTTCGCATCATCTGATGGAACACATCGTATCGTCTGATGCGACACGTCGTATCGTCTGATGCGACACGTCGTATCGTCTGATGCGACACGTCGTATTTTCTAATGGATCACGTCGTATCGTCTGATGCGACGCGTCGTATCGTCTGATGCGACACGTCGTATCGTCTGATGCGACACGTCGTATCGTCTGATGCGACACGTCGTATCGTCTGATGCGACACGTCGTATCGTCTGATGCGACACGTCGTATCGTCTGATGCGACACGTCGTATCGTCTGATGCGACACGTCGTATCATTTGATGCGACGCGCCATTTCAACCGTTGCGACAACGCAACTCCTACAAATAAGCAATTATTCCTTTCTTTTCTTTATTTCGATCATACCAAAACTATCAACTCTTTGACAATTAGCGTCTCGTCCCTGTCCACCGGGGAAAGAGGAAGCTCATACCATCATCACAAGAGCAATCGACGAATTCTTTTCCTCGGATCGGCGAACATGGGAGGCCTACGAATACTCATATGAAGAGCTCTTTGGCGAAGAAATCTCCCCAAAAGTATAACCCTATGATTATTATTTGAATGTTAGGGGCTCTGCAGCTCAGATAAAGCTGTAGTCACTGCGACCTAAAAGATCTATTGTGACTTTGTGACTCGCCACCTAATTATAGTAACTCTTTAAGGAAGTCTTGTGTATCTTCCTGGTTTTATTTAAGAGTTTTTATTTCCTCCGAGTCGATTACGTGTCGCCCCAGGCGGATACTACGATCGCGGATTAGGAGTCCACAATCACATAAGAGGTGCTTGGGCGTTGTCTGCTCCTCATTGCAATATCTGCAGATGTCAGTATCACTCAATTTCATATGAAATAGGTGTCTGTATAGTTTGCAGTGTCCAGTTAAGGCTCTAATAGTCGCGCTGACGTTCGATCTACTGATTTATATAAGCTCATTCGTCCGTCTTTGCGAGTAACCTTCCATTAAGGATTTGGCGTGTCTCAATCCTGGCTGTGTTATCCAGAATTTTCTCGTCTCGTCCAAGAGATTGTCCTTAAGGAGTTGCATAGCCTGGTTTTTTGAGATGCCGCAGAAAGGTTCTGGGCCGATCTGTTGGCCTCGCGCCTCAGTTCTAGCAAGCTCGTCGGCTTTTTCATTACCAATGATACCTGAATGACCTGGTACCCATTTTAGAATAACTTTATTCTTTTGTCCTAGTTCATTAAGTTTGTCTACGCAGTCTTTCACCAGTTTCAATCATATTACGATCGAGTTTACGGCGTTAAGTGCTGCTTGGCTATTTGAAAAGATATAGGTAGTTGGCTATTTGAAAAGATATAGATAGATGGTCTGATTTGTGTAGTTTCGTTGGCGGTTGGTTTATGCACATTCTATAACGGCATAGACCTCTGCCTGGAATATTGTGGCGTACTTACCAAGATTAACACTAAGGTTGATTATTGGTCTCACACCTTGTACACCACATCTTACATCAGGACCCATTTTGGAGCCGTCCGTGAACCAGACTAGGCTTCCAGCCTCACAGGAGCCGTGGTCATCAGACCACATCTCTCTGCTAGGTAGTTCCACCGAGTAATTTCTAGTGAAGTTACAGAGTGGAAGCATGACATCAGATGTCATTGCAAAAGGTCTAGCTAGCAGGGCATTGAGTGCTGCTCCCCGTGTTGTAGGCATGGCCCCCGTTGCCATAAGGCACGCTAACCTTTGCAAACTGGTTAGCTTGTGTAACTGTCGTTTGGATTGCTTTTTACACCATACTACACAGGCATATGTTATCATCGGCCTGAATATGGCGGTATACATCCACAGGGCAATCTTGGGGTTTAGGCCCCATCTTGCACCCGCTAAACGGCAGCAAATTCCTAAATTATAGCCTTTTGGATCACATTATTTATGTGTGTATTCCACGTCAGCTTTTGGTCGATTGAACGCCCAGGTATTTAGCGTCCGTAGAAAATGTTATGGGATGGGAATCCCCTTTATAGTGGGCGTTTTAAGTTTGTCCAACTTATGGCTCCTAGTAAAAGGAACTATTATTGATTTGTTCGGTTTTAGCGACAAGCTGTTCTCAGTGCACCACTTATTTAATGACATTGAGAGACCTTTGAAGTATGGATGATACAGTGCTCTGACAGGGGCCTATCACGCAGGCTACCGCATCGTCAGCATAGCCCTGTATATCTAGGTCTTTTTAGAGGCTTCAATCAATAATTGATCGACAACAAGTGACCACAATAGAGGCGATAGTACGCCCCTCTGTGGGCATCCACTAGTTATCTTGAAACCTTTCTATGTTTACATTTCTGTGAAGAAGCATGCTTTCAATCCAGCGGATGGTTGTGCTGTCAATGTTTTTGTCACGCGTTCCCCTAGAAAGGGTTTCGATAGTGACGTTATCAAAGGCACCTTCTGTCAAGGAAAACGCTTAAGGCTATCTGTTTATTTTCTAGGGCCCTTTTGATCCTGCCTGTTAGTTCTAGCAGAGCAGTTTCTGTGGACTTTTCTTTACGATAAGCGTGTTGCTTTGTATGTAGGGGACGCTCGCGCAGTGGCCAGGCACGTATCCAGACTTTTAATTCGTGGGGAGGGGACAACTGCATCCCGAAAACCGGAGAGTGCCTCGTCCGCTAAATTTGAATTTAGTCTACTGTGTGTTCTGGATTTCGGAGGGGGATAAATCCCAACTATCGCCCCCCTTGGATACGTGCCTGGCAGTGGCTCGTCCCTTATATACACACCAATAACCTTTTTTACACTCTTGAGTAGGAACGAGGTAAGGTTAATTTTTGGGTCTGAAGGATTTTGGTTGTGAAAAGTCCTTCTTTGGAACAAAACGGACTTTTACTGAAGTCCATTCGCTTGGTTTATATCCCCAGGCATAACTTGCTTTGAAGATCTTTACCAAAATGAGGATGAGGGTCTTCTTTCCTTGCTGTAAGAGAGCAGGAAAGATATCATCATATTCCCTAGCTGATTTGAACGGCTTGAACGAATCAATCAATCAAGTTCCTTGCTGCTTTTCTCCAGTCCTCATTGTTAGGCCTAGCGAGGCAGCTTTGATTCATTCCATTGGCGTCTGGAACTTATCCAAAAAAGTGAAAATCTATGGTTTCTTTCGCTGTTTTCAGTGAAAGTCCCATCTGGTTTCTTTAATAGTCCCAGTTGATTCGAAGGCGATTTGGCCAGGACTTTGTGGATTCTAGCTCCTTGGGGGGCACCAATGATACCCTCACAGGACTTTCTCCATGAAAGTTGCCTTGCCTTTCGTATTTCCTTGTTGTAGTCTGTCTAAGCTTTTGCTTACCGATACCGATCCCAGTTACCGGTCGATTTAGCCTTGTTAAACAGCCTTTCGGTCCTAAAACTAGTGTTCTATCAGAGAGAAAGTACCGAAGTGCTAGATCAAAGATTCTACGCTGGTGTCTTGGTTGAGCCTTGTTATGCTCACCTCAACATATTGTATCTAAGACATTCGGCTCAGGCAAGTTCTACTTCGCGTTCATGGATGCAGTTCATGACATTAAAAGCAATAACCAACTAACCAGTCGTCAAAGCATCTCTTCGGACTCTCGATGCCCTCAAGGAGAAAATTCTACCAGGAACACATACTTTCATAGAAGATCCCGAACATCATATTAACCCTCGATGATTCCTCGGGTGATTCGCCACCTCAAAACCTCCCAAGGAATTTACTTGATCGTAGCCCCGAGTTGGAACAGTGCGTTCTGGGAGCCCGATCTCAGGCGAATTGCTGCATGCCCTCCAGTCCCAATTCCGGACCTGAGAATGAACCCTGTCGACCTCCGAACGAATCGTCCGCCACAGAATATGGAAAACTTAAATTTATTGGTTTGGAAGGTACAGTCTGGAATAGATATCTAAGAAGCTGGTCAGAAGCAGATGTAAGCCTTTTAGAGGCGTCCTGGAGGAAATCCATCATCAAAACCTACACACCCATTTGGCTCCCATGGCAGAAGTGATCCTGCTCCATCAATGTTGCCACTGACATCCCACGGTCTTGAGATGTAGCGCAATATCTGTGTCACCTACCTACATAAAGATATTAATCTGGCCCGCAGTAACATAGCCTTACGCAAATCAGTAATTACAACAGTATCAAATCCTAGAAAGTTTGCAGCTCTAAGCTCCCATATACTAGTAAAACATGTCCTAAAAGCCATTTTCTCGAACAACCTTCCAGTGAAAAAACCATTGCCTCTGAAAATAAAGGACCTCTTTGAGTTCCTTAAGTCCTACAATATGAATGACAACAGCTTATTACACATTTTTAAACATACTGCCGTCCTCCTCCTGCTAGCCTCGGGACGTAAAGTACACGATCTTACTCTTCAAAAAGAATCGGTTACAGACAACGGAAATGAAATAATTTTATGGTCACAGTTCGGCTCTAAAACGGACTCTGATAAATATAGACAATGAGCATGGGTCCTTAGAGAGAACCCAGATGAGGTTCGACTTGATCTTCTATAGTGGATCAGAAAATCCATAAGGCTGTCTCATGAGAGACGAAAGGAGGAGAATCTAAAAAATTTGTTCACATCAACAAGAGGCACAGTAAAGAGCGCATCCCGTTCCGTGATTGCAGAATGGATTCGAACTTTGTTTCGTGAAGCGGGTATATCCGCTTCCTTCAGCAGGCAGCTTTAAAGGGGCTGTAGTATCCGAGAACTGGACATCTAACAAATACGATATTGAAGAGATTCTAAAGAGAGGAAACAAAGAAATACTTTATTTTACCACTATTTTAAAGAAATAGGTACCCACAAGCAGTCTAAATAATGATCGTAACCCACTGCTACTAGCTTGAGTGATAATTTTTCATCTTTTTTAATGTCTCTTATATCAATAATGATGATTTAGTGATCTCATCTGATTATAATCAACAAGTAAGGCATTTGTCATCTATATAATTAGGAATTTATATGTGATTGTAAGAATTTATATTATTTAATCCAAATCATTAAAAGAATTTAATAAGAAGTTAAATATGTTTTATTTCTCATTTCAAACACTTAGGTAATAAAAATCACAGTACGCATTAGCAGCGCCGGCAGAATAGAAACACATCTCAAGTGGTTCAAGCGAAGGCTCGAACACCTAAATAGACCCGTTTTCCCCCCGAAGGGTAGAAAACGGATATTTAGGTTTCAGCCGTAGCTTGAACCACGCCTTTAAGTTCCTTGCCGGCTAAATTTCAGGTACTGAAGAGCGCGGCGCTAGCGCCGCCCCACCGAGCGCTGCGTCATGTTAGAAAGAGATAGCAACAGAGCACAGATACACGGTAGAACAGTTTGCAAGTGTGTGAGTGACGATTTTATTGGAGCGTAATCTCAAGTGGTTCAAGCTACGGCTGAAACCTAAATATCCGTTTTCTACCCTTCGGGGGGAAAACGGGTCTATTAAACGAACTTATAACTCCATAGGTCTCCATACTAAAAATAAATCCATAATTCTCCAACCAATGCTCAGTAACACATAACATAACACAACAATGCCAATATTTTCGGAATTTAAAAATAAGCCGCCTTCTAAATCTTTGTCAGTTCTCTCGGCTTCTGCCTTGATTTTACTATTGTTAAGTGAGGGCTAGAAGACACCTCTGTTATTGTCTTAAATGGTAATTTAAATGCATATAAATATTATTAATTCTGTTATGCAAAATGATACTATTATTGTTTGGAATAGAATCCAAAGTTAAATCAAGATAATTATCAAAGTTATCTGCTCAAAAGAAGCAGTGATTTTACATGCTAAATTAGCGGCTAATAATAGTGTCTTTAGTTAAGTAAAAACTATTGAATAATTTGATGATGTTTATTATGACATGTATAACCATTTGATTCGTTACTTTAAATTGGCACTGTGCTCAATGTTAGTTCAAATGATACTTATAGTCAGTTTTCATAAGAACGTTCGGAATCAAAATAAAGAATCAATTGGTTTTCTGTCACATTACCCCTATTTCCTACTATTTTCTGTCACATTACCCCTATTTCCTACTAATGTCATCAAATTAATGTTTTCATTGATTCTGAATCAAAATTGTTCAATTAACTGATTACAATAACGATCACTAGTTTCTGTTTTTAGGATTCTGTAGCCTAAAGGCAAAAACGGAACCTTTATAGATTCGTCATGTCTGTCCATCCGTCTGTATGTCACAGCCACTTTATTCCGAAACTATTAGAATTACAGTGTTGAAACTTGAAAGGTAGATGTGATATGTGAGGTAGATGATATGTAGACTATGAACCGCTTTACCATTTTTACACAAAAAATAAAAAATATAAATTAAGGGGGGAGGAGGGCTGCTCCCCGGTGTCTATAGATAGGTCTTTAAAAATGACATTAAAGTTTTAAGACAATTTTTCTCAAAGTCAATCGTATGAAAGTTATACACTGCCAAAGTAGTAAAATGAGTGTCCCCTCTAACTTTTAAAATAAAAGAGTGAAAAATAAAACATGTATGCTGTGGATCTCAATAAACACTTAACGAAAATTGGTTTGAACGAGATATATTTAGTAGTTTTAGAGATATAGCATATTCTCCAAAACCGCAAACATAACTTTGTCATTTATACAAACTATGAAAAACAAGTTATTTTTTTCAGATGAAAAATTATAGTGGTATTAAATAAGGCATGGCATATGGTAACTACGGAACTCTACTGCGCGTGGCCCGACACGCACTTGGCCGGTTTTTCTATATTGAAATTGAGTAAATTCGAATGCAAGTCGCATGATTAGAAAAGTTTTTTCACCAGTTACTTGGGCCAGGAGTTGCTTGTAGTTGTCTCAAAATTAAGTTCAAGTTTTTCCAAAGAAGCTTACTATAATAATAAATTATAATGCTCATATGTATGCCTATGCGTTGACTAACTAAAGTCAACTCCTTTTGGATTTTTTTTTAACAATTTACAAAAGGTTTAACTTTGACTGCCTTAGCTGCAGACGCTGCAGCTCATATATATTATAATGCAAGCAATATCTAGAACTAAAACGTAATGAATAATATAGGTAATTATTTGTGAACAGTAATCGTTCAGATTTATAAAAATAAAACACCTTATTTTACTTTCACACAACACAAACAATCACAAAACTCACTCTCTTTTTCGAGAAGAACCGCTATATGCCAAATGAAAACAGTATTTAATAATTAATGTGAAAAGTAACTACTGTAAAAGACCCAATAAATCATCTATTTAATTTTAACAACCGTCTAATTCTATTATATAATATAAACTAGGTGTTATTGAAGAAGTTCTATTTTTCTGTTCATTATAATATTTTATTTTTAAATTGCTCGATCGGAACTATATTATATTATTATATAAAAAGGGAATACATGGAAGGTGATATTTCCATTTTCCTACATGAAAATCCCAACATTAATATCGAGGATGAATCTGAAACTAATGATTAAACTAACTTGCCCGGTAAATGAAGTTCTATCACAATAACAATTTTACAAAGGATTAGTTTCTTTACTAAACTAATCTCCGTTTCTAATGCCATATTGTTAACAAAGCATGGTTGGATCTTACTTTTACTTTGCATCCCTGAAGAGTTGATCTAGGTGGCGTTGGCGTTGATGTTCGTAGCGTCCACCGCCACTGCGTCTTCAGCAGGTTGAGTAGTCCCATCGGCTTCTGCACCTTGAAATCACCACGACCTCCATCGATGTGTCACGAGAGGTCTTCATCTTCCTGATAGGACGGCGAGAACGTTTTGGCATCGTAGAGCATCCCACGCCTGAAAATTGTTGAAGATAAAGGGGTTAGGCTCACATAATTAAAAACACTACATCATTATTTAAACCTGGATATATTTGGATAACCAACACTAAGCATGAGTTAGAAGATGAAACAAGAAACAACATCATTAACCTTGATAGTCACTATATTTTAATGTAACTTTCGTAATAACTAACACTTTAAACTGTATTATTATGAAACAACATATGAGACCTTATTATTCAAAGTGTACAATGATACTAACTGATATTCAATTAATTCCCAATAAAACATCACATTAATCATCATGTACAAATTATTAAACGTGACTTAAATCATTTTTAAACTGTAACACTAATAAAACAGCACATCAGATCTCATTGTCCATGCTGAACAATGATTCTTACCGACATTGCATGAATTGCCAAAAACAACACATTTCAAACATATTAATCACATGAACACACAATTCTAAACAAGATAAAACATCCTAGACCTTATTTATAAACCGTTATTCTACAATAAAGCAAATAACTAGCACAGTTATACAATACTTATCTTTTAATTCGACGAAGCACAATATCAGACTGGGTTGTTACCCTATTTCGATGTCACTTTTATTCATTTGTTGATGGCGGGAATTGCAACCGCTTCCCGCCATTCTTGCCTTTAGTCAACATAACATCTTTATTATTAAAACAGCAACTGTAAATCATTAATTTTCAAGAAACTATGCATAACACATTTTAAAACGGACAGTAAGAATGATTGAAATAGTATTACGCCAATATATGAGCTTAATTACCTGTATAAATTTGACAAATAAACTTTGTTGCAAAACCAAATACACTTCCGTTAATTTACATACTCGTAATGTATTACTTTACATTTTTACACCATATTTTGATTACTTACTAAGCTTAAATATATTATTCGAATTAAATAATCATAAATCATATTAATTACACAATTATTTTGCCATTTTGGTCTGATTATGTCACGCCATGTTCATCATTTTGGAACAAGCCCAAGGGCCAAGAAAATATTTTTTTGCTATTTTTCTATCGAATTTATAGCAATTTTATTTTATTTAAGCAATTTTTTTTATTTTTTATATCGAAAATGTCCCCCCTTTTATGGTACTTGTAGAATGAGTTTATTGCAGGTTTTGTATCCTTCCGGTGCATAAGGTCCATAGTATAATTACGTCTACAGCATCATTTCGTCCATAGTATCATTACCTACGTCTACAGTATCATTTCGTCTACAGTATCAAAATATCCATAGTATCATTACGTCCAGTTTTGAGATAACTTTATTTATCGTTTTCTGCACACGACGTGTTGACAAGGAGCTTAATATTTAATTTTCACAAATAAAACTAATAAAACATAAGTTCGCTTTTTCACTTACGTAAAAGTATGCTATATTACCTACTTTATTAAAACAATTTTCAGTTGATAAGTCCGGTAAGTATTTTTCACTTTAAAACCACTTTAGAAAAAAATCAAGTATTATCCAGATGTTTATATTAATCAACGAAACAAACATTTATAAATAACAAAGAAACCTGTTTAATCGTTATGGTGGCCTTCCATGGTACACCCACCTAAATATGGTCCCGTTTTTACCCTTTAGGTACGGAACCGTAACAAACGAATTAAAACTACTCCTTTTTTTAAGTCGGAACGATTTTAATTTATTTTATTAGATTATTTTAATTTATGTTTATATCTCCTTAGGTAAAGTAGTCGTCAAGTGGGAAAAAATCTATAAACTAATGTTCTAACTAGAATAGAAATAGAATCAGTAAAATTTTTCAAGATTCAATATTTTTTAATTTTATTGCCTAACTCACATTAATATAAGTGCCTAGGTATGTAAGGAGTTCGATGGCTCGATTGACGCCTGGGCCTGGACCAGCGATTGCAGAGGTTAAGCAACTTTCGCAAGGATCGGTCATAGGATGGTTGACCAACAATTTATTATCTCGAGTTCCTGCTTCGAAAGGCACGTTAAGCCGTTTTGGTCTCGGCTGCATTTGCAGTCGTTAACATCCACCAATTCGGGTTGTGCCCGCGTGGTGGATTTATGGCCCATCCTCCTTATCCACCCATAAGGAAGGCCTGTGCCCCAGCAATGGGGACAATAAAAATGGCTGATGGTCAGTAAAGTCAGCAGTTAGCATAGGTTACACCAGTGTTTTTCAATCTTTTCATGGGGCGACCCTCTTATAATGTAAAAAAAATATTTTGCTACCCCTACTCTCCGTTATGCGAGCAATGGAGAGAGCCATGCTCGGCGTTTCCCTGCGTGATCGAATCAAAAATGAGGAGATCTGCAGGAGAACTAAAGTAACCGACAACGCCCGAAAGATTGCTCAGCTGAAGTGACAGTGTCAAAGTCAAAGTCAAAGTCAAATAAGCTTTATTCAAATAAACTTAATTATTAAGTACTTTTGAATCGTCTATATTTTCCTACCACGCGTTCCAGACTTTTTTTAGCTGACAAGAAGAACGGGCGCAAGAAACTTATCAGCTGTAACAGCCATAAGTAACGATATTTACAAACTTGAATATATCGTTACCAGATAATTACAACAGGGTGACAGGATTATTGGCAACAACATAGACTTATTATATAGCCCAGTAAATGAAAAGGTGTAGAGGGAAATGATTGGAACACAACTTTTGACCCCGCAACCCTGCTGGGACCAGTTAGGAGGAGAACACATCAAAAGTCCCCGACCGCAGCCCCCATGCCGGACACATAGCGAGAAGAACCGATGGCTGTTGGGGCGATGCTCCGTGGGTAGGCCCCCGATAAGGTTGACCGACCATCTGGTGCGCGGTCGCAGTGCGCCGCTGGATGCGAACAGCGCAGCGCAGGACCGATCGTCGTGGAGATCCTTGGGGGAGGCCTTTACCCAGCAGTGGGTGTCGAGCGGCTGATATGACGATGATGACGACCCTCCGCTTTTCATAACCCATATTATTTTATTTCTATTACCGATATTAATATTTTAAATATGGGTAATAAAAATAAAATTAGCACCTTACCTTATGAATAGATATGCTACGCAACAGAACGGTACAGGTATCAGGGGCCGTCGGCCAAAGGGCCCTGGTGGCGAGAGGATGCCCCCAAGGAGGTGTGCTCTCTCCACTTCTGTGGAATCTGGTGGTAAACGACCTGATCTCCCATCTTAACTCTAACTATTTTTACACTATAGGATATGCGGACAACATTACCATACTAAGTATAGGTAACCAGGCTGGCATAACCTGTAACACCATGCAAGCAGCCCTGAAGAAGGTTGAGGAATGGTGCAAAAGACACGACCTGACCGTCAATCCCACGAAGACGGAAATGGTAATGTTTACAAACAAACGCCAGGTGGGCGGCTTCCGTCTGCCGAAACTGTTTGGAACTACACTACAACTCTCTAACGAGGTAAAGTACCTAGGTATAATCCTGGACAGCAAACTTAATTGGAACAGCCACTTGGAGTACAAAACGCAGTCCACCAGCGTCATTCTATGGCAGTGCCGGAAGATGATTGGTAAGCGTTGGGGCCTAGCACCCAAACTATTCCTCTGGCTTTACAACACGATCATAAAACCCCTGGTAAGCTATGGATCCGTAGTGTGGTGGCCAAAAGCCGCCCAAACCACCGGAGCCAATAAGCTACAGGGACTGCAACGTCAGGCCTGCTGCGCCCTCACTGGGTGCATGAGCACAGCTCCCACAGCTGCTCTAGAGGTAATGCTGAACCTAACACCACTGCACCTCCACATCCAACAGGAGGCAGCCAAAACAGCGTTAAGACTAAAACAACTGGGATCTCTAAAATTCGAGAGGGTAAAACATCTCAGTGGACTACTGGAGGACTGGCTGAACACCCCTCTTATTGAAGCACCATGCGACAAAGTTAAGCCAACCCTCATTTTCGACAAAAAATACAGAATACACCTGTGACCTGATAGACGACATCAGCTCTAAGAAAAGACACAAGGCCCTCCTGATTTACACCGACGGCTCCAAGACCTCATCGGACACAGGGTCGGGTGTTTTCTCAGAGGACCTCAACATACAAATTGCATCCCCCTTAAGCTCATACAACACGGTCTTTCAGGCCGAGTGCGTGGGCATAATAATGGCGGCTCGGGCAATCGAAACAAGAGAGGTAAAAGACCGCGACATCTTAATTCTCTCTGACAGCAAATCTGTTCTACAGGCTCTCCAGGGCAGTCGCATCACATCGAGCCTTTTACTTGAGTGTCACCACGCCCTAAATACAGTAGATACACTTAATACTATTACTATCCAATGGATCAAAGGTCACAGTGGATCACGGGGAAACGATGCAGCCGACGAACTGGCTAGACGCGCATCTGGTTCGACGCCTATTGGCCCAGAGCCGATCGCGCCTATCCCGACCAGCTGGTTTGCAAGTAAGATCCGTGAACATACCATAGAACTACACCAACAGAACTGGAGCTCGCTGGACTCGTGCAGACAGGCGAAACTCGCTCTACCGCGCGTGGACGCTCGTCTATCCAGGTCCCTGATACAACTGTGCAGACCGCAACTTCGCCTAGTAACAGGTGCTATTACTGGTCATGGACAATTTAACAGACATCTTTTTAACTTAGGTGTCACGGACAGTCCCCTATGCAGAGGATGCATGGAGGAAGAAGAAACAGCCGCCCACGTTCTGCTGGAATGCAGAGGGGTGGCCCCTTACCGGGCGAGGTACCTCGGTTCGCCGGGCAGCGTCCAGGAAGCGATCACGAACGTGAAAGCCCTTGGAGCGTTCCTGGCTGAGCTGGGCTGGCTGGAGTGATCCGGCCGCACATCCTCCGACGCAAAATAGGCGCTATAGACGTCGAGTTGCGGAAACCGCCTGCACTGACAAGAAGAAGAAGAAGAAGAGCACCTTACCTTAGCTTCGATCTGTCTGTCTGTACCCGTAATAACACGAACAGCCAGCTATCGAAATATAGGTATATAACACGCTCTTAAACATTCCCTTGAGTACCTAGTACTTATTGTAATTGGATTTTCAGACACACGTTAGTTCTAAAAAATCCATTTTGCAAAAATACTGAATCAAGGGATGATTTTATGGTTCACGGATTAAAGTCGACAGAGTGCAAAAAGATCCATCAATGGATTTTGCATAGGTAATTTTTATAGCCTCAACTGCCGCCGAAAGCGAAATTAAATTTTCCATAGACATACGCGGGTTTTTTTTCTTGATAGATGTTCGTGCTAAAGAATCAATCAGACAGACGGACAGCGGAGTCCTAGTAATAGGGTCCCGTTTTTACCCTTTGGGTACGAAACCCTAAAAAGCACACTAATTTCGGATTAAATTAAAAGTTTGATTAATTATTTTTTTAACTTGATGGTATTTTTTTATAAATGTAGAACGTTTTGATCCGGAGATAATAATATTTTCACCTCTCCAGCACGAAAAGGGTGCTTTTGGCGCGTAAAAACTCGCAGCAAAATCGATTTTTGCTGCGAGCGTGAGACAAAGTGCTTTTTTAATTTCTAACACCAACTTTAAAATGAATAAAGAAAAAACAAATAAAGTGACAAGGATGACACTTGTAAAATTGATATGTGAGAAAAGGATAGATAGAGTGCTTTATGGTGTCATACACGGATTAAAAAGTAAAAAAATAAAATGCACGGATATACCAAGGAGTTTTAAATAAGGATTGTTAAAAAATAAGGTTGATAATTCGAAATAAAGAGTATGGAGGTAATGAGGTCACATGTATGAAACAAATATGAAATAAGAAAAATTAATGAAATTTATTAACAAATTATATGTTTTATGATTATAAATAAATAAATAAGACGGAATATTAATGAATAAGAGAAAAACACAACGTAATGTAATCAAAACGACGGGAATCTACTTAACTGACTCTATGAATAAAATTTTTCAGCATAGGTTTGATTGAATTATATTTGTGATAAATTACAAAAATTAATGCGTCCAACGATGAAGATAGTTTCCTAACTCCAAAAGAGTTAAGTAAACAAGTTTCTAATGCTGAATTAAGCTTTTTTACCAGGAAAGTCACGTGAAAATTTTCTCGCTGGTCGAGGTGAAAAGTTGGATGTTTTACACGAGACCAAAATGTTGTTCTGCCTCGTGCCTTTAAATCACTCACTGTGCTCAGTAGTCTATATTAGAATCACTCGCTACGCTCGTGATTCAATTCTAGACTACTTCGCTAGTTCGTGATTTAAAGTCGCCACTCGCAGCACAATTTGATTTTGGTCACTTGTATAACAAATAACTATTTTCGGCAGGGCCATCTTAATTAAAAAGTCAAATTTAAAATGCCAGTCATTTTATCAGGAGAGGGGATAGACCCCAACATGTGTGGTTTTTTTTTGATAAAATTGATCATATTATCTGCCATTAAAAGCTCCGACATCGCTAACAAAACATTGTATAGGGCCCTTAATATCTTCGCATTTAAGTACCTACCTATATTACTTGTAGGTACTATTATACTTGTACTATTATGTATTCTGTGCTATTATGTATTCTGGGGTCGACTGTACATTAGGGAAATATTTCAAAATGTAGGTTGTACGAAAAAAAAACACTCATATATAAAACCACATTTTATTAACGAGCAATAATATACAAACTTACTCTATCTCGAACAACATAAAACTACATAAAACAATATCAAAACTTATTATTACAATAAATACTAAAAACGGTAAATATTTAACATTCCATTTTTTAACGGATAGTCAAAACAAATGAATCTTAACTCTTGAGAATAAAATACATTTCTCGCTTAGTTTTGTTGGCAAAAAATACATAATTCTATACACTAAGAATAAGCACGAATGCATGGAATAGTTCACTAAAGTCACTCGGTATTCCCAACCGCCTCCCCAGCATTGCCCCCAGGTGGCAAATGGGAAATTTTTCAAAAAATATCCCATTCGCCACCCCTAATAAAAAATCATCATAAAAACTGTTAGTAATACACAATGGCAGGATAATTTTGCTGATTCACAAATCGTCCACCAGTCGGCGCACTACCACTAACTTGGCGCTAGTGTGGATGTAGACCTGCCATTTTGTTGTTTGTATGTATTTGCTATCAATTTCTGTATGTTAGAAGCGAATTTTCGTAAATACCAATTTATCTTCCAACATATTTTGGTTTTCTTCAATCTTTGATTCATTTACTATCCGACTTCCATAATAATGATTTATTAGTATTAACAATTTTTAGATATAATTTAAAATAAATTGGGAAAGGTCTCCAGCAGCACTAGCGCCACCAAGCGGGATAAATTTTGCGACATCCCGAATTCCATTCCATTCTACGAATATAATTCAAGACCGACCTGTTGTCGTGTTATAAGAATAATTTATTCTTATGATCGTGTGTTTGTTTTAAATAGGTAAGTATTGTGTTTTTCAACCAAGAAATAATCTCTTTGTCATATCATAACAAATTAAAAGATAGGTGCTTATATTTTATTAGGAGTGGCGAATGGGATATTTTTTTAGAAAATTTCGTGGGGGCAATGCTGAGGTTGGCGTATGGGAATAACCGAAGTCACTCAAATTTCATTTTTAGTTCCAACGAAAGAAAGTACTAATTACAAAATAAATTATACTTTTAGTTTGAAGTTGCTTTCTTTATATGATCTCCTACCCATGATTGATACACTTAGGAACTCGTATGATTTTCTTTCTCCCGCACACACGAAATAAGTTTTTAAATTCTCGTTACTTTTCTCTAGAAACCTCTAAAACTCCGCCTATCCCTTTCTATTCAGTTAACAGTTTTTTGTCATCATAAGTCTTTTAAACTTAAATACTCGAGTAAATAACACTCAAATATAACTAAAGAATATACTAGAAAAAAATTGACTCTCACCTCGCACCCGACAGGTAGGAAGAGCATAAAACTGAACTTCACAAAGGTCGCGGGTTCGATTCCCGCCTGATAATAATGATCTTAAGCGAGTCGATTTTTTCTAGTATCTTATTTAGGGCTGATTTTTCAATGCCTAGATAAATTTTATTCGCTTGATAACGTATTAAACCGCCAAATTGACAGTGTTTGTCATTCGCTTGTCTGTCAAATGTTTTCAATACTATTTATTTTATTTGGGTAATAATTTAACTGACTGATATCTTTTATCTGGCGATTGAAAAATTAGCCCTTAGTTGTATATTGTATAAAAATAGCACTGTGAATGCTAAATTCTCAAATTTAAAAATAAGGGTGATTCTCAATATTTTTGATATTTTAACTAATGGCCGTCCGCGACTTCATCCGCGAGGAACCTTTGACCACGATAAAAACTATCCTATGTTTTTATCTAGGTTATAAACTATCTGTGTATAATATTTCATCCACATCCGCCCAGCCAGGCGTGAAATAGTAGTTTATGAAACTGACACATAAAGAGGGGTATTAAAACACGAGTGTGTGTTTAAAAACCGAGCCGTAGGCGAGGTTTTTAATAGTATCACACGAGTGTTTTAATACCTAGTTATGTGCAGTTTCATACACTACTTTATCTACACTCATACATTTGGGATTGAACCTACTAAATAAAAGATCAACGTTAGAAAAGAGAGAGAGACTTTGTTTGTATTAGCAAGGTACCTACCTACCTTGTAATAAGTCAATTCCTTAGCTGCATCTAAACTAAAATATCGGGCATAGTAATTTTTTTTTCACATTTTAGAGCAAGAATAAAAAAACCTACAAAATTCAGTAAGTATAACAAAATGTAAAAATTGAAACCAAATTTTATCGGAAATGCTTGGCGCGCATTCCATTAGAAAAAAAAAATGATCAGTGCATTTCAACAAACTAATCGCACTAAAGTCATCGACAAGCATAGAGTACATTTTAATCATGAAAAATATGTGGGAAAAGGAAAATATCGTTGTTTTTTTTAATGTTACGGCACTGCCTTCTTTTTGGATTTGCCCTGTATCGTAATGAGAAAAAAAGTTATTTTATGATGCAGTTGACTGCATCGTAATGAGTTTATTTTTTAATTTTACCTATCCACGAAAATAAAGTACGTATTTATATAACCTTTTTTGAATTCATATTTGGAACATTACGTTGTGAGTGTAGATAAAGTTTATTTATTACTTATGTCAATTTATTTTTGTCCCTAGTAAAACAGAAATATTTTTTGAGGGTTTTTTTAACCATGGTACTCCGGCACCACAGTAAGAGTGATTCTCTGTCTGCCTCGCACGATGTCTATTTTCAAGCTTCCGCTACTTTTCTCTAGTAAAGTGTAAATATCAGCGGCGCTGTGTACCGGAGCCCCATTTATGCTGGTTACTATATCGCCGGGTTGGAGACCACCACTGTAACAAAAAACCGCATCAAAATCGGGCCAATCAATTCCACACACACATATACAATGTTATTTTGAGTTAATACAAAACCTCTCGTAGGGCTGATCAGACCATCAAACTGAACGCTTTTATTATGCGACCAACCTCGAAATCTCGAAAAAAACCAGCTGTTCCATACCAAAGTAAAATCCTACTCCATCGAAATGTATGAAACAGCAGATTTTTTTTCGCGATTTCGAGGTTGGTCCCATAATAAAAGTTGTTCAGTTTGATGGTCTGATCAAGAGAGGTTTTGTATGAACTAAAAATAACCTTGTATACAGATAAAAATACACATGCTAAACATACACTCGGCGTCAGAAAAACCGCACCTTTTCTTCAAAGTTAATTTAATCCCATATAATTTAATGATAAGTGTTATTATATACTTCTTCCCCTTCGGCATGGACGAATATTTTTTCGTCCATGCCTTCGGACATAGCCAACAGTCTTTAGAAACCGTTGGAATACTCGTCGAACGGAATCAATTACTGAGATTGAGTTTCCGAGCACATTACATTGCCTAATTTTATTGTAATATTTGAATAACTTCATGGGCAATAGTATCCATCTTGGGTATTCGTTTTTTTAATTGAACTGTTGAAGTGTGTTTTCTCCATCATATCGATAGCGAATTTACCCGCATTTCCTGAATTGACCCCTTTTATTTCCCTTTTGTGGTGGCCAGGGATTGAAATACCGTTAAAAAAAATAACGATAAATAAAAAATAACGTTAAAAATACCGTTAAAACATTTCATCGGTAAATTTACCGGTAAAAATAACGTTAAAAATATTTTACCGGAAAAATTAGCGTTAAATATAGCGTTAAACTTTACCGGTACAATATACAGGTAAAATTATCGCTAAAAAATAACGTTATTAATTGGAATAACGTTAATTTTAAAGTTTAACGGTAAAAAAAGTAAGAAATAAAGTTAACATTAACGATATTTACTGAAATAACGTTAATTTCAATGTAACGTTATCTAAATTAACGTTATTTATTGACATAACGGTAATTTTAAAATTAACGGAAAAAAAAGTAAGAAATAACGTTATATTAAAAATAACGTTATCATTCCCTGGTGGTGGCGCTAGCAATAACGCTTTAATCGTTTAATTATGGTAACTGTTATGTTAAATAAGACCATACCATACTTCATTCCTACACACCTCTTCGGCACTAAGTTTAGACTTGGCCTTGGTTTTTCTGACGTCGAGTGTATAACACACCTCTTTTTCGTCAGGAGTTAAAAAACAGATATACAACATGTTACAAAAAAAATGCTTATAGTAGATAGGGACCATCAAACTGAACAACTTTTACTACGGGACCAAATCTGAAATCGCAAAAAAAATCTGCTGTTTCTACATTTTGATATTTTCGTTGTTATTTTTTGTAAGAGACAGCCGAATTTTTTCGCGATTTCAGAGTTGGTCCCATTGTAAAATTTGTTCAGTTTGATGGTCCGAAGAAACGGTTTACTAATTTTAGATTCATTCATTAACACATTGCATATTCCACGATCCAAAACTTAAGGGGCTCGGTGCACCCTTAAGGGGAATATTGATCCAAAACTTAAGTTTTGGATCAATATTCCCCTAGCGCTGCCCAAGAAAAAAAAATACAATACCAAATAATATACTAGAAAAAATATAACTCGCACCAGATCAATTCTCGGACGGGAACCGAACCCGCGACCTTTGGATATCCGGTCCAATGCTCTGACCGCTGAGCTACCGAGTCTTAGTGGCATCGTCGAATTTCTTCTAGTATATCCTGCTCTTACGCTGTAAGCCAGCGTTATTTCACCAGTGTGAGGAATTACCTCGACATTCAATTGAAATATTATTTGTTTATATTTTTTCTAGTATATTATTTAGTATTGTATAAAAATAGCATTGTGAATGCAAAAATCTCAAAGGACATCATCCATTTTGGTCCAAATGTGAAAGTGCTGGCCAAAAAGAAAAAGTGTTTTGATAGATTTTGTCCACTTTAGCATTTCTTATTATGGCACCGAAGCTGTAGCACCGCTATACTCGATTTTAAATAAGTTCAAAAAGTCTGCTTTTTCATACATTTTGGCACAATGTAAAAAAGTCGGCCATAAAGCAAATTCTGATAGATTTTGTCCGCCCAAGCATTTCTTATTATGGCACCGAAGCTGTAGCACCGCTGCACTTGATTTTAAAAAGTCTGTATTTTCATACATTTTGACACAAATGTGAAGCGGTGCTACAGCTTCGGTGCCATAATAAAAAATGCTCAGACTGACAAAATCTTTCAGAATAAAACACTTTTGTCTTTTGGCCGGCACTTTCATATTTGGACCAAAAATGTATGAAACGTGTATGATGTCCTTTAAACACTAAATAATAGTTTATAAATAATACTAGTTTTATATTTTTCAGAATTTCATTAAACATAGATATCTCGTTGTAATGTTTTTTTCAAAATCTCTAATCAAAATCAAATCAAAAATCTTTATCTACTTTAACATGCAAAAACATAACATTTAGTAGCTGGAGTCCCCTTTTAAGCATGACAATGCCTGTACCAGAGGGCTCCGCTCCTCCATCCGGACATTAAAATGGACGCACGGTGCACCCTTAACGAATTTTGCTGTATATTTTACTCACTTATATGCTGGAGAACCGATAATAACTTTCCACACAAGGATACCGTGATCTATATCTGTAGGCATCTGTAAGAAATAACACAACATTAGTAAATATGTAATATCAGAAAGACTTTGAAATATATTTCAATCGAACATTTTGTAATATAAATAGAAATCTAAATATTACACGGTGCGATTACAAATCTTTATACGGCAGGCTGATAATCTTTCTAAAAACCATCTAGCGATCAGTAATAATTTTCGGAATCGTCGCTGTCAAACTCAATTTCATACCAGCAATCGAGTTTCTGTAGTGCTGCCTCCAGCGAGCAACCAAAGAACTAACAAAAACCGGCCAAGTGCGAGTCGGACTCGCGCACGAAGGGTTCCGTGCCAAAAAACCACGTTTGTTAATGGGAGCCCCTTAATTTTTTTTTCTGTTTTTAGTATTTGTTGTTTTAGCAGCAATAGAAAGAAATACATCATCTGTAAAAATTTCACCTGTCTAGCTATCACGGTTCATGAGATTGGTGACAGACAGACAGACGGACAGCGGAATCTTAGTAATAGGGTCCCGTTTTTACCCTTTGGGTACGGAACCCTAAAAACGAGCACTTATGCAAGGAAATGCTTCAAAGGAGATAATTTTTGTTGGTACTTTTATCTAACCACCATGTAGAAAAATATCATAGAATCGAGAATAAATCCTATATCGATTGACGAAGTTTGGTCTAAAAGCTCACGCTCAAGTCTGTGCCTAAAAGCTCACGCATTTAAAAGATATGATTATTTATTTAATAGTGATAATGGAAGTCTAACATACATAAAAAACGTAGACAAATGGAGCCAAGCCACTAAATTAAAAAAAAACATTTACTCTGGTTAAAAAATAATCTACTCTCTACCACCTCTACTCTACTCTTTGTCTTTGAGTACCTACTGTCACTCAATGTCAGTCATGTCAGTCTGTATTTATGTCAATGACGAAGGAATAATATGGACCTGACATACCTACGTAAAAAGCTTGCATACCTACTTTGTGTTCTCCATTCAAACGCAACTAAACATTGCGGCTTAGCTTATTGTACATAGTGTAAACATTAAACATGAACAAACATGTAAACAGCATAGAGTCGAAATTGTAACATGTAAACGCAACACAATGTGGCGGACACGGCACGCGCCTGATGTCACGAATGCTTTGTTATTGCAGTTTCTGCCACTTCCATAGGTATCCTTTTTCTGAGATTTTACGTAGTCAAATGACTGACTGACAGCACAGATAGTGAGACATATGAATGACAGAAACAGAACTGACGTAAAATACGGGGATGCGATATAAAAAAATGCGTAATAGAATGTCCACCCTACGAATTTTAATGAAATAAATAATAATTTTGCGTGGGTCTGCAACAAAAACGATTTATCTAGGTGAAATGTTGTTTTTTTCTCTATCGATTAATATATACTTTATGCCTGGTTAGACTTAACTGAAAAAAGTACCAAGCCTCATATAAAAAATGTTTGTCCTTTAGTATTATCTAACTCAGTGACAACGACGCGACCGCGACGAATTCGCGACTTCTTCTGTAAAACGGTTTGACAGCGACGATTCCGTAATTATTACTGGTCACTAGATGGTTTTTAGTTAGATAATCAGTCTGCAGGGTGATTTTTTTAATAGTCGACAAATTTTGTAGTGTCGCTTAGACCCTCAAACAGAACAACTTTGTCTTGGGACTAAGAGCAAAAAAATAATCAGCTGTTCCATAGAAAACGTCAATGTCTATTTTTATGTATGATTTTTTTTTTTGCTCCGATTAAGTTGGTCCCATAGACAAAGTTGTTCAGTTTGACGGTCTTACACCACAAAATTTGTCGATCGTTTTCGATTTCATACATACATACATACACTCACGCCTGTTTCCCATGCGGGTAGGCAGAGACTATTTTTTTGATTTCACCCTGTAGAAATAGTTGTTTTGAGTACCCTACAACACATGCCGCGTTTGGATCATGCAGATCAATGCAACAGATCCGGTCAGGGGCCCTACTGCCTAACTCAAAGCTTTAGCCAGATCGTTAGCAATGCCCTGTCCGTCCTTGTCATATCATAACACGATGACAAGGACGGACAGTGCACTGACGTCATAAACCAAAGCCAGAGCCAAAGCGATAGAGTTAAGCGTTAGACCCTCTGGTTTATTTATTTATACAGGGTTATTCTTTTGTAGAACACCAACAACCTCGCAGTAGTAGATTACTAACATCATAAACAACAACGTTTGTTCACCAAAACCAATTTTTCCAAAAAAAGACAAATAAATACTTTCCACACAAATGTTCGAACAGCAGAGGGCCTAGTACGAGTTGGTTTATTGCTCTCACTTCACTTTTCGAATAGTTAACTATCGTTTCCTCTCTTTCACTCGTTCACTCACTCGCATGATTTCCTCTCTTTCACTCGATACTATTCGCAAAGTGAGGTGAGAAATACAACTCGTACTAGGCCCTCTGATCGAGTTGTGTATGAAAAGTCGATATTTTTTGTCTGTAATCTTCTCCTGCGAGGTTCTTGGTCTTTTACAAATAACCCTGTATAAAGCATGACATGTTTTAGGTTTAAATGCTGCTTATAAAATTTTATAAGCTACGCCACGATTAATAGATATTTAGCTTGTAAATTAGTAAAATAAAGCTTGTTACTGTATACAGGCAACATTTAGTGGTTTGATAATTTTTGGAATAATCTTTCTTGATATTAGCCAGTTGAATCGATTCTAAGAGGTTTTTAGATTAAAAAATTCGTAATTATGTTGCAATTATTACAATCTTTTTATCCAAACATCTCTAAAACGTAACAGTTTAAACACATTGTTCGCCTTTGTGTCCGCAATCGCAATAATGCAACACGATTTAAAATAAAATGGCAGAAGAGGGCTATTCCACGCTCCATACTAAAATTTTCAAACCCTTTAAAACCTTTCCACCAAGAAGCTTATACCTTCCTCCAATGGAGATTGCACGGCCATATGTCACAGTGAAGATTGAAAAAAGCTCCTTTAGTGACGTGACGGCTTATAGCAACCTCTTTCTTTAGTGTTACAATACGTGTTCGTTGTTCGTCGTTCGTTCGTTCGTGAGAAACGAAAACGTATTGTAAAACGAAAAGAAAGAGATAGCAATACGCCGTGACGTCACTAAAGAGTCTTTTTCAATCTTCAGTATGATACTAGGCGTGCAGTGCAATCTCCATTGTGGGTTTAAGCTTCTTGCTTTCCACGGAACTGATGTTCGTCTGAAGAATGACCCTATTAAATATTTAATTTTATATATTTTATTACCTCTGGGTTTCTCATTCGGAGCTCCATTAAAATATTGGGTGATAAAGACAGCATTGTGATGCCAAGATACCGTCTCGAAACTTGAGGCGATTTTGTTTTTCCTGAAAAATCAAATGTGAATATTATTACATGACATGCCACTTATGAGTACTTAAAAGTATAACTTTTAAGTACTCATAAGTATAACTTTTAAGTATATCTTAAAAGTTTATTTATTTATCTGATGTTGATAATTTTATTTTACATTGCTTCCTTCTGATTAACCGTTAACTTGTGTTTAAAGCTAAATTAATCACTCAAATAGTAAAAAAACAACTTAGTAATTTAAATAATATTAACTAACTTTTTTCCAAAAACTCCTTGACGTAATCAATAGGTATAGCAAATGATATTCCAGAGGTGACTTTCATACTGTTGATTCCTATCGCCTCTCCGTCTAAGTTGACTAAGGGACCACCGCTATTACCAAATGTTATTGGTGCGTCTGTCTGTATGTACACCATGTCTTTACCTGTAAATAGTATTTGTAAAATTAGAGTAAATTACACATAAGTAGGTAGTTAGTGTAAATACAGTAAAAACTGAGAGTTACTCTAAAAAAACATAGTGGACATGTGGCGGCATCTGCCTACGCCGCACATACCACAACATATGGTATATGATGATATCAACAAATGTATGAAAACGACGAAACAGTAACTATGGAAACCTACATCGAGCTATGGGAGTTCTCCCAGCAACTCAGCATACATGGTGTCCCTTTGCCACACGGAGGAAAAGTACCTTCAACATTGAAAATGGAAAATTTAACTGAAAGAAGACTTCATTTGGTTTTTAAAAATAATTGGAAAGGCATTGAAAGATTTTTAAAAAAATTGACTACCTTAACCATAAATGGAACCCACCAAAAACCAAGTTTTTTTATTTATTTTTATGATACCAATCGAAAAGGTCTCATCAAACAAAATGAAGTCTTTTTTCTTTAATATTTAAGGTATTCTCCTTCCGCGTGGTTTTGGGACACATGTATAAGTACCTACAACTTCCAACGGCATAAAAGTCTTGTGACGTTTCTTAGGTACTTAAAATGTTTATTTTTTGGAATAAAATCATAGCAAAATTACCTCTTAAGCCAAGTTCTTCACTAGCCCTTTGTGTCGAGCTTACAACCCCGGCTGTGACTGTGTTGCTTAGTGCAAGCGGACTGCCCATCGCAACTACCTGCAAGATAATATCAAATATTGAAAGAAATTCATTTAGTTTTAGATGAGTCTTCTCAAAATACAGTGTTTAACATACTATCCCCGTCAATTGGTAATGCGCTGGAACCTTGTCAAATTAACATACACATCAACGTCATCCGCAACTTAAAATGACAAAAAACAGTAAAATTTTAATAGATAATATAATATATTAATTATTGAATTCTTATTTTCAATAAGAAAGGGTCTGGGTATATGAAAAAAATACAATTGTTTTTCGTTTTTGAGGTTAAAATCATGGCCGCCAGGCGCATTACCAATTGACGCGGATAGTACATCAATATTTTGGTTTGGCTTGCGCTGTGGTAATGCTGTACCGAAGAGACAATGTATGATAAAGACACAGTATTCCGGCAAACCAAAACGTTACAAGAGTGGACCCACCCATAAGCAAAATAATGCAACTTAATGGCCCAATTTTTCAAAAATAATGGGTACAGGAATAAAACTTGTTTCCAAGTAGTTTAATTTTTCTTACTAAAGTGCATTATAACTTTTTTTTCACTTGGGTAGGATTGTTATTGTTGCCATAGTAAAAGTCAACCCCAAGGTATAAGCTTCTTGGTCAAGCCTAATGAGTAATGACAATCAATATCCATACTTCATAACCGCACTTCACGTTCCCTGGTGCAAAACGAAGCAACGGTAATGAAATAGACCTTTTCAACACTTCTTCAAGTAAACCTAGGCGAATGTTAGGTAAAAGTTATTTTTCTAACAAATGATTTGTAAAACTATATAAGTACTACTTGTTTATTATACTTTAAGTACTGTACTGGCTGTAAGACATACCTTAAATTTTTAACATAATGTAGGTTACCTTGGAAGCTGGTAATTAGCCCTTTTAATATTTATTTAAGTTAACCACTTCAAATTCAAATTCAAATTCAAATAAGCTTTATTCAAATAAACTTAATTATTAAGTACTTTTGAATCGTCTATATTTTCCTACCACTTTCTTTATAACCTAGCTGTACGCTTTTCGAAGATTGTAAAATAAATAAATAAATACTTAGAAACAAATTTTATTCCTGTATCATCCTTTATAAAAAATTGGGCCACAAGTCGAGGAAAAAGTTGCATTGTCTTTCACAAATATTTTGCGAATAAATGAATTGAATATTAAAATACAGTACCCACTCGCCAGACTTTATGTCGGATGAGGATCCTAGCTTCATGGTAGGCAACCCCTTGACGGGTATGCGCAGCGTCGCTAAATCTGACTTCAGATCTACATCTTCAACGAAGCCTGTGTGCGTTGATCCATCCTGAAAGGTAATGATGAAATTTTGTATACACTTTGTTTGGGGTACAGATAAAGGTATAGGGTACATTACATGCAGCAAAAATGCTGAGGGATAGAAAAATTACTGTCCACACAGATGAAGTTGAAGATGAAGACCCACACCCATTCTGCCACTCCCGTTCAGCCAACTGCGCTCATGGGTATGACAACGTACTCGTGCTGCACATAATACTCGTTGGGTAGATCTAACAAGCTGTAGACAGTCCAAGTTGGCGATGACCGCAGTCTCACCGCGGTTGACCTGTAGACTGCTCAGCCTTAATCGTCCGGACCTCCAAATAGTTGTAGGTACACTTACAGGTCACCTAGCTTTAAACCGACAACTATTCATCATGAATGCGACAGACAGTCCTCTATGTAGAGGATGTCTGGACGCAGAGGAAACAGCCGCCCACGTGTTCCTGGAGTGCGTGGGTTTGCCAGAAATCTTAAAAGACGTGAGGTCGCTCCTAGAAGCCTGTGAACGCCTCAGGAGACTTCTGCGCTTCCGGAAGGAGTTGGGATGGCTTGACTAGCTGTGCTGTGTTCACACATAACGGACCAAATAGGAGTCTAAATGCGGAGAAAAGATCCCATCACCAATACCAATACCAACAGATGAAGTTGTGGGTGGCTGCTAGTTTGAAATAAGCTATTTTCTGTTGATTACTGTTATGAAAAATAGTATCAAGTAACCAAAAACTACAAAATTTTATTCATCTAAATAAATATTTATACATGAGAAATGCTGGGCACCAACAAGTTTTATTTTGTAACAAAAGATATTTGGTGATAAACTTCACATTAAATCACAAGGATTTAGGATTATGTTTATCAGATACTAGTGGTCGCCCGTGACTTCGTCTACGTGGAAAGGTTTTTTTGCTATCCCTCGGGAACTCTACTTTTTTTCGGATGAAAGGTACCTTATGTCCTTCTCTGTACCTCTGACAACGTGTATGCAATATTTCATGAAAAATAAAATAAATCGAAAAATAAGTGTTTCCGCTGAAAATGAATATGTGCATTACAATCTCTGCATGTTTTATAATAAAGTAGTAAACTCACTATATACAAATTCGTGCTCAAGTATTCTAAATCCAAGCCTCTTCATCTCCTTAATTCTATAAAACAATTACCTCTTCTTAGATTGATCAGAGATTTTTGGATATGATGTAAACTGCTGCAATTTTATGTTGCAATATGTAAAGTGCTTACCATAAGTCGTACGCTGACAACAGCATTAGGTTTGTTCACCACAACGTGGGCATTAGTTAAAATCAACCCATCTTCCTTCACAATAAACCCCGAACCATTGGAAAGTGTTATAGGTTGACCGCTAAACATGTCAAGTCTTCTTCCATCTTTTATCTCTATATACACAACGGAAGGAGCAGAAACTGCCACCACATCTGCTATAAAGTTATACTTCTCTCTTCTGCCTTTTAAATTGTTTATAACACTTGCAGCAAACAATTTCTCCTTTACAGTAACATAACCTATAAGTCCTGCCGCGACAGCGATAACACTAAAGTACCCGCTCTTATTGCTTTTCCACCGGCTTTCACTGTCAGGAATAGCGATTAAACGACTAGAACATCTATAATTAACATTTAAAATTGGTTTTATTTGAGTAAAAATACGGGAAATCTGCTTCGCTAATGACATCGTTCCAGCTAGCTCCAGCTGACTGAAATGTCAATGTCAAAATGTGAAATATGTGACATGACATGACAAAGAACGAATGGCAGAAAATAGTGATGTAGAATAATAAGCATTTCAAATAACGTTGTAACGATTATTCTGAATTGGTAGTATATTAAAAAAAATGTTTATCCACCTTCCGATTTAGTATGTCCGAGCGAGTCCAACCGTTCGACACGACAGCACGTCTTTAGAGTTCAGTTTTATTATGTTAAAAAAACTGATTGGTCGGATTGGAAGATGTGAAGAATAAAGGCCGCCTTAAATTCTTTGTTTACCTTATTGACACTAATTGACGCGATAATTTATAGTATAAATGTGCAATTGAAGCAATAACAAACTTATATCGGCCTGTACGACTGTTTCGGGCAACCTTAGTAGGAAAGTTCATTCACTCGAATGATTTACCTTTCACTCGACTATTCTTATTGCCTGACATGCGTTGCATTACAAGATTTACAAGTACTTAGGTACCTACTTCCAAACTGTAAACTCCGAAGTTGACTATACTTATCATGGGTCTATCTATTCATTTATCAAATAAGTTTAGTAGCAACTTTTATTTTAACCCGGGTAAACTCATAAAGGTACACCTATCGTCATTTAGGATACCTTATAAAAAAATACATTTAAGGTTCTGTATATTTTAATATTCATGCTTTTAAATTCAATTAAAATTAAAAAAAACCAGTTTATTCTTATAGGTACCTACATTTTTTTACAGAAGAAACCATAAAAAATATAAAATTATAAATATAGGATTATTAATAGGTACTTTCGCTAGATAATTATTACTTACTTACTTAAAAAATATACAAATTAGAAACTACCTATATTTAATTATATTATTTACAATTTCTTCATAGTCGCCTCAATTTTAAATAAATCTAAATTAATAATATTCTATACAATTAATTAAAAGCCTGGCTTTGTTTTTCAAAGAACTTTCAGATCAACCTTCTTCTTTACTTTTAATATAATATTTAAATCCTATGAAAAGTAGGAATATTCACTGGCAGTTAATATTTAGTACTACTGTAATATTTATACTTACATGCATTTACATAGGATAGGACTAGATAATTTTAACTAATATTGAACTAACATTAACTATTAAAAATAAAACAATGCAATTAAATACATTTTCATCTATAATTTTATGAAATAAAATTCAATTAGATTAATTTTTAAACAACATACAATATGAGCGAGGTCTACAGCTCACTGAGACACTAGTCTGTAATTTTATCAAATAAAATTCAATAATTATCAATTGAGAAAAAGTGACATAGTCTAAAAACTTATCTAGGTAGGATTCTCTTAAAATAATTACAAATGTGATGTTATTTTCTCAGCCAACTGCCAAATATAAGATTGGTTCTAATATTATTTAAAAATACATTTGAGATAAATACAAAGAAATGTGTTCATATATATTTTTTTATCTGTTTTCGGAAAAGACGTAGAACAAATGTTGTTGTTTATGATGATAATATTATACTCCTGCGAGGTTGTTGGTGTTTTACAAAATAACCCTCTATAAAATCAAGTCTTCAAAATTTGTGTGTCGTATGTGACATCGAATGTCGCGATATCGACAACGGTGCATCGACTTTTCGCTATATCTATGGTACGCCACATTGACAATTACGTGTTAAGTGTGTGTTAGAAACGGTATTTGACATGTTTTCTACTTTATTTAATATAAAAAAAAAATCCAACCTATTTTTTACAGCGTTAATCAAAATATAGTAAGAGAACGTTAAGCTACAAACACTGCACTAATTTACCATAATTTAACAACTTACACTAAAATGTGTACTTATACTTTATTGCCTTCTGAAAAAGCCCCACATGGCTAATGTTATGCATAATCAAAATAAACTTATTATAATATTTAAGCTAGTGATAATAAGACGATAACGACATTAATAGCTAATACAAACATCTCCATTGGTTACTACATCATTTACCTTGCGATGTTCATTTGTACCATTCTCATGTGTACCATTTTCATGAGTACCATTGGCACTTAGGACATTTTCTAGACTGTGTGTACCATTTTCATGTGTACCGTTGGCACTTAGGACATTTTCTAGACTGTAAGTGTAGAAAACTGAGCAGAATGCTGAGTCATCCCGAGGTAGATCGTAGTTGACGTGTTTAGCCGCTAACCAAGATGCACCCATTGCGCTCGAAACTCGTAGTCGTACTAACTCCAATTCTGTTTTCACCTGGAAGTAGGTAATACATTGTGATTGAATAAAATGTTTAAGTAAATTCTATTAAAAATTAAATATATTTATTGGTACAATGTTTACTAAATTAAAATCAGTTGATAAGCTTCAGTTTATAAAGTTGCATTAAGAGTGAGGTCATTGCAATTCAAGCCCCCCTAGCATGACCACCAAAATACGATATACAGGGTGCATTTGAAAACACTCTCCAAATTTTTAGGATGTGTTCAGTCCATGAAACTGAACAACTTTCTCTAAGAAACATAGGGTCAAATATGTAAAAAAAAATTGACCTTTTCATACAAATCAAAGAGATCACGTGATCAGTTTAGTATGGGATGACCAAAATTTTTTGGCGTATTTCGACACATGTTTCATGGAGAAAGTTGTTCAGTTTCATGGACTGAACACATCCTTAAAATTTGGAGAGTGGTTACAAATGCACCCTGTATATCGAGTGATATAGCGTTTTATCAACACTCAACTGTCAAAATTCATAGTCTTTTGACAGTTAAACGTGATAAAACATGCTCGGGGGGCAGGTACTAGGCTTAACCCATTAAAATATTATATTATTAAGTAGGTAGTAAGAATAACATTAATGAAAAATGAAATGAAATCGATTGAAAGACAAAAGCGCTTGTGCTAAGTACCTACCTATTTAATAATTTGTGGTTATAACTGTCTCTTTCTAAAATGAATAATACTATGAATATTTATCATGACATCGCTATACAGACCCCCTAGCCAAAGTAACATTTGCAAATTTTCGCTATCGCTTCGCTTCGAAACATGTATGGATTTGACGTTTTAAAATTCGATTGTTAACGAAACCTTATGTCAATCCCATACATGTTTCGAAAGCGAAGCGATAACGAAGATTAACGAATGTTACTTTGGCTAGGCCCTCAGTAGTGTCAGTAATTATTGTCGATTCCAAAACTTTATGCCGTACAAATAAACAAAGAATAAGTTTATAACTAGTTTAACCAAAAATATTGCTTAGTACTTTAGGTGCTTGCTGCTTAATACTCTTACGTTTGACGTCTCAAGCGTCACAATCATAATATTCCTGAACAAACTATTTGGTTATTCTAAGAATAAACTTATTATTCGTTTATTTGTACGGCTATGCAAGTTCTAAAGTTGTTCGTAAAACAAAAATACCAGTATGTTTTCAATGTTTCGAAGATTATTATTTAAGAAAAAATATCTGTAAAACACCCAATAATTTCAAGCTCACCTGTCTCCTCGCCAATTCTTTCAGGAACCCCGGCTTCAATATATCCCAGCTCTTCCACACTGATCCCACACACACCACCCTCAGCTTCCCAACAGTGGTCCTCCTCGCTAAGGCTGCCACGTGGGCAGCTAGCGTTTGACCGGCTTCAGAGAATATGTGGCGAGAGAGCGCGTCGCCTTCATACGCTAGCTGGGCTAACTTTACTGTAGCACCTAGTGAAAAGTTACGTCTTATGAATGAAAACTTATATCAAGAGCTTAGTTTCCCACCAGTGATCTATTAAAGAATACATTTTTATGTATTGTGTGTTGACTATTAAGAGTTAAGCTTAACGCAGCTAGGTTTAATGGGCTTCAGAGAATATTTGGCGAGAGAACGCGTCGCCTTCATACGCTAGCTGGGCTTACTTTAGTGTAGCACATAGAGAAAAGTTACGTCTTTATTCATAAAAATATATTAAAAGTTCGGCTCAAGGCAGCTAGTGTTTGACCAGCTTCAGAGAATATTTGGCGAGAGAGCGCGTCGACTTCATACGCTAGCTGGGCCAAATTTAGTGTAGCACATAGTGAGGAATTAGGTACGTTTTATAGATAAATGTGAATATCAAGAAGTAGACTTATGGCAGCTAGAATTTGACCAGCTTTAGAAAACATTTTCTATGTACGAATGACCGGCAGATTCCGATGTCTTATTATAAGGAATACGTTTTTATGAGTAAAAGTGTATTATTATCATGACATCAGTTAGGATGAATAATAATATTAAAATAGCATTGCGAATGCAAAAATCTAAAAGTTTAAGACATCACTTAGGATTAGTGTTTGACCAGCTTCACAGAATATGTAGCAAGAGAGCTCGTCACCGTCATACGATAGCTGGGCTAACTTTTCTGTAGCACCTATAGAAAAGTTTGATTTTAAGTTAGAATATGTGGCGGGAGAACGCGTCTTACACGAATTCACGCGCTTCGTCTTGCATCAGATAGTCGACTATCTGCTGCGAGACGAAGCGCGTGAATTCACTCTTAAGAACGAGTTTGCTTTTTATGCAACCGAGAAAAGATTAGTTATTATTATGTAGCATAAAATTAATTCCATACAAGTTTATAAAAGGTGCTCACCAGCAAACAGCGGTTTGTCGAAATGCTTATAAGCGTGAGGTAGTAAGTCAGCTCTGGTGTCTGCCTTGAAATGCTCCCTGATCACTTCCCATACGTTGTGTATAGAATAAGGAGAGGGGTTTAAGCCATCAATATCGTCAAATACAGCTTTGACTGCTCGATGGGCTATCCAGTACGCTGGAATAGGAAATTAGAAATTATTGTAATTCGTTTTCGATGAGAATCAAACCCGTAAGCAAATGTTTTGGTTACTTATTTGATAATAGATACAGTGACATGTGAAAATGATAAAGTTTGATCAAAAGATCAGTTTTAGTTTTAATTTAAAAAATATAAGTACCTTTACCTAACGTTGGTATTTTGTATAATATAAAGGAAATAGTCAAAATTTAACAACTATAACTTCCTCTTAAATTACAATAAAAAATAAGTTAAATAATTATAAAAATTTATGACCTGAGTAGTGCAGCGGGGCTACTCAAATGGCCACTTTTCTATTTGTTCGCTAACTTAAAAATTAAAAATAAGCCATAAACACCAAAATAACGTGTCGTAGGCTTGTCAATTCTGTACAATACAACAATGTCTGTGATTTACATAAACTTGCGAACGTCTGACTTGATCATTAATTGCTTATTTTTAAGATTTAAGTTAGCGAACGAATAGAAAAGTGGCCATTTGAGTAGCCCCCCAGTGGTCAACATGCCGGTCTACCACGCAAGAGGGTTCGATTCCCAGCCGGGCAGAAATTAAAACGATGAATTTCAATTTCTGTGACGGGTACGGATGTTACTATGTAAGTATAATATATAAAAAATATAAGTAGTATATCAGTTGTCCTAGCACCCATATTAAATGCTTTGCTTTTTATTATATTCACTAAAATAAGACCCCAGAGTTATTTTTTGTCATTTTGTATGAAAACTTACCACCGCCCTCATCACCAAGCAAGTACCCCCACCCTCCGCAGCCATGTTGCTCTCCTTCAGGAGTCCTTAACAGTGCATTAGACCCCGTACCTATAAAAAATGAAACATTATTTAATATAAGTACACAATATTGCAAAATGTAAAACACAATCTTTAATAAATAAATTGGTGACAACTCATTACGTGTGTTATCTTCTTATTGGAACATTTGCAACTTATTAACATTATGAGCTATAGGTATTACATATTTAAAAAATCTCTTGAAGGTTATTTTTATTTAATTTATAAATGCCCGAGCGGTCGCCGGCATCCGGACAACAATGGAAAATCTATTATACCTACATTTATTTTCATTCATTCATTCATTCACTCTAAAGTAAGAAATTGTTGAAAATGTGATCAATAAAAATTAAGAATATGCATTTAAATTATATGTTTATTTTAATAGTTATTGATATTAACTAGTTATCAAGCAAGAGCGGCTGTTTACAAACGCAATGCCAAGATGAAAGGTTATCTGAGAGCGACGACAGTGTCCTAATTTCACAATCATGTCCTACATATGCCATCCTCCTGGTACAAATGTCATTGTCAGATAATATACATTACACTTCTTATAATGAATAGGATGATAACTAAAAAAAACAGCAGATAGAAAAGTTTGATGACACCACAATTGAAAAATATCATTTTTGTAGTATGGCGTGGTAGTGCAGTGTCACCACAGGTGGGTTCACATGAAAATACAATCATTGTGAGGCGGATTTGTCAAAATTACTATAGTAATGTAATATAGTAACCTACTATATTTTGGGACATGCAACTATATTGTTGGAAACAAATTATTGTAGCCAAATCTACTATATTTCAGCAATACAGTGGTAAGTAACTCTATCGGTCGGGTTATTATTTCAATAATATCATTCCATTTTGGCTTACCGCGTTCGGAAACCACAAAATAAAATAAAATAAACCTTTGATTTAACTTTGTCGTAAGTGGAATAATAAAGGTTGTAAAAACGGTTTCTCATTAATAAATAAAGAATACTATATTTTTTATAGATAAGTGCTGTTTTTTTTGACCCCATAAATGGAAATAATACCTACTTGATTTTGCATCAATTTTTTTTGGCAAACCTAATTCTAACTCCGTATAATGTATACATATAGCTAGAAGCAGAAGATACGATGTATGAGAAAATATCTGTCCACGAATGTGGAATAACAGGAAGTGCCCAGTAACCTTGACACGAATGATTAGATTATTAAGTACCTAATATTTAATTTTGTGTAGGTATCAAGTTGCTTCAAGTTCAATGACATGAAATTTATACGGTAGTCGATAGTTTTAAAGAGTTTTTGTTTTAAGTAATTACCAGCAATAACAACCATCCCACCGCCCGGAGCCCCAGTGAAAAGCGATCCAGCGGTGTCCGATGCGACGTAGATTGCGCGTGCGCAATTGCCGTCCTTCTCTCTCACGGACGCTGCTAACTCAGCGTTGCTGCTCTCCTGCTCACACCCGGAGAGCGTTAAACCCTAGGGATCGAATTAAATAAATTGTTAGTGACGGTCGTGACGAGAAGTTATGCATTTAAACGATAAAAACCCGTATATTGCCAAAATATATTTACTGCATTTTGGCTCAAATAGCAGCAAAATTATAAATTATATTTATATGTTGAACACTGTTATATCCTAATAGAAATTATTTAAGATATATTGTAATAAAATATATAATACGTTAGATTAGGTATTACCGAGTATTTCCTGTCTAGAATTTTATGCATTACCTACTTAACTATTTGTGTTTTCAAATGTGTTTTTCTTCTCTTAAATATTTACTTACTTGTGTACATTTATAAGAATAACAATATACGTATATGAAAGAATCATTCGTGCCTAACTTTAACTTATGCAGTTCTGTTAAAAGGGGCGTTTCAGTCGATTTAACAATGATAACGTGTCATATGAAGAGAACGTTACGTGGAATAGCAATAATGCCATATTTTGTTAGAGCGGTGACGCTGGCCTTGTGATAAAGTAAGTAGGTACCTAGGTAGGTAGTTACTCTTTGCTTTGGCTAATGTCTGCATTAGAAGTGTGGTTTCGTCTAAATTAAGATTATTAAGTAGGTACTCACTTAAAAGTTGTAGGTACCGAGGTACTTACTCATACTTAAGTAAGAGATGATAAATTATTGATGTTTTGAACTTGATGTTCTGCCAACACCATGTCAACTAAATACCTAATAGGTAAAAATGTAAAGAACAAAGTTCAATGTTCTCTGTAGTAAAATTATTGACAATGCAAATACAAAATCAATTTATCTACATATTTACACTCTAACGAGAGACGATTTCGTGGCGTAGTATACCAACAAGTACCTACCTTGACATTTGTGAATTAGACAGGTCACATCTAGGGTTGTTAAAACTAATATACAACGTGTTAGAAAATACCCCTAATGGCGAAAAAGTTAGATAGATACCATCAAACTGAACAACTTTTACTATGGGACCAACTCTGAAATCGCGAAAAAAAATCAGCTGTTCCATACAAAAATTAATAACGAAAATATCAAAATGTATGAAAAAGCTGTTTTTTTCGCGATTTCAGAGTTGGTCCCATAGTAAAAGTTGTTCAGTTTGATGGTCCTTCCCTATCTAGCATATTTGGCATTAGGGGTAATTTTGTAACACTCCTATAATAGGTTCTAAGGCCACCTAAACCTAAAGCTACTCCACCTACCGCGTTCGAAAACCTCAACATAAAATAAAAACCCTTCGATTTAAGGGTGTCGTAAGTCGAATAATAAAGGATATAGAAAACTGTTTCTCATTAATAAATAAAGGATACATTTTTTTATATGGATACTGTTTTTTATACTTTGAAAAAATTTGAACAAAATATGGTTGATTTTCATTTATGGAAAATGGAAATCAACTATATTTTGTTCAAATTTTTTGGCAACCCTAGTCACATCACATACTTGCTTTTAATAAATAATGTCTTAGGTCAGCCAGTTTATTTGCCGTTGTTAAAATATTGTTTAGAAATTCACATTAATAACAGTAATGCGAACATCAATCAACAAAAAAACCGCGCGTAAAGAAATTCGACAGAATAATGTTGTATGGGATTTTTCACAGCGCCATCTACCGCTGAAAAACCAAATGAAATTTCTCATAGACCGATTACCTACTTCATCGAGTATTTTTACGCGCGTTAAAAATGTTTATGCTAGTAGCAATGGGTAAAAACATCTAAGAACTTTTTCTAACCAGCGAGTCCAGTGGTCTATCTTGAGGTATACCAGCATTCCCCTTCGCCTCTCTGACCATGGCCAGGATCCTAAGTGCACATTCATCGATTCCCAATGTCCAGTGGTTGGTGCCAGGGCCTTTTGCCGTCCCCACTACTTTGCCTGTGCCGTCGCATATGATTAAGTTAGAGTGTGTTGCTCCTCTGTAAAATGACAAAAAAAACGTTGTAAATGTTAAAATTAGTAAAGAATATCTAAATTCAAATTAGGTACCTATTTAAATGGGTACTATAATACTATTGATTCACTGAGTTAGAATATAGTACAGTTAAGTACCGAAATAAATAAAGAAATAGATCTGTGTTATGATTAGGCGATTATACTTGAATGAAATAGCTTTTTTTAATTCACAATCAACAAAACAATAATATTACAATGAAAACATGATGGGAAACTATACACCTAGCGAATATAAAATAATAAAATATTATCATATTGTCTGGTTGTTATCAGATAATGTATAAGAACTTAATGCATATTAAATAAAACATAACCATACGTAGATACTACCACTTACATAGGTACATAAAACATCATTATTTATACAACACTAGCTTCTGCCCGCGACTTCGTCCGCGTGGATATTAGAGAAAATCCTTAGGGAACCTTCAACCAGGATCCAACCAGCCATTTTTACGCGATTAGGCGGGTCTCCACCAAGCGCGCTGCCTCGCGAGGCAAGACATTTGCCGCGTGAAGCGGACCTCGCACGAGGCTTCACGTTCCCGTTCCCGATCCCGTTCCCGTTCCCGTTCCCGTTCCCGTTCCCGTTCCCGTTCCCGTTCCCGTTCCCGTTCCCGTTCCCGTTCCCGTTCCCGTTCCCGTTCCCGTTCCCGTTCCCGTTCCCGTTCCCGTTCCCGTTCCCGTTCCCGTTCCCGTTCCCGTTCCCGTTCCCGTTCCCGTTCCCGTTCCCGTTCCCGTTCCCGTTCCCGTTCCCGTTCCCGTTCCCGTTCCCGTTCCCGTTCCCGTTCCCGTTCCCGTTCCCGTTCCCGTTACCGTTCCCGTTCCCGTTCCCGTTCCCGTTCCCGTTCCCGGTCCATTTCCATTCCGTTCCCGTTCCGTTCCCGCTCCGTTCCCGTTCCGTTTCCGTACCATTACCGTTCCGTTCCCGTTCCGTTCCCGTTCCGTTCCTAATCCGTTCCCGTTCCCAATCCGTTCCCGTTCCCGGTCCATGTCCCGGTCCCGCTCCCGTACCCGTCCCCTCCCCGTTCCCGTTCCCGTTCCCATTCCCGTCCCTGTCCCCGTCCCTTGGATGAGGACTTCAAAATAAATGTCATTTTCGCAATCACCATCCCATGAAACCTCAAGAACGACATCCACATCGATTTTCATCTTTACTTACCCCATCCCTAAGGGATGATTTTCAAAATAACAAAATATGTGTTTGCCTTTTTATTTTTAGACATGCTCCTACGAAATTTAACGTTGTAATATCTATTTTATATTCTTTTTTCATACAAAATTTGAACCCCATTTTCACCCTTTTAGGGGTTAAATCATGTCCACCGTGTTGAACTTCAAAATAAAACTCATTTTTGCAATCACCATCCCATAAAACCTCAAGAACGATATCCATATCGATTTTTTTATGTTGACTCACCCCATTTAACCCCTAAGGTGTTGATTTTCAAAATTACAAAATATTTGTTTGCCTATTTACTTTTATATCTACTCCTACGAAGTTTAAAGTTGTTAGTCTATTTTATATTATTTTTCCATACAAAATTTGAACCTCATTTTCACCTTTTTAGGGGTTAAATCAAGTCCACCGTGTCGGACTTCAAAATAAATCTCATTTTCGCAATCACCATCCCATAAAACCTCAAAAACGACATCCATATCGATTTTTATGTTTACTCACCCCATTTAGCCCCTAAGGGGTTGATTTTAAAAATCACAAAATATATGTTTGCCTATTTAGTTTTAGACGTGCTCCTACGAAGTTGAAAGTTGTAATGTCTATTTTATATTATTTTTTCATACAAAATTTTAACCCCATTTTCAGCCCTTTAGGGTTTAAATCATGCCCACCGTGTTGGACTTCAAAATAAATGACATTTTTGCAATCGTCATCCCAAAAACCCCGATAACGATATCCATATCTATTTTTAGGTTTTTTATCCCTTTTCACCCCCATTTCATCCCTATAGGGGTTGAAATAATAACAAAAACAATATACGTTGCGTTAGATTTTCATTCATAAGCCTAAATTATTAATTTGGCGATTTTTACTTCGAAAATAAAGGATTTTCTTCAATACACAACTTCATCCTCCTTTTGACCCCTTCGGGGGTAGAATTTTGAAAAACGCTGAAACCGGTATCTATTTATTTTTAACTGTTAGCCTAAACACAAAGTTTGAAGATTCTAGCTTCAAAACTGAGGGACTTTCATACAAACTTTCATCCCTTATTTCATCCCCTTAGGGATGGAATTTTCAAAAATCCTTCCTTAGTGGATGCCTACACTGTATAAAGTATCTATGTGCAAAATTTCAAGTCTCTAGGTCCAGCGGTTTGGGCTGTGCGTTGATAGATCAGTCAGTCAGTCAGTCAGTCAGTCAGTCATTCAGTTTACGATTTTATATATTAAGATGTGACAAAACCCCTTAAGTCGAATATGGTAGATAGGGTACCTACTATGCACACAATCCCGGAAAAACATCATACAATCCCTGAAAACCATGGTACTTTTTTGAAAAAAAAAACTTTACATGATAAACCGTATATGGAAACCTAAATAATGTTTTGCTTCTGCCCATTAATTGGATCGATTATCGAAAACATGGTCTATTTGCGTCTAGGGTTGTCACTTTGTTGTTTTACATAGAAATAAAAAATACGGGTTAATAAAGAACATTATGTATTGATTTTGCATTTGTAAATGTTTTGTAAGTTTCAATAATAAATAATTTCCTTTATCATTTGACAACTCATTATAGAAGTGTTATTAGTTTTAGAAGATAATAAAGCTATTATTTATAGCAAATATTCCGGCTCACCCACGAATTAGATAAGACAGATAATTAGTTTTTAATAAAAAAGTGGGTAAGTTATATACTTCATGGCAAAAATATAATGGATATGATTGATACTACCTTCCACTTAGAACCTAACTACTTTATATAGTTATAGGTACTTAGTTAGCCCTTATTGTTTACGTGAATATTCGCACAAATAGATTGCGAGCGATTCAAATTGTTTGATTAGGTGTAGGTACCTACCATTTGTTTCGATGAATTTATTTACCATTGAGTATTTTATGAGTACCTATTACTCTTGTACAGTTACCTATTATAAGAATAACAATGAAAATAGCGTTATCCGATAGACAAATAGATCTATTAATGTTATCAATAATATAATATTATAATACTTACTTCTAAATATAATCTGATTGATAAAGGACGTTTATCATTGCCAAGTTCAAGATTTGTAAATGTAGGTAAGTATAATAAAGATAGATAAGATGACATAGGTAGTACCTATTGGTATTGATACAAACTTACTTCATTTCTAAATTTTTCAAAACATTGCATGTAACGGTACATTATAAGCTTAAGACAATTGTTTTGTTATTTTGTTGTACCACATGTTTTTACAAATAAACATGAATAACTTAGGTATATTGATTGAGAAACTTACTGATTCACTCAGGTAGGTAGGTCTACTTACTTATACAATTTTAGGTAAGGGTGTTAAGTTCCATCATATTTAATTCAAGGAGTTAAAAATAATGCTCATCAAGTCATATAGATCTATGAAAAGATAGACGTCGAGGACCTCGATAGTATAATAATGAGTACTGTGTACGTTAGACATGTGACGAACGAGCTTAGTGTGAATCCATTAACTTAGCCACGGTAATGTGATTAGCAGTAATCGAAGTAGGTAGATTAATTTTACGTACTTGCATCATGAATAGTCTCTTTGACTTATAACATGGATAAGCTTTTTTTCCGAAATTTCGTTTCGGTACTTACGGGTTTGAATCAAATATTGTGCATGTGAATGCAACATTAACAGTTACTATTATCAATGGAATTCCCCTTTACGTTAGCTACGTTTTTACTCAAGTTTAGACATGCCATAGTTTTTTTTTACTATAGAAAGCTCATCACTTAAAGAGATGGCGAAAGGGTTAAAAAATCTTGATATATTCTTCATTCCACGCATTATAAAATTTTCAATTTCCGAACAAAATCTTAATAATTTAAAAATTCCGGAAATCCGGAGGCATATCCATATTCATATACGTGTCAGTTTGTTGACCCCAAATCAATCTACCTACTCCAATTACTAGTTATTAGATAACAGTTCCGTGACTTAGCGGTCCCCCGACGTCTATTTTTTTCATAGATCTAGGTATGACTAGGCGATATTATTTTGATATTTTTTAGAGTCAGTTTTTATGTATCGGGGTTTTTTACTATTATTTTTTAAAAATAAATTTAAAGAAATATTTTTTATTTAAAGATTTTTAAACTTAATTTTTAGTGATAATTTTTTGGCGCCATTTTGTTTTTTTTGCACCTTACCCAGGGCTTACATTATTTTGGTCAAAGCATGGCCTCTGTATTTTCTACCGTTTCGGCAGGCAGTTGACCAATTACATAAATGGCTAGATGGGTTTTTCATCAAACGTGGCTAAGAACCATCTTGGTTAATTTAGCTTACAATTAAAAAAATGCAATGAAATCGCTTGATTTGTTTAGGCACTCCGATGATTCCTAATAATTCTTTAGTTTCTTCAAAAGCGCAAATAAATAATTTCATTTAAGTACATTCATTAAAAACTGGTAAGTACAATAGTACTTACCAGTACATAATTAATTATGTACCTACTTATGACTTTAGTTAGCCTAATATTAATACTACTTACTTATTATTAATATACACTACACACGCACGCCACATTGAGACGGAATCTGATCCGGTCCTCCGGAATTCCCAAACGGAATATTGATATTGTAAGAAAAAATCGAACGGAAAACTACCGCGTGTATAAGATAGTGATGGATAACCTAAAATATACCTATACATCGATATTTTTAAATAGACATATCGTTATTTTTAGCCGACATATTTTTATCCGATATATCTCATTGAATTGTATGATATATCTATACAAAATAACGAATAGCGAAAATCGTATCAAAAACGTTTATTTATTTATTTATTAGCATCACATCTCTAAAGTCGCTAGAATTCAAAGCCGTAAAAAATTAGAATAAATGAAAAAACTTATCTGTTTTGTATTGTATCTGTGGCCTGTACAGCCTGTATTTATTTAGGTTAGTAAAGTCAATCTTATTAATTTGACAGTTCATATTGTATCATAATCATTGAGCTAAAAAAAATTTTATACAGGTCAATGATCATAATATTATGTCATCCGGTTAGCAGCTGATGGAATACGTCATGAACTGTCAAATGAATACGACTTTACTTATGCAATCGCACCCCTGATCCGGAATTCCTAAACGGTAGTTTTCCATTCGATTTTTTCTTACAATATGAACAATATTGTAAGAAAAAATCGAATGGAAAACTACCGTTTTTATGTGATAGATATAATACATAGGTACCTAAAATATAAATCGATATTTTTTATTAGATACATCGTTATTTTTAGCCAAAAAATATTTTTATCCGATATATCAAATCAATACAAAATAACCAATATCGAAAATCATGTCAAAACTATTTTTTTATTATTTATTAGGGCGTCCGCTGCGTTAAGCGGAATCCCGGCGCGGGGCAACATACATTAGAGCTTACTCATGTACTGCAAGCTTCTGTCCGTAAGAAAACCAGAAATGTATATTCCCCTTATTCCTCGGAGATAACCATGGCCAGATAACTGGTTATCTGGCCGCGCCGGCGCCGTGTACCCGCAGCGGGATCCCGCTTAACGCAGCGGACGCCCTTAGCATCACATCATTTTAAAGGTGCAGGAATTCAAAGCCTTAAAAGATTGGAATGAATGGAAAAAAAATATCTCTAGTAAATATTTATGTCTGATATAAAAAAAACGTTTTTATTAAGATTTTCGTGTATTAAGGTAATATATTGTGTTGTCTAACTAAAAAATCAATAATTAAGTAGGTACATTATTATTTTAAAACCTTAAATGTTCTCTGAAAATCGAATGATATATCGCTATTTATTTCGCGATATCAATATAATATTTTTATAAATATCGATGTACCTACCTTTATATCGATATTTTTTACACTTTCGACAGTCCTAATTTTCTGTTTCCAACATTAATTTTCTGTCTCAAAAACTCACTTTTTTTTAGTACCGTCAGTACCGTCACGCTAGAATGAGTGAGATAGCTCGAGACTGATAGATAGAGAGCGTATCGAACCTTCCTTCGTCGCCAAAATAAAATAAATATTAAAGTTTTAAATTATGAAGAAATGAGAGAAATTAAAATTCTATTAAATGTTAAGTCTGGCACAAAGGGCAAAGTGACCAGTCACCAGTGCCATGAAGCCCAATTAAAAAAAAACCACAGACAAGAGGGGACAAAACAGTCTACAAAAACATACCAGACATTTCATTCATTCATTCCAGTCAGTCCAGTTGTTCTTTGTATAGTTGTTGTTGTGACTTGTGGTTGTGTTTCTTAATTCTATTTCCTATTTTTATTAGAATTCCAACGACAAGGGATCGATATTGTACTTTGTTATGGCAGACAACGCTTGTGTTTTGTGTAAACGTTCAGTACTAAGACGTCGTAAACATGTTCTCTCTACACATTTTCTACAATCTCGAAGCGAACTTGTTCCACATATATTAGGTGGCATCGAACCACCACAAGAGGTCTGTAATGATGCTTTTATATCAAAAACAACTAAGGCTCAAACGCGTTTTGTATTGTAAATCGTGAAAATGTAAACAAAATAAAATTATCAATTTCTTTTTTGACATTTCTGTCTGACAGACCAGACGAGACGGGACGGGGCACAGATTAATGATTATAAAGGACAAGCTGAATGAACGAAATGAATGAATGAGTGAATGGGTGCATTCCAGCAGCCTTTGCTATCATCCATCGCTTTTTTAACTCACCATTTATTAAGATGAATAAATAATGAAAAATATTAGAAAAAATCGGCTCACCCGTAGCAACTTAGACGGGATCCCGTCTAAGTTGCTACGGGTGAGCCGATTTTTTCTAATATTTTTCATTATTTATTCATCTTAATATAAAAATAGCATTGTGAATGCAAAAATCTAAAAGTTCACCATTTATTATAATAATAACATTAAATTAAATGAGCGGTTTTCCGATAATCATTTTTAGTTCATTTATTTTTCCTAGATGGCGCAATAGCGTAGTGATTACATCAACATACTCTTTGGGCGTTGTGTGTAAAAAACAATAGTATGTACAGTCAGCGAAACGTCATGTTATCGTATCGGTTATACAAAACTGTAAAAAGTCTGCAATAATTTGTTTTGAATCTTAATTTCTTCGCATTCAGTGTAAAATAGATTGAATATGATTACCCTGTTGGGGTAGCCCAGCGTTCCAATTTACAATGTACAGTCAACGGCACGTAGTTGTAGAATAAAAATAAAATATTAAAAAGTAACAGACTAAAAAAGTACTAGTGTGGTATGTTATTTATGATATTCTGCGTTTATACCTTGTTTATGGAAACGTGTGCGTCAGTTTTGTAACAAATTCAATAAAATATTCATTATAAAGTAGCATTTTCAATCTTTTTGATATAAGTATATTATAAATTATTATAGCTAATGATACAAAAAAAATTGACAGTTTAATTTCGTTTTTATTATTATCATTATAAGTATATTTACTTTAATTTAAATAGGTAACATAGTTAGTTTTACAGATTTTATTTTAAGCATTAGTAAACTATTTACGTTGGTGAAGTAAGTACATACCACATTAATTTACCATGCATTGGCTGAATGAAGTTTCTCCACTACCATCGCTCAATACCACTGACCTGAATTTTTTTTTCTGAGGTCAATGCTCAATACTTTCTGCAGGTTTAAAAAAAACGGAAAAGAGCATTTATTCTAGCGCCATCACTAGATAAAAAAAAACTAAACTGAAAATGCTTCTGGAGAACTGATCATTACTCTCCATGGTTATAATTTTTATTCTTTAGTGATCGGTAACTTAGCCATTAGTCTGCTGGAATGAACTCGATGCATTTGACAGACAGAAATCTTTTTTTTTAATACTATATTTTACTTGTGTGACATAATAGTTAAAACACTTTGTGTTATTTGGTAATGTACACACGACGGCACCTCAGACTATACATGTTGACCTTGAGACCACTTTTATTTATACCGTATCTAATAAAAGCTGTTTTCGCAGTTTAACTGTATAACCTGACGTGCTGTGGTGAGTACATACTACAGCACAGCATCAAGCTAAACAGTTTAACTGCGAAAACATATTTTATTACGTAGAACATAAAGACGGTCTCAAGGTCAAATGTATCAAAGAGTTGATTATAGTCTGACGTGATATACCTTCGTATACATGAACATTTCTTCTTGAAAATAGTGAAATCATCATCGTCATCATGATTGTTTTTATCAACAATTTATTAAAAAAGTACCTACCTTAGCTTATTGCAGCTTATTACTATTCTTGAAAATAGTGAAATCATCATCATAGTTTTTTTAACAATTTATAAAAAAAAATACATAAGCTTATTGTAGGTACGGCATCGGATGTAGCTTACTTCAGCTGTATGTACATAATATTTCTGTTTTTTTCTAGTTCAATTTCGACGGATCCAGAGCAATTTGCCACGCATGTTGGCATAAAATTGATCGATTAGCCCAGAAACGAAACCGCCCACAATCACCTCTTGCTGCTGTAGGAGAGTCTGTAATAGTTCCTGAACTTACCAGAGCAGCTAACACATCAAGTAGATGTATTATGACCAAGTGCAAAAGCACGACTCGTCTCCGGGTCCCCAATTCTACGAGAATACACATGTTGAGTTATTTTCAGTTCTACATTCCTATTGCCGCTCGTATCTGTCAAGATCATCTGAATAATACTCCTATTGCTGAATTTAGTAAAAATGCAGACCATCACCTTTCAGACTTTAATGCTGAAAGTATTGCTGATATTGTGAATATGTATACCGAAGCTCTTAATAAAAGAGCGGACTCTGACTTTGATTGGGATTAGATAACAATCGAGACACGGTTTTCTCCAATTTAACATTTTCAGATGAATTATAGTTAGGACATCGAAATGTATTATACATTTCGATGTGACGACGACGAATGTATTATACATTTCGATGAGTAAGGGTTAAGAAAAAAGCGCAAATATTTTGACAAATAAATTGTATAACATTAATTATTGTTTTATTTCTGTTTCTATAAAGTTTATTGTAGGTACATTATTAAAGGCCAGAGAGAGGATATCTCTAGTCCAATCCAACTATTTGGAAAATCGCATACCTAGGTAGGATAGAAGTAAATACTTTAGCCAATCTTCTCCATGTTTGCATTTTAACTTATTTTACTTCATCAATACTTTGGCTGCCTAGCTATATATTTTTAGCCTTGTGAGTAATTTGTGTTATTTGATCGACAATCATCTCATCTACTTACTTCTGAAACTAGATTTCCTATCAGAATGCGGGCGAAACGGGAAATAACCTTTATCAAAACATTGAGGTGTACCGACCCACATTGTAAGTATGAATGCAATGTTTACGTGATGGAAAGGCGACGGTCAAATATTAACTATTCCTACCACTTTATGATGCGTACTTACTTACGTACGAATAAGCTAAACATAGAACCTCCCTATAGGGAGGGTACCCAGTAATGGTACCTACCTGCGATAGGTTAGATTAGAAATTCCTTGCGTGGTCTATTGAAGAAAGTTATAGTAAGCTACCTAGGTAAATACCTATAATTATTTCTACCTAAGAAGTTATTATCAAATGTAATCATAACAAATCGTTAATTTGCTGAACTATTAGTAATTTTTTTCTTTACCATTTATTACAATTTCTAACTTCTTATGAAAGCTTATTCATTTTTGGATACTTACGTCACTGAGATCGAGTACATTGATCTTAGTAGGCTACGTGCCACAACACAAGTCCCTCAATCACCCATACCTACACCTTTCTCTAAGATGATTAAAAGGATGCCTTTCTCTAAGATGATCAAACAAAATGATTAAAAGGTGCGTTTTTAGCTCTCTGATTTAGGTACCCTTAACGATACAATCTAATTAATAAAAAGAAAGGCGACTTTTTGCTTGTTAGATTTTTAATCGGTCGCTTAAGTTCACCATAAGTCAATGACTGTTGGATTGGAGCCTAAAACAAATGCATGATAAGAATATATTTGGAATTAAGTATGCAGGTAAGTAGGTAGGTATCTACAATTCGATGCAAGTACGAATTCGTACTTTGAAGGGAATAACTTGAAACATGATATCATTCGTAGAATTTAATAAATACTGTGGCTCCGTGAACTGTAGACGTCGGGTCAAAAAGTACCTAGCTCCAATTGTAAAATACAACATAGAAGTCTTTGGTAGGTATTTTATAATTTTAGGTACTTACCTATGTTGTTTAAAACAAATACGCAGTCCTAGGTTCTATCACAAAGTCACAACATAGGTACCTAGATTAACTATTCTAATTACGAATATTGGCCAGAAATGTTTTGATTGATGAACTTTTGAGTTTTCTAAAAATAAAAAAACAAAAAAAAATGGCTTCCTACATTTTTGATAATTTTTCGAAACAGCTGAATGTTTTTTTTATACTAACCAACTTATTTTCGATCTTTTGAAAAAATTAAAAATCTGACTGAACTACAAAATTCTTAATAATTATCGAAACTTCGAAACTTTGTAACAAAGGTTTGCCTGGAAGAGATCGCTTCCAGCGATAAGGCCGCCTTTGCCCACCATTAGTTTTAATGTTATTGTTTGTAATTATTCCTGTAATGTGTGAGCAATAAAGAGTTTTATCTATCTATCTATCTCACTACTCAGAAAAAATTCACGAGAATCGGTTCAGAAAATGCGACCAGCGGACGGACAGTCATCCGCAGGCAGGACATACGAAAGGATTTTTGCCCAAGCTGAAGACTTGCCTGCTTATTTATATGAATTAAAATACTGTTGAATGAAAAGAAAGTAGGTAATGCATTAATTTAAGTATGTAACTACTTATTTAGTAATTACATACTTAAATAATGTTTTTGAACAATTTTGGTAACTATTTGCATTTTTGTCTGTGAAGCCAACTTATCAAACAAAAGTGAACTTATAATCAAGGGCGACAACAATATTGCATAGATTGAATTTTTTCATCCCCGACATGACAATGATCTTTAAAACAAGGTAATTAAAGTCGAATTTAGCCTGCTAAACATTTTACCCAGCTTATCGGCCAAGCCACCTGTTATTGGTGGATGTAAAACACAATGTAAGAATTTTATGAATGTTACAATAACAATTATATTTATTTTTTAAATTAAAACTGTTATTGTTCAATACTTACAGTAATTTAACAATTTTTCAGATATAATTATTATTTTGTTCGTTTATCAATTTCTGATAAATGCATTTATTTTCTGTGATAAATGTTAGGTAGGTAGTAAAACAGTACTAGGTAGGATCGAAAATTAAGCAGATGTAAATGAGAAGCGATATTCTCAATCAACATAATTATTAAAGATCTGGATGTTACTATTTGTCATTGACATTTAAGCTATGATAAATTATTGATAGGTACTTAATATTATTTACCTTTATTTCAAAGGTTTTTTATTGTTTTATTTTTATTTGGTAGGTATCTATATAAAAAGTTAGTAATAATACTTTTTAAAGTAATCGGTAAATTGATAATTAATTAAATGCATAGATAAGTACTTGTTAAAAATTACGAAACTCCTGCCTACTAGGCGGTCTCAAGGCGATTCTTTCAACTTTCGAATAGTATTGTGCGAAAAAATTGACAACAATACTTATCATTACATTTTTACTTACCCTTCGACACCTCCGAAATAGTAAATTTCACTCATTGCTACTTTAACTTGTTTGGTAACTCAAAAACAACAATTTTATTAGTTTGTTATTAAATATTTCTCCGGTAATTTTAACAATCGAGCAACAATCCCACCCATACAGAGGCGATCGGCATACTGAATGAATGAAACATAATTTATTTTCTCACTGAACGAATGGCAGTTCATTGACGTCTGGCAGAATAGTGCCGTACCCTTCAAATCAGTTAGCATAAACGTTATAACGTTAATGCTATTTTTAGCGAAAAAATATCTTTATTTGATTTAGTGTGAAAAATTGTCAGAGGCACAGTTTCTTGATTTTTTGTTGTAAACATCGAATTCAATAAACTCATTAATCTAACCCAGGTTACTCAGGTAGCACAGGGTAGTCATATTGACGTCATTTTGTATACCTCTTTATGACGCCTCGTACGTCTTTTTAACTTCCGAAATGACTGCTTATGACGTCTATTTAACTAGATATGTCAGGCCATGAAGACGTCCAGCTAATGACGCCATCGTCATGACGTCTTTCGGCCGTCAGTGCAAGAACGTTATAAGAATGTCTGTTCTTTGACCGAATATTTCCACGCCACGTCAGTAAATGACTGAAAACTGGTGTCAATATTTGTCCATTTGTCTGACTGCCATCGCAGGTCAGTTCAAGAACGTCTCATGGACGTCAGCCCCCTGGTTACATAACTGTGTTGCTAATAATTTTATTCTCGATAGAAATCGATTGAAACCACAGTTACATTGCTGTTTTAAGCAAGACAGTTATAATATTAGTTCTTACTAAATCAATGCAAAGAACTGCAATTTCTGTCAGAGTTGATTGCAACAAAGTTATAAAATCGGAGTACAGATTTTGGTCAATTGACCAAGTCTTAAAATGACCTGAATCCGACGTCAGTATGACTACCGTGTGCTACCTGAGAATGGGAAACTATCAATCACCTATTTATTTTTGGATTAAATTGATAAAATAAAACAACTAGTAGGTAACATCTCATATATTTATACATAATAATATTTATATCGCTCACACATAAACGGTACAACATTCGACTAACGAATAATAGTTTAAAACATCGAATAAATTGAGGAACGTCGAGATCTTTAATAGTTGCTTATTTTATTATAATTTTTTTTTGAAGAGCCGAATTAATATTACTTAGGTAGCTTTTAGAAGAGGTAAGTACTGGCTGTGCCTGGCTGCAGTCTTCGATGCGGAATGCAACACTAAGCAGCATATCTGTATAGCAGGTTCACCTCCTACTTTTTATGGGATAAAGGTAGAGTGTTTGCTATATGCACAGTGTGCAGCAACATCTCATTTAGATTTTGCGTAGCTTTAATAGATATCATGTCACCCTTAATTGAAATGGGCACGATAATATTCAAATGGAAATAGGTAGTTTTTATCTTTCTGCACCTAGTATAATAATAGGTATGACGTGGTAACAAAATATTGAACTGTCTCTAGTATTATTGAATGGATAAAATTTAATTCACCCATATTATGTGAATTGATATTTATTTAACGACATCCTTTTGCTTTCATTGTACAAACAAATGTTTCTTTCCTTAAAGAAATTAACCTGGAAACACGATTTTATTTACATAGCAAAGCTTATTAAGCTATAATCTATTGATCCTATTTATCAGGTATCTTATTCATTAAGGTATTCTTCTTGTAGTTTTATAAGAAATAGAATAGATTTGCTCAAATACTTACATAAAAAGAGGCACTGTCAACCACCTTTCATTCCTCTACATTATTTTCTTTTACAATAAATTATTATGTAGTTTTAATATTATTGTAAAAGAAAACCCATTACCATCAATACATCATTATAAGAGCTTCTGACTCTGGACAGAAATTTTGAAAATCATATTCTAGTATCACACTTTAGAGGTTATGGTAGTTGTCGGGTATAGAATAGAATAAGGAAGGGAAGGACTTCTAACATTATGTATATCCACTGAGGTATAATGTAGGTACTTTGTATTATAGCAGACAACGTGAAGAACATTTTTGCTTACTTACCATGAGCAGCAATTCATACATTTGCGGTTCGTTTATTATGTGTCTTCACCGAGTCACTTTCCCGTTTCCTTTAGTCTTCAACTTTCAATTAGCCTTGCTTCAAACGTTTGCCTAATATTTTTTTATTGAGGGCATGCGTTATTGCATGCCCTGAAATCAAAGTGCAAGAGGAAAGGGAAAACGACTGGGTGAAGACAGACAGAGTCATAGGACTTAGTCGGTTGTGCTCCAATTCAGGTGAGCAAATATTTTCTTCGCGGTATCTGTTCAAGACTTAGTACGACTACTAGTTTTAGTACAACTACTTCAGTGTGTATCAATGGAATCACAAATACCTGTTAGGTAATAAGTTCGCTAAATCTCGATATCGATATATCTATACTGACTGAAGATAAAAACAGATGTTTTTTGCAAACAGCAAAACAACAGCCCATTTGGAACTTTGATGTTATGATTATCTGGATTATATTGACTCAAAATACTCTGGTTTTCAATGTTAATAAAGGTATTAAAATTTGGAAAGGATAACTTAACGTTATAGGTACTTAGCTAATTAATAAGTCAATAGGAAATTTCATGAAATGATTCGAGCTTAGGTTTACTTATAGTAACAATACCAATACATAAGTATATTCTAGGGTTCAAAGTCATTTATAGTTAGCGAACTTTAACAAAATTGCATGAAGTAGGTATTCGCTTCAATTTTAACGTCATACGTTAAACATTAATTGCCCAAAGAAAAGGATGCTCTCAAGAATTATTAGTCAATTTTATAATATTATTACTTACTTGCATTTAGGTACATTTTCATATCTCCTTAATCTAAAACATTTAGCTATCTACACAGGTTGGTCAAAAGTTCTGTTACTGAGTTTCTTTATCGATTACTGGCCATTAAAACAAATGAAAAGAAAAAATAAAAATGACATATTAATGACAGTTTTATAAGCTATAATTCCATACCACACGTAGGTATATCATATTTTGTTTATTTCACCATGGAATGGGGGTTGAAGGAGAATCGTATCGCTGTAATTGCTCTGCACAAATGTGGGCAGCCACCGAATATGATTTTCAAGTTGCTACAAAAGTTGAAAATCAACAAGCAATTTATTTATCGCACTATCCATAGGTACAGTAATACCTTGACCGTCGATGACCGAAAAAGATCAGGAAGACCACGCACCGTTCGGACACCAGCTGTGATCAAGGCAGTGAAGGCGAGAATCACGAGAAATCCCGTCCGGAAGCAAAAGTTATTGGCAATACAGATGTGAAGAGAAGTTCCCTTAAAAAAATTATCAATGATGACCTTGGGCTTCACGCTTACCGTAGACGAAATGGCCATCTGCTAAACGCACGATTGAAGGCTATGAGGTTAGCACGAAGTCGCGCTCTACTAAAGCAGTACGCACAAAACGGCCATCGAAAAATCTTGTTTACTGATGAAAAAATCTTCACAGTCGAAGAAAATTTTAACCGTCAAAATGATAGAGTATACGCTAAGAATAGTAAAGAAGCCAGCATGATTGCACCGAGGGTCCAACGAGGTCACCACCCCTCATCAGTGATGATTTGGCTAGGGGTGTCCTATTCAGGGCTAAGTAAGGTTCATTTCTGTGAAAAAGGTGTGAAAACTGGCGCTAGAGTCTATCAAGATACCGTTCTGGAACCTGTTGTCAAACCCTTAAGCCACACTTTATTTCAAAACCAGCCATGGGTCTTCCAGCAGGACTCTGCCCCTGCGCACAAAGAAAAATCTACACAAGCATGGTTTCGGGCTAACAAAATTGATTTTATCGCGCAGGAAGAATGGCCATCCTCCAGCCCAGACTTAAATCCTCTGGATTATGCCATATGGCAACTTATTGAGGAGAAAGCATGTGCTAAGCCCCACATGAATCTCGACTCTCTTAAGCGCGCTATTCTCAAGGCAGTCGCAGAATTGGATATGGTGGTAGTTCGTGCTGCCATCGATGACTGGCCTCGTCGTCTAAAGGCGTGTATTCATGCCAGAGGCGGTCATTTCGAATAATTTTAATACATGATAATCTTAAATATTTGTGCTTTCATTTGGTATATAATTCATTGTAGCATTATTTGTAAATTTAGTATTATTCATGTTTTCCATAGTTACAGAACTTAGTAACCAACTAGGTAATATACAATTAAAATTTAAAGGTAAGTACATTTATTTGATCAGACAGTCTTTTCAATAAATAATCCATATTATATCTTAAAAATCCAAATTATATTGATTTAGGCTAGTGTTAGAACATATTAATATCTATTTCAATAAAATTCGGATTAATATTATCCTCCAATACATTTTTTATCCTGGGAAAATTACTCGTATTAAAAAAAACTAATTTTACTTAATCGAAGTCAAACTAGTCAAATGATTATTGGTGTTTTTAAAGTGGATTAATATATTAATTACATTAATATTGCTCTGCCATCTATGTCAGTCAGCTACATTCTCTAACACATGTCATTTTCTTTGAATTATTATACCTATATCACTAATAAATATTTTTGGTTTCCACGTTTTTTTAGTTATTAGCGCGTTATTCGTTATAGCGCCTGCTAATAATTACGACACTATTTACTGTCCGCTAAACACATGCGACGGTCGTCTGGAATTGCGGGTTTTGCCGTCGCATGGTTTGCCGTCACCTGAAAAAAAAAAACAGTAGGTAAGTATTTAAACAGAGATAAATAAAGATAAAAGATTCTTATTTCAGTACACACGTTTTGGCAAGTACTGTTTTACGAGTATTATTTGTACGTTACTTGAAAGAAATAAGTATGATTCAACTACATAGTTAGGTACTAGGACAACCCTGAAACCCTGTATCAAAATAAAAATGTATACCTCTCAGATAGTGGAGGCTAACATAATGTATAAACGTTAAAAATAACGGATAATTAATTAAATATAACGTATAACGTCCGTTATATTCGAGCTCCCAAAGAGACACAATATATTTTTATCCTCGGTTTAAATCTAAAAATGTCTAAATATTAAATTTTATTATGTGAATACCTACTAAATTATTTTTATTAATCGAGGAATCGTCCCTAATAATACTAATAGCTCCAACCTCAACAAACGTAAATGCTTAAAAGATTTTTTTAATAATATAGCTCACTTTAACCTCAAAAAGGCGTCATAGGTACGCCTAAGGGCTTTTTTATAGTTTTAATTTAAGTTTAGAGCTATAAGCTCATGAAAAGCCTAATCAGTAATTAAAGCCTGAAGTACTATTATACACGCTGAAATTTTAATCATTTGGTTCCCGCCGTGGGGTGGTTCCACTCATGATTACAAGCAACTTTTACTATGGGGCCAACTCTCCTGCTCGCAAAAAAAAATCAGCTGTTCCATACAAAAGTGCAGTACCTACTCGACCTTAATGTATGGAACAGCTGATTTTTTTTTGCGAGCAGGAGAGTTGGCCCCATAGTAAAAGTTGCTTGTAATCATGAGTGGAACCACCCCACGGCGGGAACCAAATGATTAAAATTTCACGCTGTATATTCTGTGCTAAAGCTTTTGACATACCTAATGATGAAAAACAACCGTCATGAACACCTATATGCCTATAAAGCTGTAAACCTTCCTAAAATAAAATAAAAAAAATAAAATAAAATAACGGCCCGCCCACAGCCCGCCGCGGCAGGCGGTGCGGCAAGCGATTTCAATAATCACTGCGCACTATCTCGATGCTCACCCCTCTCACTCAGTTCGTCACACGGCGGCCGCGCAGTGATTACCGAATTCGTTTACCGCATCGCCTATCTCGGCAGACTTTTGGTGGGCCGTAAGAGGGCTGTAGTGGCGTGCGTACCTCTCCGCGGCCGTAGTGGCGGGCGACAGGTGGTCCTCGTCGAAGGAGTGGTCGTGCGCGCGCGCGGGCGCGGGCGGGTGGCGGCGCGCGGAGCCCTCGTCGCTCTGGCGCCGCGCACTAGTGGCGTGCTTACCTCTCGGCGGCCGTAGTGGTGGGCGACAGGTGGTCCTCGTCGAAGGAGTGGTCGTGCGCACGCGCGGGCGCGGGCGGGTGGCGGCGCGCGGAGCCCTCGTCGCTCTGGCGCCGCGCACTAGTGGCGTGCTTACCTCTCGGCGGCCGTAGTGGTGGGCGACAGGTGGTCCTCGTCGAAGGAGTGGTCGTGCGCACGCGCGGGCGCGGGCGGGTGGCGGCGCGCGGAGCCCTCGTCGCTCTGGCGCTGCGCACTAGTGGCGTGCTTACCTCTCGGCGGCCGTAGTGGCGGGCGACAGGTGGTCCTCGTCGAAGGAGTGGTCGTGCGCACGCGCGGGCGCGGGCGGGTGGCGGCGCGCGGAGCCCTCGTCGCTCTGGCGCCGCGCACTAGTGGCGTGCTTACCTCTCGGCGGCCGTAGTGGCGGGCGACAGGTGGTCCTCGTCGAAGGAGTGGTCGTGCGCACGCGCGGGCGCGGGTGGGTGGCGGCGCGCGGAGCCCTCGTCGCTCTGGCGCCGCGCACTAGTGGCGTGCTTACCTCTCGGCGGCCGTAGTGGCGGGCGACAGGTGGTCCTCGTCGAAGGAGTGGTCGTGCGCACGCGCGGGCGCGGGCGGGTGGCGGCGCGCGGAGCCCTCGTCGCTCTGGCGCCGCGCACTAGTGGCGTGCTTACCTCTCGGCGGCCGTAGTGGCGGGCGACAGGTGGTCCTCGTCGAAGGAGTGGTCGTGCGCACGCGCGGGCGCGGGTGGGTGGCGGCGCGCGGAGCCCTCGTCGCTCTGGCGCCGCGCACTAGTGGCGTGCTTACCTCTCGGCGGCCGTAGTGGCGGGCGACAGGTGGTCCTCGTCGAAGGAGTGGTCGTGCGCACGCGCGGGCGCGGGTGGGTGGCGGCGCGCGGAGCCCTCGTCGCTCTCGCGCCGCGCGCCGCTGCCGCTCCCTCCGCCGCCGCCGCAGAAGCACTTGCAGATTATGCGTTTGAACGCGAACCTGGGAATCAGTCGCTAGTTGAGTTGTGTTACCGACAACGTTACAGCCTCTTTTGATTTCTCTTTAGTTTACCTTCCAAATACTCAGTGGCATCATTTTTTAAAACAAATGTAAAGCTGAAGCAGTTGACAATACACTTCAATACGGGAAAAACATCGTTTTAGTTGCTCGTGCCCTTCTTAACAAGTTAAGTTGTTAGGTGGTTTTACGGCTGAACAGATCTTTAGATACCAAGCTACACAAGGTCATATAAAATGCAGATATCTCTTCTGAAAAACTTTGTTTAGATACTTGTGATTGTGAGATATGGTCAAATACTTTGCTCCTAATTTGAATAAGGACGGCGAATAGTCGAAAAAATTTAATTAAGAATCGGGAATATCTGTTGCACAATATTATTTACTGTTGACTTTCTATATTTTTGTACTTTGGAATTAGGGTAAACTCAAAAAAATAGAAAATGGATAAAGCAATGGGGAATGTCCGAAAAAAATCAAATTGGCTGAATATTTTTCTATAGGTAGGAATAAGGTCCCTTAGTAATAGAATACATTTTCATAATTTTTGGTTTCGTGAAAAAAATTCAAAAAATCAAAGTCTCTTCGACTTTACAAATGTATGAAAGTAACAGCAGAATGGAGATTGTACCTTTGCCAACACCTGCCACAACCACAACATGGTATTAAAAAAAAAGTTTCAAGACAAAATGTCAAAACTTTTTTTTTTAAATACCTGTTGTGTTTGTGGCAGTTAGCGGCAAAGGTATAATCTCCATTCTGCTGTTACTTTCATACATTTGTGAAGTCGAAGAGACTTTGATTTTTAAAAACTTTTTTACCCAACCGAAAATTCTGAAACTTTTTTCTATTACTAAGGGACCTTATTCCTACCTTTAGAAAAATATTCAGCCAATTTGATTTTTTTCGGACATTCCCTTTTGCTCTACTAAGTAAGTATCTAGCCTTTTTACGTTTCCAGGCTTTAAAAAAAACGAATGAACACCTAGTTTATATTATAACTCATGTACCTGAAATCTTTGGAGAACAAGGCGTAAATAAGTGGGTTGATAGCCGAATTGCAGTAGCCCAACCAGAAGAGAACTGAGAAGACTATAGGCGTGACGCATTCCCCACAGAAGGCTCTGACCACGTACACGCTGAAGAAGGGCAGCCAGCAGAACACGAAGCCTCCGACGATTATGCCTAAAGTCTTGGCGGCTTTAGTCTCCATACGGAAGCGTTTGACCTGAAAAAAAATTGTTTTCATACATCGCATCATTAGCACGTTAGTTACCGTGTGATTCGGTAGTCATTTTTAGTAACGTTCCTACTGCTGGGCACATGCCTTCCATATGGACATATAAAGAAGATAGGTCATACTCTCTACGTAGGCGCAATGCGAATAGGTAGGTGGTGAAGGGTCCACACAAGCCGATATTCATCGGCTTACCTTTTGAAATCCCACCCCACCGATCCACTTTGCAGATCACAACATTTTTGTAGAACGGCTTACCTTCGCCATAATTTCACCCTACTAGGTGGTTATTTAAAATGCAACTGGGACCAACAGTTTCTCGTACAGCATGTAGGGAAAAACTCGAGCGTTGACGACTCGAGTTAATAAACTTTTAGTCACCTCTCCTATGAACAACTCTCGAGGAAGTTGCTTAATGCAGTAAAACTGCTCCGTCAAGCTCCTCCAAAATGATTTTATGTGGAAAATTATAATTCATTCGTTCTAGCAGTTCCTTTTCTTTGAAGACTTTGTCTTACCTGAGCTTTAATGTTCCTCTTCCCCATCCTTCTAGTAGTCCTAGGTTTGTCATCAAACTCGTCATACAATGGACTTGGAGCCAAGTGGTGTGGAGGCTGCCGGACCCTCAGCCTACTTTCAGTCAGTTCCCTCCCGTCCCTCTCATAATGTACAGCGTAGAGACTGGGGCTGGGCGATCTGCTAGAAGATCGGGAGTTTTCTAAAGCTGGACAGATCTGCTCGGAAGATGGGTATGATACTGATATCTTGACTTTTTCGTGTGCACGTCTGGCGCTTGAATGTCTGAAAAAATACAATTTTTAATTTGAGTAAAAGTGGTGGATTTAGAATGTTAAAAACCGAAAATGTATGCCTATATGCTACAATCTAAGCACTTGTACAGAGAAGTAATTTTTATTATTCTAAAAATTATCTGCAAATTATTCTAAATATTCGTATTTTCAGCTAATAGTGATTCAACAAGATAAAAATACGAACAATACACCAGTCGGAATTAATTAGTCCATAGACTAGATTCAGATGGACATAACTATATCCTACGCTACTCCTTTGTTCCATCCAACATTTATGCCCTAGAGAGGCTAAATTACCTTCTTAGTCTTTCCGGAGAAGCACTCAGCGACGTGCTCGTAGAGTGGTTGGAAGCAGTAGACATCGGGGAACCGTGAGGTCTCGCTGAACCACGCCCTCTATGTATCCTTAAGGTCAGTCGATTGTCATCGAATCTGTTACCTAAACCTTTACCTGAAAAATAAAAATACAGGGTTATTTTATATTCATCATCCAAGTTAAGGATGTATTTAGACCATGAAACTAAACAAAATTCTCCAAGAAACATGTATCGAATTCTCTTCTGGTCTTCTTCTGGTCATCCTCTCTGATTTGTATATGTCTGTGGTCTCTTTGATTTGTATGGATAGATAGTGGGCCCTATCTGTCTTTGAGAAAGTTTTTCATTTTCCCATAAAATGTCAGTCAATGATCAGTCCATACTGAACACATCCTTAAATTTTGGATGCTGAATAAAATGACCTGGAGGTACATTACGTCCACAATAATTTTATTATTACGTCTATTAGTCTTTTCAAAGTGACCTGTCGAAGTTAAATAAATCCAGACTTTAGTGAAAAAGGTTAAACCCGACTTTCAATATCTTGATACCATTGTGTGCAGATCTTTAAGCGATATAGATGTGTTACTTATGTGCTTACTGACTTGCTTACTTTACTCGCTAGCGAACGAGCGTTGTAAATATTTATTGTTCATGGTTATAGCCTACAAATATGTATATTACCAAAGATCGAACCTTTCTAGTTTCAAGATACTTGTTCAAAGAATAAAAAATGAGTTTTGTACGGTTGTTTGACTAGATTAACTGAATGATGAAGCAGTATTCTTAAAATATACGTTTGAAAGTGGCATCAGTGATACAAAAGTTGAAAGGAAACTGATCAAAGAGTAAAATAATGGAACTGATGTGGAACTGGAAAGGGGTTGATGTGGATGGATGAAAAATTGATTGAGTACGGAATGCTATGAATGTGAAGGGAGTACTCGTAAATGAAGAGATGACGAGTGACAGAAAAGAATAGAAGAGAACAGCGCACCGCCAAAAAAACATTTGGTTACAGGCAGAGAGATGATTATGTTCTAAATGAGAACTAACATGCTTCAAAATTTACCTTTGGTGGTTCTGAACCCTTGGTTGATAGCCTTAGTAGTTCTGACAGCGGCCTTATAGATCCTCCAGTAGAAGAACAGCATCACGAACATCGGGATGTAGAAGGAGCCGAGGGCTGAGTAGACGACGTAGCCGGCGTCGTTGGTGAGCTCGCACGTCCAGGGGCAAGGGGGGTTCGGAGTCCAGCCCTCTTTTTCTGCATCATCAGGCTAAAAATAATAAAAGAAATAATTAACTTCTAACAAGGTTTTTAGAATTTTATAATAATTTAACATCTATTTTTCTTGTCCTTGTGAGAGTCTGGAGTCTGAAATAGGACGAACCTGTGCTACAGTTCTCCAGGCTCTCCTGGATAGTGGAGATACATATATTGCAACAGTATACATAGTTATTACAGTTGAAATATAAATCATAAGTAGGTATCTACCTCCTAAAAAAACTTTGCTCAGACTTGAATAAGTAACTATACAGATTGAGTTATTGAAAGTTAGGAAATGGTGTCAGAGTCCAGAGGTTTACATTTGGAAAAAAAATGACACACTACAGCATCCAAAGGCCTGCTATTAATAAGCAGATGGCACACAGGTTCAAGATGGAGGCTCTGCACATCCAGATTTACCTTTTTATCTTTCCAACCGACCAGTGGTGGAAAACAAATGACGAACGACAGCACCCAAAGGCCTCCTATGAGCGCTTTGGCGCGCTTTCTGCTCATGATGCTTGGGTAGCTGACGGGTCTGGTGACAGCCACATAGCGGTCCAGGGAGATGGCGCACAGGTTCAAGATGGAGGCTGTGCACAACCAGATTTACCTTTTTATCTTTCCAACCGACTAGTGATGGAAAACAAATGACGAACTACAGCACCCAAAGGCCTCCTATTAACGCTTTGGCGCGCTTTCTGCTCATGATGCTTGGGTAGCTGACGGGTCTGGCGACCGCCGCATAGCAGTCCAGGGAGATGGCACACAGGTTCAAGATGGAGGCTGTGCACATCTAGACTTACCTTTTTATCTTTCAAACCAACTAGTGGTGGAAAACACATGACGAACGACAGCACCCAAAGGCCTCCTATTAGCGCTTTGGCGCGGTTTCTGCTAATAATGCTCGAGTAGCTGACGGGTCTGATGACCGCCACATAGCGGTCCAGGGAGATGGCGCACAGGGTCAAGATGGAGGCTGGGTACAACCAGACTTACCTTTTTATCTTTCCAACCGACTAGTGGTGGAAAACAAATGACGAACGACAGCATCCAAAGGCCTCCTATTAGCGCTTTGGCGCGCTTTCTGCTCATAATGCTTGGGTAGCTAACGGGTCTGGTGACCGCCACATAGCGGTCCATGTAGATGGCGCACAGGTTCAAGATGGAGGCTGTACACAACCAGATTTACCTTTTTATCTTTCCAACCGACCAGTGGTGGAAAACAAATGACGAACGACAGCACCCAAAGGCCTCCTATTAACGCTTTGGCGCGCTTTCTGCTCATGATGCTTGGGTAGCTGACAGGTCTGGTAACCGCTACATAGCGGTCCAGGGAGATGGCGCACAGGTTCAAGATGGAGGCTGTGCACATCCAGACGTCTACTGCCAGCCAGACGGAGCACCACACGTCGCCGAAGATCCATACCTGGAATTAAGGAAAAAAAATTTGTAAAGTAAGTACCTAAATCTCTTCAAGGGTTTGAAGTAACATCATTAAACAGCTTATGGGCGGAGACTGGTGGCATGGAGTTTGATATTTTAACGAATAATGACCATCGTAGACAATTACTATCAATAGTAACAAAATCCTTATTATAGTTATCTAAAAATAAAAATAAAATACCTTCAAAATGAATCCTATATTTTGTTACGAGAAATTTTAGATCATCTAATTACAATTTTATTTGTTTTAACTTAGCCAAAACTATTTTTTATCGCTTAACATAAGTGGCATACTTTAATTTTAATAGGTTAAAACAATAACGTTCATGGTTGTTAAATATATTAGTAAAATGTTGGTAGGTATGGAAAATGCAATTTATTTAAAATTCTTCATACAAAACGCCAATTTCGTATATATGTCACCGTTAATGTGCGTGCGGAAATCCGTTAATCTGCAGATCAACTAGTGAATCTGCAGATTAACTGGTCGAGTCAGTTAAAGTGCGGAATTTTCTTAAAATTGACGATTTCCGCACTTTAACTAGTTAATCTGCAGATTAACGACCAAGGATCAGTTAAAGTACGGAAACAGGTTTTGTTATTTAAAGAAAATTAGTAATAACATAAAAGGTAGACACAAAAGCGGGGGGACGGGGGGAGGGGGGGGGGGGCGCAACTGCAACTTTATAATTGTATTTGACCTGACGTGTCGACGATCGATCTTGTCAAAATAGTACTAGAAACCGAGTTTCGTCGAAATCGGCCCACAAACAAAAAAGATGGCTGCCATCTTGAATTTTTTTATTTTTTTATCATTGCTTTGTTATTTTCTTGTCAAAATAGTACCAAAAATCGAGTTTCATCGAAATCGGCCCACAAACAAAGAAGATAGCCGCCATCTTGGATTTTTTGTTTTTTTAACATTGCGTTGCTGTTTTCTCGTCAAAATACTACCAAAAACCGAGTTTCATCGAAATCGGCCCGCAAATTTAAAAACTGGCCGCCATCTTGGATTTTTTATTTTTTTAACATTGCTTTGTTATTTTCTTGTCAAAATAGTACTAGAAACCGAGTTTCGTCGAAATCGGCCCACAAACAAAAAAGATGGCTGCCATCTTGAATTTTTTACATTTTTAACACTGCGTTGCTGTTTTCTTGTCAAAATAGTACCAGAAACCGAGTTTCGTCGAAATCGGCTCACAAACAAAAAAGATGGTCGCCATCTTGGATTTTTATTTTTTTTAACATTGCTTTACCTATTATTTTCTTGTCAAAAAAGTACCAGAAACCGAGTTTCGTCGAAATCGGTCCACAACTGCAACTTTATAATTGTATTTGACCTGACGTGTCGACGATCGATCGTATCGAACTGTTTTATTCCTGTAGGTCCCGGGTTAGGTTAGAAATTTAAGGCGAGCGCGAAGCGCAGCGTAGCGTGAGCCTTAAATTTCGAGGTTATTTTTTTATAACAGACAACAGAAATATTTTCTTTTATTATAATAACTGACGCGGTACGTTTGCTGTTTACAAAGCAATTCTGGCTCATGTAAACAGCAGACGCGTTAGTCGGACACGTCTGCTATTTACCACGCAGCCGAAACTTCCCGAGTGGATAACGCGTCGGGTATTTACGAATATGCCCGGCGAAGCGTCAAAAACGAAGTTTTTGTAAAATGAACTTTCAATGTAGGTCTTTTACTTCAATTTCCTAAAGCCTTGGCTATTTCACTCACTGTATTCCGCACTTTAACGGTGTAGCATCCGTTAATCTGCAGATTAACTAGTTAAAGTGCGGAAATCGTCTATTTTAAGAAAAAATCCGCACTTTAACTGGCTCGGCCAGTTAATCTGCAGATTCACTAGTTAATCTGCAGATTAACGGATTCCGTACTCTAACGGTAACATATACATTTCAAGAGTTTCAATGGCACATCTAAATGATTTGGATTAGTTTTTAACGGGACCTAACTATGCAGAAATTCAGAGTTGAGGGCGCGTTACAAAATATAAAATAAATAAATATTAAAAACACGACTGCCCCGCCAAAAACGTACTAAAAAGTAAAAAACAGAGAAAGCAATAACTGAAGTAAAATAACAAGTGTCATTGCAGTCGGGGGACCGTTTTGTGGAACAATTTTTATAATCAAAGAGGTTCCCCGACATTTAAGGTGCGTCCAGACATGTTCTTTTGATCGTACCGTACCTCCGTTCCGTACCAGCGTTCCGATCAAATAAGTCTGGACGCTACTTTTGCCCGTTCCGTACCTCCGTTCCGTACCACCGTTCCGATCAAACTGCCGAACGTCACCGCGATCACGTCCAGACTAGCGCCGTACCGTACCTCCGTTCCGTATCAACGTTCCGATCCAATAGTACAGCAGCCCGTAGTAAATTTAAATTACGAAAAAGGTTACCGTTTGCCGATGTGATATAGTTATTTATTACAAAATTATAGATACTTTAACAGATCGCAACCCGCCGCAACCTATGTGTGTATATCTCCAAAAATGATTATTTTTTTATTTTTCGAGGTTAATCACATGGTTTAGCTATTGTCGTGTTCTACAGCGCTGTTTGATTGCCACTGATAATATTAAGACTATGAAAAGTAGCCATACACAGATTTAAGACCAGATAAAGTCCATCCATTTCATCTGGTCTTAAATCTGTGTATGGCTACTTTTCACAGTCTAACTATTATCAGTGGCAATCAAACATAGCGCTGTAGAACACGACAATAGCTAAACCATGTGATTAACCTCGAAAAATAAAAAATCTCATTTTTGGAGATATACAAATATAGGTTACGGCGAGTTGCGATCTGTAAAACTTGGGTTAAAGTATCTTTAATTTCACAATAAATAACTATATCACAACGGCAAACGGTACCTAACCTTTTTCGTAATTTAAATGTACTACGGGCTACTGTACTACAACCTCCGAACGTCGGCGTCGCCGGGATCACGTCCAGCGGGCTGATTATCTAATTAAAAACCACCTAGCGACTGGTTGCAGTTCACAGATGATCGTGATCCATTGCTACTTCTTTTTGGGTTAAAAAAACACATACCAAAGAAAAGTGGCAATGTAGGTCAAATGCAACCGGTCGCTAATCTTTTTAGATAATCAGGGTGCAGACTAGCGCCGTACCGTTTTTCCTTTGAACGGGGCGAAAAAACCAACTCGCGATGGATCGGAGCGTACCTGTCGGCGATCGAGACGGCGTACCTCCGCACCGTTCCGAACATGCGTCCAGACTAGCGTTCTTTGTTCGCGACGCTCAAGAGCGAGAGATACGGGTACGGGCAAAAGAGCGAGAGATTCGAGGTGGATAGGGGCGTACCTGTTCGGCGAACGGAACGGCGTACCTCCGCACCGTTCCGAACATGCGTCCAGACTAGCGTTCTTTGATCGCGACGCCGATCGGAACGGAGGTACGGTACGGGCAAAAGAACATATCTGGACGCACCTTTAGTGACAAATTATATAGTTTTGAAATGTGCTTATTAAAGCCTTTCATTTGATGCCCAAATTGTGATAATTGAAGAAATAAATATATAGGTATTTTTTCACATTTGAAAATAGGTAACGTTGTACAATCGCCATATTGACTTTAAAAAAAATATAGCCAGTGTCACTCGGAATGATGTAAGGATTTTAACGATACCCCACACATCCAAATCCGTTGAGCCATTTAGAACTTATGGTGGAATAAAGAAACTTACATACCCACAAACCACAACCATACATGAACCCTGAACACATATACACTCCTTTTTGGGCAGTCGTGTAAAAAGCAATTGGATACTGAACACAAAATAATTTAAGCATCCGTAACGTAGGTAGGTATCAATGAGTACCTACCTGCCTCTTTACAGGTACAGGTAACATATTATTTTGACGTACCCACCATTTGTGTACCCTAAAGTCATTAATTGCGAAAACCCTCAAATTAAGGTGCTACTGGCGTCGTAAACTGGACCCTCGGTAGGGTAAATAGGGCACGAGAGGGTACAAAAGACCGTTGTGTTGTGACATGTTGGTTGATGTATTACGTAAGTAAGTAGGACCTACATGTGTTTGTAGACCTGTTTTAATTTAGGGCCACTTGAAAATGCCTAGGACATGGTTTAGCCAGTTACTGGCTGATATTTCAGCCAGTAACACCTTTTGAAAATGTCTAGAATGTAGTTTTAATCTAGTACAGCTAGTAACAATTAGGTGATAAATTGTATAGTGCATTTTTATTTCAAACTACATACCTAGGTAGATTTTTAGTTATGTTATCCTTTCGTACTTATATTTTTAGCCGACTTCCAAAAAAGAGGAGGTTCTCTGTTCATCTGTATATTTGTTTTTTTTTGTGTATGTCCACCGATTACTCAAAAACGGCTGGACCGATTGAAATGATTCAAACGTTATTACATTAGGTAAACTCCCAAGTTGGTCCCATTTTTTTAAATTTGCAAATAGATTCAGTACTTTTCAAGTAATCTTTAAAAAAGCACGAAAATAGTATGATTTTGTGTGAATTACCTCGATGATAATGGTCGTATTACTTCTTTGTTTGTGAACTAAATAAGATAATATTTTTTTTTGGAAGAGGGATATCTGTGTAGTTCTTTAACCGATTTAAAAAAGGATGTTCTCAGTTTGACCCGTATGTATGTATGTTTCTTCGCAATTATCTCAAGATTGGCTAAGGCGATTTTACTATTTAAATAATATACCTACAAGGTCAAAACTAGAAAACATAAAAATTGTTTAAAAAAACAAAAAACCGACTTCAACTTCGATTGCTTTTTAGAGGTAGGTTTTTGGAGTCGGTTTTTTTAAACAATTTTTATTTTTTTGAAATACAATCGATAACATCTGCATATATTTTTAAAACTACTAGTTTTATCAAATTGTTGCATAAGTACAGCTTTTAAATAAAACAATTTTAACTTTATTTTTTATCCAAAGCTTTTTAGAAAATCAGCTTAATTATTAAGTAGAAGAGTCCACAAAGTAGGTACCTAGTCAAATTAATAGATATTATAGTAGTTATAATACCATTTAAACAGAATTCCAAATATTAAAATTGAAATCGTTTATTACCAAAATTATGATAATAATATAATACTCTTCAAATAATCTTTTAAGAAGATGTAAATTGTCTTAAATTATTACCAAGTAAGTATTTTCTTAAAACCCGAGCTTTTGTGGTACGATAGAGCTTAAAATAAAGCTTAAATGTCTCACCTTAATTCTCAAGAGTTTGTTCATACGAAACGCGGTAACTCATTCTTGAATTAAGTACAACTCGTTAAGCATAGCTAATTAACACAATTTATGAAGTGTTTTGGTACAGGAGACATAGTGTAGTCTGACTGAATCAGTAGCACAACTTTAACAAACTAGCGGCACTAACGCCTGACGGCCTAACTTATGCAGTATTTTACACGAGTCAACTTGCCGGTTAGGCGATTCCAGTCAATTGAGCGCTTTTATCGACAATCACTTGCAAAATCGAATCGCCCCCTCATTGACAATAGGGAATATGCATCAATTTTTTTTAAATCTTAATCAAAAGTATAATGCGTGAGAAAGTTAACTGTAATATTAAAACTTTTCTCTTGCGTTTGTTTCTCGTGATATAGTTACTTAAAGTTAGCGCGCAGCAGCACCCGCCGAAAACGCTCCATACAAAACGGTGACGTCACACATCACGTTTCAGGTGTGTTTCGGCGCGTTTAATATGGAGTTAGCCAATAATCTTCAATTATCTCCCTAAATTTTGCGTTTAAGTACATATGTGTCATACAAAATATTGTTTCTTATTCGATATTCTATCTGACTGTAAAGTGTATTATATCCGAAAATGGAAAAAAAATATCGTTATTTTCCCCTGATTTCATCGTGTGATAAAACTAGGATTATACATTTTTTTTATTTTTTTTCCTGTTCCATCATGTTTTTATAAGTGTCCGCAGCGATCAAGCTCAAATTCATCAAAATCGGTGATTTATGCATATTCCCTATTGACATTACGTTTGCGATTAGATTTTACAAGCGATTGTCGATAAAATGCGCTGATTGATTAACATCCCCTGCCAAGTTTAGTGCCAAGTCGACACGTGTAATTACATTTGACAGATGGATATATGAGACACATCGCTACTTGTTTTTAGCACATTTTACTAATGAAAAGCAATGTATCACATGCATCTGTCAAATGAAACCGATTAGCAATGTAAGTTATATTAGGCGTTAGAGTCCCTGAGTCATGCCCGGTTATTGAGGTAGGCATATTTTTTCGGTGGCTGTTTGATAAAGGGTCCACAAGCACCGCGAATTTCTTTTTCAACTGTTTTCAGCGCTTTATGCTGTGACCGTAAGTTTTAAATCACTTTTCCTCACGCTTGCAGCAAAAGCTTTTTCTGCAAGCGTAAGCTGGTAAAGGTGAAAAGTTGCAAGTTTCATACGTGAGCAAATGTCTCGTGAATTAAAGTCGGCACTCGCATCAAAAATAAGTTTGCTCATTCGTTGAACAAATAACTATTTTTGTCCCTATTATTAAATTAATACAATCTTTGTATTAGTTTTAAAATGGTCGTAATTTTGATTGAGTTTGACTAGAAGCTTGCTAAAATACATTTTAGATTTAGAGTCATTTGATACAAAGTTATACTACTGTTTTAGTTATCGTCTACTAGGCTCACCATATAAAATTCAGTTACACAATAAGGTTCGAAGAGGGTTTAAACAGAATTAATTCATTGTGAATTATATTTTATAATCAGCTAATAATTATTATCATGCTACTACGAGTATTATAGTATATTATATGTGACTTTGATTCAAGTTTTTTAGATTTTTTATTAAATCCCCTATAAGTTACAATTTGATTCGCAATGATTTTAAAAATGGGCTCTCAGTTCAGAGTGACACATCACACACATCACAAAAAAATTCACTCATGGACAAGGTGAGCATAACACACTACACCTTATGTGGTTTGGTGGGTGTTAATGGCTGCAATTGCAGCCAAAAATATTGTTTGTTAAAACATGTCTGTCTTTAGGTTTTATGTTAGTATGAATGTATTTTCTTGTTAAATTGATTTAAGTAATATCTTAATTGCATTGTCATTGTTTATTTTTCCAATCCCATAATGATACGATGAACATTTTTCTATGACTTTACGCATGTGCGTGCAGTAAGTAGGTACCTGCCTACCAAACAAAAAATATTAAATTCTTTGGGCGAGCACCGAAGATCAGCGTTAGGGTTTTCTTATCTTGGCTTTAATCTTTTCGGTATACACCGTCATTTTGTAGTCGTTTTAATTAACTTAAGGGTGTGTTGTACCCATGAAACTAAACATTTTTGCCCAAGAAACATGGGTCAAAAAACGACAAAAAAATTTGGTCCTCCCATACTAACTAGACAGCTAAATCATTGTATTTGTATGGGGAAGTCAAAAATTTTGTCGTTTTTTTGACCCATGTTTCTTTGGCAAAAATGTTTATTTTCATTAGTAGAACACTCCCTTAAGCTAATTAAAACGACTACAAAATGACGGTGTATAATAAGCTCAAAAACCTCGAGCATAGACGCAAGGTTGGAATTTCACAACACAACTTAATTCCGCGATCTCTTCTTTCGTCGGCCAACCAGACGTACGAATCAGCGCCACCGTTTTTTGGTGGATATTCCAAAGACTCTTCATATTTTATCATCCGTACCGCTAGAGAGTGGAAAACATTGCCTAGTCTGTGTTTTTACTCTGTCTGTGTCTTCCCGCAACCTTCACCAGATAGTCGGTCCACCTAGTCGGGGGCCTACCCACGGAGCGTCGGTCGTCCGGTGCGCGGTCGCCATTCCAGAATCTTTCCGCCCCAACAGCCATCGGTTCTTCTCGCTATGTGTCCCGCCATTAAAGAAGGCTATGGTCCCGCCCATTGCCACTTCAGCTGAGCAATCCTTCGAGCGATGTCGGTTACTTTAGTTCTCCTGCTGATCTCCTCGTTTCTGATTCGATCACGCAGGGAAACGCCGAGCATGGCTCATGGCAAGGTAGGTAGGTAGGTATGTAAAGTCATATAACGCGTACTGTAATTATTATCTACAGTGGTTGTGGCAATAAATTCTACTAATATCTCCGTTTTGCACTAATTTCCAATTATCGTTGTACTTAAACCAATTATAACGATAGCTGATACCGTTATAGCGTTGTTTATTACGTTAACAACTGGCAACGTTAATGCTAAATGTTATGCGTTTCGCGCCAATTAATTGTGATAAGCGGATCATGAGATTTGGGTAGAATAGAATAATTTGAAAACTTAACGATAAAACTAGAGTAGTTTTTTTTGCGTAGTTATGAAAGGACATGTTCCGACTGGGACTCGTCTAGTCTACGACCTCAAAAGATAGAGAAAAAAAATACTGATTCCAAAAAAATGCAATTAATGTAACGCAATACAAAAACTAACAAATATTTCTTACTCGAAATAAGGCGTTAAAGATAGTAAATACGTTAAAACATTGTCACTGTTATTGAAACGATGATGATGGTTTTTTGTCGTGTGTTTGCATTTTTAATACACACATTTCCCGGGTTTGTGTATATTATGGTATGTACTTGGTACCCTATCTACCATAATTTGAGATTTTATAGTTGCATCCTGTAGTTTTAATTAGAGATGAAACAGATATCCGGTAACTATCCGGTATCCGGCCTATACGGCGGCCTTAATACTATCCGGCCGAATACCGGATAACTACTATTCGGCCGGATAGGCATCCGGCCGAATTTAACAAAAAAATCGGGATAAAAAATATATTTTTAAGTAATTATTTGCTTTATTTAGTTAGCCTTAGTATCACTTAAGAAATATAATTAGTTTTAGTCCGAACCGAGTCTACTCGATCGTTCGCGCGCCGTCTACGCAAGTGTGTGTGCGATGCACCAAACGGCTAAGTTCCGCCGGATATCCGGCTGCCGGATATCCGGCTATCCGGCCACATGGGCCGCGTTCCGATTCACGCCAACAGTGCTCACAGAGTGTGACGTCATTGTACACCGGTCCAAATCATTTGCACGCTGTCAGCACGCTCACGATACTATTGATTCGGACCGCTCGTGAGAGCGCTCACACCGCTAACGTTGGATTGTATCGAACAACATAACCTCAAATGGGTTAATCTCGGTAAAGTAAATATTTATTCTAGGGGATAGGTAAATAAAAAGGCACGAATTAAGTTCCTTCACTGAGACCAATTATTTACTTACCAAGTTTAAACTCTCAAAGCTTTAAAATACTTATTACCACTGCTAGCTGTTTCAACATCAGTTTAATATAATTATTTCGTTCGTATCTTTACAAAACACCTGCAGGTCAATAAATTCAGCCATCTTTTGTAAAAATCACAAATAATGACTACAACATCCACAACGATTCACAATTTAACCACGTATTTTTTGTCAACAATGAACTTTGACAATGAAGTTTGACAGCTACACCGACTACGCTCACAGTGCTTTGGTGGAATACGCTGAGCGTCGTTAGCACATGCGATGACGTCATCTGTGACGTTACTTTAGATTACGTGAGCGTTGTAAGCATGATTTGGCCGGTCCAAACACAGTGCTGTAAGCGTGATTCGGAACGCGGCCATGGTTGGCCGAATATCCGGTATCCGGTATCCGGCCAAACTGCTATCTGTTTCATCTCTAGTTTTAATAAAACTATTTTTGTTAAAAAGAGTTTTATTTTTATTCAAGAATTGAATTTGAATGAAAAATAAATAATTTGTAGCTAAAATAACTTTTAAAGCATTTAGTTTTTTTTATGAATAAACTGTTGGTTTAGAATCCCGGGAACATTTTTAACCTCGGAATGTTACCTAAAGATTTGATTTTGGTATCCCGGGACTCCCACAACGGCTTACGGCGTGTGAATAAATGAATAATGAATAGGTTTGAATACCGAACATGTGCCAATTGATTCGTAGATGGGATTTGATAGAAAAACAAACATTCTATTATAGCAGATTTTTTAAGCGACCAATGTTTAATAGTAGTTGATCACGACAATCCCAAAATAAGTATTATTTTAAATGACGTTGACAAGAATTGTTTTGTTCTTATGTTAGATAATTTTCTCGGACTGTCAAAAATCGTAGGTTTTTTTTCTGATCCTAATGGGGAGGCGAAGACAAAGTGAATTACAGATGGCGCTTCAGTCTTTGGAACAATTGTCAGTTTGAGCTTATATAGTCTTGACTGTGTATTACGTGATTTTACTTTCTTAGATTGTATTTTTTTCGGTTTTGCGGACAAACAATGTATTCTTTGCTAACTTTAGCTCATATAAAAGAAGAATTACGGAAAAGAAAAGCCAAAACAACAGGCAAGAAAGATTATAGCAACTTACAAAAAATTGCTAACAAGCATTACATTTCTTTAAATTACGTGTAAGATTTACAAGTAATCTTTTTATTTCAGATTAGAAGCATATGATTTAAATTTTAACAAAGCAACTGAGTGTGAATTTCCGTGTTTATAGTTGCCTGATGATGCCTTCTGTGCAATAGTAATTTCAGGTTTCTGTACTGGAATTTCTGTACCATCCAAAATTACACGAACCGTTTTATCATATTTATTTTATTATTCTAAGTTTCTTGAATGACTCTGGCATATAAAATTCTATTAATTCTCTGTTTGGCCCCAATATTGGGCTTATTCCATATTTGATATACCTATCAAATTCATCCAAGTTATAAATATGTTAGAAACTGCTGAGGTTGAAATATTAAAGAACAAAGCTGTTATAATTCAAATGTTGTTTTATTTTGGCGAAGCTTCATCAAATTCATGAAACATTCCTTTTGATTTATAATGTTTCTCAGGCTCAGCAAAGGAGAAAATCGAGGGAAAAGCATATTTTTTTTTATATTTTTTTGCCCACTATTTTTTTTGTTACTGGGAAATCGATAAACTCCAATATTTTACAAGTTACATGCATAACAATGCGGCATTTTCTCAGTATAAAATTAAAAAGTGCAATACTCCAAGAGATTTCCATATTTTTTGACACTTTCTTTGATGCGGCCTGGTACCAAAGACCAGACGCCACCTATCGGGATAAAATTGCGCTTTTCCTACCCATTGCTGTCAGTCCGTATTTGAATAAACTACTTACATCAAAGATTATTTAAAAAAGCTCACATCCTTACATACAAATATACACGAACCCTGAACAAAATACTCTCTTCTTTTCGGCGTGTAAATATCTCAGTCTTGCAAAATTCTAGACAGAACTAAAACTTTTGTAAGTGAATAAATAATTAACTAGTAAAAAAAATTGCAATTGTAAATGCACAAAATTAAAAAAAGAACTAAAACTAGCGTGGTGGAATTAACAATGAACGAAAACCTAGTATTGTGGGATTCAGGTAACACCAACCCTATTGAATTTATATTTACAAATTACAAATTGCTTTATTTGCCATAAATAGGGTGATACATAATTGTGGTGTTAATATAAAATTAGGGATAAGATTCTTAAAGCCTATTTAGCCGTATTCAACAGCATGCAAACATGGTAATTATTCACTAAATAATGATACATTTCATAGCATCGATCACACTCAACACAATAAACAACTATGATTTAAATTTTAAAGAGTCTTCTATTGAATAAAATGTATTGTTAATGAGCCATTTCCTTAATGAAACACAAAATTTATTATATTGTAATTGTTTTATGTAATTGGGTATTTTATTGTAAATTTTTATACACATCGAATAACTGTTTCTTTGGAAGCGCTTTGTTTTCGGAACGGTATTAAGAATAAGTTTATTCGCATTTCTCAAGTTTATTTGTGTTGCATCTTTTGTCCGCATAAACAAGTGCCCATTTTGCTTAACACATTTTCCTATCTCCAATATATAGAGATATGGGACTGGCATAATACTCATCTTAATATATAAAATTCAAAGTCCTGACTGACTGACTGAGTGAGATATCAACGCACAGCCCAAACCGCTGAACCTAGAGACTTGAAATTTTGCACACAGATACCTTATACAGTGTAGGCATCCACTAAGGAAGGATTTTTGAAAATTCCATCCCTAAAGGGATGAAATTAGGGATGCAAGTTTGTATGAAAGTCCCTCAGTTTTGAAACTAGGATCTTCAAATTTTGTGTTTAGGCTGATGATTGAAAATAAATAAATAAATAAATAAAATAAATCTTTATTTGTTCTCTCACACAGATCTATAAATACAGCACTGAGACTTAAAGTAAGTTGTACAAAATTATAATTTAACAAACAATCTATGTGAGAGACTGGTTTCTATGCTAGGAAGAAACCTGTATGACAGATAACCAGCCTCTCCAACTGTGGACCAACGGGTGCATTAAGTACCATGGAGTACCTCTTACTGAGCAAAATTAACACAAACAGTGAGAGAGAGAATGTGTGTGTGTGTGTGTGTGTGTGTGTGTGTGTGTGTGTGTGTGTGTGTGTGTGTGAGTGTGTGTGTGTGTGAGTGTGTTTTTGTTTTTATGTATGTTTGGACAATTACGAGAAATAAATAATTATGATGGGACAATAAGTAGATTTTCTGTGTCATCATAACTTAAACTTTTTAAAAAGGTAGTAGTAACCCTTTTACATTTGTATTTAGTCAGCGGGTAAACAGTAACCTTAGCATTTAATTTATTATACAAATATTTTCCAAGGAAGCCAAAAAATCTTCGAGAAAATGATGTAGACCAGGAATCACTATAATGGCAAACTTTATGTTTCAATCGCTTAGCAGAGTTTAGCGATGGGTCAAATTTAGTCAGGGAATGTTGTTTTAGAATAGTGTTTAAAACAAAAAGCTGCCTAACGGTCAAAACATCAGACAAACAATAAAGTTCATTTGATGGAAAACGAAAGGGTAAGAAGTTGCTAACTTTGAGGACAGCTCTTTGGGCTCTTTCTAGTTTCAAAAGTTTAATTTTAGTCGTACCACCCCACACTGTAATGCTATAACTTATAATGGATTGGCATAAGGCTAGATACACCATTCTAATGACACTCTTGTCGGCAACATGACGCAAGTTCTTAAAAATAAATAATAGTTTACGGGTCCTGGATGACTGGAGGTCAAGATGGTTGTCAAAGCTTAGATTATTGTCAATTACGATGCCTAGGTACTTAATGTTGAAAGCCCGAGTAATTTTATTACAGAAACAAGGTTGGACTGTACAGGAGTGTGCTACTATAGAATAGTGATCGTGAACAGATATCTGGGTATTATTGATGGAAAATGGTATGTATTTTGTTTTTTCAACATTAAGTGTCAGGGCATTATCAGCAAGCCAGGAGTAGACCTTATTAAAGCCAGTTTGTGCAAAGTCGTAAGCCTCTTGCCATGTGTCGCCGTGAAAAATTAGTGCGGTATCATCGGCGTAGGCTACAATCTTGCCATTTGTCAACTGGAGATTACACAAGTCATTAATGAAGGCAAGAAAAAGCGTGGGACCCAGTACACTACCTTGCGGTACCCCGTAGGTTATGGGTGTATCAGTACTTGTGTTATCACCAACCTTCACTCTTTGTAGTCTATTTGTTAAATAGTCCTGAAATAATAGTAACTGTTTATCACGGATACCCATTCTTTCAAGTTTTTCCAACAAGAGTGGTGCAGAGACTGTGTCGAAAGCTTTGGTTAAATTCAAAAATATTGCGACTACTTTTTTTTGTTATCAAGATTAGAAACAATATGATCAGTCAACTCATGAACAGCATCGCTTGTTGAGGTGTGAGCTCTAAAACCAAACGGTGATGTGGATAAAAGGTTTTTAGTTTCAAAATATTCAATTAGACGTTTGTTTAAAAGCTTTTCTGCTATTTTTGACAGTGTTGGAAGTACGGATATCGGTCTGTAATTATTAACACAGCCCCTATCACCACTCTTATAAATAGGAATTACTTCAGCTAATTTCAATGGGTTTGGAAAGACTCCGGTTGAAAACATTAGATTAAAAATGTGGGTCAAAGGCGGGACTAAAACAAGATGATACCTTTTAAGAAAGTTGCCAGAGATATTATCGCGTCCGCAGGTATTACCCTTTTTAAGGCCTAAGATAGTGCTTCTAACTTCAGATTCACTGGTGGATGACATAAAAAACGAGAAAGGCTGAGACGACAAGGATAACGATTTGTTAGTATGTACATTATGTATTTTCTCAGCTAGGTTTCTTCCGATAGAAGCAAAAAAATCATTAATGTTATTGACAGAGCTCTGCGGATCAGAATGTGAGATTAAGTCAGAGGCAGGGTTGTTATTACTTCTTAGGTGTGTCACTTGTTTTAAAGCATCCCAAAGAGACTTGGTGTTAGTCTTGGCCGCCGTTTGGATTTGGGTTTTTTCATAGTCTAAATAAATAAATACGTGTCTCAGCGTTTTTCAAAATTCTACCCCAGAAGGGGTGACAAGGGGGATGAAGTTGTGTTTAGAAGATAATCCTTTATTTTTGAAGTAAAAATCGCTAAATTTGGAATTTAGGCTTATGGATGGAAATCTAACGCAACGCATATTGTATTGGTATAATTTCAACCCCCATGGTGATGAAATGGGGGTGCAATGGGGTAAATAAACCTAAAAATCGATATGGATGTCGTTATTGGGGTTTTCTGAGTTGACGATTGCGAAAATAACATTTATTTTGAAGTCCAACACGGTGGACATGATTTAACTCCTAAAGGGGTGAAAATGGGGTTAAAATTTTGTATGGAAAAACAATATGAAATAGACACTACAACTTTAAACTTCGTAGGAGCACGTCTAAAAATAAATATACGTATATTTTGTTATTTTGAAAATCAACCCCGTAGGGGGTAAATGGGGTAAGTAAACATAAAAATCGATATGGATGTCGTTCTTGAGGTTTTATGGGATAGTGATTGCGAAAATAACATTTATTTTGAAGTCCAACACGGTGGACATGATTTAACCCCTAAAGGGGTGAAATCGGGGTTCAAATGTTGTATGGAAAAATGATATTAAATAGACATTACAACTTTAAAATTCGTAGGAACACATCTAAAAATAAAAAGGCAATAATATATTTTGTTATTTTGAAAATCATCCCTTAGGGGTAAATGGGATAAGTAAACATGAAAATCCATGTGGATGTCGTTTTTGAGGTTTTATGGGATGGTTATTGCGAAAATGACATTAATTTATGGTCCAACAAGGTGGACATGATTTTAACCCCTACAGGGGTTAAAATGGTGTTCAAATTTTGCATGGAAAAAGAATATGAAATAGACATTACAATTTTAAAATTCGTAGGAGCACGTCTAGAAATAAATAGGCAATTACATACCTATTTTGTTATTTTGAAAATCATCCCTTAGGGGTACCTAAATGGGGTAAGTAAACATGAAAATCGATGTGGATGTCGTTTTTGAGCTTTTATGGGGACAGGGACGGGGACGAAATACCTACTAATATCTCTGGACCAATTCTGATTATTGTAAAAAACTAGCTTCCGCCCGCGACTTCGTCCGCGTGGATTTTGGAGAAAATCGTTAGGGAACCTTCAGCCAGGATCCGACCAAGCGAGCAGCCTCGTGCGAGGCCCGCCTCACGAGGCAAACGTCTTGCCTCGCGAGGCAGCGCGCTTGGTGGGGACCCGCCTAATCGCGTAAAAACGGCTGGTCGGATCCTGGTTGAAGGTTCCCTAAGGATTTTCTCCAATATCCACGCGGACGAAGTCGCGGGCGGAAGCTAGTCTCTTATATAAAAGTGAAGGGGTGACTGACATATCAACGCACAGCCCAAACCGCTGGGTCTAGAAACTTGAAATTTTGTACAAAGATACTTTATACAGTGTAGGCATCCACTAAGAAAGGATTTTTGGAAATTCCACCCCTAAAGGTGTGAAATGGGGGTTCAAAGTTTGTATGGAAAAAAAATATTGAATAGACATTTCGACTTGAAACTTCGTAGGAGTACTTCTAAAGACAAATAAGTAAACACGTGTTTCGTGGTTTTCCGAAAATCAACCCTTTAGGTAGTAAATGGGGCAAAAAAAGCCCAAAATGACTGACAAATCAACGCACAGCCCAAACCACTGGACCTAGAGACATGAAATTTTGCACACTGATACTTATACAGTGTAGGTATCCACTAATTAAGGATTTTTGAAAATTCCATCCCTAGGGGATGAAAAAAGGGATGAAAGTTTGTATAAAAGTCCCTCAGTTTTGAAGCTAGGATCTCAAAATTTTGAATTTAGGCTGACGATTGAAAATTAATAAATGTGTCTCAGCGTTTTTCAAAATTATACCCCCGAAGGGTTGAAATCCTTTTCATGAAGTTGTGTTTAGAAAAAAAATTTTCATTTTCGTAGTAAACATCACTAAATTTATAATTTAGGATTATGGATGGAAATCTAACGCAACGTATATTGTTTTTGTTAGTATTTTAACCCCTATGGGGATGAAATGGGGGTGAAAAAGAGTAAAAAACGTAAAAATGACTATTTTTGTCGTCGGATTTTGGATGTCGTTATCGAGGTTTTGTGGGATGACGATTGAAAAAATTACATTTATTTTGAAGTCCAACCCGGTGGACATGATTTAACCCCTAAGGGGGTTAAAATAGGGTTAAAATTTTGTATGGAAAAATAATACAAAATAGACATTACAACTTTAAACTTCGTAGGAGCACGTCTAAAAATAAATAGGCAAATATATATTTTGTTATTTAGAAAATCAACCCCTAAGGGAGTAAATGGGGTAAGTAAACATAAAAATCGAAATAGATGTCGTTATTGGGGTTTTCTGGGATGACGATTGCAAAAAATACATTTATTTTTAAGTCCAACACGGTAGACATGATTTAACCCCTAAAGAGGTGAAAATAGGGTTCAAATTTTGTATGGAAAAATAATATAAAATAGACATTAGGTACAACTTTAAACTTTGTAGGAGGACGTCTTAAAGTACATAGGTAAACATATATTTTGTGATTTTGAAAATCAACTCCTTAGGGGGTAAATGGGGTGAGTAAACATAAAAATCGATATAGATGTCGTTCTTGAGTGATTGCGAAGATGAGATTTATTTTGAAGTCCAACGCGGTGATCATGAAACATCATGAACCTGGACCTGGACATGCACATCCAGGGGACGGGAACGGGAACAAGGATGGGGACGGGAACGGGGACGGGGACAGGAACGGGGGCGGGAACGGGAACGGAATGGGAACGGAACGCGAACGGGACGCGAACGGGACGGGAAAGGGACGGGAAATAGCGGGAATGGAAAGGTAACGGAACGGGAACGGGACGGGAACGGAATGGGAACGGGTACGGGAACGTGAACGGGAATGGGACGGGAACTAGGTGAGAACGGAAAGGGAACGGAACGGGAACTGAAAGGGAACGGAATGGGAACGGGACGAGAAAGGGACGGGAACTAGACGGGAGCGGGACGGGAACTAGACGGGAACGGAACGGAAATGGTATGAAAATGGAAAGGAAACGGAACGGGAACGGGAACTGGACGGGAACGAGAACGGAAAGGGAATGGAACGGGAACGGAACGGGAAGCTTCATACGAGGCCCGCCACACGCGTCAAAGGTCTTGCCTCGCTTGATGGGGACCCGCCTAATCGCGTAAAAATGGCTGGACGGATCCTGGTTGGTTCAGGTTACCTGAGGATTTTCTGTAATATCCACGCGGACGAAGTCGCGGGCAGAAGCTAGTTGATTTAAAATATGGTTTGCAAGATACATCCGGTGCAATGTTGCATATGGCACGGATGCATTTTTTTTGTGCAACAAACACCTTTTTTATGTTGGTCCCATTAACCCAGATTAGTAGACCATACCTTATTACCGATTCGACATAAGCATGATAGGCCATGATCGCTGTTTCTTTATTTGCCAGTAAAGCAAGCTTGTACAATGCAAACACAAACCTATTATTTTACCACACACTTTCTCTATCTGGTCTTTCCACATTAATGTCACATCTATAATTAAGCCTAAATATGTCACATTAGTCGCATTCGAGAGAATTTGTCCATTTATGTCAACGTTAATATTTTGATTTCGAAAATTATTAAAGTTAATTAAGCATGTTTTATTTAAATTAATGTCAAGATTATTTTTATTAAGCCATTCAATTATATATGTCGACAACGACAGAACAACTGTGTTAATGTTCCACTTAATTAAATTCGGTATAAATCTCTCTAGCACTTGTACTAGGAAACTGTGGCCTCGCATTCCATGGACGTGTTTTACTTATTTTAATGGGATGGCAATATAATTTCCCTACACTTATGAGAATGAAATGAAAATACTATATCTCATTTTTGCATCAGTATCGATTTTCAAATGATAAAGTTCGTCTAAAAATGAATACCAATACTTGTTTTTTTTTTGCTGTCTTTGTCTTTTACAGTAAGAAATAATTATTTTATACATTTTTTTGTTGAACTTATTTGGAAACGTATTTTGTACCAAACTTGTCAATTTAAAAACAAGGAGTTACTGTTATTTTCGCAGCACTGAAAAATTGGTTTTCTTTCGCTTTTTAATTGACAGAATAATATTCTTGATTTTGTTGTTTATCTAATGAAAAAGTACAAAAGTATGCTAATAATTGTTTTAATTTCACCTAATTTTCATTATTGTTATATTTTTTTTAGAAAATATACCTATACCTACTTACTCAATGTTTGTGCAATATTAACATATCCTAAAAATATCACAAATATTTATTTGGTCAAATCTAATTTCCTGACCAACCCTTATACCTGTTTTGAATGTATAAATTAAGGCTTCGTCCTTCTCAAAGGACCAAAAAGATACCCTTTTTGCTAAAAATATAATCCTATACTATCTCTCTGTTGAAGTTTATTTTTACCTAAACCCTAGCTAGAGATTTGTTAATATAAAAAAAAATTACAACAGATAAAGTATTTTACTGGGGTTAAAATCATATTTCAAAAAAAATTGAAATATAAAGTAATCCTACCAATGTTTGAATAGAAAACAATATAATATAATTTTATTGACAGCACACATCACATTTGGATTCCTCAATCACAAAAAAACGGCAAAACGGATTTGGATGAAATTTGTCACACAGATACCTAGTTTATATACTTTTTATTCTGATAAAAGGTTCCCTGATTTTCCGAATGTCGACGCGGACGAAGTGTAATAAATTGTAGCGTAGTGTGCTCTTTAAATATATGACTAACTAGCGGCCGCCCGCGGTTGCACCCACGTAGTTCCCGTTTCCGTGGAAATATCGGGATAAAAAGTATTCTATGTTTTAATCTAGGCTGTCTAATATCTTTGTACCAAATTTCAACCAAATCCGTTCAGTAGTTTTTGCGTGATTGAGGAACAAACATCCAAACATCTAAACATCCAAACCCACAAACTTTCACATTAATAATATTAGTAGGATAAATGAAATTTGTAAAAAGTCAAGTTGTCGGTTTTTATTGTTTTTTTTAAAGAAACCTCATGTATTGTATGGCGGTACTTACTTTGCTTCGTCACAACTATGTCACAATCATAAAACCTATTTACCTATTTATTTATTTTGTGAATATAGTTTTATTTCAATAAATATCTAACTAACCCTTTTCTCTTATTTTCACATGACGTTATACTTAATTTTAAATACTTTATTCATAGTTTTGAGATTATTATCACGTTGGATTGAAAATGATACATTTTATTGGAGGACGTGAAAAGTAAAACTACTTATTCAGGTTATGTCACGTTTTAAGGAAGTGTTTTATCGAGTGATTCGTGGTTCAATACCTTATGGAAAAGTGACTTGGCAAGTGATTTTTTCTTCGATAACATCTAAGGAACCCTCATTTGGGGATCGCGTGATCGGTTCACGCGTGACTTTTGTAACGTCACAGCGTAACCATTATAATAATAGTAGGAACATAATGAGATCAAATTGATACCAAAACCTACATAAACTTTGGTGCTGTTGGCTTAAGGAAATGAGGAAGTAGGTAGTAACCATAGGTTGATAATATTACATCTAGATTTGCCTACCTCTGTGGTCTAGCGCTCACACGTCTAAGATGCAGGGGTCCCGAGTTTGAATCTCAGATTTGTAGTTACTCGGTTTGATTGGTGGTAGGGCTTATTTCAAGTCTGCCTAACTAGCTACCATCGTCAAACCTAAGTCTGACGCCATAACAACAAATTAAAAAATGTGGTGTTCCGACAGTTAGAGGTAAGATGGCCATTTACTTAGTGGTGAGGATTCCGGGTGTAGTGCGCTTACACTTTCGACCTCATCGTCACTTAACATTAGGGGAGGTGATCGCCAAGCACTTTCCCATGGTGGATAAAAAAAAATGCTTATTTTGTAATTGGATATTTGTCACCACTAATAATTTATTCCATAGACACAGCTTCTCTAAACAAGTAAGGCCTTAAAACTCGATATCTTTCAATTAAGTTATAATTATTTTATTTGCAAGAAATCAATAAATAGTTAGTGAAACGAGTTAGCAAATGAGTGTCGTCACAATACGCTATTTTCATACAATAATGGGAAAATGGTTTGACAGATTCGGGGTTTCGAAGTAGACTCGCTCCTTTAGTTTACTTAATTCACCTTCGTAAATATTCACCTGGGTGCATTAAGTATAAAAGGTCGTTGTTATTATATTAATTGGTGAAGGTGCAAGGTGTGTTGCTGTCTTGCTAAATGCAGGTATTGTGCACTGATATTTTGTGGTTTGCATGTCCATTTTCTTGCGGGCGGGCGGGCGGTGCATCATGCATTATATTGCGGAAGTAAGCTAAATTTTTTTACAATAGTCGCTATTATGATTGGATATCGAATATCAAATGTACAAATTGTACAATACAGTGGTAGAACTGCAAGTCAATTGCTCTATGTCTGTCAACAATCAGAAATAAATTACACTCAATGCGATACCCATATCGCCACGACAGAAACTCACGACTGTATTTATGAATTACTGTTGCACGCGATTGTAGTAGAAACGAAATTTATTATTATTTTTGGTTCTAAATATAGGGTGTTAGTACTTCGAAGAGCGAAAACTTTAAGGGATGATTTTACCCTTAGAAATAAGCAATTTTCTCTTTAGAACCACTTGTCGCAAATGCATAGTTGTTGAGATTTTGATTTTTCGTTTATAAAATGTTTATATTTTAATAGTTTTTCTGTAATTTTAGCTTCTTTGCAACTAATTCCGGGTGTAGTGCGATTCCACCTTCGGCCTTATCGTCACTTAACATTAGGTGAGATGAAGGCCAAGCACTATCCCGTTGTGTACTTAAAAAAAAATTGTGCAAGAAATGCGTAGAAATGATGGAAATGCGTGGAAATGATGTAACACATAACTTTCTAGTATGCTTTAGTACTTTGTTGTCAATAGTCATGTTGTACTGTATTTGGTAATAATATATTTTTAAATTTGTAAATATCGTAACTTATTTCTATTAAAGCTGATAAGTTTTTTGCGCCCGCTCTTCTTCCCCCCTACTCAAATGGCCAATTTTCTATTCGTTCGCTAACATAAAAATAAAAAAAAAGCCGTAAACTCTACAATTACGTGCCGGAGTCTTGTCAATTCCACACAACACAACAATGTCTGTGATTTACATAAACTTGCGTTGCGACGTGTGACTTGATCGTCTAATTGCTTATTTTTAAGCTTTAAGTTGACGAACGAATAGAAAAGTGGCCATTTGAGTAGGAGGGCTGGATCCGCTTAGAATCATACTTTTCTCTGAATTATTGCAATGTAATTATAATCTTTTAATATCGCACCGGTTCAATCCAATTCAGTCTCAATAAAAAAATCAGAAATTATGTCACATTTTTTATAAATCGCTACAGCTTATGACTTGATAATCGGACAAACAATATATCCCAGTCAAATGCAGCTCTGTCAACAACACAGTAGTAAGTAAGTATATCTCCTTAATAAAATTTAAAGGGCAAACGGTTATTGCTACAAGAAACAAACATACTACGTGACCCGTTAAGGGGGGAGTGTCTGTTACAATATGTATTTAATTAAGTTTTTTCTTGGTAAATTCACTTATTATTGAAGGTAAGCACACAGCGCATCGTATTGATAAAAAGGCAAATATGAGCGAATTTTCTTTTACTCTCTGTAAAAAATCATTTAACAACATATCTATGAATTACTACGTGAATACTAGAGGGGGAGGGGCGGGGGGTCTTGACATATACTACGGGTGGTCACCAAGGGGGGGAGGGACTAAGATTAAGATTCCGGGTGTATCGCGCTTCCACCTTCGGCTTTATCGTCACTTAACATCAGGTGAGGTGAAAGCCAATCACTATCCCGTTTTGCATAAAAAAGGTGGTTAGAAATTACAAATTTCTATTTATAATTGCTACCGCTCATGACTCGGTCCGTTCTAAATCGATAAGTCCCAGCCGATTGCGGCTGTATCCGTACTGGCCCGACAATACACGTACATGTCTAATAAAACGTAAAGGGTGAATCAAACTCTGTACGAATAGGGAACGATATCAGCCCATCAAAATAAATCGTTATGTCCCTTTGTTTAGTTTGGCAAACGGAGGAACTTTGGCTACGTCGAGATTTCTTTCTTCTTAATAATATAGTTGACCTTTTTATCTCTTATATTTTCACTCTTAATATAAAAAAAAGAAAACAACACTATTTTTGGATTCAACAGAGCGTTTTATAACTTTTAGGTTTGACCTTTTGGGTCCTATCAGGGGCCTACACGCGTCTAAACGATAAAATCAAAGTCGTTACGTTGTCTTCCTTACTATAATATTATAAATGCAAAAGTCAGTTTGTTTATTTGTTTGTTACGCCTTCACGTCTTAACTACTCAACTGATCATCATGAAATTTTGCATACACGTTGTCAAGGGTACAGAGAAGGACATAGGATACCTTTCATCCCGAAAAAATATACTGTTCCCGAAGGATAGAGAAATAACTGTCCACGCAGACGAAGTCGCGGGCGGCCGCTAGTTTAGGTTATAATTTACATCTTAATTTAGCTTTGGACATCAAATGAAAGGCCTTAATTTAACTAAACATATTATATAGTTTTGAAATGTGCTCAACATTTCAAAACTATATAATTTGTCACTAAAATGTGTGAAATAAAAATAAATAAATTAAAAAAATATTAAAAATACGACTGCCTTGCCAAAACGAAATAAAAAGTTAATTATAACAAGTGTCATTGCAGTCGGGGGACCTCTTTGATTAAAAATTCAAAACGGTCACCCGACTGCAATGACACTTTTTATTTAAATTTTTTTCTGTAAATGAACTGAAAAGTTAATTATTTAGTTTTTGTTTCATCGTTGAAACCTAATGCGATTGGGCCCCAGGTTTCGCGGTAAACTGGTAGCCAAAATATAAAAAAAAGATTTAAGGCCGGTTTCACAAATTTTAAATATTTTCTCAAATAAAATATAGATTTTTTAACTGAAAGCGATTGCTATTATGTTGAGTTACAATGTACCAGATTTATTTATTTTAATCCACGTTTTGGAATAAGGGGATAAAAGACCGATTAATCCACTGGATTACAAAAGCTTTATGCTATTTCTAGTTCATTAATTTATCACTAATAATAACTTATTTCTATAAACGGAATATTAAGCTTGTTCTCAGAAAGGGAACCTTTTGTGCCGTCGGCTGTAGTCGCGATAATTCTGTGTAGTGAGCCTGAAATTCATCAATACTAACTATGTCATACTTATGGTCTGTCTTCACCAAATCGCTTCAACTTTCGCTTCATTCAACTTTCAAGTCAACATGCGCCAGACGCATGCAATATCGCTTCCAAACCGTGCACTTTCCCTTTCAACTTTCAGTTCAACTTGCGTCAATCGCAGGCAATATTGATAGCCTCCAAACCGTGCACTTTCACGTTCAACTTTCTGCCATACAAATTTAACGTTTTTTGAGAAGATAGGGCATGCGCTATAGCATGCCCTGAGTCATGCCTCTGTTGTAAGCGCAAGAGGAAAGCGAAAGCGCACGGTCCTCGTGAAAATGAAAGGGATTGGGGAAGCGACTGTATGAAGACACACCTTTAACTAGTGTAGGCTGAAAATCAATGACAAGGAAAGTTGACACTGGCACGTGTAAAGAAATATTTATTATATCACGCATTGACATTATTTCTTCTGATAATAATACATCCTAATATCTGTTGGAGATTCTGATAAACTATGTGATTTAAAAATAGAAAAAAATCTGTATCCATTTCATTCATTGGGTAATCTGGGCTTCAGAGCATTCTATCTTGTTCTAGCATTAAAAATTTAACAAGAGTGTATTAAATACGTAAACAAGGGGTTCAAAAAACATGTAATCTATTACATACGTTTTCTACTTTATTATTAATTTGTTTTCGTCTTTTGAAGTTTATTTCAAATTCGAATAAAGTTTTCCTATAATTATTATTTAAGTAGTCACTACATAGTATAAAACAAAGTCGCTTCCCGCTGTCTGTCCCTATGATTGTATGCTTTGTGGTTTTGTTTAATAGATAGAGTGATTCAAGAAGAAGGTTTATATGTATAATACCTACATGGTGTCAAAAAAACACAATCATTTTCTTTTAAAATTAAGTTTTTCCTCCCAAAAAGCTTGAAGTTTTGTTCACACATACTCGTACCTTAAAGGTTTAAGAGCCATAAATACTTAATGACTTAAGTGGAGTTTTCGTCCTTTTTACCAATTTGGTTTAAGAAATATCGACGCATATTTCCGAATAGTTTTTCGAGGATACACGAACGATGCAATAAAATATTCATTTTCCATCGGTCAGATTCACACGGGCGGAATACTAATGCTCCCGCTACTGCCGACGGAGTCAAAGGAAAAATCTTCATACATTGCGTTACTGGAATAGTAATGTAGCTAATCATTACCGCAAATATTATAGGAATTTCTTTTCTTAGGCGGTTCCCTGACCGAAAGTGGCGCCCTCAAAGGTTTTTATAAGTTGTTAATAGAAAAAGATTTCAAAAAAACTTTCGCGGAATTTTTAGGGCTCATAGTTGTGGTATTTTTAGAAGGTATCACTAGATTCCCTTGCTAATTGCATCATCATCAGCCTATCATCGTCCACTGCTGAACTGAACAAAGGCCTCTCCGAGTGCCACTGAGCACGATCCGCGGCTATACTCATCCAGTTTTTACCAGCCACCTTGCTTGCTCGTCGCTCCACCTTGTCTGAGGGCGTCCCACACTACGTTTGCTGATACGCGGTCTCCACTCAAGAACTCATAAAACATAAAGCTAATAATACTGTAAAACTAATTCACTAGCCCTGTTTTTTGGGTCAAATTTATATTTTCCAGGTTTGCTAAAAAAAAGTTTAAGAAACCCCATTTTTAAAAATGCTGTGACAAAATATTTTCCCATTTAAAATGTTCAATGAAACAAGACAAAAGCCGTCCAGAAATAACCATACCTCTTTCTCAGCATCTAATAGCAAAGCATTCGAGAAGACTTTGCCTTCCAAACTCACCCAAGAAAATACCAGACAATATTAAACCTTATTCACCAAGACACACGTTGCTATTCCACTCAACAGGTCTTCCCTCTAAAGTTAGTTTTTACACGATATTCACATTTGTATTTTACATCTTAAGTTCCAATATATCTTGGAGAAACTTCGACTTATAAGCACGATTCAATTTAGATTTTAGTGTTTCAGTTATAAGGTTCATTCTATAATGTTATGGTTGATCAAAAATTTACCCTTTTCCATTCGCATCTGTTGCCGTGGCTGGTAGCAAAGTGTCTAATTACGTAAAATGACGGTTACCTATAATATGCAATGGGATCTCCGAAGAATATTAAGATATTGAATTAAATACCTTCATTCTAACGAGGTATTGTTACGCTGGGTGCCTTTAAAAAGTTCTTATTGCTAAACTTAGCTTGTTTCACTGTAAGCTCAGTTTATTACAGAACTTTGGCTAAATTATGGACTAATTTTAGGTTTTACTTCTTGTAAGCTGAACAAGCATTTCAAAATTTCTTTCTACTGTAATGAGTTTTTGTGCGCGATCTATGAACAATTTATGAAACAAAATTGTAAGGAGACGAAAATTGAAGAACCTAAAAAAAACATTATTTTTAAATTACTTACATTTGTCGACTTCGGAAATAAAGTAGAAATAAGCTGAAAACTGGCCTACCCTCCTTATAAAAAAGGCCTGTGCCCCAGCAGTGGGGACAAAATAATTGCTGATGTCCCAGCCGAAAACTCAAGTGTTTTGTTTGTTGTTATAGGTTTGGTAAAATACTTAAAAGCTCGTATTATAGAATCAAACTGAAACTCAAATTTCTGCTTGAGTACAGTTAGAAAGGGATGGCGCTATTCATCGCGTAAAGCGATCTGAATCTCTTTCATTCACTCCCTGGATGGCCATCATTAGATCACAGCTTGGTTAATCCTTGGCGGAGAACCAAGACTTCAAAGTTTTCGTTTGTATGAAAATCGACTGGTGTCTTTAATTATGTGATCGCCACGGTATATATCTGATTATGTTGATGACGGTACGCACCTCGAAGACTTCCCTGGTGGCGGAGAAGGGTAATACAGCGACGCCGACCAGCAGGTCAGCCACCGCCAAAGACACGATGAACAGATTCGTCACACTCCTCAGCTTTGATGAGCACAGCACCGCTGCTATCACCAGGCAGTTTCCTGGGGAGCGAAATATATCAATCAATAAATCTGGATGAAGAAAGAGGTTCCACATTCCTAATATGGTATTGATGATATTAGAAGACCATGTCGAATGGGACGTCGATCCCACGTCCATAGGATATCACAGAAGAAAAAAACTGGCTAAGTGCGTGTCGGGCCACGCGCAGTAGGGTTCCGTGGTTACCTTATACCATACCATATTTAATACCACTACAATTTTTCGTCTGCAAAAAAGTGTTTGTATGAATGACAAAGTTATATTTGCGGTTTTGGAAAAAGTGATATATCTCAAAAAATAATTACTATATCTCGTTCAAACCAATTTTCGTTGAAAGTGTTTATTAAGATCTATAGCATATTTTTTGTTTTTAGATTTTTCATTTTCTTAATTTTAAAAGTTAGAAGGGGGGACACACATTTTACCACTTGGTAGTGTATATCTTTCAAACGGTTGACTTTGAGAAAAAAAATATCTTAGAAACCTCAATGTTATTTTTAACCGACTTCAAAAAAAGGAGGAGGTTCTCAAGTCGACGGTATTTTTTTTTTATTTTTTTTTTATGTATGTTTTAACATAGCTTCGTCAGTTGTTACCCGATTTGTACAATTCTTTTTTTATCTCAAAGAACATAGTTCGTGTGTGGTCCCATAAATTTTTTTCAGAGATCTGACCAGTAGTTTTCTCATAATCCTGAAAAATATCAATTATTTAGCTCGCCATCGTACGAGTTTTTATGGAATTTTGGACATAACATCTTTGTTTATGAACCGATTTAGATGATTCTTTTTTTATTTGAAAGGGTATACTTCAAGAGTGGTCACAATTTAATTTCATCGTTATTGGACTTCGAACTTCGAAGATACACAAGGGAACTCCTCAAAGTCAAATAGTATATGTAAAGTGATTTAGGTTTTGGTAAGTTTATGGCAATCCAAAACAAACCAAATCATGGTTTGCGATGCAACGTTTTGGACTAGATTTGGACTACGAAAACACAACGGAACTCCTCAAAAACAAACAGCGTGAATTTGGAAATTGAGTTCTGGGCATTTTACCATTGAAAATGTTATAATACAAAGTTAAAAAATATTTACACGCTGCGCTTACATACCTACCACTAAAAAGTTGAAAATAAAAAAGCTTTTTAAAAAAAAAGAAAACCGCCTTCAAAAAACCTGAAAACAAAAACAGCTTAAAAATTAAATACCTCTAAAAAGCAAGAAATAATATTCGAATCATTCGTTACACATATCAATATTAATAAAACACGTCTAATGAAGTCGGGTGAATTTAAGAAAAAATGAAGTTGTCCTCCAGCCCCACCCGACTTAATTAGACGTGTTTTATTAATATTGATATGTGTAACGAATGATTCGAATATTATTTCTTGCTTTTTAGAGGTATTAAATTTTTAAGCTGTTTTTGTTTTCAGGTTTTTTGAAGGCGGTTTTTTAAATACCTATCTATAGACACCTCGTACATATTGGTTTGATGAAAAACAAAATCAGTTTCATTTCCATGTATGGGGAGCTTATTTTTATGTGAAAACCGTAAAGCGGTTTACAGAATACCTACCTACCAAGTTTCAACTGTGGAATCCTAATACTTTTGCAATAAAGAGGCTGTGACATACAGACGGACAGACAGACTGACATGACGAATTCATAAGGGTTCCGTTTTTTACCATTATGCTACGGAACCCATTATGTAAATCAGAAACGTCAGTCAATGTAGAGTTAGCAAATTATCTATGTCGAATCATTAGCGTCCGACTACGTAGGTAGTAGGTATTTAGTTTACATTCAACACTCGGCATGTTGTGAGCCACAAAGCTTGTCAAATTATTATAAAATAGTAATTAAATACAGTGGCATAATAAACTTTTCATAACAACGATAAAAAATAATAAAAAGGTTATAAGAATTTACAGCCAACGAATACTAATTCATTATTCCAATGGAGTAATAGAAAAAAACTGCTAAGGCGGTCGCATTTCATTTGCCGTTCCGCTTGGGCGGTGGCCATAAATAAAAAAAAACAAAAACACCGCCTTATACTCAAAGCGAATAAAACAGTGGTCGGCAACATTTTCCGAGTGATAAATATTATTATGTCGGCGAATATTTTTTGACAGTGAATGTTGTCTTTCGGATTTCGTGGGGCGTTGAAAGGTGAAACGTGCTTGTTTTATGAAAAAAAATCTTGCGGGTAAACAATGGGAATTGGAAAGAATGTAGAGTTCATTCTTGAGCAAACAAAATTGACATTGACAAAGACAGCGACATAATGAAAAAACATTACGCGTAAAAATGTTTTTTTCATTGTTAAAGGAGACGGTACAATTTGTCTGTCATAATGTAAAAGGCAACATAATAATATTACTATTTCGTAATCTATGACAATAGCGTGATGTTTATAAAATAAACATGGTGATTGATGTCTCATCTAAAGAAAGCAGCTAGTTTCTGTATTTTTAATTATAAGTATATCTTAACTGTAGCTTTACTAGCGCCACCAATACATTTATTTTTATTACTCGTAAACTAAGTAAATATTAAAAAAAACCTAGATTGTCTCTAATATTTTTTGAATAATTCTTCAACAGTTTTCATTGATTCCGTCATCATCATCCTCCTGTCCTTATCCCAATTAATTTGTAGTGCTGTCTACACAAAATAAAATTTTGCGCTCGTAGAACGACCACTATTGGGTTCGGCGCAGCATGTAGTACATACTGCATTAGGTTTTGGCAAAGTTTTACGATCGGCCGCCTGCCTGACACCAACCCTCCTTGGGAATGCTGTTGTTGACAGTTTCCTCGCTGCCATTCGAGTGTCCCTTTGTGCGATGGTCTGCACCGGGTCCCTAAAACTTCCCTCTATCGCCTTCTACGATACCCACGGGATGAGATGGGACAGTCCTATTCTTAACCGGAACTGTGCGGCTATTTTTCATTGATTCTGTAAGTTTTAAAATCCATTTTAGCCAATAGTGGCCACTGTGGCAATACATGAGCTTTTTTTAAATATTGACTTGGTTTAAGAGTAATAAAAATAAATATATTGGCGGCGCTAGTAGTATTATCATTCCTACATCATACAGTTCCTTAATATAAAACATGGTTTACATCTGTTATTGAAAACCTAAAAACAAAAGAACAGGGGCTGCTTTCAATTAAACCACAAGTTGTGAGAGATCATTCCAGATTCGTGTAACGTTTTTTTCGCAAAACACGTTAATGCATCAAATTAACAAAACACGAACTCTAAATTGTATTTTATTTTTCATTTTCAAGCGCTCCACTCCTAGAAATGAAACAGTATTTTAGTTCATTTTATTTAAATGAAACAAATGGATTAAAACCACGATTGTGCTTCAAACAAAAAGTATTTTTTTGATGCACAAAATATACTTTGTTGAAACCCTACCAGCTTATTTCAAATCCGCCTGGCTCGCTACCACCAGCCTCCCCAAATCAGCATTCTATGCTTTCGAGCGCTACGCTTAACATTAAAGCTTTAAAATAAGCAGTAAACTATAAAATTAAATTACGTGCCGTAAGCTTGTCAATTCCATATGATACCTCGAAGTCTGTGATTTATTGCGACATGTGATTTAATCGTTTTCGACATGTGATTTAATCGTCTATTGCTCATATTTAAGTTTTAATAGTAAGCGTAGCGTTCAAACGTATAGAAACTTGGCCATTTGAGTAAGGGGGCATCTTACCTAAGTCTGACGCCATAACAACAATTTAAAAATTGTGTTCCGGCAGTTAGAGGTAAGACAGCCAGTCCCTCAGTGGTGAGGATTCCGAGTGTAGTTCGCTCCCACCTTCGGCCTTCTCGTCACATAACATCAGGTGAAGAGAAGGCCACCCACTATCCCGTTGTGGTTAAAAATAGGTGAAAAAAAGTGTTTCACGCGTTGGAATTATTAAACATTTTTAACTAAGTCTATCTATACAAGATGATTAATATAACTAGATTTTGTCCCACTTAAGGGGCCTATACAACCATCCGTCCACTAGCGCCAACTAATATATTAAATTGTATTACTCAAACTAGGTCAATATTTACATTTATATGAAACAACCAAGTCCTCTTAGCAGTCTCTAATAATCCTTGTTGTTTTATAAATGTGAAAGTGTGTTTGTTTGTTACGCTTGCTCTTTACGAGTATAACTACTCAACCGATCATCACCATGAAATTTTGCATTCACATTGTCAGGGACAATATAGTAAATGGTCAGAGGTACAGAAAACAACCCTATCTTTCATCAATAAAAAAAATGTTCCCGATGAATAGTAAACTAACTGTCCACGCAAACGAAGTCGCGGGCCTTCTCTAGTTACTTGACTACCAAACACTTTTTATTATTATTTGTCTTAGTTTTAAAACGGTACTAGCGGCCGCCCGAGGTTTCACCCGCGTGGTTCCCGTTCCCGTGGGAATATCGGGATAAAAAGTATCGTATGTTTTAATCTAGCCCATCTACTATCTGTGTGCCAAATTCCAACCAAATACATTCAGTAGTTTTTGCGTGATTAAGGAACAAACATCCAAACCCACAAACTTTCGCATTTATAATATTAGTAGGATTGAAAAGGATGTGGCCGTGTTTGATTTTTTAAAACTAGCGCTGATAGTTGACGGATATACAACCTACAACATGTTACAAAATAACCCCTAACGCCGAATATTGTAGATAGGGACCATCAAACTGAACAACTTTTACTATGGGACCAACTCGCAAATCGAGAAAAAAAAACAGCTGTTAATAAAAAAAATATCAAACAGATGTTTTTATTCGCGATTTCAGATTGGTCCCATAGTAAAAGTTGTTCAGTTTGATGGTCCCTATCTACCATATTCGGCTATAAGGGTTATTTTGTAACACGTTGTATATAGGCCCCTTAAATAAGTGTAACCAACATAAGCCTTCGTAGGCGAATATTTTATGATCATAAGGTTCTATTGAGAGAGGCTTTCAAGGGATGAGTGAAAAGGAATTCTTTATAGAGATTTGTGTAAGTTTCATCCTTGAGTTATGATATGATATGAATCGGAACGTTGGCTGGTAAAAGGAAATATTTTTTGTGTGAAAAAAATGTGTCATGTTTGTATCCTAATAAATGGTTGTGGGATTGACACAGACTGGTTTAAAAGAGATGGTAAATTATAGGTATCATATAGGTATGCACAAAATTTGAACTAGTACATATTTTTTTATGATAGGATAAGTAAACGCTTGCCCGCTATCAATCACGCCTGATGGTAAGCGATTTTGCGATCTACGATGGATGAAACGCAATTGCCTAGAAGATACCTATTCACTCGTGACTTGAAGGCCCCCAGATTGTACCTATCGGGAAACAGACTCAGGCAAAGAGGTACGGATGATAAAATTTGAAGCAAAACGCTTAGTGCGAGTCTTTGGAATGTCCACCAAAAACGGTGGCGCTGATTCGTACGTCTGGTTACTCTGGTTATCCGATGGAAGAAGGGAGATGGCGGAATTAGGTTGTGCAATTCCACTGGACACTCGCCGAAATGTATCCGATGAAAAACCGATAAGCTTGCAACCTAGCGTATAAATGCTCGAGGCTTTTACAAAAAAACAACTAAATGTCGCATAGACTGTAGTTAATAACGAACAAAATTCAATAACAATATATCACCAAGCTAATAATTTTATCTACCAACACATAAAATCTTCTATCAACACTAGTAAACAACTCTTATACAACGTAAACAAAACAGAACTGACATCAAAACATTGTGCATCCAATCCATCAGTGTCACCATGTGTGACTATATCATCCATATATGCAAATAATACAGAACTAGAAATATTTTCACGCTTTTTGGCGATAAAAAATATGAAACAACCTTGCTGATGGTCATTAGAAAAATGGGTGACTGACAAGTAATACGATTTCTTGCTATATTTAAGCTCTTCTGACTTTGGCTTTGGTACTTAATAATTGACGTGAATTGTACGTAGTTAATTATTCGATACGCATACCATATTATTAAGGAAATCAATAGGCATTAGTAAATTATACTAACCTCTTACTAAAGTTCTGTAGTTCATTCCATATTTCTTTTTCAATAAAAATGAAGAAGTTCTATGTTAAAATTCAACTCGAAAATTATTCGGCAAGTTTTGAGTTAAAACTTTGAAACTCTTCTTTAATTCTGAATGGCAGCCGGTAGCTCTAAATTAACTTGACGGAGTTAAAAATCTTATGAATAAGAAGTGGCCCTGATTTTGTAATCTCGCTTTGGGCCAATTTCTTTTTTTATTGGACAAAAAGGAATTTTACTTTAGAATTCCAATTAACAAATGAAAAGGGGAAATCCTTTTTGATAATATTCGGAAGAAAAATTTAATTACAGATAGTGTTTTATTTTTTTCGCTTGATTACAAAATTACGTTAGTATAATATAATAATACAGGATCACTGGAAATATGACATATCATTTTCCTGCTAAGGGGTTAGAGATGAGGTCAAAACAAATATTTTTTGTTATATAATACTATACAGGGTGTTTGGTAATAGCCTTATAAAGCCGAATATGGTGGATAGGGACCGTCAAACTGAACAACTTTTACTATCGACCAACTCTGAAATCGCGAAAAAAAAATCAGCTGTTTCATACAAAAATTAATCACGAAAATATCAAAATAAATGAACCAGCTAATTATTTCTTTCGTGATTTCAAAGTTGATCCCATAGTAAAAGTTGTTCAGATTGATGGTCCCTATCCACCATATATGGCTTTATAAGGCAAACACCCTGTATATAACAAAAAATATTTACAGTGACCCTGTATATCATATTTATATCTGTGGTATTATCAATTTATCATCAGACAATTATTTTTGTAGTAAATTTTAATTATCGGAAGGAATAGGTAATGAAACTATTATAAAAATATCTGCTTTTTTGAACTAGAAAATGACTACAATACTTAAATCTAAATCCAAAGCTATTTACTACTACATATATTGTTAATAGCTAGCTAATTTTGGAAAAGTTATCTAAAAGGGATTACTCTAAAGTACACTAAACCTAGCTAGATATATTACCTACATAAGTATTTTTGCAATTTATATGATTTTATATTTCAAATAATGTCTTTTTTTCCGAATTTTAACCGACGATTTCATAGCAATCACCGAAAAAACGGCCTGTAAGAAACTGCCTACTTGTTTATTCAAAAGTTTTTCAATATATATCCCTCGATAGTCTGTCTTTGCCATCTGACGTTCATGTACTCCGAACTTCGAGCCCATTTCGCCGGTCATAAATAAAGATATGGCAACTTACTGCGAAACTATCTTTTGCGAAATAACGATAAATCAACGATCGAAGGTCCATTCCTTTGTAAGATCTCTTCCAATGACTGGGGATTAGGGTTGGGAAATATGACTTATATTTATACTAGTTAATACTTATACTAGCTATGCTATACTTTAAAGGACGACCAGGTTTTTTTTTTTGTTTTCGTGTCACTTAGGTAAGATGATAGTAGCTAGTCAGGTGGACTTGAAATAAGCCTTACCACCAAACATATTTTTTCATTTAAGTATGCATTTTAATATAAATTAAAAACACTTATAAGACTTGTAAAAAAAAAATACCCGAAAAACGTTATCACAAAATTGGGGCCAATTTTAATTCATAAGATTTTTCCTCCGAGGTAATCACTTGATCGAAAATTTAATAGAAAATTTTACCTGTTTTTGAATAATTTTGGCCAAGTGTCATGAAATAATTGGAAAATTATAGAGCATAAGATGTTGGTTATATTAGTTTATCTTAATTACTTATATTATTACTTACTTATCGAATAGTACATTAATATTGAATACTTTAAACTAACTACGTGAGATTAGTTTATAATTGGATTATTATATTGAATGGCAAAGAAATTATCTCAGTGCAGACTGGGCGGCTATCAAGCATATTTTTAGATTTTTAGATAATAATATGCATTTTTTTATATTAAGATAATTAATACATTAGTCCCGTCTGAGGTGCTATGGGTGAGTCGATGTTTTCTAGTATTTTTTCTAATATATTAATTCCTTTACTTATTGTGATTACTTCTTTACAAAAGTGATTACTTACCTGTTTATAATGGTGGTGAATGGCAAAGAAATTGTCGACTAAAGTTGACTAAAGCTCAGTGCAGACCGGGCGACTATCACGCAAATCATCGGTGCCCAAAGGCCGTCACAACTCCCTCTTAATTAGCTAATGGACTTCTAGGGTGCTATTGCGAATCGCACGAAAATGGCGGTGATATTTTCAAAATGTTTTTTTTCGTCTTTGCTCACTATATTGTGCGACTACTGGGACATAATTAAAAAATATATATTAGTATCAGTTGTCTAATAATCATCCCACCTGTCCCATTATAGGACTAGTGGGACACACAAGATTTGTAAATGTACTTTTTATAAGCAGCACTGAACTTTTTTTTTCGTTTCGTTTCGTTCGGAAGACATTCTGTTATTTACAATCAGGTCTGTGTTTGCCCAACTGTTTAAAACTGTTATCCGTGCGAATATTTTGTCCACTGAGTTACTATGTAGAAAAGTTACTTCCTCACATTGACGAAATAAAGCTGGCTTTACAATTTTGTTTTTTTTCGTACAAGTGAGCATCGTACAAACGTTCTTTTGCACAAACATTCATTGCATAAAATTTTGTTCGCACAAACATGCATCGTACAAATGTTCTTTCTTTCGCACAAAGTTTTATCGTACTATTGTCGTTCAACCTTTACTTACAAGCTCAAGTGACTGATTGACCAAAATGTATAAGCGCTAAGCCTATAATAGGAATAGAAATTTAAAATTTTGAACAAATATTCCATTTATTTTATATCCAAATATTTAATACGTAGACGAGCACAAAGAAAGGATTTTTAAAAATTCAACCCTCAAAGTGCTAAAAAGCACTTAATGATATGATAGACAATAAAGTTTTATAACTTTATTGTCTATCAGTATTTGTACCATATTTAAAGCAAGAAATTATTATCATTATCAAAAAACAGCCATTTACGTCTTTAAGTGCTTTCTACCACTTTGAGGGTTGAATTTTAAAAATCCTTTCTTTGTGTACGTCTAAGTATTATCATAAATGGAAAATTTGTTCAAGAATTCTGTTCTCACATCTAGTCTTTCCAGACATGCAAAATAAAAATTTATTAATTATAACATTTAAGATAAGTGCGTGAAACACATAATTATCACAATAAAAATCTAATAAAATACGAATAATCAAATCAATAGGTTTTTTTAATATTTCCACATAATGATATGATTTATCGAGTGGTACATAATCAAACCCTTGTTTGTTTACAGCAGGCCTGCCGGACCTCTCGCCACTAATTTGGGTCTGGTCTAATTGACAGCTAGAAAGCTTTAGATTGATACGAGTGTACCTACTGCTCGGATCAAGGCACTAATTACTAACACTCGGTTTTAATCCAATTAAGACGAGCCATAACTCTGTTTAAAACTATTGAGACGCTTTGCAATTATCATTGTATTTAAAGTAAGATGAATATTTGCTCTATTCCTGTTGTCCCCAAATGTATGTCTACCACTGGGGATATCTCATTTTATTTTATTTATTACAAACCAAAGCATTTACAGAGCATTTACGCAGATATAATTATGCAGGACATACCTAAGCCAATTACGGAAACAACACTTTGTAAACAATAAATGGATCCAAAAAAATGATTTTATATAAATATTAAGTTTAACGAGTTTGATAAAAAAAAGAGAATGACGAAATAATTTTAACTTGTCTCATGATAGGCGTGTGTAAATGCGTGCGTGTTTGTGTGTATGGAATTGCCTCTTTCATAAATAGAAACGGCAGGTAAAATTAAATTCTTTCGCACTGTATGTAACGTATCGAGAAAAATTTTTACTTTCCCACTTTTCCCAATATCCTCTGTGGTGGACAACGGGAATAGACCGTCCACACTTTTTTCCCGTTATTCCACAGTGGTTGTCAAACAGTGGAGGTCAACTGGAATACAGAGAAGATTTCACTACCGTGCATTAAACTGCAACTCTGCAACGTAAATCAACTGCAGATTTTAAAGAACTTAAATTGCTAAGTTTAACATCTACTCGGGAAGTTTTTCTACTAAATCACTATCAATACACTACATTTCCGAGGCAAGATCGTGATTCCTGATAAGATAATAAAGTAAAAGTTCAGTTACATTTTATAACTAGTAAAATATATACTTATACAACGTGTTACAAAATAAACCTTAATGTCAAATATGGTAGAAACAGGGACCATTTAACTGAGAAAATTTTACTATAGGACCAACTATGAAATCACAAAAAAAACAGCTGTTTCATATAAAAATTAATAATGAAAGTATCCAAATGTATGAAAAGCTGATGTTTTTTGCGATTTCAGAGTTGGTCCCATAGTAAAAGTTGTTCAGTTTGATGGTCCCCTATCTACCATTTTCGGCATTACACGCTGTATATCTCGATAATACCTACTTAGGTGCTAATTTTAAAAGATGTAATTATAATCATTCTTCGCTCTCTGTTGCCGTAATGAAATAGGTAAAAAGACATATATTTTAAAGATCCATTTTCCAACTCTCTAAATCAGATAGCACCTATTAAAGCACTGCAACAGTTTAAAAATAATTTCATAACTTTCCAATCAGGAACAAATTAAACAACTCCACTTCTACGAGACACGTAGCAAATAGTTTTGTAGTACTTGCTACGACGTAGCACGTAGCCGTAGCAGTAGTTTAATAAAGGCGATTACGTAAACTCTTGAACAATGCTACTTCAATTGTATTGGTTTCATGGACATTTATTGAATGTTGTCTACAACAAAATAATATACTCGGGTATTTGATTGAATCAGGCATCACTTGGCGGAAGTTCATGCGTAGCCATAGACTTAATTTTTCGCTATATTAAGTTTATGGTGTAGCTTACTTCCGCAAAAAATATATGCAAGATGCACCGCGAAAAATACACATGCACACCACAAAATATCAGTGCGCAATACCTGCATTTAGCAAGACAGCAACACACCTTCACCAATTAGACTACACTACACGTGTTTCGCCCCAACCCGGAGCATCCTCAGGAGTTAGATCGTGCGTAAACCAACACCGAATGAGTACACTCGGATATTGTTATAGGAACATCGTTTCTCCATTAATTAAAATTTTATATCATACTATTCATTTATTAATAAGGGAAGCAGCACCCTTAGATTTAATTTTGAGATATTTTCGCTAAATAATATTGGAGTAAGCTAAAATGACTTGTTTGACGCCTATTTTGTGCAAAACTATTTAGTTTTATTATTTTGTACAATTTTAGGTGAAACATAAAGTTATGTTTTTATAAATAAATAAAATAAACAACATGTCGAATAAACAATGAAAAGAGTATATAAAAAAGTGGAAGAAAGGCAGTTGGAAAATTTATCGTAGCAAATATTTTTTTGGAAACTCGCTAAGTAGTAGTAAACAGCCCCCCTAGCCAAAGTAACATTTGCAAATTTTCGCTAACGCTTCGCTTCGAAACATGTATGGATTTGACGTTTTAAAATTCGATTGTTAACGAAACCTTATGTCAATCCCATACATGTTTCGAAAACGAAGCGATAACGAAGATTAGCGAATGTTACTTTGGCTAGGCCCTCAGGGCTTTCAAAAGATGGAATTTCACACAAAGTATTTACCTACTCAAATCCTTCCTCATTAAACCCAAGGTCACCATTGTTTTACGAACAACCGGAAATCAAACCCGCATCCTTCGCCTCGAGGCTTCGCAGGAATTTAATTAAAAAAAGAAAAGACGGTGTTCCTTTTCACGGATGAAAGATTGCCTTTTAATGCATTGTTTTCGAATGCGAGAGTATTTTTTTTATAAAAGTTAGGTGACTTATTGTGGGGGTAAACAATTGGAAAAGTTATTTTGGTAGAATGTTTCTGGATGAATACATTTTTTTGTTTGTTTTTGGTTTAAGTGATTGCTTCCTTGGGGCAGAAAACATATAAAAAGTGGCTGCCATACTCTTAGATTCTTCTAATTCCTCAAATTCTTAAGATCTTTATTCTTTTTTGCAAGCCCTAATCGCTCAGACCTTGTAGAAAAAATACTATTATTGCATAAATAAATTTTTTGTTTGTTTTTAGTTAAAGTGATTGTTTCCATGGAGTATAAAACATATGAAAAGTGGCTGCCATAATCACTCCTTCTAATTCTTCAAATTATTAAGATCTTTTTTCTTTTATGCAAGATCTAAAGCGCACAGACCTTGTAGCGAAAAGATCTGGCAAGAAACTCATCAAAGGCTGCTTTTTCTTTTTTAGGGTTCCGTACCCAAAGGGTAAAAACGGGACCCTATTACTAAGCCTCTGCTGTCCGTCTGTCTGTCTGTCTGTCTGTCACCAGGCTGTATCTCATGAACCGTGATAGCTAGACAGTTGAAATTTTCACAGATGATGTACTTTTGTTGCCGCTATAACAACAAATACTAAAAACAGAAAAAAACAAATATTTAAGGGGGGCTCCCATACAACAAACGTGATTTTTTTGCCGTTTTTTGCTCGATATTGATAACAACTACAGGTAGACAGTTATAATTTTCACAGGTCGTGTATTTCTATTGCTGCTATAACAATATATGCTAAAAACATAATAAAATAAATATTTAAGGGGGGCTCCCATACAATAAACGTAATTTTTTTTGCTGTTTTTTGGTACGGAACCCTTCGTGCGCGAGTCCGACTCGCACTTGGCCGGTTTATTTTTAATGTATTGTGCATTTAGCTTCTGCTCTTAAATAAAGTGGATACACAGGTGGGCGTTTCGTCTTTCCTCATGTAAAGTAGAGCACTAAATCTTGTCAAAGCAATTTCACTTAATACTGCTACTTTGTCAGAAGCTCATATGCGAACTATTAGGTAACATCTTTTTGTAAATAAAACTCATGGGCCTTATTATTATATTAAATAGAAGAAGTAAACTTTTAATGCCTTATACTCGTATATTGAGCACGAATGGAGTTTTTAAGTTGTTTGTGTTTTTTGTTTATTTTTAAATTTCCTGAAGTTTTGATTGTGATAACGAAATTGTTAGATTATGTGATTAGTTCTGAAATTGGCTGCTTGCGGGTAAATCCGTGTGAGAGTTCTGCTTCCCGAAGGAATTTTACTAAAAATACTATTTTACAGGATACGTACGTCATCTGTTTGCCAAAAGTCGATCGTGGTTTGACCGTTGTTGTTGTTGATGAATCATTCAATAAGATTAGGACGTATTATTTTATTTTTCAAATCTTTAGGAAGCTTACAGCTAGGTTAAAATAAAGTAGTTAAACCTAGCTGTAAGCTTGGTTATCGAAAGCCAAATTATAAGTATAGTAACAGTTAAGAAAAAACCACTACTTTCAAAAAACAACTGCTTAAAACTTAAACACTGGTATAGACATTAGAAATACTTAACTTAAGCTTGCAATTTCATAGTCATTAATAGTATCGTAGGTTAGTCTAGATATTAAGATAAATAAGTACAGCTTTTACATGAGCTTAGCGAAGTTTCAAATATTTGCTAATACTCGAGAATACTCATGTTCGAGCATTTAAGGCCCTGTCTATTAACCTTATAAGGGCTTAGGGCTGATGTAATCCGATGTAAGACTAGAATAATTAGGTACATATTGGTACGCCTTTATGTAAAAGAAATTGGTCGAGATAGAAATAATTTATCTTATGTGCATAAAGCATTCTTCAGCATTATTCTTTTGTGGAGTTCAGCTTAAAGAATTAGGTAAAACCAATAGTATTACTAGTTTTGCATAAACTCAGTTGTTGGATTGCTAAAGATAACTCTTTAGCAAACTTGCCACAACTGAGTTTGAGCGAAACCCGTACTATTATATATTCGGTGGCTAATTGGTTTCTTATTTAAGTCTACGGGTTTGTATGAAAGTGCGCACGCGTAGCGATACGACAGCCGGCAACTTTTCATACAAACCATGTGAGAGAGAAACTTAGTTGCAGAAATAAAAGTTGCTCGTGGGCGCTGTCTTAAACAACCGTCTCTGTAGTCTAGTGGTTGGCCCAGCCGTGTAAGAGGCCGGGGTCTCGGGTTCGATTCCCAGGGGGAGTACAATTTGTACTCGGTTTGGTTGGTGGTAGGGCTTTTTTAAGTCTGCCTGGCTAGCTACCACTATCTTACCTAAATCTGACGCCATAACAACAATTTTAAAATTGTTGTGTTCCGGCAGTTACGAGGTCAGATAGTTACTCAGTCACGAGGATTCTGGGTATAGTGCGCTTCCACCTTTGGCCTTATCGTCACTTAACATCAAGTTAGATGAAGGCCAAGCACTATCCCGTTGTGCATAAAAAAAACTAGCGCATAGTGTGCGCTACAAAACGAGCTCACCTGCTATGACCAGCACATCGATGAGCGCAAGCACGGCCAGGCTCGCGAGGCTGGTTGGCTCGTCCCAGCGCACATCTTCTAGTAGCGCCGCGCACGCGGTCTCGTTCAACGAGCGCATAGTACGCGCTACAAAACTAGCTCACCTGCTATGACCAGCAAATCGATGAGCGCAAGCACGGCCAGGCTCACGAGGCTGGTTGGCTCGTCCCAGCGCACATCTTCTAGTAGCGCCGCGCACGCGGTCTCGTTCAACGAGTGCATAGTACGCGCTACAAAACTAGCTCACTTGCATATGACCAGCACATCGATGAGCGCAAGCACGGCCAGGCTCACGAGGCTGGTTGGCTCGTCCCAGCGCACATCTTCTAGTAGCGCCCCGCACGCGGTCTCGTCCAACGAGCGCATAGTACGCGCTACAAAACTAGCTCACTTGCATATGACCAGCACATCGATGAGCGCAAGCACGGCTAGGCTCACGAGGCTGGTTGGCTCGTCCCAGCGCACATCTTCTAGTAGCGCCGCGCACGGGGTCTCGTTCAACAAGCGCATAGTACGTGCTACAAGACTAGGTTACGAGCGCAAACACGGCCAGGCTCGCAAGGCTGGTTGGCTCGACCCAGCGCACATCTTCTAGTAGCACCGCGCACGCGGTCTCGTTCAACGAGCGCATAGTACGCGCTACAAAACTAGCTCACTTGCATATGACCAGCACATCGATGAGCGCAAGCACGGCCAGGCTTACGAGGCTGGTTGGCTCGTCCCAGCGCACATCTTCTAGCAGCGCTGCGCACGCGGTCTCGTTCAACGAGTGCATAGTACGCGCTACAAAACTAGCTCACTTGCATATGACCAGCACATCGATGAGCGCAAGCACGGCCAGGCTCACGAGGCTGGTTGGCTCGTCCCAGTGCACTTCTTCTAGCAGCGCCGCGCACGCGGTCTCGTTCAACGAGCGCATAGTACGCGCTACAAAACTAGCTCACCTGCTATGATCAGCACATCGATGAGCGCAAGCACGGCCAGGCTCGCGAGGCTGGTTGACTCGTCCCAGCGCACATCTTCTAGTAGCACCGCGCACGCGGTCTCGTTCAACGAGCGCATAGTACGCGCTACAAAACTAGCTCACTTGCATATGACCAGCACATCGATGAGCGCAAGCACGGCCAGGCTCACGAGGCTGGTTGGCTCGTACCAGCGCACATCTTCTAGCAGCGCTGCGCACGCGGTCTCGTTCAACGAGTGCATAGTACGCGCTACAAAACTAGCTCACTTGCATATGACCAGCACATCGATGAGCGCAAGCACGGCCAGGCTCACGAGGCTGGTTGGCTCGTCCCAGTGCACTTCTTCTAGCAGCGCCGCGCACGCGGTCTCGTTCAACGAGCGCATAGTACGCGCTACAAAACTAGCTCACCTGCTATGATCAGCACATCGATGAGCGCAAGCACGGCCAGGCTCGCGAGGCTGGTTGACTCGTCCCAGCGCACATCTTCTAGTAGCGCCGCGCACGCGGTCTCGTTCAACGAGCGCATAGTACACGCTACAAAACTAGCTCACCTGCTATGACCAGCACATCGATGAGCGCAAGCACGGCCAGGCTCGCGAGGCTGGTTGGCTCGTCCCAGCGCACATCTTCTAGTAGCGCCGCGCACGTGCTCTCGTTCAACGAGCGCATAGTACGCGCTACAAAACTAGCTCACCTGCTATGACCAGCACGTCGATGAGCGCAAGCACGGCCAGGCTCACGAGGCTGGTTGGCTCGTCCCAGCGCACATCTTCTAGTAGCGCCGCGCACGCGGTCTCGTTCAACGAGCGCATATTACGCGCGTCGCTCGACGGAGCGCGCGCGACGCGGCGCCGCGCATCGCCCGCCCGTCGCTATGTCGCCAGTCGCATTGTTGGTGCCTCCCTAAGGACAAAGATTTGGTAATCAATTTCTGTATGAGAGTTAGACAATCTCTGACCGTCATCAGCTATTTCAATGTCCCCACTGCTGGGGCACAGGCCTTCCTTATTGGTGGCCAATGCGGATTGGTGGGTGTTAACGACTGCAAATGCAGCCGAGACCAACGGCTTAACGTGCCTTCCAAAGCACGGAGGAGTTTGAGATAATACATTTTAGATCACCCATCCCATGACCGACCCTTGAGAAAGTTGCTTAACATCCGCAATCGATGGGCCAGGTGTTATACCACTGCGCCAGCAATGCCCTCACTTTAATTATATCCCTTTTTAAGTAACTGTGTTAAAGTAATTCTGTCTGTTACGCTTTCACGCCTAAACCACTGAACCTATTTTAATGAAATTTAGTACGGAGATAAATGGGACTTTGGGAAAGGACATAGGCTACTTTTTATCCCACTGCTGGGCACGGGTTTGCGCCCGCACTAAACATGTAGTCCACGCGGCCGAAGCTGCGGGCGGAAACCTAGTGCTGTATCATAAAAAAATATAATAATCTTGTGATTTAAGAGTTTGCAAACATTTTGCCGCTGACTGTCGCTCTTTCGCTTTCATTTCATGTTTTCTCAAGATTTCTGAAATCTGAGTGCGTAATTGAAAAATGTGTCTCGGCCACTTATTGCAATATAAGATTACGGACATTTCAACATATATTTCAGTTTCGAGTTGCTGAAGTACAAAAAGTTATCGATTTTGCCAGTTCAAATAACTGTTAGAAACGACAACTTTTTGTACTTTAGCAACAAAAAACTGAAATATATTTTAAAATGTCCGTAATCTATATTGCGAAAAGTGGCTGAGACACATTTACGCACAGATTTAAGAAATCTTAAGAAAACACGAAATGTGCGAGCGAGAGAGCGGCAGTCAGCGGCAAAATGTGTACGGGCTCTTAAGGCAAAAATTAACATGATTAGTCGTAGTAAACCTACACCAAATGACTACCAAGTTAATTGTGTTTTTATTTATAACGACCTTGTACTCAATCTACTTAAACTCAATAAAACCCTTATGTTTTATTGAACTTACTTAACAAAACTGAAAACAAAAACAGCTTAAAAATTAAATACCTCTAAAAAGCAAGAAATAATTTATTTTATTTTATTTTTATTTTAATTATTTGGAAGACCAACAGCTAAATTTAATCCAATAGGTAACTAATGTAACGCTTGGAAGCCAATTACAGGTCCTCACCGATGGAAACAATTTACAATACTAACTAAGCACTTAATAAGTAGGAATAGGTACGCATTCCACATGATAGATAATTACATAATTATGAAAACAAGATATATAAGCCAAATAATAAGTAAACAAAAAGTAGCTTATGCTTAAAAACTAATACCTACTTAATATACAGCACACTTAAAAGACTATCTGCCAAAAAACTCACTGCTCATTAGTCGCTTCAACGATGTAACGCTAATATTAAACAGGTCAATATCAAACTGCTTGGAGATTAAATTAAAGCTATTGCCTGCACGCAAGAGATACGAATTATGACGAAATTTTGAAGATGCAGATGGTACGCATATAAGGGGGTTAAATCTAAGGGGTTTCCTCGGAGCTCTAAGGGAGATCTTAGAGAGTAGCTCTGGACTATCAACTGCACCAGAAGCGATTTTCAATAGGAAGACCATATCAGAGATTTCACGACGCTTCTCCAGTGGTAACAAGTGGTGTTTTTTACAAAAAGATATGTATTGGCTAGACTCATAGTGTTCTTTGGTACGAAAACAGAGATATTTCATGAATTTCCTTTGGATATTCTCGATCCGCACTATATAGGTAAGGTACTGAGGGTTCCAGACCTGCGACGCATACTCAAGATGACTTCGAACAAATGTACAATATAAAATCTTTAGTGTTTTTGCATGTTTGAAGTCTTTAGAATTACGCATCACAAATCCGAGAGCCCTAGAAGCCTTAGAAATAATATTATTTATGTGGTCGTCAAATATAAGCTTATTGTCGTGCAGAACACCAAGGTCCCGCATGACAGTATCACGCTTCAATTTCGAGCCTTTCAAAGTATAGTCAAAATGGACCAAATTTCGTTTGCGGCTATATGTGACAACACTACACTTCGACGGATTAAGGTCTAATTGATTCTCGGCGCAATAGTTATCAAGTCTGTTGAGGTCCTCCTGCAACAGACTAGCATCGGCAGCTGAAGATATGGGTGCTATAATCTTCATATCATCCGCGAAGCATAGAAGCTGTGATACCTTGAAACAGTGTTCAATGTCATTCACGAAAACTGCGAACAATAGAGGCCCAAGCAGGGACCCCTGAGGAACCCCACTTGGAACCGTAAGCCAACTGGAGATGTAATTTTTTACGACAACAGCCTGGGACCGATTATCAATATAAGAAGATAACCATCTAAGCAAGTCACCACTAATACCGATCTTCTGTAGTTTAAGTACTAATAGATCTGGCCGAATTCGATCGAATGCCTTGCTGTAGTCGGTATATACGACATCAACCTGTGAGCCATCATCCATAAAAGAGGTGAGAGATTCATTTAACAGTACTAGGTTGGACACAACGGAGCGACCTCTCAGGAACCCATGCTGTGTGTGACTAAAGGAATGCATGAGAGCTGCGTAAAGTTGTTCGTACACAATCTTCTCAAGGACTTTAGAAACAATGCAAAGTTTAGAAATAGGTCGGTAATTAGCGACGTCAGTTCTTGAACCTTTTTTGTGTACCGGAGTGATGTAAGCACGTTTCCATACGCTTGGTACCACACCTTCTGCTAGCGACCTATTAAACAGTATGCAGATTGGAACCGCAATAGTTTTAGCGCAGCGAATGAGGAATTGAGCTGGAAGCAAATCAGGACCAGCTGACTTAGAAGGATCCAATTTCGAGAGAAGCTTTACCACGTTATCCACATCAATTTCAATACTAGTTATGTTAGCAATGGTGTCATTACAGGCAGACGCATAAGCATTAGATCGATTGGTAGGACAGTCCAGAAAGTTAGAGTGAAAGTAGGTAGAAAAAGCATCACAAATTGAGTTACCTGTGTTAAAAGTTGAATCACCAAGCTTCATACTACTGGGTATTCCATTCGTATTAGATTTAGACTTGACAAACGACCAAAACAATTTAGGGTTATTTTTCAAAGAGCTCTCGAGAGAATTAATATAACTATAGTAGCATTTGCTCTCCAACTTCCTACACCGATCCCTAAGCGTTTTAAATGATTGTTCATCAGCAAGGTTCCCATACGTCTGGAATTTTTTCAGGTATTTAAACTTTTCTCCGATAACCTTCTTCAATGCAGGTGAGTACCATTTCGGAAAGCGGCCAGAAATAACCCTCTTACTAGGAATGTACTTATCTCTTAAAGCCAAAAACACATCGTAAAAGTATTCTGTGGCAGCCTCCAGTGACCTGGATGTCAGTTTAGATTGCCAGTCGACTTCCGAAATCTCTAGGTTAATTGACTCGTAATTGCCCTTATTAAAGAGATACTTGACGTGTGGGGCACCAGCTAAGGGGACTGAGTCAGAGAACTGCAGGTCGATAGCTAAAGCTCCGTGATGCAGGTCGATCGGTACGAGTGAATCACCACTACAATCGGTGACCCGGACATTATCATTAGAAAGAACGAGGTCGAGAGTTCTACCATGCGCATTCTTGACTCCGTTGTATTGAAGAAGACCGAGGGTATTTAGCTCGTCCACCAAAAATTCCTCATCATTTGAGGTAAAATTTGACGGATCAAAGGAGAAACCATCGACATCGCTCGGAATCCAAATGATGTTACCCAAATTAAAATCACCCACTATTAAATATCTATCGCTTGGATTTCGAGCGACTACGGTGCCTAAGTTAGTAAAGAAATTTGATAATTGTTCAGAGAAGGAGAATCCTAAATTTTCGTTACATAAGTATACAACACAGATATGTAGATTGATATGAACATTACTCCCGCGCCGTTTAAGCGTCAAGGTCAGCCACAGGTCCTCAGCACTCGAGTGAAATGTCAGTTGCGGTACGACCGCCAATTTACGATGGACTCCTATCAATACTCCCCCCCCATAAATCTGGTCGGTTGCAGCGTAATTGCGATCCCGCCGCCAAACAACATAACGACTGTCAAAAAGCTCCGCATCCCTAATGCTGTCCAGCAGCCACGTCTCAGTAATAATAACAACATCATAGTTAAAAGTACATAAGTTACGGAAAAATAATGTAGTTTTAGTACGTAGACCCCGCACATTCTGATAATAGATGTTATAATTATTATTCATTGCGCTAGCCATCTATAAAAATATCAACAGTAAAGCTTCAGAGTACCAAAAATAATTTATTATATAAGTAGGAGATGCGGGCACAGAATAAATAATATCAAATTTGTACTTGCAATTTCTATAAAATAAAATACAAACAATAAAGCTACAAAGTTTCAAGAAATTATAATTAATTATAAAAATAGGGGACGCGGGCACAAAATACATACTAGACGCGGGTGGGCGACTCATTGCATTATTGTAATAATAACTGCGGTGTACTATATTATACCAGCAAATAATAGTACCATCTTCAAACAAAAGAGCAAAGTAATACAAATATATAGTATAAAAATAGCTAATATAGACAAATAACGCAACTAAACAAAATTTAACTCGTGCGTGCAAGCAATTTGCAACAAAATAACAAGGTAATAAGCGAAGCCGGACTACGAGGCGTTCAAGGCCACAGAAACGTAGTAGAATATGCAGCGAACGTAGCAGATAAAAAAATAGCCGAGTGACAATGCGCGCGCTACGAGCAAACCGGTTTCGTATAAGCGAGGAGTTCGATACGGGACAATAGCGGAGCATCGTTACAACAAATACAGCAGTTATTATAAAACGTTTGTACATTATAAACAAGCATTGAGCACTATAAACATTTATAAGAATGTGAATCATTTTACACAATGGATATATGGCGCAGAGTAATAGTTTTAGGAAAAAGTAAATTAAAACGAAATGGCAATAAATTAACCAATTTTGTTTAAATCATTTTCACTGGCGATAATAAGAACGCGGGAAGTGTCATTTTTTCTTACATGAATTTTACAATATTTGACCCACACGTAACTATAGTCTTTATCCTTGGCGATTGATTTCGTTTTCGTGAGAAGTTTTTTATATTCGGGCGTAAGATGGTCGTTGATAAAAATTCGTTGAGTATTTCCCACATAGCCAACATCTGCGGCAGTTATATGTTTCTTCGCTCGGGCAGCGGCAACGAAGTCTTCTTTAATATATCGATTGATGAAGTTTATGACTATAGATTTCTCGTTACTATTATGCAGGGGCACTCTGGCTATGTAATTAATTTGGGATTTGGGGAAACTATAGCCAACCACTTTGGTAAGGGCCTCAGCTACTGCAAATAGGTTTTCCCCAGATTTGATAGGTACACCTTTCACCTCGACGTTGTTAAGCCGCATCCATTGATCCTTCAGTGCTATCTCCTTTTTTAGGATGTTAATTTCATTGCCATACGAGTTAACGGAAGATTGCAAATTATTTATCTCGGACAATCCACCCTCCAAGTTTGTAATTTTTAAAGCCTGCTCGTCCAGCTTAGCGCTATTAAAATCACAAGAAGCCCTTAAGTCTGACAGCTCCTGCTTGATGTATTTGACGTCATCAATAAGTGTAGGAAGACTGGCAAGCTGTCGCTTGACGTCACGCAGCTCGTTAAGTATGGTCTCGAGCTTAGCCGAGTCTCCAGCAGGAACAGGTGACGACGATCTTGTTAGTTTACATTGGGGACACTTCCAAGCTGATCTGCGGTCAGGACCAAGCTTTCTATACCCAGCTTCGGTTATGTTAGCACAACCAAAATCCAAATGCTTGTTGCACGTTCCACACTGTACTCCGTCATTGAAGGACTGATCGCATAACGCACACTTCATTTTGCAACGACAGATAACTACGATTTAATAAGAAACAAAAGGTTGACCACCTATGGATGCAAGAGGCAACTGGCTAGCAGGCGTACTACCGAGACGAGTGCTCACAGCGTACTGATGACGTATAATATTCGAATCATTCGTTACACATATCAATATTAATAAAACACGTCTATTGAAGTCGGGTGGGGCTGGAGGACAACTTAATTTTTTTCTTAAAGCCCCACCCGACTTCATTAGACGTGTTTTATTAATATTGATATGTGTAACGAATGATTCGAATATTATTTCTTGCTTTTTAGAGGTATTTAATTTTTAAGCTGTTTTTGTTTTCAGTTTTTTGAAGGCGGTTTTTCTTTTTTTTAAAAAGCTTTTTTATTTTCAACTTTTTAGTGGTAGGTATGTAAGCGCAGCGTGTAAATATTTTTTAACTTTATATTATAATATTTTCAATGGTAAAATGCCCAGAACTCAATTTCCAAATTTACGCTGTTTGTTTTTGAGGAGTTCCGTTGTGTCATCGTAGTCCAAGTCTAGTCCAGAACGTTGCATCGCAAACCATGATTTGGTTTGTTTTGGATTGCCATAAACTTACCAAAACATCACTTTACTTATACTATTTGATTTTGAAGAGTTCCTTTATGTATCTTCGAAGTTCGAAGTCCAATAACAATGAAATTAAATTGTGACCACTCTTGAAGTATATCCTTTCAAATAAAAAAAGAATCATCTAAATCGGTTCATAAACAAAGAAGTTATGTCCGAAATTCCATAAAAACTCGTGCGATGGCGAGCTAAATAATTGATATTTTTCAGGATTATGAAAAAACTACTGGCCAGATCTCTGTAAAAAATTTATGGGACCACACACGAACTATGTTCTTTGAGTTAAAAAAAGAATTGTACAAATCGGGTAACAACTGACGAAGCTATGTTAAAACATACATAAAAAAAAAAAAAAATAAAAAAAAAAATACCGTCGACTTGAGAACCTCCTCCTTTTTTTGAAGTCGGTTAAAAATAACACAATGTTTTCTCCCAAAGCAAAACAAATCCGATTATTTTCCTGAAAGAGTTGTTCCAAAGTAACAACAAGGAGGAAAATTTGATGAAATTACTAAGATAAAATTCACAAGCGCGCTTTGGAATGCTGGAAAAGGCACGCCTTTGATATCGGGGAGATAATGGAAAGCAATTGGCTTATCTTATAAATAGAAGCTAATCTAATTACACAGAATGTATGTAATTTCCTCGAGTATCCAGACTAAAGCTTAGTTAGGAATTAGCATGGAATTAGTTACTAATAACGTTGTTGTTAGATCCGTGAAATTTAGATTTCAGGTCACATTGATATTGATATATATTTTTCTACTATGTTTTCATATGGTTTTTTTATGTGTTGCGAAAATTATTTGGTAATAATAATAGAAAATATTACATTTTCATTTCAGATAAATTATATCTTATCAAAAAATGTAAAGTGGAAAAAAGTAGTAATAACATATAATAAAACTATAAATTTTGAAAGTGTGTAATCACCCACAAACCACAAATCGGATTTTGATAATATTTTTGCAGTTTAGTAGCTTGGAGCCAGCTTAAAATCTAAGCCATATATGTTTCATTTATTTTGGGTGGATAGAATCAGAGAAACAGATTGAATTCTCTGTAGTACACGCTTTCATACACTAAGGAGATCATTTAGAGTGGTCGTCTAAACTGGTGGGACATTTTGGTGGGACTAAGGGTAATAGGGGGGCAAAAGGGATACCTACTGGGGATTTTTCTACTGTCCACGACGAAGTCGCGGGTGGACGCTAGTAGATAATAATTATCTCGACATAGAAAACATGTTGAAAAATACCAATTTATTTTTTCTGTACTTTATCGGTATACAAAAAGAAATGCGATCATTTTGTTAACTTGTATGATGTCAATTTAAAAATTACAAGAAATGACTTGTTCTATTTTAGAATGACGTCAATATTTATATTGCCTATTTCCCTAAAGACCAAGGTTAGCCCACAATGGAAAATAATGTTTACTAATTAATGTGAAATAACGTCATTTATTTTAATAAAGCATCTAACTTGCCGTGAATTAACGAAGACAGAATGAATGGTTTGGTGTTGCGCCGTCCAAATTAGCAGCCATTTCTTTCGTTTTTAGGGTCCCGTACAAAAAAAAATATTAAAAAGAATCCCTTATAGGGTCACTTTGCTATCTGTCCATCTGCCTGTCGAGAAGTGTTTACCCAGAAAGGCGTGGAGGTGCCGAGTTGAAGTTATCAAAAACTCTACGTAGGTATGTCAAAACAGTTAAAACAATTTTGATCAAAAACACAAGTGCTCGCTGTGTTGTTGTAAAAAATAATGCTAAATTTGAACAAAAAAAAACAAGTTCCCGTCGTGTTAGTAAAAAAAAAATCTAATTTGTAGTTATAAAATTGTTTATGAAACAAAAAAACCGACTTCAAAAAACCTGCCTATAAAAAGCAAGAAATAATAATATTCAAATCATTAGATATGCATTATCATTGTTATAATAAAAACACGTCTATTGAAGTCGGGTGGGGCTGGAGTACAACTTCCTATTTTTTTATTCTAAAAGCCCCACCCGACTTCAATAGACGTGTTTTTATTATAACAATGATAATGCATATCTAATGATTTGAATATTATTTCTTGCTTTTTATAGGCAGGTTTTTTGAAGTCGGTTTTTTTGGTTTATAAACATTTTTTAATTTTTAGTGTAAGTACCTTCTGCATTAGGTATATTATTTAGGTAGAAAAATCGACTCAGCCAAACGTGAGATAATTGCGAAGAAACATACATACATACTGAGAACCTCCTTTTTTGAAGTTGGTTAAAAAGACTACACTTAAGTATCCCTTTTCCAACAAAAAAAATCATCTAATTCGGTTCATAAATAAGAAAGTCGTCAAGGTAGTTGATGCAAAATCATAGTATTTTCAGGATTACTTGAAAACTACCCGACCGATTTGAAAAAAAATTAAATGGGACCATCTCGCAAGCAAATTCAACCGAAAAAAAAAGAATCATTAAAATCGATCCATAAATGTCGAAGATACGCGCGAACAACGATAAAAAAAACATACAATCGAATTGAGAACCTCCTCCTTTTGTTGAAGTCGGTTAAAAATACGCTTTATGATGAGATTCGTGCCATTGACTGTACTTAGTGATCTCATAGTTTTTGATTATATTTAGTGCTTGAATTTGATTGCGATGGTGAATATATACAATTTTATACTGAACCATCGGTGACCGAGTCGGACTCGGACTTAGCTGTTTTTTAGGACTCATCAAGCTGTTTTGTTGGTATGATGAAATAGTATAAAATGGCTGGTGTTTTATGGTAGTGTTTTTGTATCTCTATAATGAGAAATTTTGTTACTTTTTTCGTTTAAAAGAAAAATTAATGTGGTTCTGTAGAAATATTAAAAAGATCTACTCTAACAAACTTTATAAGAATTACTAAAATCCTTACTAAACTATGCCTTAAATGCGAAAGTATTTTGTTTGATTGTGACGCCTTCACGTCTTAACTACTCAATATTCATCATGAAATTTTGTGCACACGTTTTCAGGGGTACAAAAAAGGATACAGGGTACCTTTCATCCAAAAAAGTACTGATCCCGAGGGATAGCAAAAAAACTTTCCACGCAGACAAAGTCGCGGGCGGCCGCTAGTAAAGTAATAAACTCTTGTGGGTTATGACGTCATATTACTGTTTTATAATAATTTATATTGCCCCAGCGAAGGCACAAAATAAACAGTGTGTGTCGAACTGAATGCGTGATCATACCTATTACAATATGCTTACCTTACATTTCCATAAATCCAAAATTCACAGAATTTTAAATATTATCCATCCATAAGATTCATCTCCTCTTATAAGATCTTGTAGCAAAGCCATTAAAACTAATTAATTGATAGTATTAAATATGTCCAAGTTATCAAATGCCCCACTTACAGGGCACGTTCAGTCGTTAACTTCAATAGTCGTAAGATGGTAGTCGTTATACCCAACTCAACTAAATAATGCTACCACAGGGTTGATTGCTGGGTCCCATTGTTTTCTATGAACAGCCTTTGACCAACAAGGTTTTAATAGACTCAATAATAACAGTATGTTGTTTACAACAATATTAATAATGGTAGAAACGAATAACGATAAGATTAGATAATAATACTACAACATTTTTTTCATCTATAACCTTATCTACAGGCTAAAATAAATAAACTACATACCTACCTAACATTATTAGAATACGTCCTGAACCTTTGAATTGAAATGACCCAGTATCAAAATATACTTTGATTTCATATAACAGTTCTAAAAGAACGAGTAATTGAATGGAATTTAATCGAGATATCGATTCTATTCGACTAATGGTGGGGAATCGATTACGTTGTGTAAACCCAAACATCGATTCGCAGCCGGTCGGAATGAAAGCGAGATCAAATAGGAATTCAGGCTGGTACACCCCTAGGTGGATGCAGGTTTTAATGTATAAGTAATCAGCGATTTTAATAAATAATTATACCTACATATTTAAATTATAGAAATAAATTTAATAGTCTGACATTCATAAATGCTTATGCTTAATAGCCTATACTGACTAAATTATTTTTAATTTAAGGCACTCACCTGACTAAAAGTGGTGCCGCGGTGAAATTTATTTAATATTGTAAATCTGATACAAAATGTTTTTTTTTTTATTTCACACATACAATTACCATTACAGGATGTTTTCCCTACGGTAAAGTCGCAACACAACATAAAATTTAATTATTTTGTTTATAACATATAACATATAAGGCCGATCTTGTGAATTCACTCAAATTACATGAAAAAAGGTCGATTATTTCTGCAAGTAAGTTCAGCGTGCGCAGTGCCCGCGACAAAGGCGACTTGTTCAGTAAGTGTGTTCTGCCAGACGGCACCGCCAGCAACCGAGGCTTTCGACGTCTACCGGCATAATTATTTGGAACACACAAATAAATCGTGGCAAGTACCTCCGGGTTATAAAATTTACCATTAATTAAGAGAAAGACGTATTTGACTAGTGCCAGTTCTCTTCTCACACTTAGCTCATTATAGCCCACCATGCCCAAAATGAACAGAGTGGGATACATAAGAGGGTAAAAAGGATACACACCATATTGTTTAAAATATAAAAACCGTAGAAACTTCTTTTGTATGTTGTTGTTCTATTGGTTTGTTTTTCTATCATTAGGACATATTTTTTTTCGTATGGGGTCCATAATACAGCATTAGTCTCTAACTGGCTCCTGACTCCTGTTAATAAAACTTCTCGTGGAATTTTAAACGGTATCATTACATTCCCTCGTAGTCAGTGCTAGAAGTAGATAGCAAAACTGCTAGAAGTGACCGGTATTGACATATAGGGAATTAATGTAGTGATAGCTTCTAAAATACTAGACTATGAGCCACGAAAAGTTTTATTAAAATCTTTTACTTTTAACAACTTATTAAAAAAAACCTTCGAGGGCGCCACTTTCAGTGAGGTATTCACCTTAATGAGCAGTTTTCGAGTAGCATTGCCAGTTTAGTTCTTTTTTGATCAAGTGATGGCGCTAGAATCGAATCAGGTTTTTCGTTTTTTAAACCGGCAGATTACAGTGAAGAAACATCATTAAGTCAACGCATGGTATAATATGCGCCAACATAAATAATTTACTAATGTTTATTAAAAATACTTACAAGTTCCATTAAAATCATTTCCAAATGAAATTAGGACCAGTGACTTTAGGCGAGTCAAAGGACACCTGCATATCAATGTCTATAATATGCGCAAAATAACTTGGCGGCTCGGAAGTTAGCCGCAAGTGATATTTCGCGCAGGGTCCATAGTTCCGAGTGCTTCCGCCCGCGCCCCGTCCCCGCGCAAGCTCTGTATTCGTCTGCTGCGCAGCGTTTCGCGCGAAATTCAGAACCGCCAAGTTATTTTGCGCATACTATACCTACGCTATCGATAAAAAAGCTTGACACCATCTAGGAAAAATAAATGAACATACTACTGAAAAACCGCTCATTGAATAAGATCAAAGTTTGAACACTGATAAAGGTTTGTTGTATTGAATTTTTAGTAAGAAAATTAAAGAAAAGAAAATTATACTAGTAATCCAACCAGAAGTACTATAGTGCCTAATCAAAGATTTTTAAATAGTCTTTACCTACCTAATTTATACTTAGATCTTAATTTGTTAATAAGAGGATGAATCCCAGTGCTTGGTAAAACCTAAATAGGTTTATATAGCACTGTTAAATGTAAGAAAACATTGTTGTAATCTGTGTTTTAATAATAATAAATAATAAATAAACCGTGCGTATTTAACGGTTACCTTTTATAAAATAATAATATGAATAGCTCTTTATATCAATTCAATTGAAACTTACTCACGCGTGGGTTCAAGTTCAAATATTTTTGGATAAAGTCTAGACCATAATAGTTTTTGTCTTTAGATTTTGAGTTAGTACTTCAATTTCTCTGTAGAGATTCTTACTTCAGAAGAAAGCAAATACAAACATTATTTAAAGCCTACCGAGAAAAGCAACTGAATTAAATTCAGTAAGAGGTATACGAAATAATTTCTAATTTACATTTTGATTCTAAAGGTTAAATTCTTAGAATATTTTGGAACGTTTTAATGTGAAATAGAATAATAGAGAGACTAGATATTTTATAAGACATTTAAAACTTGCAATAATTATGAAAGACTAGCGGCTGCCCGCGGTTTCACCCGCGTGGTTACCGTTCCCGTGGAAATATGGGGATAAAAAGTATCCTATGTTTTAATCTAGGCTATCTACTATGTGTGTGCCAAATTTCAACCAAATCTGTTCAGTAGTTTTTGCGTGATTGAGGAACAAACATCCAAACATCCAAACCCACAAACTTTCACATTTATAATATTAGTAGGATATTCTGGTTGTAAAATCTATGATCAAAGTTTTTTAACTACTTAAAAAACGATGTTTTTTATACAAAAAGCGTTTAGCCAATCTATCCAGTGCATTTCTTCCGTGACTTAAAACCAGCGTATTGACTGAAAGACTTCATCAGCCAACCTATAAAAGCGTCTATATGAACTTTATCCCGCCATTTCGTATTTAGCTATTCCGGAATATATTCGCAATGGGCATGATGACTATTTTTTTATTTTATGTTACATAAATTACCTCTCAAAAAAAAGAAACATTATTAAAAGAATTCTTTCGCTAGCATGAAAGCTGCCCGAGATATCACAGTTTGAAATGCACTAAATTGGACTCACCCGAAAACGCTCCATACTAACGACTACTCAATTATGAGTATGACGTCACGCTTGAGTAGTTTGTATGCAACGCGTAGGAAATTTGTTCGGCAGCTATAATTATTGTGTTTACCAAAATGGTTTCTTAGACAAATTTGCTATAAATTTTATGGACTATTTAAAGGTATTATTTATTTTAATACATTTTATACTTAAATGGACTTGTCCGCCTAACTTTGAAGGGTCATAAAACAAATAATACGCAATAGGTATATAAAACCAAGAGGCATACAAACTACTGTAAAAGTTTAAGATCTTTACGATTTTTATTAGTATTTCGTTATTTTATTCATTACTTTTATTTTATTTTTATTTAAATACAGAGTCAAAGGTTTTTCAGTTAAGAAATAACCAAGAGTTTTATCTCGTTTCAAGATCCCAAAATATTGCATAGACCCACACGTAGACTGCACTTTTAACATTTATTTTTTTAATCACCCTATGATATTTTAGATACTACATAAAGATAAATACCTATGATATATTTTTATATTACCTTAAAATAAAGGGGCTAATTCTCTACCCACAGAGAACCTTGTTTACCTTTCTAATCACTTTAAAAGTCCGCTTCGGTCAAATGCGCCGCGACTCAGTTAGGGTTAATTTTCTGGTTAACCCTACTGCTAAATTAACCCCATTCTGGACTTTATGGTAATGATTTAAACCTGTATAATACGTAGCAATACTTTCGCTATGTATGCAGAATAAGTTTATCTTTTACACCAGATTGAATCTCAACAATGTAATACAGCGTGAAATTTTAATAATTTAGTTCCCGCCGTGTGATGGTTCCACTCATGATTACAACCAACTTTTACTAGGGAGCCAACTCTCCTGCTCGTAAAAAAAAAACTGCTGTTGATACAAAAGTGTAGTACCTAATCAACCTTATGGAACAGCTGATTTTTTTTTTGCGAGCAGGAGAGTTGGCCCCTTAGTAAAAGTTGCTTGTAATCATGAGTGGAACCACCCCATACGTAGTTATTGCTTTCTCTGTTCCACCCCACGGCGGGAACCAAATTATTAAAATTTCAGCGTGTATAAGTTTGTGAGTTTTGTGATTCAAAGCATTTCAAACGACTGTAGGTACTTGTAAGATTGTCATGTTGCATTTCAAAACGTCTGTACCTGCGTTTCGTTGACGCTACATTACACAGCTTGTTATAACCTAATACTTTTTATAAATAACGTGCTATGCGTCAAACGCATTCGGTGCGCTGTCAACCCTCATCTTTCCCTCAATAAAGTAAGCATTTGTATTTTCTGATATAGTAAAAATACTTCAGGAAAGTCGTGAGAAATGTAGCCTTAATCTTTTCTTTTAAAATATTAAACTGTATGTGAATGATAGGGTCGTTTCAATAAAGGAATACCTATTTTGACCCAAAGAAAGTATAGTCATTAGTCATAACATTTAATTTATTTTATATCAATACTCTGATTTAAGTAATAACTGAGTTAAACACAGTGCGTAGCGTTGCGTTGACATGTAAGTATATTTGATTTGATATATTTAAGTTTGTAAATATTGTTACATATTTCTGTTAAAGCTGATAAGTTTCTTGCGCCCGCTCTTCTTATCAGTTAAAAAAGTCTGGAACGGGTGGTAGGAAAATATAGACGAATTATTTATTTTTGAATAAAGATATTTAGACGTTGACTTTGAATATGACGACAGTATATTGACAGTATATTATGTCACACCGAATGCAGCGCGGCTGTTTCGCATCAGCTGCGCGTTCGGTGTGAAATATACTAAGCATTTCATACATTAAAACGTCGTTTGCCGTCATGCTACGCAACGCAACGTGCTGTGCTGCAACACAACACGCACACACTTCCGCTTTGACCCAGGCTTTAACCGATTTATGGTACAGGTAAATTGGGTGATTAGCAACTTGTTAAATAACAACAGTGAGATTTTCGATAGAAAAAAATAAATAAAATCAAAATGACCTTCAATTAGTTTTTAAAGAAAAATGTTCTATGAACAGGCCCAGTTCATTTTGATATTTTTTTGTATTTTTTCTATAGAAAATGTCGCTGTAGTTGCTAATCATCCCAGTTTACGGTACCCAATAAGCATAATTATTTGCTACCTTGAATTTTTTAGCTGAAAGTATACCAATCCAATTGTAAATATTATTATTTAATCGGTTTCTAAATGGGTCATAAAATAAATAATCCAGTAGTACTAAACGCATCATCTAAAGCAATTTCTTAGCCACTGGAATCATTATTGCCTCGGAAATTGCTTGAAGTGTTCATCCATCTCATTTCTTGTAAATTTATCAGAATTTACACCTTGATGTTAGAGAGGTAAGGTTTGCATTACGATTGAGTTATAAATTAAGCAAAATTTACATTATGGTACAGTAGATATTTACTTATGGTCTTACTTATTGTTTTATTATGCATATTAGTCTATAGGTATTTATTGTATGGGCCATTGATGATTGGAATAAATGGCTAAATAACAGATACACACACATACTTTGGCATTTATAACTTTAGTCTAATAGTACAAACAAACATAAGTAGGAATGTAAAAATAATATAAATATGATTCTGAACAAACTACGTAAAATATAATATTAGTTACACCTATTTTATTACCTACCTATAAAAAAAGATTCGTCCTCTATACATAATTGCTCTGCCCTTTTTCAGGGTCTACAATGTACTTTGTTATTCTATGTATATCTACCATCTTGTTAACATTGTGAAATGCAATAAATTTTAATTAAAATTGGAACATTAGTATGAATTCTAGAATAATTATAGATTTTCATGATCTTAAAATGTGTGATTATGATGTGATTATACTTGGAAGAACACAATCCATATGGATAGTCTATATTACCCAATTAAAAACCAAATTGAGTTAACATAAGCCAATTATACTGGAAGCTAGGAACGTTAACTTATTTATCAATTTCGTCTGGGGGCAATAAAACTGCCAAACTTGATGGTGAGGGCCATAAATTATTTATGAAGCAGCCTATTATAGCCGCTCCGTCAAGTAATTAGTATAACTTGACAGGGGAATATCTGATGACGTCATGATTTTATTGTTGACTGACAAACTTTGTGTCTGAATACGAGGGCAAAGGTGAAAGTTAAGCAATACACACTTCTAACATTTCCACGTGTACTATTCATTGAAATAAAAGCTTTTTTTAAAAGCAAAACCTACTTCAAAAACTTAAATAAAAAAAACAGCACTATAAAAAGTCTATTGAAGTCGGGAGGAGCTGGAAGTATTTCTTTTACTTATTGTATTGTTTATATTTTTTAAGTCCGACCCGACTTCAATAGACGTGTTGTTATTAATCGATTTGAACATTACCTCTTGCTTTTTATAGAGCTGTTTTTGTTTCAAGTTTTTGAAGCAGGTTTTGCTTTTTTTAAAAGCTTTATTATTTAAACTTTGTTGTGGTAGGTATGTATACGATGATTTTATAAAATAAAACGTTTTAATGTTTCAAATTTTTCAATGGTATACCCCGTGTAACTCAATTTCCACAGGAGTTCCGTAAGGCCTTCACAGTTCAACTCTAGTCCAGAACGTCCTTGACAATAGATAGGTACTTAACTTGTTTTTGATTGTCATAAACCTACCTATATTTCAATAAATGTACAGTTCCTACTTGATTTTGAGGAGTTCCCTAGTATATCTTCAAAATCCAAAGTCCAATACCAATGAAATTAATATGGTATCATCTTTAAGGTGTCTTCTTTCAAACAAAGAAAAAATCATCTATTTTATGCCAAATTGCATACCAAATTGATTACTACAGTTGCTTTCGAGTATAATAGACGTAATTGTGCAAACTCAAAATACAGGCACTGATAATCTAAGCAACATTTGCATAACTTGTATCTGTAACAACGTTTATTTCAAGTAAACTAATCCCAGTGAAATTGTAATTCATAACAAACGTTGACGAATGTAATCCGCAGTGGCATCTGTCTTCGCTCTAATCTAATCTGCAATTAGAATTTCTAATTACAATGTACTAATACCTTTCTCAGCGGCTTTCCATTTTCCATATACTTGGATTATCTTTTAAGTTATTTAATTAATAATATATTTTTCCCACGTTGCTATTTCGTTCATTTATTTTAAAATCTAAAATTGAAAATAACTATGTCACCTAAGCTTAATGATCAATTCGCATTGTGACCAATGTTATGAAAAATCATAAATACGCAAATGAACCAACCTAAAGTTATTCAAAAAGAGTTTTTTCAAGAAATTCGCTATAAAGTCAAGTAAGTAAGTATTTATACTAACTTACAGATAACCATTTTCCGCATAAACTGCTAAACCAACTCTGAAAAATTGCGAAAAAATATCAGCCATTTCATTTCAAAAATTTATTACGAAAATATCAAAATGTATGAAACAGCAGATTTTTTTTTGCGATTTCAGAGTTGGTCCCATAGCAAAGTTGTTCACTTTGATGGTCCCTATTTACCATATTCGGTATTAGGGGTTATTTTGTAAAACAGTGTATAAAATAGAAAATGTTTTATCGTTGAACTTAGTAATTGAATATTCTACGACGATAGAACTCCAAGAAACTGCATTGAATGTTTTCTCCCAACCATAGATAGCTTTCAACTTTATCGTACGGATTCCTTGAAATTTACAGGTGTCAATTTCGAAGCATAAATCTGTTCTTATCTACCAACATTTTAGGAGCCGGAAAGTCAAAAAGATGGCAGAATTGCCGCTCCACTCTTATCGAGCCGAAATGGGAGTTAACACATTACTCTACGCTGATGGTTCCCAAAGTGGTCCTTATCGACCCCTAGGGGTCTACGGTTGGAGGTTTTTATTCTACAGTCAAAGTTTTTAAAGTGAGTAGCACTGTATTAAAGCGACATTTTGTGCAGATAGGTAAATTTTTTGCTCATGACTTCATCCGCGTGGATTTTACTTACAACTGAGATATAAAGTTTTTTTAATAGGTAATCTGAGATAAAATTAATTAGGGCAATTACCTGTTTAATCTTTGTGTCAAATTGAATTGAAATCTTTCAATTAGTTTTTGCGTGAAAACGAAACAAATATACTCACTTACAACTTGCACTTTTTATTTTAATATTAGTAATATTTGTTTAAAAATGATGAAAAGTCTACCATACCTGGGCGGCAAACTTTAGCGGCATGAGTTCGGTGCATTATTAATGAATACATAATAATGATAATTTGGGGTTGAGTCACACCAATTCATTTAATTTTAAGTTGAGCAAAAGCAGAGTTTTGCTACGCAAACTAATAAAGCTTTAAAATACCTACATAGATAAAGACATATCTCGGTAAGAATACACAAAGAAAATAAAACATAAGCTTGTGCTTATATCACAAAGATAACTTTGTATTTGCCTCAGTTAACACCACAAACAACATTTCCATTGCACCAAACGGTTGACAGAAGTTTGAGAACCGCTGCTCTACACCTTCAAGAACGATATTACCAATTCTTATCTGAGGTTCCCCAAGCGACGGGATTAATGAGGATAAATCTTGACTTATTTATGACGTGACAATCTTACTCGCTTCTTTCTTTTATTGCTATGGCTTTGATTGCTATGTAGATTATCTTCACATTTACTTTATGTGTTTTTTAAATAGCAATAATGACACAAATTTCATATTTTTCTTGATTGTTAAGTCTTTGGTTGTTTTGTAATATCTTGATGCATATACATTATTAAGGGTACTAACAGGGGTTATAGGGTTTTTCTTTCATCCAGAAAAAGTACGCAGACACTGTCGCGGGCGGCAGCTAGTATTTAAGGTAAATTAAACGTCAAAAAGCTGAATACACTTTTCAATTGTGCTTTCACTTCACTATAATTATATAATATTAGGAAGCCAAAGAAAGTTGTAGTCAATAAATTTATAGCGAGCCGCCCTCGCTTCGTTTCGGTGTAGTGTGGAATTTGACACCATGTATTATACATGTAAGTCTTTCTCTTGAATCACTCTATCTATCTGGTCTTCGAGCAACAAAGGCTTCGTTTTTCACGAACACAACAGCTGGAGTACGGGTCAGGTGGGGCAATTGCAAAGTCGGGGGAAATGTAATAGCATGCTTTGTCTAGCTACATTGTTTTCCAACCGGTGCTGCCATCTCTGATATGATACCAGTACTACTTTAACTCAAAGCAGACCACCTGTCAATACTGTTTTACCGACCAACGATAGAGTGACATTTCATTTCGTGACAGACCTTCGAGTGGCGTGACACTAAAATTTATAACCTAACTTTTCATCCAGTATCATCTACGTTTCCGCGGTAAGTTTTTGATTTGTTTTTTGTTTGATGGTGATGTTTAGTGTTATAAAGTTATATTAATTATGTATTTCTAACACATCTACTATAGCTTACGTAATACAGCCGCTATTGCAATTGCCCCAGAATTTTGCTGACTTGGGGTAATGGGGAGGAAAAGCGCAATTTTTTCCCGACAGGTGGCGTCTTGTCGTTGGTACCGAGCCGCCTCAAAGAAACTGTCAAAACATATGGGAATCTCTTGGAGTATTGCACTTTTTAATTTTATACTGAGAAAATGCCGCATTGTTATGCATGTAACTTGTAAAATATTGGAGTTCATCGATTTCCCAGTAACACAAAAAATAGTGGGCAAAAAAATATCAAAAAAATATGATTTTTCCTCGATTTTCTCCTTTGCTGAGCCTGAGAAACATTATAAATCAAAAGGAATGTTTCATGAATTTGATGAAGCTTCGCCAAAATAAAACAACATTTGAATTATAACAGCTTTGTTCTTTAATATTTCAACCTCAGCAGTTTCTAACATATTTATAACTTGGATGAATTTGATAGGTATATCAAATATGGAATAAGCCCAATATTGGGGCCAAACAGAGAATTAATAGAATTTTATATGCCAGAGTCATTCAAGAAACTTAGAATAATAAAATAAATATGATAAAACGGTTCGTGTAATTTTGGATGGTACAGAAATTCCAGTACAGAAACCTGAAATTACTATTGCACAGAAGGCATCATCAGGCAACTATAAACACGGAAATTCACACTCAGTTGCTTTGTTAAAATTTAAATCATATGCTTCTAATCTGAATTAAAAGATTACTTGTAAATCTTACACGAAATTTAAAGAAATGTAATGCTTGTTAGCAATTTTTTGTAAGGTGCTATAAACTTTCTTGCCTGTTGTTTTGGCTTTTCTTTTCCGTAATTCTTCTTTTATATGAGCTAAAGTTAGCATAGAATACATTGTTTGTCCGCAAAACCGAAAAAAATACAATCTAAGAAAGTAAAATCACGTAATACACAGTCAAGACAATATAAGCTCAAACTGACAATTGTTCCAAAGACTAAGCGCCATCTGTAATTCACTTTGCCTTCGCCTCCCCATTGCAATATAGGTATTATTACATTTACCCCAAAAACCTTTCTCTTTCTAGATGGTGCGTAATTATGTTAAAAAAAAAGACACGGACCTGAAATATTCTGAAGAAAAATTAAACCGGGCTCTGGAAGACATACAGGCTAAAAGAGTTTCAATCTATAAGGCGTCCACTTTGTATGGAATACCTTTTGCAACGTTGTACTGTAGAATAAGAAAATACAGAAGAAGAAGCAAGAAAAGACCTTCCAGAAGTGGTGGTCAACAAATGGGTGATCGTTAAATATGCATTTAAAAAAGGAATTAAGTATTACGTAGGCATTCTGCAGAAAAAAGTCGGCGATCGTTGGGAGGTAAAGTTTGTAAGACGTAAGGGTAGTGTCTTTTTATGGCCAATAAACGAAGATATTGATGAAGTTACGTCTGATTCCATCGTTCAGATTTTACCTAACCCCGAAATAACTAAACGAGGAATAATATCATTTGGTTTTAAGTTCAGAAATATGATTATTTCATAATTATGATTTTAAGTATTTTCTAGTAATTAAGAGAGACATTTTTTATAAAAGTTCATAACTTAGGCTTTAATTGTCCGATCTCATTGAAATAAAAACCAAATATTATCTTTTTCTTGCGTTTTTATTGCTATTACCCCAGAACTCAATCTATACACTTCGTTAAAAAAATAGATATGATTTATACATTTGCCCCTTTTGACAATAATAATGCATATCTAATGATTTGAATATTATTTCTTGCTTTTTATCGGCAGGTTTTTTGAAGTCGGTTTTTTTGTTTTATAAACAATTTTTTATTTTTTTTATTTAGTGTAAGTACCTTCTGTATTAGGTATATTATTTAGGTAGAAAAATCGACTCAGCCAAACGTGAGATAATCGCGAAGAAACATACATACATACTGAGAACCTCCTTTTTTGAAGTCGGTTAAAAAGATTACACTAAAGCATAGTAAAATCAAATAAGTAAGTCGTCTTACTCATTATACGCCTGAACGCGGTTTGTATGTGAGCGCGGCCGTACGTATGCGTCGTCGCACGCACACACTGACACAACTTAAAGGTGATAGCGGTGCGTCAGTCCTGGCTGCGTCGTACTTAATACCGCCCGCGCTCAGCCGCTCACGCACGCTCCGCCGTACATGTACTATGGGCAACAGCGACGCTTAACCAGTTTGCAACAAAATTCGTGTGCGCGCGTATCGCCCCTACACGAACTAAACGTATGGTTGTGACGGCGCGGCGTGCAAGCGATTTTGACCTTAGCAGTGGTTAAGCGTCGCTGTTGCCCATGGTACACTACCAACTTACCTCCTTTAAATACAAATTCGTGAAGATGACCTCTAGAAAATATTGCAGAGTTTATGGATGTCTAAATAGCAGTTTGTCAGATTCGGAATTGTCTTTCTTCGTATTATCTAGTCGGTATACACAGGTTGGTCAAAAGTTCTGTTACTGAGTTTCTTTATCGATTACTGGCCATTAAAACAAATGAAAAGAAAAAATAAAAATGACATATTATTGACAGTTTTATAAGCTATAATTCCATACCACACGTATTTCATATTTTGTTTATTTCACCATGGAATGGGGGTTGAAGGAGAATCGTGTCGCTGTAATTGCTCTGAACAAATGTGGGCAGCCACCGAATATGATTTTCAAGTTGCTACAAAAGTTGAAAATCAACAAGCAATTTATTTATCGCACTATCCATAGGTACAGTAATACCTTGACCGTCGATGACCGAAAAAGATCAGGAAGACCACGCACCGTTCGGACACCAGCTGTGATCAAGGCAGTGAAGGCGAGAATCACGAGAAATCCCGTCCGGAAGCAAAAGTTATTGGCAATACAGACGACTGTGAAGAGAAATTCCCTTAAAAAAATTATCAATGATGACCTTGGGCTTCACGCTTACCGTAGACGAAAGGGCCATCTGCTAAACGCACGATTGAAGGCTATGAGGTTAGCACGAAGTCGCGCTCTACTAAAGCAGTACGCACAAAACGGCCATCGAAAAATCTTGTTTACTGATGAAAAAATCTTCACAGTCGAAGAAAATTTTAACCGTCAAAATGATAGAGTATACGCTAAGAATAGTAAAGAAGCCAGCATGATTGCTCCGAGGGTCCAACGAGTTCACCACCCCTCATCAGTGATGATTTGGCTGGGGGTGTCCTATTCAGGGCTAAGTAAGGTTCATTTCTGTGAAAAAGGTGTGAAAACTGGCGCTAGAGTCTATCAAGATACCGTTCTGGAACCTGTTGTCAAACCCTTAAGCCACACTTTATTTCAAAACCAGCCATGGGTCTTCCAGCAGGACTCTGCCCCTGCGCACAAAGCAAAATCTACACAAGCATGGTTTCGGGCTAACAAAATTGATTTTATCGCGCAGGAAGAATGGCCATCCTCCAGCCCAGACTTAAATCCTCTGGATTATGCCATATGGCAACTTATTGAGGAGAAAGCATGTGCTAAGCCCCACATGAATCTCGACTCTCTTAAGCGCGCTATTCTCAAGGCAGTCGCAGAATTGGATATGGTGGTAGTTCGTGCTGCCATCGATGACTGGCCTCGTCGTCTAAAGGCGTGTATTCATGCCAGAGGCGGTCATTTCGAATAATTTTAATACATGATAATCTTAAATATTTGTGCTTTCATTTGGTATATAATTCATTGTAGCATTATTTGTAAATTTAGTATTATTCATGTTTTCCATAGTTACAGAACTTAGTAACCAACTAGGTACATTTTGATTAGTGTTTAGTGCGAGTGGCTCGTTTAGTGTTTAGTGTTTAGCAAAAAACACGTGCGGACAGTCTCTGTTTAGTGTTAAGTAATTGTTTTTTGCTAAACACTAAACACTAAACGAGCCACTCGCACTAAACACTAATCAAAATGTATACCGGCCATTACCTAGCGAACATCCATCCTCCATATCCATCATCCATAATCCATCATCTAGGATTATCAGATCATGAGACTTGTCAGACCCTCAGTATAAATATACATAACGCACAAAATGAAATTAAAGCCCATTACAGATTTAAAAGAGACTTTAGTTTTGAAAATATGAAAAAGTTTGCAGAGGCTTTATCAAGTCTTTCATGGTCGGATGTATATGTAGCTATTGATCTGAATACGGCATTTAACTGCTTTCATGAAACCTTAAGTCTATTTTTTAAATTATGCTTTCCTATATATAAAATTAAATTAACAAATAAGACAAAAGTTTGTAAATGGATTACGGAGGGTCTAAAAAAATCTTGTGTAACTAAAAGAAAACTACGGTTTAAGTACTACAAGAAGCCCTGTAAGTCTAGCAAGGCTACTTATCGTAAGTACTCCCGTATCCTACGAAACTGCATAAACAAATCGAGACAGATTAACAATGAAGCTTACCTTAGAAGAAGTAAAAATATTTGCAAGGCAACTTGGAATATAATTAAATCCTATGAACAATCTTACCATGACAATAAATACATAAGCAAAATAACTCATGATGACATTCCTATTTCAAACCCTAATGACATTTCGAATAATTTTAATAACTTTTTCATTAATTTGACGAATAAAACTAAGACACCGAATCCTAACTTGACCTTTCATAATAGTATTCAATCTGTTGATGCAAGCATTTTTCTTTACCCTACTACACCTGACGAGATATTTAACATAATTAGATCGCTAAATAACACACCATCGGTAGGATTTGATGAATTCCCTTCAAATATATTAAAATACTGCGCTATTATCCTATCTAATATTTTGAGTCATTTAGTAAATTTATCGTTTACTGAGGGGACTTTTCCAGAAATACTAAAACTATCGATTATCAAACCTGTTCACAAAAAAGACGAAAGGGATAAAATGGATAATTATAGACCGATAGCATTAATATCCCTTCTTGCAATAATATTTGAAAAAGCGATGCAGAAAAGACTTTATGAATTTCTGGAAAAATTTAACGTACTTAAAGATGAACAAAATGCTTTTCGTAAAGGTAAATCCACAACCCTAACAGTTTTCAAATTGATAAAAAAGATCACGGAAAATATAGATCAAAATATTGAATCCATGGCAGTCTTTTTCGATATGAGTAAGGCGTTTGACTTTGTTTCACACCAAATATTGCTATTAAAATGCGAAAAATATGGATTGAGAGGTATAGCACTTCAGTGGATTAAATCTTACCTTCAAAATCGACGCCAATATGTAGAACTCAAAAATATAAATGATCTCAAAGAAGAAACAACATTTAAATCATCTACCTCTGAAAATAACGTAGGTATTCCGCAAGGTACCATCCTGGGTCCGCTTCTATTTATCATTTATATAAATGACCTACCTAACGTGACAAGTCATCAAATAAATCTATTTGCTGATGATATCTCGGTTATCATAGAAAAAACACATGACAAAAACTATAATGACGACGTAAACGCTACTTTAATGAATATCGCTAAGTGGTTGGAAATGAATAACTTACACTTAAATACTAAAAAAACAAAATATATGAGATTCTATAACAAAAAACAAAAAGAAAATTCTCTAACTCTATCAATTAATAATGAAATCATAATGGAAACAGATGAGATGACGTTTTTAGGTATTGTAATTGATAACCAATGCAGATGGAAAAAACACGTCACAAGGGTATGTAAAAAAATAAATCGTTTTGCATATGCTCTTTGGCGGCTGACAAAACAAGTTAATCAAAAAGCCGCATTAATGGCCTATCACGGCTATGTCGCATCTAATATTAAGTATGGTCTACTACTCTGGGGCAATTCTGTAGATGTACCCAGAGCGTTTATATCACAGAAACAATGTGTCCGTGCTATATGTGATGTCCCTCCCTTGACATCTTGCAGAGAATTATTTCCGAAACTCAACCTTCTTACGTTACCGTCGATGTATATTATGGAATGTTGCATTTTCGTTAAGTTACATCCATATTTATTTAAAAAGAAAGATATTTTCAAATCGGAAAGGTACCGTGGCAGGCTATTGTTACCCACGATGCAAACAAAGGCTTACGCCCATCTACGGCCCAACTTTAAAATACCGTGTACAAACTTTCCATAAAATTTAAAAATCATAATTCAATTTATTATGAATAATGCAATTGGAATTATTGTGTAATAAAGTCGCCATCACCAAAACCATTTTAATAACAATCCAAAGATTTTTATGCGAGTGACGTTGCTCGAGGTACGAAAAAAATCTCGTAAACAATCGATGCGATATAAAAATCGATACCAACAAAATATATTATTAATTACTAACATTATTTGTAACGGCAATTCTTGTTTGACTGAGTATAACTTCAAAAAATATAGTTTTTATTAAAACCAGTGAAATGATAAAATATTTTTTAGATTATAACAGTATTGAACAAGATTAAAATCGATTTAGTAATCGATTCCAATAGAACAATGGCAGCACTATGTACTCGGCTTATCTACTGTCAGTTTGACAATGGTGAGTGGTGACAGTACAGAACCAGTATATAATATTAATCTATGGACAGTACGACGACGGCGAGGCGACGTCACAACGTTTGATTGTCGTTTGTTTGTGTTTTGTTGTTTTGTTTTGTATTGGAAGTGTTTTGCAGTGAGTGTGTATTTCTCGTACATCCTTTACTTTTTGACCCATTTTACGCTAATGGACTCCGAGTCTCCGACCCTCCTGAACTTTGGAGTTAGGCCCCGCTATTTTATATAACGATAATCTGGAATGGAAATGCCCACTTGACTCTCCCATGCATTGGATTCTGGAAGCAGCTCTGGTTAGTTTATTCAAAGTAAACAACATTACATTTAGTTAAAATTGACTTCGAGTGACTAAAATGATAAAACAAATGCCTCTGATATGAAAATTGTTGAAATAAATTGTGCCCATACTGACGAAAAAAAAGTCGTTTTATCTAAAAAAGGCGACTTATTTTCTTAACCAACATTCAGTTTATTGAGTTTTTGACATGCCATGCTTTCATTTAATACACAATTCGTCTGTGTACACCACGATGTATCGTGGGCCGGAACTTCTATAGACCCATGGGCATGGTCCTTTATATAAAAAGAACTGTTATCCTAGCTGTATAAGAATTTATAATAAGTTACCGCATTCTTTAACAGAGCTTCCTTTAAATTTGTTTAAAAGTAGATTATTTAATTTTCTAGTACAAAAATGTTTTTACTCTGTCAAAGAATTTCTAGACTCTAAAATTAACATGAATATTTAATTAACAATTACTTGACATGATTTTTCGATAACATAATGACATGATAGATAATAATGTAATAAATTTTTTGTAATATTCACATGCCCGACGTTGGCTAGACAGACGAACTTTATGAAAAGACAAACCGATGTACTTACTCTGTTTTCAGTGAATAAAAAATTTCATTTCATTTCATTTCATTTCAAGAACGGTGAGTACCTATCTAATCTACTACCCTACTATATCATACGTAGGAACGTACATAATTAAATAATGTGTTAGCTATTACATATCTGAAAGTGTTTAGGAAATACCTAGTTCTGCTCCGAATTTCATTGACCAGATACCAATTTGTGGTTTGATTTAATAGTTCACTAAGTATGCCCCACCGCGAAAAGAAGGGACCAATTTTGTATAAATCAAACTAAATCTTAGGTAGGTATATAAGCAATAAACTTGAGTAGGTAGGTTGTAGTTGTGGTTGTTGTTAAACATTGTAGACAGCTCCTAGTCTATGTACAAAAAAATTAAAAAAAAATATTATAGATCCCTGATGCTTACCCTACAGGGGAAAATTGTTTTACATAAAGATTGCCTACATATGCATTTTGACGATTGAATAAACTATAAGCGACAGCCCTACCAGTCAGCCAGTGTTTAGGCTATTATCGCTCGCTCACAGCTCGAGTTGGCCTACTTATTTGATTTTTCTATGACTAAAGTTTCCATTTTCCAACAAAAAAAATCATCTAATTCGGTTCATAAATAAGAAAGTCGTCAAGGTAGTTGATGCAAAGTCATAGTATTTTCAGGATTACTTGAAAACTACCCGATCGATTTGAAGAAAAATTAAATGGGACCATCTCGCAAGCAAATTCAATCGAACAAAAAAAGAATCATCAAAATCGGTCCATAAATGTCGAAGATACGCGCGAACAACGATAAAAAAAACATACAATCGTATTGAGAACCTCCTCCTTTTGTTGAACTCGGTTAAAAACCGCGCTAGTATCCGTTAAAAAGTGTTTTATTTCTAGTGAGCGCGTAAGCTTGAGAAGTGAATTTTAATAAATCGGTAAAACTTTATGACTTCAAAGACTTTTCTCATAAACTTCTCAATTTGTGGTGTTTCCAACCAATCCTATTTCCAGGTGCATCGCAGTAAGCTTGGCGATTGATTCTAGAATGTTCTGCCGTTTTACGATTATATACAGCGATAAGTCACAAGCAAGGAAATGGAAGTTTTCTTCGCTCTTCGCTTGCTATGTTTGTGTACATATTTACAAATACACATAATGGTGTTGGACAGTGATGCTTAGATAATAGCTTATAGCTGAGGAGCTCGGTGGCGCAGTGGTTTAGCGCCTGGCCCAGCAATTGCAGAGGTCGGTCATGGGATGGGAGAAAAATTTATTATCTCGGGCTCCTCCGTGCTTCGGAAGGCACGTTAAGGTCCCCGCTGCATTTGCAGTCGTTAACAGTCCCACCAATCGGCATTGGGTCCGCCTGGTGGATTATGGCCCATCCTCCTCATTCACCCATACGGAAGGCTTGTGTCCCAGCAGTGGGGACATTAAAAATGCCTGATGGATAAGCTTATGCTTATCTAAGCATAACAGTAAAGCTGCTCGTATATTTACGATTTGCATGGAATGATAATAAGCCCTTTACATAATTATGTAAGTAAATAAAAACAACAAAAAACAAAAAATGCAAATCGTAATGATTCAACAGAGCAATTCGGGATTTTGATAGCACCATTTTTTACATTACAGAAAAATGCGTAATTGCTCTATAAATCGATTAATTAACAAATAGATGTGACTCAAGATTTTCAAAAATGTTTATGGCAAGGTATTTCATATATTGAATTGTAGTAAGTAAGAATACTGATAGATTGGACCTTGAAGAATAATATTCCACTATTTTATCCGAAATTCCCGATGTAAACAAAATTCAATTGAGAAAAATTATCGAAAAACTTTTCAAAAACAAACCTTTTAAAATGATTTAAAAAGCCAACCGGAATATTTATCTAGTATGTAGAACATCTTTGCAAACCAGTCGAGTTTCTATAACTACCACAAACACAAAACTGCAACGAAAAATCTTAATTCTGAGACCGGATTATATGCAACATAAAAAGCCCAAAATATGCATGCAAATATGCTAGTAAAATGACTATAATATGCACGAAAATCCATAAAAAGGGCCAAAATATGCAACATGAATTAATGAAAAAGACGGTTTTTTATTCTTTAACGGTATTATTACTCAACGATGACAACCGTCTAAGTTGCTACGGGTGAGCCGATTTTTTCTAATATTTTTCATTATTTATTCATCTTAATATAAAAATAGCATTGTGAATGCAAAAATCTAAAAGTTTAAAATCGTATTTGAGAAAATATCAATTACAAAATTTATTTGACATTGAAATTAACCTTTAAAAATGTATACGACTAAGTACTGTACTGTTTCAAATGTTCTTAAGACAAATTGTGTCTATAATAGCATGGGGTCTCATTACTAACATCAGAAATGGATTTTTAACATTCGTTTATATTTATCTCACTAGATGGCGGTACCTGCTTCGATTTGTCATTGATGTTTTTGTAACATTAAAATACAGAGAAAAAATAACAAGAAACGTTAAAATTGTTTCTTAATAAAAATCACCAAATGCAAAATTGTAGTATAACAGTAAAATAAAGGGTTTTTTTAACAAATTTCAATAAATTGTTAGTGACACCTATCGGCAATAATTTGAGCTGATAAGATGCGTGCGTTTTCGTCTTAAAAGCAGTTTTTGACGAGTAATTGGTGATTTATGCTACTCGTCCATAGATGGCGCTGTTAAGGGGCGCTTACGCCGCGGGCGCGAGAGAAAATTAGGTATCGAAGCGCTACCCACACAGCGATCGACGCACTTGCGCGGTTCACGCACACATCTACGCTTTAACAGTGGTCCGCTTGCGCTCAAATCTCAATCTAACCAAAGTTACCTGTAGCTGTAGTACCTAAATTACTTAAAATCTTGTTGTATGGTCTGTGCTTAAAATGCATAATATACTTTTATGGTGATTGAATGAATCTTCTTTTTTTCACACATAAAATAGGATTATTCATGATCGTGAACAATCGAAATATTTCGATCAATCAAGGATACAATAAAACAATAAGTAAATTATATTCATGCCTGTATAATTATATAATACACAATGCGACTCTAGATATTTTTTTACAATTATGTTTTTTTTATTATGGCTTTTAGAATAAAAAAAAGCTGTCCTCCAGCCCCACCCGACTTCAATATACGTGTTTTATTTAAAATGATAATGCGTATCTAGTGATTTGAATATTATTTCTTGCTTTTTAGAGGTAGCGTAGGCTTTTGAAGTCGGTTTTTTGTTTTTTAAAACAATTTTTTGCAATCGTCATCCCAGGAAACCCCAATAACGACATCCATGTCTATTTTTAGGTTTTTTTACCCCTTTTCACCCCCATTTCATCTCCGTAGGGGTTGAAATACTAACAATAACAATATACGTTGCGTTAGATTCCCATCGATAAGCTTAAATTATATATTTAGTAATTTTTACTTCGAAAATAAAGGATTTTCTTCAATTCACAACTTCATCCCCCTTTTGACCCCTTCGGGGGTAGAATTTTGAAAAACGCCGAGACCCGTATTTATTAATTTTCAATCGTCAGCCTAAACACAAAATTTGATGATCCTAGCTTCAAAACTGAGGGACTTTCATACAAATTTTCATCCCTTATTTCATCCCCTTAGGGATAGAATTTTCAAAAATCCTTCCTTAGTGGATGCCTACACTGTATAAGGTATCTGTGTGCAAAATTTCAAGTTTCTAGGTCCAGCGGTTTGGGCTGTGCGTTGATAGATCAGTCATTCAGTTTACGATTTTATATATTAAGATACTGGTCAAACTGAGAACCTCCTTTTTGAAGTCGGTTGAAATACCAAAACCTTCTCCTAAATGTAACAAATACTTTTCTGAAAGCCGCAACAAAGTCGGTTCAGTTCAACGCGAGATAATCGCGGACAAACATACATACATACCGGTCAAACTGAGAACCTCCTTTTTTGAAGTCGGTTAAAATACCAAAACCTTCTCCTAAATGTAAGAAATACTTTTCTGAAAACCGCATCAAAATCGGTTCTGCCAAACGCGAGATAATCGCGGACAAACATACAAACATACATACATACAGGTCAAACTGAGAACCTCCTTTTTTTTTGAAGTCGGTTAAATATGGGTATTTTTCATTAACCGGTTTTATTTTTCGGCCAGGACAACGAAATTAAGTTAGTGAAATCTGCGCCGTGGTCTCGAACCTACCGCTTTTTGGTATTTCTACCGAGCCACTCCTATCGTAATACCAAAATGTAACTGGGCGTGAATCGAAGCGAAGCGAAGCGCGCGCATTGGTACTATTTTGACAAAAAAACGGCAAGGCAATGTTAAAAATTCCTATTAAAAATTCCAAGATGGCGGCCAACTTTTTTGTTTTTGTGCCGATATCGATGAAACTCGGTTTTTGGTACTATTTCGAAAATAAAACAGCAACGCAAGAATAAAAATTGAAAAAAATCCAAGATGGCGGCCAACTTTTTTGTTTTTGGGCCGATTTCGATGAAACTCGGTTTTTGGTAATATTTCGAAAATAAAACAGCAACGCAAGAATAAAAATTGAAAAAAATCCAAGATGGCGGCCAACTTTTTTGTTCTTGGGCCGATTTCGATAAAACTCGGTTTTTGGTACTATTTCGAAATTAAAACAGCAACGCAAGAATAAAAATTGAAAAAAATCCAAGATGGCGGCCAACTTTTTTGTTATTGGGCCGATTTCGATGAAACTCGGTTTTTGGTACTATTTCGAAAATAAAACAGCAACACAAGAATAAAAATTGAAAAAATCCAAGATGGCGGCCAACTTTTTTGTTCTTGGGCCGATTTCGATGAAACTCGGTTTTTGGTACTATTTCGAAAATAAAACAGCAACGCAAGAATAAAAATTGAAAAAATCCAAGATGGCAGCCAACTTTTTTGTTCTTAAGCCGATTTCGATGAAACTCGGTTTTTGGTACTATTTCGAAAATAAAACAGCAACGCAAGAATCAAAATTGAAAAAAATCCAAGATGGCGGCCAACTTTTTTGTTCTTGGGCCGATTTAGATGAAACTCGGTTTTCGGTACTATTTCGAAAATAAAACAGCAACGCAAGAATAAAAATTGAAAAAAATCCAAGATGGTGGCCAACTTTTTTGTTTTTGGGCCGATTTTGATGAAACTCGGTTTTTGGTACTATTTCGAAAATAAAACAGTAACGCAAGAATAAAAATTGAAAAAAATCCAAGATGGCGCCCAACTTTTTTGTTCTTGGGCCGATTTCGATTAAACTCGGTTTTTGGTACTATTTTGACAAGAAAATAGCAACGCAATAATAAATTTATATAAAATCCAAGATGGTGGCTAACTTTTTTGTTTTTGGGCCGATTTCAATGAAACTCGGTTTTTAGTACTATTTCGACAAGAAAGCAACGCAATAAGTAATAAAAATATAAAAAAATTCAAGATGGCGCCCAACATTTCTGTTTTTGGGCTGATTTCAATGAAACTCGGATGTTGGTACAGTCAGCGCCAAATTGATATAAGCGTCTAGAGTACTCAAAATGATCTGCGCAGTTAGAATCATCATATTGTTGTAAGCACAAAAGCTATTTAGAATATTTTACTTCTCATTATTTAATATTTATTTGAGCAGTCTAAGTGTTCAAAATATTAAACAAAGCTGTCAAAACTATCCGTCAAAAATTTAATAATGCATATGCACAGATAACTTTGACAGCTTTGTTTACTAAGATAATTTTGAACACTCTGACTTCTCATATGAATATAAAATAATAAGTAGTAAGATATTTTGAACACCTTGTGTGCTTACAACAATATGATGATTCTAACTGCGTAGATCAAATAGATTTTTTGTTTTCAGCTCATTTTGACTACTCTAGACGCTCATATCAATTTGACGCTGACTGTACTTTAATACTACCCAAGCTTAATTTCTCCCATAAAGGACAAGAATAACGCAATGTAAACAAAGACAAAAGGTCAAGATAATTGCGAACTAACTCGACTTTGATTTTGGGTTGATTTTGATGTAACTCGGTTGTAAAAAAAAACAATTAAAGAATTTGGCCGCTTCCTGAAATTTTAAGTTTTCTGAGTTTTTTTGTCAAAATAGTAACTAAAACCAAGTTTCATCAATATTGGCCCAAAAACAAAAAAGTTGGCGGCCATCTTGGATTTTTTTATTATTGCGTTGCTATTTTCTTGTCGAAATAGTACCAAAAACCGAGTTTCATTGAAATCGCCCAAAACCAAAAAAGTTGGCCGCCATCTTGGTTTTTAATCAATTTTTATTCTTGCGTTGCTGTTTTATTTTCGAAATAGTACCAAAAACCGAGTTTCATCGAAATCGGCCCAAGAACAAAAAATTTGGCTGCCATCTTGGATTTTTTCGATTTTTATTCTTGCGTTGCTGTTTTATTTTCGAAATAGTACCAAAAACCGAGTTTCATCGAAATCGGCCCAAAAACAAAAAAGTTGGCCGCCATCTTGGATTTTTTTCAATTTTTATTCTTGCATTGCTGTTTTATTTTCGAAATAGTACCAAAAACCGAGTTTCATCGAAATCGGCCCAAAAACAAAAAAGTTGGCCGCCATCTCGGATTTTTTTCAATTTTTATTCTTGCGTTGCTGTTTTATTTTCGAAATAGTACCAAAAACCGAGTTTCATCGAAATCGGCCCAAAACTAAAAAAGTTGGCCGCCATCTTGCTTTTTTTCAATTTTTATTCTTGCGTTGCTGTTTTATTTTCGAAATAGTACCAAAAACCGAGTTTCATCGAAATCGGCCCAAAACCAAAAAAGTTGGCCGCCATCTTGGTTTTTTTTCAATTTTTATTCTTGCGTTGCTGTTTTATTTTCGAAATAGTACCAAAAACCGAGTTTCATTGAAATCGCCCAAAACCAAAAAAGTTGGCCGCCATCTTGGTTTTTAATCAATTTTTATTCTTGCGTTGCTGTTTTATTTTCGAAATAGTACCAAAAACCGAGTTTCATCGAAATCGGCCCAAAACCAAAAAAGTTGGCCGCCATCTTGGTTTTTTTTCAATTTTTATTCTTGCGTTGCTGTTTTATTTTCGAAATAGTACCAAAAACCGAGTTTCATCGAAATCGGCCCAAAAACAAAAAAGTTGGCCGCCATCTTGGATTTTTTTCAATTTTTATTCTTGCATTGCTGTTTTATTTTCGAAATAGTACCAAAAACCGAGTTTCATCGAAATCAGCCCAAAAACAAAAAAGTTGGCCGCCATCTCGGATTTTTTTCAATTTTTATTCTTGCGTTTCTGTTTTATTTTCGAAATAGTACCAAAAACCGAGTTTCATCGAAATCGGCCCAAGAACAAAAAAGTTGGCCGCCATCTTTGATTTTCTTCAATTTTTATTCTTGCGTTGCTGTTTTATTTTCGAAATAGTACCAAAAACCGAGTTTCATCGAAATCGGCCCAAAAACAAAAAAGTTTGCTGCCATCTTGGATTTTTTTCAATTTTTATTCTTGCGTTGCTGTTTTATTTTCGAAATAGTACCAAAAACCGAGATTCATCGTAATCGGCCCAAGAACAAAAAATTTGGCTGCCATCTTTGATTTTCTTCAATTTTTATTCTTGCGTTGCTGTTTTATTTTCGACATAGTACCAAAAACCGAGTTTCATCGAAATCGGCCCAAAACCAAAAAAGTTGGCCGCCATCTTGGTTTTTTTTCAATTTTTATTCTTGCGTTGCTGTTTTATTTTCGAAATAGTACCAAAAACCGAGTTTCATCGAAATCGGCCCAAGAACAAAAAAGTTGGCCGCCATCGTGGATTTTTTTTTCAATTTTTATTCTTGCGTTGCTGTTTTTGTCGAAATAGTACTAAAAACCGAGTTTCATCGAAATCGGCCCAAAAACAAAAAAGTTGGCCGCCATCTTGGATTTTTTATAATTTTATTAGTGCGTTGCTGTTTTCTTGTCTAAATAGTTCCAATATCCGAGTTACATCGAAATCGGCCCAAAAACAAAAAAGTTGGTCGCCATCTGGGATTTTTTTCAATATTATTGCGGTGCTGTTTTATTATCTTAATAGTAACAAAAACCGGCCAAGTGCAAGTCGGACTCGCGCACGAAGGGTTCCGTACCAAATAACGGCAGAAAATCACGATCGTTGTATGGGAGCCCCCCTAAAATATTTATTTTATTCTGTTTTTAGTATTTGTTGTTATAGCGGTAACAGAAATACATCATCTGTGAAAATTTTAACTGTCTACCTGTTGTCGTTATTAATTATGAGCAAAAAACGGCAAAAAATCACGTTTCTTGTATGGGAGCCCCCCTTAAATATCTATTCTATTATATTTTTAGTATATTTGTTGTTATAGCGGCAACAGAAATACATCATTTGTGAAAATTTCAACTGTCTAGGTATCACGGTTCATGAGATACACCCTGGTGACAGACAGACGGACAGCGGAGTCTTAGTAATAGGGTCCCGTTTTTACCCTTTGGGTACGGAACCCTAAAAAACCGAGTTTCATCGAAATCGGCCCAAAAACAAAAAGTTGGACGGATCAAATGAACCCAAACTCGATGGGGTAGCATGGTTTTATCATAGACTTCCTGTGGCCTTCTTCCGGTTCCATCATCTGGCCATGGAAACTACTTCCCGACAGAGTACTCGTCAAGACGAATCAAACGAGTCTAAACTCGATGGTGTAGCATGGTTTTATCATAGACTTCCTGTGGCCTTCTTCCGGCTCCATCATCCATCAGGCCCTGGAAACTACTTCCCGACAGAGTACTTGTCAAGACGATTCTAACGCGTCCAAACTCGATGGCATACCATGTTTTTATCATACAATTCCTGTGGTCTTTTTCCGGCTTCATCATCAGGCCCTGGATTGGACCCAGTCAAGTAATAACTAATAATTCAAATAATAAAAGATATCGTGAAGTTATTCATAATAATAAGTTACACAGTAAATTCGAAGCATAATCTATAACTTTCATACTTCTTGCCACTATACAATTTTGATCAAGCAAATTGTGAATCGAAACACTGTGCACGAGATTTGTATATGGATACGCTTGAATACGCGGGTGCGGTCGTGGCTCAAAGCGACATGTGTAAAAAAATACGTCAACTTAATGTGTGAAAATAAGTTTCGGTTTCGGCCGAAACTGGAACCAGGGCCGAAAGTTCGGTTTCGGTTTCGGTCGGACACTAATTAAAAGTAATAATGTTACTGTATGCGCTTACCTATTATCTAAGATATGAAACCATAAAATTTTTAATTATCCCATAGCAAAACCGAGTTATATATTTTTTTGTTTTATAAAACTTGAAACCTTCATAACCCAAAACACGTTTGATAGAGTAGAGCGAAAAGTCACCACTTTTCGCTCTACGGCGACGATGTTAGGCTTAATAAAGATTGTGCAGCCACTTTTTGTGTGGTCAGAAGCAAGATGGGTGACCTTATTAGGTTGATAAAGATCATGCAGCAATTTTTTGTGTGGTCAAAAGCAAGATGGGTGACCAAATTAGGTCGATAAAGATCGTGCAGCAACTTTTTGTGTGGTCAAAAGCAAGATGGGTGACCATATGAGACTTAACAAACATTGTGCAGCAACTTTTTGTGTGGTCATAAGAAAGATGGGTGACCATATTAGGCTTGATAAAGATTGAAGATATAAAGATCAAAATTTGCAGACAGACAAATAATTAACTAATATCCTTACTTCCTTACTAATTTATAAATGCGAAAGTCCGTTTGTTTGTTTGTTTGTTACACCTTCACGTCTTTTTCTTTTCATCCCGAAAAACAATATTGTTCCCGAGGGATAGCAAAAAATTTTTCCACGCAGACGAAGTCGCGGGCGGCCGCTAGTAAATAAATAAACAAGAAAACGACCACATAAAAACGTGTTAAAAACCAAAATTGCTATTTGAACTGTGGCAGTATCGTCTATCTGTCTCTGTCTGTCACATCATTACTTTCACATGTTGACCTTGAGAACGCCTTTATGCTAAAGTTTATTTCTGTAGTACAGTACAACTGTTACCCCCTGGTCACGAAAACGGCGGCGGCGGCGGCGCCGCGGCGGTGCAATTAGACCACACAATTTTAAGGATCTTAAAATCGAGCGGGCTAGGACGCTCAATTTTAAGATTCTACTGTCTTAAGCTTCGGACAGATTAAATCGAATTCGCTCGCGTCGCTGCAATTTTGACCACTATTGCTTTGAGTTAGGTGGTCAACAAAACGGGTTACCTACGCCATATCGAATACCAAATAATCGAAAATCAAAATATCGAACGCTCAATACATCGAATGATTAATTTATCGAAAAATATTATTCTCCAAATTTATTAACTTTTCAGCACAAAAATACTAAATTCACACAAACTGATAAAACAAGACTGCTGCTATGAAGTTATAAATAAACTGCTTCGTATACAAAATATTACTCCGTTAGTGGGTAGAAAATTATTTGACGCAACAGCTTCGTTTGGAAATTAAGTTTTATGAAATTTCATTGAAATATCTACTGGTTGTTCATGATATGATGGAAGAAACTACCTATGTAAAATAAAAAATTTCGATAAATTAATCATTCGATGTATTGAACGTTCGATATTTTAACCATTCGATATTTTGATCGTTCGATTATTTGTAAATTCGGTAACCCTAAGTACGGTGTAGGTATTTATAATACATTTTTATCGATTTATGAATTTTCAACGTTGGTTATTAATTATGTAGGTAAGTACCGAGTACCTACACACGACAGCATGGTAGGTACTTAAGTTAAACAGTTAAACTGCGAAAACAGACTGTCAAGGCGTAGCTCAAGGTCGACATTATAATAGTCTGACGTGCCGTCGACTGTACTTACCCTACCTAGCTACCTACCTAATTATTACTATAAAATAGTAATGATTAGTACCTACCTTTTAAATAAATACCATTCTCAAGAGTAGATACCTAGGTATCTTCTTAGATAGATTAAATATTATGAATTTGAAATCATTGATTAATATTATTAGGTTAAAAATCTTGGTGTCTTCGATTTGTCGTTAAAAACGTGCGGAGGTTCATAAAGCCAATTTAAAGTTAATAATAAGTAGGTAGCACTGTCGTAAGCATTTTTGAATTTGAATCAAAACTCGAGCGATAACAGACAGAACAAACGGAGCGCGGGCGACGCGACGGAGGCCAGTGTTTTCAAACGATAGAACGCCATCTATTGGTGCGTAGAATATTTTAGTTTATTGCTATACATGCGCCATCTATTGGTGAGAAGTGTGCGCTCGGTACCCCATGCTAGACGTGCTGCGGTGACGGCGCCGCCATCTAGCGTTCTACGAGAAAAACATTTTTAGTAGCCCACTTAGTCGCCCTACGACGGTCCATTTCTTTTGTATGGGATGAGGTATCTGTACTAGTATAGTATTATATTATCTGTGATAATAGCTTAATATTTTTGTAAGGAAAGCACCGTTCTACGTCCACTGAGGCATGCACTGAGGTGACTGGTCAGAATTTAAATTTGAGTGCCATTGTTTGGACATGTTAGACATTTGAACGATGAACGAGATCGAGCGTAAATATGCATGTTTTTTTTCCCAAAATATGCAACTACAACTGAAAAGGGATTAAATATGCAAATGCATATGCAATATGAATATGCATATAATCCGGTCTCTAATTATAAATGCGAAAGTAAGTTTGTTTTTTAAAACCTTCAGGTCCAAACAACTCAACCTATCATCATGAAATTTTGCATACACGTTGTCAGGGGTACAGAAATGGACATGGGGTAGGTAGGTACCTTTCATCCTGAAAAAATACTGTTTCCGAGGGATAGAACAGTAACTGTCCACGCATACCAAATCACGGTCGCTAGTTAATACAATAATAGAAAAGATTACATTTAAAAATAATTAAATACAAAACACTCCTTTTTTGGGCAGTCGAGTTAAAAGCTGTCAATTATAGGTGGTACCTATATGTTACTACTCTGTAAAAGAGTTTATAAATACATAAAATATATTAATAATATGAGCATCTGCCCAAAGGTAATAGTAGATTATTATACAAGACGCTAAAATTACCCATTGCATACGAGGTAGTTTTATTCCCGAGCTTTAGCGAGGGAATAAATAGAAACCGAGTTACAATGGGTTTTAGCGTCGTGTGTTACACTCTACTTTTCACTACGATTGCGAAAAAATAAAATCCAATATTAAATACCTATAGTTTATACTTCCGTAAACGAATCCACTCGTTTTTCTATCCTCCACTTCATAAACTTTTCATACAGTATTTAAATAAATGATTTGTGCTTGACGGCAAAAGATTAAAATTATTTCTATCCCATTACTTACTTGCAGTCACACAATTCAATCAGTTTGCAATTAGAGAAAAATTCTAAAGATTTCGCACCAGTGCATTTTTTAATTTCTACTGTAGCAGCTAAGAAACACAATGCACGCATTTTAAACTAAAAGTCACAGAGTATAAATAAGTCTATGATTTCACCGAAGAGCTGCTTTTAGTTCCATTTTCAAAAATCGAGCGAGTTTTTATTCGTAATTATGAATAAAGACTTTTTCGTTTTAGTAGGTTCATTGGTAATAGACAAACATTAAAAAAGAAAAAACTTTATCCCCTAGGGGTATTTATGCTATTTTATCCTGACTCTTGTACCTTACAATGACGAACTTTTTGAGCAAGAGGAGTGAAAACATAGTTTTATTTATAATCTTATTGGTTTAAGTGCCTATTCGTAAATGTTATTAATGAAACTACTGTCTAATATTTGCTATACCTAAATGGTCACTAAGTCATGCACTTGATTATTGTATTGTAACCAGGGATTGAAATACAGTTAAAAAATTACGATACAAAAAAATTACGTTAAAAATACCGTTAAAACATTTTATCGGTAAATTTACCGGTAAAAATAACGTTAAAATTATTGTACTTACCGGTAAAATTATCGTTAAATATAGCGTTAAATTTTACAGGTACAATAAAACCGGTAAAATTATTGGTTAAAAAAATAACGTTATTAATTGGAATAACGTTAATTTTAAAGTAACGGTAACAAAAAGTAAGAAAAAACGTTAAAATTAACGTTATTTACTGAAATAACGTTAATTTCAATGTAACGTTATCTAAAGTAACGTTATTTATTAACATAACGGAAATGTTAAAAGTAACGGTAAAAAAAGTAAGAAATAACGTTACATTTAAAAATAACGTTATCAATCCCTGATTGTTACACGTATTTACACTTAGTTGCAAATAAATATTTGATTTGATTTGGAATAAAATTCGTTCAGTATTTAGTGGTAAAGCTGTGTTGGCGGTCGATCCAATTAACCTGCTATAGATTGGCGACAAGCTTCGCTGGGTTTAGGTCAGGGCAAGTCATGAACTCTTATTTATAGCAATTTTATTGTAAAAGTTTCATAAATTATGTTATAGCAGTTTCAACTATGTTTCTACTTCTGATCGATTGCTTAGGTCAAATGTCTGCTTTATTAATATTGAAGAAAGTTGGGTAGAATAACGAAAAAATTGTTTATTCCTTACTTCTAATGTTTTTGCATTATATTCTTAAACAAAGTTTTTGATTAAGACGGTGGGTTTGGATGTTTAGATGTTTGGATGTTTGTCCCTCAATTACGCAAATTACTGAACGGATTTGGTTGAAATTTGGCACACAAATAGTAGATAGCCTATAGACTAGTGGCTCCGTGAGCTATAGACCTCACGTTAAAAAGTAGCTCAAATTGTATGTCGTTTAAAAAATAATCTAAAAAATGTCGCCACCCCTTTTTTCCCACACTGTTCACGAGATTTTCAAAGCACATAATAGGTACGTGCTGTTTGGTATATTATTTGGTAGGTATATTCGCAGCTAGATAGCGTTTCTAATTTTAAACTTTTTCAAAATGAGTGATTTTTTGGTAAATACTGGCTGGACTAAAAAAATCTATATAATTATCAAACCTGCTTACAAAATTTCAAGAGAATCGATTGAGAAATGCGACCTGTAGAGGAAAACAGACAGCTGACAGCAAAGATTGACACAAATATGTTGTTTTACATATCTCCACCATTAAAAAAAACTCAAAAAACTGACGTGAAAAAAAATTATTTATAATTTTTGAACCTGCTCACAAAATTTCACGAGAATCGGTTGAGAAATGCGACCTGTAGAGGAGAACATCCAGCGCCAGAAAGCCGGACGGAAATACATTTTTTTTACATATCTTCGCCATTTCGAAAAATTTAGAAAAACTGGCTCGACTTAAAAAAATATATATTATTTTCAAACCTGCTCTCAAAATTTCACGGTAATCGGTTGAGAATTAATGTGACCTGTAGAGGAAAACAGACAGCGCCGGTAAGTCGGACTGAAATATGTTTTTCTTACATATCTTCGCCATTTTGAAAAAGTCGAAAAACTGGCTCGAAAAAAAAATCTATATAATTTTTTTACCTGATTACAAAGTTTCTCGAAAATCGGTTGAGAAATGCGATCTGTAGAGGAGAACATCCAGCGCCAAAAAGCCGGACTGAAATACATTTTTTTTAAATAACTCCGCCATTTCTAAAAGAAATTGAAAAACTGGCTCGACCTGAAAAAAACTATATAATTAACGAACCTGTCCAATAAATTTCACGATAATTAGTTGAATAATGCGACCTGTAGAGGAGATAAGACAGCGCCGGAAAGCTGATCTGAAATATGTATTTTTTACGTATCTCCGCCATTTTAAAGAATTCCGAAAAACTGGCTCGATAAAAAAAACTGTATTTAATTTTCAAACCTGCTCACAAAATTTCACGATAATCGGTTAAGAAATGCGACCTGTAGAGGAGAACATACAGCCGGACATACGAAAGAATTTTTGCCCAAGCTGAAGCAGAGACGCTTCGCTCGCACTTCGTGCTCGCTCGGTCAATTAAAACATAGAAAGAATAAGGCACATTAAGCCTTAGACCACAAAATCCTTTTGCTGGCAAAATAACAAAGGCTTTTGGCCAAATACCTAAACGTTTCTTCGTTAAAATCCTTAATTAGCTGGGAAGAGGAAAACTGTAATGGCGTTACTGTCAAATCTCAGAATAAGATATGCATACAAATGCAAACCGAAGCAAATAATATTACGAATGATTTGGCTGTATAGACTGAGATTACGTTGCCTTCCCCATAATTAAGCTAATATACTAACTACTCGGTACTTAACTCAGAATTGTTTGAGTATTTGGGTTATATCACCGTTTCCCCAATAATACTATGTAGCACCGCAAAACTACAAGTGCTATAAAAGTTATATAAGAGCCTATAAGGGACCATTACGCATTATTACATCCTGAGGGAAATATTGCGAAGCCAAAAAACGGAACGTTCATATTATATGTCTTTGTTACGCGCACGATTAGGGAATATATTGGATTAACTTGTGGCATAATAACGTATCTTTTTGTTGGAACGTCAGTGTGACCTTTTAATTAAATTTCGCTTCTTAATGAAGGATTGACTTCCATTGTTCTAAAAGTATTTGACTATATTTTATAAAAAAAAGTACCAAATTATTAAGATTACTCATGTAAAAAATGTAAAAGTATGAAATAAAAGACTTTTTAACGGATTCTAGCGCGGTTTTATTGAAAGTACTTTGGTTAGCGCTAGTATCCGTTAAAAACTCTTTTATTTCATGTCTAGTGAGCGCGTAAGCTTGAGAAGTGAAAATGTAAAAGTATGTATTCTGTCTGAACCACTGAATCAGTTTTGATGAATTTTGGTATTGAAGTACATTGGACTATTCTAAACTGCAATTGCAATTTATATCTTTACGAAAACTAGAAACTAAGTTTCAGATTTAAACCAAGTATCTCAAAAACAATTATATTCAACTGTGACTTTCAACAGTTTAACTGCAAAATAAATCATATCACCGCATCTTGGAGTGTGTGGTAATGACGTCATTTGTCTGACGTCACACCTGCGCCTACGTCATCATAAATCCATTTCGGACTGCTCTATCCGTCTTCATCCGTTAATGGAAGGTAGTATAGGTTATATGACAGCTTATATAGTGCTCTTATGAGTTGTAGAGATGGGATAGCACTATGTATTTTTTACTCCGACACTGATTTTTCCAGCCTAACAAAGCTGCGATTTTTTTACAAGAGAAAGTTGGTAAAAATCCAATGATTCATTCTAGTTTCCTCTTATTGCATTCTTACAATTTTACGTATTAGTTTATATTATAATAGCAATTGAGCAACATTTGGGAAAATAAATATGTACCTAATGTAGCGAAAAACTAAAATAATGTAAAAGTAACCTTCTAAATATTTTATTTATTTATTTATACCACTCTGCTTAAGCATGATAAGTATTCTGACAACTTTTTATAAATGGCTAATGCGTCTCTTTTATTTGCTATACAGCGAGAACGAGATGTAACTATATCATTTCATGAACCTGGCAAGTTTTAAGAGCTTGTAATACAGGGGCTGGTCAGAATACTATAAATAAATAAACAAATTATTTGGAAGGTAACTTTTACCTACCAGTATTATTACGCTTTTAATAAAAATACTTTAGGAAGGTACTGGTTAACAAAATAAAACAAAAAAAAAACATTTAATGAACTCCGAAACTTTTCTTCAGTTAATTTCGTCTGAATTTATATGACATCCCTCGTTTTAGTACGCTTAATCTGGCCATAAATAAATGGAAAGTGGGGATAATGGCCACTCACAACCCCCCGAATTGAAAGATGGCTGAAACAATAAAATATTTTTTGGGGAAAAATTAATTACCCATTCGAATGACCCTTGAAATGGCGCCAAGTAGGATTTATTCTGGCGAGCTTTGTGTCTGACGTCACCATGGTTTAATTCTTGACCTGTTAGTCGATTCCACAAATCGTGAAATGTCTTATTGCTTGGCCTTCTTTATGCATTAGAGAAATCGGTATAGCCCCAACCTGTTTTATGCAAATTAGTGGGCAAATGACAGCATATGCAACCAGAACCTTAACGAATGACAAGTTGGATCCGGCCAGTTCCGGCGCACGAAAAAACGGAATAGCATGGAAAGTTTACCGTCCCTGTGGTCTAGTGGTTCAACCACATGTGTAAGAATCAGAGGTCCCGGGTTCGATTCCCAGAAGGAGGGTACAGTTTGTACTCGGTTTGGTTGGTAGTAGGGATTTTTTCAAGTCCACCTGGCTAGTTACCACCATCTTACCTAAGTCTGACGCCATAACAACAATTAAAAAATGGTTGTGTTCCGGCAGTTGGAGGTAAAATAGTCAGTTCCTCAGTGGTGAGGATTGAGGATTGCGGGTGTAGTGCGCTTTCGGCACTTTCGGCCTTATCGTCACTTAACATCAGGTGAGGTATAGGACTAGCACTATCCAGATAAAAAAATAAAAAACTCAAAATTAAAATGTTCACCCATCTTGTTAACTCATTGACGCCCGGAAAAAGACACAAATGATTAACAATAGATTTTCTCTCAAGACACAAATGATTAACAATATCCTACTAATATTATAAATGTGAAAGTTTGTGGGTTTGGATGTTTGGATGTTTGTTCCTCAATCACGTAAAAACTGCTGAACGGATTTGCTTGACATTTTGCACACAGATAGTAGATAGCCTAGATTAAAACATAGGATATTTTTTATCCCGATATTCTCACGGGAACGGGAACCACGCGGGTGGAACCGCGGGCAGCCGCTAGTTAAGCAATATTTCTGAGTAGAGATTACCGGCATGCTTGTGAAAATGTTCCATAAATAGCTTAAGTGCTCACAATCGACGGAAGCGTGCTTGCGAGCAGTTGGCCGTGTTGCATTGCGGCATTTGTTGGTCGCCAACTTTGCCGGTTTAGTCCCATTGGCCATTTGTAATACGTAAAATTTAACAATTTTTTGAAAGAGCATAGGGCGTGCTTCATTCACATGCTGGTCTGTCCCGTATGCAGCCACGAATAAGAAACTTCCGAATTGAATCCGCATACGTAATAATTTTATAAGAAAGCCTATAAAATTACCAGTTACTTTTACCGTTTATTAGTAGTACTAGCTTTTAATCGATAACTTAGGTACCTATGCACCCTTAGCACGACTAACACAAAACAAGACACGATAAAATATATTGATTCCTTAAGAATAATAAAGAAGAATTTAATATATTTAATACACTTACTTTATTAAAAAAACATCAAAATCAGCGTCAATAGCTGTGGGTAAAATGTTAATATATACAACTTGTAACAGAATTAATAGCTAAACCGAAATAAGGTAGATAGGAACCATCAAACTGATCAACTTTTACTATTGGACCAACTCTGAAATTGTGAAAAAAAAATCTGCTGTTTCATACAAAAAATAATAACGAAAATATCAAAAGGTATGAAATGGCTGTTATTTTTTTTTGCAATTCTAGAGTTGGTCCTGTAGTAAAAGTTGTTCAGTTTGATGGTTCCCATCTACCATATTCTGGTTAAGCCATTTATTCTGTTACAAGTTGTATAGCAGTCATAACAACAACAATTAAACAATTAAATGTTATTGTTGGAATAATAAATTGCCAAGCAATCAATGGATTAGTACAATAGAATCAGACATAACGGTTTTATACCAATTTTCGAAGCTACTAATAGAAACTTTAATAGAAGCTACCATTATTCAACTTTGATTTCTAATAATGAGTGCGATCGATAATATAGTTGGAGTGGTTGTAAACTTTCACAGAAGCCTACTGCTAAAATAACAGTTGGAATATTAAGCACTCATATTTTATTCAACATTGATCAAACATTAAAATAACACTCGCTAGATATGAAATTCGAGAAAACTCTCTGTTTAACAATCTACTCTCCTTTTACAAGAAAAACATAACACTAACTAGCATATTCCAAAGAACCATAATAATAATTTTCAGCATTTTACAGTCATACACTCCCCGATCCGCATTGGGCCCGCGTATGATTAGAAACAGAATTATATAAAAAAAAAAACATGACTGCCCTGCCAAAAACGAACTAAAGAGATAAATAACAAGGTGTCATTGCAGTCGGGGGACCTCCCACAAAACGGTCCCCCGACTGCAATGACACCTTGTTATTTATCTCTTTAGTTCGTTTTTGGCAGGGCAGTCGTGTTTTTAATATTAAAATAAAAATATTGTATCCTATACCTATAAGGAAGGGCAGTGCCGTAGCAGTGGCACATAAAAAATTACTGTGGTGCAAACATTTCTAAGTCATTAGTTTTTCAAACGTTTAAATTGTACAAAAGAGAATGAGACGTTTAATGAGTTTCTGTACATATTTATGTACATAAACCACATAACAATAAGCATAAAACCCTTTCGTTTTAATTAAAATGAGGGATCTTTTTATTCGGAGTCGTTTTTAACCGTCCGGAGCTTATGAAAATAATTTTATATCTGAGTGAAATGTTGCGTTCAAGTTGTAAAAGAGGTGGGAGGAATTTTTATTAAAAATATTATAATTAGGCTTATATTTTACAGGAAAACAGGTACTGCCTTTTCCGTCACAATTGCTAAAATGATTACTGAATTAAAAACCTTCTGAAAAAAATATTTTTTTTAAACAATGTTTTTTTAAACACGCTTTCTCTACAAATTATACGACAGATTTCTATTCACAAATAGGATAGGCCTGAAACAGAGTTTGCATTTTATAATATTTTTGAATGTGTAAAAAAATCACGTTAAGTAATCATTCTATTTTTTTTTATTCACAACGGGATAGTGATTGGCCTTCACCTCGCCTGATGCTAAGTGACTATAAGGCCGAAGGTGGAAGCGCACAACACCCGGAATACTCATCACTGAGGAACTGGCTATCTTTACCTCTAACTGAACAACAATTTTAAAATTTTTGTTATGGCGTTAGACTAATGTAAGATGGTGGTAGCCAGGTGGACTTGAAATAAGCCCTACCATCAACCAAACCGAGTACAAATTGTTTTAACCGGGTGGGCGAACCACGACAGCACAGAGTCGGTTAGTTAGTTATCTACCTATATATGTATGCGTGCATGGAAAACTGTTTCGAGCAGCCTCTGTTAATTTTTAACTCATCATCATCATCATATCAGCGACAACGACACCCACTGCTGGGTATAGGCCTCCCCTAAGGATCTCCACGACGATCGGTCCTGCGCTGCCCGCATCTAGCGGCGCACCGCGACCGCGCTCCAGATCGTCTGTCCACCTTGTCGGAAGCCTACCCACGGAGCGTCGTCCGGTAAGCGGTTGCCATTCCAGAACCTTTCCGCCCCAACGGCCATCGGTTATTCTCGCTATGTGTTCTCGCACTTCAGCTAAACAATCCTTCGAGCGATGTCGGTTACTTTGGTTCTCCTGCGGATCTCCTCGTTTCTCATTCGATCACGCAAGAAAACGCCGAGCATGGCTCTCTCCATTGCACGCTGGGTGACCTTGAGCTTTTGGATTGTTAACTGTGTAGCTTTAAATTCAACCGTAATAACGTTGCCCATTCTGTTGCATAAAATAAAAAAAAACCTACTGATACAAACTAAATTGAAATATTCAGAGGCACATAATTTTTCCAACTTTTTAAGCAGCAGAAAAATACTTTTTCTCCGATGTTGCCTATTAGTGTCCCGTCATATCTCGGATGGATCAGAGCCCGACAGCTCAGAAACATGCACTCGTGTAAAAAAACAACGCCGCATTGGAATTTTCAGAACTAGGTAGGTATTTTGTTTTGAAAAATAATGAAGGTTCTTTAAATAGGTATTTAAAATAGGTGTTCTATTATCTAAATGGAATCAAAGGATATCATCCACGTTTCATACATTTTTGGACCAAATATGAAAGTGCCGGCCAAAAGACAAAAGTGCTTTATTCTGATAGATTTTGTCTATCTAAGCATTTTTTATTATGGCACCGAAGCTGTAGCACCGCTTCACATTGTGTCAAAATGTATGAAAAGATAGACTTTTTGAACTCAATTAAAATCAAGTACAGCGGTGCTACAGCTTCGGTGCCACAATAAGAAATGTTTAGACGGACAAAATCTATCAGAATTATTTGCTTTTTGGCCGACTGTTTTAAATTTGTGCCAAAATGTATGAAAAAACAGACGTTTTGAACTTATTTAAAATCAAGTTTAGCGGTGCTACAGCTTCGGTGCCGTAATAAGAAATGCTTAGGATCTAGACAAAATCTATCAGAATAAAGCACTTTTGCTTTTTGGCCGGCACTTTTACATTTGGACCAAAATGGATGATGTCCTTTAAATGGAACCTCCTAGCTAGTGGAATAAACTAAACAATAGTGTTACAAAGTACACACACCACATATAAAATGAAACATAAAAACTTTTACCGCTTATTAATGTAGATACCAACCAACATTTTCGGATGATACGAATAAAAAATATTATGCAAATAACATTGAAAGACCATTAAATAAAATGAATCTCAATGATTTCGAACAATCTACACAATAGAAAATAATGATTGCTTACGAAAGAGGCTCCGTTTCTTTCCATTGTCCATTCTTTGAGATAAGAAAAAGAAAATGTTTGGCGGAAATCTATTGCTTTTAACAGGATCCCACATTTATTGGAATTTTAATATGTATTGACATTAAAAATATGATAGGAATCACAGACTAAAACACTTCTGAATTCTATTATTATTGCATGATAATATTATTATTTACCACAATTCTGACCCCACCTTGCTTTTCCGGTTTATGGATAGTTACTGACAAAAAGAAGTGAAATAATGCTGCCAAGACCTCGCACTGTCAAAAAGTTATTAGACCTCAGTACGCGGTCGCCATTCAAGAACCTTTCCGCCCCAACGGCCATCGGTTCTTCTCGCTATGTGTCCCGCTCATTGCCACTTCAGCTGAGCGACCCTTCGAGCGATGTCGGTTACTTTAGTTCTCCTGCGGATCTCCTCATTTCTAATAACATAACCTATCTGGTATAACGTTAAACCTCCGATAAAATATCTCAGAAACCGGGGGGAATCAACCCTTAAAAAGAACAATAAAAAACAAAATAATAAATTACGTACGAGCCGACATAAAAAACGTGTTTTCTCATAATTTAATATTCATTTGCATAATGAATGTGGAATCTCGAGGAATCCACGTAATAACACTAAGTGGAGTTCCACTTATGAAAATATAAAATGAGGGAAAAAATTCATCACCTAGAATACATTTGTGTACGTCAAATACGCAAAGTTCTCTGAAAATATCAAATAGGTAGTTATATTTAAAGAAAAAATTTTTTTTAACCAACAGTAAAGCTCTGCTCTCAATATTATGGTATATGTATGTATATGTTACGACTAATACCCGAATTGCGACTAAATCTAGTTTTAGCCGGTTAAAACTAGGTGTAGCCGGTAGCTATTGGTTAAACCTAGGTGTATCCGATTGCACGCGGCTAATACTAAGTGTAGCCGGTTCAATGTAAGTAATTTATAGGGTACTAGCTTTTGCCCGCAACTTCGTCCGCGTGGATATTCGAGAAAATCCTATGGGAACTTTAAACCAGGATAAATAGTATTCAATGTTTTAATTTCATCAAAATCTGATCAGCCATTTTAACGTGATTAGGCGGGTCCCCACCAAGCGCGCTGACCCGCTTTTTCCTCTCATAAAATTTCATTCCCTATTTTGACACCCACAGACTTTCATACAAACTTTCATCCGCTATTTTAACTCTTTCCACCATTATTTCGTAATAAAAGGTAGCCTTTGTCATTTCTCAAGTTTTACTCTATCTCTGTGGCAAATTGCATTAAAATCGGTTTAGTATTTTAGTCGTGATAGCTTAACAGACAGACAGACAGACAAAATTACTTTCGCATTTATAATATTATTATGGATTAAGTATAGATTTTGTATTTAAGATTTTGAATTTTGTTCTGTCAATTTAACTCATGGAAGTCGATTGAATAACATAATCTCGTAGTGTAAAAGTATGTAAGTAGGTACCTTATAAATACTATAGTGGCATAACTTCTTTAGTCTCTCTATACTGTGGTACAATCAAACTTTCATCCCCTATTTCAACCCATCCAACACTTATTTCGCAATAAAAGGTAGCCTATGTCCATTCTCGAGCTCTACTCTACCTCTGTACCAAATTTCATACAAATCGGTTCAGTAGTTTCGGCGTGAAGGCGTAACAGACTGACGGACAGACAGACAGAGTTACTTTCGCATTTATAATATTAGTCATCATCATCATCATCATCATATCAGCCACACGACACCCACTGCTGGGTATAGGCCTCCCCTAAGGATCTCCACGACGATCGGTCCTGCGCTGCCTGCATCCACTGGCTTTCCGCGACCTTCACCAGATCGTCGGTCCACCTTGTCGGGGGCCTACCCACGGAGCGTCGTCCGGTGCGCGGTCGCCATTCCAGAACCTTTCTGCCCCAACGGCCATCGGTTCTTCTCGCTATGTGTCCCGCCCATTGCCACTTCAGCTGAGCAATCCTTCGAGCGATGTCGGTTACTTTAGTTCTCCTGCGGATCTCCTCGTTTCTGATTTGATCACGTAGAGAAACGCCGAGCATGGCTCTCTCCATTGCACGCTGAGCGACCTTGAGCCTCCTTATGAGACCCATAGTTAGCGGCCACGTTTCACTGCCGTAAGTCATCACTGGCAACACACACTGTTCATAGACTTTCGTCTTGAGACACTGAGGTAAGTCGGACGCGAAGATTTTTCGAAGCTTTCCGAATGCTGCCCACCCGAGTTGGATTCGGCGAGAGATCTCTTTCTCGAAGTTGGACCTACCTAACTGGACTGCCTGTCCTAGGTATACGTAATGGTCAACAACTTCAAGTGTAGTGTTCCCAACATGAACTGGAGAGGGTACAACATGGGCATTTGACATAATTTTCGTCTTTTCCATGTTCATCCGAAGACCCACTCTTTGGGAAGCACTACGGAGATCTTCGAGCATTGTGTTCAGGTCTTCCATGGTCTCAGCCATAAGGACTATATCATCGGCAAAACGAAGGTGTGTTAGGTACTCGCCATTAATGTTGATGCCGAGTCCTTTCCAGTCCAAGAGCTTAAAGATGTCCTCCAACGCAGCTGTGAACAGTTTCGGAGAAATAACGTCTCCCTGTCTCACACCACGCTGCAGTTGGATAGGATTTGTGTTCTGGTTCTGTACTCGGATCGTCATGGTGGCATTTTGGTATAGGTACCTCAACACCTCGATATACCTATAGTCCACTTGGCACCTTTGGAGAGACTGCAGCACCGCCCAGGTTTCAATCGAATCAAAGGCTTTCTCATAGTCCACGAACGCCAAGCAAAGTGGCTCATTATACTCCTCGGTCTTCTGTATAACCTGCCGCAGCGTATGGATGTGGTCTATGGTGCTAAAGCCTTTTCGGAACCCGGCTTGTTCGGGAGGTTGGAAGTCGTCGAACTTGCGAGCGAGACGATTCGTAAGGACTCTCGAAAACAACTTATAGATATGACTCAGAAGCGAGATGGGTCTATAGTTCTTTAAAGAACAAGATCACCTCACTTATGTTCCATGTCTTTGGCGTTCTGCCCTGGACGATGACGGAATTAAAGAGCTTCTGGAGGACTTTGAGTATCGGCTTACCGCCCGCTCTCAGAAGTTCTGTAGTGATTCCATCGTCACCCGCCGCCTTGTTGTTTTTCAGCTGTTTGAGAGCCATACTAATCTCGTACAGGCTGACGTCCGGGATGCGAATTTACAAAGGCTATACTATTTCAGTCACGAGTCAGACTCTAATGGTTGAGCTTTTGTTTATGCATATTACTCAACAATACCTAAACTATTTCAGTAAAAGAAATGACTCAAATGGATTAGCTTTTGCGTTGATATTTTCAAAGAAAATGCACGGACAAAACCTAGTACGGTATTATACATATTCACTCAAATAGTTAAGCTTTGAGTAGAGTCTCACTGCCTTGTTTATCGCGAATTAAATTATTAAAATAATTAAAATACTCGTTTTTATTCTGTATTTGATTGACAAAAAAAACGAATCTTCAAACGAACATTTATTACGAAAGAAACAGGTACACACTCAACACTTGTTGAGAGTACTTACAAATAAAAATAAAATATTTTTTCCTCTAATGTAAAATACAAAAGGCAGATAATTATTTTTATCTACACCCATGCTTTAAATCCTCTGTAAAGGGTTCTGAAACGGTTATCTTACTGCTAACATTACGATATCCGAGCGAGAGGAGGTCGCGCTTCGCCGCGCGCGCCCGCGCGAAGTGTTAGGTACATTATGAAATTCAGTACAACATTATAACACACTTTCGGAAGATATCATGATGAGGAGGAGTAAAGTCAAAGACAAAGTCAAAGTCAGAACCCTGTGTAGAGTATACATATCATGGGTGTAGATAAATATCATGGGTGTTATTAATCCATATGTATTAAATTAAAATATTGTTGGTTTCCCAAATAAAAATATAAAAATGGGTGTTAAAAAGGTCTTGTATGCAACTGTACTTAATTAGGTATTAAAACACTCATGTGATACTATTATAAACCCACATTCGTGTTTTAACACCCCTCATTATAGTACAGTTGCATAAATAACTATTATCTTCACTCACAACGTAAAGTTCCATATGGGTTCAAAAAAGATAGTATAAACACGTACTTTTGTTCATGAATAAAAAAAGCCATCACAGTTCAACATTCTGCATCATAAAATAACTTTTTTATTTTTATAGCACACTTTTACTTTTTAATTTTAATAAAATAATAGTACTAACCACAGACCATAAAACAATACTATGTAGTACTAACGTATGGGCTCTAGTATTAATACGGTTTGTGGTGCGGGGTGCGCCATTTACAGAAAAGCCATTTTTAACTGTTTGTTGTACTGTTTTTATTCTTGCTTTAAAATGTCTGATAGCGGTGAATGTGAAGATTTGACTCTGCCCAATATTTTAGATGCAGCGACGGAAATGACTTCTATTGAAGGTACCTAATACAAGCAAAAGTCGGTCAGTGTTAAGGTCAGCCATTGTTGTAGTACAAGTCATCACATCAATAGACTATTATAGAATTTAAAGACTATTATTTAATTTTTATTATGAAATTTAAGAATTGCCCAAAGGGCAATTCTTAAAGTTTCCACATTTAGACCTATTTATTATCCAACTCAGCATCTGTACCAGTCCTGTGACGTCTTAACTGTGCGTCAGATCTTCATGCTAGCCTGCGTTTTAAAGCAACACTCACAGACACCATTTGACCCTAATTATATTAGCAAAAGACGCCGCGATTTGGTATGTGCTGTACCATCCTTTAATCACGCTTACATGCATAAATTCCACTGTTGTCTTGGCCCCTTCCTTTATAATAAGGTAAATAAAATTTTAAATATATACCCCCATTACAAATCTCAGTGTAAAATAATAGTCTCCAAATATCTTAAGCAGTTAAACTATGAAGAAACTGAAAACCTACTAGTAAGACAGTTTTAGTATACTTAACTTATTAATTAAACTATATTTTTTCACTTAATTAAATAAATTTAAAATTAATAAAATATATATATATATTACTATCATACTTACTACACGTACACACCCTCCTACACACACTCACTCACTTTCACTATAAACAAAAGGAGGAACAACTTACACAAATCCTCTTTGATTAAATTAGTATTTAGTCCGGATTCCTATTCATGTATTGTTTTTATTTTTTTTTCTTTATGAATACTGATCCATAATGTGTGAGCACAAGCAATTTTATTGTAAAATGTTCGATTGATCCTAGGGATGAGCGCTGTAGTCTGAGATACAGGTTTTTCGACCTAGTTCAGACGCAGATGGAATATGTAACATTACATTTGGATATACCTACTTGAACTTTTTTTACTGTGCTATTTTGTTATTTGTATTGGAATAAATGAATTATTATTATTATTATTATTGTACGCTTAGGAATTCACGGGCCAAAAGTGACCCGGTCCTTTTAGGCTTGCGTGGGGATATGGATCCAACACGTAGAGGCCATTTTTAGCGACTTTAATCTAATATGCGTGTGGTACACCTGCTGGATCTAATCTCTGACTACATCAGTTTAATATACTCAGAGACTATCCCCAGCAAGTGGACAGGAACTATGGAATCTACTGGTAAATGACTACTGGGCTATTGGGTTGGGATTTGGATGGACTAGGATTTGGGCTATGGAAAGAGACTACCGGACACCTGCCTTATCATAGTCTCCGGACTGAAAAATTGGCAGGCGGTGACTAGCCAAAGACTAAATGGGCCCTCCAAATTAGCCGCGATGGCAAGAGAGCAACATCGGTGTCCTCGGCTGCAGGGTGTAGAGAGGTGTGCACCGCTTTCTACCCACTGTACAAGCGACAGTGTGCCAACTCGCGTCTTATGCATGTTTCACTTCCACCCTGCGAGCGTATAGCTCTAACGACTCCACCCTGGACGGCCAACGAAGGCGAGCCAGGGGCGGGAGTCCGCAGGCCCCCTTGGGGTCCACCCCTGCTGCGGGGACGAGGGCCTGGATCGACTCCCGGGAGCACTCGGGTCCGTGGTGTCGCTACTCACCAACAGCTCGCCACAAGCTGCCCTGCGGGCTTATTATTATTATTATTATTATTATTATTTGTCTGTAATATGCGATCGAGCGCCATTGCTATTTGTTTTGCTTTAATAAAAATAAATAATTATAATTTTGTTTTATAAAATTCTTAATAGGACATTTATGAAATATGTTGTTATATATGAAAAATATATAACAGGATGATGAACCGAAACTGTATGTATTGACAAAGTTTTTGTTTTACGTTAACAAAACCAACTGTTGAATAAAAGGTATATTTAATAGTTAGACTTATATCTTTATATTATATTGAAGTCATCCATAATTCCACTATAAAATCATTATATTAAGGTTTTTTAAAAACGTTTTTAGACCAACAAGTTGTTTAGATGTTATAATAATGTCTCTATTTTGATGATATTGTCTTAAAAAAAACCTTTTTACGACTGAAACGTTCTTACGACTTACCATTATATTACTAATACTTAATTGAGTTGAAAAAACGTTTATTCGAGGTTGTAATTAGACTAGTTAGACGACTTAATCATCAGATGTACTTTGTCTATAAGAACGATAACAGAGTTAATAACCAATATAAAACTTTAAGAGTAAGTAAGTAGTACATAACCCTTCATTTATACGACTTGTTTGCTTGTACAGTACTAGGTTTTGTCCGTGCATTTTCTTTGAAAATATCAACGCAAAAGCTAATCCATTTGAGTCATTTCTTTTACTGAAATAGTTTAGGTATTGTTGAGTAATATGCATAAACAAAAGCTCAACCATTAGAGTCTGACTCGTGACTGAAATAGTATAGCCTTTGTAAATTCGCGTCCGGGATATCTTGGGTATAGTGTCGGGTAAGCTTGGCTCTGGGGTCTTTAGCCTTGCTTTCAACAGGTGTCTGCGTGGAATATAACTGCCCATAGAAGCTCTCGATCTCCCTCAGGATTTCAGGCTTTGATGAAATGATGCGTCCGTCGTCAGTTTTTAGCTTCGTCATCTGGCTTTGCCCAATAGACAGATCTCTCGCGAACACTTTGGAGCCTTTATTCCGCTCGATAGCCTCTTTAATACGATTCGTATTAAATTGGCGAAGGTCGCTCGTCAAAGACTTAGATATCTGTCTATTAAGCTGCCGATAACGATTAGCATCTACTGAACTCTGGAGCCTCATTTCACGTCTCTGATCCATGAGTAGGAGTGTGTGGTCGGAGAGTTTCTTTATCTTGGGACGGCGGGTCTTAAAGAGCTTGGACCCTACCGTACGGACAGTATCCACCACCATGTTGTTTAGATCGTCCACATCTATGCTGTTCTCAAGGGCTTCGAAGCGGTTTTGGAGTTCGAGTTGAAAGCTCTCGGGGTTTTGAATATAATATATACTAATAATATTAGTATGGATTTTGTATTACTGATCTTGAATTTCGTTCTGTCAATTTTACTCATGGTAGTCGATTAAACAACATAATCTCGAAGTGTAAAAGTATGTAAATGGGTACCAAACAAATACGATAGTGGCATAACTTCTGAAGTCTCTCTATTCTGTGGTACAATCAAACTTTCATCCCCTATTTCAACCCCTCCAACCCTTATTTCGCAATAAAAGGTAGCCTATGTCCTATCTCAAGCTCTACTCTACCTCTGTACCAAATTTCATCCAAATCGGTTCAGTAGTTTCGGCGTGAAGGCGTAACAGACAGACGGACAGACAGACAGACAGAGTTACTTTCGCATTTATAATATTAGTAAGTATGGATATGGATTTTGTATTACTGATCTTGAATTTCGTTCTGTCAATTTTACTCATGGTAGTCGATTAAACAACATAATCTCGTAGTGTAAAAGTATGTAAATGGGTACCAAATAAATGCGATAGTGGCATAACTTCTGAAGTCTCTCTATTCTGTGGTACAATCAAATTTTCATCCCCTATTTCAACCCCTCCAACCCTTATTTCGCAATAAAAGGTAGCCTATGTCTTATCTCGAGCTCTACTCTACCTCTGTACCAAATTTCATCCAAATCGGTTCAGTAGTTTCGGCGTGAAGGCGTAACAGACAGACGGACAGACAGACAGACAGAGTTACTTTCGCATTTATAATATTAGTATGGTACCAAATTTCATCCAAATCGGTTCAGTAGTTTTGGCGTGAAGGCGTAACAGACAGACGGACAGACAGACAGACAGAGTTACTTTCGCATTTATAATATTAGTATGGATTTTGTATTACTGATCTTGAATTTCGTTCTGTCAATTTTACTCATGGTAGTCGATTAAACAACATAATCTCGTAGTGTAAAAATATGTAAATGGGTACCTAATAAATACGATAGTGGCATAACTTCTGAAGTCTCTCTATTCTGTAGTACAATCAAACTTTCATCCCCTATTTCAACCCTTCAAACCCTTATTTCGCAATAAAAGGTAGCCTATGTCCTTTCTCGAGCTCTACTCTACCTCTGTACCAAATTTCATCCAAATCGGTTCAGTAGTTTCGGCGTGAAGGCGTAACAGACAGACGGACAGACAGACAGACAGAGTTACTTTCGCATTTATAATATTAGTATGGATTATGAAAGTTATTTCTGTTGCCTGGTAAATAAAATAACCTCGAAATTTAAGACTGACGCTCCGCTGCGCTTCGCTCTTGCCTTAAATTTATATCCTTTAATCGGGACCTACAGGAGTAAAGCAGATCGATTACACCTAGTTTTAACCAACTGCTATCGGCTACACCAGGTGTAGCCGATAGGTTTAGCTGCATTTCAGGTATTAGCCATAACATATATGGTATAAAAGCGTTGTAAAAATTAAATGCAGAATAAATCTCCAGTTTCTTTTGCAACAACAGCACAGTGGGCAAAAAATATGAAAGAACGTAACTACAAAATATCTTCCGTATATCTGGTTTCGAAATGAATAACTAAAATAAAATCTCGCCACAGTCGCAAACCCCTGGGATTACATTGGATTGTTTGCTAAGCACTGTGCGGACAGAAACAATGCGATGGTGGTAAACACACAGAACAAACAGGTAACCAGTATTTTAAATCGCCCAATGTCCTTAAAATGTCTACAGCCGCTCGGCTTAAACATTAGAGTTGATAAGAAAGTAATAAAGAGAAAGTGTTAAGCACAATTTAAGAGGATGCGGATGAGGATGAGGATATATTTGTGAGGAAGAAGATGCGAATGAGGAAGTGGAAGGGGAATCGGATGAGGATGTGATGAGATGAGAGAGAAAGAGAGAATGATATAATCTTAGGTGGAAATTAAAATCAAACTAAGAATACAGTCTTTATCTCTTTGACAATAAGTCCAATACAATTTAATAATCAAAATATTAACAAGGAGGTAAATTTTCTCAAAATTAATTTTGACACTGTTCCTCTTACTTCTTCTTAATCTAGAGTATTCTAGAGGAAGCAAAAGCGGAAGAGGATTCTTTTAACTTTCATTTTGAGGACGAGGTAATGGAGTAATGATGAGCAACGCCGCTGACAAGTTCATGCCATAATATACGTAGATAAGTAATTTCACTTATGAACTCTTCGTCTCTACGTAATAGTCGTTGTGTACCAGAGTATACCGAAATTCTTTAGCACGTCATTTTGACCTAGTTTCAGGTCCAGTTTTATGAGATAGATTACTGTTATTATTTGACGACCTCCGTGGTCGAGTGGTTCGCATGCCGGTTTTCAAGGCGTCACCATCTCTTGAGGTCCCGGGTTCAATCCCCGGCTGGGTCAATGTAGAAAATGAACTTTTCAATATTGTCTCAGGTCTGGGTGTGTGACATACCACCGTTGTTTCTGATTTCCATAATACAAGTGCTATAGCTACTTACTTTGGGATTGGAGCAATGTATGTGATGTTGTCAAATATTTATTTATTAATTAATTTAAACTGTAGTAATTATGCATGACCCACTGTGCAGGATAATTGTAAACCTACAAAAGTTTATTCAGATTCAGGGTGACATATAAATCTGAAAAAGCTAGCGTTTATATTAATTGACTTATAATTACCTACAGCTAACAAAGGGATTTCTAAAAAAAGATAAATTTAACGTTGTTCAATGCCTATGATTTATTGTTCGTCATTTTTTTTGTTATAGATTCTGACAAACAATTTTTAAAACCAAACCTAAATAGTTACAGTTCCAGTTTCGTTTACAGAAAAATACTAGCTTTAGATTGATAAAATGGTTAGAAGCTATTCCTAGTGAGCTGAGGATGCTAATCTTGACAATTGAAATGAGGATTTTTAGGTAAATACCTAAAATGATAACGAAACGGTTTTGATTTTATCGTTCAAAATTAGCGATCGGGCCCCAGACCATCTTTGATTAAAAACAATAATTTTTGTATGAAGCAGCTGTTTTTTTTTCGCTATATCAGAGTTGGTCCCATAGTAAAAGTTGTTCAGTTTGATGGTCCGAAGAAACGGTTTTCTCATTTTGCGTTAATTCATTTAATATTCTATTACACATTAAAAACTAACAGGTAATGCCATCTCAATCTGTACCGACGACTTTTAGTTACTTTTTAATAACCCAATAGATTGCGGTATTGTGTAACAAAAGGTTTATGATATCGGTATATAAGCTTAAAAAAATAAATATAGGCAAGAATGCTCGTGAATACAGGTTGCAAGGCCTATCGACATGCACTTTCGTACGGCGTTCTTACCTCTGCGGCCCGCAGTTCGATCCTGAGATCCGAATAAGTTTTTGTTGGCAAAAAAATTTCTAGATATGGAATTTAGATAACAGTAAAGAGAAACATAAGAATTATAAAAATGGCACCACCTGTCACAAACACAAAATGTGCTAGATGTCTAAAAGCGATAACGATTAGACAGTATTTAATTTGTGGGAACTGCAAACTTTACTATGACCTTGATTGCGCAAATGTCTCCGAAGCCCGATTCCGAAATACAATGACCTCTGAACACAAAAAAAAGTGGACGTGTTCTCAGTGCCAAAGCTCGAAACCAAAAAAAGACAACACGACCACTCCCACTACTAGGTTTCAAAATTGCTCATCAACAGAAAAATATCAATGTGAAGCAAATATTACATTGCGACAAAGAAAGAATACTAAGAATCCAAATGAAACGTCACGTAGCTCTGAAACATCCATAGATGAACAAGTCTTCCAAGACCAAAGCTTACTGGGCGATACTATGAATAACTCCTTACAACTTGAAGAACTACTAAACAAATCTGCAAGCCCAGCACCACCAAGTCTGCAAGAAATTAGCTTATTGTTGGATTTAAAATTAGAAAAAAACTCAACAACTGCCTTTAAAGAAATCAAAGAAAGTTTGACTTCAGAGATAAAATTCTTAATTCAACAAGAAATTCATAATGCATTGACTGCTTTTAAACTGGATTATACACTTAACATTGATAAAATTACAGAGAAACAAGAAAAACTGAATGAAGAAATGAAACAAATATCAAAAATTATAGAAGAATTACAAAATGAAAAAAACAAATTAAAACACGAAATAACGTTATTATTACAACGGCAAAATGAGAAGGAAAAGACTTGCAATCATACTTATATATCGTCTCAGCAAAATAAGTCTGATAAAGACAAGAAGTTTGTACTATATGGGCTGCAAGAAACCGAATGGGAAAACGATCACGAAATTTACGAACGTGTCATAAACATATTTCGTGGCATTCTTAATCTCGATCTGGACGGCTACATAGAAGACTTTACCAGGCTAGGTAAAAGAGGGAACAGTAGACCATTAGTCATCGAGCTACTAAGTAAAAGCACGACCAGACATATACTAAACAACAAAAGCTACTTCTTTCAAACAGGATTAGCCATAGCACCGCTTTTAGACGAAACAGAAATGAAAAAGCGTCAATATCTAAGACGGATACAACAGGAGGAGAAAAAGAAAGGCAAACATGCTATTATACGCGATAACAAACTCATCATAAATGGAAAAGAATTCAAAGAGACAGAAACAGAAGAAATACAAAGCATTGGAGGTGTAAACAACACAAATCGACTCAGTAATTGCATTACAGAAAATACACTAAAGAATGGAAACAAACAGTCTCAGAAAACTCCAATCCATTCATTTCGAAACTATTAATATATTTATCCAAAATGTACAAAGTATAAAAAACAAAATACATATACTAGAAAACTTAACAAATGAGAAAAATTACCCAGTACTTTGTTTATCTGAAACCTGGATCAAAGAAGAACAACGTTCACTGGTACATGTGGATGGATACGAACTCGCTGCGGCATACTGTCGGCATAAACTAAGGGGAGGAGGTGCTGCAATTCTACTGAAAGAAGGATTTAAATATAAAAATAGACCAGACATTACAGAACTCTCTAGAGAGTACATCATCGAGTGCTGTGCCGTAGAGTTATTTTCAAATTTCTTAATAGTAAGCTTGTATAGAAAAGACAGGGAAATAGAACAGTTCTTTGATTTTTTAAATTTGCTATTACCAAAATTAAGATCAACTAACAAGCACGTGGCAATAGTAGGAGATTTTAATATAAACCATATGGAAAAAAATAATCAATACCAAAGACTAGTAAACTTGATGCTTGAATATAATCTACATCAAATAGTTGATAAACCAACTAGAGTAACTCCATCAAGTAGTACGGGTATAGACTTAGTATTTACTAACTACAAGAAAGCCCACATTGCCGTTGAAGATCTTGGTTTCTCAGATCATAGGGCAGTAATATATACGTTTGACCAAAATAAAACAAAACAAAAAACAAAAAACAAACAAACCAAAACTACAATATATTCGATAAAAAAATAAAAGATATCCTGGACAATACTATCCCTAAACAAAATGTAAGAATACGGAAAAAACAAAAATCTGCATGGCTAACAAAAGGCTTAAAAATATCATGTACACACAAACGTCTACTCAAAGCATTGGTCAATCAAACAAAAGATGAAATTCTTAATAATCATTTCAAAAAATACACTAAACGGCTCAAAAGCAGTGTAAAAATATCTAAAAAACTTCACTATTCTAAACAAATGACGCGATCCTCCAATAAAACAAGAACAATGTGGAATATAATAAATAAAATTACTAAACAAAACAGTAGCAAAAAGCATAAACAAATAACATTGAAAATAAATAATTCACATATAAAAACACCAGAAAAAGTAGCTCATCAATTTAATAAATACTTTTCTGCGGTTGGTAATACTAATACACAACAAAACAAAAATACAATTAATGATCTACCTTTGCTTAGTACCCCCTTGAACACTATGTTCCTAAGCCCCGTGACTGAAACCGAAATTTCAAATATAATCCGTGGGCTTCCCAATAAATACAGCTGTGGAGTAGATGAAATACCACCTGCCCTAATAAAACTATGTAGCATTGAACTGACCCCGATATTAACATTCCTTATAAACCGATCCTTCTTAGAGGGCATCTTTCCTGAAAAATTAAAAATAGCAAAAGTAATACCTATTCTAAAAAACGGAGGTAAATCAGATGATCCAAGTAACTACCGGCCGATTGCCCTACTTTCTACAATATCCAAAATCTTTGAAAAAGCCATGGTTACCAGAATAAATAGTTATTTGGAAAAATACAACTTGCTAGACAACAACCAATACGGCTTCCGAAAACACAGAACTACAACACAAGCAGTTTACAAGTATATACAAGAAGCTTTAAATTATATAAGGAACCAAAGTTATGCTGTGGGCCTCCTATTAGACATGGCGAAGGCATATGATAGGGTATCTCATTCCATACTACTTTCAAAACTCTCCAGTCTAGGCATCCGAGGTCAAGCTTACGAGTGGCTCAAATCTTACCTCAACAACAGAAAACAATTAGTACAAATAGAACATTTCGATGAAGAAAGTGGTGACCTGCGTAGCATAGATTCAGAAATAACAACTACCAACTGGTCTATACCTCAAGGAAGTGTCGTCGGATGCATCCTTTTCATAATTTACATTAATGACCTTCCCAAAATTTGTAATCAACTTTGTGTATTATTTGCTGATGACATATCCGTATTATTCGAATGTCCTAAAAACAAACCAAATTTAGAGAAGATAGACCAAACCCTTAGAAACATAAACTCTTGGCTCCAAAAACATAATCTAGAAACAAATTGCAATAAATCCAAACTAATACAATTCAGACCCTATCAAAAAAGTCCACTAGACCTCAATAAAATATCGAATACACTAAATATTAAAGAAGTAACAGAATTTAACTTGTTAGGTCTAACAATAGACACAAACCTTAACTGGAAAAGTCATGTTGCTAAAATAAAAAACAAACTCTCTAAATTTGTTTACGGCCTTAGTGTAATTAAATTAAATACAAATACAAAATGTGCATTATCCGCATACTATGCGTATGCATACGCGTGGCTTAAATACGGAATCGTAATGTGGGGCCATAGTACCGATGTTAAGGATCTATTTATAATACAAAAGAAATGCCTCCGCATTATTGTAAACATTCGGCAAAGAGTGAGTTGTAGACCGTATTTTATTAAACACAACATATTAACTTTAACATCAATATATATTTTAGAAACAGCAACATTTGTCCATAAAAATAAAATCCTTTATGAAAAAGTTAAAAGTGAGCGAAGGAAAAACAAACTCATACTACCAGAACCAAAATTAGAATTATTTAAAAGCAGCCCTTATTATAAATCCATACAAATATTTAATAAACTACCCCCATCTATAACAGAAACAAAAGACTCAAAATTATTTACCAACAAATTAAAGTCATTATTATTACAAAAATGTTATTATACAATAGAAGAATTTTTTTGTGATAAGTTAAAATAGATTTAAGAAATTCATTAAGTACAACTATATTAAAATTTGTAGTTCCTACTAGTCTTAAGTATTAACAATATTTTGTAAAATTAAGGAAAAAAATATTGAATTATAATTAAGTAAGTAAAATTTACTAAAATTGCCATACCCTTGCCGGGTGCATGTATAGCTATTATAAGTCCTATCTTGTAAGTGTGTTACATGTATGCAATAAATAAATATAAATAAATAAATAAATAAATGAACAAAGCCACGGCAATGTTCATAGTTTGATTTGATGAACGCGATATGAAACTAGCAAATGGATATTATTAGCACAAAAGTTCTCGCAACTAGGAATTGTACAACGTATGCAATTCTTCAGTTGGCAAACATTGACATTGTACAGAATTAACTGAGTGTGAAATTTGAACTAGTCATTTAGTTTAGTTATGGATGACAGACTTCGGAGATTAACACGGCAATAAAGTACACTTTGTTTTACAAACAGGTAATAACTAAAACAACTGTAAACTGTTTATTTTTGGCTGCACGTGGAAAGCATTCAGGTCACTGTGTACCAGCACAGGTTGTATCTTTGATGAACAAAAAATCTAAAATATGTATTCTAGATTTTGCATTTATATGAATTCTAGATTTTTGTTGATCAAAGATACAATAAAAAACTGGTTTTTACTTGAATTTGGACGTGCTTTCTTTGTGCAACTTTAGCATCTACGAAATCTTTCGGAAGCAATTACTTGGTGATAGATACGTGACAATTTTGGGTAAAAATCCGTCAAAATTTTTGTACTAAATTATCACGATTAAGATTCTTAGTTAAAATATTACCAATAGTTTCTGGGTGAATATCTCAAGCGTAATTTTTTTTGCGTCCGGACTGAGAATCGTACTGTTTTTAAAAGACAGAACTTTGTTTAATTTTTTTCTTAAAAATTAACGTTAGTATCCATACCAAACCATAAATATAATTTGAATCAAATGTATAAGTAGCTTGAAAAAAAATATTTTACATCGAAATTCAAACTCAGGTGGCTTGTCCGGAATCTGTTTTCCTGGATATTTCCGTCGGTCTAAAGAAAATTTTAGGAAATTAGTCAAAGTAATTTATTTTATTTCCATTAGGATTAATTTTCCCATCCGCTATTATATTGTGATATTTTCATATTTAGTGCCTTACCTAATCCTAGAGCATGCCAAAATGGTCTGTCCGCGCGAAATTATCAATTTTGGTGTCATTAATGAAAGAGACAACCTAGCCCACAGGAACAAACAAAAACAAATATCATTCCCGTACCTCACTCCAGTCAGTCAGGCGCTCACCAGCCGTGGTGACAATAGTGCACAATCCATTTGCGTTTTCCCGACAAAAATATAAGTATTCCGTTTTTTAACACTGTGACAAAAAATCAGCAATTTTGGTGTTCCTGTTTAATTACGTATTAGTAATTAATTTGTTGTGACAATACAGTGTTTTGGGAACGCATGGTGTGCTTTAAAAGTGATAGAAAGTTAAGTAGAATATTCCCAACAGTTTTTATTTTACGTATTTTTTTACATAATTTCAATTTTGGTGGTGCAATTTTGGTGATTTTTTAGTTAGAGAGTTAACTTATACTAAAACATGGACTCTCAACAGTTGATTCGACGAGAGATCTCTTTCTCGATGTTGGACTTAATTAACTGGACTGCCTGTCCTAGTTATACGCGTAATAGTCAACAACTTCGAGTGTAGTATTCCCAACATCCTAAGACCTCTTTAGGAAGTTTAGAGCATTGTGTTCAGTTCTCTCAATGTCTCAGCCATAAGAACTATATAATCGTCAAAACGAAGGTGTGTTAGGTACTGACGACTAATGTTGATGCCGAGTCCTTTCCAGTCCAAAAGCTTAAAGATGACCCTCCAATGTAGATGTGAACAGTTTCGGAGAAATAATGTTGTCTCCTTGTCTCACACCTCGCTGCAGTTGGATGGGATTTGTGCTCTGGTTCTGTACTCATACTGACATGATGGCTTCTTCGTAGAAGTAAGAGACTGCAGAACCGCCCAGGTCTCTATCGAATCAAAGACTTTCTCATAGTCCACGAACGCCAACGCCAAGCAAAGTGGCAGAATATACTCCTCGGACTTCTGTATAGCTTCCCGCAGCGTATGGATGATGGTCTATGGTACTTGTACGGTCTCAACACCGCACATATTTTTGCTGACTCGCGACACACTTTAGTTGCGCGTCATTGTTTACTTTATTAATTATATTTTAATTTGTGTTTGAGTACGCAATAGCGCTTGCACTAGACGGTCGAGCAAAGAGTTACCTACAACTTATAATTACTGTAATATTTAAGTCATTTACAATAAACAACTGTTTAAACTTTAACTTCGGTGACTTCTTTATCTGCGTGCTACAACTACCTAACTATCCAACATTCCAAGGTGTATGGGACACACTGGCTCATACATTTTTATGGTCCTTCGAGCCGGATCATGTACGGTCTCAACACCGCACATATTTTTGCTGACTCGCGACACACTTTAGTTGCGCGTCATTGTTTACTTTATTAATTATATTTTAATTTGTGTTTGAGTACGCAATAGCGCTTGCACTAGACGGTCGAGCAAAGAGTTACCTACAACTTATAATTACTGTAATATTTTAGTCATTTACAATAAACAACTGTTTAAACTTTAACTTCGGTGACTTCTTTATCTGCGTGCTACAACTACCTAACTATCCAACATTCCAAAGTGTATGGGACACACTGGCTCATACATTTTTATGGTCCTTCGAGATTTGAACTTAAAAAGGATTTTTGTGGTCCTTCAAGAACTATTGGTGATTTAGTGTTTCTTTTTTGGCTGTGACAGTAGCGAATCGGTTTGGCTGGCCTCCCACAAGCGGGTCTCACCAGTCGAATTGAGACGGGCGCACATACTGTTGTGGCTGATTAGAGCACTGAGCACTGACCACCAGCGATCGAGTGACTACATCATCGACTGCGAAACTAACTGAGAACTTTGAAGCTCAACTTTTGTGTTAAACTAACACAGCTACATAACTACGAACTTCCATCTCCTTCTACGTGAACTGCGTGTGAGGGAACTCAACTAATACTTCTGGTTTTCGTGAGCAGCGCGGAAATCTGCTAGACAACTACGAACTTTCATCTCCTTCTACGTGAACTGCGTGTGAGGGGACTCAACTTATACTTCTGGTTTTCGTGATCAGCGCGGAAATCTGGCCAACATCAACATGGACAAACTAGAACTCCAGCAAGCATGCTTTGAAAACATCAAAACACTGTGTGCGAGCTACAAAAAGGATCCTAAGGTACGGAAGACGGAAGATTACTTAACTAGACGGATTGTCTCTCTTGACTCGCAGTGGATAGATTTTGCAGAGAGACATGAAGTTCTATTGCAAGAAATTGAAGACAAAAACATAAAATACTTCTCGGACAGCGTGTAACAATTATTATTTCTGGCTAACGGGTAATGATTAAATAAAAGAAAATAAACGTTTAAATGAAAACTTTTATTAAAATAAAATGAGAAAATAGTATTGAGAGAGTTTTAAAATATAGGGCGTGGGTATAATATTCTTGCAGCTCACTTGTTGCACTGGCAGAAGGCCTTAAATCACAGTATTCTCACTGAGTTGAGAGTTTACATACATAAGTTATAAAACAGAAGTCAAACAAAACAAGGTATTTAAAAGAGATCTGAATATTGCTATCTTTCAAAATGGATTTACAATATATTAGAACAGTCATAGATCATCAAACAACAGGAAATCTTATGATTAAAAGAGAAACGCTCCCTAGATTAAGGCAATAAATTACAAATTAAATATGAGTAGGTTGGACAGATGATAGAAGAGAAGAGAAGAGATGAGTATGGGCGCCACACGCTTGTGGATGGCTCACAAACGTGAATAGTAGTATAGGGTATATTATAAATAGAAGTATGAGAACGTTTACACCTGATGTTCGTCTTCTGATGGGGTCTCACGATCAGCGGTCACTCAAGGTGGAGGGTCAGATGATGAGGGCTTGGCGATGTTGCCGTCTGCTTAGCAGCACTCGTCTCGGATGGGTGATTCCGTCAGAATTTAAAAGAACTGTAGAGGAAATAGAAAACACAGCGTTATGACACAACAGTGACATAAAATAAATGTCAGTAGACATGATTCCCGTTTAGCAGATAAGCTTACCCGGACACTGATGATTTGAGGACAAATGTAATAAGTTGCGGTGATGCGGCTGGATAAATGACACACACACAGCGTATGAGAAGTATTCTCAATCACAATACACTTGGGCGCACACGCAGCAAGTTAGGTAAAAATTCAGAGAGAGCGAATGTCCCCACTCAAAGAAATCGGGTTCTATTTATATCTTTTACTTTTTAGTCGTGCAATTTCGCGAATCATCTACCACATTCCAGAGACAGTGAGAAAAAATCACAAAGACTGGCATACTTCTAGAATGAGCAGATTTTTGTCTATGGTTAAAAAGATTGGTTAAAGAAAAATAAAGAATTATATGAAATAAAATAAAGGAAGGTTCGTAGATTATTAATAACTAATTACTTCCACTGTGCGACAGATATTTATTTAGTTATTGATAAAAGTTTTTAGGAATCATAGACAATTGAGATTGTTTTTATTTGGAACAGATTGTGAAAGCAGGAAGCTACTTCACGCTAGATGTCAGTTTTGAGTGCTATTGAATGAATGAGACGACAGGGCGGCTATGCACTTAGGTGTGAGAGGGACGGTACTATACATGCGAAAGACTGCCACTCCTTGACACTAGATAGCGCTAAAGTTATGATGAAGTGTGGAATCCCAACACTAGGTGGCTTTATGAAAAGAAGAGATGCAAATAGCTAGACATCCCTGCTAGAATGAAAAGGAAAATATTTATTTGGATGTTTGCTCGTGGCATTAGTTCCGCTATTCCTCGCAAGATTGAGCCAATGGTCAGAGAATTATGATTTTTATGTTAATAAAATTAAAATGTCAATCATCAGATCGAAGTATTGTTTGTTGATGAATTTAAATCTACATAAAGTGTAAAAAGAAACTAGAAATTATTGCGTGGAATAGGGTTAATGAAGTTGTATGTACCTTGCAATATGGGATGTATGAAAAATGTTGTGTAATGATGTGAAATAGTGTATAAAGAAAACATAAATAAAGGTTGGTATGATTCAAGTATAATATGAATGTAACCTATCAAAAATGATGTGTTACAATACCTCATTAGTTGAGAGAAAAAAAAATAAAAAAAAAGAAACTGGGATGAGGTGAGTGAAGGACAGTTCACTCTCCCCACACAGCAAAGAAAAGAAAGCGAAAGCGTGAGGAAACATGAAGTGAATAGATAGAACAGGAAAGGAGCAAGAGGAGAAAAAAATTGTAGAGAAAGGAAAGTTGTGTAGAGCAGGAAAAGGTTTTGTAGAGAAAGAAGATGGATAGCACGGTATAGTAGAGTAGGAAAGTAAAGAAAGTTGTGGGTTGGGAATTAAGTAAGGAAAGGAAAGGGCAAAAGGAAACAAAAACAAAAAATACATAGACTACATTCCAGCTGTTGGCGTAAACAAATAAGTTATTTAAATAAACGGAATACATAAACAATATAGATAATTGATTTCGACGGTGGGTCTTACTTCTGGCCTATATACCATGCGCCCTTGCCGAAAATTTTAAAGTGTGCGTATACTAGATAAATATGGATATGCATAAATAAATGGAGTGCCGATGGCCTATTTTAAGAGTCGCAGCCGCTCTGATATATAGATGAGTATAATATACTAGTGTGATAAAGATAATCTGTTGTCGTTAAGGCTTATTTTTACAGAGTTACAATCCGCTCTGAGCAGTAAGGCTTTTGATTTTTCATTTATGGGATTACCAGCCGTCCCATAGAATAAACTAGATATTATAAACTTAATATATATATAATAAAAACATACAGAAAAATAGAGTACATAAAAGAATATATAATAGGGTTAGGTAATGGGTATTGTAATGGCGAGGGGATGATGAGGGAAAATGTGGGATATGGAGATGGGACTTTTAGTCGGCTCTTACGACACGCAAGGGGATAACGATGGTACTATTCTTTCTCCGGCAACCATACGGATAAGGATGTATGATAGGGTTGGGTAAGGTGATGGCGAGGGGATGATGAGGGAAAATGTGGGATATGGAGATGGGACTTTTAGTCGGCTCTTACGACACGCAAGGGGATAACGATGGTACTATTCTTTCTCCGGCAACCATACGGATAAGGATATATGATAGGGTTGGGTAAGGTGATGGCGAGGGGATGATGAGGGAAAATGTGGGATATGGAGATGGGACTTTTAGTCGGCTCTTACGACACGCAAGGGGATAACGATGGTACTATTCTTTCTCCGGCAACCATACGGATAAGGATAGAGATGGTGAGTAGAGGCAGAGCTAGAGATAGAAAAGAGAAAAGTACTCGTATATGAATTAATACATAAATGAAATGAAATAAGAAGAAACATGTGTAGTTATATAGGTACGGATTTTAAAATGTCCTTAATGTGCCAAGTGCCTAAATCCTTGGATGTGTGAAAGTCCTTCAGAATGTATGTAAGAGGAGAGATCTTCTTTTTTACAATACATTTAATGAATTTAGGAGCAAGCTTTGCAGTGAAAAATTTATTAGCATCTGAGAGTGGATACTCTTTCTTCCATACAGTCTGGCCCTCCTGATATTGAATATCACGCCTATTTTTGTTGTAATTAATTTTATATTTGGAGTAGGCTTTGGACATGTTGGAGTTTACTTTATTAAAAATGTCTTTAAGATGAGGCAGAGTAGATGCGTATGAAGTCCTATCGGTAAACAAAATATCATCTTCTTTAAGTGGAGAGTTAGGGTACCAGTCACCAGAGAGTACAGCTTCGCGGCCATGATTTAGAAAGTACGGGCTAAAACCAGTGGATTCACTAACGGCTGTGTTGATAGCAAATTCAATTTTTGGTAATTCTTCAGCCCATTTTCTGTGGTCTGTACCTACATAGGAAGATATGGCCGTGACAATGACACGATTAGTCCTTTCAGAAGGGTTGTTTTGTGGCAGGAACCTACAGTTATAAAAAGAATTGGGAACTTTATATTTCGCAACCAAATCTTTCATGGCATTAGAGATATATTGGGGTCCGTTGTCCATGACAATTGTTTGAGGAATCCCATGCTTCATAAATATATTGTTTTCAATAATAGAAACTACTGTCTTGGCAAGTGAGTTCCTCATCGGAAATATGCATGTATACTTAGTGAAAACGTCGGTGACTACTAAGATGAATTTGTAGCCCTGATAAGATCGTGGTAGGGGACCCATTATGTCGCTCGAGATTATTTGCCAGGGACGTTGGACCTGTTTGGGATTTTTCATGATGCCTGGGGGACCTTCATTCGTGCTTTTATAAGCCAAGCAAACTTGACAATTTTTGATATATTTCTTGACATCTCTATGTAGCGATGGCCAATAGTAAGATTGAGTAAGACGTTTCAAAGTCTTAAAGATACCTAAATGTGCTGCACTCGGGTGGTCATGACATTTAGCTATGACGTCATGCCGCGATTCGAAAGGAACCACGAGTTTCCACTCACAGTCAGCAGAGAGAGGGTTGGAATTTTTCATCCTTTTATAAAGACGATCAGAAATCAGTTTCCAATCAGAGAACTTGTGGGGTGAAGATTTGACGTCTTGTACTTTCTTGAGGTACCAAGAGTCTTTAGTAGTAGAAGAAGAAGTAAGGGAGTTTTGAGACGGATCGTCATCAGAAGTGACATTTACGGGAAATGAACGAGAAAGAGCGTCGGCCAAGGCATTATCAGAGCCCCTACGATACTCAATTTTAAGATTAAATTGAGAGAGCCGGACCGCCCATCTCGCCAATTTTCCCGTAGGAGATTTAAGACTAACAAGCCATTTCAGACTACTATGATCAGTATAGACCGTAGTGGGGAAGGGAGAGCCTTCAATATAACCCCTAAATTTTTCTAGAGCAAAGATTAAAGCATTGAGTTCCTTTTCAGTTGTGGCATGGTTTCTTTCTGGTTTAGTAAGAGAACGGCTAGCGAAGGCGACAGGATGTTCCTTATCCTCGTCATCCTTTTGGGAGAGGACACAACCAAGACCTAAATCAGAGGCGTCGGTAGAGATGATAAAAGGTTTATCAAAATTAGGTATAGAGAGGATGGGTGCAGATACCAAACGTTGCTTAATCTCGTTGAAGGCAAGGAGAGCTTCTTGCGGAAAACTAAAAGCTTTGCCTTTAGGCTGTTTTTTAATTAGGTTATTTATAGGAGAAGTTACTAATGAGAAATTATGGATAAAGCGCCTATACCATGATGCCATGCCTAGGAAACGTCTGACTTCTTTTTGGTTAGTCGGTACAGGGTATTCTAAAATGGCCTTAACCTTGTCACTGTCAGTGCGTAGTCCGTGTCGGTCGACGATGAACCCTAGAAACTTAAGGGAAGATCTGCAGAAAACTGACTTTTCAAAATTGATGATGAGACCTACTTCTTTTAAACGTTGATAGACGCGCTTCAATAAATCGACGTGTTCGTCATATGAATTACTAACTAGGATTATGTCATCAATATAGGTGAATAGACGACCAGCAAACTCAGGTCCAAATACTTTATCCATAAGTCTCATCATTCTAGCAGATGCATTTACAAGTCCGAAAGGCATGCGGCAAAATTGGAAAGCCCCAACTCCAGGAATAGAGAAACTAGTCTTTTCCCGGGAGTCTGGGTGTAAATTAATCTGAAAAAATGCGCTTTTCAGGTCAATAGAGCTTAGAAATTTAGCATTATTAAGAGAATCAAGTATGTCTTGGATACGTGGCATAGGATATGAATCTATTTTGGTAACACTATTCAGCTTTCTACTGTCTAGGCAGATCCTTAAGTCTCCGTTAGGTTTGGGTACTACTAAGAGAGGGGAATTCCAAGGTGAATTACTTTTTTCAATAACACCCATTTTCAACATATCATTAATTTCAGCCTCGACTCGCTGTTTATAGTGAAATGGTATAGGGTAGTATTTTTGTTTCACTGGGGAGTGATCACCAGTATCAATGACATGTTCTTCAAGATCAGTGAGACCTAAGTTGTTAGAATCAGCAGAAATACTTTTAAAATCAGCGATAATGTTATCAATCTGAGATTTCTGTTCAACCGACAGATCCTCATAAGCATGTAAGTGTGTGTTTGTGTCAATTAAAGAGTTAAAATCAGAAGGACATTGTGAGTCAGTCGTATACTCCAGAATATCCTGACATAGGTTAAATGCCCTAAGAAAATCTACACCTAAAATAAGAGGACTGTTAATATCTGTGCACACATTGAGAGTAATTAGTCTTAGATTCGACTTGTAAGTAATAGGTATCGTAATGGATCCTAAAATATTAAGATTGGCGTTATTGCCAACTCTAAGAGTTTTAGAAGATGGCTGAAGATGAGTCTGTAGACCTAATTCCCTAAGCGTCCCTAGCGCATCACCGCTGAGTATCGAAGTTGATGCACCAGAATCGGCCAAGGCCAAGCACTCTGTTCCCAAAATGTTGACTTTGATAAACGCTCGGTTGTCAGGCAAGTTTGACTCAAAAAGCGGAGCTATCTTCTGAGAGGAGAAAAAGTTTTTTAAAAAAATTAGATATTCTTGCCATTCCTGGTCAGTAGTATGTTTAGTTTGTTTAGAAGGTTTAGGTTTAAGAGAGAGAGAGCATGCTACTGACCGCTTATTCAGTTTTTTGAACAAGTACAGTCGTGAGTAAGCACGTTAGGTTTTTTACATCTAAAACATATTGGTGTATTGTATACATTACATTTTGAATAGTGATGTTTGCCACTACATTTTAAACAAGTGACACCATCTTTTTGTAGCATAGCGGAATCGTTAGCATTGTGGGAGATGGTAGCAACATTTCCCGATAAAGATTTTTGTTTAATAAACGGTTGATTTACCGATTTAGTAAGATTAGATTTCACTGTGAAACCGGGAACAATAGCAGTACTGCCAGAATTTAAAGCACCTCTATTCTCACATCTGTACTTTGCTATGTCTAGCCTGGAGCACACTGATTTGAGTTCCGCAATCGAAGAAAAATCATGAAGAGCTAATTTTGCAATATAGAAAGTGTTCATATTTGATAATATTATTTCCAACTTCTCAGCTTCCGAGAGTGGTTTTGATAATTTAGAGAACTCATAGAGCATGAGATTAATATAAATTTTTATGTCTTCAGATTTTTCTTGTAATCTGCCTTTTATTTGCAGTAGAAGTCGTCTGTCATAATCAACAGGTAGAAATTCCTCTTTTAAATAATCAAAAAGTTGAGAAATAGAAGTTATATTGTCCCTGTAACCGCGGAACCAAATCAATGCATCGCCAGTAAGCAGATGTGAGAAGTTTGAGAGCAGTTCATGGTCTTGGGCAGAGCAGGAGGCAGCTAATTCTTTAATTTTAGTTATAAATTCTAAGACACAGGTGTGTCCGTCAAAAATTACACCCCATTTTAATATTGGAGAATTTCTGGGAGAGGAGTGAGAAGGATAAGGAGGAGGGATATGGATGGATGCTCCCTCAGAGTGTACATCCCCATCGGCACCGTTCTTCCGAACGTCTGTGATGCGGTTTTCTTCATCACGGGAAGTATTCGGATGTAGGTGTAGTTTTGACGGGGAAGGATCTCTACTGCGCGGAGGGTTGATCGATAATGAAAAGCGGAGTCTGTACAATTCCTCCAGTAAGGAAGATTTATAAATCCTTTGCTCCCTGTTCTGCCCAGTCAGTCTGTCCAGTCGTTGTATAACGTGAGTCAACCTTGCCCGGCATTTTTGGTAGTGTGAAGTCGTCGAATATTTGGGGACAAGAGCGCCTAGTTCGGCCAACTTCCGTGCACATACCTCTAGTTCGGTTTCCGTATTTAGGGAACCAATAAATTTGTCCTCAAATTCCGCAGTGGCCGGTTCAGCCTTCTCCAGCAGGGCAGTCAACGTCTCCGCTGTGTCAACACGCTCGTGTTTCACTCCCCGCAGGTTGAGCTCATAGCTGACCTCGTCCTTGAGCAGACCGGAGAACGCAGCACGCTCCATTACTGGAATTGATATAAGTACAATTTGAGAAGAAAAGAAAATTACTGTGCGATACCTACAACTCAGTGAGAGACTGTCAACAAAGAATTGAGTGCAAACTACGTTGGGTGCTAAATGTAACAATTATTATTTCTGGCTAACGGGTAATGATTAAATAAAAGAAAATAAACGTTTAAATGAAAACTTTTATTAAAATAAAATGAGAAAATAGTATTGAGAGAGTTTTAAAATATAGGGCGTGGGTATAATATTCTTGCAGCTCACTTGTTGCACTGGCAGAAGGCCTTAAATCACAGTATTCTCACTGAGTTGAGAGTTTACATACATAAGTTATAAAACAGAAGTCAAACAAAACAAGGTATTTAAAAGAGATCTGAATATTGCTATCTTTCAAAATTGATTTACAATATATTAGAACAGTCATAGATCATCAAACAACAGGAAATCTTATGATTAAAAGAGAAACGCTCCCTAGATTAAGGCAATAAATTACAAATTAAATATGAGTAGGTTGGACAGATGATAGAAGAGAAGAGAAGAGATGAGTATGGGCGCCACACGCTTGTGGATGGCTCACAAACGTGAATAGTAGTATAGGGTATATTATAAATAGAAGTATGAGAACGTTTACACCTGATGTTCGTCTTCTGATGGGGTCTCACGATCAGCGGTCACTCAAGGTGGAGGGTCAGATGATGAGGGCTTGGCGATGTTGCCGTCTGCTTAGCAGCACTCGTCTCGGATGGGTGATTCCGTCAGAATTTAAAAGAACTGTAGAGGAAATAGAAAACACAGCGTTATGACACAACAGTGACATAAAATAAATGTCAGTAGACATGATTCCCGTTTAGCAGATAAGCTTACCCGGACACTGATGATTTGAGGACAAATGTAATAAGTTGCGGTGATGCGGCTGGATAAATGACACACACACAGCGTATGAGAAGTATTCTCAATCACAATACACTTGGGCGCACACGCAGCAAGTTAGGTAAAAATTCAGAGAGAGCGAATGTCCCCACTCAAAGAAATCGGGTTCTATTTATATCTTTTACTTTTTAGTCGTGCAATTTCGCGAATCATCTACCACATTCCAGAGACAGTGAGAAAAAATCACAAAGACTGGCATACTTCTAGAATGAGCAGATTTTTGTCTATGGTTAAAAAGATTGGTTAAAGAAAAATAAAGAATTATATGAAATAAAATAAAGGAAGGTTCGTAGATTATTAATAACTAATTACTTCCACTGTGCGACAGATATTTATTTAGTTATTGATAAAAGTTTTTAGGAATCATAGACAATTGAGATTGTTTTTATTTGGAACAGATTGTGAAAGCAGGAAGCTACTTCACGCTAGATGTCAGTTTTGAGTGCTATTGAATGAATGAGACGACAGGGCGGCTATGCACTTAGGTGTGAGAGGGACGGTACTATACATGCGAAAGACTGCCACTCCTTGACACTAGATAGCGCTAAAGTTATGATGAAGTGTGGAATCCCAACACTAGGTGGCTTTATGAAAAGAAGAGATGCAAATAGCTAGACATCCCTGCTAGAATGAAAAGGAAAATATTTATTTGGATGTTTGCTCGTGGCATTAGTTCCGCTATTCCTCGCAAGATTGAGCCAATGGTCAGAGAATTATGATTTTTATGTTAATAAAATTAAAATGTCAATCATCAGATCGAAGTATTGTTTGTTGATGAATTTAAATCTACATAAAGTGTAAAAAGAAACTAGAAATTATTGCGTGGAATAGGGTTAATGAAGTTGTATGTACCTTGCAATATGGGATGTATGAAAAATGTTGTGTAATGATGTGAAATAGTGTATAAAGAAAACATAAATAAAGGTTGGTATGATTCAAGTATAATATGAATGTAACCTATCAAAAATGATGTGTTACAAGCGTATTCGAAAAAACTAAGGTTATGTATGAAGATACTATGAAAGATATGCGAGCTTTACTTGACCGATTCACCAAAGATATCAAGTTTGATTTAACGGGATTAGTAAGCGAAGATTCAACTCAAAACATCAAAACTTTGCTGAGCAAACAAGAAAATAACTTCAAAGCTATTGACAGAGCTATGTCTAAAATCGATTTAAAGAAAATTACTGAGAAATGGGAGCTAGAAGATCATCTTTCCATACTAAAATCCAAGTGGGAACTTATTGAGAAGTATCACTGGGATATCGAGTCATCCCTACAGGGAGAAAACTGTGAAAAATACTACGCTACTTTTGTTGAAATAGAAGACAAGTATGACGAACTGAAAAAAACGCTTAACAGCAGAATATGGTCGAACGGCCACTATGAAAGGTCAACGCCACGAATTGAGGTGCCTGAGTTTTTTGGAAGCTACACACAATGGATTTCCTTCAAGGATCTTTTCTTGGAAACCATCCACAATAACCCGCTGATTAATAAAGCTCAGAAGATGCAACACCTGAAAACGAGATTGCGTGGTGAAGCTGAGAGATTGGTTCAGCATCTGAACATAAGTGCAGAAAACTATACATCCTGCTGGGAGATACTTATGCAACGCTATGATAACACGAGGTTACAATTTACGTCATACGTTAACAGCATACTTAACTTGCCTACTATTCAACAGCCTGACGCTTACAACCTGAAACGAATGCATGACGTCATAAACGAATGTTTGAACGGACTGTCAAACATACAAGTGGACACATCTGGCTGGGATCCACTGATCGTTCATCTTATGACTTTGAAACTTGATTCCTGTACTCTCAATGAATATGTGAAGGAGCTTCCGAACCATAGAGACTTACCTACTTTAAACGAGTTTCTTTACTTTCTGGAGAGCAAATTCATGGCGTACGAGAGCCCGAAAAATGCAAAAAAGGACTCAAACAAGCAAGCAACTAACTTTACTACTCCGAAACCTGTCAACAAGAGCTTTCATCCGAGAAAATTTAACTATCAACTTGCGAAAAGAAATGAAAACTCCAAAGTTTATTATTCTGCCTACGGACAATGCCCTCTATGCGAACAAAATCACGTGCTCATGCAATGCACACGATTTATCGAAATGGACACAGCGCAACGCGCGAACACTGTTGCGAAATTGCATGTGTGCAAAAACTGCTTATTTAGTCATGGAAACAATGAATGTCAGTCGACGAAAAAATGCAAAGAGTGCAATTTAAATCATCATACCTTATTGCATAACTCGAATGTAAACAAACCTATCGAAACTAAAAATAACTTCAAAAAATATTTAAGCCAGATATCATCACCATCCACCTCGCAACCCTTACAACAGCAGCAGAGCTCTAATCATTTATCAGGGGATGAAATGGAAGTTTTGCTGCCGACTGTACAGCTCAATGTCCTGTCTGCAGATGGAACCAACATTACTCTTAGATGCTTGTTGGATCAAGGATCGCAAGTTAACTTGATCTCACAGAACGCCGCTCAACGACTAAGATTACCTAGGCAAAACCTTAATGCTACGGTTACTGGAGTGGGATCTGTATCTGGAAACTGCAAGGGACAGCTGCAACTTACCTGCAAGTCAATACACTCAGACTACACCCTTAACTTTGAAGCTTTAATAATGAACAAATTGACTAACAACATACCTAACGCTACCTTCAAGAAAGGCGACTGGTCACATCTTGAAAACTTGAAGCTTGCTGATCCACAGTATAACATCGCTAACCCAGTAGATCTATTATTGGGAGCAGACATATACTCACAAGTTATTTTGGATGGAGTCCTGAAGGGCAGTCAACTACAGTCACCTATTGCGCAACAAACAAAGCTTGGGTGGATCTTATGTGGCAAACTGAAAACATACAACTGTCACGTGACTTTGATCGATTTGAACGAACTTACTAAGTTTTGGGAAAATGAAGATATCAACCCTGGAAAAAACGATATATCTACAAACGATCAATGTGAAATATTTTACTCCCAAACCGTTCAAAGAGCGTCGGACGGCAAATATATCGTAAAGATGCCATTTATTGCTGACTTTGAGAAAAAACTTGGAAATTCGAGATCTATAGCTGTCTCCCAATTTTTACAACTTGAAAAAAGACTAGAACGCAATGAAAAACTCAAAATCATGTACAAGGACTTTATAAGGGAATACATCAGCCTAAATCACATGAAACCAGCCACTTCCTTGAAAACTTCGGGAACACAGTGCTTTCTTCCCCATCATGCAGTCCTGAAAGAGAGTTCAACTACTACTAAACTGAGAACGGTGTTCAACGCATCTCAAAAAAGCTTACAAGAAAAAGGGCCTAACCTGCAAAAAGAAATAATAGCGCTTATTTTGATGTGGCGAACTTTCAAATACGCCTTCACTGCTGACGTGGAGAAAATGTATCGCTGCATCTGGCTAGCTGATGAACAACAACCCTTACAAAAAATCATCTGGCGTGACTCACCCGACCAGCGTCTTGAAGAATTTCAACTCTGCAGCCTTACTTACGGTATGAAAAGCGCTCCTTGGCTGGCACTGAGAACGCTGAAGCAGCTAGCTAATGATGATGGTCACCTATATCCTGAAGCTGCAGAGGCCTTGAGAAACAACTTCTTCGTCGATGACGTCCTGTATGGTCACAACACGCTTCCCGGTGCCCTAAAACTACAACAAGACTTACTTACCCTGATGAAAGGCGCTGGAATGAACCTAAGAAAATGGTTATCTAACGATCCTGCTTTACTCGCAAACCTGGAAGAAAATCAAGTTTCCACACAGAATGTGTTTGACTTTAAAAATGAAGAATCAACAAAAACGCTCGGACTTGGTTGGAATCCGAAAACTGACTCATTTTTATTTAACTGGAACTTGGAAATTACTAATGAACAAACGCTAACTAAACGACAGCTACTTTCTGAAATATCAAGACTTTACGATCCTTTAGGATGGTTATCGCCGATAACAGTGGCAGCTAAACTACTTTTCCAGAAAGTTTGGATAAATAATAACATCGGCTGGGATGAAAAATTGCCAACAGAAATACAAAATGAATGGTATAATTTAAAGCTGGAACTACCGATAATAAGAAACATGAAACTCGACAGGTGGATCGGCGGCACGCGCCATGATATACTATTACTCGGATTCTGTGACGCAAGCGAAAAAGCTTACGCTTGTGTCGTGTACAGCTGCGTTATCAGTGAAGAGGGAACACCGACTATAAAGCTACTAGCGGCGAAGACTAGGGTTGCCCCCTTATCGCAGAAGGCCAGTTTGCCCCGCCTCGAGCTTTGTGGATCATTGCTTTTGGCCAAACTTATGAAAAAAATCACAAACTCGCTCCCTGGATACAACATCTCTATTAGAGCATGGAGTGACTCACAAGTTGTACTGGCGTGGTTACAAGGTGAAACATCAAGATGGGAGAGATATGTGGCTAACCGTGTCACACAAATAAAACAAGTCATCCCTGCAAAACTATGGCAGTATGTACCATCCGAGCAGAACCCTGCGGATTGTGCATCCAGAGGAATGCATCCGAAAAAACTTGCTGACTTCGAACTTTGGTGGAATGGTCCAGAATTCCTCAAACTGAAACAGAAACAACAAGTACAAGAAAAGATATCTTGTTTGTTTACAACTCAAACAGATATGATTGTCGCTGAACCGAAATCGACAACCCTAGAGAACAAATGGAAAGATTACTTTATTTATGAATTGTTAAATAATTGCAGTTCATTAACTCGAGTACAGCGAGTAACGGCCTGGATTTTGCGCTTTGTCGGCAAAATACGCCATATGACGAAACAAGACACGCCATACCTAACTGCAGCGGAAATAGCGGACGCGAATAAAAACATTATTTTATTTGTACAGAAATCACAACTTAGTGACGATTACAAACGTCTTATCAAGAAGGAGCCTGTAACAAATAAGAGTGCCATGTACAAACTAAATCCGTACTTGGATGAAAAGAACATTATTCGCGTTGGTGGAAGACTGAACAACTCAAGCTTACCATTTGAAACTAAGCATCCCATCCTACTACCACATAAAGGACGATACACTGAACTTCTCGACGTTCTCGGAGATCAGAAGCTCACATTCGTAGAATTTACAACTCTACTTACCAAGATGGAAGCCTGTATGAACTCCAGACCTCTATGCCCGTTGACCGAAGATCCTGAGGAGTTTTATAACTACTTAACTCCTGGCCACTTCCTCACCGGCAGTCCAATAACGTCACTTCCAAGATCGGACTACACAGACATCAACAGCATCGATATAAGACGTCGCTGGCAACTTACCGAGCACATGTTTCAGCAATTCTGGAAAACCTGGAGCAGCGACTATCTAACTCAACTTCAAACACGCGCTAAATGGAACACTCCAAAGGCGAACATTCAAGAGGGTGATATTGTGCTGGTTAAAGAAAACAACCTACCCCCTGGAAAATGGGCCTTAGGACGGATCATCCAACTACATCCCGGATCCGACGGCTACGTGAGAGTGACTACAATAAAAACTCAAAATGGAACATTCAAGAGGCCTATAGTAAAACTATCTCCACTGCCAATTCTCAATACCGCAGAACTGAAAAATCAGGACATAGATAAGCCACCTGAAACGATAAAAACACAACAAAAACCCGAAAAACTAACTGCAAAGAAAACAGCGAAGAAATGCGTACCTGCATTATTTACAACTTTATTTACAATGATTGTTATGGCAACAAGCGCACGCGCCGAGACTTATGGCAGCGGCGCGGCGCCGGGAGCTCAGATTTCAAACATCGATGCCGGTCGCCCAATTTACTACGACTCTATCGGAAAAATACAAACCATACATGACGAATGGATACTTCTCATGTATTACAACTTAACTAACTATTTTGATGGGATACAACGAGTGCAAACCTATCTGGACGGCATCAGCAGGTTGTGTGAAGAAACAGACCCTCGTTACTGCAAGACCACCCTGCAACAACTGTACCACGAGTTGGACGTGATTGGCTACTACAACAGTATCCTGCTGGCCCCCCAGAAACATCTTACTGACCGCAAGAAGCGAGGACTAATCAACGGAGTAGGCTCGATAGCAAACAGCCTATTTGGAATTTTAGATCAAAGCTTCGCCGAGAAATACAACGATGACATAGAGTCTATACAGAATAACGAGAAACATCTACTAGATTTGATTAAAAATCAAACGTCGATTGTGGAGCTACAAAACAGCATTTTGAAAACGAGCGAAGATAACATTAATCGACAACTAAACTTATTAGATGATTTTGTCAACCAAACGGAGTCGAACCTGGTTAAAATGGAATCACAGATAGAAATCGCAATGGCTACAAGCTACTTTAGCACGGAATCGCTCGCATGTTATCTACTGATTAACAACTTAAAGAAAATTCAAGATCTATTTTTCAATACGTTAACTGATGTATACAAAGGCCAGATAGATGTGCATTTGATAACTCCGGCTAACCTTGTGAAGCAGATTACTGAGATTTCTGGGAAATTGCCAAGGTCACTCGCCCTACCCATAGAAGATATAAGAGGAGATATAAAAGATTTGTACAAGATGTTATACGTAAAGGCACGTGTAACAAAAACTTTCTTCTTATTTGAAGTGCATATTCCACTAACTTCGAACGACGACTTCAAATTATATCGAGCGATTCCATTACCAGTCACATCAGACACAGGAAAATACGCAATGCAACTGAGCTACGAATACATTGCGGTGGACTTAGAGAAGAGTACTTATGTTTCGCTTACCGAAGGAGAAATGAACTCGTGCATACAAATAAAAGTTGATAATTTTATTTGTAATAAGAACCTACCTGTCTCGGACCTACACAATAACAATGCGCCTTGCGAAGCAAAATTATTGGGTCATCGCTCGGCCTCGCCCTGTGGAATAAAAACAATCGAATGCAAGGACGCATGGATAAAGTTACATGCACCGAACAGCTGGCTGACGATTTGTTGCGAGACTTGTACATTACGTACGATATGTGACAATGATGTAATGACGTCACATGTCATGAATAGCTCCGGGATTGTGACTTTAGCACAAGGTTGGGTGCTGCAAACGGAGGAGTCCATCATCCATTCACATAACCAATACTACAGTAACGTGAGACTTAACTACAGCTTCATGACACCATCACTGAATTCGCCTATAAACAACATAGTCAACGTGAAACACTACAACTTCAACCTGTCTCACTTACAATTATCTGAAGAAGATTTGAGACTGCGGAAGGTGGACGAGGAACTTACTTCTCTTCGCGCTCAGGAGGATCATCTGCCGACGACTATCAGTACACATGACATTCACCAATATGTCATCTGCTACTCAATACTGGTACTGGCTATCATCATCATCAGCATATGGGCTTTAAGAAGATGCGGAGCTTGCTCATACCCTCAATGGTTAAAAAAGAAGACCACAGTAGACCAACTAGTATATGAAGATATCGAACTACAACCAGTACCTAAGAAAAACCAACCACGTGAAGAGAAACCCAAGACTAAGACATCGAGCGCAAGGAAGCTGCGTGAGGAGCGTGCTGGCTACGCCAAACCCTTAGCTGGAAAAAGCAACGTCTCTTTTAATTTTGAAAATTGATTTATTTACTTTGTACAGCTTCCTCTTTATCTCGACTGTTTCTTCCTTTTCTGGTTGCCAACATGTACGGTCTCAACACCGCACATATTTTTGCTGACTCGCGACACACTTTAGTTGCGCGTCATTGTTTACTTTATTAATTATATTTTAATTTGTGTTTGAGTACGCAATAGCGCTTGCACTAGACGGTCGAGCAAAGAGTTACCTACAACTTATAATTACTGTAATATTTAAGTCATTTACAATAAACAACTGTTTAAACTTTAACTTCGGTGACTTCTTTATCTGCGTGCTACAACTACCTAACTATCCAACATTCCAAGGTGTATGGGACACACTGGCTCATACAGTACTAATGCCTTTTCGGAACCCGGCTTGTTCGGGAGGTTGGAAGTCGTCGAACCTGCGAACGAGACGATTCATAAGGACTCTCGGAAACAACTTATAAACATGTCTCAAAAGAGAGATGAGTCTGTAGTGCTTCAAAAGGGTCTTGTCACCCTTGTTTTTAAAGAACAGTATCGCCTCGCTTATGTTCCATGTCTTCGGCGTTCTGCCCTCGGCGGTAACGGAATTGAAAAGCTTCTGGAAGTCTTTCAGTATCGGCTTACCGCCTGCTCTCAGAAGTTCTGTAGTGATTCCGTTCCGTCATCACCCGCTGCTTTGTTGTTTTTAAGCTTATTGAACGCCATACTACAGCTCTCAAACAAGATTTCTCAATCTCAAGGCTGGCGTCCGGGATATCTTCGGTATAGTGTCGGGTAAGCTTGGCACTGGGGTCTCTAGTCTTGCTTGCAACAGGTGTCTGCGTGGAATGTAACTGCGTATAAAAGCTCTCGATCTCCCTCAGGATTACAGGCTTCGATGAAAATGATGACACCGTCGTCAGTTTTCAGCTTCGTCATCTGGTTTTGCCTAATAGACAGATCTCTCACGAACACTTTGGAGGCTTTATTCCACTCGATAGCCTCTTTAATACGCTTCGTATTAAATTAACGAAGGTCACTCGTCAAAGACTTAGATATTTGCCTATTTAGCTGTCGAAAACGATGAGCATCCGCTGAGTTCGGAAGCGTCATTTCCCCTCTGATCCATGAGTAGAAGTGTGTAGTCGGAGAGTTTCTTTAACTTAGGACGGCGGAGAACTTAGACCCTACCGTACGGACAGTATCCATTGCCATGTTGTTTATATCATTCACATCTATGCTGTTCTCAAGGGATTCGAAGCAGTTTTGAAGCTCGAAATTGAAAGCTCGGGGTTTTGAATGTGGGCCGGTAATAGTCGGAGCGTAGACTTTATCAGTCGAGAACTTTCTAGCCTTACGTTGATATTCAATGTGCTACGTACCAATCGGTGACCGCTCCCCGTCTTGTTGATCACAGTGATATCATTTTGATTTTTCGGCGACATGATAAAATTTATCTATTTTTTTACTGTTAAGTCTGGAATGATCCAGGTCCACTTTCCAGGTTCCTGAAGAAGGTGTTCATAACAAAAAGGTTCTACCTCTCCATAAAGTTGGCCAGCGTCTGGCCTCTAGCATTCCGTTGCCCAATCCAGATGACTCAACTCTCAACTCACTACCGCATCGTTTCCCCAACTTTGGATTAAAGTCCCCCATCACAACGGTGTAGCGGGTTTTGTAGCTATGCATGGCTTTTAAATATAGCCTCCACTTCGTGGACAAGCTCCACCTCCACCACTCTTGGTGCGTCGAAGTCGGAGCGTAGACCTGTACAACATTCAACGAATACCGTTCTGAGTATCAGGTACGCTACCCTGGTCGACACACTTACGATGGTGACCACATTGTTAACAAGGGACTTGAGGACGATGAACCAGGCACCACCTAGGGTCTGTTAGAAGCTCTCCTGGTAGTATAGCAAGTTACCGAAATTGAGGGTTATCGAGTCCTCTCCCTCTCTTCGGACTTCAGATAACCCCATGATGTCTCAATGAAATTTGCTAATAACTTCTTCCAACTTGGTTAACTGTGCGTCAGTTGTCAGTGCGCATGACTTGGTAAACTTCGCATCAGTTCTCAGTGTGCAGGTGTTATAATTTGCCATTGCTATAAGTGCTTGTGGGGATTCTTATCATCTCATCATCTTAGGGGGTTTGCCATAATTTTCACGTTTTTAGAAGACGCTGCTGCCCGTCTCCTGATGCCTGTAGTCCCTTAGTCGCCTTTTACTACACCCACGGGACGACAAAGGGTAGTGCTATTCTAGACCGACACATACAGCACTCACTGACACTCTACTACCACTCACTGGTACTTAATATTTACATTAACAACCAAACAGACGGTTAGTTACTAATAACGCTTCCTAAATATTCGTTTAGTATGAATATTAGTACGGATTTCCAATTTTGGTGGAGTAGATCAATTTTGGTGTCAGATTTTCAAATTTTGGTGGCCTAATGACAATTTTGGTGGGTGACCAATTTCGGTGTTTCAAATATTCCAAAAATTATTACAATTCTTTTAAAGTCACTGACATTTTATGTAACTGTAAATAATACTCTTGCTTATGATTAAACAAATTTGGACGAAAAGCTAAAAACAAAAATTATCACCAAAATTAGACAAAAAATCACGGTTGTTGAGATTCGCCCTTCTATTTCACCGTAGCTTTCTTTTCCCTAGTCCTTGAATGTCACGCCGATTGATTGGGGAATGCTAAAAAAAACAAGTTGGCTGAATATTTTTAAAGGTAGGAATAAGTTCCCTTATTAATAGAAAAAAAAGCAATTTTTGGTTGCGTGACGAAATAAAAATAAAACATTTCGTTTTCACAATGTACGGAAGTAACAGCAGGATGGAGATTGTTCCCTATCGCCACGTTATATTAAAAAAAGTGAACTGACAACTGCTCCTTTTGACATTTCACTACGGCCATTTTAAAAAGAGTTTTTTTTTTTTTATTTTAACAAGTTACCAAAAATTCTGAAAAAAATTCTATAAGTCCTATAAGGTTGTATGACCGAAAGTGGCGCCCTCAGAGGTTTTTATTTAATAAGTTATTAATAGAAAAAGATTTTAATAATGTTTTACGTGGAGTTTTTAGGGCCCATGGTCTAGTATTTTTAGAAGGTATCACTACATGCCCTCGTAGTCATTCGTAGAAGTAGATAGCAAATGTGTCAAAAACGGCCACTTGTAGCAGTTTTGCTATCTACTTCTAGCAGTGACTACGAGGGAATGTAACGATACCGTTTAAAAATACTAGACTGAGGGCCTCAATTATTCCACGTAAGACATTATTAAAATTGTGTAATTAGAATTATAATCCTACTAATATTATAAATGTGAAAGTTTGTGGGTTTGGATGTTTAGATGTTTGGATGTTTGTTGCTCAATCACGCAAAAACTACTTAACGGATTTAGTTGAAATTTGGCACACAGATAGTAGATAGCCTAGATTAAAACATAGAATACTTTTTATCCCGATATTGCCACGGGGACGGGAACCACGCGGGTGAAACCGCGGGCGGCCGCTAGTATTAAATAAAATTCACCGCGGTGCCACTTTCGCTTAGGGTACCACCTTAATGTGGTAGCTTATTCAGCCAATTTGTTTTTTTTCAGACATTCCCATTGGAGTCCCTATTTACAGAATACCTTTGTTGTTCTGTATCCATTAGCGAAATGGTAATGGTACGATTTGTTTCAGGAAGCGACAAAATAAAGTTTTAGCTGTTCAGCCTTTGCCAGTCAAATGTTGCGTCGAATTCCTAGTTGTTTCGTATTACCATCTTGTTTTTTATGGATTTCTATTTTGTATAATTGAAAATATAAGAAAGAACTTAAACTTTTTAGTTGAAAAAGTGTTATAAGAAACTATTTAAAGGCCAGTGGTTAACTCGTATTCTTTAATGGACCTAAATAAGGCGCAAAATAAAATACTTTCACCTTTGCCCTATCATGTAGGCGTGTATTTTAAACCGTATGGTGACATTTGGTATACGTTAAACTGTGAATGACGTAAGTTCTATGACTAAATCGTGTGGTTGCCTATTTTTGGACTGCGCTACCCTACCTACTGCAGTTTTAATTACTTCGAATTGCGAACACATTTTTGGTTCACTGTGCATAATATATACCTATATTTTTAAAGGTTTGCCCTTTTTTGTCATTTACTTATAAACAGTAAACAAAATATTGTCTTAAGTTATCTAGGTATATGAAGCCATCTTTTTACTGTAACATATTAATGTTATTTGAGTTAAAACTTACTTAACTGACTCGAGAGTGTAGGTGATTGGGACTAATGTGTACCCAGGGAAGTTGGGCTCAGGCTGTTGGCACTGAACATCGCTCCATGACAGTACTGCCATCTGCACACCCAACAATTCTTGTTAGTAGCTAGAAGGTTATTGATGCGCAGCAGGAAGAGTCATAGAGACAATAGAGTAGCAGCGATCCATGATTACACTGATTGATCGTTCAGGCAGAAAATCAACTAACTACCCAGCTCCAAGGCCAACAAAAAAGACGTACGCGGGAAGTTTATTTTTAACGTAATCGAAAATTCTGAATCTTTTTTCTATTATAAAGGGAGCTTATTCCAACCTATAAAATATTCAGTTTAATTTCAATTTCAGCTAAAAAAAAACTAGAAACTAATAACAATGGCTTCAAATTGTTCATAAACAAGAGAACTAATGTTAACATAATAACCAATTTATTAACTTTAAAGTTCTACTAACTGACAAGAGCGTAGGTTGTAAGTTAAATAAATGAATTAAAGTTATCAAGTCTATTTCCAGCGTTTAAAAGACGTAAATATAACTTAGTATAATACATATTAACACCCACATCCCGTCACAGTAATTAAAATTCATCATTTCAATTTCTGCCTGCCCGGCAATCGAACCCGGGACCTTTTGCGTGGTACATCGGCATGTACCACTGCAGAACTCAGGTTGTTATAACCTAGAGATAATTATCTAGAGTAAACGAATACTAAAAATAACAAAAGCTAAAAATGTTAGCTCACTTTGTACGAAATCAACAAATACTCGTATACGAAATACAGGTATTTGATAAGCAAAGACTTCAAGTAAAAAAAGTTTGAAGAAGCTATTAACGTCATACAAAATTGACACTTAAATGACAGGACAAAAGGTACTTATTCGTTAAGCAAATATGGAGACAATCGTCAGTGCACGTGTCTTGAATTCATCGGTTGCCTCGAAGCCTCCCTTATCAACACGGAACTTGAAAAATGTGTATGTAACACGGCAGATTAGTTTGGACAACTTTATACACGCTGAAATTTTAATCATTTGGTTCCCGATGTGGGATGGTTCCACTCATGATTACAAGCGACTTTTACTATTAGAACAACCAAGGGCTTCGCCAACCCATGGCCCAGGGGGCCTTTAAAAAGGATGAGAAAAATATGACTTGTACGTACACTCAGGAGCACTTAGTGAATTTATTCAAGTTTTGTGATGGGGCGGGATTTATTGGGAAAGCAAGTCAATTGCACGGCCTTAGGACTTTGGTTATTTTGCAGTTGGTTACATTTTTTAACCTCTAGGGGGGGGGGGGGCAGCTGCCCCCCTGCCCACCCTTGGCGACGCCCTTGGGAATAACTTTGGTATCGCGAAAAAAAATCTACTGGTCCTTGCATTAAGGTCAAGAAAGTATTGCGCTTTTTTATGTAAAAGAAGATTTTTTATTGAAGATGTCTGGAATGAGTTTCTAGTTGACCATTTTAGCAAGCAGTGTGTCCCCTCTAGTTGTCATTCGAATAGCGACGAGCCGAATCACAGGGAGGGACATCAAATTCCTAACTTAATCACGCTGTGGAACAATTCCGCGCAACTTATAATTGTAGGACAACTTGGAACCACCATCACGATCTTAGTCAAAGACGTTGGGATGTTACTTAGTGGTAAGTAATTATAGGGCTTCTTGACTTTACAGAAAAGCTATAGTTATAAAGTTTTAGGGTGTCGCTATTTGATAAGATGGAGATGATCCTGCATTCAGTTATTAAATTTTCGAACGGTTTGGTCGGTTGGGGGGAGCTGTTGTAAGTACTTTATCTTAAGGCTGTATGTGAGAATTCCTTTGTCTATATTTATTATACGATGAAATGACCTACAACCTCTCTTTTCCTGTCATGGCTTCCTCAATACAGTTTGTTTTCTAAAAAAAACATTTTATTCTAACCATTAAGATTCCGAACCCAAAAAGATTCTCACCCACACGACAATATTAAATAGTGACCAAATATATTAATTATTTTTGTACTTAATATTAATAAAACTAGTCCATAATTCGTGTGTAACTAGTTGACGTACAATCACAAGAAACGGATTTTTATTTTTAGAGAAGATCATCGTTTCTACAACACACACATTGTGGAGGTATGTAGCATAGCAAAGTAATAGACAATGTGTGATAAATAAAATGATTTATCCAGGTTTTGTTTCATAAATGTATTCAGAACTCATTCTACAGTTAATATTAAACTCGGCTAAAGTGGCAGTGGGCTGGACCCATAGCAAGAAGAACCGATGGCCGTTGGGGCGGAAAGGTTCTGAAATGGCAACCGCGCACTGGACGACGCTCCGTGGGTAGTAGGCCCCCGACAAGGTTGACCGACGTGAGGGTGAAGCCGCTGGATGCGGGCAGCGCAGGACTGATCGTCGTGGAGATCCTTGGGCGTATACCCAGCAGTGGGTGTCATGCGGCTTATAATATGATGAATATTAAACTAAATCATTAAGTAAACAATATACTTGTTTAATTCAGGAGTTAATTATATACGTACGATTTTCTGCGTACCTAGACACGTTGAAAGCTTTATGCAAATCATTCGATAACATCTGTATGGTAATACTCGTCGCTGTATATGTAAATAGAACTAAAACTAAGTGCCTACGAACTAGTTAGTAAAGAGGTATTGGAATTATCCTTAGGGTTAGAAAGAAAAACAAGGAATATTGTCAAGAGGGGCTGTTTAAAGCGCAAATGAGATTTCATCAATGTACATTGTACATTTTTCAGCTTGAATGGGTTAGCTGCTTTGTTTTAACAAAATAAATTCATTTATTCAGAATTTAATGTTTAATATTACGCCATCGCAAATACATGAAGACCAAGCGAATGAAAGGGTTAAGCTATGATCGACTCCGCATTTTTCCATAGCTCTGTTTCTTTCCATCGTTTGCTAAAAAGAAAATACCGCTCAGCGAGCTGAAAAGTGCAGTTGCGGCTCGACTCTCTATTGGTAAATGTTTTTAGTGTAACGAAAAAAGAAAAACTTATGCGAATTGCTAAAGAATGGAATGCGCTACCTGATTGTGGTCCCTGATAGTTACAACCTTGGTCTCTTCAAGGCAAGAGTGAATAGGTATTTCCTGGGCAAGCGTGCTACACCTTAGACCACATCCTGTTTACCAAGCAAGATTGTGGTCAAATGCCTGCCCAGTCTACAATAACAAAAAGATATACCTATAGAAATTATGAGTATTTAACTCATACTCAAACATCGATTGCAAAAATTGCAAACAAAGAAATAAACCAACAAAAACATACAAATAAATAAACAGAAAAGGGACTTAATAAAAACGTGGTACAAAAAATCATTTTTCTTTCTTCCGTTCCTTCAAAAAGTAAACGTTAAGCGCTCAATTTCGTTCAAATGTTTTCCGCACGTGCATCGAACAATGATAATAATCGATCTTTTGCACAAACATTAATCCCACAATCGTCGTTCGACCTTTCATTTCTTTTCAACATCGGCAACAGTTTTTTATGCAAAACGGGATCACCTCACCTGTTGTTAAGTGACGATACTGGCGATAAGGCCGAAGGTGGAAGCGGACTACACCCGGAATCCTTATCACTCAGGAACTGGCTATCTTACCTCTAACTGCCGGAACACAACAATTTTAAATTGTCGCTATGGCGTCAGACTTAGGTAAGATGGTGGTACCCAGGCGGACTTGAAATAAGCCTTACTACAAACCAAGCCGAGTACAAATTGTACCCCCCTGGGAATTTAGATTCCCAGGGGGGTACAATTTGTAATCGGGGTCCTGGGTTAGCCCAGGACCCCTGCGTCTTACACGAACAAACCACTAGATCACAGAGGCGGTTGATTTTGTATTTTTCACTTGATTTTCGGAAAAACATTAAATTCTAACTTGTTCTTTTAGTGACACACGTTTAAATAGATGAAGCTAGAAAATAAATTCAAAAATAGCTTGCAGCCACTCGTGTGAGCCAAGAGGCCACGAGAGGCATTGTGGGAGTACAATAGACGGCATATTTACTGGAGTACACTGTAATTGGGCTTTCTTGGAACTGAATAATGGAACTAGAAGATTTTTGTTTACTTTGTAGTCGTCAATTATGATTTGGTTAAGTTTTATGATATACCTACCATACTACCTATTTCGAGATTAACTTCGGAATAATATCCATTTAAGTTATCTTGGTACTATAGTTAGAACAGATGAACATACATATCTACTCACATACATACTGGTCAAAATTATATACCCTCCTTTTTTTCGCCGTAGTCAGGTAAAAAATATGTGTCGAATTGAGTCCTCCTATCCTTTTGATCCTCTTGAAGTCGGTAAAAATACAGATAAGTACTGCAGTTATTTCTATAGACTTCATTTTTAAAGTTCCGTACCCAAAGGGTAAAAACGGGACCCTATTACTAAGACTCCGCTGTCCGTCTGTCTGTCTGTCTGCCTGTCTGTCTGTCTGTCTGTCGGTCACCAGGCTGTAATATTTAAGGGGGGCTCCAATACAACAAACGTGTTTTTTTGCCGTTTTTGCTCGATATTAATAACGACTGCAGGTAGATAGTTGAAATTTTCACAAATGATGTATTTTTATTGCTGCTATAACAACAAATACTAAAAATAGAATAAAATAAATATTTAAGAGGTGCTCCCATACACCAAACGTGATTTTTTTTGCCGTTTTTTGGTACGGAACCTTTCGTGCGCGAGTCCGACTCGCACTTGGCCGGTTTTTGTATTACATAATCCATTGTACCTACAGAGCCGAATTCGAATATTATGTGTTGTTAAAGCAGATTATTATATCCAGATACTTACCCCACCACATCCCCACTTCAATATCAGATATCACAAAAATACTGACTAAAAACGTTTGCAACCATAGACAGAAAAATTTTCGCTGCGCTTTTGCAACTATGTAATCAAAACCTGAGTCTAGACTTTCATTAAAATAACGAACAGTATTTAAAACAAAGTTTAACTAAAGTGTCTGTATAATAAGGTTCGTTTATATTCATAGCGGCACGCCGAAGCGATAACGAAATAATTCGCTCCTGACCAATTAATATCAATTGGTTGTTAGCCGGCGTGTCCAGTGAGAGATCAATTATGAAAGCGAAGCGATAAATCGTATGATAACAAAACGAATGTCAAATAGTTGGGTAAACTTTGGGTTTAATAAATCGTACTGATAAATCAATGTTATTTGTAACTTAAGTAAAGATTTTCGTTGTAAAATAAGTACCTAATTAATCCTTACTAATATTATAAATGCGAAAGTCCGTTGTTTGTTTATATGTTACGCCTTCACGTCTTAATTACTCAACGTATCATCATGAAATTCTGCATGCACGTTGTAATAGGCACAAAAAAGAATATAAGGTAGATACTTTTAATCCAGAAAAAATATACAGTTCTCGAGTGATAGAAACATAACTGTCCGATCCGCGCAGACGAAGTCGCGAGCGGAATGTATTATAACAAACTTCAACTTACGTTGGCCTAACTAATGTAATAAAGCAAAAGCTATGTTAAAAGTAACGATGTCCCAATTAGACGGGCAAAGGACCCGATTTTGACCCGACTGCTAGACCATTTTGTTGAACTAAATAAAATCTTTAGAAATAAGAGATGTTTCGGTCTTCAAATATTTTTCTGTATTGATTTGATTGATTATCAAGAAATTGTTTCCATAGCAACATCACAGTTTAAAAATAAAAAATCTCTAAAATAAAAATTATTTTAGAAATTTGGGTTTTTATTGGGTTTAAACCGGGAACTGTCTTTTGGGATTTCCAATAGACAGTTATCTTTAAATATCTTGTGGCGGCGGCGTTGAAAGTCCAATAAGCCAAGATATCGAGTGATCTCGCGATCTAAATATTAATTTAAAATGAATTTTAACTAAAAGCTGGTTCTAATTATTTCTAATTTATTTCTATAGTCAAAGTCAAAGTCAAATAAGCTTTATTCAAATAAACTTAATTATTAAGTACTTTTGAATCGTTTATATTTTCCTACCACCCGTTCCAGACTTTTTTAGCTGACAAGAAGAACTAAACGGGCGCAAGAAACTTATCAGCTGTAACAGCCATAAGTAACGATATTTACAAACTTAAATATATCGTTACCAGATAATTACAACAGGGTGACAGGCTTATTGGCAACAACATATATATATCATTGATGAACTCCGTGGTCGAGTGGTTTGTATACCGGCTCTCAAGGTGTCGCCATTTCTGAGGTCCCAGGTTTGACTTCCGGCTGGGTCAATTTAGAAAACGAACTTTTCTATATTGCCTCAGGTCTGGGTGTTTGCGATACCACCGTTGTCTCTGATTTCCATAATACAAGTGCTTTAGCTACTTACTTTGGAATCAGAGCAATGTTTGTGATGTGGTCTTATAATCGAGAATTATGAATTGAGTAAAAAAATGCAACAAGTTTTCTTTTTTTTCATATAACTCTTTTATTTAAATGTCTAACATAATTATATAATAATATGACTTAATTAATTATTGTGTTACATTTAGATTATTAATTGTAAATAAGATAAATTATTTTGCCACATGTAGAAATTTGGAAATTGATTTTTTAATAGTATGAAATATCCTTTATTAGATTAGGAACACAGGTTTTAAACGCGATTTTAACTAAACATTGGTGTTGAACACCTACCTTTTCCCGACGTTTCGACCGAGTTGAATCGGTCATTCAGTGGTCGGTCGAACGGTCGAAACGTCGTGAAAAGGTAGGTGTTCAACACCTATGTTTAGTTAAAATCGCGTTTAAAACCTGTGTTCCTATCTAATAAAATGCAACGCGAATGTTTAGAAGTGTATAAAATATCCTTGTGTGATCCTCCTGAATGAGCTTAAACAGATACTTAGGCAATTTATTTCTATTTTATAAAAAAGTAACGATAGTGAATAGTAATAAGTAATTAGTTAATGTCAAAAACATATTTAATCTAATCAAAAGCCTCTCAGATTTTTAACCACCTTTCTTCACGCCTAAATTGAATGTGTCAAGTGTAATTTTCCGATCACTAAACCGCTACCCTGCAGATTACATTTCAGATATTCCATAAAAATTTAACACTCTTACCTCCCAACCTACAAGAGCTTTCAAAAATTCAGCAGGAGATATTCAGAGCTTTACCTTAGATAAAATTGGTGCTCTTAAAGTGATTTTGTTGTTAAGTGTACCTACTTTGATGTTCAAACGCGCGATAAATCATTTTCTTTTTCAGAGTATCTCTTATTTTTGCTTAACAAAGCACTTTTTTATTATTGTTCATAGCTTATTTAGTTGATGACTTAATTTAACTGTAGAAATATTATCTTATAAACTCTATTTTTGGTTCTAAAATACTGTTTTTTATCTAATAAATTATAGAGAAACAGGTTAACAATGTTATATACCTTTTCTCACTTATGCTCTGAAATTATTATCATTACATTTGAAAAAAGAATGCAGTAGGTTCCACTTTACGTAGTTGTCTGGTCCATTAAGCTCTAAGAAATTCAGTGCGGGGAATGTATTTCAATATTTAGTACTTCCCGCACTATTCCATATTCAAAACTCATCATCAGGTAGAGTTATTTTTATGAAACTTTCAGGCTGCATGACTGTTCGTTTCACATGGCCACACGAACCAATCTAAAAATACATTTTTGATGAGAAAATTTTATTTCCTCGCATTTTTTGAGAAAAGCATTATACAAGCCTTGTGCGGGAAGCAATTTACATTGCCTCGAATATTAAAGTAAACCATGTTCGACAATGTAAATGCTCACTTATCGCATTCGCCTGTAATCTACTATTACTATATCAAATACGTAGGAAGAATGAAAGAGTATGTACTTAATTATTAAACTGTTCACATTAATATATAATATAGTCTGGTCAAAAATCCTAAAAATCGGCTTCTTTTAGCGTTTCAACGGCATTTTGTGAGCCATTTGGGCAACATTACTTTACCGATGTAAAAAAGTCAAAATTAAAACTATGAGGATTTGCCTCAGAAAAAAAAACACTGTTAAATAGCCCAGTTATTTCGCTATATAAAGTACTAAACTTGTTGAACATCTTTGTCTAGTAACTGTGTTAATTAAAAAAAATGTGTCGTATGGCGGAATTTTCTCTCCTCCAGACACATCTCATACTTTCAGTACCCGGACGGACTTCCGATTATCAAGATTGAGTTCATCGACCCCCAAAACCTATGCCAGGACACCTCACACGACCAGAATCGAGTTCTAATAAGATAAGGCTACATTTTGGCCGCCAAAGGAGCCAAAATTGGGCTTGGCAACATTCAGAACCGAATTCAGCAGCCTTTTTTACTTCGGAAAAGTCATGTTGCCAAAATTACTCACAAAATGCCGTAGAACTTGAAAATTTGATTATGAACTACTAGTCTAATAGAGGAGATAATTTTCTATGTTTTTTTGACACGACTGCCCAAAGCAAAAAGAGTGTATACTGCCCAAAGCAAAAAGAGTGTATATGTGTTCAGGGTTCATGTATGTTTGTGGGTATGTGAGTTTCTTTATTCCACCATAACTTCTAAATGCCGGAACTGTTTTGGATAAATGGGGTATTGTTAGAATCCTTACAGCTTCTTGAGTGACACTGGCTATATTTTTTTTAGAAAAAATCAATATGGCGACTGTACGACGCCATTTTCAAATGTGAAAAAAAAAATTTTTCTTCTATTATTACAATATGGGCATCAAATGAAAGGCCTTGATGAGCACATTCCAAAACTATATAATATGTCACTAAAATGTCTAAAATAAAATTAAATAAATTAAAAAATATTAAAAAACACGACTGCCCTGCCAAAAACGAACTAAAAAGTTAAACAACAAGTGTCATTGCAGTCGGGGGACCTCATTGGTCAAAAATTGTTCCATAATAAGGTCCCCCGACTGCAATGACACTTGTTGTTTAACTTTTTAGTTCGTTTTTGGCAGGGCAGTCGTGTTTTTAGGCTTCCGTAGCCAAAATGGCAAAAAACGGAACCCTTATAGATTCGTCATGTCTGTCTGTCTGTCTGTCCGTCCGTATGTCACAGCCACTTTATTCCGAAAGTATCAGGATTACACAGTTGAAACTTGGTAGGTAGATGTATTCTGTTAACCGCTTAACGAATTTAACACAAAAATAAAAGATTAAGGGGGGGCTCCCCATACATGGAACTGAAATTGAAAAAAAATTTTTTCTTAAGACCAATACTTGTGGGGTGTCTATAGATAGGTCTTTAAAAATGGTATTGAGGTTCCTAAGACGATTTTTTTTCAAAGTCAACCGTTTGAAAGATAAACACTGCCAAAGTGGTAAAATGTGTGTCCCCCCCCTCTAACTTTTGAAATAAGAAAGTGAAAAATCTGAAAATAATATATGCTGTAGATCGTAATAAACACTTTCAACGGAAATTGGTTTGAACGAAATATAATAATTAGTTTTTGAGATATAGTACATTTTCCAAAACCGCAAATATAACTTTGTAATTCATACCAACACTGTGAAAAACAAAGTTATTTTTGCAGACGAAAAATAATAGTGGTATGAAATATCGTATGGTATAAGGTAACTACGGAACCCTAGGGCGCGTGGTCCGACACGCACTTGGCCAGTTTTTTAATATATTTTTTAATTTATTTAATTTTTTATTATTACTGTTACAACTACAATAATTTGTCTAGCGATAATAATAATTGTTACGTAAGTATGTGAAATGTTTGGTTATTAATTATTATAAGTTTTCTTGGTAAGTATTTACAAGTTTTGACGTGAAGATTATATATGAAACTCATAAGTAAGGAACGAAACAATAAATTATTATTATTACTTTTACATCATTAAGGCAGGTCAGGTAAAAATAAGAATCATTTTCATATTTATTAAAAAAATAATGAATGCAACCTAAGAAGGATCTTCGTAACTCCTCATTAGAAACGCTAATGAAGGAAAAAAAATGTTTTCCTTATTTCATTGATCAAAAGAATTATAAGTAAAAAGTGCTTGTTTACAAAAGTGTTTCTTAACGTTTGATCGTGATCGTCTGATATACATTAAATAAATAAATAAATATTTGGACAACATTACGTCCATTCATTGCTCTTTTGCCTAAGTAAGTAACTTAGGAAGGTACTTGTATTAAAAAAAACAGAAACAACAACCCAATATAAAAAATACAGGGTTAATTTTTAGTCACCATTCAAATTTTAAGCATGTGTTTTAAAATACATCAAGAAACATTATTATTGTGTCGAAATAGGTTCCCTATGTATTTGCATAAAACTTTAAGGCATAATATGTCATAGCATACCTAATATGATTTCGCCGAACGATGTTTACGCATAATATTAATTAGTCATAACAGCTTATGCATAATTTTTTTAGGCATAACTAATTTAGGCATAATATTCTTTAGCATAAATTTAAACACGCATAATGTTATGAATGCATATTTTTATAAACAAAAAAATGAATACACTTCGAAACTTGCACATTTAAAAGCTAGTGCTAAAAATTTACACTTGAAACAAATACAAAAAATGTTTGTCTCATGCATGGCTAGGGGTATGTATTTACAATGCCGAAGTGGAAAAGACCGAATTTTACAAGACCACTGGATGAAACACCGAAAATCAAATGGTCGAACGGTTGTTTGGCCGTACGTTTCAAATCACGAAAGGACATTTTAACTAAAATACTAAATCCCGAAGCTTAAAAAACTGAAGGTTAATTGAGAGTTACATGCCAGCAGGTCGGTTCTGGCACTTCGCCGGCCGCTGCCACGGCACGCTCGCTTCGCTCGCTCGGCTCGTGCGTTGTAGGTCGCAATGAAACTTAACCTCCTCCTCGCTCGCTACGCTCGCTCGTCGTCGCACCTAATAGACCTAAACAGACTTTTGTGATTTTGAATTACCGGCATTTTAACTTTCGGTATTTCGAACTATCGGTCATTTAATAATCGATCTTTTAAGTTACGGTCTATTGGATATCGATATTTAGGATTTTCGGTATTTTGAAAAATTTTGTTTTATACGTTGATATTCCAGTCGTATGTGTTATGAATTCTCGGCATTTAAATACATACCCCTTTTGCAAGAAAATAAATAAGTACGTTAAAATATTTATTCTGATTGTTTTTGATTTTCATGTCTAAATAATATTAGGCGAATAGACAATATGCCTAAAAACATTATGCGAAAACAAATGAGTCTAAATGATTATTATGCTTACATAAATAGTATGCCAAAAAAAACAATTATGTCAAAGTATTATTATGGCAAAAAAAATATGCCAAATCCGTTATGCAAAATCAAATTAGGTATAAAACCATTATGCGAAAACAAGGGATCCCGTCGAAATACACCACAGTAAACTGATCACGTGATCTTTTTGATATGTATGGATAGTAGTATAGTCAAATAATCTCAAAAAGATTGGAAGTAATTCGTGTAGTTGTAATTTTTTATGGAATCATTAGAAGACATGAATATAAGTTTCATCCGAGTTTACACCATTCCTGTTATGTACGGAACATTGATTAATGTTAGGTATCAACTTTAAAGTCCCAATATTTTTATAAATATAATACCTACAATAACAGTTTATTTCCATGTTTTATTACAATTTTAATTACCTATCATTGCATACCTAGCTTGCTTGAATCAGATAAAAAGTTACCGAGATAATTAACAAAATCTAAACCTAAGAGGGGCCACAGTTGTGACGTCGTAGGTACTTGTTCCACTATTTTAGCGAGTGACAAACAGTGATTTGATGATCAGTAACGCGTGCGCAACGCGAAAGCAAAATTGTTCCGTTTATGGACTGAAAACATCCTTAAAATTTGGATGCTGACTAAAAAAGCCCGAAAAGTGACATAACAGAGAGTTGAAATCATATCGCAGAAGATACCATGAAAACCAATGTACAATTGTACATTGGTTGGTACAAGCTACTCTTCCACAGAGATTTTCATTAGAAAACGAAATTAATGAGAGAAAAAGTCCTCCTGAGAAAGTGACTATCAAACAGTAGACTAGACTTACGAGTAGCTATTTTCTTAAAAACATGCTACATCGAAACGAAAGCATCTGATCTCAAAACTTCAGCTTCAAGATGGCACTAAACCATGATGAATGAAATAAGACGGATCAGATTTACAAAGAGGAACTAAATTCTAAGAACCCTTCCAAGGTGACATTTCCACCAACTACATCACACGTTTGACATTCCATTTTCTTAATTCTACACATACCTACGTACGGAACGAGCCGCCGCTCAAACGAGGCGCTATAATCTGAGAGGGTCGGCCATGGCTCGCTCCCTATTTCCGTACTGGACTTACACGACGCACCTTCGGGTAGGCTTAAGTTATAAGCCGATGGCAGAACATCAGTTTTTTATTATATACGTAGAGTATTGTGTCGACATTGACATCTGTAATTGGGTTCCTAGCACTGACGTCCATTATACAAGTACGCTGGACAGGCTATTGTCATAAAATGACACTCACTACTGCGAGAGTAGAATCTACTACTCTCAGCGCCAATATGGCGATTTTCGAATAGGCACAAACGATTGGTGACGCTCGCCTGTCCAGCGTACTTGTATAATGGACGTCAGTGGTTCCTAGTCAAACCGATACACGGTATTCAAACTTTTATACCTATTTTGGCTGATTGAATGTTTTGATTGATTGTGCTTTGACACTCTAAGAAACAATTAAGTCTATGGTATTTAAGGGCATCCAGACTAACAATACAACATAGCTCTTAGTGCATTAAAAAAATATTGACGCAAGATACGTAGTCATGTTTTCAAAACAAAAGCTATAGGTATTGCCAGTTCTTCTCGGTACCTTCAGACCTTGCGTTGTAGCGTATCCCGAACTGATGACGTATATTATTACCACCTTATTCATAGGAACAAACAAAGTTAGGCTTATAAAGTGACTTGTACCTTTTATTTTTTTGACGAATAGAATTATTAGGCGTTTACGAATAAGGTCTTTAGACGTTTAGGTACATGATTTTGCTTGTAATAACCTCGACTGAATAACTGATACTGAAATTAGAACTTTAACATCAATAAGTACGTAACATTCGTCGTACATTTACGGAAAATCAGTGCAAAAACTCATGTTAACTGATTCTTTTTCCGTAATTTGTAAGTATGTGTAACGAATTTCGTAGTTTATCTTTTAAAAGATGCAGTCGTCTGCAACTCAAAAATCATCACCAACTCTAGTGGAAACATCCGCTAAACTTTGCTCTCTGGCTTTGATAGCTTTCAAGTCATTTTGATGGAGTTTCCACCATGATTTATTACATCCATGAGAAGCTAATGACTCAATCCACCCATCTCGTGATTCTCCACGCTGTCTTATAGCAAGTCATAGGTCAAAATTGGGTTTGAAAAAGGTTAACCTTATATCGGACGACCGGTCAAAAGATCCCTCAGAACTTACGAATGAAAATCCCAAATTACATGTTGTTATCTGCGAAGTTTTAATTTGAAAAAGGGTCTGAAATGGGCTCGCGGCTTGAAGCGATACGGGTAAAAGTTAAATTACAATCAAAGTGTGTGACTTTTGAGGGTTAATTTGGGTAATTTTTATTGGTGTCGTTAATCGTTTGTAAAGAGGTTATTTGAAGTGGTTTTTTTTTTTTTTTTTTTTTTTTTTTTTAATTTGCAACTTCTCCCTAGATATGGAGGTCCAGGTCTTTATTTTATTTGAAGTGGTTTGTGGTATTGTCCTTTTTATTGTAATGAATATACTTATACAAATACAAAAAACTTTATTTGATTCCACAATTTTGGGTAGGTAAGCACAGATAATGTATCAGAGCTTATGTAAGGTATATTATGAAACGGCTTATGTTTAAATGATCACCACACTAACCTTACTTAACTACCAGAATTAGTAAATGATCACTAAATCATTGACAGTTTAGGATTTGGTGATAATCATTTACTAAATTTAGAAAATAAAAAGTTTTTTGGCATGTTAAAGTATTAATTCTCTTAATAGTCAACTTAATAAATGAGTTGTATATGTAGAGCGCGTGAGCAGAGACCTAAGAAATTTCTCTAGGAATTTGTTCAGGGTGCTTAGAAAATAAACATACTAAAAGTCCCCGCTTCTAGGAGGTGAGCCGGTTGGGGGGTTAAAGTTCCCACTATTGAGTTTTTCGCTAATATCTTTAAAACGGTGTGTAGTAGAGAAAAAATACCTTGTACGCAATGAAAGCTAATAAAATTTTCATAGACTTTTTCGGATTCCTACCCATTTTCGAACTACACATTCTGGAAAAGCGAAGTTTCCGAAAAAAACGACTTATCAAACACTAGCTGTTGCCTGCTACTTGAATCGTATTATTTCGGGATAAAAATAGCCAGTATATTAATTCAGGTCCTAATCCTACTAATATTATAAATGTGAAAGTTTGTGGGTTTGGATGTTTAGATGTTTGGATGTTTGTTCCTCAATCACGCAAAAACTACTGAACGGATTTGGTTGAAATTTGGCACACAGATAGTAGATAACCTGGATTAAAACATAGGATACTTTTTATCCCGATATTCACACAGGAACGGGCACCACGCGGGTGAAACCGCGAGCGGCCGCTAGTGTATCTATAGGTATATACCAAATATCATACAAATCTATTCAGCCATTTAGTTAACGAAACTTTTTTCACTTTTTATTTTTTTAATTTTAGCTTCACCCGCGTAGTTCCCGTTCCCGTAAGAATATCGGGATAAAAAGTATTCTATGTTTTAATCTAAGCTATCTACTATCTGTGTACCAAATTTCATTTAAATCCGTTTAGCAGTTTTTGCGTGATTGAGGAACAAACATCCAAACGGATGAAGCACTAAACATCCTACTAATATGAAAAACTAGCAGCCGCCCGCGGTTTCACCCGCGTGGTTCCCGTTCCCGTGGGAATATTGGGATAAAAAGTATTATATGTTTTAATGTAGGCTATCTACTATCTGTGTGCCAAATTTCAACCAAATCCGTTTAGTAGTTTTTGTGTGATTGAGGAACAAACATCCAAACATCTAAACCCACAAACATCCACATTTATAATATTAGTAGGATGTAAAAGTTTGTAGGGTTTGTAGGGTCTGGATGTTTCGATGTTTGTTCCTCAATCACGCAAAAGCTACTGAACGGATTTGGATGAAATTTGGCACATAGATAGTAGATAGCCTAGATTAAAACATAGTAACAATCGGGATAATACTCTTTATCTCGATATTCCCACGGGAACGGGAACCACGCGGGTGAAACCATCGAACAGCTGGGCTAACCCAGCTTTAAAGTACCTACTAGATAGATAGATAGATAAATTGTTTATTTGTTGCAATACACATAGAAACATCTGGTAGGTACAAGAATAACATACTAAAAAATAATGAAACTTAACTAATGGTAGTGCATCCGCACTACCATTAGTTAAGTTTCATTCTTTTTTCTTTCACTTCCCCCTTGTCAGGGGTAAGTGAAACACTTATTAGCTTTTATATTATTTTCGTGATTTTGTTGCTTAATGCAAGTCTTTAGATATTTATATTCATACCGTTAAAGGCTGATTTAATTAGGAGTACATTGCCTATACAGCTACTTTAATTACGAGTTTTATAGCTTTACTACACCTTGTTAAATAAAAATAAAGTATGTTTCACTTACCCCACCTGACTATATATGTTTTTTTACTCTTTTGTCTAAGCTTTTTTTCTTTTGTATTTGAAAAACAGAGTATTCTATTTTTGAAAAAAAAAAACAGATCTCGTGCCTTTCACGACATTCTGGTACATTGAAAATGAATTTAATGAATTTAACAAAATATTTTATTATTCTTTTCTTATAGACATTAATATTTTATTGAAAGGTAACCTAAGTACTATGTATAACAAACCTCTCTTCTGTTCAACTTTCGCTCAAGATTCGTTTATCCGTTTCTCTACACACAAAAACTCACTACGACGCCTAGCACGTGTACTGGAGATAATAGCGTCATCTCTTTTGCTCCTACAATTATTGCTAACACTACTTTCTCTTTCGTTTTCACGTAGTAAGCGACATCACTTACTTGAATATGGACTTATGGAGACATTTCAGTGCAGTCACACTATGGTACCGCCCCGCGCCGCCGTATCTAACGATTTTTAAATCTTTGACTTGATCTGGAATCAGCTCTCGCTTCACGTTCTATTCACGTCATACCATCTGTTGACCTGTTAGAGCTAATCAATATCAATATTATGGTTTTAATATAGATCTAAATATTAAATTTTAAACTTTTTAGATTTTTGGATTCACAATGCTATTTTTTATTTTTTTATATTTTTTTATATTAAGATGATTAATAAATGAAAAATATTAGAAAAAATCGACTCACCCGTAGCATCCCGTCTGAGTTTCTACGGGTGAGTCGATTTTTTCTAATATTTTTCATTTATTAATCATCTTAATATATCTAAATACTTTTTTATTTATAAAAAATGTGGAATTAAATAAAAAATACAAAATTTAAAACACTATTACAAGCTTTGAAATATACAATTATTTAAAAACTTCAATCGTACCTAATAGTAATCGTACTACGTATTACCAATATCCCGCGCCGCGCACGTCGCCCGCGGTATCCCAACATTTTGCTTCATAAAGTTTAAGCTACAGCCCAGACCGTAAGAGTCAGGGACATATACTAATTTCAGTAGGTAGCCCAACTCAATATCTCTAGGGGTTTTTTTCATTTTTTCGATATCGCTTTTCGTTTTTGAGAAATTGTCGATTTAGTGAGAAAATTTTTTTGAAAGAAGTTTTAGACTTTTACAAAATTTTTTTTCACCATATTGTAGCCCTTGCTGAGACGCATCTTTTGACATTTAGTACATACACGTAGACCCAAAACTCACGGGACCAGGGCAATGTCTCACTTTGGCTAAAAACATTGGGTACCTTACTGAAGCGATCGAAAAATCATTTTCAATGTTAAAAAATGGATTTATACAAAGAGTCCCTCTCTTTGTATAAATCCAAGTATAAGCTTCTTGTACAAATCGAATATGCGCAAACAAAATAACCATAAGGCCCGCCACATACAGGCAGAATATTCGGAATTTCGGAATGGTCGGAATGTATGGAAAGTCGATAATGTATGAAAATTCCGCGTGTATGTGATAGGTTCATAGATTTGTATGGATTAGCTGCGTTCAGAATTATTCCGTTTCGGCATTAGGGCTTTTCAAAGTAACATTTTTTTTAAACTATTTGCCTCACTAGATGGCGTTGATGTTCAAGTGTAGTGTCAACATTGGTTTTTAAAAGCGGATTGTGCTTAAAAAAGTTTTCCTACGTTTTCTTCAGTTGACACTTAGGGGCTGTCTTCACGTGCGAGAGAATCGCGACGATGTTACGTATTTCCATACAACTATCACCGCAATAATACCGTCGTGTATAGACGGACGGACGTGCAGAGAGTGTATAGAAATACGTGGCATGACGATAAAATCGTCGGCGATTTTCTCGTTCGTGGAGAGAGCCCCTTACCTTTTTATCAACAATTCAACACCTTCTATCGAGCCTACAGTTTTTTGTCTCTTTGAAAAGCCCTCATTCCGAATCAAAACTCCGTCTGCATGAAGCGGGCGTAAAGGAATAAAAAAGGTTTATAGGAAAGTGTATTTTATTTCTTTTCGAGAAGGGTTGCAACAGGTCGCCAGTGATAACTCACGTCACCTAATGTAATTGCTCGTGAGTGTATTGAACGTACAGGAGCGGATAAGTGCGAGTAGGAAATCAGGAAAATGTATTTTACTCACATGCCCTGAAATGTTATCATTCCATTTTAAAAAGGAATGCGGGGCGTTCAACATTTCCGTGGAGGTCTGGTTCATCACCTTCTAAATTTGAAATTCAGGGAACCGATGAAATTTGAAGTAAACCAGTGAAATTCAGTCTGGCGATTTGAAATTCAAATCCTCATCAGCTAGCATTATTTTATAAAACTTTATGCTTGCCATGTCATTTAACATGGCCACACGAACCAATGTAAATATTACATTCTTACTAAGAAAATTGTATTGCCTCGCATTTCGTGAGTAAAGTATTATACAAACTTGTACTGGAAGCTACTCTCATTGCCTCGAATGATCAAACCATCCTCGACAATGCAATCGCTAGCTTCCCGTTCTCGGCTGTAATGTACTATTAAAAAGGGCTGATGGACAATGTTTTCACGCTTATATTTGTGACTTCGTTAGTCAAAAAAAATCAAAACTTGTAAAAAATCTTACATTTTATAAAAAAAATCTATGTAAAATCCTGAGTATTTATGAGGGTGTCCGGCGACTCTCCATTCCGTTTGATAATTTTTAGGGTTCCGTACCCAAAGGGTAAAAATGGGACCCTATTACTAAGCCTCCGCTGTCCGTCTGTCTGTCTGTCTGTCTATCACCAGGATGTATCTCATGAACCGTGATAGCTAGACAGTTAAAATTTTCACAGATGATGTATTTCTTTTGCCGCTATAACAACAAATACTAAAAACAGAATAAAATAATTATTTAAGGGGGCTCCCATACATCAAACGTGATTTTTTGCTGTTTTTTTGCTTTATATTAATAAAGACAACAGGTAGACAGTTGAAATTTTAACATATGATGTATTTCTGTTGCCGCTATAATAGCAATAAATAAAAACCGAATAAAATAAATATTTAAGGGGGGCTCCCATACAACAAACGTGAGTTTTTTGCCGTTTTTTGGTACGGAACCCTTCGTGCGCGAGTCCGACTCGCACTTGGCCGGTTTTTACAAGTGTCTTGCATAAATTATTTGGAAAAAGTCATAATATACATGAACTTGTAAAATTTTTCTTTTGTAAAGTACCTACTTGTAGACTTGTAAGTTTTGATAAACACGGCACAGGAGTACTTTTTCCATCCTTTTTATGCTACGCTCCACCTGCGTTTTAACGCGTAGCTTAAAGCGTTAATCTAGGCGTTACGCAGATGTGGCCAAGACTTAACGGTGTTAATTTACAAACGAAAGTACTGAATATTTATAATACCCGTTCTTGGACATTAACGCAGGTGGAGCCGTAGCATTATGGAAGTGCATTCGATAAACAAAATGTAAATGGTTGTACCATGGGCAACAGCGACGCTTAACCACTGCTAAGGTCAAAATCGCTTGCACGCCGCGCCGTCACAACCATACGTTTAGTTCGTGTAGGGGCGATATTTGCTTGTGAAAACTTATTTAACAGTACAACAAAGAGAACTTCAGAAGGAAGATACATTGTAAGACTTCCATTTAGAGATGATAATCCTCGATGCGTCGGAGGAAATACAAGAGGAATTGCTGTAAGAAGATTTAAAGCTCTGGAAAGAAGATTTTCAAAGGATCCAAATCGAAAGAAAAGATATACGGAAGTGATAGATGAACACGAATTTTGTTGCAAACTGGTTAAGCGTCGCTGTTGCCCATAGTACGTATTTACGTCCATCTGCTTGTATTGTTTACATTAGGATGCTCATTTTGTTTTTGCTAGGTTTTTTAGTGACGATATAGATCGCAATATACTTACTTATCTTCGATTATACAATTCGATTTATTATCACAATAAAACAACAAACAAGCAATTTACGACCGGTCGATTAGTTTGTCGGTTTTCAAGGTGTGTTGCCATCTCTGAGGTCCCGGGTTTGATCTCTGGCTGAGTCAATTTAGAAAACAAACTTTTCTATATTGGCTCAAGTCTGGGTGTTTATAGTTGCACACTGCACACTACTATCCGATAAAAAACCGATAAGCTTGCAACCTTGCGTCTATGCTCAAGGCTTTTGAGCTTACTACAAAAAAGATTACCGTTGCCGATGAGCTTCCTGGCCCTCCGCTCAGTGGATTTAAGCGTCTGGAGCTGGGGCCGTACCGGCTAACGAATCGATTATCGAAAAGTCTGCTGGGTTTCAAATTAAAACAGATAAATCGAGCCCCAATTGGGCTAAAATGGCAAACCCCAATTCATGATGTCACACGAACATCGATATCTTCCAAATTACGTCAACAGAAAGTACAAGACGAAATTCCTTACTTTAATTTTTTCTGTTTTAAGTTGAAACTCGAAAATCGATTCGTTAGCCGGTACGGCCCCTGGTATTTGGCGGAGATCCCAAATATGAGAACAGAGGGGCTAGTGCGTGTTGATGTTTTCACTTTTCACTATCGAAAACTACCTGCTCATAGTCAATACGAGTGAAAGAAAGAAAACTTATAGTTTTCGATAGCGAAAAGTGAAAACATCAACTCGCACTAAGCCCTCAGTACTCCATATACGATAGAACTTGGGCTTGGTTTAGATTGAACAACTGTTCCGGCGTGAAGTACTGTCTCTAAATTCCATAACACAAACTTCTCAAGCTTACACGCTCACTAGACATGGAATAAAACCCTTTTTAACGGATACTAGAGGTAGACCAGAACCTCATGAAACGGAAGTGAAATTATGCTTACTAAAAACGTGATTGTTGCATTATACCTATACAAAAGCAGTTAACTTTTGTCATACAATAACACTAATGATAAAGAAAGTAATTTTATGATTTTCTTGACAGACTGTATGCAACAACCAAGTGTTTTTAGTAAAAATAATTTCACTTCCGTTTCATGAGATTCTGGTCTATCTCTAGCGCGGTTTTATTGAAAGTACTTGGTATTTGGTTTGATTTTTGATTTTCCCGTCGCCTTTGCAGCTGCCGTGGTCACGGGGGACTGAGTCAGTCAGTCAGTCTGAGGACAGTCCCCCGTGACCACGGCAGCTGCAAAGGTGCCGAAACGTCGGGAAAAAGTGTTTTATTTCATCACAAGTGCTTTAGTTACTTACTTTGGAAAGCAATATTTGTGATGTTGTCTAATATTTATATTTATTAAATGCTAGCTTTAAATCAATGGACCAAGACAGTGTTGGCAAACTTTAGGTATGCATTTCAATTCAAATCGTTTGTGGCACGATGCAATCTGTCGCTATATATTGATTTATGTTCAATTTAATCTTCAATGATTAATGTTAGTACGTGTAAAGTATGTACCTACAAGATTGTCGATATCTCAGAGACATTTTGAAGACCAAAATTTTCATTTATTGTAAAAAAGTTAAAAAGAAATAAACAGTTACCTATATTCTCAAATATTTTTTTTACAAAAGGCTTACCAAATACCTAAGTACCTGATGTTTTTAAAGCCTCCAAAGAATTAACAAGAATTATATTAAAATCTTTTGTCTTTTAAAGGATTGCTTTACTTGGACACAGTAAGGCTATTTTTCGTTTTTCATTTTCATTATTGAAAAAATAACTTCTCGAATTTCTGTATTTATAATCTGTTCTTCACTAAAAGGCCTAGACCCTTTAATTTCTTTCACCTGTAATTAAAGAGCACCGTCAAAGGTTGTCCACCTTTGCCCGAGCAGGCCTCAGATTTGTCAATCAACTGGCAATCAAGCCAATATCGATTATCGATTCTGAACCCTAGTACGAATATCTATTGAGAAAAAAACCGGCCAAGTGCGTGTCGGGCCACGCGCAGTAGGGTACCGTAGTTACCATATACCATGTCTTATTTAATACCACTATCATTTTTTTACTTTGTTTTTCATAGAGTTTGTATAAATGACAAAGTTATATTTGCGGTTTTGGATAATATGCTATCATCTCTAAAACTACTAAATATATCTCATTCAAACCAATTTTCGTTGAAAGTATTTCGTAAGTAGTAAAGTAATCGTAAGAAGTAGTACCATGTATCCCATACATGGAACTGAAATTAAATATTTTTTTAAGCCCCCCTCCTCGGGCCAGGCTCAGTGAGGCTTGGTTGGTGCTAACGACTACAAATGCAGCCGGGATCAAAGCCTTAACGTGCCTTCCGAAGCACGGATGAGCTCTAAATAATACATTTTTGGTCACCCATCCCATGACCGACCCTTGCGAAAGTTGCTTAACCTCCGCAATTGCTAGGCCAGGCGCTATACAACTGCGCCACTGAGCTCCTCCTCTTTGTAGTTTATTAACATCTAAATGATCGCTTCTATAGTTTATTTACATGTAAATGAACCCGTTAGTTACACCGGTGTGACCACGACGGGTAAAAAAAATTCCCCGTAGTCACTCGTGTGGTAAAACGGTGTGACCACGGGTCAATCGGGGAATTTCCTTAGACAATCGAAGTTTTTATTTCAACGTGCGCAATACTAAGCAGTGGATTTCAATTATAAAGCAATCAGAAAAACGAAACTACTAATTACTATTTAATTGAATTCAATCGTTAATTAAATAACTTGCAACCCTAACTCCATTATTTGCTTACGAAGTGATTGAAAAAAATTGCCAGCACCAAAAATCTCCGGCCCAGTGCGTCTTCAAGCACGCACCAATAAGTATGGCGTTAAAAGCCCATTAAAACGGGCTACAAAAATTGTGGGGCTTATTACGAAAAATAAGGCAAGTGTGTAATTTGCGCACCGAAGGTCATTGAAAATGTTTATGTTTTAGTGGTCGAGTATAGTACCCCGATTTATGAAATTGTGACATTTGCCTGTAGTTTCGCAGATATGAACGGTACCATTATGTCAAAATGCGAGTCTGCCAGAGGACTCCAAAGTGCAACTTGAATTCCCAAAAACGAACGGTAACTTTTTGAGATTTTCCTAAATTTAATAAAATCTCAAATTGTTTTCGCCGATTTGGATCAAGAATTTTCCAATAACCTTTTTTTTGCCTCACTATTCAAGAAACAGAAAAAATTGGATCTCAGGATTGAGTTAAGCTACAGTTTGACCCATCTTAGGAGGCGGGCGGACAAAAACTGTAGGCTTTATCATATTGTGCTTTATTTCGAAATTACATTTACAATGCTTTTGATAGTTGCGCGTAGTGTTATTTGTGATGTAACCAACGATATGTCTAAAACAAGTTTAGATGCGTCATGCGCCAACATCATGCAATTTAAAACAGCGACAGGTAATGCAGATACACACATTGACATATTATGTCGAGAGTGGGACAAAAATGAACGCCACCATACGGAATACTTGTCGTTAGAAAGAGATAAACAGACATCATAAGTTTCGTCTGATACGCTGCATGCTCATTGGCGCGATCATGGGAGTGACAGTCGCAATGCTCGCTCTTTGTAAAAATATGGCCGATTAGAGTAATACAAAATACGAAAATACATTTTACGGTTAAATACAGTACTTACGTATGAAATGAAAAATTTTTCCGATCTCCGACTGTTGGTGTATAATTTGCACATCGTTTAAAGACGCAGGAAGGCATTTTTGATAAGGATGTCACGGTTTTTAAGTGTCTGACTGACGAGAGTGGTGTGTGTTTACGTGTCACGAGCCTGTGCCTGACTAATTGAAAGTCGGGCAATTACCTGACTTTCGTCTTGCCATTGTGGAGCGCGGGTAACGTATCTAAACTTGTTTTAACATATCGTTGGATGTAACTAGAAAATGTCAAGTTTAATTTTTTTAACTTGATATTATAGCTTGAGAAAAAAGCTCTTGATAGACAGACAAACAAACCCACAGCCTATAAATCATTCCAATTTTGCCTTTTGAGGTACAGTTCTAAAAGTAGTTGCAATGATCTAACAATAATAATGTTGTTTGATGCGCATTCGCTCAGATAGTGTCGCTCTTTTATCGCACCGCCTTTGCACGTGCCGCTTCTTGTCAAAGGATGCCGCCGCATAAACAAAGGATACCGCGTGCGGCGTACACCCGCAAGTCAATTTGGATTTTGGCAGTTTACATCGAAGCGCCGCGCCGTAGTGAAAGGTTGTGTTTGTTGACTCTGCTACGTATACTAAAAATGATTTTTCGTCCTTGGGAGAACAGTGACGTGCCTCAAGATGAAACTTTAAGTGAACCAACAAAAAAAGACGGGTGTTTTGTAAAATAGAGATAGAGTAGATCACGCAATTAAAGAAGAAAATCGATATTTTGGTATGGATTCTATTATTATAAATACAGGGGAAAATAACTCCGACACTTCAAGTGATGAAGAATTACTATTCTTCATCGCTTGAAGTGAGACTACCTACTGAGACTACCTACTGGTAGTCTAATTTTAATTTTTCATTAAAATTCTCTTTCCACCTCGCTTGTGTGTATTATTTGTATTCGTATTTTATTAAAATAAACACAAGTAGGGACGGACACCGTTATCTAAAAATACGACCCCTCCTCCCACCCGCACACTATGGTACAACTTAAATAATTATCGATACCGATAACGATATTGTTTACCGTTATCAGTAACATTACCAAAAACTTGCCGGTATGCCTGTCTCTGAGGGCCTAGTACGAGTTGGTTTTTTGCTCTCACTTCACTTTTCGAATAGTTAACTATCGTTTCCTCTATTTCACTCGTTCACTCACTCGCATGATTTCCTCTCTTTCACTCGATACTATTCGCAAAGTGAGGTGAGAAATACAACTCGTACTAGGCCCTCTGAACACATTTGCTTGCGGGTGTACCGACACTATCTAAGCGAATGAGCTTTTACTCAATTTTTACCTTGTTTCTACACCACGTGTCAGATCGAAAATCGTTCGAACACCTTAGTTGGGTTTCCAGAATAGCCCCTTTCGTTCTAAAATGCTGTCGTGAGCTTCATTGCTGGCCTGATAACTGAAGATATATTTTTGTTCAACTTTTAAATTGAATCTATTTTTTATGTCTAAAATTAAAGCTATGGATATTGCTTAATCAACGAGGTGTGCAATCTCTTAAGGGGCTATGTCAAAAATAAAACGTAAAGCGACCCATTCGGCAGATTTGGCGGAAAAACCACTAAATCAATTCGTAGTAAATAGCTATAGCGATTAAATAGAAATGCTTCTACGTGATTATGAATATTGATGATACACATTATTTGAAGCAATTTAACCTAACGTTGTTTCTAAGTAATTTCAATCTTAATTTTTTTTAAGAGGTATTTTCGAGATTAATATATTTATATCAAATCAAAATCACCGAATCGTGTTTCTGGTACTAAAGTGTCTGGAGAAAGATATAAAGAAATAATCTCAATTTCAGATCTCTAGGATCTTTCCGCGACCTATGGCATACATAACATCGAAAAGTGTACATTTTTTGACGTACTCCCTTAATAAATTAATTCATTTTTACATCATTTTTTATGTTACGACGTTGGACGACCTCCGTGGTCGAGTGGTTTGCACGCCGGTTTTCAAGGCGTCACCATCTCTTGAGTTCCCGGGTTCGATCCCCGGCTGGGTCAATGTAGAAAATGAACTTTTCAATATTGTCTCAGGTCTGGGTGTGTGTCATACCACCGTTGTTTCTGATTTCCAAAACACAAGTGCTATAGCTACTTACTTTGGGATTGGAGCAATGTTTGTGATGTTGTCAAATATTTATTTATTTATTACCTTACTTTGTTAATCGTACTCGATTTCTTTGATTGTAATGTACAACATTATAATACATTTTATACTTAAGATTCTCACCGACATGCTCTGTCGTTGTTCACGCACATTTTAGGTCCAAAAGTGGAGCTTTCTCTAACTTGAAACTAGTATTTATTTGTTATCTATCTTTATCTTTTCTATCTCTTCATAATAATCACATTAAACAATATGAATACCGTACCTAAAATAACTTCTGAAAAAAGCGAATAGTCTTAAAGTCGTCTTAAAAATTCAGCTAAATAAAATAATAAAACCTATATGGTAAGCTACATGTTGCATTACAATCAAAATGGTCAGTGACTTGTGCAATTCAGCCGTACCGTACCGGTACATCTGAACAGCTGATGAAATGAAAACGGAAGGTCTGCCAATCCGTCAATCCAAGATTAGATTCCGATCGCTCAATTAATCGGAACAGGCCTGCTTTTAGCAGCCAACGGGCAGGGCTGGCTGCAGGGTAAATTTGGGGTCCAGATTAGGTTCAAACGTATTTACGTAGCGAGCTCTTAGATAGTATAATATACATATCATCATCATATCAGCCGCTCGACACCCACTGCTGGGTATAGGCCTCCCCCAAGGATCTCCACGACGATCGGTCCTGCGCTGCCCGTATCCAACGGCTTCCCGCGACCTTCATCAGGAGCGTCGTCCGGTGTGCGGTCGCCATTCCGGAATCTTTCCGCCCCAACGGCCATCGGTTCTTCTCGCTATGTATCCAACCCACTGCCACTTCAGCTGAATAATAATAATATACATAATACAAGGGTATTTTTTGTGGTTTATATTGTCACAGGATAAACTAGTGGCTCTGTGAGCTGTAGGCTTCGTAAGTTTGTCTTTGCATAGCATAAATGCTCACCGCGCACCTTAAAAACCAAACACTTAAAACAAAAAGCTGTAATGAAATTTCCTTGTATATAATTGGATGTGACAGGAAATTTGCAATTTTTTTTTCCACCCTCTCACACCCCCGCTCCCTTGATGTTTGTACGTTTAAAAAAAGGTATTGAGACATTCTTGAAAAATTTTCGAGAAAAACTGAATAGAGGAGAACAGCTGAAAAAATAGACAAACGCAACGAAAGCATTTTTTCCCAAGCTGAAACGGAGACGCTTCGCTCGCGTTTCGCCCTCGCTCGGTCAATAATATTGCAATGTAATATTATTCTTATACCTTCTATTTTTATATGGTATTTTTAACATAATGCTATTGTAACCAAACCTTGCTTTGGGGCCCCAACTTCTCAACCAACAAAATCCGGCCCTGTAACTTCTTTTTTTATCCCGTTATTCACAAAATAGATTTATGCCGACTCTAAGTACAAAAGGACAATTTTCCTCAGCAAAAGTTGGCGGGCACTGTGAGACCTCATAGTAATGTTTATGAATACGGGGGTAAGAATGTAAGGCGCGTATTTCTAAACTGCTCATTGAGAGCTGGTATCTTGAGATCATACCTGGGATGCTGTTCCTTTAAGAAGAGAATCTTCTTCTTTATCTTTTAACCGCCTCTGTGTTCTTGTGGTTCGCCCACCCGTGTAAGACGCAGAGGTCCCGGGTTCGATTCCCAGGGGGGTACAATTTTTACTCAGTTTGGTTGGTAGTGAGGCTAATTTCAAGTCCGCATGGCTAGCTACCACTATCTTACAACTTAAGTCTGATGCCAGAACAACAATTATGTTCCGGCAGTTAGAGGTAAGATAGCCAGTTCTTCAGTGATGTGATGAGAATTCCGGGTGTAGTTCGCATAAAAAAATCTCAAGTAGATATTTCTCAAATAAACACCTAAGACTAAGTGAATACCAAATCTTTTTCGCCACCCCTAAATATATAGGGTTGATGCTTTCAACTCTGCCGTACACCACACGGCTACAAAAACCCCAATTAAGAAATTATTTGTCGTGTTAACAACAAAACCTTAATTTAATTATCAAATCTTTTTTATCCACAACGTCGCCACAGCCACAAATAAATATTTTTATTTTTCTCTTAACTGTCGCTTGTTTTTGAGATAAGCGAGAATTTGTCTAATCTCGGCGGCGACAAACGGCCTATCTGAGAAATTACTTTTTATTACATTTTTTCGTCTCGTCAATTTGTCTGTTTAAAATGTTGCAGCTGGGATTTTAATGCTTGTTAAGGCTTGTTGACACTATCTTATCTAATACTTATGAAAAAAATATAATTTGTAATATTCCCATGACGAGAGATTGTGAAGTCAATCTTTTGGACATGCGTTACTATTACCTATAACATGTTTTTCTGTGATTACGTACTTACTATTTTAGTGTTGAGTCGCCGTGCTAAGAACCAGTTAGAGAATTTTATAAAATGGATATGAATAGACAAAGTCCTTACTTGGCAACGACTTACAAAGACTAACATTGACTAATTTTACTCAAAAATAAGGTACAGCCGGATTGCAAGGCCCACATTTTTACAAATCGAAATAATATATTTATTTGAGCATCCTAAAGGAATAAAGAGTTTACACTAAAAGCTATGGTTATTTTATCATTCAAATAAATGTAATTTTAAAAGATAATATAACGTCAACAAATAAGTTTTTTGAACATTTCTAAAAACCTTTACTTTGGGCTTTATTAAACATGTTCGATGTTATTACAAAAGATTGTTCAACACATGTTTAACTAAACACTGTTTAAACGTGATGCTGTCTCTGTCAAACAATATTGTCAAAAAAGTGACAGCATCATATTAAAACATGTGTTTAGTTAAACAGTGTTTAAAAATCTTTTGTAATAACACGGCTAATGTCTAATAAGGCCTGTGCCGTTCTTAAGTCATTTGTCGCAAAAGTAAGCACTAATGATCTTAAAGATATATAAATATAAAAATTGTAATATTCATGAACTTCGACAAAAGCATGCAGAAACTAAATTCATCAATATTTTATTAGAACAAATTACTTTTCCACTATGTAACAAAACAGCCCAGGTATCGAATTTTTAGGTCTTTAATGTATAAATTTCAGTATTGTAGTCAAAAATATTGTTATTCTTGCTAGAATTAACTAATTATTGTCAAGGTTTTTTGCAAGGCCCAAGTAATAACTGTTTTGGGCCTTCCTAAACGAAGTGGGCCTTGCAACACCAATTAATTTTTACCATTGAAAATGGTTATCAGATGCAAATCGCCTGAGACGTATTTTTGGCCATATCTCCGAGGATTTTAGGAGGATCGAAATGAAAATAGTACCAAAAGTTGAGAAATTTATCGAGACACGTGTGAACGTTTGAATTTTGAAAATCTACTGGTAACTTTTTTTGGAATTTTGTGAAATTACAAAAAATCCGGGTTTTTTAGGGGATGTTCGTTGGGGTGCGTGCCAGACAACCTCCACGTGGTGCACCCTGGGCGCCACCGCTACGTAGCGGTGGTGGCAAATAGTCTGGCAAGGTGGGACCCGGCCGGCGTCTTGGACGTTTCCGAGTAGCGGTGGTGCGGGTCGGAGTGTGGGGGGCCTTGTGTAGGCCCAGTGGTCTTTTGTGGACGTAGTTTCAGGAGCGCCGGAATCCTGCACGTGGTGCGGGGCCGGAGGCCGCCACTTTTTAGTGGGGGCCGCGTGGAAGGTAACCACTATAAAAAACCAAGGGGAGCCTGTCCCCTGAAAAAGAGGCTTTAAATCCTTATGAAATGGACAATTGTAATCAGGTATTACCCCAGGAGGGTAGGGACCGTTCCACGGAAACAGAATCCCTCCCGACCACTTCGGTGGTTGGCAAATGCTCCACGTATTCTGGGGGGGGCAACAAATGTTCATCAATGGACAAAGCGCTGAGTCCGGTAATAAACTGCGCCGAATCTAAACCCGACCGCTCTGGGTCGGACTTGTTGGGGAATTCGGAGGGTGTCCGCACCAGATCGAATTCCTCGTTGGGGAATTCTTCTTGCTCGAAGTTCCTGAAGGGCGTTAATACGCCCTCAGATGATCCGAGCAGGAAGGGAATCGGTAAGGCTTCCTCGGTTGAGAATCTGGAGAGATCTCGGGCGAAGCGGCCGGATGGGGGAACTAATGAAGAGGCTGTCATAGGGTCCGCCAAAAATCCGGGCGACTCAAATAAGAGGGTGAAAGGTAAATCTGGGTCGCTCGAAAGCCTGGGCAGAGTTCAATCGAACCGGCAGACGAAGGAAGTTAAGAAGGTTGCCGACAAGGAGGTCGTTAAAGTGACCCCTAATGCGGGTTCAAGGGTAGGTCAAAAATTTCCTCTTAAAAAGGCTGTCAAAGCAGATCCCAAAGAGGCCCCAAATGTGGCCCCCAAGGGGACTGCTAAGAATAAGGGGAAAGGAAAAACGACGAGCAATCAGGTGGTGACTCAAAAGAAGATAGAGGAGGAAAATCTGAAAAGGGACCAGGTAGGGATGGAAAAGGAAGAACAGGTGGGAAAGCTAAGAGAGAGTTTGGTGGAGTCACTAATGGATACGGATACCGACAGTGGCACACTCAACCCTCAAAAACGCTCCCGACAATCGAGTGATAGTGGCAGCGAAGTCTTACTTGACGGAGAGGAACTGGTGACTGTCCGGAGGACTGACCGTAGGAAAATCCAAAAGGTGGGCTCGCCAAAAAACTTCAGGAAGGATAGCCTATCGAATGAAGATTTGTTTGACCATAATTCAGATGAGTTGGTCAAGAGAGTAGAACAGGAAATGACAAAAATCTGGTCTCACACTAAAAAGAGTAAACAGATGAAGAATGAACTGAAAGATGAAATTAACGCTGCGAGTAACAAGGTGATGGATCTGGTTAGGGAATTTAGTAATACCAATCTTGTGAAGGAAGTAGCGCGGTTGAGGGCGGACAATCAAAGGCTGTCAACACAGTTGGGTTACCTTGAACAAGAGATAAGGGCTGTCAAGATAGCCGCGCAGGAGAAATGCGCGGAGGTCGCAGAATTGAAACGTGGGGGGGAAAAGAAGCCGGCTAATGCCGGGAGAGGAGAAGAGATTACTTCTGAGCAACCCAGCGAACTGAACGTTTTATTGGAGATTGTCAAGAGGACCGCTCTCGACGCCGTTGCGCCTTATTTAAATGCCAGGCTCGAGGGATTGGAGAAGGATGGCAGACTCTTGGATCCCCCAAGTTATCGTCCCCTCTTAGAGGCGGACAAGCGAAAGGCGGCCAACATCGCAGCAGCGGAGAGCAATCAGAGGGCCCGTCCCTCGTATGCCGCGGCTACGGCGGGGACAACTCGTCAACTCAGCGTTTCCGAGGCCCAGGTATCAGAGACAGAGAGGCCCAGTAATGTAAACGAGAGGGAATGGCAAACAATAGGAAAGGGAGGGAAGCCGGTAAAGCCGAAAAAACAAGCCCCACCAGCACAGGCGAAGGCTCAAAAATCGAAGTCTATCCCAAAGCAGAAGAATCCGAAGGGGGCAAATCTGACACCCCCTCGAACCGCAGCGGTGGTGATTACCATTCCTCCGGAAGCTGCCGAGAGGGGAATTAACTACGCTGAAGTCATCGGCAAAGCCAGGGAGGTGGTGAAGCTACAGGATCTGGGGCTTGAACGAGTGCACGTCAAGATTACGCAGACGGGCGCTCGGATGGTCGAAATCCCTGGGGCGGATGGGGCACAAAAGGCGGACGACATGGCGGAGAAGCTCCGGTCAGCCCTAGAAGGGATGGCACACGTCTCCAGACCCGTAAAATGTGTGGATCTCCGCATTTCCGGGCTGGACGACTCGGTCACGACGGAGTACATTCGTGAAATAATGGCCGAAAAAGGACGGTGTTCCAAGGAACACATCAAAGTAGGACCTTTCAGGGTTGGCCCAGGAGGCCTGAGGATGGTTATGACAAAGTGTCCCACCGCGGCAGCAAAGTTGCTCCAGGAGGCGGGGCGATTTATGATAGGCTGGAGCTGCGCGCAGGTGAAAGTGTTGGAGGCTCTCCCGCCTCGCTGCTTCCAATGCATGGCGACAGGACACATGCGTCAGACTTGTCCGGCAGGGGTGGACCGCACCAATCTCTGCTATAGGTGTGGCCAAGACGGGCATAAAGCCGCAGATTGCGACAAAGAGCCCAGCTGTGCGCTGTGTCTGGCGGCGAATCGTCCTGCCGGGCATGTGATGGGCGGCAAAAACTGTCGTGCCCCACCGGTCAAGGCCAAACCACCTTTCAAACCTAGGGGACCAGTTGGAGGGCCAGACAATGGCACTATGGAGGTTGCTGAGACACCTTAATGGACAGAGGGGACCTAAAGTTTCTTCAGGCGAACGTAAACCACTGCGCTGCTTCACAGGATATCCTGATGCAGCACGCAGTGGAATACAGGTCAGACTTGCTGATTATATCAGAGCCCTACTGTGTTCCGCAACGCAGCAACTGGGTAGGAGATGAGGAAGACACTGTTGCCATCCTGGCGCCGATTAGGGTCAACTTCTCCCCTCCCCTCTCCCTCAGAGAAAGGGGTCCGGGTTACGTAGCTGTGACCTGGGGCGAATTTGCCTTAGTGGGCACGTACTTTTCCCCAAACAGGCGCTCGGATGAGCTGGATCGCTGGCTGAATATGCTGAGTGGCGTTGTTCGGAGGCTGAGCCCCATACAAATAATAGTCGCGGGAGATTTTAATGCCAAGCACCCGGCTTGGGGATCCCTCTCATCCGACAGAAAAGGCACCCTAGTAAACGATTGGGCAATGTCGTCTGGATTAGTGATCCTAAATAGGGGCACTACTTTTACCTGCGTTAGGGGCACCGGAGGGTCTAGGGTAGACATCACGTTTGCGACCCCTGCACTGGCAGCCAGGGTGAATGGCTGGACGGTGCTGACAGAGCCAGAGACCCTATCGGACCATAGATACATCCAGTTCAGGGTCTCCCCAAGAGCTGGAGCGTCGGTGGCGAGTTCGCGTCAAGCGGCTTCTCGTTTTCCGAGGTGGGCCGTCACTAAGTTAAATAAAGAGCTGGCGGAGGAGGCTGCGCTTGTAGAGGCCTGGTGCATGGAGGCTCGACAGGCAGTGGGAAGTCTGGAAGATCGTGTAAGCGAAATCACCCGGTCCCTTACAGCAGTTTGCGATGCCGCGATGCCGAGGGCCAATGGCCCCCCAGAAAAGTTGCAGGTATACTGGTGGTCGGGGGAGCTGGAAGCCCTTCGCTCCACAAGCCTCCGGGCCAGACGTGCCCTACAAAGGTGTAGGCGGCGCCGCAGGAGAAGGCCAGCACTAGAGCAGAGACTCCAGACGGCATACGGTGAGGCTAAAAAAGCTTTCAATGTGGGCATTGCCAGAGCCAAAGACCAGGCGTGGGAGGAATTCCTGGCAAGCTTGGACAGGGATCCATGGGGGCGTCCGTTCAAGATGGTGCGGAGCAAACTCCGCCATCAAGCGCCTCCCATGGATAACATGGAGCCGGAATTCCTCTCGAGAGTGGTGGAAAACCTGTTCCCCGGTTACACACCACTGGTGGCACCTCTAACTGCCCACCGCAGTCTGGACGGAGAGGAGTCGGGATTCTACCCGGTAACGGAGGCGGAAATGGAGGGGGTGGTGGACCGCCTCCTGTCCAAGAGAAAGGCACCTGGCCTGGATGGTATCCCCGGAAGAGTGCTGCCTGTAGCCCTGAAGCACCTTGGTGAACCACTCCGCGAGCTCTTTAATGACTGCATAGAAGCGGGAGAGTTCCCCAAGGCATGGAAGAGAGGACGTCTGTGCTTACTTTTAAAAGAGGGTCGACCACTGGACTCCCCGACGGCCTACCGTCCCGTAGTGCTGTTGGACGAGGTCGCCAAGATGTTGGAGAGAATTCTCGCAGATAGGATCACGCAGCACTTAGAGTCGGTGGGGCCGAACCTGGCGGACAATCAGTACGGTTTCCGAAGGCAGAGATCGACAATCGATGCTATCCAGGCCCTCAGGGATCTGACGGAGAGGGCAACGGAGCGAGGGGAAGTGGTTATTGCTGTGTCCTTAGACATAAGGAACGCCTTTAACTCACTTCCCTTCGGTGTCATCAAGGATGGGCTAAGACACCACCGCCTGCCCCCCTACCTAATCAAGATGGTAGAGAGCTACCTCAATGGTAGAGAAGTGATTTATCCCTCCAGAGATGGAGGGATGGTCTCCAGGGAGATGATGTGCGGTGTTCCACAGGGTTCGGTCTTAGGACCGCTCCTGTGGAACATCGGATATGATTGGGTACTGCGAGGTAGGCTACTGCCCCGGTTGAGCGTACTATGCTACGCGGATGACACGTTGGTAGCTGCCCGGGGCGAAACCCTCCAGGAGGCGAGAAGACTAGCAAGCGTGGGCACCTCGCTCATTATTGGGCGAATAAGAGAGCTGGGGCTCAATGTCGCCATTGACAAGACTGAGGCTACCTGCTTCTATGGACCGAGGAGGGGGCCTCCAGCGGGAACATGTCTGGTCGTGGATGATGCCACAATTCCCCTGCGTCCCACGATCAAATATTTGGGGCTAGTTTTGGACGGTAGATGGAAGTTCGAAGAGCATTTCCGCCAGCTAGTCCCAAGACTTATAAAGACGGCCAACGCCCTTGGGCGTATCCTGCCAAACATTGGGGGCCCGGGCGATAAGTGCAGGAGGTTGTTCGGCAGCATCTTGCGAAGCATGGCCATGTATGGCGCGCCGGTCTGGGCAGATCGCTTAAACGACCACAACAGAAGGATGCTTCACCGGGCACAACGAGCGATGGCCATTAGAATTATCCGCGGCTACAGAACAGTTTCGTGTGCGGCGGCCTGCGCACTTGCGGGTACACCTCCCTGGGAGCTAGAAGCTCAGGTACTCAGGGAGGTGTACAGGTTCCGAAGGGAGGCGATCCAGAGAGGCGAGCGTCTTGCCCTCGAAGAAATCGTGGCGGAACGGTGCATGGCTGAAGAGGTTAAACTGGAGGTTTGGAAGGAGCAAATGAGGTCTGAACCCTATGGGACAAGAACGCTTGAAGCGGTCGGCCCGCTAATTGAGGAGTGGTGTTCCCGTCAGCACGGGACGCTGACCTTCAGGCTGACGCAGATACTTTCCGGGCATGGGTGCTTCGGAAAGTATCTGTGTCGGATTGGAAGGGAGGCGTCCGCACAGTGCCACGAGTGCGGCGATGCGGAGGACAGTGCCCAGCACACCCTTGAGGTGTGTCCGGCTTGGGTTCTGCAGCACGGTACTCTGGTTGCTGTGGTTGGGAGGGATCTCTCGCTGCCCAGCGTGGTACGGGCCATGCTGGCCACCGAGAGATCCTGGGAGGCGGTAGTCTCCTTCTGTGAGGAAGTCATCCTCCAGAAGGAGGCATCGGAGCGAGTTCGCGAACAGGAGGCTCATGCGAACCGGCTCCGACGCAGGCGGGTGGGCGTAAGGAGGAGGCGCTTTGCGCACCTCATTCCGCTCTGAAGGGGACCACGCGGGCGATGGGTGGTGACCCATCGCCTGCATTGCACGGTCCCCGACCGTCTGGGGAGATGGCCAAACTTGCCCGGCCATCTCCCGACCGCGAGGAGGCCCGGGTAGCCGGGCAAGCCACCGGGTCAATTGGGGTGATTACCACCCATGGCCCCCCGCATGACCCACCGGTGGTGAGTGGGCAAGTGCCGTAGTTTTTTAGTGGGTATTCCCTCCTCCCGAAATTCCATCGAGCCTTGACTTGGTGGAATTGCGGGAGGTAGTCGTGGAGGCAGCCGCAACGTTTAATGTTGCGGTCCCCTCCTGGCGAGTCCCACATGCCCCCTTCCCGATCACCAGCGGGAAGGGAAGCACGTGAAGGCGTTTTTCTACGGCATAAAAAAAAAAAAAGAAAAAAAAAGGGATGTTCGTTTACTAAATTGTAAATATTTCGGAAAAAAAACTGACTTAAGAAAAAATGAAAAAAAAAAAGATCCTAGGGTATTAGTTTAACTATCAAATGGAGAAATAATTTTGAAAATCGGTTTATAATTGTGACCTGTAGGTGGTCCCTTTAGATTTGGAATTGCAGAAAAACGGCTGTTTCCGTACATAAAAAGTGACGTAGCTTCTATGATTATTGACCGATCGTCATGGTAATAATAGCAGAAGCAAACGAGAAGTGAATTCGTTGGAATTTTGAAAATTGGTTAATATTATTCGGCCGCGTCGAGGCAGTCAGCGAGCGCTTTTCGTAAAAATAAATAGGTACTGCCTAGGTAAATTTAAAAATATAATAGGACTTTGCATTTGATTTGATTTTGATTTTTAGTAAATTTTTGTGTTCATTTCAATGCTCCGATTCTTGCGGGACTGTAAAATCTGTGAATTTTTTTTAATATTAATTGATACTCAATCACACATGCCTATGCAAATATAAAAAGAATACTGATCAAATAAACATACAAAACCAAAATCTACTTACAAATCGTAGTATAAACAAGTAAAATTTTACATTTTGTGGAAGCGAAAATTAACACTATGAGTGGCCGTGACCGAAGTCAGTGAACAACTGGGGGTCACTGGCAAGATGGCGGCCGCCCGCGGCGCGTTACCGCGTTCCTGTGTTTCTATTGGTCTGTTTCATGTGTGCTGAGAAGTTGGCGGAGATCAAACGTATTTTAAACAGTTTACTGAGCTTGGGCCTTGCAAGACTGCGGGCCTTGTCACCCGGTAGTACCTTATGACTTTATTTACATTGCATCTACGTATAGTTTCCAAGGGACAACGCTGGAGTCTCAAGCATTTCAAAACAAAAGGTGCTCGTCCAAAACAAGCGAATAATCAAAAGACTCGGACTTTGTATAGACAGTCTGACGACGTCAAAGAGAGCGAGCATTCATTAACGTCTCGGTATCTTGCGTTGGGGCCATAAGGTCTAAAGGTCGATCGAGTCTCGGTTTGGTCACAGAATATAATAAATAATTGTAACAGCGTCGTAGCTAGGGGCTGGCAAGAGGGGCGCAGCAATCAAAAGAAGCAAAAAATCATATCTTGCCAGGGGCGATTATGTTATGACCGCCCCCGACGACGCGGCGACACGCTGCCCCCTGGTTTGGTAATATTATTTTTAGATGAAGTGCTTTTACTACATCTAGCTAGAGAACGGTCAAACAGCCAAGCTAAAAAGTGTCGGTCATGGGATGGGTGACCAAAATTGTATTATCTTGATCTCTTACGTGCTTTAGAAATAATTGAAGAGATAGAGAGAAAGAGAAACAATATTTATATAATAATATATCAGTCGCTCGCATTGTTGCTGTTTCGCGCGACCGTATTCCGCGACAAACTCTCATAATTTGTTTTCACACGGTTAACGTGTTTACAATTTTTTGCAGTCTACTTTTTAAAATAATTCTAAAATGAGTCGCTGTGGTAAATGCAATGATGAAGTCACGGATGGAGTGCAGTGCAGTCAGTGTAATATCTACCTGCATTTTCCCTGTTCCAGTCTTTCTGAAACTACTTATCGTAAAATGACCTCTGAAAAGAAGGATAATTGGCGTTGTATTACCTGCCGTAATAGCATCTCGCATAATATGCCCACGTCAGCCGATATTTTAAGAGAATTACAAGCTTTTCGTAGGGATTTCGACGGTATGAAATCCGACATGAATACCCTAAAAGCTAACGTTCAAGATCTTGTGTCTCAGTGGAGCGATGTGAATTCACGGCTGGAAACGATGGAAACTCGTCTGGTTAACTTGGAACAGGTCTCCCCTCAGATTATTTCGTTAGAAAAGGAATTGAGTGTCGCCAATAACAACATCAAGGAATTACGTAACGAAAATTTACAGTTACGAAAGGAAAACGATATACGAGACCAATATGCTCGAAAAAATAACGTAGAAATTTCTGGCGTTCCACTTCTAAAAGGAGAAAATTTGGAGCAGATTATGAGTAGTATTTACATGAAAGTCGGATTGGCGTTCGATTTAACCCATATTAACTACATTCACCGCGTACGCCGCTTTGAGCAAAAAAATACATCACCTACCCGACCGCCAGCTATAATAGTTTGTTTCACGAGACAACGCAGTAAAGACGAGCTGTTGGCCGCGGTGCGGGCGCGCCGTGGTATGAACACAGCCGATATCGGCTTATCGGGGCCTGCACTAAACATCTATATTAGCGATCACTTGACGCCGGCCAACAAAATGCTACTTAAAACATCACGGCAGCTAAAACAAGAACACGATTATAAGTACTTGTGGGTTCGCGATTGCAAAATCTTCCTAAGAAAATCGGACACCTCCAAAATAATTCATATTTCTAGTGATAAGGATTTGAACAATATAAAGTGACTATGTTTTACTTTCGTTCTCGTGAATGTTTATTGTGCGGTGGCAGGGTTATTCTCTCATTTGTTAAACATGGTTAAAGTTATTACTCGCGCTAAATTTGTGAATGTTTATTGTGCGCCGATAGGGTTATTTTCATATTTCTTGAACTTGTTTGAAGTGTTTACTAAAGTGTCGTTTGAGGTTATAATTAATCATAATATTAACTTTTGTTATTTCTGTTACGAATTATTTTGTAAGGCGAAGCTAAGGTCAATAATATACTATTATTTTATTATTTTCAATGAACACAATATAATACTATTAACTTCAATTAATTATTTCATAAATTCGCTCATTTAATTACAGCATATTATCAAAATGTGAGGGGATTGCGAACCAAGTCTCACTCTTTTTTAAATAAAATCCTTTTGAACGATTATGATGTTTATTGCATAAGTGAAACCTGGCTCAACGACAGTTTTTACAGCCCAGAGTATTTTGACGATAGGTACCTAGTTTTTCGTAGCGATAGGAATGCTTCAGTGGTGAATGCGGATAGGGGCGGAGGGGTTGCTATTGCCATACGTCAGTGCTTAAACCCTATACCACGCATAGAGTGGAGCAGTGCACACCCATCTCTGGACTTCTTATGGGTAAGTATTCCCCTATGTCATGCTACTACTACACCCGCCGACATGTCTACTCCAAAATTTTTACATATCTGCTGCGTATATATACCTCACGGCAACCGCCACGAGACCGAATTGTGTACAGTTTTTGACTCGATTAGTAATTTAATACTGCAATTTCCAAATGATCTTTTTCTTATCACTGGTGATTTTAATGTGACATATGCTGATTGGTACCTTGACCAAAACTCAAATTCAATGATCATGCACTCAAATACTAATTCTCCGGTACAATTGACAGCAGATTTTATGAGCTTTACGAACCTTAAACAATTTAATTCTTCATTTAATATCAATAACAGATTACTTGATTTAATATTTTGTAATACAAACTGTAACGTTCTTACCTGTAGTGACCCCATAACGGCTGAAGACGCGCATCACAAATCCTTAATAATTAATTTGAATCTTGAAACCTATCATCCATTACCACAAAATATAATGTACACTAAACTTTTTCACAAAGCCGATTATGATGCGATTCGAGCTGAAATTTCAGCCATAGATTGGTATTCTAAACTGTCCACTACTAATGATATAGATTCTGTAATCAATATTTTTTACGAAATAATTAACGATATAATTAAAAAACATATTCCTACTCGTAAAGTCATTAACACAGATCGTCATCCGTCATGGTACACTATCCCTCTCATCAAATTGTCTAAAGAAAAAATTAAATATCATACTAGGTGGAAACGATACGGGAATCCCTTAGATTACCAAGCATTTTCTTCGCTTCGTAAGAGAGAATCTAGGCTTCAGAACGCAGTGTACCATAATTTTATTCATTTAAGTGAAGATAGTATAAAAAGATGTCCTAAACTATTCTGGCGATTTGTTAAATCAAAATTACCATCTAGTCATGTTCCCCAAACAATGAAACTTAATCAGCGTGTTTCTAATACAGGTGAAGATACATGCAATTTGTTTAATGAATATTTTAACTCTGTTTTTGTTCGAAGTGTACCGCGGCCAGTTACCTACGATCTCGATTGCCCCCCCGTCAACTCTCCTGTCAGTTTGCAAACCATGACCATTACTACGGAAGCTATTAACAAAGAGTTTAAAAGCATTGACATTAACAAAGGAGCTGGTTATGATGGCATTCACCCCATATTTATACGTAATTGTGCTAAACAATTATCGATACCGATGGGTATTATATATCGCAAGTCTTTAGAATTGGGTATCTTTCCGTCGGCATGGAAACTTGCTCTCATCACTCCCATTCCTAAAAATGAGAATAAGTATGACGTTTCTCAATATCGACCTATATCTAAAACCAACTTATTCGGCAAAATTTTTGAAAAGATTATTACTTGTAAACTGGCGTGTGCATTAAAGAATCATATATCTTTTAATCAACATGGTTTCTGTAAAGGGTGCTCTGTAGAAACGAATATGCTAAGTTTCACAAAATTCTTGGTTGATGCTTTGGATAAAAATAAACAAGTAGACGTCGTGTATTCTGATTTTTCCAAAGCATTCGATAAAATTAATCATGATCTTCTTATAGAAAAACTTTGGACTCTCGGGATACACGGCGATCTGCTCCGTTGGTTGGATTCGTATGTCAAGAATCGTTCTCAGGCGGTTTCTGTGAAGGGCTTCGTATCACGATTCCTTGATATTCCCTCTGGAATTCCGCAAGGGTCCCATATTGGGCCATTATTATTTGTTATTTATATTAATGACATCGAAAAAATTATTCAAAATTCAAATTTCCTGCTATATGCTGATGACGCAAAGTTTTTTAAGATTGTGCAAGGGAATGACGATTGCTTACAGTTACAATCAGATCTAGAGCGTTTAACAGAATATTGTTCATCAAATCAACTGTTTCTCAATTTGGACAAATGCTCCGTTATCTCGTACACACGCAAAAAGAACCCTATTAACTTTGATTATAAAATTAACAACTTATCACTTGGCCGAGTCACATCAATTCGTGACCTGGGTATTATAATGGACTCTGGTTTATCTTTTAACTTACACATTGATTATATAGTTAGCAAAGCATTCCGACAATTAGGTTTTATTCTAAGGGTCTCTAAACCTTTTAAGCAATCGCATACCCTTAAACTTTTATATTTCAGTTTTGTTCGATCACTTCTTGATTTTGCTTGCATTATATGGAGCCCAAATTATGCTTGTCACATTGCCCGTATAGAAAAAGTTCAAAAAAAGTTCGTTAAATCTCTGGATTACCGTGGTAATCATGAATATATATCCTATGAAGATTCACTCAACCATCACGCAATGACTACTCTTGCTAACCGTCGAATCATGTTTGATCAAGTCTTTCTTTATAAAATTTTTAATAATTTGGTTGACTCCCCTCACATTTTAGAAGAAATTAACCTAAGAGTACCCAGACCTGGCTCTCGCTTGCAAAAACTATTTGTTGTCCCTATGTACACAGCTGTATACACCAGAAATAACTTCTTTCGACGTAGTGTTGAAACTTATAACAAAAGGTTCAATGATATAGATATCTTTGGCAATAGTCTAACCGTCTATAGAAAGTTATTGCATAGTAAATTGTCAATAGCACTTTGATAATTAATAGTATTTAATTTGATGATTTATTGTACATTTTCTAAAAGACTCGACTGTGTATGCTTATGTTAGTACATACTTACTTACTTCCAAAACACCATAACTTTGTGTAATTTTGTATACTTTATGGATCTATAGGTCTATAAGAAACTCATATGTTTTGTAATCAATTTCAATGTATAAGACTGTTTGTATCCTAAATAAAATAAAATAAAATAAAATAAAATATTTATTGACACTAAAGACTACACAAAATGTACTATCAACAAACATAGTAAGAAGGTACTGTAATGTTTGTCGTTTAACCGCCTCTGTGGTCTAGTGTTACGCCCACCCGTGTAAGACGCAGTGGTCCCGGGTTCGATTCCCAGGTGGGGTTAAATTTGTAGTCGGTTTGTTTGGTGTTAGGGCTTATTTCAAGTCCGCCTGGCTAGCTACCACCATTAAGTCTGACGCCATAACAACAATTTAAAAATTGTTGTGTTCCGGCAGTTACAACTTACAATACAAGTAACATTGCCAGTTCTTCAGTGGTGAGGATTCCAGGTGTAGTGCGCTTCCACCATCGACCTTATCGTCACTTAACATCAGGTGAGGTGAAGGCCAAGCAGACAGTGCTTAACAAATGACGTTGTGCATAAAAAATAATTACGAGGGTGGTTTGATAAGTCCATGACTTTGAAAAGAAGAAATTTTTTTTTTCATAATTTATTTTTGTGTCTTAAAAAGAAACTCCTTAAGGCATCTTTACACTAATTTTTTTTCAAATTCGGCAAAAGATTATTACTTTTGGAAACAAAAAGCTCAAGCGAGTTCTAACTTTTCTTAATGACCCTGTCGACCCTCTCCGCGGCACTCATGACATCATAACTCATCGAATGAAGATGCGAATCCTTCCTATTCTCTAGATTCAACCCCAGTGAGATATTTTCTCCTACCAAACATGAATAAATATCTTAGCGGGCAAAGATTTTCATCAAGCCAAAAGGTGGTGTCTGAAATGGGCCCTTATTTCAGTTACCAGTTTTCAGGCGATGAAAGAAAAAAATAATGGGTTAAAGAGGTAGGAACTTCGTTGGACTGAATACGCAGAGCTACAATAAAGATTATGTACAGAAATAAAACAAAATATTCCGAAAAAAAGTCTTTCTTCATTAAAAAGTCATGGACTTATCAATCCACCCTCGTATAAAAAAGATTGAATTTTAGAAGGGTGTAACGACTTCTTTAAAAAAAGTATTAAAAAATCCGACCTAATTTCACGTCGAAGTTCTATGAAACAAGTCTGTAGTCTATTTATAAGCCTCGGCCTCTTAAAAGGCTTTTATCTTTTGCTTCGTGAATATTTTCTTTTTCAGCCAATACAGGTAGCTTGTCAGTCAGTCTTGTCAGTCAGTGTCATGGAGAGCTAATGAGGGTAATGGAATTTGTTAACGTTTAAACGAGCATTGATGGGAAAAGTTTGAATAGATTTCTTGCTAAGGTAGCAAAAGAATATTAAAGTTCTATCGTTCTGTCTGCATCATAGGAAATTTCAGTTTTGGGCATTTTGCTTTTAACCTTTAAGACAGTGTGGAAAGTTGCTTTTTATTAGATATTGATTTTAGGCATTTTGCTACTTAGATATATTGCGTTTAAGACGTTCTGTCTGCATCCTAGGGAATTTCAGTTTTAGGCATTTTGCTTTTAAGGCAAATTGTTGCTTTTTGGTATTGATTTTAGGCATTTTGCTACTTAGATATATTGCGTTTAAGACGTTCTGTCTGCATCCTAGGGAATTTAAGTTTTAACCATTTTGCTTTTAAGGCAAATTGAGTTTTTGTGTCCAGCCAGACACAATATGCCGAAGTTACGCGACCCTAGTTAGGTTTAGTAACGCCTGCAATGCTTTGAAAATGGCTAACAACGCATCTGCCAAGTGTGTTTTTTTTTTCATAATAAAAGCGTTGCTACCTGTCTTAGGTCGCGTACCTTCGGCATAGTGTGTCTAGACAATTAGACGTCCGTCGCGCTCTTAAAGGAAATAGGATACATTTAGGTGACTATTCGGTTATCGTCTGGCAAGATCTTTCTTTTTGAAATGTTTAGAGGACTATCATGTTGAAATTATATCAAAACATTTACAAGGGTAGGGTGTACGTATATATTAAAGTTGTAAATATCGTTACTTATGGCTGTTCCAGCTGATAAGTTTCTTGCGCCCGTTCTTCTTGTCAGCTAAAAAAGTCTGGAACTATAGACGATTCAAAAGTACTTAATAATTAAGTTTATTTGAATAAAGCTTATTTGACTTTGACTTTGACTTTGTATGCCCCTACAAGGTGGACGACCATGTAGCGCAATGCCGATCGTCATAAAAATCGTTTTTGGAATCCTATTCTCAGTAGTAGACGTCGTGGGGCTAACGTGGATGATGGCCGGCTGTTGAGGCGGAATGGTTCTGGAGGGATCGACCAGACGTACAAATCCGCGCCACCGTTTTTTGGTGTATATTTGAAAGACTCGCTAAGCTAAGCGTTTTGCATCGAATTTCATCAGCCGTACCACGAGTGGAACTCCTTGCCTGAGTCTGTGTTTCCCGATAGGTAAAATCTGGGGGCCTTTAAGTCGCAAGTGGATAGGTATCTACTAGGCGATCGCGTTTCATCGTTGATCGTATCATCGCTTACCATCAGGCGTGATAGAGGGCAAGCGCTGGCCTTTCTATCATAAAAAAATACTGAGCACTGGACGATGCTCCATGGGCAGGCCTCAACAAAGTGGACCGAAACGATCCGATGAAGGTTGCAGAAAACCGCTGGATGCGGGAAGCGCAAGACCAATTATCGTGGAAATCCTTGGAGGAGGCTTATTGAGCCTAGAGGGCTTGCATGTGGCTGACATGATTATGAATAAGATCTACTAGTCCTTTTAGGAGATAAGCATAAGCCTTGAGAATTGTAGTTTAAGGTTTCGATTCAGAATGATTTTTTTTTCTTTTTACCAAACCACGGTTACATAACTACAAGGAGTTTTTGCAATTAGTTAAGCCGCGATTACATTATCCAATCTAGTTTCCAACTGTGAATTTATAATCGTCTTCTCAAAATTCAGTTAATTCAAGACTCTTTAAGCATTTTGCGAATTAGGCATTTTAAAACAAACGCAAAGTTAGTATTTATATTTTCCCTTTTCAGGGTTCGAGTTCGCGAAATGACTTTCGGTGTCAAGGTCACTAGCCGGTTTAGCGTTTCAGCCGTCAAGTTGGTTTATCTAGTTAGTAGAAACTAATTAATCTAACCTTTTCTTTACTCGGCGAATTCCTAAGATACCGTTTTCTTTATAGCTAGTTTTAGCCGAGTCACGGAAGGCTGACGTCAGAGGTCTCAAAGTTTCTTTACTTTTTACGTTAAAATTAATGCCTAATTTTTTTTTGGTTCATTGATTTTTTTACAGTGTTTTATGTTATCATGTAATGATTTACAACTTTGTAAAATTTCACGTGCATTTCCAATAAGAGATTTTATTATGAATTGTTATTAGAAAAGGTACTCATTACACACAATTTTAACAACAATACAATAGAACATTACATTTAATGTAACAAAATATAAAAATAGAAGAAGTTATTTTTTACATGGTTTTACGGCACTTGGGTTCATGCCTTTTTATACCTGTCTTGGATGTTAGATTTTGACACGCAACTCTAGTGTTGCTGTCACAAACTGCATTATAATTATCTGACAACGATATATTTAAGTTTGTGAATATCGGTACTTATTGCTGCTAAAGCTGATAAGCTTCTTGCGTCCGTTCTTCTTGTCAGTTAAAAAAGTTTGGAACGGGTGGTAAGAAAATAAATATAGACAATTCAAAAGTACTTAATAATTAAGTTTATTTGAATAAAGCTTTGACTTTGACAATCAGTTGTTTCTCTGCAAAAGTTATCTAATTGCTGTCGTTGTTTCGACTAAAAAAACGTTTCAAGTTTTACAGAATCCTAAAAAGTTATAATTTATATACAAAGTGGAGAGGTCAATGCGACAATTAATTAAATTTCGTATATCTAGTAATGCTCCCAGTCTGCCTGTAAAATATCAATGAAAAATATCCAGTAGTTTAGTCACAAGAGATTTTTTTTCGTTTTTAACATTTTCTACATGCTGTATCTATTACTAAGCTATTGCCGACAAGTTAAAAAACCCCTACATCAGTATAAATTAACACAATGTTGCCAAATTATACCTTATGCTCAAGCCGTAAGAGTCATTTTTAATTGCGTGTCATCTAAAAATGTGCGAAAGAGACAAAATCTACTTCTAACAAACAATAAAGTTGACAACGTTTCGAAATCTTTTACCTGTGTAAAAATGAGTATTTATTATTATTAAATTACTTACGAAAACAGGAGACTACACGTATTTTTTCCTTTTCCAAAATTTTATTTTGATGAAATTTTGAAACAAACACTTTTTACGTGCCAAAGTCCTGCACCTTGTCTACACGTTTACCTACAGTGGTGTTTCTTCAAAGTTTTATGGAAATTGAAATAAATGCACTTCAAACCAACCTGTATTTTATTAAACAGATTCAAACGTTAACAAAATCTTTTTTAATTTCGCAATTCATTACTTATTACGCATTAAGTGCGCGTTTTTATTTCGCTCCTAGGAATTAATTGATAGTTTCAAAATACTTCTATGAACTAGTGTCTACAGTGTTATCATTTATTGTCGCATTGTCATATCCACGTTGTATATCACTATGACAAAATAAATAGTCCGGAAAATCTGCCAAACGTTTTTCGGCGTTTCATCAGTATACCTACCCGTCAAATGTTAAGTGAGGAATGCCCGGATAATGTAGGTGTGCGACGAGATTGATCGATCATGCCGGTGTGGGAGGGCCCTAACACGGTGTATATGGTCCATCATTCTCACACGGTGACTGATCACCAGCCTACATTCAGCTAATATTTACCCAATCACTGACGGGTTTACAAATAGGGATGGACTAACAGATATAATGAATGAGTGAATGAATGAAAGAAATCTTTTATGTGCCAACATCACACAAAAAAGTCAACATGCACTCATAGATTTTGAAAGAAAAATAATGTATTTTTTACTATCGATGATCTTTTTGAGATTTTAGCGTTCAGAATGCTATTTTTATACAATACAAAAAAAATACATTAGAAAAAATTCGACTTGTCACCAGGATTGTCGGTAGCCCAGTTAGTAAAAGCATTGGACTGGACTTCCAAAGGTCGCGGGTTCGATTCCCGCCTGAGTCACTCAGTAGCAGTGGCTCGGTAGCTCAGTTGGTGAGAGCATTAGACTGGACTACCAAAGGTCGCGGGCTCGATTTCCGCCTGAGTCACTTGGTAGCAGTGACTTGGTAGCTCAGTTGGTGAGAGCATTAGACCGGACTACCAAAGGTCGCGGGATCGATTCCCGCCTGAGTCACTCAATAGCAGTGGCTTGGTAGTTCAGTTGGTGAGAGCTTAAACCGGACTACCAAAGGTCGCGGGTTTGATTCCCGCCTGAGTCACTTGGTAGCAGTGACTTGGTAGCTCAGTTTATGACAGCATTGGACCGGACTTCCAAAGGTCGCAGGTTCGATTCCCGCCTGAGTCATTTGGTAGCAATGACTTGGTAGCTCAGTTGGTGAGAGCATTAGACCGGACTACCATTCACTTTTACATTTGGAAAAAATCGTTTTATTAGGTCTAAAATGAAAATATTTGTGTTTTTATTTTGATTTTGTGATTTTCAAATCTTAATTCTGAAATATCAATGTTTTGCTACAGTATTATTTTCAAGATAATTATAATATATATATTAAAATATTATTTTAATAAATAAATTCATGTTAATATAATCATCTCTTGGTTGTTTTAAAAAAAACAACATTTTAAAATACTTACATGTAAATCATAACAAACGATGAGATTAGAAAATGTTTAGATGTAACCGACACACTAGATTGGTTGCTTGACGGAAAATTGGCAACAGTGAAAACAAAATATAAAAAACTTAAAGCCGTGGCACTGTGATTGCTATAAGCTATCAGTTTTATATTTTGTAAAGGTTTAAGTATTCATATTTTGTAAAGGTTCAGTACATTGTCAAAGTATAATATGTAGAGTTTAGTATCTATGGGTTACATTCATTCCTACTAATTTTCAACTTCCGGTTTAAATCGCATTTCGATACCTATTATCTTTATTACTAATCTTTTATTAAACTAGTAGCTCTATGAACCTTGCGTTTGTGATATTTTTAAAAAAAAATTTCGAAATGGCTGAAATGTGTTTCTTATTCGAAATATTCCCTCACAAACACGAGAATCGATTGAGACCTGTAGGTAGAGGAGAATAAACGGACAGATAAACAAAAAAACATTTTTGCACAAGCTCGCGCGTCGTGCTCGGTTGGTCAAAATATATGCCACAAAAAATATTTTTAGGTGTTAAAATGTACAAATGTTATTGTAACAAGAAGATTTACATTTAACACTACTTTTAATACCTACTTACAATATTTTGTACTAACAAACTTATTTAACTACCGATTTCATTAAAAGTGTGATCCTTAACGTAAAAAAAATGTTTTATAAAACAAAAACTGACTTCAAAAGCCTACGCTACCTCTAAAAAGCAAGAAATAACATTCAAATCACTAATGCGCATTATCATTGTAGGTATTTATTAGAGTAATAAAACACGTCTATTGAAGTCGTGTAGGGTGGAGGACAACTTTTTTTATTCAAAAAGCCCCACCCGACTTCATTAGACGTGTTTTAATACAATGATAATGCACCTAACTAGTGATTTGAATATTATTTCTTGCGTTTTAGAGGTAGCGTAGGCTTTTGAAGTCGGTTTTTTATTTTCTAAAACATTAAGTAAGTTAGTACCTTCTGTATTAGATTATATTATCTAAGTAGAAAAATTGGTTTGGCCAAATGTGAGATATTCGCGGACAAAATGCATACGGGTCAAACTGAAAAGAGAACCTCCTCTCTTGAAGTCGGTTAAAATACCAAAACCTTCTCCTAAATGTAACAAATACTTTTCAGAAAACCGCATCAAAATTAGTTCAGCTAAACGCGAGAGAATCGCGGACAAACATACATACGTACATACATTCCTCCTTTTTGTTTGTTTTGAAGTCGGTTAAAAAGGCCCTTTAAACTTTCTTAAGTGCACTACATCAAATCTGCACTATTTTCAAAAGCATTCCAATTTAACACGAAAATCACAGAACAAAGAATTATTTTTTTCTATGTTCTGTGACGAAAATTCACCTGAAAAAAACCGACTTCAAAAACCTGCCTCTAAAAAGCAAGAAATAATATTCAAATCATTAGATACGCATTATCATTGTTATAACAACACGTCTATTGAAGTCGGGTGGGGCTGGAGTACGACTTCCTTTTTTTATTCTAAAAGCCCCACCCGACTTCAATAGACGTGTTGTTATAACAATGATAATGCGTATCTAATGATTTGAATATTATTTCTTGCTTTTTAGAGGCAGGTTTTTGAAGTCGGTTTTTTGTTTTTAAAAACAATTTTTTATTTTATTATTTTTAGTGTAAGTACCTTCTATATTAGGTATATTATTATAGGTATATTATTGGGTAGAAAAATCGGCTCAGTCAAACGTGAGATATTCGCGGAGAAACATACATTCATACAGGTCAAACTAAGAGAGAACCTTTTTTTTAAGTCGGTTAAAAAGACTACACTAAAAGTACCCCTTTCCCAACAAAAAGAAACATCTAATTCGGTTCACAAATAACAAAGTCGTCATATGAGTTGATGAAAATCATAGTATTTTCAGGATTTCCCGAAAACTACAGAACCGATTTGAAAAAAAATTAAATGGGACCATCTCGCAAGAAAACTCAATCGAACAAAAAAAGAATCATCAAAATCGGTTCATAAATGACGAAGATATGCGCGAACAACGATAAAAAAAAAAAAAAAACATACAATCGAATTGAGAACCTCCTCCTTTTTGTGAAGTCGGTTAAAAACGTAAAGCTTATCGTATCGGAGCTGAAAATATCGCTAATGTTAGCCCAGTATCTTCGCACCTGCAGTGTACGTACAGCATGTCCACACGATATTGGCGCGCTTCCCGACGTTGCTGGCGCGACCGATGCAATCAATCTGACAGTAGTGTTAGATAACTGACATGATCCAAACGACTATGTAGCTCAATTTTAATGGTAGTATGAAGTTGTTCATTTTGTTGTGTAATCTTATTGTTATTTAAAAAATATAGTAAATATTATCATATTATCGAGGAGCTCGATGGCTCAGTGGCTTAGCGCCTGGCCCAGCAATTGCGGAGTTTAAGCAAGTTTCGCAAGGGTCGGTCATGGGATGGGTGACCAAACTTCTCCGTGCTTCGAAAGGCACGCTAAGCCGTTGGCCCCGGGTGCATTTGCAGTCGTTAATTTGGATTGGGCCCGCGTGGTGGGTTATGGCCCATCCTCCTTATGCACCCATAAGGAAGGCCTGTGTCCTAGCAGTGGGGACATCAAAAATGGCTGATGGTCATAGTAAATATTTACAAAATTCAGTAAAGGTTTTTTAAAAAACACCGCACTGATTTGTACCGTATAAGATTTCAAACAGAAAACTATATCTACCTACATACTTTTATACCTAATAGCACTACAAAGATTTTCTGTTTCTTTCAAAACTTTGATGAAGAAAAAGTTTTTTCTATATATTGTATCGTGATTTAAATTTCGCTTGATTCAGATTCGCACTTGCACAGTTTTGTTTTCAGATTTGACAAATATTTTACTTCACCGTAATATTTTTTTACATTTTATTCCCGATTTTTGTGAACTTGCACACGCTAAATAATAATAAATGCCAAACACATAGTTTGATGATATAATTTATCACAATCTCAACCGATAAATAAAATAGCCTTATAAATCGTACAGGGATGAGCTAAAAGGATTATGGTGAATCATGATACCTGCAGACTGGGTGGAGGTTGCGCCAGCTTGAATGCAGTGCAATCAATCCTTCAGACCACTCAGCTTCTGTAACAATGAAATACACTATGTTATTCATACAGCACTTTGTTAAAAGAGGAAAGATGTTGCTTCTGATACAATACACATGGACATCAGATACATCACGTAAGTAGTGATGTACAAAACTCGAGTCGTCGAGTTCTACTTTTGAAGACTCGACTCGGATTGGCAGGACTCGGTGAGCTCAGTAGGCTCGTAAGCCCGAGCCTAGCCGGAAACCGAGCTCTCTGAGCCACGCCTCGAGGCTTCAAAAGAGTTTCAAGCCTCCAAAAGAGCTCGAACCTTCAAAAAAGCTCGAGTCTTAAAATGAACGCGAGCCTCATAAAAAGCTTAGAGTTCATGTTTATGACTTTAATATCTCCGTAAATAATAATATTTACAACATTATTAATTACGGAGATATAAAAGCCGAGCCTATCGAGCTCACAGAGCCCTGAAAATCTGACTCTAGTCTTCAAAATTAGAACTCAAAAAGATGAATGTCTTATGTTATAAAGAGCACCTTAGATGCTTAATCTATTGTGCTTTAGCTCTACTTATCCTCATTCATCAGCAGCCCATCACAACTAGTGCGCCGAAAAAGACTCGAGTCGTGAATAAGCCTCGAGATCGACTGAGCTCTCCAAAAAGGCTCGAACCGTGAAAATGGCTCGAAGTCGGCCGAGCTCTGAAAAAGGCTCGAGCGCTAAAAAAGTCTCCCGAGTCGTCGAGCTTCGTACAAACGAGGCGAGCCCTGTAAAACGACTCCGAGCTCTGGACAAAAGGACTCGGAGGACTCGAGTCTTGTACATCACTACACGTAAGTAAGAGAAAGAGAAGGAGGCCTCAAAGAAAAAAGATAAATGTATCAGTAGCTAGGCGTATTTTCACTATCACTACAAAGTAAAACAAAGTCGCTTCCCGCAATAGATAGAATGATTCAAGAAGGTTTATAAATTAGTAACGAAAATACTATATATAAATATAATAAATCTGTAAGAACTAATAAATTTGCACTCAATATATAACTATAATATTATGTACTTAATATTATCACAGTACATATATAAGTTTTTCAAACAGTAAGAGAGCTCCATGGAAACTTTCGAATTTGACGGCTGACATCACTCTAAGAGCTCTAAGCAAAGTTTGCAGTACTTTGGTCAGGGTTGTGACATCGCGTCGCAGTTGTTTCCATAGCGTTCGCGCGTAGCATTCCACGAGACGGCCGGAAAATGCCAACCCTAGCGATCCGACGGAGTGCAATGACAAAAGGGCCTAAGTGACGTTAGCTCCTCTGCTGTTTGAAAAAACTTATATATGTACTGTGATATTATGTTCCTTTTAGACACTTGCAACAATCATTGTTGAAGTGTAGCAATAGCTAGCGGTCACTCTATTACCGTGGCTAGATGCTAAGAGCTAAAACCATTGTTTGTTAATTTTTACATTCATTCATGTTATTAGGTAGGTACTGTAATCCTTACTAATATTATAAATGCGAAAGTCCGTTTGTTTGTTTGTTTGTTACGCCTTCACGTCTTAACTACTGAACCGATCATCATGAAATTTTGCATACACGTTGTCAGAGGTAAAGAGATGGACATAGGGTACTTTTTATCCCGAAAAAATATTTCGTTCCCGAGGGATTGCAAAAAACTTTCCACGCAGACGAAGTCGCGGGCGGCCGCTAGTCTATGTATATGTATATATACTTCTATTGGGTATTCTGTGTCTGGGGTGAAAAACAACTTTTTTATCCATAATTGAAAAGTGCTTGGCCTTCACCTCACCTGATGTTAAGTGACGATAAGACCGAAAGTGTAAGCGCACTACGCTCGAAATCAGAATCCTTAAGCAGATAATAGATGGTTATTTTTAACCGACTTCAAAAATTTGAAAAGGAGGAGGTTATCTATTCGTCGCGTATTTTTTTTTTATATGTATGTACACCGATTACTCGAAGACGGCTGAACCGATTGAAATGATTCAAACGTTATAACATGAGGTTTGTTTCCAAATTGGTCTTATTTTTTGAAATTTTGAAATCGGTTCAGTAGTTTTCAAGTAATCTTGAAAATACTGTCGTTTTCGTTACCGTTTTACATGAGTTGAGACGGATTTTCAAGCATTACTTTTTTGTTTATGAACCGATTTAGATGATTTTTTTTTGTTTGAAAGAAGACATCTTAAGGATGATACCATAATAATTTCATTGGTATTGGACTATGGATTTTGAATATACACGAGGGAACTCCTCAAAATCAAATAGGAACTGTACAGTGATTGAAATATTGGTAGGTTTATGACAATCAAAAACAAGTTAAGTACCTTTCTATCGTCAAGGACGTTCTGGACTAGAGTTGAACTGCGAAGGCTCAACGGAACTCGTGGAAATTGAGTAGCTCGGGGTAAACCATTGAAAAATTTTAAACATTATAACGTTTTATTTTATAAAATCATCTCTTACATAGGTACCTACCACAAAAAAGTTTAAAATAAAAAAACCTTTTAAAAAAAAGCACAACCTCCTTCAAAAATCTTAAAAAACAGCTCTATAAAAAGCAAGAAATAATGTTCAAATTGATTACCTAATTAAAACACGTCTATTGAAGTCGGGTGGGGCTTTTAGAATATAAACAATACAATAAGTAAAAAAATTACTTCCAGCTCCACCCGACTTCAATAGACATTATTTCTTGCTTTTTATAGAGCTGTTTTTTAAGATTTTTGAAGGAGGTTGTGCTTTTTTTAAAAAGGTTTTTTTACGTTCATTTTCGATGCTTCATAAAATGAAGTGTCCAAATATAAAGTTTCATCTTTCATCAGTGATGTGCCTTTATGATTTCACTCACTTTTGATAAACCATCTAATATCTGCTTTACCACAGAGGAACTGGCTATCTAACCTGTAACTGCCGGACTTATGTAATGTATGTTTTAGACTTATGTAAGACTAGCTTCCGCTCGCGACTTCGTCCGCGTGGATATTAGAGAAAATCCTTAGGGAACTTTCAACCAGGATCCGACCAGCCGTTTTTACGCGATTAGGCGGGTCCCTACCAAGCGCGCTGCCTCGCGAGGCAAGACGTTTGCCTCGTGAGGCGGGCCTCGCACGAGGCTGCTCGCTTGGTGGGGACCCGCCTAATCGCGTAAAAACGGCTGGTCGGATCCTGGTTGAAGGTTCCCTAAGGATTTTCTCTAATATCCACGCGGACGAAGTCGCGAGCGGAAGCTAGTTTTTTACAATAATCAGAATTGGTCCAGAGATATTAGTAGGTATCTCGTCCCCGTCCCTGTCCCCATAAAAGCTCAAAAACGACATCCACATCGATTTTCAATTTTTCATGTTTACTTATCCCATTTAGGTACCCCTAAGGGATGATTTTCAAAATAACAAATATATAATTGCCTTTTTATTTTTAGATGTGTTCCTACGAATTTTAAAGTTGTAATGTCTATTCAATATTATCTTTAGGGGTTAAATCATGTCCACTGTGTTGGACTTCAAAATAAATGTCATTTTCGCAATCACTATCCCATAAAACCTCAAGAACGACATCCATATCGATTTTTATGTTTACTTATCCCATTTACCCCCTACGGGGTTGATTTTCAAAATATCAAAATATATGTATATTTATTTTTAGACGTGCTCATATGAAGTTTAAAGTTGTACTGTCTATTTCATATTGTTTTTCCATACAAAATTTGAACCCCATTTTTACCCCTTTAGGGGTAAAATCATGTCCACCGTGTTGGACTTCAAAATAAATGTTATTTTCGCAATCGTCAACTCAGAAAACCCCAATAACGACATCCATATTGATTTTTAGGTTTATTTACCCCAATGCACCCCCATTTCATCACCATTGGGGGTTGAAATTTTACCAATACAATATGCGTTGCGTTAGATTTCCATCCATAAGCCTAAATTACAAATTTAGCGATTTTTACTTCAAAAATAAAGGATTATCTTTTAAACACAACTTCATCCCCCTTTTCACCCCTTCTGGGGTAGAATTTTGAAAAACGCTGAGACACGTATTTATTTATTTTTAATCATCAGCCTAATCACAAAATTTGAATATCCTAGCTTCAAAACTGAGGGACTTTCATACAAACTTTCATCCCTTATTTCATCCCCTTAGGAATGGAATTTTCAAAAATCCTTCCTTAGTGGATGCCTACACTGTATAAGGTATCTGTGTGCTAAATTTCAAGTCTCTAGGTTCAGCGGTTTGGGCTGTGCGTTGATATCTCACTCAGTCAGTCAGGACTTTGAATTTTATATATATAGATGGTGGTAGCTAACCGACAGACTTGAAATTAGATCTGACAAACAAATGTACACCCCTAGGCGGTTAACTATGGCCTTTTTTATTTTTATAAAATAATATATTTTGTAAACAGGCACGAGGTTCGTTATGAATGTTTGTTTTTTCTGTCAAAAATGTTGCTGTTGTTTTTCACCCCAGCTATTAATAGGTATTGTAAAAAGGTTTAAATTGTATGCTAAATATAAACTGTTTTGTGGCAAATAAACAAGAGGATTGTTTTCAAGTAACCTTTCAAGTGCTAAACTCAAGTAGGTACCGTTCTTGTATTACGGCGCCCTGATATAGACCCCAGAAGCCTGACAAACTAAAGCCTTATCAACCGCAATGACGTTTTATGACGTCATAACATGAGGATGACGTAAACAACAACAAAAACAACAAAAAACGGCAGATCCGTTTTTAAAGACAATTACACTGAAATAAAACAACAATACATCGGGCAAACAAAGAGAAGCAGACCCGCGTTAAACAGCATGTAGCTGACATGAAACATATAGTTCAGGAAATGAACGCCCAAAAAAGGGTACCTATAGAGGGAAAGGCGTGGAAAACAATTTTTGACTTCGTAACTTTGTTTGGACCTGTTAGGAGGTGAACATATCAAAAGTCCCCGCCCGTAGCCCCTACGCCGGGGGGAGGAGGAGTTTTGAAGGTCCCATTTTTCGGTTTTTCACATATATCTCGAAAACTCTACATTCTAGCGACATGAGTTTTTTCACAAAATGAAAGCTGGTTAAATTTGCTACATGTTTAATTTTGTATTTTTTTTTTGATATCTTGTTTAGTTTTCGAGATATTATTCACTATTAAAAGTCTGTAATTTTATCCTACTAATATTATAAATGTGAAAGTTTGTGGGTTTGGATGTTCAGATGTTTGGATGTTTGTTCCTCAATCACGCAAAAACTACTGAACGGGTTTGGTTGAAATTTGGCACACAGATAGTAGATAGCCTGGACAGATTAAAACATAGGATACTTTTTATCCCGATATTCGCACGGGAACAGGAACCACGCGGGCGAAACCGCGGGCGGCCGCTAGTCTTTTTAATATATAAAAGAAGAAACTGATTGGTGACTGACATATCAACGCACAGCCCAAACCGCTGGGTCTGGAGACTCCAAATTTGGCACATAGGTTCCTAATGAGGTCTAGAGATGCACTAAGGGGTCGTCCATTAATCACATGAGCCTCGAAAGGGGGGGGGGGGGGGGGGTAGTTGAAAAAATCACGAAGTATCACAAGGGGGGACGGGGGGTATTTTTTTCATTGAACGCGCGACTTTTAACCGAAAACTGCGCGTGATTGTTGACTCACCGTTACCAGGACGATTTCCCCGCCCACTACGACAAGTTCGTACTAAAAATTGTTGGGTTTATTTTGTACCGGGGGGGGGGTTAACGTAAAACCTCACCATGCTGCATCACCAGGGGGGAGGGGGGGGTTAAAAATTGGCCAAATAAACATCACGTGATTAATGGACGCCCCCTAAGAAAGGCGATTTTTCAAAACTCACCCCCTATAGGGTGAAACGGGGTCCAAAGTTTGTATGAAAGTCCGTCAGTTTCGAAGCTAGGATCTTCAAATTTTGTGTTTAGGCTGACGATAAAAAAATAATATATATGTGTTTTTGAAAATTTTACTCGCGAAGGGGTGAAAAGGGGGACGAAGTTGTGTATAGAAAATCCTTAATTTTCGAAGTAAAAATAGCTCAATTTATAATTTTGGCATATGGATGCAAATCTAACTCGACGTTTCTCGTTATTGTTAGTATTTCAGCCATTATGGGGATGAAATAGGGGCGAATCATCATCAATCAAAAAAATATTATTTTTCCTAAATTACAGTTATTCAGGAGCGGATATCTCAAAAACTATACGAGATATCGAAAACATTTTCATAATAAATCTTGTCTCGAATTTAATCAGCTTTATTTTGTAAAAAAAACTTATGTCGCTGGAATGCATAGTTTTCGAGATATATCTGAAAAACCGAAAAATGGGACCTTCAAACACGGCATAGGGGCTACGGGCGGGGACTTTTGATATGTTCTCCTCCTAACTGGTCCAAACAAAGTTACGAAGTCAAAAATTGTGTTCCAATCATTTCCCTCTACACCTTTTCATTTACTGGGCTAATAGGCGCGATAACAAGTCTGCAGTGTGTGAACACGCCTTTGAGGGGCCGAACCATTACATTAGATTTGACAAACCCCAAATCCTTGCTAGGGAACGTAGATTTATTCCTAAAATGCTCCGCGAGGCTATCGAAATAAATAAGTATCCAAAAGACATCAGGCAAATACCTTTGACAAAAAACCCAAGAATGTATAGCATTTTTGTTTTTTCCAAAATTAAGACTTGTAATTAGTAAGTCATGAAAAATATTCAGATTTTAACAAAGCTTTATATTTTGAGAGTTATTTGTGTTTGAAACTTATAATTTTGGTAACCCCGACACTATTACAGCAACACCAGTTACACGACCAAAACGTTTTGATAACTGCGCTAGTGATTAATCGGTGTTCTACCGAAATACCGAAATGTACTAAAAAGCATAAAGTCAAGTCTCCAGCGACAGTTTTTTCGAAAACATTCAACAAAATCTATCAATCAATACACAAAGTCACGTTTTTTTGCTTTAGAACCAAGACGGAAGAAGTGTGCATATGTCGTAACAAAACGCTGTTTGATAGTTGATTGACAATGACAGTTAACTGACAGTTAAAGTGACAGACCGCCACAGGCCGACCAATCGGCTTTCGCGTTTTGACAATTGACTGTCAATGTCAGTCATTCAAGATTACATTGATGACATGGAAGCCACAGAGTATCAATGACAAAGATGTCTTTTTAATCGAAATACTTCCGATTTTTCAGTAATTAATTTAAGCGAAATGAAGGAGTTTAAAAATAAACTTGTTACTGTTTTTTAAATAATAATTTCTGAACGTCTTTAAAAATTCATCGCTTGAAGGTAGGCTAACGAGTAGCTCCAGTCCCCCGTGACCACGGCAGCTGCAAAGGTGCCGAAACGTCGGGAAAATCAAAAATCAAACCAAATACCAACTATTTACCAAAGTACTTTCTATAAAACCGCGCTAGTATCCGTCAATAAGTGTTTTATTTCATGTCTAGTGAGCGCGTAAGCACAGAATATAGTACTAAAGGCTTAAGCTTGTGAAGTGTATATGACAATTACACTTGTATTTTGATTGAAATAACAATTATTCTTATTTATTTATAGAATCACAGCTGCATAAGTACTCCAAACTTTTATCAACCAAAAACCCAATTTGCTTTCTCACAAAAGATGTAGTTGAAGATAATGATTTTCACTACAAAAGGGGTATCTTTATAAATCTACCTTTCAAGGAAATACAACCCTTGCTCCAGCAATAATAGAGGCTATTATTAAATTGATTGGTATTTCGGTTGTGGGCATTGATATCTGAAATTGATATCTTGATCAAGAATTTTTGAAAGCGATATCCTTATAGTCCTAAATATCCTGTTGACTAGTTGGTAAACTTTTGTTTAGTTGGAAAATGTTTTGTTGTTATTAAAGTGGCATCTTTTACAACTTTTAACATAAGTGCTAAACGTGATTATTATAAAAAAAGTAATACTGTTGTTTTTTTTATAACTAAAGCTCGCCTAGAGTAACCTATCAACTTGCGACTAGAAGGACCCCAGATTGTACCTATCAGGAAACACAGACTCAAGCAAGGAGTTCCACTCTCTAGCAGTACGGATATTCACCAAGTCTTTGGAATATTCACCAAAAACGGTGGCACAGATTCCTATAAATATAATTTGACGTCATTCAAGTCTATCAAAATATAATTGGCTCTTTTATTATTCTACACAACTATCATTCATGAACCATTTACCAAACGCCTACGCCCGGACCCCTCCGGTTGTCATTTATCTTTGACGTCACACGCCACTGCACAGATATGACGTCACTAATAACTAACGCCTTCGGGGGGACTATTATGTAACTGGAAATATGCTTGGGTGCACTTTAAGCTAGATCCACACTGTAAAAATCACTGTAACTAACGTAAGTTTTGGATATAAAGTGGTACCAAATGATGTGATTATACTTAAACAACTTTCTCCAAGGAACATAGTTCGGAAAACCAAAAAGAAAATCATACTTCCACACAAAATGTATTTGGTCAGCTGACCGACTTACGAGTAGGTACTATGGAAAGGCGTAAAAAAATTGTTTACGCATTATTGCAAAAAAAAAGCAATCCGTTCGCGCCTCGGCAAATATTGTTGATGCGCTTACAGTATAGCGCCAGCCCAAACAATATCTTACAATTAGGCATCCCTTATTTTTTATTTGAGTTCCATCAAAACTCTTCGGGAGTTCTTTCATGGCACAGACTCTACTTACAATCGCAGTCGAGTCTTTGTATCTTCTTCTTTCTTTGAAAAAGTCTAATCCAAAAAGTTAGCATGACAAACCAATGATAGAGGATTGAAATGAGACTGGGTCAGCTGAAACTATCGAAGTTGGGCGACTAAATCCAATCTAGAGGGATCATTGTGACATAAGGCAGTGCCTCGTTTAAGGTCACGCTTTTAACTTGCTGCCCTGATCCTTGTTATTATTTTGGAGTAATTACCTTTTTATAGCGTAGGTTAAGGTCTATTTGAATGGCTCTATGGCTTATTGGTAAGGACATAGTGTATTTGACATTTTTGTGCTCGATTTGTTTAGGACACAAAACAGCTTATTTTCTCAACTGACCCGTGGTCACACAACACGATGGTTTCAATATCACACCCCTGACACTATACAACCGCGCCATTATAAACAGGAGGCCTATTACCAAAATAACGTACGCAATTGCGTAACGCAGTCACTTGGCCACGATAGTCGTCCGCAGTTCGTTGGTTGTAGTTTTATCAAACATTTATATATAAACTAAACGAACCATGTCGGATACGCTAGAGAGAAATTGTCCAACTCACGCAATCACTTCACAATATCGCAAACGAAAGTGATTTGTAATAGGAAACAATCAAAACGAAGCACGGACGCAGCTGCGTCTTTTCGTAATAGACCCCCAGATGACGTCAGATGACGTTTTCGTACACGCACAACTGTGTGTAAGTAGGGCTACCGTGCAGTTTGTTTGTACCGTATGAGCAGCTTTCAATTCATTATTCGAACTTTTTGGTAAATAAAGTTACGACCATAGAAATAGAATGTCAAAGAACAACAATTGGTTTTAGAGAAATGTGTGGCAATATCTTATTTACCTGTGAAAAGTGTGATTACTTGGATTGTTTCTTTTTGTCACACCACAATTACTTAGAACACAAGACACCATGGCTCCACGATACCTTTATTTTAAATTAAGTATAATTAAGATTAACAAATATTTTAAACAAACTGTGATTGCTCATTTGCTATGCGGAACGCTAGGGGCTCTTACTGTAAAAAATGTTGGCACATGTCACTTGATCCTTTGTCTCTTTTTTACATAGACCGTGTCCGTATGATGTTAACTTCTCTTTTCCACGCTTTGTTGGTCTTCTTGAGAGCAGCGAAAATTTTTCTATGTCTATGGTTACGACGCATTGCTTTGAACATCAAAGCAGTTGACAGTTCAAAAACATGACTAAAAACTTACGAGGAAGTGAGCACACGATTCGGCACACAAACTCGCTGGCTTTGAGTTTCCTTTCTGTACGGTTGTACTTATATTATCTATTGTGTCAATATTTAAAAATTATCGAGACTTTTATGGTTTTGTCTTCGTTGTACCAACCTATATAAGACTAATACAGGCCGGAATGAACAGAATGAAAACCATCAATCTTTTAACGATCAATTAATTTATTGATGACATAGAGTCATATTTGAGAAGAAAAATCCGCTACACGCAACTGACTCTGATTTTCATTGAGGTTGTTTCTAATCGGAAATTATATTAACATCGTTGTTGACAAGTTACCAATGAAACTAGCCCTAAAGTCAGTTTAAGCTCTAGACAAATATCAAATGTAGTCGAATTGTGTTCTGTCCAGGACAGTCAGTCCAGGACAGACCCGTTCAAACGAAGCACCAAGTAACAGGACTAAGTCCTGAACAATCGTTCGGAGTCGACTTACTCCGGATTTGGGACGAGTCTGATTGACCGTATTTATGGGAATAGTCGCAATTTCAACGAATCGCTTCTTCGCTAGAATCGGACGATATAAAGGTTCCAATAAGTCGAATGTGCTAGTCGTGAGCGCTCCAAGAACACAAATAGGGAACATGCGTCAATTTTTTTATCAAAATCAAAACTATAGTACGTGAGAAAATCAACTGTAATTTTAAAACTTTTCTCTTGAATTATTTTCTCGTGAAATAGTTACTTGAAGTTAGCATGCAGCAGCACCCGCCGAAAACGCTCTATCCAAAACGGTCATGAAGTGTGACGTCATCGATTATGATTTTAGCGCGTTTTTATGGAGTTAGCCAAGAATTTTCAATTATCTCCCTAAACTTTGCGTTTAAGTACATATGTTATACAAAATATTATTTCTTATTCGATATTCTATCCGACTGTTAAGTGCATTTATATCCGAAAATTAAAAAAAAAACCTTATTTACCCCTGATTTCATCGTGTGATAAAACTTAAATAATATATATTTTTTAAATAATAATAATAATAATATCTTTATTTCAGGCAATAAACCCATACATTAAATTAATATTTAAAATTTACCCAAATACAAAACTAAACTACACTAAAATTATTTGCTTCACGTCAAGCTGTCATTCGCGACTCTGTGAATTTTAGACCAGTGTCTAAAAAACACATTATCGACATCACTATTGATATTCTTAAGAATAGAATTGTCGCTTTCACGGACTCTTTCCCAAAACGATGCTGATCGCGATCGGAGAATGGTAAAGAAGTCGGCAACACCTGCCTCGGTAAACATTCCCTTGGCGCGGCAATGTCTCGGCAGCTTCATCAGAATGCGGAAGGCATCATTATATTGGACTATAATTATGTTAAAAAATCGCTTTGTGTACTTCAACCACAGTTGGCAAGTATAAAACGTTTGGCAATAGGCCCTAAATAACATAATTTTGACGTCTCCCGCACATCTGGCGAAGCGCCTTGCGAGCATATTGCAGCGCACTGCAAGTGCCCGACGTTCCCTTTCCATATCCTCTTCGTCATTTAAATGTTCATTCAGAACATGTCCTAAATATTTAAACTTTGCCACAACCCGAACTGGTGTACCATATAGCCAAATTGGTAGTACATTCTCCGGACCTCTACCTACGGAATACCAAGACCTCTGTCTTAGCAACATTATATTTCAATCCATGTTTCTCGGCATAAGATTCACAGATTGAAAGCAATTTGCGGAGACCATTAATCGAGGGGCTGAGAAGCATCATCGGCATAGCTCAGGCTGTTAACACATACATTACCAACATGGCAACCCGTCCTAGTACCTCTCAGTCCCTCGATCAAATCATTCACATATAGGTTAAAAAGATCCGGAGATGTCAATCCGCCCTGACGTACGCCGCAGTCTAATCTATAATTATTAGATGTCGCGTCGCCCCATCTTACCGTGTTGGTTTGGTTTTCGTACCAGTGTCTCAAGAGATTCACTACAGGAGTTGGAACAGAGGTGCGTGCGAGCTTGTTCCACAGCACTTTATAATTTACAAGATCAAAGGCACGACTCAGATCTAGAAAACACGCGTACACAGGTGTTTCTCTCTGGAGGTAATAGCTCACGGCGTGTTTAAGTGCTAATATAGCTGAATCAGTCGAGAGACCACTACGAAAACCAAACTGTGCATCATCAATTCTTATATTGTTCACCAATTCGGGTCGCAGGATCCTTTCAAATATTTTACCTATTACAGTACCTAGCGATATAGGCCTGTAGTTGAGTAGGCTGGACAGATCTCCTGTTTTATTTTTTACTATGGGGACCACTATCGTTTTCATGAGTGCCTCGGGTAAGTACGTGTGTTTAATACACATATTAAACAAATCAGTAATTATCCTAAACGAGGTGTTTAGGATAATTCGCAAAATAGGATAATTGTTTAGGATCGCTGGCAAAGAGTATATGCTCTATACTGAGCCCGTCATGCCCTGGGGACTTCCCATGCTTCATAGTGCGAACCACACGTAACACCTCTTCGGGTGTTGTTGTGACAATACTGTTGTTTGCAGGACTGCACCCTTTGTCATGCTCGTCTACAATGCCGAGAGGCTCAACCTTAAAGTGTTTTGCAAACAAATTTGCAATATTATTACTCTCCTTTTCGTTTTCTATGCTTGCAGGTAATACTATTTTACCTTTAGTGGCTTTTACACCATTCCAAAATTTAACAAAGTTTTTTGACGCTTTATTATGTGCTAATATGTTCATTTTTATTGCATCTTCATTGTTCTGGGTCCACCTTAGTTTATTTTCAAATACTCTACGACTATCAATCATAGTTTTATATACAACATCCAGGACTGCCAAAACTTTGTTTCTTTCAAATCCAAAGTCAAATCGCACTTCTTAACACAATTGTCACATTCCTGATTCATGAGATAATTACACCATCTTTTTTTATATATATTTATTTATATATGTATATATATATATATATTTAGAATATTTACGTATATTCTGTGTATTTATATTTATAGTATTTCTTAGTATTTTATATATTTGTTTATACTTAATATAGTCTTAGATTCATTACCAATAATTTTGCACTTTGTGTTACCTGCTAACGTACGAAATCTCTCACACGTTCTAGGTTGGCTGGAAGAGATCTCTTTTAGAGATAAGCTCACCTTTGCTCACAATAATTGTAATCATATATGTAACCGTGTTTATAGTGCAATAAAGAGTATATATATACAATACCATGATTTGGTCTACCACAGTTCTTCCACTCACTGAAGTTAAGTCGAGCTATTTTATGGCTTTCACTAACATAAAGGTTCCAACCGGGAATCTGACCAGCCTTCTTATCGTTCCTATTACTTTTTTGTATATGACAGCTTGACGTTGCAGCCGTTTGCAATATTTCTATAAGATTGTTATATAACTTATCTATTACATTTACATGATATTTTTCATTGGTACATTTATTTAGCTTAACATTATTATTATTATTGTATACATTATTACCACAGTTCGAACAATGACTAGAATATTTTAGTGTCTGTAAATTTTTATAACATATTTCATTATATTTTTTAATCTGAAATGCAGTCCTTTTATTCCATAATATACGTTTTAACTGGTTATTCTCATTACTTACATTAACAGGTACCTTTTTCATGACAACCCTGATATTGAGCCTCATTAATATCGGATAATGGTCCGACCATGTAACATTTAAGAATTTAGAGTAATTCCATTGTTGCCATTTTGCACCCCCTGTATTCCTCTTCTGTCAATCTCACCATACCGTTGGTTGTCTGGAAGAGATCGCTCTTAGCGATAAGACCGCCATGTTTTGACACTAAGTTTTATTGTTATTTCTTTGTAAATTATGTTATTGTGGTGTTGAAATAAAGCATTATCTTATCTTATCTTATCGTTATTAACCCACACCTTGTCAACAGTGGACCACGCTGCACCAGTGGTTAAAGATTTTTTCTGTTCCGTCATGTTTTTATCCACAGCGATCAAGCTCAAATTTATCAAAATCGGTGACTTATGCATATTCCCTACACTACAGCATCTACTTCAATATGCAGTTTTTGATATCCACTTTACATTGACATACATCTTGACTCCGACTTCAGCACCCAATCTGAGACCATTACTTGTCGTTCTAAACGATCAAAATATGCTATAACTATGCAACTAATGCCGAATATGGTATATATATAGGGACCATCAAACTAAACAACTTTTACTACGGGACCAACTCTGAAATCGCGAAAAAAAATCAGCTGTTTCACACATTTTGATATTAGTTCGTTATTCATATTTGTATGAAACAGCAGGTTATTTTTGCGATTTCGGAATTAGTCCCAGAGTAGAAGTTGTTCAGTTTTGTAACACGTTGTGTAAAATTCTTCCTCAGACAATTTTTCTGTTCTTCCATTTTCCCACAAGTGCTTCAGGAATCCATAACAATATTTTGGGCCAGAAACAATTAATTCCGTATCACTTAGGGCGTGTATCGATTACCATTACCGATAATATTTCGGACGTCATTATTACGAATCATTTACTGTATTGTGGTGCCATATTGGTGACGTATGTGGTGGAATAATTGTGTAACGACCTCTTTTCGTGAGGGTCAAATATTTGTTTGTTTTTAAAAGTAGGTCATGATGTGGTGAAGAAAATATTTATGGATGAAACAAATAAACCTTAATTCGTCCAAGAAATAAACTTGTATTTATTTATGGCCTCTTGTTGGTTATGGGGTGTTAGTTATCTAAATTTTAATTACTAAAACGTAGTACTTATACACTCAAAAACATCATTCGCATTGAATATGAAAGAGGCAACCGTTCGTATTTTGCACTTTAAAATGAACAAAATATATTACTTTGTATCTAGAAGATGAGTGTCCAATAGACAAAGAAAATGATAATATTTTTATCATCATAACATAAAAGGATTATATTTTACAAAATTTTATAGAGGAATCAAACAACTTAAGTTACAAGCAAGAGAAAGAATAACCCGTGCACTATATCAAGTTATCTTCAGGTCAAACAAAGTAAATTCTTGTGCCCTAGTGCTACAAAAGAAATGATGGAGGAGTTTCTATAGAACGCACAGTCTTTATATTTTGTGCTAAAAGACCGTAGATTGAAATTCCTCATTTTTTTAGATGCAGTAAGTATCAAAAAAGCTTGACTGCTAAACGAATACTATTCCAATTTATAATAATTATTTTCTCTCCGCCCAAGATGCTCGTGGCCGTCTCGTCGCGAGATCGTTACGTCCTCGTCGCGTCTCCTATTTCGCACTCCGCTGCTTTTTGCACCAGTCGCCTGCCGTAGTAATGATAAATTTTCCTGGTTAGGCATCACGGATTTAATTCTACAATCCAAGGCTTAAGCGGAGGCGATTGTTTGCCTATTTTCTTAAAGCCCTTTTCTCATTTGGCGGCGCGCTCTCGCTAACTATGGGTCTCATAAGGAGGCTCAAGGTAACCCAGCGTGTAATGGAGAGAGTCATGCTCGGCGTTTCTCTGTGTAATCGAATCAGAAATGAGGAGATCCGCAGGAGAACTAAAGTAACCGACATCGCTCAAAGGATTGGTCAGCTGAAGTGGCAATGGGCGAGACACATAGCGAGAAGAACCGATGGCCGTTGGGGCGGAAAGGTTCTGGAATGGCGACCGCGCACCGGACGACGCTCCGTGGGTAGGCCCCCGACAAGGTGGACCGACGATCTGGTGAAGATTGCTGGAAGCCACTGGATGCGGGCAGCGCAGGACCGATCGTCGTGGAGATCCTTAGGGGAGGCGTATACCCAGCAGTGGGTGTCGTGCGGCTGATATGATGATGATGATGATTAGAACTTTAGTAAAAGTCCAAAGTCAAACTTCAAAATCGCTCTTTTCTCGTGCCTCACAACAGCTCCTTAAGACATTTTATATCAATTTACGAGAACAATGTCACATTTCCCTGGCCCTGCGTATTTCATGATAAGTGGCGTGGAGATGAGTAATATAGAGCTTCCGGCGGTTTGCGCTTCACACTTTATGCTTTATTAGGGTTTGGACTACTTAAGATGCTCATGATTTGATGTTTAAAATCTTGGAAACCGTCCTTAGCACGATCGGACGTAAAAAAACCGGCCAAGTGCGTGTTGGACTTCGCACATTTAGGGTTCCGTACCAAATAAGGCTTAGAGGCGGAGCTTATTTAGGTATGCTACACGTTTGACCGTAGAATTATGTTGGATTCTGAAAAATGAGGGAAATTAGAAGAAAAATACAGATTTATCAATATATTGTCATTTGTTGGTAAAATATACGTATTTATAAATAATATCAAGAAACTTAAAATTCATAGTTGAATGGGAAGTTAAAAATACTTCGTAACATTTGAAATAAAACTGATTTTGGCGGCTTCTCCTACCTTTGTTTTCTAATATTTTTTTAAATAAAAAATAGAGTCTTTGTCTACTAATGAGTTCTAAATAATAATTATCCCACACGTTAACGCAGATTAATAATCCATTGCAGTATCTATTACACATAAAATAGTCTAGGAATATGCTATAAAAATTCTTTACAAAAATTTAACGCCCTAACTCAATTTAACGATTAGCTTTATTTTTATCCTGTAGGCTGGTGGGATGTTCGAACAAACATGTCCATATACGATAGGAAATAGGAACATAAAAATCCTTTTACGGGTAATTTAATATCGACTAATCCTATTAGGACCTTTTGTTTTTCTCACACAGAATAAGTTATGAATTCGGATAGCGAGTCAGCTCTGTTTTATCAAAAATGTCAAAGGTCAGACATAAAAGGACTATCTAACAGTGATATACTTAACACAAACATTATTTATTTAATTTCATTACACATAATAATATAAACAAAGTTTTTTTGAGGCCCTATCAAATAAGTTCACAAGGATTTTTTTACAGCTTCCGCCTGCGATTTCGTCCGCGTGGACATTCGGAAAATCCCTAGGGAACCTTTGACAGGGATAAAAAGTATCCTATGTTTTAATCCAGGCTATAAACTATCTGTGTGTCAAAATCCAAATCTGTTAAGCGGGTTTTGCGTGATTTTAAGCTAGTTTATAATATTAGTAGGATTCATGTTTTCTCTGACGAGGTTGTACATTTTGCCCTGATGTATGCAAATTCTTGTTTTGTGGTCAAACTGACCCTGAACTGGGTGTATGTTTCCTGTATTCCCGTTGTCCCCATAATTTTGTCCCCATAATGGGGACAACGGAACGTCATAAAATTTCCGTACAAGCCAGCGAAATATCTTTATCCACTGGTAGTGCTGACAAAAAAGATAACAAGAAAACATTTCCATGAAAAGCTTCTGCGGTTTTCTGTTATATAACCATAAAGTTCATATACCTGACATACCTACACTTACATAACCAGTTCCGAAAAATAAACAACTAGTGTCAAACTTCCAGGCAGAAGTAGGGCAATTTCGTCCAATATTAGAAAAGCAAATTGGTTTTGATGTTTTGATCCAAGCAAGATCATCAGACTAGAAACAGCTTGCACTCATGTAGGATTTATAGTATTCAATGTTTTCAAAATCTGGAATTTGATCGAATGTGGCTGATTCGTTAGTATTCGATGCTTTTAAAGTCTGAAATTTTATCGAAAGTGGCAGATTCGTTACACGAACTTATACCGACACTATCGAATCTACCACTTTCGATAGTTTTACTCGTTAACCGTTACTTAATCCTACTAATATTATAAATGTGAAAGTTTGTGGGATTGGATGTTTAGATGTTTCGTACCAAAAAAACGGCAAAAAAATTGCGTTTATTGTATGGGAGCCCCACTCAAATATTTATTTTATTCTGTGTTTAGTATTTTTTTATTATAGATTTCAACTGTCTAGCTATCACGGTTCATGAGATACAGCCTGGTGACAGACAGACAGACGGACACGGACAGCGGAGTCTTAGTAATAGGGTTCCGTTTTTACCCTTTGGGTACGGAACCATAAAGAGTGACAAGCATCAGTTTCCATCTATGTCTAAGTACTCTACATTTTAGGATATAAGGGGATCAAGGATATTCTATTACTGGTAGGTGGCATACGTATTTCCTTTATCATTTCATCTCTTAATGCGTCTGTCCCTTTCATTTCCTGTCTATCCTTTACTAGCTTAGTCTACACTCCGGAGCAAATCTTATCAAATATAAATGATAGATCATTTCTTAAGGCCCGCTCCCATTGATCATCATCATCATATCAGCCGCACGACACCCACTGCTGGGTATATAGGCCTCCCTTAAGGATCACCACGACGATCAGTCCTGCGCTGCCCGCATCCACTGGCTTCCCGTAACCTTCACCTTCACGTCGGGCCACCTTGTCCGGAGCACGGAGCGTCGTCCGGTGCGCGGTCGCTATTCCAGAACCTTTCCGCCCCAACGGCCATCGGTTGTTCTCGCTATGTGTCCCGCTCATTGCAACTTTAGCCGAGCAATCCTTCTAACTGTGTCGGTTAGTTACCCTGCGGATCTCCTCGTTACTGTTTCGATCACGCAGGGAAACGCCGAGCATGGCTCTCTCCATTGCACGCTGGGTGACCTTGAGCCTCCTTATATATGATATGATATCTATTAACTATTAAATAATGAGCAATTATCAATTTAAACTGACTTTCTATATCAGCCATTTTTAATGTCCCCACTGCTGCAGGCCTTCCTTATGGGTGGACAAGGAGGATGGGCGATAACCCTCTACGCGGGCCCTATACAGATTAGTGGGTGTTAACGACTGCAAACGCAGCTGGGACCAACGGCTTAACGTGTCTTCCGAAGTAGGAACCTCGATATTAAGTTTTTGGTCACCCATCCCATGACCGACCCTCGCGAAAGTTCGCAGGGCCAGGTGATAAGCCACAGAACTAGGAAAAAAATCCCCTACTTCTTTGTTATATTCGCTAAACCACTGCGCCACCGAGCTGCTATCAATTGCATTAAATTCATAATAACCAAGAAATGGTAGATAACGCACTGGTATTGTTGCAATCAGTATATTATGTAGGAGGTGATTTCCGTATGTCTGGATAACTTCATTTCAAAGTCATTGTTCAAGGACGCTGTTCCACAAATTTTGACTAACTAAATCGCAATTTAATTAAATTAAAATTTGTTCACTACAATGGACAATGTAACTTTACTGGGTCTGTTAAATCACTTTACGATCATGTAGCTAAATGTCTTGCAATACACATGTTTTTGTTTCATTAAAATCAAGCGAGTAAGTAGTTTTGAAGTAATAAGGGTTTGAAGGAAATGCTAAGCGCACTGAAATATGTGCTCTATTAGCTAAAACGTAAGGTTCACTTGTTTGTCCAATGACGTCATTTGATAACACAAAATAACAGTGTTCTGAAATAAAAGACTTTTTAACGGATACTAGCGCGGTTTTATTGAAAGTACTTTGGTAATTAGTTGGTATTTGGTTTGATTTTTGATTTTCCCGACGTTTCGGCACCTTTGCAGCTGCCGTGGTCACGGGGGACTGAAGCTACTCGTGAGCCTACCCTCAAGCGATGAATTTTTTACGACGAATTTTTGACGAGTAGCTTCAGTCCCCCGTGACCACGGCAGCTGCAAAGGTGCCGAAACGTCGGGAAAATCAAAAATCAAACCAAATACCAACTAATTACCAAAGTACTTTCAATAAAACCGCGCTAGTATCCGTTAAAAAGTCTTTTATTTCATGTCTAGTGAGCGCGTAAGCTTGAGAAGTGAATATAACAGTGTTCTATTTGGTTAAACCTAGATGTAAGTTGTTTCTCTTGTCTTTTAAAAAAATAAACACGAAATTTAAAGCTCACGCACCGCTGCGCTTCGCGCTCGTCTTAAAGGATTATGCCGATTTTTCTATACAAGCTAGGCCATGATGCGCTTTGATGAAATTACCAATATACTATAGTAATTTTATACTGATTGCGTGGGAAGAATGTCATTAAAATATAATGCAAGAGAAATCTCAATCTCAAGGAGCTGTTTACAGTTGTAATTGTTTGACATTTTCCTATTATATAACATTTCAAAGTCAATGAGATATGTATGGTTAATGCGCATCATGGCCCAGAATCCGGCATGATCCTTTCTATACCTTACCTATATTCGGAACCTACAAGAGTAAAGAAGACCGATTACACCTAGTTTTAACCAACAGCAGGCTAGACCTAGTTTTAGTCGGCTAAAACTAGGTTTAGCCGCACTTCGGGCATTAGCCGTAACATATATTATATTACTAGCTTTCGCCCGCAACTTCATTCATTCGGAAAATTTCTAGGAAACACTTGACTGTGATAAAAAGTATCCTATACTTATCTGTGTGTCAAATTTCATCCAAATCTGTTCAGACGTTTTTGCGTGATTGAGGAACAAACATCCAAACATCCAAACCCACAAACTTTCACATTTTTCATTTGATACCTATCAAACACGGCATTCTTTGGAAATATTTTTTTAGTTCTACTTCAATTTGATGTACGTCACATAGCCTGAAACCAGCGGACAATGAAGACGGCCCAGGAGCTCATTTTTGATGTATCGCATATTAGCACCAGACCAAATTATCAAGATAGCCATTAGCTTGGTGTTATCAAGTATCATCATCTGGTTTGCGAAGTAGGAAACTTCTGGGAGATATGCCACCCTGAACATGGTCACCCATCGCTAAAAAAATATCTATCGCATATTCATATAAATGGTGAACAGGGTCATGGGTGGCATCATTACCTAAACTATTTTTTGTGTTTTCATATCGATCGAATAAGGAACAAGGATCACAAGAGCATATATGAGAAATGTACTTACCTGGCCTGACCAACGATAATGTTAAAACAAGTTTAGATACGTTACCCGCGCTCCACAATGGCAAGACGAAAGTCAGGTAATTGCCCGACTTTCAATTAGTCAGGCACAGGCTCGTGACACGTAAACACACACCACTCTCGTCAGTCAGACACTAAAAAACCGTGACATCCTTATCAAAAATGCCTTCCTGCGTCTTTAAACGATGTGTAAATTATACACCAACAGTCAGAGATCGGAAAAATGTTTCATTTCATACGTAAGTACTGTATTTAACCGTAAAATGTATTTTCGTATTTTGTATTACTCTAATCGGCCATTTTTTACAAAGAGCGAGCATTGCGACTTTAACTCCTATGATCGCGCCAATGAGCATGCATCGTATCAGACGAAACTTATGATGTCTGTTTATCTCTTTCTAACGACAAGTATTCCGTATGGTGGCGTTCATTTTTGTCCCTCTCTCGACATAATAATGTCAATTTGTGTATCTGCAGCCTACCTGTTGCTGTTTTAAATTGCATGATGTTGGCGAATGACGCATCTAAACTTGTTTTGACATATCGTTGGGCCTGACCTCCTAGGCGCTTCCTGAAAGCGACGCAAGACTGTGGTTTTATATACGCCTGGAACCTGCCTCACCCCCTGAATGTAACTACATGCCAATATGTAGTCGATTATTTTTTGGAAAAAAATTATCTATGTTTCTACCCTGGCTACGTGCATGCTTCCTGAAAACTAACCAAGCCGATGTCTAACATGTTTGTAATGATGCCACCTACGACCCTGTTCAACATTTATATCAATATTCGATCGATTATTTTTTGCGAATAGAGATCATTGTATGGGAGGCCATATGTTCAGTGTGGGATATCTTCCAGAAGCTTCCTACTTCGCAACCCAGACGACAATATTAGATATTACCAAACTAATGGCTATCTTATCAATGTGGTCTGGTCCCAATATGCCCTAGATTGAAAATGAGCTCCTGGGCCGACGGTCCACTTCTAACGACACCTCATTTGTCAAATTATGATTAGAATTTCGAAGTTATATGAGGGAATAGATGAACATACATACTAGGTCGAGTAGGTAATTAGTAAACTTGATCTCTTGTATAGATTAAAGCAAAAATCTTACTAGTATGGCTAATTAATTATTTTGTATTTTAATTCAAATTAACTAAAAAATAGGTTTTCAATTATCCTCAAATGTAATAATTCCCAAATATATATTGATATGTAATTTTCCTCAAACCGTGAACATAATTAAGGTCTTTGTTTCCGGTCTATTGAGTAATTTTTGTTTTAATTAATGCTTTGTATCAAAAATAGGGTATCCACAAATTCATGACAACAAAATTAATATGTTTGGTATGTATTAATGTTAGAAAAATATAATTTTCCAAAATGGTTAGAAAAACATTTAGGAGGTGACCCCATTTTTCTATTTTTAAGCATATGGCATGCGTTTAAACATTTGTAATTTTTTTTTAGTATAAACGTTTGCCTTTGTTACAAGTATAAAATAAAATTTAATGGTAGTAGGTACGGAAAATGCTTCATATAAAAAAAAAAACAAAACATAGGCAATAGGCAATAATTTCATAGTTCCACGAATCACAATTTATTAGTACGAACTTAACCGTACGCCACCGCCACGCCGCCGTATGATAATGATCAAATCGAAGAACGCTAATACGGCAAGCTTTAAATAGAGCATTTCATACAATTTTGCACCGTTTTTTTAAGTGATCAAGCACTTCGTGGTGAGGAATTTGACGTCATGGATACCGAAAACAAACCCTCTAAACTGTCAAAATAAAATGGATTTTAACAAATTAACAGTTGCCATTTTTTGTCCTATACCAATATCCTACGCAGTCACCCTACTTTGTTAGCTATCGTGTTAAACTATATTTTCCTTGTTTTTTACAGCAGTACAGTTGCAAATGTCGTCAATAACAGTTTATTTTTTATTTTCATAATGTTTCATAAACTTTTTGGCGTTTCTCAAAAAAGTAAGTACCTGCTCACCTAATTTATTGTACTTTATTTTTATTTTCTGTCAATTGTTTTTCCAAACTAAACTGACAATATAACCTAGTAGTAGTAGGAAAAATAATAACTTAAATGTTAAAAATAAATCCAGTATTTCATGACCATCATAATTTTATAATTTCGGTGGTCATGGAAGGAGAGCATTTGCTCTAACCACGGAAATTCGAAGTAATATGTATGGCGCCAATGATATAAATTTTTCACAATTCGCTAGCACCAAATATTTACAAAGGTACTTACAACTGGAGAAAATGTTAGAATTATTTGGCGATTTTTTAACACGTTTTTACTAGGTCGCTTTGTCATTCATTTGTTTCTTTTCAGATTATAGTTATTATATCCCGTTCCTGTTCGTTCTCGTTCCCATTCCATGCAAAATTTGGATCCCCATTTCAGGCCCTTATGGTTCGCGACTCAAGGTCACCGTGTTGGATTTAAAAATAAATTGCATCCATAATATTGTTTTTTTACGGTTCATTTACTCCATTTATCCCCCAATGAAGATTCGCAAAACTACAAAATAACGTGTTTGCTTATTTGTTTTTAGAAGTACTCCTACGAATAATACAATTTATTTTTTCTTACATAGATTGAACCCTTCAAAATATATTATTATGCCATACTGTTGTTCACTGCAAGCTCAGCAGATGACTTACTCATGTGTTTGTAAATTAGCATTGAGTCAAATGATGCATATTTTATTTTTATTTTAGGTATCAAAAGAGAAACATCAGAATCAACTACTGAAAGTACTGAATCTGTATACGAAAAACGTAAGTATCTAAGTAATATCTCCTCCCAAAAATTGTAAAAAAAGATTGCAGTTCTCTTTACGAAAAAACGTTTAAAGAGATTTTTAGGTTAGGTTAGGACTGCGACAAAAAAAACAGTGAATCCGGCCAAACTAATCATAACTGAATTTGCTGGTTCAAAAATACAACTTCATAATCTGTGTTCAAAAGCCACCACCTTACACAATAATAGAGCGATTCAATTTTTTTTATCCCACTTCAAAAAAGGATGAGGTTCTCTGTACATCTTTGGTGGTTTTTAAATGAGGTTTTCAGAAGCTTTTGGTTTTTAAAATGTTGTTTCTACTTTTTTTCCATTGTTTCTCATCCTACCATTTTTTTTTCAGCCGCATGGTTTTTGCCTGTAAGTACCAGTGTGTCAAAAGTGCTTATCATGATTCTGATAGGTGGATTGTGTGTCTACTGTCACTGTCACACGAAGAGATTGACTCGTCCAGCAGCACAGCCACCTATCGTACAGCAAAGTATAAGTGAACGGGTGTATATTATACTATAGACGTATACGAAGATCATAGCTATACGTACATAGATGTAGTACCATCGAGAAATACTAGAGACGGAAACGAAAACCATACTTATATGTATCCAGTACAATCGAGATCAAATTGATACACCCGCAAAATCAAGTGTTAATTAATAAAAGAATAAGTAAACTTTTTGTTTTATTTTATACTTATTTCACTTAAAATTCAGCCAACATGGTATTTTTTATCCCTTTTGAGCGAAGTACCTAAAATGCACGATGCCACTGCTGCGTAATGCCTAAAACGCGAGATACCTGAAACTCGAAGTACCTAAAATGCACGATGCCTAAAAACTGAATTTGCCTGCAATTTACTTTGACAACAATGTTTAATGCATAGGAATCGAAATGCCTAAAATGAAGATAGCCAGCACAAGGTACCTTCAGGTACGGTAGGCCAAATAATTGGTTTACCACTTTTGACAACACTTCCCATGTAGCCAAATGTAGCCAAAATATCGCTATCGCCAAAAGTACCAGGGCAACATAACTTACGAGGAGTTATTTTGATTTCGTACCGCGAAGATATGAGTTAATCCTTTTAGCTCCTTGATTTTTCAAAAATATAAATCGAAATAACTCCTTGTAAGTTATGTTGCCCTGGTACTTTTAACTGAATATAACATTATTCCTTTGTCGCCCGTGGTCCCTTCTCGTAGTCCCTGGAAGGGACTACGTGTATTTTTTTTTCTTTTCGTAATTGACTATAAAATAAATATAGGATTTCGGGTTAGGTTCGGAATAATCGTTCTTTATTACTTAATTCTATCGATACCTACTATAGGAGACTACGATATTTTAAAAAGCCCTAGTCCAGTAGGACCACGGGTACATAGTGGTATACCGTGGTCCTATCAGTAGGTCAAATCGGTAGTTCCACGGGCCCTTAATGCTTTGTAGGCATTTAACTAGCACCGTAGGCATTAAACAATATAGGCATTTTGCTTCCTAGACCTTAAAACCTTATAGACATTAAAACTTTATAGGCATCCTGTGTTTTAGACATTGACTTTAGGCATTTTGCTTCATAGGCAGCGTGCATTTTAGGTACTTCGCTCAAAAGGGTTTTTTATCACCTCGATTAGGTTAATAGCCGCCTTTTTTAAATAAAATATTTGGCAAATTTTAAATGTTTTGTGTTCTTTAAGGTTGTAGCCCAAATAGAAATTTGGTCACCCGTTCTGAATAACTAGTTACTCAATTTGTATTTTAAAATCACCCATTTTCAAAATTTGTAGTCGCCCTCAGTCCGTCACCCATACCCAAAATGGGAATTTATTGTTACTAGATTAAATACTATACCTCATATTACGGGAGTTAATTGCTAAGGAATCGTCAAATTATTTAAAGTGAAAAGGTTTTTTTATATAATTAGTTGACGTCTATTTGTTATTCAGTAACCGCAGAGTTGAATCAGCTATAGAATAAATATGTTCAATATTGGAAACAGTAAGACAGATTCGTAAGACATCAGAAAATTTATTTCAGTAAAAAAATGTATGCTGTTTTCCTCCGATATTCTAGACAGTTGGACTGGTCAACCATAAAAGCAGTAGGGCTGCCAACATTGTCTTTAATAGCAAAAGTTTTGTAATGCATTTCAGTCCTTTGTTCACCTTATTTCATTTGCGTAACAGCAGATACGTGGAAAAGTATGGAGACATAATATTTTTAGGTTTCAGACTGAAATATTTTTTTGTCTTTTGCTTTTATGCTCTTTCTTTGCCACCTCAGAAGGCATTGAAATGAAAATTTAACTGATCAAATAAAGATTTTGTTTAAAACATAAGCTTTTTAGATAATAAATCTGATGTTTATTCTAAGTAATCTAAAGTTTTTATATAAAAGAAACTAACAGGTCAAATATCAGTTTTCCTAAGTATACTTTCGGCCTTTTAGTATAAAAAAAATTTAGCTTTGAGAAGAGCAGTCTTCTTGTAGTCCACTGGTTGCATTGTTAGGCACCCACCAATCCGCATTGGGCCCGTGTGATTATGGCACATCGTTCTTATCATCCCATAAGGAAGGCCTGTGCCTCATCAGCATTCCGCTAGTTACGTTGTAGAATATGTGAAAGTGAAAAGTGAAAAATTATTTATTCAAATAAGCTCACATAATAATCATTTTGAAATTGTCAATTCTTTTACCGTGCCTGCCACCCATTATTACGTCTGCATGAAAAATGGGCGCAAAAAATCAGCTTTATCAGATGGAAAAATATTTACAAATATGCATATCGTTTCGTGGTCGCTAACTATGGGTCTCATAAGGAGGCTCAAGGTCACCCAGCGTGCAATGGAGGGAGCCATGTTCGGCGTTTCCCTGCGTGATCAAATCAGAAACGAGGAGATCCGCAGGAGAACTGAAGTAACCGACATCGCTCAAAGGATTGCTCAGCTGAAGTGGCAATGGGTGGGACACATAGCGAGAAGAGCCGATGGCCGTTGGGGCGGAAAGGTTCTGGAATAGCATCCGCGCACCGGACGACGCTCCGTGGGTAGGCCCCCGACAAGGTGGACCGACGATCTGGTGAAGGTCGCGGGAAGCCACTGGATGCGTGCAGCGCAGGACCGATCGTCGTGCAGATTCTTAGGGGAGGCCTATACCCAGCAGTGGGTGTCGTGCGGTTGATATGATGATGATGATGATGATGATGTCGTTTCCAGACATTACATTCATAATTGGTTAAAATTAACATACCTATTCGATTAATTAATAAATAACATTACTAATAAGATAATTTCTAATGAATTAATTTACATGGTTCGAGCTAAATCAAGCCATTTACTTAACCTAGGCCAGCGGTTTCCGAATTCTTTTGGCTACGGAACCCTTTTTGGTTCACCGTTTTTTGGCGGAACCCTAGCAGAAGTAAGAAGTAAACTAACCAGGGTTGTCACATTCATGGACAGAAAACCCAGGATATGGCTGCCGAAAAATTTTTGGATCAATTTTCTAACTAAATGTACGTTAAAATCATCAAAACTAACAGTAAAACCACTGAAGAGTCTGATAACTGGTAAATGAAGGACATGTTGAATGTATGTGAATGTTTGTAATAAAAATACTTAAAATCAATGGAAACAAACGGGTGGGTCAGCAAAGAGTAAAATAAAAAAAGGAGAACTACCTAACTGAAGGAAAAAAAAGAATTTTGATTTAATGTTTAGGTACCTATTTTTATTTTGACTCTGTTTCCATGCATATTTTCTATTACTAGGGCCTCTCATTAATTCTGAGTCATTTTAATATTTACTTACAAATTCCAAACAAGGCATGTCTTTTGCAATTCTGCTTTCATTAAATCTACAGAGCCACGATTTTTGACATTAGAACATTAATTTATGCGTCATATGGCAAAACCCTCGCTCAACATAAGCATTTGAAAGGTATAACGCAAAATAAGGCATTAAACTTGTTGTCCTTTATGCTTTTAAACATTTGGACCCATTTTTTTTATTAACGCTTTGATTTTGATCGCGAGTCATCATCAAAAATCTGGACTGGTCGGGACGCGGGACAATATCATCGAAATCGGGTCTGTCTTTATACCTAAACTCTTGAATTTTCGCGGAACCCCTGAGAATCTCTCAGGGAACCCCAGGGTTCCGCGGAACCCCATTCGGGAACCGCTGGTCTAGGCTGTTACAAAAAATGCAATTCATATAATTCAATATGCATTAAGATAGGTAGTCAGAAGCAGACCCATTCCCACTGGCAGCACCCATTCACGAGCATGACGCCTAAACCAGCCACGTTAATACTGAAAGGCTGCAAAACTATTTCAGCCATTAAGCGAATACAAACCGCCATTTTTCTGGGCTCCAAACACAAATCGCTATGAACGCTTCATTCCCTATATTCCCTTTATCACACAAACACAATAGTTTTATAGCTGGTCGGAATAAATTTTCCCATAAAAGCAATACTGAATCCTGACCAGAATTGAATTTATTCGTACCCTTTTGGTACGATATTGGAGGGCAAATACGGCGCAAAATCGGTTGAACCTCTAAGTGATTGGTGATATACATTTTGTTCAAGGATAGTGTTATTAGCCTCCAAGGAATAATGAACCTTGTTATTTTTTAATCTCGTCTAGAATTGATTGATAGAGCTATTTTACTTGATGTCATGCCGATATTTTGACTTCTTTTTTGTACAGTGATTATTGTTATATATATACAATGTATTCTAGTACTTACAATCCATTGGTACGTTTTAAATTTACCATAGAGATGGTACTATATAGGAAGTTAGGTTAAGTACTGATGGTTTATCGAAATATAATGCAAACAAGAACGCTTTGTTTTTAAACTCTACACGCTATTTAAGATAATTCATTAATTTTGACTGCTGCTGCGTGTCTACCTGAGTACTCTTCGAAGCTTAGTAAAAAAAATCACATTGACACATACATTTTTATCAACGCCATCTATCGAGCCTACAGTTTTTTGTCATTTTGAAAGCCCCTCATTAAAGATGAATGAACGCTATTTTCAATACCGATAGCGGAGATGATGTAGTCTTGTGTAGACGACGTCACTTCCTCTGTCTCGGAGTGCTATACCTAGCGCAGTATATTATTGTACCATGTATATAACTGTATCTAACATCAGATTGAATCGAATATCTATCAGTATTTCAGTTACTTTGGTATCAATATTTTTAGGTCCCCGAAGTCATAAAATACAGATCACGAAGTTTATGTCTTACCATTTCCATCAATATCATGATTCCTGTTTCTTGCGATATCCTTAAGGTATAAAGCTTTTTCCATCTTCCGAATGTAGAGATATTAGAAAAGGAAAAAAATATCTTTCGTTTGGTAGTCGGTCAAAAATTATACCTCTCCTCTCCGTATAGGTAGTTATTAGGATTTTTTTTTATTTATCGTACATGTAGGTACATATTTATAATAATATTGCTAATTTTATTACTAATTAAATTATTTTTTATTTGTTTTGACTTAATTTAATTTGATTTAATTTAATATGATCTGATTTCATTTGATTTAATTTAATTTGATTTAATTGGATTTAATTTAACATGTTCTGATTTGTATTAATTGATGTAATTTACTAACACTAGTCTTAAGATATTGTTACTAACTTGTTATGGGCCTTGCCTGAAATAAATAATTTGAATTTGAATTAAAATAGAGTCTTTCTCAATTTTTTAACTTTATTAGTAACGTTACTTCATGTCTTTTTATTTGATTTCATTAGAAATATTTTTTTTTTTACGGATTAGGTACGAATAATATACGCGCTGTAATCCGTAAAAAGTGTTTTATTTCTAAACGTGTGTCGTATATGAAAATATAAATAGCGTGCAATTTCATTAATAAAGTACTATCAACATAATAACACGTTTGATTAAATATTACATCTCCCGTTACTAACATTGATTTTCGCCACAAACTCCGTCAAGTTTATGCAAGTCAGCTAAAAATACAGAGCTTAAATCAATATTATATTATAGCTAATTCAAAAGCCCAAATGAACGTTATTTTAGTAAGAAGATTACCGAACCACTTCTCAGATTTCCCAAACAGAATTGACTGTATACCGAACTTCCGAGGAAAATCAACTTGGCTTGCAAAAGCGAGGCATAAGTTAATGTTTTTTCAAGCTTACAACTTTGCTTCTTTTGTGGCAAACTTAAACAATTTATGAAATTCAATTATATAGCTGCAATTCAATATCGTTTATGAATGAAGTCAGAAACGAAAAATATTACACACTTAAAGATAAATTATTTAAATGCAACTGTTGTATAATTAGGGGTTTTAAATACAAATTTTTACTCGGTTTGGTTGGTGGTGGGGCTTATTTCAAGTCCGCCAGGCTAGCTACCATCATCTTACCTTAGTCTGAAGCCATAGCAACAATTTAAAAATTGTTGTGTTCCGGCAGTTAGAGATAGGATCTAGACAGTTCCTCAGTTATGAGGATTCCGGGTGTAGTGCGCTTCCACCTTCGGCCTTATCGTCACTTAACATCAGATGAGGTGAAGGTCAAGCATTATCCCATTGTGCATTAAAAAAGTTCTGTTTACAAACATTGGCTCCACAAAGCTACCGTAGATTTCCCAACTTAACCCATTATTATAATTCTGCTGTAATCTGAACGTTCGTTACTTCCGTTGGACGCCCGTCGCACGTCCCCCTGGTCACGGAACAATAGGTGTGTGTGTTTTAGACAGAAGGTCATTTCTGGCCCTATTCGACAACGCTATCGTCATTTGTTTTGTTGCGCTGAGTACTAGGCCTCGTACGCCCTGTCTGGTTAGCCGCGTTGCGGCTGTCCGTCCGGCTGGCCGCAGGATGCGGTTGCAGTTGCGGTTAACCGGGCAGCGGCTAGCCCTAACCTCAACCACAAAGTGCGAATAGGATAACGTTGCGATTTCATCGAACCATTTCCAAGATGGACGCTGCAGAAGTTACAGCTGTTTATTGGATTTACATGTATTTCAGAATTTCAATTATTAACCGTTCTGCATCGATATCCATGGCTGAGAATTGTGTTATCTGTCGCAAGCGTAGGTATATGTGCGCATTCACTGGCGAGCAACCGCAAACTAGCAAACCGCAGTGCATCCGCGTAGTGCGTACAGCGACCGTCTGGATAGCCGTTAGCCGGGCCGCAGCGCTGCGACCGACCGGTGCGGTTGGGCGGCAGCCGTATCACAGTGCGGACAAAAAAAAATTTCGTACATATTTTTGATTGTGGTATACCGGACGGACAGCCGCAACGCGGCTAACCGGACAATGCGTAGGAGCGCGCACATTGTATCCAACAATAGCGCATCTCCCGCAAAAAAAAAAAAATACCATGTAAATACACAATTTATAAATAATCCGTGCTGATGGCACACCCTGGACACTCCATACAACCGTGCTTTTATAACACTTGACGTTACATGACATTTTTGCACACACGCAACTGTTTGTGTAAGTCTAGGGCTACCATGCAGTTTGTATCGTATGTGCGGCGTTCAATTCATATAACGAAATTTTAGGTAAATAAAGTTACGACGATCATCAGCTTAGATTAAAAAAAAAAATATTTACACTGTTTTGCGGCAGTGGCGCTAGTGTTGCATACAATGTCGCCCTATTAAGCCGGCCATATACACTAGGTTATGCATGATGGTTATGCCTGTAAGGTCAAAACCGTCATGCATAACCTAGCGTGTATGGGATAAAACTGCATGCCAGTTCATGCAAGCCGCTCATGCAAGCCGCTCGGTTATGCCTGTGGTCAAACAAAACCGTCAGGCATAACGTAGCGTGTGTGCGAGAAAACTGTACAGTTATCCATGCCTGTTCATGCAACCTTGCCGCTCGGTTTTGCCTGTGGTCAAAACCGTCATGCACATAGCATATATTAATGGCCTGCTTAAAGCCCAAGATTACCCTTGACGAAAATGTGCACCGAAAACCGCGTTTTGTTCCGGGCGGCCCTTCTGTCTACTTTATATTTATTGTGCTTGCATCCTGGTAATGACCAATGGCACCCTTACCCTAACTTAATGGTGTGTTTCATGGCAGATTGAACTTTATTCTGACCTAGTTTTGTGTACGGCCAGGTTATTGGGTTTTTATTTTTTTTCCATTACAAAGAAAAATCGTCTCGACGCTATCCAGGCGAATGCTTAGGCGAAACACTATAAAATAGAATTTTGAATTTTTAAATTTAGCAAGAAAAACAGATGTTTCATTCATTTTGATATTTTCGTTATTAATTTATGTATGAAACATTTTGAAAAAAGAAATATATGTAGCTTACTTCCGCAAACAATATATGCAAGATGCACCGCCCGCCCGCCCGCAAAAATATGCACATGCGCACCACAATATATCAGTTGCACAATACCTGCATTTAGCAAGACGGCAACACACCTTGCACCTACACCAATTAGGCTACTCTACACGTGTTTCGCCCTAACTCGGAGCATCCTCAGGAGTTAGATCGTGCGTAAACCAACACCAAATGAGCAATTTAAATGCTCTTGGGACTTCCGCCAAGTGACGCCTGATTCAATCAAATATTTTGTATGAAACAACTGATATTTTTCGCTATTTCAGAGTTAATCCCATTAAAATTTGTTCAGTTTGATGGTCCCTATCTACCATAGTCGACATTATATGTTATTTTGTAACACGTTACTAAATAATAAGTATATTAGAAAAAAAATGACTCGTCACCAGAATTGTCTTAGGCGGGAATCGAGCTCGCGATCTTTGGAAGTCCTGTCCAGTGCTCTTCCATCTGTAAAATTTTGACGATGGCACTATGACTCGGACGTAGTTGGAAGAGCGACTTAGACCAGACTTCCACTGGTCGCAGGTGCGATTCCTGTCTGCTTGAGACAATGTGATGAGGTGTCAAGCGCTTAATTTTTTTGAAAAATCAGATTGTAAAGGTTTCTTTTCCAAAAAGTTTAATTATTTAATAACTTTTTTTCAATAAGGCTGTTGGCCTAGTTACCACCAATACCAACATCTTACCTATTTCCGACTCTTTAACTAATTGTAGTTAGTCTAACTTCCGGAATACAACAATGTTAAATTGTTAACATTGTTGTATTCCGGAAGTTATGGGATAAAATGTTCCGGTTCCGGAATCCTCAACCACTAAGGACCCTTGGGCCTTATCGTCACTTCACATCAGGTGATGTGAAGACGAAGCACTGGCCAATTGTGGATAAAAAAAGGATATTTGTAAAACACCAACAATCTCGCAGGAGTAGATTACTTACATCATAAACAACAACGTCTGTTCTACAAATTTTCGAAAAAAAACGACTTTTCACAGAAAACGGCTTTCAGCTTTTCGGACACATGTATGGGAAGTTGTTTTTATTTCGTTTTTCGGAAAAGTCGTAGAACAAAACATTGTTAGTAATCTACGCCTGCGAGGTTGTTGGTGTTTTACAAATCACCCTGTATAATAAGATACTTATATACCACTCTTTTTTAGTTAGCAGGTTAATGTTTAACGAAAATGGTAAAAATAACAAAAATAAGATTAAAAACGAAACACTAGAAAGCGAATTAATTTTCACCCAACATTAATTATTCTTTCGCCTTCATTAAAATAATAATCGTCCGAAAAATTCACTTAAAAACCCATTTAAATGAAGGGCTGTAGATTTTTATACACAAATGAACTGCCGTATATCATGGTTGCCATTAAACTGTCATGGCGGAATAGGGCTTTCACCGTATTTATGGAACTAGGACAGACAATTCTGAACTAGTTTACAACATGCTTTAGCCTTATAATATTAGCATAATATGCCTATCTTTTAGTAGTTCGTAACAGTACCAAAACCATAATAAATTTTACTCAAATCATAAGTACGGTGATAACCAATAAAAATTCTAATATCTTTGGTGATAACCCTATCTTCATTTCCCAATAAGAAAATTGCTGAACTTATTCAACTTGCAAGCAGTTTTTTTATAAAAGTTAAAAGTCTTAAGTCCAATTATTTAATATTACTTAAATCAAATTGATTCCAAAAGAAAATATTTCAGGTAGGTACTAAATTACGTAGGTAAGTACAAATGTATGTTAATTAGTCTAAATAAGTTTCTAAGAACTGTTTTGGGTTTAAAAGGTTGGAGCCAAAGTGCTTTAAAGATTTACCTAAAAAGGAAAGATTATTTCCATCTAAGGCATCTTGTATTGTTAAGTTTAGATTAACAACCTATTGTTTCTTTGTTAAATATTTCCGTGTTTAGTTTATGGCGATTTAATTCAATTCGCTTATGTTTCGGTTTCGTAGCAGTAGTTACGGGATGACTAAGTGCCTGTTTACGGAGACGAGGGGCGTCCGTCAGGCGTCGCGTGCGGCGTTGCGTGCGGCGTGACGTTCTGAGTCGCGTCGGACGATTTTTTATGTTTACTGAAAGGCGGGCGTGCTGCGGCCTGTACCATCGCACGCATAAACATAGGGCAATGTACAATTCTTCTTCTTCTTTGCGTGTCGACTCCGGTATCATATTTGAAAGGACCAGAACTCAACCACCGATACAGCACTATCAGTGGCCTCATAAAGATCCTCACACGTGCAGTTGGGTCACGCAGGGCTTGACAAAAGATGTGCTGTGCCATTGTCTGGTGGAAAATACCACACAGACATGCGCTCTCCAAGCTTTAGCCCCTGTGCATGTTCTCCCTGCTTCGGCCTACTTAAGTCCGTAGTCTATTTAAAGACTTTCAAGTTGCCCGAGGTAGATCATGGCCTGAGGGGGTTGTTCCGCCAGCTCAGTATTTGAGTCTGGGATGTTTCGCCTTCCAAAGCTTTAAACGGGTGTCTTTGGCTTCCCCGTCCAGATGAGGAACTTCCTTGAGGAATTTGTTGCGACTCTTTAGCCTCTGGGTCACCAGCGCGTGGTGGTGTAACGGGTGCCGTGGGTCATGCTCTTTTTAAAGCGCTCCAGAGTGCTAGCCACATCTCTGCGGACCTCCAGAGGAGCAATAACAGCCAGCAGTATGTACAACGTTGTTTATGGAAACGCAGGGCGTAAAGAGTAGCGGTACCTTCCGTGTTTCACGCGACGCCGAACGCGGCGGCGGCGGCAGGCACCGGCGCATATTCAAGCAAACACCTGTAAAATCTTTTCTCTTTAAACGCTCTCATACATTGTCATGTTTGAATTTAGTGAGGGCCGCGCCGCCCGCACGCGACGCGCAACGCCCCACGTCTCCATAAACGAGCACTGGCCACGGCCTCACTGTTGAAGCGATTGCGACGTGATAGTGATGACGTCGCGACGTGCCATACAATATACTTATCTATCCTGTCATACAATGAGGGTGAGTAAAGATTTTTGTTTAGGCTTGCAGAAAGCTTATGCCACCATATGATTGACTATGAAGAAATTTTTACGACATCTCTTAAACCTGAGAAGTTATACGAGCTAGAACACTGTTATTTTAGTGGTCCTTTTGACGTCACCCGCGACGTACGCGAGCCTTTACGTCGTACGTCATAAAACACATATTGCATTGAACTTGACATTTCCTTCAAACCCTTATAACTCAACCATTTCTAAACGGATTTGAAAAAATCTTTCATTAGGTTCCATAGCTATGAATATGTGTTTATATTTTATCAATAAAACAAAAGGATTAAAACCTGTTACTGAACATCATTATTAAAAGTTTGTTTTTCATGAAATCAGTGAAAAATCTAATAAACATAATATCGAATCTCTAAACACAAGTGAGTGTAAATTCCATAATAAATTAGCGATCGCAATATCATGAAACATGGCCGCTACCAAGTGAATTATTGTCGCAAACCAACGATAATTGATACCGATCGCTTCTCCGCTCTAATGATCGTTGATGTTTACAGCTTTGCGTTGTGGTACAAGTCAATAGACACGCAAGCACAGAATCCTTATTAATATTATAAATGCGAAAGTCCGTTTGTTTGTTACGCCTTCACGTCTTAACTACTAAACCGATCATATTGAATTTTTTGACAACTCACGTTGTCAGGGCTACAGAAAAGGACATAGGATACCTTTTATCCACAAAAAACGCACAGGTCGCGAGGGATAGCAAAAAACCTGTCCACGCAGACGAAGTTGCAGGCGGCCGCTAGTATCTATATTAGTATTAAAACCTAAAGACAATCTCTTGGAAGAGTCGAGAAAATTCTGGATAAAACAGACAGGATTGAGACACGCCAAATCCTTAGTGGAAGGCTACTCGCAAAGACGAATGAATGAGCTTATGCATTAAGATGAATAAATAATGAAAAATATTAGAAAAAATCGACTCACCCGTAGCAACTCAGACGGGATACTACTACTACGGATGCTACGGGTCAGTCGATTTTTTCTAATATTTTTCATTATTTATTCATCTTAATATAAAAATAGCATTGTGAATGCAAAAATCTAAAAAGTTTAAAAAAAATGAGCTTATGCAGTTCACCAGCTCGAACGTCAGCGCGAATATTAGAGCCTTAACTGGACACTGCAAACTAAACAGACACTTATTTCATGTGAAATTGAGTGATGCTGACGTCTGCAGATATTATGCAATGAGGAGCAGGAAACGCCCAAGCACCTCTTATGTGATTGTGGACCCCTAATTCGTAAGCGTAGTATCTACCTGAGGCAACACGAGATCGACCCGGAGGAAATAAAAACTCTTAAAACCAGTAAGGTACTAGAGTTTCTGGGAGTCGCAGAGTTTAAACTCATGGTAGAGCTAAAGGTAGTTGTATGTGCATTTATTTGTTTATGGGCGGGCTATTTTTTATATCAGTCAAAGGTTCCCTAGGGATTTTGACGAAAATCCATGCGGACGAAGTCACGGGTTGAAGCTAGTAAACAATAAATCATTAAGAAATTAAAAGATGCATCAGATTGGCAATATAAGTTCGGTGATTGTACTCGACAGCAAAAACAAGATCGAGAATAAATCGCTCCGCTTTCAACTTGCACCATATTTAATGAGGCTATTAGTGAAGACAAATAAACAGAGTTAATATGCGTACGAGTGATATATGGATAAACTAACTATAAAAATTCAAATAATGTCAGAGTAATATTTACGACTACTATCAATCTATGGGTGTCAATGAATATTTATTATATCTTCAAAGTATATCTTTCTATTATTAGAACTGACTGATTGTAAATGATCACCGATCATTTTATACATAAATAAATAATCTTATATAAATTAATAATAATAAACATTAGACAAATCACAAACATTGCTCTGATTCCAAAATAAGTAGCTAAAGCACTTGTGTTATGGAAATCAGAGACAATGGTGGAACTACAAACACCGAGACCTGAACCAACCGGGGATCGAACCCGGGACCTCAGAGATGGTGACACCTTGAATACTGGTGTACAAACTCAAACAGTACTCGACCACGTAGGTCATCTTTCTATCTAAAACAAAACACACCTGTTTTGGAGAGTGGTGTAAAAACATAGGCGGTGTTATTACAAAATATTTTTAAACACCTAATTAAGATACTTTTCAAATGTAATGCTGTCTCTTTCAACCAATATTGTCAAAAATCACTCTTGTGATTATATTGTTTGAAAAATAACTTTTGTGACAATATTATTAGAAAAATCACTTTCGTGACTACAATGTTTTAAAAAAAATCACTTTTGTGACAATATTGTTTCAAAGAGATTACTTACAGTGTCTAGAAGCATCACGTTCAGTGTCTAAGTTTAAATGTGATGCTGTCACTTTTCTTCTTCTTCTATTTTGTAATAACACTGCTGGAATTTTATTTCATCAACATCTGGAATTCCAGATATTTCTTTAGTAATTTTTATCATTAACTATGTTGCATATTTAAGTGAAAATCCGTCATTCAGAGGCCTGTCAGTCTGTCATACCGAGTCAACCCTCGTATCTCTCAATTAATGTTTGATCCGAAAATAAGAATCCAATTTTTTCATGTCTATTTGGGCACGAGGAAAGTGGATTAGGAACTTGTGAATATTTAATTTGTTGTACCTACCTGTTACTTTATAAGTACTAGTTGCCCGGTGCCATCTATTAGATATATTGCTATTTAAAATAACGGAAAAGAGCAAGATTGCACTACAAATTGCATAAACTAAACCTTGTCCTGATAATAACAAACATAACAAAAAGAATTAAGTACCTAGGTATCTAATTTGGTTCAGTCTTTCTAAAGTTATGCCATTAATACATTTCGGCGATTTATTTTCTTAGAATTCCTATGACGGAAAAGAGAAAAATAGTTTTTTTTTACGTATATGTATAACAAACACAACAAAAAAAGAATTAAGTATTTTTAATTTGATTCGTCGCTCTAAAGTTATGCGATTATGTACATATCGGTGATTCATTTTTATTTATATAGATGAATACCCTACTACTCGGTACATACCTATTTTACAGTTTTAGGACTATGGACCAAAGTAAGGCATTAGCTCTACTTACATATATGTGATCTTTTAAATTGTTAATAGATCATATTTGACACTTCATCAAAATTAAACAACACGTAAACTTCTAACGACACACAATATTTATTTTTCAGAGCCACAATTAGGCACTTAAGTTTTTTCAGTTAATAACTCCTACAGATCTCAAAAGAAAGATTAATAATAAATAACATTGACTTTTTCATTTGTTTTGCTGTCTCTGATTGCAAACAAATATTTGTTTCAAAATTGACTCTAGCAAAGTCACAGAATGCATTAGTACAAGCAAGAATCTTTTATTCTTCTATAGTACAAGTCAAAAATTGTCAGTTAAAAGGAAAAAAACTCTACAACTAACAAAAATTCTTGAGTTTGACTAAAACACATACTTTTAACCATAGATAGACTATAGTAGTATAACTTAGGAAAGCCTAAAAAGTAGTCTTTCGATTACAACTTTTCAAATGAAAATGAAAAAAAATTTTAACTTAGAAGTATGTACCTAGGTACTTACTTTATAATCGTCTATTTTTTCCTCAATGAACACTACTTCAATTTTATTAACAGCCTCATAGAAAACACTCTAATGGCTCCTAAAAGGTTGTTAGAATTCGCATTCAAGTGTCGGAGTGCCAAACATTTTTTTATTCGTCGTTTTCCATTCATTCGCCATGGAAAAGCCTTCATTGTATTTTCACTAAACCTAATGGAATGAAAAAGCGAAGAGCATTATTTGTAAAAAGAGAAAATGTTTCTCTTTTAAATCAATAAATGGAAAAAGAAATAAAACACTTTGTAGCTGTAACTGGACTATTTTTATGAAATTCTTTTTTATTAAAAACATTTGATTTTGATCCTATTTTTTTTCATATGTTTAACAAAACACAACACAAATTATGATCCTGTGATCAGATTTTTTTTTAATCTTTGTATCAATCAGAATATTTTGTTTCAAATTACCTACACAATTTCAATTACATTAGTACAGATAAGAGTCTATACGACACTTTTTAACGGATACTAGCGCGGTTTTATTGAAAGTACTTTGGTAAAAAGTTGGTATTTGGTATAAATTCATCGCTTGAGGGTAGGCTTACGAGCAGCTTCAGTCCCCCGTGACCACGGGACCTGCAAAGGTGCCGAAACGTCGGAAAAATAAAAAATCAAACCAAATACCAACTAATTACCAAAGTACTTTCAATAAAACTTCGCTAGTGTCCGTTAAAATGTTGTTTAATTTCATTTCTAGTAAGCGAGTATGCTTGAGAGGCGAATAAGTCAATATCACGTTAAAAAGTTAACCTACAAACGCCATATTTAGTACTAGCGGCCACCCGCAGCTTCGTCTGCGTAGACAGTTTTTTTGCTATCCCTCGGGAACTGTATATTTTTTCTGGATGAAAGGTACCCTATATCCTTTTCTACACCCCTCACAACGTGTATGCAAAATTTCATGATGATCGGTTCAGTAGTTACGACGTGAAGGCGTAACAAACAAACAAACAAACGGACTTTCGCATTTATAATATTAGTAAGGATTCACACTAAAGAGAGCAAAAATGGCCCAAGTAGCGAACCCTGAGGAACATCAGACTTGCAAATGCGTGCATGCATATATGTAGGCAAGGCCTTCCGCTGAGTGATTTCGGCCTGAAATGGCGGCATGTTACATTCTACCAAATTATATTCATTAATGTCTACACGTAGGCCAATTTCGTCGTGTTAGGTGCCTCTGAGTGATTTTGGAATAAATTTAGTTTTAGGTAAGACTTTATATCGCTTAACAAGTTCAGATGATTTTAATAGGTGTTATCAATTTAATAAAGCGATAAATGGCATCCCCAATATAAAAAACTCGCTGAGAACTTTTAATAAAAAAAACTGTTGTAGTGTACCAACCGGTATTATTGTTTATTTTAAAATAATAAAAACAATTGAAAATATTAGTTTTGTGTAGTTATAGACAGTAAAAGTCTTGTATTTATGAATGCACCAAGAATTAAAAAAATAGAATATGTTTTAGGTTCAATTTATATTATCTTTGGTTCTAATCCTACTAATATGAAAGTTTGTGGGTTTGGATGTTTAGATGTTTGGATGTTTGTTCCTCAATCACGCAAAAACTACTGAACGGATTTGGTTGAAATTTGGCACGCAGATAGTAGATAGCCTAGATTAAAACATAGAATACTTTTTATCCCTATATTCTTACGGAAACGGGAACCATGCGGGTGAAACTGCGGGCAGAAGCTAGTGAAATAATAAGAAATGATCTAATTGAATAATATTATTAACTAGCGGCCGCCCGCGGTTTCACCCGCGTGATTCCCGTTCCCGTAGGAATATCGGGATAAAAAGTATCCTATGTTTTAATCTAGGCTATCTACTATCTGTGTGCCAAATTTCAACCAAATCCGTTCAGAAGTTCTTGCGTGATTGAGGAACAAACATCCAAACATCTAAACATCCAAACCCACAAACTTTCACATTTATAATATTAGTAGGATTTATTAATCTTTGTTATTGTAACATACAGGGTGTTTGGTAATAGCCTTATAAAGCCAAATATGGTAGATAGGGACTATCAAACTGAACAATCTTTAATATGGGACTAACTCTGAAATCGCGAAAAAAACCCAGTTGATTCATTATTATTATTATTTATTTATTTTTAAAAGACAATACAATATAATTTTGAACATAGTCTCACAAAACTTATTGCTAAGTTTGTCTGCGAGGACAAAGTCACGCTTATATCATACATTTTGATATTTTCGTTATTAATCTTTGTATAAAATAGCTGATTTTTTTTCGCGATTTCAGAGTTGGTCCCATAGTAAAAGATTTTTAATTTGATGGTCCATATCTACCATATTCGGCTTTATAAGGACAAACACCTTGTATATAAATTTAATGTCTGGAAACGAAATATCGGGTCATTTTGAACTTACCATCCAAATTTTAAGGATGTGTCCAGTCCATGAAACTAAACCACTTTCTCTAAGTTCGTCAAAAAATTTTGGTCATCCCATACTAAATTGATCACGTGATCTCTTTGATTTGTATGGAAGATTTTTATTTTACACATTTGACCATGTGTTCCTTAGAGAAAGTTGTTCAGTTTCATGGGCTGAACACATCCTTAAAATTTGGATGGTAAGTTCAAAATGACCTGATATTTGTAAATATCGTTCCATCTGATAAAGCTGACCAAGTTTGTGCGTCCATTTTATTGTCAGCAAAAAGACGTCATAATGGGTGGTAGAGCAAAATAATTGACGATTTAAAAATGCTTTAAGAATTTATCGATCTCAATGACCTCATTAATGAATGAATGGGAACGTTGCCCTTGCATTGAATTGATTGACATTCATTTGTTAGATGATCTCACTGATGTCAATCCAACCCATTGAAAAGCGTATTGTAACAATTTTTGGAAGCCTGCCGCGCAAGTAAAAATCATGATCGGAATTTACTTTGATTTGATAAACAGCTGTGATCTGTCTCTCTCATTTTGATATGGAATGAATACATAAGCGTTACACATTAGATACACTTCAAATTGAGACAGATATTAAATTATTGTAAAGTAACCGACATCGCTCGAAGGATTGCTCAGATGAAGTGGCAATGTGCGGGACACATCGCGAGAAGAACCGATGGCCGTTGGGGCGGAAAGGTTCTGCAGTGGCGGCCGCGCACGTCGCTCCGTGGGTAGGCCCCCGACAAGGTGGACCGACGTGAGGGTGAAGGTTGCGAGAAGCCACTGGATGCGGGCAGCGCAGGACCGATCGTCGTGGAGATCTTTAGAGGAGGCCTATACGCAGTGGGTGTCGTGCGGCTGATATGATGATGATGATGATTAAATTATTGTAGTAGAGAAGAGAAGTAGCTGTATACAATAGAGTGGTCCTGAACTTCTGAGGTCGACTGTACTTACACCAACAGAAAAATTTAACAGTGCAATTTGATTAGTCAAATGATAAAAAAAGAACAACTAAAACACCACACAACAAATAGTTAGAGAAAAAAAAACAACTTACTTACATTTAAATTACGAAAACTCTACCACAATAACAATACCGACAATCTAAGCTTCACCACTAAAATACAACCAGAGAACTAACTAAGTTCAAACGGTTTCAAGTTCATACCGATTTGAATCCACGCTAACGGCAGCTATCGATTAACGTTTCGTTTCACCAAGTGATTAAAACTAGCTTAGCTTGGAACTTGGCTACGATTGGTCACGCAACACGGGAATTTAGCATATTAGAATGATATTCAATCGTGTATTTTGTATCTAGTCGAAGTTTACTTAGTTGATTTAAGGCATTTCCCTGTAAAACTGATTGGTTTAGCTTTTATAGGGTACGAAAGATATTGTAAGTATTTCTGAAATAGATTTAGTGTGTTTTTATACATACATACAAAGGTACATACATACGCTCACGCCTGTTTCCCATGGGGGTAGGCAGAGACTATGGATCGCCACCTGCTACGATCCTTGCACATTGCAAACTTGTGTTTTTATACTTTTTTCTTATTTACGTATTTGTAAGAAGGAAGAAAATATATAGAGAGAATTTAAAGTAAGATTTAAAGATTTTGAGATGAAGATAATTTAAGATTTTAAGATGAATATAAGAAAATAGTATATATACATACGAGATACATTCTTAATAATACACATTTATTCATTTCATTACACGTTTTGTCTATCCTAGACTAATAAAGTCTATCAATAATATCACCAAAATTTACACAAGAAAAGGAATTTCACACGAACTAAGTCATGGACGGCAGCTAGTACTTTAGAAAAGGTAATTTTGAAGAGAAAGTTTGAAATTTTTATAATAGAATTACTAAAATTCTTTTAAAATAATAATAATCGGTAACAGATGAAAATTTTAGACTCATCTTATGAGTAGAATACTTACGAACAAGTAACGTTTACTTATTACCTTGAACATAAATTCAGAGCAGCCTTATCGAGCGAGCGGAAATAAGTTAAGATCGACTTGAAATAGACGAATCGAGTTTGCATCGCGTGATGTAACATCGAAGATTTCAGAAATGACGATATATTTTTTTTTACACCCTTATATTTTGAATAAAGATTTTGTAAATACCATAAAATGTTTCTCTACACAACAAAATGACATTCAAATAAGTAATAAAGACAAGTTACACCAATCATTTAGTCCCTAACTGAAAAAAACAAAAGGTTTTAAGAATATTAAACCCTGGATAAAAATGTGAAATGCTTATACCAGGATTCGAATCTGGAAAAACTGGCTCAAGATATAACGTCGTTGCGTGCCTTAAGCAGCTGTCATTCAATTTTTTTTCCTATAATTATACGCATAATAAATTGGTATAAAAATGCCAAAACACTAGTTTTAATACAATGTTTTGATAGGTTAGGCCAGGGACGGGAAAATGGCAGCCCGCGACCCAAGTCCGGCCCGCGACAAGATTCAATCCGGCCTGCGACTGTAACCCATATTTATATTGTATCGTCCCGCGAATAACAATATTAGAATATTCGCAATGAAAACAAAGATGACTGACCAATGACCAACATCTCGAGATCGAGTATTAGTTTAAGTAACTTGGGGAATGTATTATATTCCTGGGGCCGAATTTCATTAGCAAACAGTCAAAGTTTCATCTGTCACACCGACCCAGCATGTCAAAATAATGCACCTTGCCCCATGTAAATATTTTAGTTATTTTATATGGTAGGTATTTGATTGAATCAAGCGTCACTTGGCGGAAGTCCCAAACCATTTTGAAAAAAGAAATATATGAAGCTTACTTCCGCAAACAATATATGTGTCGTAGGATAATCGTATAAGCCGGATCTTTACAAAAATCCTAGGTAGATTAGATTGTAAAGAACCGGATAATTGAAATCTAAGATAGATTTTCGCAATCGTCCGAGAAAGCTTTAGGATCTTTGTAAAAATCCCAGTATGTTTCGGACAACTCTAAACTTGAATGCTGATTGGATAACCTAAGAGACTATTTATAACATCTTCGATCTGATTGGTCTGAACATATATTATTGCTGATGGGTTTTGGGGTTATTTCGTAATTTTGCCGAATTAAATTCTTCAATTAACGTTTTAACAAGGTTTTACACAAACATGTTAACGAGCGCTGTAGAACTTTCTTAGCTCTGTGTAGAAAAGTTATTTTTCAGTTAAACTTATCCTCTAAATTGTCTGCACTGATCGAGCCCAGCATTTGTATAATTTCGAATTCACTCACTTCACTCATCGTACATTAATGTCTCTTGATTGATTTGAACACTCAGTTTTCTTTTTTTTAATAAAAAAATGTAAAATTCGAACAAAACGCTGGATAAATATTTGATAACAATCACAATAATAACAATGGGCGTAGCAATGCTGCCGTTAGATAATCAGAGCATCCGTCAGTCCATAACGTTGACGTCAGCCAATCAGCGCACGTAAAGTGATGGTCATTGGCGATGCACCGCATACGCTGGATTTTTGTAAAAATCCTAAACATCACTCGGACGATTGCAAAAATCTGTCTTAGATTCTAATTATCCGGTATTTTACAATCATACTAGGATTTTTGTAATAATCCTATTTGTACAATTATCCTACGACATATGCAAGGCAAGATGCACCGCCCGCCCGCCCGACCGGGTTACGCACGATATCTAACTCCTGAGGATGCTCCGGGTTGGGGCGAAACACGTGTAAAGTAGCCTAATTGGTGAAAGTGCAAGTCTTGCTAAATGCAGGTATTGTGCACTGATATTTTGTGGTGTGCATGTGCATATTTTTGCGGGCGAGCGGGCGGTGCATCTTGCAATATTGTTTGCGGAAGTAAGCTAGATATATTATTTCTTTTTTCAAAATATTTTATATCGGCCATCCCTAGACTATTTCACCCTGGTCTTTAGCTTTACCAAACAACGAGGCGGACGCATTATAATTTCATGTTTTGTCTTTTCCACACAGATCATACAACAAGTACTTATTTTCCACGTAACCACTGTCAAACATTCCACAGTTATCACAGCAAAACAAATGAACATCCCAATTAAACTTCCAATTTCAAATAAGCCCAACCAAACAAACAATCAATCCAAAAGGTAGGGGCCGAATATTCGGCGTAACGACGCGGCATAATCGAGTTGGGCCCGATATATCGATGTATCGATTCTTCCCCATTCATATCTGATACGTGAGCATGTTAAAGTTATGGCCACCGCTGAAATTGGTCGTTTCGTTTCGTACGTGAATTCGGGTTTTAAATTTTGGTATTTTGTGGTTTTAGTCTTTATTGATATTGGTATCATATTCCTTTAGGAATGTCGATAATTAATGTGAATAGAATGTTGCATTTTTATTTTATTTAGTTAATCATTGAGTATAGAGAGAGATTGTAACGAGAAGAACCGGCAAGAAACTCGTTAAAGGTTTTTTTAAGCCTTATTTTGTATAGAGCCTTCAGCATTTAAGTGAAGTTTTCTTTCAAAGAACAAAGAAGCTGCAGGCCTATTACATAGAAATAATCGCGATAATCGTAGGTACGCAATTCGTGGGTCAATTAACATTATTCGTGTGTTAATATTGTCACGGATCGTCACGCCACCCACTATACAACCACAAACCGGCCCGGCCTAGGTTGAGTTCCAGAAGAAGTTTCCTGCATTCAGTGCAGCCTCTCAACCAGTCCGCTGAAGCTGCGCGTCTCACTATGTGGCGCTCACGCTTCAGCAACTCAGATCAGAGCTCCGGCGTGAAAGAGGGACTGGCTAAGGGATACCATCTTGACTGGCCCACCTGGAGGTCACTTAACCGTCTCAGGGCTGGGGTGGGCAAGTCTAGGGCAAACCTGGCAAAGTGGGAATACGTTTCGGAACACGACACGGAGTGCATCTGCGGTCATTCTAAGCAGACCATTGCGCATATGACTGGGTGCCCTGCGTGCCCAACAACCTGCACGAACGAGGAGCTGCACGAGGCTACCGAGCGAGCTGTTGCGGTTGCGGCTTTTTGAGCTGCCCGTATTTGACCTGTATGTGACCGTCGACTCGAGAAGAAGAAGAAGTCATGGATTAGAACAAATCTCGCTTTATGTAGGCCTCCTAAATAAAGCTTACTCCACCATAATGAAAAAAAAATTACGTAGATGAAAGAGATTTAATTATAAACATATCTGAAAGCTTGGAAGTATATTATGAATGAAAGTACTGTTAAATTTTCATTAAATTTAAACCAAACCATTAAAATTTTTAATAAATAACAATTTAATATCATACAAAATATTGGTGACTCGAATGAAAAAACAGAAAAATAACTTTTTGTTTTTCTTGGCCGGTTATTTAAAGGGTAAGAAATTTAATTATTTTTCAAAAAGACAGACGTCTTCTTTTTAAGTAAGGAAGTTATCTTAATTACTTACTTAATAATTGTATTATATTAACTGACGATTAATTATCGCAGATGCTACGTCACAGTTTAATTACTTAAAGGCCAAATGCCAAGGGTTACATTTAATCTCCATAATTATTATTATGATATTCATTGCCAGATGAATTCGAAGTTAATTTTCATAAAAAAATGCGTTACAATACATTGCGTTTGTCGATTTATTATGTAACACACATTGATTTACTATTGATATTTTGGCTTTTGACTTCATCATCTATGCGATATTCCTAAATTTCCAATTTAGGAACCCCTTGATCACAAAACTATCTGTACTTATAATAAACTAGCGGCCGCCCGCGACTTCGTCTGCGAGGATAGTATTTTGTCTATCCCTCGGGAACAGTTCTTGTTTTCGTAATACATTATAGCCTTTGTTCTTTTCTGTACCCAGTGGCGGATACAGAGGGGGGGCGCAGGGGGCGCGCGCCCCCCCCATGCGTGCCCCTCGTCACTCACATAATATAAATGATAAAAATAAAAATAATTTATTTCCGGCTAGTAAACTTAACTAACCAGACTAAAATAGTCAAAAACAGAAAACAATAATGCGGGACACGGGTGGCAGGCGGGCCAGCAACCATCAGAACAATAAAACAAAACAATAGATAAAGAATTTGCCAGCAATCCTTATTGATAGTAAAAGTTGGGGATTTTTGTACAACATGGCATCTGTGGAACATCTGTTTCATTAAAATTTGATCTTTGAACATTTTTTTCATTTCGTCTGTTTACGAAAAAGCAGCATTTCTTTGTAGAATGTTGTTAGTCCGCGTCATTGTATTCTTTCTTTACCTATGAAATTGCCCATATTGTTTCACAAACAGAGAACCACCTAGCTTCTTTGATTTAAAATATTCATCTATTTAATTTTAAAAAATCCTAATTTTAGTTTTCTTAACATTAAAAAGAATTGCTAATTGACTCCATTTTTGTTAGCAAAAATCAACAAAAAAGGGCTGGAGATAATTTGGGCTTTTAGTGTTGTTTTAGGCTTTTAGTGTTGTTTCTCAAGTAGGTATTGTAATTTTTTAACCGACTTCATAAAAGTTCTCAGTTCGTCGGAAGTTTTTATTCTAAAAGCCGCACCCGACTTTATTAGATGTTTTTAATTTATTGATTGAAAAAAATTATTTCTCGCTTTTTCAGAGCTGTTTTTTAAGGTTTTTGAAGGAGGTTTTGTTTTTTTACAAGCTTTTTTAATTTCGACTTTTTGTGGTAGGTATTATGTAAGCGATGATATTATAAATAAAACGTTTTAATATTTCACATTTTTCAATGGTATGGTAACTTAATTTCCACATTCCGCCCTGTTTGTTGTTATGGAGTTCCGTTGGGCTTTCGCAGTTCAAGTCTATAGTCCAGAACGTTCTTGACATTATAAAATTGTCTTTAGCATGCGCCCCACGTTTTTAGGTTTAATATTTCTGTACAATAGGGTTTTTTTATAATATGAATATTTACAGAAGACTTTATTATTTACTTTTTAGTCTGTTTTAATGTTATTAGTTCGATTTTTATAATTTTTAGTCCGGTTTAAAAACGTGTTCTTAAAAAAGTTTTTTTTTCAATAAATTATTCTTTTCTGCTTTTTAGTTAACCAGCTTAGATTAAATAAATAAATAAAAAACCGGCCAAGTGCGAGTCAGACTCGCGCACGAAGGGTTCCGTACCAAAAAACTGCAAAAAATCACGTTTGTTGTATGGGAGCCCCCCTTAAATATTTATTTTATTCTGTTTTTAGCATCAGCAATAGAAATACACGGTCTGTGAAAATTTCAACTGTCTACCTGTAGTCGTTATCAATATCGAGCAAAAAACGGCAAAAAAATCACGTTTGTTGTATGGGAGCCCCCCTTAAATATCTTTTTTATTCTGTTTTTAGTATTTGTTGTTACAGCGGCAACAGAAATACATCATCTGTAAAAATTTCAACTGTCTAGCTATCACGGTTCATGAGATACAGCCTGGTGACAGACAGACAGACAGACGGACAGCGGAGGCTTAGTAATAGAGTCCCGTTTTTACCCTTTGGGTACGGAACCCTAAAAAATATACCATCTCCTACCGGAGCGCTCGTCAAGACGATTCAAACGAGCCCAAACTTGATGGGGTTGCATTTGCATGGTTTTATTATAGAGTTCTAGTGGCCTTCTTCCGGCTCCTTCATCAGACCCTGGAAACTATTTCCCAACAAAGTACTTGTCAAGACGATTCAAACGAGCCCAAACTCGATAGGATTACATGATTTTATTACAGAGTTCCAGTGGCTTTCTTCCAGCTCCATCGTCAGACCCTGCAAACTATTTCCCAACAAAGTACTCGTCGAGACGATTCAAACGAGCTGAAACTCGATGGGTAGCGTGGTTTTAATTAAGAGTTTCAGTGCCCTTCTTTCGGCTCCATCATCAGACCCTGGAAACTATTTAACAACAAAGTACTCGTCAAGACGATTCAAACAAGCCCAAACTCGATGGGGTTGCATTGTTTTATTACAGAGTTCCATTGGCTTTCTTCCGGCTCCATCATCAGACCCTAGAAACTATTTCTCAACAAAGTACTCGTCAAGACGATTCAAACGAGCCCAAACTCGATGGGGTTGCATGGTTTTATTTTAAAGTTCCTATGGCCTTCTTCCGGCTCCATCATCAGATCCTTGGACACTACTTCCCGTAAGAGTACTCATCAAGATCATTTAAACGAGCCCAAACTCGATGGGGTTGCACGGTTCCAATATTGAGTTCCTATGGCATGTTTTACCAACTTCATCATCAGACCCTGGGCTTCGTCTCCCATTAGAGAACTCGTCAAGACCATTCTAAAGAGCCCAAACACGATGGGGTTGTATGGTTTCATCATAGAGTTCCTGTGGCCTTCTTCCAGCTCCATCATCAGATCAGCTTAATAACACCATAATATTGCATTCTTTTCCAGTTCTGACCTATGTTCAAAGTTTCAAGTCTCTAGCTCATCGGGAAGCTAGTAAAAAATCGTACGCAAACTTTGTGGACAAACAAACGAGAAAGCAAGCTAATAAAAACGTGTTAAAATAAAACTTCAATCGGTTCAGCCGTCTTCGAGTAATCGGTGTAAGTACATACCTACATATATAAAAAATATTTTTATACGCGACGAATACATACCCTCATTTTAAAATTTTTGAAGTTGCTTAAAATCGTCTACTTCTCGGAGATCCTCCCCCCCCGTGCGCCCCGCCTACCTTGCGCCCCCCCTTTGAATTTTTTCTGTATCCGCCACTGTCTGTACCCCTGACAACGTGTGTGCAAAATTTCATGATGATCGGTTCAGTAGTTAAGACGTGAAGGAGTAACAAACAATCAAACGGACTTTCGCATTTATAATATTTATTTTATTTTATTTTATTTTATTTATTTATTACACAATATTACGAGCGGCCGCCCGCGACTTCGTCTTCGTGGAAAGTTTTTTGCTTTCCGTCGGGAACAATAGTTTTTTCGGGTTGAAAGGTACCCTATGTTCTTCTCTGTACCCCTGGCAAAACGTGTATAAAAAAATTCATGATATTCAGTTCAGTAGTTAAGACGTGAAGGCGTAACAAATAAACATAAAAACAAACGGGCTGTCGCATTTATAATATTAGTAAGGATAATGAAAAAAGTTCACGTCATCTAACTGCGCTCTAATTTTTAGGGTTCCGTACCCAAAGGGTAAAAACGGGACCCTATTACTAAGCCTCCGCTGTCCGTCTGTCTGTCTGTCTGTCACCAGGCTGTATCTCATGAACCGTGATAGCTAGACAGTTGAAATTTTCACAGATGATGTATTTCTATTGCCGCTATAACAACAAATACTAAAAATATAATAAAATAAATATTTAAGGGGGGCTCCCATACAACAATCGTGATTATTTTGCCATTTTTAGGGTTCCGTACCCAAAGGGTAAAAACGGGACCCTATTACTAAGACTCCGCTGTCCGTCTGTCTGTCTGTCTGTCACCAGGCTGTATCTCATGAACCGTTATAGCTAGACAGTTGAAATTTTCACATAAGATGTATTTTTGTTGCCGCTATAACAACAAATAATAAAAACAGAATAAATAAATATTTAAGGGGGGCTCCCATAGAACAAACGTGTTTTTTTTTTTTTGCGGTTTTTGGTACGGAACCCATCGTGCGCGAGTCCGACTCGCACTTGGCCGGTTTTTTTTGCTTTATATTAATAAAGACAACAGGTAGACAGTTGAAATTTTCACAGATGATGTATTTCTGTTGCCGCTATAATAACAATTAATAAAAATCGAATAAAATAAATATTTAAGGGGGGCTCCCATACAACAAACGTGAGTTTTTTTGCCGTTTTTGGTACGGAACCCTTCGTGCGCGAGTCCGACTCGCACTTGGCCGGTTTTTATACACACTTTGTCCAATTTTGTCGCTACATTTGCGTCTATATTATCTCCCTAATTACCATTTTATTCAACTGTCACCCACACTTCATCTACATAGTTTTCTTCTACCCATTCAAATAGCTAATTCAGATTTAAATCTGCCAGTGATTCATTGAAAAGATCTGCATTTATGTAGCATTCCATGCTCACTTAATTGTTAAGTATTCAATTAAACTCAAACAATACGCACTTAGCAGTATAGATGCTATCCTTTAGTTGTTTGTTTCATCGTTGGTTTATTTTTAACAAGATAGATTATTATTATTATTATTTATTCATTCCAAGCTTATATCTATTATTACAGGCTTAGCCCAATGCAATAGAATAAGCGAATAATAAAAGCGAAGATATGTCGTGTTTAGTTTTAACAGTGTTTGTTTCATTCATAGACATAGAAAAATTTTCGCTGCGCTCAAGAAGACCAACAAAGCGTGGAAAAGAGAAGTTAACAAAAAAAGAGACAAGGAATCAAGTGACAATGTGCCAATATTTTTTGCAGTAAGAGCCCCTAGCGTCCCGCCTTGCAAATGAGCAATCACAGTTTGTTTAAAATATTTGTTAATCATTATTATAATTTCAAATAAAGGTATCGTGGAGCCATGGTGTCTTATGCTCTAAGTAATTGTGATGTAATAGAAAGAAACAATCAAAGTAATCACACTTTTCAAAGGTAAATAAGATTTTGCCACACATTTCTTTAAAACCAAATTTCGCTACATTTATTCCTTTATCGACGAAGAAAACAGTATGGAACATAGTTTATTAATTTCTTTTGCCATAATTTAGTCAGTATTTTTCAGTATTTTATGTATGTAAGTCATATTTTACGTATCTCATCCTACTAATATTATAAATGTGAAAGTTTGTGGGTTTGGATGTTTAGATGTTTGGATGTTTGTTCCTCAATCACGCAAAAACTACTGAACGGATTAGGTTGAAATTTGGCACACAGATAGTAGATAGTCTGGATTAAAACATAGTATACTTTTTATCTCGATATTTCCACGGGAACGGGAAATACGCGGGTGAAACCGCGGGCGGCCGCTCATAATTCATAGGTTGTAATGAATAATAGGTTGTATAAATGTATTCATAGGTTTTTGGGATCACCTGTTTACTGACATTGTTGTTCTTTGCCATTCTATTTCTATGGTACATTTGTTTTAAGCAACCGAAGTTCGGCGGTTTTATGACAAAACGCGACGTAATTTCGGCATAATGTGTCTAGACACTTAGTCAAGATACCTATAATATGGCTTGGCCGTTTCGTTACTACAAGAACTATTGTATAAGAAAAAGTAATGAACTGTGAATATATTGTTAACCTTACGCCCATGTGGATGTAGCGAAATGGCCAAACCAATTTTGACTAAAGTGTAGAGTTTGTAAAGTTAGGGCTTGTAGAGTTAGGGCGTGTAGACTTAGAAGCTTAGCTCTACATGAGGTCTGATAACTTTTTAACAGTGCGAGCCATATGGTCTCGTTTCGGCAACATTTTACATGAAAATGTTATGGTTAGACATATTTGGATTTAGATATCGTTCAAACTTAGCGTGATAAATTAGGGTAAATTCAAAATCATTAACTTTTTGACTGTCCCCGTTTGAATTTAACTGTACATTTAGATTCTTCTTCTTTTGTCGAAGGTAGACAACCTATATTTTTTATATTTATTTATGTACAAAGAGTATCACTCGCTAATAAGATGAAACTTGTTATACGAGATCAGTAGTAAAATACTGAAGTCTAACCAAAAAAAAATCTCAATATACAGGGTGTTTGGAAATAGCCTTATAAAGCCGAATATGTTAAATAGGGACCATCAAACTGAACAATATTTAAGATGGTACCAACTCTGAAATCACGAAAGAAAATCAGCTGCTTCATTCATTCTGATATTTTCGTTAAGAATTATTTTTTGTATGAAATTGCAATTGTTTTTTCGCGAATTCAGATTTGGACCCATAGTAAAAGTTGTTCAGTTTGATGGTCCCTCTCTACCTTATTCGGATTTATAAGGCTATTTCCAAACACCTTGTGTTTAAGTGACTTCAAGTACCTTCCTGCTTACGTAACATAATTCTTATGCTATCTTTGAAATGTCTTGTTACCTAAACAGTGTCTAAATATACACCAACCAGTCTGCATAATGTCAAGAATATTAAAATACTCTTTTAAGACGTAACACAGAACCGTATGATTTTATTATTAGAACTAGCGGCCGCCCGCGACTTCGTCTGCGTGGAAAGTTTTTTTGCTATCCCTCGAGAACAGTACTTTTATTCAGAGGGCCTAGCCAAAGTAACATTCGCAAATCTTCGTTATCGCTTCGCTTTCGAAACATTACTTTGGCTAGGGGGGCTGGATAGCCTCCGCCCGCGAAATCGTCCGCGTGGACACGTAGAGAAATTTCTTTAGCGTGGCGAAGACAATAGAAACATCCCCAGGTAGGTATCCCTTTTGCCCACGATTTAACAATAAGGCGACCAGTTTAAATGATCTCCTTAGTGTATGAAATCTAGTACTACGGAGAGTTTAAGCTGTAGCTTTAACCTAAGAAGGTTCTTCACCCGAATTAGATAAAACATAGCCTAGGTTTTAAGTTAGACCCTATGCTACCAAATTATGAAAATCCCATCAAAATCTGTTCAGTGGTTTTTGAGTTATTTACGCACAAACATTTAGAATCTTCTGTTTTATTATATGTATAGATTTGATTATGTAATATTAAGTTTTAAAGTAACCGACATCGTTCGAAGGATCGCTCAGCTGAAGTGGCAGTGGGCTGGACACATAGCGAGAAGAACCGATGGCCGTTGGGGCGGAAAGATTCTGGAATGGCGACCGCGCACCGGACGACGCTCCATTGGTAGGCCCCCGATAAGGTGGACCGACGTGAGGTGAGGGTGAAGGTCGCAGTGCACCGCTGGATGCGGGCAGCGCAGGACCGATCGTCGTGGAGATCCTTGGGGGAGGCCTATACCCAGCAGTGGGTGTCGTGCGGCTGATATGATGATAATGATGACATTAAGTTTTAAAAATATTAGTATCCCTCAGTTTAAGTAATACTGTGGGTTGGTAACAATTGACATGGTGGACAACTTTGACTTAAACTGAAAAACGAGCTTTTATATTACTTCTTCTCTTATCACAATGAGGATTAGTGGCCACCTCTGGTGTTAGAGTATATCAAGCCACCTGTAATGCTGCTGACTTGGCTTAACGACTGTTATCAGATGACAACAGCCGGGACCGACGGTTCAACGTGCCCTCCGAAGCACGGAAGCGCTCAGTTGTAATGCCACTTAACGGTCACCCATCCGACACCACCGGACCGAGCGTTGTTTAATAAACGTGATCGAGTACGATCAGCCTGTCAAGCTCTGCCATGAAAGCTTTTTTTTTTATATTACGGACATTTCTGGATACAAACTGGATAATATAAAACTTTACTAATGAGCAGATGATACAATATTTTTCTATTTTTGCCCGCAACTTTAACACCTGTTTGCTTTAAAATAATAACACCTAGAACGATATTTCTCTACAAAGCGCACTGTCAAAAGTGAGGCAACAAAAATAGCCAAAATGGCTCCGTTTTCAGATTTTTATTCTCCATTATACATTATTTATAGTTTTCAGACTTTTATCCTAATCATACCGAATAAGTACAAAACAGTTAACCATAAGGCTAAGAAGAGGCCGAAGATGAAGCGAGCTTGCCCAGAAGAAGCCTATTCACTCGGGCTTTAAATATCGCTGGGTTATATGCTTGCGGTTTCAATTTTATTTCAAAAAAGCTGTTTTCACTAAACTTAAAAATCACCTATTCCTAACTACATAACGGTATCATACACCTAATTATCTTGGTTGAAATGTAGTTAAGAAAATACTTAATTAAGGATCATTTTTTGCCGTTCCTTATCTTATTTATTAAAAATGATTCTTTATTTTATTGTATGTATTCACTATTAACATCTTCATTGAAAAAATAAATACCTACTATAATTTTATTCAACGATTCTTAGAACTAATTTAATGGTATTGCCTCTGCTTTCATTATTTAGATAGCGTAGAGTATTGAGTCAGCGAGATAAACTGGCAGATAAGTTTGTTATGCAAATGAGGAAGGGAACAATCAGCCTCAAGGTATTTTGAGAAGTCTTGTACATACATACATATACATATTATATTAGCTAGATAGAATCCAAGATGTTAGTTATAAACTTACGTAGGGTACGGTAAAAACAAATGATAGTAGATTGTACAACGAGTGCATAAAATGGGTTTTTTGCGCTCGTTGTACAACGAGTTATACACTCTGCTTTTCACTTCGATTGTGAGGAAAGTATATGGTATGTATTGGGAGAAGAGACAACGTAAACGACCGGCGGTTAGTAGCACACTGCTTTATTCCAATATGGCGAGGTGGCGTGGTGGTCGCAGCCACACACGTATAGATACATACATAACAGTTCCTCCCCCTATTTAACAAATATTCTAATAATACTTTTTATAGTTTACACGGGGACGAGACCGGAGACGATTGGCATTTCTAGCTGGCGCGTCATCTGTTTCAGCTTCATGAAATTCCTCTTCCCCATCTGATTCAGTTGTCAGTGGTTCAAGTATCGCAGCTTTCGTATCCCATCCTCGTCGCCAATTGGTATGTATTGGGAGAAGAGACAACGTAAACGACCGGCGGTTAGTAGCACACTGCTTTATTCCAATATGGCGAGGTGGCGTGGTGGTCGCAGCCACACACGTATAGATACATACATAACAGTATACAACAATATTGAAAATTGAAAAATATGTAAAAATAAAAAATAAAACTTAAATTTTAGTGACAAATTATATAATTTTAAAATATGCTCATCGAGGCCTTTGATCCATATTCAAAAATTGAAAAAAAAAAATCTAAAATTTTAGTGACAAGTTAGGCATATAATTTTGGAAATCAAGGCCTTTCATTTGATACCCATATTCAAAAATGAAAAGTAAAAAAAATGTTTTCTTTAATTTTACTGACAAATTGGATAATTTTTGGAATGTGCTCATCAAGGCCTTTCATTTGATACCCATATTCAAAAATTGAAATATAAATGTTTTTCTTAAATTTTAGTGACAAATTATATAATTTTGGGATGAGCTCATCAAGGCCTTTCATTTGATACCCATATAAGTACAAAAAATAAAAAAAAAATATTCCAAAATGAAAAAAAAAGTATTATAACATGGATTACCCATGTATAAAAATTAAGAAAATTACAATTTTATTTAACGAAGTTTAGTTGCGTGTGTGGCTGTTTAGCTGACGACCTTTGTCTTAGAGTCTGAACTAGACGAAGATTTTACTTTATGCTCTAGAGCATAAAAAGCGATTTTATGCAGCCTATACGAAGTGGAAATGTTTTTAAGTTCTCAAGATCATATTTAATTTTATACAAACGTAAGAAAATTGTTATTTGTTATACAAGTGACCAAAATCAATTTGTGCTGCGAGTGCCGACTTTAAATCACGAACTAGCGAAGTAGTCTAGAATTGAATCACGAACGTAGCGAGTGATTCTAATATAGACTACTTCGCTAGTTCGTGATTTAAAGGCACGAGGAAGAACAAAATTTTGGTCTCGTGTAAAACATACAACTTTTCACCTGTACCAGCGAGAAAATTTTCACGTGACTTTCCTGGTTAAAAGCTTAATTCAGCATTAGAAACTTGTTCACTTGACTCTTTTGGAGTTAGACAAATATCTTCATCGTTGGACGCATTTATTTTTGAAATTTATCACAAAAATAATTCGATCAAACCTATGATGATAATTTATTCATAGATTAGAGTCAGTAAAGTAGAATCCCGTCGTTTTGATTACTTTACGTTGTGTTTTTCTCTTGTTCATTAATATCCCATCTAATTGATTTATTTATAATTATAAAACATATAATTTGTTAATAAATTTCATTAATTTTTCTTATTTCATAAGTTTGTATTTGTTTCATACATGCGACCTCATTACGTCCATACTCTTTATTTCGTATTATCAACCTTCTTTTTTAACAATCCTTATTTAAAACTCCTTGGTATGTCCGTGCATTTTATTTTTTTTACTTTTTAATCCATGTATGACACCATAAAGAAGCACTCTATCTATCCTTTTCACACATAACAATTTTACAAGTGTCATCCTTGTCACTTTATTTCTTTTTCTTTTTATTATATAAGTTGGTGTTAGAAATTAAAAAAGCACTTTGCCTCACGCTCGCAGCAAAATTCGATTTTGCTGCGAGTTTTTACGCGCCAAAAGTGCCCTTTTCGTGCTGGAGAGGTGAAAAATATTTTCTGTTTATGTAATCATTACTTATGTAATCTTACTAAATAATAATGCTTATCTTCAAAAGTATTTCACTTCAATATGAAAGTTGCTTCTCTTTAAAGACATTATTTATATTGCAATTCTACTTGGCTGTGAACAGAATACATTGAAACCAATTTAAATCATCTCGTTTGTTGTTGCTCGGTCGAACGGAAGCCATAGTTTCTTTTTTCCATCTCTGTTTTATTTGAACGAACGAGATATACTTAGGTGTTTGGAAATATACTTATAAAGCCGAAAAGCAATTGTGTTAAATACAATCCCGAAAAACTATTATAAAACCTTAAACCGCTACTTTTATCAAAAGTTTTTCTTTTTTCTCAGCTAATTTCTCAGCTATGTGGTGGCTTTCAGGATTTATACTAATTATCAGGGGTTGTAGGCATGGAGCCATATCTACCAAATTCGGCTTTGGACTATTTCCAAACACTCTGTACTATAAAATAAATTTAGATCTATTTTGTATCACCATGATTTCATCTAAGGTAGCAACTTGCCGAATTGAAATTCGCCCATGACTTCATTATCTAGCACAGGTTCCGTCATCTTCTTTATTCTATGGATTAATAAAAAGCATAGACCATAGTCCACCACACCGACCAAATGCAGAATAGTGGATGTGAGGACACAGAATAACTAATTGGTGAGGATTACAAATGCAGCTAGAAAACGTGCCTGACGAAACATGGAATAGCTCGAGAGAATACCTACATTTTTGAAAACCTATCCTAATGACCCTAGCGAAAGTTGCTTTTATGGGATTTACACAGGTCGATTTGAAGGTCGATTTTGTTTGAGCGACATTCTGTCTAGCGACAATCGCTTGTAAAATCGAATCTCAAACCAATATGAGAAAATCAATGAGGAGGTGATTCGATTTTCAAGCATTGTCGATAAAAAGGAAAATCAACCCGTATTAATGAGGCCGCTACGCCATCGAACTCGTCATTCCGCGTACTGACTGGGCGAGCAGCCTCGCGAGGCAGCCGCGCGAGGCAAATCCTCGGTCAGGCAGGACGTGCCTCGCCTGAGGCAAACGCAAGCGCTCTGCCTCGTCTAATAGTGCCGCGGCCCGAGCCGAGCGGTGGTGATTTTTGACGATGCTCAAAGGCGCCTCGGTAAGTTTGCCTCGCACAGACGCGCACTCAAGACGGTTGTTTTGCTTCGCCTAGCTTGACTGTTCATGCGTTATGGATAACAAACAGTATCTTAAATTAATACAACTTATAAGGCGAATATAGAGTACTTTGGGATGCGCAAAGATCTGACTATAATAATATAGGACTAAGAGAAGATGCGTGGAGAAACATAAACCGGGAAATGAACATTCCAAATAAAGATTAAAATAAAGATGGATTATAAGTCGAAGAATTAGTATAAAGGCAGTGGTGGAGTCTCATAACATGCGCGGTCTCTGTGTGATTTCACGCTCTATGCTGGCTCAGCCTCAGCGTGGCTCGGCCTTGCCGCGCGCGGCACCCTCTTATAGATGCCTCGCGTGGCAAATGTTGCGCGGCTAACATCCGAGGCTGCCTCGCGAGGCTGATTGCCCAGTTAGTACGCGGCTATTGAATTCAAATAAGTAACTAGAACTTCAGTTTATCTGTACTTATATCAAACCTAATTTCTCTCTGCAGAAAAGGACCTTGAAATCTGCAAATTCTAGTATCTGAATAAGAAAAAGATAACATTAGCCAGTCATCAAAACAAACGCTAGATTTAATTAATCGTTAATCCACATCTGGTTAGTTTAAAATTATCTTTAAGCATCTGCGTTAAATTTTTCTTTCTTTTTTATGAAGTATGGAAGAGTCGGTGAACTTTGTTTCAATGCCATTTGGTACGAAGCGGTTATATGTGTCATAGGATATTCGTACAAATGGGATCTTTACAAAAATTCTAGTATGATTTTAAAAAACGGATATTTAGAATCCGAGACAATTTTTTGCAATCGTCCGAGTAATGTTTAGGATTTTCACAAATGTCCAGCTTTCCTTAGGTAAATCGCGAATGACCAGGGGCCCTATTTTTGAATCGCTCGGCTGGCGTCGAGCGCTCGTTTCTACTGATTTTCGTTCGACAGCTCATACATTTGAGTTGATTTGGCGAACGAAAATCAGTAGAAACGAGCGTGCGACACCAGTCGATCGATTCAAAAATAGGGCCCCAGTACTTTGCGCGCGCTGATTGAGTGACGTCAACGTTGTGGGCTGACAGATGCTCTGATTGGCTAACGGCTAGCTATCCTTACTTAATATTATAAATGCGAAAGTCCGTTTGTTTGTTTGTTACGCCTTCACGTCATAACTACTGAACCGATCATCATGAAATTTTGCATACACGTTGTCAGGGGTATAGAAACGGACATAGAGTACCTTTCATCCCGAAAAAAAGTATAGTTCCCGAGGGATAGCAAAAAACCTTTCCACGCAGACGAAGTCGCGGGCGGCCGCTAGTAGTCCCATAAAGAAGAGTCATGTTCTGACCGATCAGACTGAAGACGTCACAAATCGACTCTTAGATTATCCAATTAGCATTCAAGTTTCCCAATTGTCTGAAACGACCTGGGATTTATACAAAGATCCTAAAAATTGCTCGGATGATTGAAAATATCTATCTTAGATTTCAATTATCTGGTCCTTTACAATCGACCTAGGATTTTTGCTAAGATCCGGTTTATACAAAATCCTACGACATATATAGATTTTATTACTAAATTTCATTCATGAATGAGATTAGAAAATGTTTTTATTACACTAACGATAACCTTGACTTTGAACGATTCATATTTTATCAGCTAGTTTAATGTTCCCACTACTGAAACACAGGTCCTCCACTGGATAACGAAGAGGGGTTTTACATAAATGTTCCTTGGGCCTTACCCCACCACGCAGGCCAAATGTAGATTGTTTTAATGATAGATAGACAAGCGTTTGCCCGCTATCACGCCTGATGGTTAGCCATGATGCCATCTACGATGAAACGCGCTTGCCTAGAAGTGACCTATTCACTCGCGACTTGAAGGCCCCCAGATTGTACCTATCGGGAAACACAGACTCAGGCAAGGAGTTCCACTCTCTGGCAGTACGAATGATAAACTTTGAAGCAAAACGCTTAGTGCGGGCTTTGGAATGTCCATCAAAAACGGTGGCGCTGATTCGCACGTACGGCGAAAAATACAATAAATGCGAAAAAAAGTTTGTTTGTCTGTTACGCCTTCACGTCTTAACTATTCAACCGATCATCATACAGAAAAGGACATAGTTTACCTTTCATGCAGAAATAAAGAGTTGTTTCCGAGAGATTGAAAAATAAAAACTGTCCACGCAGACGAAGTCGTGGGTGGCCGCTAGTAATATTATAAATCCGAAAGTAAGATTGTTTGTTTGTTACGTTTCCACGTCTTTCCTACTCAACAGATCATTATGAAATTTTGCATACACGTCGTCAGGAGTACAAAAAAGACATAGGGTACCTTTATCCCGAAAAAGTACTGTTCCCGAGGGATAATAACTGACCACTTTACAAATAAAATTGTTTTAAAAAACAAAAAACCGACTTCAAAAACCTGCCTCTAAAAAGCAAGAAATAATATTCAAATCATTAGATACGCATTATCATTGTTATAATAACAACACGTCTATTGAAGTCGGGTGGGGCTGGAGTACAACTTCCTTTTTTTATTCTAAAAAGCCCCACCCGACTTCAATAGACGTGTTGTTATTATAACAATGATAATGCGTATCTAATGATTTGAATATTATTTCTTGCTTTTTAGAGGCAGGTTTTTGAAGTCGGTTTTTTGTTTTTTAAAACAATTTTTTATTTTTTTATTTTTAGTGTAAGTACCTTCTATATCAGGTATATTATTATAGGTATATTATTGGGTAGAAAAATCGGCTCAGCCAAACGTGAGATATTCGCGGAGAAACATACATTCATACAGGTCAAACTGAGAGAAAACCTTTTTTTTTGAAGTCGGTTAAAAAGACTACATTAAAAGTACCCCTTTCCCAACAAAAAGAAACATCTAATTCGGTTCATAAATAACAAAGTCGTCATGTTAGTTGATGCAAAATCATAGTATTTTCAGGATTTCTCGAAAACTACTGAACCGATTTGAAAAAAAATTAAATGGGAATTGAATGGAAAACTCAATCGAACAAAAGAAGAATCATCAAAATCGGTTCATAAATGACGAAGATATGCGCGAACAACGATAAAAAAAAAACATACAATCGAATTGAGAACCTCCTCCTTTTTGTGAAGTCGGTTAATAAAACAGTGTTGTTGTTATTTCTTCTTCACTGAATAAACGAAAAAATTGCTTTAGCGATTACTTTAATTATTGTTTGTTTTGTAGTGTTAAAATAAAGTACCCATTATCCATTCTATTCGAAAATGTAATCACACGTGAAAGCTTAAACGTGTTGGAAAAGTTAACAACCTTCTCCATCAGTTACTCGATCTTAAAGGAATTTTCAGAATAACGTAAGTAGTTCCAGAGTTTACGTTCCCATAGGAACAGTACATTTTCTACGAGGAATGATATTCTGCCATTTTGAAATTCGATATAAACCAGAATGTCACAATTGCTTTTTATGCTAGGAATAGATTTCGATATCGGATCTTTTTATTTCTAACTTCGTCGTAAACGAAAGAACATATCAGTTTTTTGTAACCAAGAATCTTAAAATCATATTCTATTTTGTAACCAAGTTTATAAAAGAAAGGTTTGTTTTTCTGGCTGTCTGACTGTCAAGATCTTTTTCCCAAAATATATTCGATCATCTATGATCGAAGCAAAATATGCTAGTATATTATGTCCCTTGAAGCCTAATAAATAAACCTTGTAGGTCAACACAAGAAAAAATTGCGACCAAAATGTTTTAATGAAACCCTTTTGTGGAAAAGTTTAAACTAGCATTTTTTATCATAAAATATTTGGTATTATTTCCGTTCCTCTGATAAATTCAAAATTCGAACCCTCAAATTTCTCTGCAGCAGTCCTTTATGAAGTCAGTCTTTTCACAAATATTTCTGACATTTGCCTTTCTGATTTCATTTTCGTTACAGATTACATTCATCAGCCTCGTCACGGAATTGAATAAAATCCGAATAAAATCCGTTGGATACATTTGATTTGAACACAATGGGCCCGTACGAGACTCGCACAGATAGTGGAAGCTACATTTTGGAACAAAAGGTTTTGAAAAATACCGACATCAAACCGTTTTTGTTTATTTTCAATAAAAAGTGTATGACATAAATATTTAAGAATAAGCTTTACATTTTTAAACAAAAGAGGTTTTGAAACATACTGGTAGCAAAATTTGTTTTATTATCATCAGTAAACATAAAAAAAAAAAATGTATTTTAAAAAGTTTTGATGCTTTTGTGTGGAGAATAAAAAAATCAGGAAAAATTACATTCAAATATTTCGCTGTTGTTTACAAGGTCCACTATTTTAACAATGGTATTGGATTTTTTTGTAGCCAAAATACGCTCGTTAAGGATTACGCAGGCACTTTAGGTGTGACCAAAAGAAAGATGGGTGACCAAATTATTAATTTCGATACTCGATCGAGGTGCAAAAAGCGATCGTTACTTTTTTTATCTACACGGAGATAGTACCTTCACCTCACCTGATGTTAAGTGACGATAAGGCCAAAAGTGTGAGCGCACTAACACCCGCAATCCTCACCACTGAGGAACTGGCTATCTTACCTCTAAGCCTATAACTGCCGGAACACAACAATTTTTAAATTGTTGTTATAGCATCAGACTTAGGTAAGATGGTGGTAGCTAGCCAGGCGGACTTGAAATAAGCCCTACCACCAACCAAACTGAGGACAAATTGTGGACAAACATTTTAGGGTTACAGCTGCCTGCCCACCTGAGTACTCTTCAAAGCTTAGTAAAAAAAAAACACATTGACACATACATTTTTATCAACGCCATCAATCTAGCCTACAGTTTTTGTCATTTTGAAAAGCCCTCGTACAGCCCGCAAGTGAGTACCAAGCTTAAAACTCTGACAATACACAGACAGTACATTGAAAAATAAACTATTAAAAGTAATGATGGTAACTCGATACTTGAATTTAAAGACAGATCGATAACCAATTTGTTTCGAAACTGGAAACCGCAAGTTAGTAAAAAAGATAATGGTTTATATTCTGAGAAGGCTTTTTTGTATTAAAATATTCGGTTACAGATGTCAAACAATTTATGGCAGAAAAAGTGATTCATTTCTTTATAAGCATGTTTCAGACGGATGTAATCACGCCTTCTATTAGAGGTGACCTTGCTTGATGCCATCCATCTAGACGGTAGATGTTATCCAAATTTCTCCATCCAATCCAAATGAACTTCAACCTCCTTGGAGGAAGGGCGCGAGTTCTATTCGAAGATGAAGTGATACACTTTCGTTTATTTTTTGTTTTCTGCCGTCAATTAGAGACAAAAGCGCTAAAGAAACGCCCACCTTTTGAAATTTCGACAAATTAGGAGCCATTTTTACAATACGGCACGTGATTTTGCTACACAATGAAGGGCGACCGTGTTAGCACTTGGATAGAAACTCGTGTAGCCGCAAATCAATCCACGGATGGAAATCACGCTTTAATCAAGCTTCCACCAAGGTGACCTCTGATGGGAGGCGTGATTACATCCGTCTGGAACATTCTTTACTGCTAATGCTACATGCTTATGTATTTTATCTTATAGGCAGGGTTGGAAAAAAAAACATTTTTTATTAAATTTTATAAAACAAACAGTTCGAAATGATTTAAACAAGTGTTTTTTTTTTGTTTTTTATGTTTTTTTTACTTATTACTTTAAACCATCACTTTCAAATCAATTAGACCTATAATACTTATTTAATTTCTAGACTATTTTCAAAGTCGCCTTAGAATCCTTAGTAAATATTTACAAAAATCGATTAGTTAATAAACATATTTTATTTTATATCTCTTATCAAAACGAACGCTTTACTTACGTATACCTTGTAAATAGGTACTACCTATGTTCTCTGATGTTCATTATTATTAATTATATTATTAAATATTATTGTTAATGAACATTATGGTTTCCCTTATTATTAAGGGAAACCCATTGGGGTTATATGGGGGCATTAGGGTCCTCCATCCTATATATTGATATAGGATGGATGAACTTTTGGAGGAACCAGTTCTCGACAAGGACCAGTCTTCATTTTTTTTAATCGGTAATAAAATGGCTAGGAGCTACTTAGTTAAGATTTGTCATCTTGGCAAAAGATATCTGATAAAATTACACTGTTTTACTGTCATTCGATGTATTTTCAGTGAAATCTAAAGTTTTTAAACATATTTTTGGGAAAAAAAGTGCACTAATTTACGACAATCACCATTCATTCTCAATTAATAGTAGTTTTAAACCCTGTTTATTTTCTTAATGTTATTAACATTGTTTAAAACTTGTTTTAAACTGTGTTTTTGATCACTTAATAAAAAACATAGTTTTATTTCAAATTGTTTTAAACACTGTTTTAAACACGTGTTTTAAAACAACTTGTTTTAATCATGCCAACCCTGCTTATAGGTATCGATGGTATTGAAATACATATTTATTTTGTGTTCCATTGCTTATTTAACTAACCAACCTATTCCATAAAATTGTTTAAAAAAAAAAAAAAAAACCGACTTCAAAAAACCTAACTCTAAAAAGCAAGAAATAATATTCGTAATAATAAAAACACGTCTATTGAAGTCGGGTGGGGCTGGAGTATAGATTCCTTTTTTTTTTATTCTAAAAGCCCCACCCGACTTCAATAGACGTGTTTTTATTATTACGCATATTATTTCTTGCTTTTTAGAGGTAGGTTTAAGAAGTCGGTTTTTTCTTTTTTAAACAATTTTTATTTTTAGTGTAGGTACCTTTTAGGTATATTATTTAGATAGTAAAATCGGCTCAGCCAAACGTGAGATAATTGCGAAGAAACATACCTACCTACATACGGGTCAAACTGAGAACCTCCTTTTTTAAGTCGGTTAAAGAACCACACAGATATCCCTCTTCCAACAAAAAAATAAATATCTTATTCAGTTCTTAAACAAATAAGTAATACGACCATTATCATCGAGGTAATTCACACAAAAGCATACTATTTTCGTGCTTTTTTCAAGATTACTTGAAAAGTACTGAACCGATTTCCAAATTTCAGAAAATGGGACCTATTTGGGAGTTTACCTTATGTAATAACGTTTGAATTATTTCAATCGGTCCAGCCGTTTTTGAGTAATCGGTGTACATACACAAAAAAAAGAACCAAATATACAGACGAACAGAGAACCTCCTCCTTTTTGGAAGTCGGTTAAACAGCAATTGCGATAAGCGGCGATGTTCGTCCCACTCCGTGACACTTTAACTCAGGGATTCCCAAAGTGGTCGATATCGACCCCTTGGGGTCGAAAACGGTTTCCCAGGGGTCGACATAAACGAGTAATAATAATAATTATTATTAATTACACTTGATATTTGATATGATTTTAAAGTAATTTGGCTATGGGGTCTGAGATAACAGTTAACTTTAGAAAAGGGGGTTCTTGCCCTAAATAGTTTGGGAATCCCTGCTTTAACTCCTTTTTGACCTGTGGTACACCTACGTAGTTCACCTAGGTGTTCCTAGGGTACCTTTTTGTACCCGTGGCCGTCCTAATAGGTGAACCATGGGTAAATACATAAAATATAGTGCCCATGTGTCACCCACTAGGCGAACCACTGATAAAAACGTTAAATATCAAGTAAATGGAACGACAAATTGTGTCTGATTATCTTGATTCTTTTAAATTAATAGGCCTGCAGCTTTTTTTATTTCTTAAACCCTTTTGGAAAGGTAAAGGTTTGGTCTGGTTAGCCTTATCTTTATTTTTTTTGACCCAGCGAGAGCGAAGCTTCTCTGCTTCAAAATGCTTTATTATGTCCGTCCCGGTGTCCGGCTGTCCGTTTGTTCTCCTCCATCGTGTCGCATTTTTCAACCGATTCTCGTAAATTTTTGTGAGTTGATTTAATAATTACCCATACTAGTGGCTCCGTGAACTGTAGACGCGTTAAAATGTAACTCAAATTGTAAGTTTTTTATAAACAAATAACACGAAATAGATATTAGTTTTTCCAACTAATAAGTATCTATACTGTGCAAATAATATACGCAGTCCTAGGCAAAGAGAATGTAAAAAAACTAGGTCCTAGGTGCTGTCACAAAGTCACAACCTTTTTTATTTTCCGATTTCGAATATTGGCCAGAAATGTTTTGATTGATAAACTTTTGAATCTTCAAAAAATAAAATTACTTTGCACCGCTAACGAAAAAGTTTTGTTATATTTTTGATCATTTTTCAAAATTGTTAAAAATATGTCTTTTTTATCCAAAAAATTTAAAAAAACTGGCCCGACTGAAAAATTCTATATAATTATCAAATTGGTTGAGAAATGCGATCTGTAGAGGAGAAGAGCCAGCGCCGGAAAACTGGACTGAAATGTGTTTTTTTACATATCTTCACCATTTTGAAAAATTTCGAAACACTGGCTCGACAATTTTTTTTTTAAATTTCTCGAACCTGCTGACAAAGTTTCACGAGAATCAGTCGAAAAATGTGACCTGTGGAGGAAAACAAACAGCGCCGGAAAGCCGGACTAAAATATGTTTTTGTACATTATCTCCGCCATTTTGAAAAAAGAATCTATATAATTTTCGAACCTGCTCACAAAATTTCACGAGAATCGGTTGAGAAATGCGACCTGTAGAGGAGAACAAACGGACAGCTGGACATCATTATATCAGCCGCACGACACCCACTGCTGGGTATACGAAAGAATTATTGCCCAAGCTGAAGCAGAAACGCTTCGCGCTCGCTCGGTCAATAAGTATTTTTTTCAATTCAGTTTTTCGAAATTTTTAAAACGGTGGTGTAGCTCTCAGAGCTACTAGCTAGTAGGTAAGTTAAGAAACCTGTTTAGTTATAAGTTGCAAAAAAGCACAAAGCGCTACTGCCATCTTTAACTATTTCTTATCACATTTTATTAATTGTTATACCTTAGTTTCTAAATAAACTACATTACCTTACACTTCACTTAACATTTTTTTAATATGACCATCGGCTGAACTTTCTTTAACTCAAGATATTTTGAGTCACCCCATCTCGTGACTGGTGGCTTTACCTTTAATATATAGACAATCAATGAAAAAAAAAATGGTTCTAAGAATTTGACGACCTGTTTTTTCTGTGTTCTGAGACCTGAGTGGTGCAGTGGTCAACATGCCGCTCTACCACGCAAGAGTTCCCGGGTTCGATTTCCGGCCGGGCAGAAATTGAAATGTTATATTATAATATTTAAAAAATAAAGGTATAAGTAGTACATCAGTTGTCTAGCATCCATAATTTAAGCTTTGCTTAGTTTGGGGCTAGATTGTACTATGTGAAAAAATACAGGGTGGATTGTTGAGACGGGACATTAAGGGCAGGTACCTTAACCGTTATAGTTACAGGAAAACGGTCCAGGGAGACCATCCATAACTTTTTGAAATATTCTGAACGGCATTCACAGATTTTGGAAAAAAAATACCGTTAACAAAAAAATGAATATTTTTTTTATGCCAATCGATCCTATTTCGAAAAACGACAGAAATCGCCAAAAACTATTCCCATACATTTTGTACGGAAGAACGAAAAATCTTCTCAAAATATTTTTTACTGCCAAATGTTCCTATTTGTTACTGTGAACAAAATACTCTTTAAGGGCAACTAAAATTTGAGTACAGAAACTACGTAAGTCACACACAACATCGTCTTCATACGCAGGCACAATCGTTTACAACATTAGATCCAAAAAGTAGTTTCTGTTCTCAAATTTCAGTTGGCCTTAAAGAGTATTTTGATCACAGTAAGAAATAAGATCGTTTGGCACTAAAAAATATTTCGAGTAAATTTTTCGTTTTTTCGTACAAAATGTATGGGAAAAGTTTTTGGCGATTTCTGACGTTTCTAGTTCTCATACCTTAAATGGTTTCATAGAGTCTTTTGATCCCCACATGAAATAGGATCGATTGGCATAAAAAATTTTTTTTTGGTTTTTTAGCATTTTTTTGCTAACGGTAATTTTTTTCTAAAATCTGTGAATGCCGTTCAGAATATCTTAAAAAGTTATGGATGGTCTCCCAGGAACGTTTTCCTATAACTATAACGGTTAAGGTACCTGCCCTTAATGTCCCGTCTCAAAAATCCATCCTGTATTACTACTATTAGTGATAAGATAAATTTATATTTTTTCTTTATCTTTATTTATGCCTATAACTAGAGGAGCTAGGTGGCGCAGTGGTTTAGCGCCTGGCCCAACGATTGCGGCGGTTAAGCAACGTTAGCAAGGGTCGGTCATGGGATGGGTGACCAAAAATTTATTATCTCGAGCTCCTCCGTGCTTCGGAAGGCACGTTAAGCCGTTGGTCCCGGCAGCATTTGCAGTCGTTAACACCCACCAATCCGCATTGGGCCCGCGTGGTGGGTTATGGCCCATCCTCCTTATCACCCATAAGGAAGGCCTGTGCCCCAGCAGTGGGGACATTAAAAATGGCTGATGGATGCCTATAAGAATAGTAGAAAGTAGGTAAAACTATAAACTAGAACTAAAATAACTAAAATTTCCTGCCTAATATTTCAAATCCTCGTATTAATAGATACATTGTGTCCATTCATATTCATATAATGTGTTATGATACTTATTTGCCAAAACAAAACTTAAGTCATATAATTAGCTATGTTTTTTTATTATACGTACACACACAGATATAATTAATGTGTATCAAGATATAAGAACAATAAGTAAGCTCGATTGAGACAATGATAATTTAAAACAATTGTATTTACTAACCAATTCTGGTTCTAATTAGTTTCAATTCAACTAGTACATTGCGATTAAATTAGTAGTTATTCACTTGAGAATGTATGGGAAAAAGTTAATTTTACAGATTTAACATACGTCGTTTAATATTGCAAGCGTTCTGACCTGTACGCAAAAAAATCAGAAGATAATCACTTCTGTTGTACATTGTACAGCAAATAATAAAATTATTACCTACCTTTTGTAGCCAACTGCAAAAAAATCCTTCACTATTTTTAAAACTTCACTTTTCTTTAAATTATTCTGAGCACTGCACACTTTGATCCACTGATTATTTTTAAAAAAACTTTATAAACTGCTTAAAAATAAAGACGAAAGTCTCTTTAAAAATAAAACTTCTTAAAAACAAAACACACTACAATTATCAAAGTCAAAATTCGAACACAACTTTTCAGATCGCTACACGAAAGTTTATTCGATTCCGAAGCAATAAGCGACAATACGCGCGCTCTCTCCCGCACCCATTACAATACTAGCTACATTTTCCCGCGACAGACATGCGCAAAGAGATTGCAAACAACAAAGATAATAGTGCAGTTGCCAAAACAACAAAACATCCCACTCCGACACAACTTTTGCAGGGTCCAGTCGACACTAGCGCCACAACCCTTCGTCTAAACAGGCTGGTTACAGAAAATGCTACGTCTTCATAATTCTTTTTTCGTATTTGCATTCAACGAAGGTTTCAATAGATAAACTCTTCAGATGGCAATATTCGATATTGCTTGAAAAGGAAGTTCCCTTTTGACGAGATTCGTAGGTTTTGGTTTCGAAATAGAGACCTTCTTATAGCTACTTTTAGGGTTCTATACTTGAAGGGGCCAAACGGAACTTATTGCTGTCACTCATGCGTCTGTCTGTCCGTCGTCTGTCACAGAGCTCTAGCAGCTAAAAGATGTGTCTTGCCGACCCATAGCCAGCTAAAGTAAATAAAAAAAGACTTTTTAATATTTTTGAAGGGGGCTCCCATACAAGTGAAGGGAGGTATGACAATTTTTTTTTACCCAAACGTGGTATCGCTGTTTAGAGCTCGCTGTGTCAACAAAAATGTATGTTTTGATTTAAAAATAAATTCGGAATTTTTCGAAAACGAAAAAATACGTTCAGCCATTTCAAAAAATGATCAAAAATATCACAAACGTGTGGTCTACAGCTCACACCACTAGTAATTAATTAGTCATTGTTTGGTATCCTTTCGCGATGGCATAGTCCATTTATGATTGGTGGCAAATCGTCCCTATGAAACTGGTCCCAATTTGACGTCTCTTAAACTCATTGCAATAATAAAAAGGTACTGATAACACAACATCTAAATAGATAGTTTGGGTTAAACTGTAACCAGTAAAAAAAATTGGTAGAACCTATTTCTGCTCGTGTCCTTTATCGTGACAGCAAAAGTGTTATTTTTTATACTTTTTTTTCAATATTAGCTCTACAAAGTCCTACAGAAATCTGACGCTCGATAAACGTCAATCAAGTGTACGCCTCTCCTAAAATATTCACGGAACCTCAATCAAGTTCATTGTAACTTGCCGGGTTGAATTCCTGATTGGCAGATTAAGTAATTAAGTGAAATCCGATTAAAATTTTAAATAAGCTATTTTTAAGTAGGTAGCAGTTTTAAAATTCTTTAAGGTGACTTACCAACATTCAGCTATGCTCTATATAGGCTGAAGTCACACGGTGAGTATAATGCGTGAGAAAATTAACTGTAATATCAAAACTTTTCTCTTGCGTTTTTTTCTCGTGATATAGTTACTTGAAGTTAGCGCGCAGCAGCACCCACCGAAAACGCTCCATACAAAACGGTGACGTCACATATCACGTTTCAGGTGTGTCTCGGCGCGTTTAATACGGAGTTAGCCAATAATCTTCAATTATCTCCCTAAATTTTGCGTACATATGTGTCATACAAAATATTGTTTCTTATTCGATATTCTATCTGACTGTAAAGTGTTTTATATCCGAAAATGAAAAAAAATATCGTTATTTTCCCCTAATTTCATCGTGTGATAAAACTAAAATAATACATATTTTCTATTTTTTTCCTGTTCCATCATGTTTTCATAAGTGTTGTAACCGTCCAAAATGCACAAAAGGAACTAAGATGATCACGGCCTATGAAAGAAACTAAAACCTAAGTGGAAACCTAATAACCTACATGACAAGAGGACAATCAAAATCCGCTTACTACTTACCGTTGATTATAACTAAACTATTGGAACCTAATTTTACTGGATTAAATAACCTCCAAAATGCAATTTACTAAATTTACTTTATTCAACCCTAACTAACCTACAAAGAACCTTACTAACAAGCTTTGTGTGATCTGAGAGGACCTGTGAATGTCTAATGGAGGAACCCTGGATGTGATAATTAGTGAACCCAAATTCTTTTAAAAGTGTGATTAGTATTGATTTTCATTTTCCAATAGAAGTATTCGCTTTTATTACTAGATTTTAATTATTCCTGCTATTACAATTATTTCTAAATAAAAATACCACTAAAAGAAAGTTATTGCTCTTTTGATACAACCAGAGAAATAGAAATTAAGTCTGTGTTTTTCCTAAGTGAGCCTACTTTAACTTCATATTAATTCTTAATATCTGTCATATTGCCAAGGGAAACCCCATAGCTCTTTAGTGTCAAAAATGGGAATACTATAAATAGAGAGGAAAGCGTTCCCAACTACGTTCCGTTGATGAAGTAAGTATGAGTGAAATAAACCTACGTTGATAGGAAATGATCAAAGTGAATTTATGAGTTAAATGGAGGATTGTTATAAGGTAAAAGAGGGTATGTTCAGCCATAATAGACTGTAAGGTAAAAATAGGTAAGTCGGGTTATAGAGAAAAGTTAAATTTGGATAATTCTCTTCCGCTGCCAAGTGTCAAATTATAGGTCATGTATGACGTTATCCTAAATAATGTAAATTATCTATTGTCAACTTAATTCATTAAAATAAGAGAGATAATTGGAGATAAGTTAAGAAGTTATAGTCGCCTGAGATCAAAGTATAATAAAACCCTCAACGCCTTTAAATAAGGATTCTTTTACTTTCTTAAGTTATTGTACAAGTAGTGGATGTGCAATTGTGGTTTTGCCAGCTAAGGTACGAGCTCCGCCCCGCTCTATACAATGAGTCTCGTCACCATACGTGGACAACTCCCTTCTGGCCAGCCATATTTTTTTTCATGATAAATTTACTTAGTAAGTATTACTATATTAAGGTATTTGGTCTTTGTCAGTCTGTTTCAACAAAAGAGGACGGAGCAAAATGCTCCCAAGCGAACTATCAGTTTTCACAATGAGGAATTCTCCTTCAATTGTGATGGCTGAATTACAATTTTTTTTCTTTAATAATTAATTCTAGTATGATTGTTTAACATTATAACAGATGGACACAACATTACTATCCATTTACTTGGGACACTGATAGTTCTCATATTCTGAAGGAAAGACAATTCTAAACAAGGTAATAAAGCTCTATGAAGGATTCTTCATACTTTAATCTCGGCTAAATTATAAATATACAACCATAAACCGAATTGACTTCAGTTCATTTCATTTAAAGTTAAAGGCGATATTTCAATTAAATGTTGAGTAGACTAGGCAATATTTGATTTCAATAAAATTCTATTTCTTTCATCCTCAAATTGAGTTGGCTGAACCTAGTTGTAATATTTGAACTCAGATAATATGTTGAACTTATTATTTGTGAATTTAATGTATTCACTAAATAATATAATATTTTCATAGTAGGTAGATACTTTTCAAAGTATTATCTCACTGTTAGTCATAACCTTCATTCTGTTAATTTGAAAGGTTTACTCAAACTATGATCTAGTGTTCCATAAACTGTGATTCAACATTAGTTTAATGGTTACACGGGCTTATTCCATACACCCAGATCTTGTTTTAGCACTCCTTCCTCAATCACCAAAATAGATTATCTCAACTGTAATCGACCATTTGAAAACAGGTTCAATTTAACCAATCCAATTCAAAGATGAATAACTAATCTTTATTTATGAATCAACTTTCACTATTAAATCATTATCCAATGTTAACAGAAGAATTTGTCTAGCTCTAATTAATAGTAAATCAAACTGTAGGTACTACTGAAGCTTGCAAAGTCTACTCAATTGAGCACATTATAATGATTATTCACAACACTGTGTCAAAGCATTAATAGATCTTTGTTAAGGCGCCTACTATGGAAGATTGATAATTTTCCTTCGGATCGGTCAACTTGTGGGTACTTACTGGAGCTTGCAAAGTCTACTCAATTGAGCACATCGTAGTAATTATTCACAACACTGAGTCATAGCATTAATAGATCTTTGTTAAGGCGCCTACTATGGAAGATTGATACTTTCCCCTCGGATCCTATCCAGTAGTTTCACATAACCTTTCGTTCACTATATTTAACACTTCTGCGCTTCCTAGATTCCGTTCCTAAATCATCCTACCTCATCACAACCTAGTCAAGTTCCTATGTACCACTGAATGACCTGCGGCAGCCATCTTGTTGGTACCATTCTCGACACCACCTGCCTATGTCTCGCTTCGACAGCCATTTTGTCGTACACCAACCTATTTGCGGCCTACCTAAATCTGATACACTGCGAATTGACCTACCTCTTCTTCGCCTATGTAAGAGTTCCTAGCTTATCTAACGTTACTGCTGTTACCTTGCTGACAGCTCGACCTTCTTGAGAACGTCCATTCTTTTACCAGCATCCAAGTTTCCCTCCCGCCTTGAGATGCAAACCTAACCTACTGTTCCTACGCGCCTAACAATGAATTTATAAACCTAATGAGTTTACCTGCCTACCAGCGACTAAATTTAGATTTCCTATGCAGTATTTGTGATGCTTACCCCATCACCGAAGCCCGAATCTGTACAGCGTGAGCAAGCATGACTCGCCTAATTCTCTCCTAACAGCTTGGACGTGCTCAGCGCTGGTGGGACGGGACAGCGCTGAGTCCTGACAGAAGAGGATTAACACCACCAAGTCATATCCTCCACGATTGGGCGAGGAACACTCCTGCGCGCCGTTCGGTTCGTTGGCTCCCAAGCGAGTTGGCTAACTTGGTGATATTAAGTGACTGAACTAGGTGTCTTTTAACAGAACCCGCATTGCACGCCACAGAGCAATGCTACATTACCTACCCCTTTGAGGATTGACCGAACGCCCCTTAGAGACACAAAACTATTGATATTTATTCAAAATCAAACCCCCTTTATCGTTCCCCAACTGCTTATATAAATTTCAAACTAATTTGATTCGGAAACTTCTTCGATTTATTGGGAAATTTACTTTACTTTATGAACATTCGCAACCAAAATCTACCTACTTTAATTTCAAGCTTACTTATACCATATAAGCCCTAATTAAAGCGTATATGCAAGAGACTCGCACCCGGTTGCGGACCTATACGTCAAAACCTCAAATAAGCACTTTCTTCCTGACTTCTTGCTGTTTTCTTGCGTTATAAAAATACTACTTGTTCGAAACTATCTTACAAAGAGGGTATTGACGGCTTCTACCGAGGTTCCACTTGATGCTACGTTGACGACGAGGAAAGTAAAGAGAGCGATTTCCCTCGAGCCGCGTCTTTTATAACCCCCCAAAATCATTCACTCACTCCAGGAACCTCACCCCACACGATCTAAGCATCTTTTTTTTCTACCTTCATTTCCCTACTTTACATAAATTGTTCCTAAAATTTTCCCTTCTCCTTCAAAAACGGGGAGAATTCAGTTTTGTCTTACTCAACTTGTAAATATAATATTTAAGTTACTAATCTTACAAAATGAACCCCTATACTAATCAATAATTTCAACGTACAATTCAACTAACTAATAACCTCCTATCTTCAAGATTCTTTATACTCAAGCGCACAATGCCACTGAATTTGTAACCAAATTAAAATCAATCTATTACCTAAATATTTCTCTATACTGACATTTCATCTACATTTGATTTAAGCAATTCATACAATTGTATGAAACACGTTTCAATCATAAATAAATCAACAAGTTTTCCCCCTTACATTATTTCTAACAAAATTAACAACTTTGAATAATATTCAGCGTATTTATCCAGAATCATATGAAATTATTGTACTATAATCATAGAACTCTGATTAATACGAATTTTATATTCACAACAAATTGAACCTCCCATATGCTACAATTATAATCCAACCTTTTCAATCTTTTTATCTCGCCTTCCCCAAAATATCATAACCTCTAGAATCAATTTGCTAAAATACGTATTACAACATTTTCCATTAAGTATTCGGTCCAATTAAACCTAAAATTTCCGATCAATTTAGCATCACAATGTTGGTACTTTAAAAACCCTAACTGGCAACACTCTTCCGACTACTTTTACATTTTCTAAATGCCTACCCTCATTTGAATTACAAACCTGCAGCATAAAATCCCGCTTTCGAAGGAACTTCATATCAATCTTTCTTCGTACAACACCCAACGACAAGACAAACTTTATTAGGCTCCATCCACATTTCCCATGAAATACTTTCTTATTACACCTTCAATAACTATTGTTTATGTTTTTTAATAATATTTCTAGATTTATCCTTACAATATTTCTATTAATTAATTATCTCCCTTTTATTTCACAATTCGAGTTTTCAATTTACCACTAAACTGTCAACTAAATTCCGCCCAGAATAAAACATAGTTTCATTTCTTTTCTTTCTTCCTGTATTATCTCTGAACGTCAAACCATATTATGAAATCAAATTAAACTTCCATTTTAATTTCAAATCTCCAATTCGACTGTGTCATGAAGCAAAGACATGGTATAACAAAATACCCTAATTTAAGCAAATACCGCCTATGATTAACAAAATGTACTAAATCCGCTACAAAATTCTCCAAGCCAACTAAACTTGCATTTATCCCCCCAAATCTAACTAATGTCTAATATTTCCTAAAACAAAATTTAAATTTACAACTATGGTTTGGCAAAGAATATGGGACTTGCCTTGCGACCCTCAGTTACCATTTGGCAATCGATTTCTCATCGATTGATCCACTGGAACAACCTACTATATTTAATTCCGTTCTTTAGCTAAAACACATCACGTGGTGTGACACTACTGACAACTTACAGAAATAATTAACACCGAATTCAATCCTTTTTTAAGTAATCTTCTAAAATAAACTATTATAATGATATTCGAGAGGCTCTAATAAAATTTGATAAATAAACAATAATAAATATAAATAAATTTTAGGCCTATTAGCGTCGTTACTTAGACAGAGACTAATATTTGAATTTTAGCGCCGTGAAAGATTAAAAGAACTTCCGATATTATTGCTAACTCAAAACCTGAACTACTCTTTATTATAATAACTTGTTCGATAGTTAAATAATATTATGCTCAATATGAAACAAAATTCGAAAAATATTTGAGACAAAATAACATGTTCAGTTTTGAACCGTTACAGCTCGACCCCAAAATCCTGCACAGGTGACAAGACTACGTATTGGATCCGGAGTAGGATTTTCCTTCTCAATTCTCAAATATTTATTCCGTCTCTACTCTTATTCCTCAATTTTTACTCATACATCCCTTTTGTATAAAAAAAACCTTCCCCTTAATAACCCTAACCATTATTATTTCTCCAAGATCAAAGAATTGTTGGGTGAACCCTAATGTAAATGAGATTTAGATTGTAGAGTGTATTTAAACCAAGACAATATTGAAAAGTTATCAAGCGAGTTTTAAGTTTTATGTTACTTTTGCCAATTCCGTCTTATGCATATTCAACACCAGAGTCGTACAAAATCACGGTAAGGTGTGGGTTGTGAATCCACAGCTCCTAGTAAGCCTACATGGACAAATAAGTCTTTTTCTAACCTTATGAAAAAGTCTGCGTATGACGCTACATATTTGTGCATTGTACCCTTCCACAATCAAGTATTACTCCTTTCTTGCCAACAGGGCCTACTCCGTCGGTTCGAAGTGAGCCTATACAATGACCCTATATTTCCAAAAGCTTACTTAAGACTCTAGAACAACCCTAATATCGCCTTGGAGAGTGTGCAGTTGTCGAGTTCAATTCATAGCTCTTAGCTTCTTGTGTAGTACGAATTTCGGACAGTTGTTCACACCAGGACAATCACAAACATCAACAGTGTTCGTTTTTCTCATTTTTTTTTCTATCCTAACACCAAAAGTCCTACTGTACAAAATTCAAGTTGTCAACTCTAGAACGCCAGTCCGGCCGCAAGCACAAACGAAGCGCTAAAGCAGTGTGATGGTCTTATCTCTTGAATCAATAATAAAGCTTGCATTCAGGTTTCACATATGTTATAATCCAAAGCCCTCCATATAGAATCTAAATTTAGCATCTACTCTTAATTCACACTAACTCTCATTCTAATCAACCTTTAAAATTAATATTCCAATCATACTCATAACCTATATTAGATTCTCATTCTATTCATCTGTTCTTATTACGCTGCATTCACTGTCTTCATTCACTAGCCTACATTCACGCCACCTAAGATTATATCATAACTACACCCTGAATGCAAATATAAATAACTAAATTGTATAGAGATTAATTATACCGTGTTAGACTCAATACGCTGACTGTCACCCGAAGAAATTATATGTAACATTTGCAAAAATGTATTATCTCAAACACTTTACGAAAGAGAAAAGAGAGAGAGAAAGAAAAAAAAATCTTATATCACGCACTTAATACACTACGCTTTACACTCCTCCCACATTAAACAAGGTGTTCTCTATCAAAACACATTTCAAACTTACGTTAACGTAAAACTTTAAACTACCCCTTTATATATGAACTTATTTCATGTAACTGACTCATTATCAATTTTAATTATGGTATATTTAACTGTATATGCCTTTTCCTCTTCATAACCCTGCCTAAACACAGTCGGACCTCCTGCCAACTACCTAGATCTCTATCATCTTAACGACTGCCTAGACCTATATTTAATCAAAAAAAATTCCCCCCCCGGAAAAGAAAATGTGTGTTGGTGGCTTTTCTTTTTTAACCTATACCTAAAGTCTTAAACTATTCTAATCTTAAACTATACCAAAAGTCTTCCAAACTACTTTCTATACCACTACCTAAAACTAGTAAAACTCCGAAACACATGTTAAGTCACTACCTGTATCTAGTTAAGCTACAAGACCTTCATCAAACCGCACATGACATCCAACATAGTCTCAACCCAAAAACTTATTTTTGAGATATAGTGTTTCAAAGATTTAGAAAATCTTAGTTACTGACTGTGAAATATTTATAACCTGATCGTTACAACGTTAAAAAGCTACATTATTCTATTTTGTATAATTTAAAAATAAAGTCTTAGGATTAATATAAAAGGATATTCAAGCTACTTTCTAGAACCACCTAGAGTGCAAAAAGTATTAACTAAAGAAAAGTACTAAATTCAAAATAAACAAGCAAAACAGTAATCATCATCATCATATCTGCCGCACGACACCCACTGCTGAGTATAGGCCAAAACCAGTAAAACAGTAATAACTCAAAATAACAATTGATTTTATATTACATTTGACAGGCAAAACGGTATGACGTTACAATTAAAACGCTCACATTTATAAATAACTAGAGGCTGCCCGTGACTTCGTCTGTGTGGACAGTTTTTTTCCTATCCCTCGGGAACTGTACGTTTTTTTTCTGGATGAAAGCTACCCTATGTCCTTTTCTGTACCCCTAACAACGCCTATGCAAAATTTTATGATGATCGGTTCAGTAGTTAAGACGTGAAAGCGTAACAAACAAACAAACAAATAAACAAACAAACGGACTTTCGCATTTATAATATTAGTAAGGATTTTCTAATTTGGTGTGTTAATTCGAGATGTAACACTAACTCTTGTTTTAATTGCCTCGGTACCAAACAACACCATCTCAAAATGCAATCCAAACGACTTAAGGCTACGACAATTTTACTAGGTTGTACAGAAAAACTGCTAATTCTGAATATATAAATAACTCAAAATTCAATTCCTTCCAGTCAACACCATGCCGAATATCATGTGCGAAATATTTAACTAACAATACCGACCTAAATACCCGCGTATCAATTCTACTTATAGTCTCCTCACCAAAAATTGCACTTACATAAATGTTAGTATCAACCAAACAATACTCCATTCCTAACCTTAACTACTCCACCATTAGTCTAGGATTGAATCGAACTAAAACCTCTGGCTAACTATATCCTATCCTAACCTTTACTTCTCAAATGATTCATAACACTCGAGTGCGCGACTAACTCGAGTCCGAACTATAGCTGGTTTACCCTAATGAAACTAGTCCGATCTATAGCTGGTTTACCCTAATGAAACTTAATTTCTACAATAGCTTTTGAAACTCTCCTTGTTTTTTTTTTTTTTTTTTTTTTGTTGTAAGGTCAGATCTTCAAATAATTAAAATATAGTACCCGTACTAATTTGGTTTTAAAAAATCTACCGCTTTGGATTCCACAAAACCACGCTCCCTAATACTCGACTTATGTAAATGTTGAAACTAATCGTTTCGAATTAAATATCTAATCCTCAGAAAAACGTCAATCACATTCTTTGCTACCATTACTATTCTACATGATTTAAATATTTTAATTTCTCCTTTTATCATTAAATCCCAACACTTTATTCCTCCCTAAACAACTTTCTCAACATTGTTTCAACAACTAAAACGTCTTAGTAACTAGTTCTACAACGACCCCCAGTTAGATAATTTTCGAAAGTCACAACGATTAGTTTCAAAATCAATTCACCTCGGATAAATATTTCAAAATGATAATCTATAAATGACTAACTCAAATCTTAAACGATCACGATCCCTTCAATAGTACAATCTCAAAGGTAGGTTACACTAAAATCTAATCACCACATACTAGGTTTTCTAGTTTCAATTTTAAAAGTTTATTAAAATATTTCACGACCCCATCATTCTATGCTACTAATATCCCTCTAGCTTCACTATTACTATTCAGAAGTTAGCGATAACACCCAAACTCTAAAACTATTTATTACATTATACGCTAATATTTTTTTGTAACTTTGTAAGTTGAACCTAGAATCATCTTACAACACTCACTAACCCTAAATTTCTCCACGACTTCAGTATCACTAAACGTTACTGCCGCTCCTATTAACTAACGCATCAATCGTATAATATTAAGTTAACCACAAACGTGATAAAAGCAACGACAGATTTCATCTCTCAAACTGCCAATGACAAAACGTTAATCCCTCTTAATTGCTTAGAGTTAATCGGTTATCGTATAACTATAAAGTAATTATGGACAAAACCTTCTGCATGTCCACTTCCATAGTTAATTTTCCGTTGGCATATGCCACCATTACCCTTACGTCCCTTTTATCGTACAATTATTAATAAAGTCATGGTCACTGAACCCTAATCTCTTATCAAGCTTGCCATTATCAATTTCCTATCACACAATCAAATTGTAAACACGCAGTTGAATCTCTCTTTGCAATGACATTTACATGTTATTCTAGTTAACTGAAATGACTGAAATTGAAACTTTACTCACCGAATAAAGAACTAATAACCATTGACCTCAACTCGAGAACACAATTATGTACCTCTTCACTTGTTCAATGTAAAAATTCCAATGCACTTTGCCTCTCTGAATCGCTAGTATGAAATTATCCAACAATAGCAAAGTATTTTTGTTAAAAAAAAACCACCGATTAACGAAACAACACAAACAAAGGATTACTCGTTTTCTCATCGTTCCCCTTTAACACCCTTCTTATCACTTTCACTGTTAAATAACGCTGAAATCTTACAAAATATAATTTAACCTTATTGGCATAAACAAAACTCATTATATATGTCATTAAATTCAAGGAGTAGGAATCTGTCAAAGGCTGCACTCCGAATCACACCAAAATCGATGACAGCATACTAAAATGCGTTCCGAGTCGGTGATTTTGTATGGGTTTGACAGATAACGCGAGCGCTGACATCGATTCCATCGTGACTCGGAATATACCCAAGTTAACGTTTCGTTCGGAAATCGATAACATGTAATTTCTTTGGCCGCGTTCCTGACCTTATTCACATTCAGCCATTTACGTAACAACACACTATTACTAAAACTCACACAGATGATGTTACGCACACGTGCGTATACATTTACTAAAATTACTACAAATCCCGTGTCCTATCAACCACGCTTTCGAGCAATTTATTCGATTTTACGAGTGATAAAAAATAAATAAAAGTGTGCACACATGTGACCATAAGCTTTGACACAACAAAGCACCTATGATTTCGCTATAGCCGTAAATTCAATTGACAGTCCACCTATCACTGTCATCCTACTTCGCAATCATCAAATTAACAAGACTAGAATTTTATAATCGAACATATCCTATGAACTGCTTTATTTCCTAGGTATAGACAAAAGAAGAACAAAAGTTTGGAAGTATTGATCCCCAAAGTGATTTATGCTATTATTTTGTCAATTATCTTTGACACCTGATGACAATATTGATGCGTATTGACATATGATTGATAAGAAACCGCCAAGCTCTCGTTGTCCTTAGTTATACATTTAAAATCGTATATGTGGTAATCTATAAAAAAGTCCCTTTTTTTTTCTAACTTAATCATATCAGTGAATAAAATCCGAGTCAGAATTCAATTTTTAAATCGATCTCGGTCCATGGCCGAAAAGTGGATTCGGTCGGACCTTGATGCGGACCTTTGAACAGAGTAAAATAAATTTGACTTGAATAGATAAACCGGAACTGGGAAAATATTTATATCGATTATCGATAGTGTATATCAATAAAAACTATCGCGATACGATTTGCTTAACTACGCAATTTACCTTAACCGAGACTATACTGTATGAACAAGTAATAATTTAGCTGCATAATTGTATCATTGTAGCCAAACGTAGTGTGTAAGGTGACTATAGAACCAAATGCAATACAGTTAACCTAAGTGTCGATAGTTTACGTAAATATCGATAAGGTATCAGAGGCGTCGATAGTTTTGGCAGCACTATAATGACAATGAAAACATTATATGTATCGAAAATATTTTACAAAATTTGTCCTAAAACAGTGGTTATTTGTGTATTTGTTTTCAGAGATATTTAACTAAGATCTTACAAATGATCCGCAAAACGAAAGTTTCAAGGACCAGCCAAAGTGACAAGTTAATCGCCATAACTCGTACCAGAATGATAACTTAACAACCATTGGAAAAGAAAATCAGTGTTTTAACATATCAAACCTTTATACCCACTTCACCGCAACAAAATGTGACTGTCACAATCTCACTTGTTAACAGTCACTCACTCCCAAACCACACAAAACCTGAAGATTCGCAATAATAATATGACATCCTGGTCACGGCACCAAAATGTAACCGTCCAAAATGCACAAAAGGAACTAAGATGATCACGGCCTATGAAAGAAACTAAAACCTAAGTGGAAACCTAATAACCTACATGACAAGAGGACAATCAAAATCCGCTTACTACTTACCGTTGATTATAACTAAACTATTGGAACCTAATTTTACTGGATTAAATAACCTCCAAAATGCAATTTACTAAATTTACTTTATTCAACCCTAACTAACCTACAAAGAACCTTACTAACAAGCTTTGTGTGATCTGAGAGGACCTGTGAATGTCTAATGGAGGAACCCTGGATGTGATAATTAGTGAACCCAAATTCTTTTAAAAGTGTGATTAGTATTGATTTTCATTTTCCAATAGAAGTATTCGCTTTTATTACTAGATTTTAATTATTCCTGCTATTACAATTATTTCTAAATAAAAATACCACTAAAAGAAAGTTATTGCTCTTTTGATACAACCAGAGAAATAGAAATTAAGTCTGTGTTTTTCCTAAGTGAGCCTACTTTAACTTCATATTAATTCTTAATATCTGTCATATTGCCAAGGGAAACCCCATAGCTCTTTAGTGTCAAAAATGGGAATACTATAAATAGAGAGGAAAGCGTTCCCAACTACGTTCCGTTGATGAAGTAAGTATGAGTGAAATAAACCTACGTTGATAGGAAATGATCAAAGTGAATTTATGAGTTAAATGGAGGATTGTTATAAGGTAAAAGAGGGTATGTTCAGCCATAATAGACTGTAAGGTAAAAATAGGTAAGTCGGGTTATAGAGAAAAGTTAAATTTGGATAATTCTCTTCCGCTGCCAAGTGTCAAATTATAGGTCATGTATGACGTTATCCTAAATAATGTAAATTATCTATTGTCAACTTAATTCATTAAAATAAGAGAGATAATTGGAGATAAGTTAAGAAGTTATAGTCGCCTGAGATCAAAGTATAATAAAACCCTCAACGCCTTTAAATAAGGATTCTTTTACTTTCTTAAGTTATTGTACAAGTAGTGGATGTGCAATTGTGGTTTTGCCAGCTAAGGTACGAGCTCCGCCCCGCTCTATACAATGAGTCTCGTCACCATACGTGGACAACTCCCTTCTGGCCAGCCATATTTTTTTTCATGATAAATTTACTTAGTAAGTATTACTATATTAAGGTATTTGGTCTTTGTCAGTCTGTTTCAACAAAAGAGGACGGAGCAAAATGCTCCCAAGCGAACTATCAGTTTTCACAATGAGGAATTCTCCTTCAATTGTGATGGCTGAATTACAATTTTTTTTCTTTAATAATTAATTCTAGTATGATTGTTTAACATTATAACAGATGGACACAACATTACTATCCATTTACTTGGGACACTGATAGTTCTCATATTCTGAAGGAAAGACAATTCTAAACAAGGTAATAAAGCTCTATGAAGGATTCTTCATACTTTAATCTCGGCTAAATTATAAATATACAACCATAAACCGAATTGACTTCAGTTCATTTCATTTAAAGTTAAAGGCGATATTTCAATTAAATGTTGAGTAGACTAGGCAATATTTGATTTCAATAAAATTCTATTTCTTTCATCCTCAAATTGAGTTGGCTGAACCTAGTTGTAATATTTGAACTCAGATAATATGTTGAACTTATTATTTGTGAATTTAATGTATTCACTAAATAATATAATATTTTCATAGTAGGTAGATACTTTTCAAAGTATTATCTCACTGTTAGTCATAACCTTCATTCTGTTAATTTGAAAGGTTTACTCAAACTATGATCTAGTGTTCCATAAACTGTGATTCAACATTAGTTTAATGGTTACACGGGCTTATTCCATACACCCAGATCTTGTTTTAGCACTCCTTCCTCAATCACCAAAACAGATTATCTCAACTGTAATCGACCATTTGAAAACAGGTTCAATTTAACCAATCCAATTCAAAGATGAATAACTAATCTTTATTTATGAATCAACTTTCACTATTAAATCATTATCCAATGTTAACAGAAGAATTTGTCTAGCTCTAATTAATAGTAAATCAAACTGTAGGTACTACTGAAGCTTGCAAAGTCTACTCAATTGAGCACATTATAATGATTATTCACAACACTGTGTCAAAGCATTAATAGATCTTTGTTAAGGCGCCTACTATGGAAGATTGATAATTTTCCTTCGGATCGGTCAACTTGTGGGTACTTACTGGAGCTTGCAAAGTCTACTCAATTGAGCACATCGTAGTAATTATTCACAACACTGAGTCATAGCATTAATAGATCTTTGTTAAGGCGCCTACTATGGAAGATTGATACTTTCCCCTCGGATCCTATCCAGTAGTTTCACATAACCTTTCGTTCACTATATTTAACACTTCTGCGCTTCCTAGATTCCGTTCCTAAATCATCCTACCTCATCACAACCTAGTCAAGTTCCTATGTACCACTGAATGACCTGCGGCAGCCATCTTGTTGGTACCATTCTCGACACCACCTGCCTATGTCTCGCTTCGACAGCCATTTTGTCGTACACCAACCTATTTGCGGCCTACCTAAATCTGATACACTGCGAATTGACCTACCTCTTCTTCGCCTATGTAAGAGTTCCTAGCTTATCTAACGTTACTGCTGTTACCTTGCTGACAGCTCGACCTTCTTGAGAACGTCCATTCTTTTACCAGCATCCAAGTTTCCCTCCCGCCTTGAGATGCAAACCTAACCTACTGTTCCTACGCGCCTAACAATGAATTTATAAACCTAATGAGTTTACCTGCCTACCAGCGACTAAATTTAGATTTCCTATGCAGTATTTGTGATGCTTACCCCATCACCGAAGCCCGAATCTGTACAGCGTGAGCAAGCATGACTCGCCTAATTCTCTCCTAACAGCTTGGACGTGCTCAGCGCTGGTGGGACGGGACAGCGCTGAGTCCTGACAGAAGAGGATTAACACCACCAAGTCATATCCTCCACGATTGGGCGAGGAACACTCCTGCGCGCCGTTCGGTTCGTTGGCTCCCAAGCGAGTTGGCTAACTTGGTGATATTAAGTGACTGAACTAGGTGTCTTTTAACAGAACCCGCATTGCACGCCACAGAGCAATGCTACATTACCTACCCCTTTGAGGATTGACCGAACGCCCCTTAGAGACACAAAACTATTGATATTTATTCAAAATCAAACCCCCTTTATCGTTCCCCAACTGCTTATATAAATTTCAAACTAATTTGATTCGGAAACTTCTTCGATTTATTGGGAAATTTACTTTACTTTATGAACATTCGCAACCAAAATCTACCTACTTTAATTTCAAGCTTACTTATACCATATAAGCCCTAATTAAAGCGTATATGCAAGAGACTCGCACCCGGTTGCGGACCTATACGTCAAAACCTCAAATAAGCACTTTCTTCCTGACTTCTTGCTGTTTTCTTGCGTTATAAAAATACTACTTGTTCGAAACTATCTTACAAAGAGGGTATTGACGGCTTCTACCGAGGTTCCACTTGATGCTACGTTGACGACGAGGAAAGTAAAGAGAGCGATTTCCCTCGAGCCGCGTCTTTTATAACCCCCCAAAATCATTCACTCACTCCAGGAACCTCACCCCACACGATCTAAGCATCTTTTTTTTCTACCTTCATTTCCCTACTTTACATAAATTGTTCCTAAAATTTTCCCTTCTCCTTCAAAAACGGGGAGAATTCAGTTTTGTCTTACTCAACTTGTAAATATAATATTTAAGTTACTAATCTTACAAAATGAACCCCTATACTAATCAATAATTTCAACGTACAATTCAACTAACTAATAACCTCCTATCTTCAAGATTCTTTATACTCAAGCGCACAATGCCACTGAATTTGTAACCAAATTAAAATCAATCTATTACCTAAATATTTCTCTATACTGACATTTCATCTACATTTGATTTAAGCAATTCATACAATTGTATGAAACACGTTTCAATCATAAATAAATCAACAAGTTTTCCCCCTTACATTATTTCTAACAAAATTAACAACTTTGAATAATATTCAGCGTATTTATCCAGAATCATATGAAATTATTGTACTATAATCATAGAACTCTGATTAATACGAATTTTATATTCACAACAAATTGAACCTCCCATATGCTACAATTATAATCCAACCTTTTCAATCTTTTTATCTCGCCTTCCCCAAAATATCATAACCTCTAGAATCAATTTGCTAAAATACGTATTACAACATTTTCCATTAAGTATTCGGTCCAATTAAACCTAAAATTTCCGATCAATTTAGCATCACAATGTTGGTACTTTAAAAACCCTAACTGGCAACACTCTTCCGACTACTTTTACATTTTCTAAATGCCTACCCTCATTTGAATTACAAACCTGCAGCATAAAATCCCGCTTTCGAAGGAACTTCATATCAATCTTTCTTCGTACAACACCCAACGACAAGACAAACTTTATTAGGCTCCATCCACATTTCCCATGAAATACTTTCTTATTACACCTTCAATAACTATTGTTTATGTTTTTTAATAATATTTCTAGATTTATCCTTACAATATTTCTATTAATTAATTATCTCCCTTTTATTTCACAATTCGAGTTTTCAATTTACCACTAAACTGTCAACTAAATTCCGCCCAGAATAAAACATAGTTTCATTTCTTTTCTTTCTTCCTGTATTATCTCTGAACGTCAAACCATATTATGAAATCAAATTAAACTTCCATTTTAATTTCAAATCTCCAATTCGACTGTGTCATGAAGCAAAGACATGGTATAACAAAATACCCTAATTTAAGCAAATACCGCCTATGATTAACAAAATGTACTAAATCCGCTACAAAATTCTCCAAGCCAACTAAACTTGCATTTATCCCCCAAATCTAACTAATGTCTAATATTTCCTAAAACAAAATTTAAATTTACAACTATGGTTTGGCAAAGAATATGGGACTTGCCTTGCGACCCTCAGTTACCATTTGGCAATCGATTTCTCATCGATTGATCCACTGGAACAACCTACTATATTTAATTCCGTTCTTTAGCTAAAACACATCACGTGGTGTGACACTACTGACAACTTACAGAAATAATTAACACCGAATTCAATCCTTTTTTAAGTAATCTTCTAAAATAAACTATTATAATGATATTCGAGAGGCTCTAATAAAATTTGATAAATAAACAATAATAAATATAAATAAATTTTAGGCCTATTAGCGTCGTTACTTAGACAGAGACTAATATTTGAATTTTAGCGCCGTGAAAGATTAAAAGAACTTCCGATATTATTGCTAACTCAAAACCTGAACTACTCTTTATTATAATAACTTGTTCGATAGTTAAATAATATTATGCTCAATATGAAACAAAATTCGAAAAATATTTGAGACAAAATAACATGTTCAGTTTTGAACCGTTACAGTGTCCGCAGCGATCAAGCTCAAGTTCATAAAAATCCGTGACTTATGCATATTCCCTATTGCAACTAAATGTTACCCGGGGCCTAAAGGGTCACATTTCGCCGCTGACTGCCGCAGCCGCTGTCTCGCTCGCACATTTCATGTTTTCTCAAGATTTCTTAAATCTGAGTGCGTAATTGAAAAATGTGCCTCGACCACTTTTCGCAATAGAAGATTACGGACATTTTAACATATAGGCATTTCAGTTTCGAGTTGCTGAAGTATAAAAATTTTTCGTTTTTGCCAGTTCAAATAACTGTTAGATATTCAAAAACTGTCATTTGTTTTACGCCCAAGGAGTTAAAACAGTTCTGTCATTTAATGCGTAGGTGTAGTACTGACTTTAGGCTGGTTTGGTCTAATATTACTTTTATCGTACCTAATATAATTCTCTACTACTTTGTGCGTAAAACCATAACGTGTACGCAAAATTTCATGATAATCAGTTGAGTAGGTAGTTAAAACGTGAAAGCGTAACAAATAATCAAACATTTTCCGTCCAACCGTTTAGGTGTGAAGAGGTAACAAAGACACACACACACACACACATACTGACCAGAAATCAAACATAGAAAAGTTACTACCATTATCATAAATTCGTTTTCGAAAACATTATCATTTCGTATGAGGATGCCACTTAGGACGGCTCGGTGTAAATGAATTTTTAAACGAATTATTGGATAGGTAGGTAAGTACACAAAATGTGTTTTTAAGTGAATAACTTGAGCCTTGTGTTCTGATGTTTTTGTGCTACTAAAGTGGTAGGTGGAAATGGGTCATGATTGTGTATTATTTGGGAAGATAAAGAATCACTCATCAATATTTCAATTGGTTTTTTTTTTGGCTTTTTCTTTTGAGCGTTTTTGATGAACGTTTTTGGTGAAAGTGACCTTTATAAATATTTGATGCTTTGATATAATGAGGAGCATTTTTAATTCTATAAATAGATTGAAAAAAAAAATTGTTTTAACACATATAGAAACATAGGTACAAGAATATAACATAAGTTCTTAAACTAAACATAAGAAAAAAAACGTAACTGTGATCACTACGTTAAACGTAGTGCTGATGTACCTAACTAACTAGCTTCCTACCACTAATGCTTTTTTTCTAATTAAAATACTCTTTATATTAATGTTCGCTTCGATTTATTCCTTACTTTTACAATTGCAACCTTCCACAACCTCCAAAAAGAAAACAATTACCATCTAGTCAGCACCTCCATTCGCTCCAAAAATCTGTTTAATATAGAAGGGTTATCGCTCGGCTTATGTTAATTTCAACAAATTTACATGAAACCTTAACAAATTACATACCTATAAACCTTTCTCATAAATAACTCTATCTAATGGTGAAAACCGCATCAAAATCGGTGCTGTAGTTTTTGAGTGTATCGCGAACAGACAGACAGATGCGGCGGAGAACTTTGTTTTATAATTATATGTAGTGATATTTAGGCAATTCTAAGTAAACCAATCACAGTTCGATGGTTTTTGATGACAGCAAACATTGATTAATTATAAGTCTCAATTAATGGTATCGGATTGGATTCGTTACTATAAAACGCTTTGATGTGATTCCAATTACCTTACAGCTAAGCTTCACAGAGTAAGTACTTTGAAAGTTAAGTTTTCTGACAAAACATCGAATTTATTTTTGTTGTCGATTTTGAGCTTTACTAATTACACGTTTTGGCACAGAATAGATATAAGAGTACCGTACAGAAAAGAAACTCTCCGCCCCGCCCCACAATCAATTACCTCACCTCACCGCGCGAGTTCGTGTCTTTACCTACTCAATAGGGAATATGCATAAGTCACCGATTTTCATTGATCGCTGCGGACACTTGTAAAAACATGATGGAACAGAAAGAAAAATAAAAAAATGAATAATTTTAGTTTTATCACACGATGAAATCAGGGGAAAATAACGAAATTTTAATTTCATTTTCGGATATAATGCACTTAACAGTCAGATAGAATATCCAATAAGAAATAATATTTTGTATGACACATATGTACTAAAACGCAAATTTAAGGAGATAATTGAAGATTCTTGGCTAACTCCATATTAAACGCGCCTGAAACACCCTGAAACGTAATAAGTGACGTCACATATTTGTATAGAGCGTTTTCAGCGGGAGCTGATGCGTGCTAACTTCAAGTAACTATATTACAAGAAAAAAACGCAAGAGAAATGTTTCAATATTACAATTGATTTTCTCACGCATTATACTATTGATTTTGATTAAAAAAAAATTTGATGCATATTCCCTATTGTGTTCATATGCCGAATCGTGTGCTCATTCAGTAGCCCTAGACTTCACGCACACAGTTGCGCGTGTGCAAAAACGTCACTGTGTAGCGTCTGTGTAATAGGTAGTTGAAACGCGGCGCTTGTGTGAAGTGCCCGGGGTGTGGTTTTGGTTTAAAATCATTTGAGGGAATTGTACTGTACAAGTTTGTTACCTCTGGTGCTACTATATAGGGTGTTTGGTAATAGCCTTATAAAGCCGATAATGGTGGAGAGGTAGGGATCCCTTGTTTTCGCATAATGGTTTTATACCTAATTTGATTTGGCATAATGGATTTGGCAGATATTTTTTTGTCATAATAATACTTTTGCATAATTGTTTTTTGGCATACTATTTAAATAAGCATAATTATCATTTAGACTAATTTGTTTTCGCATAATGTTATTAGGCATATTGTCTATTCGCCTAATATTATTGAGACATAAAAATCAAAAACAATAAGAATAATAATTTTTACGTACTTATTTATTTTCTTGCAAAAGGGGTATGTATTATAATGCCGAAAATTCATAACACATAAGACTGAAATATCGACGTATAAAACACCTATTTTCAAAATACCGAAAATCCTAAATATCGATATCCGAAAGACCGTAACTTAAAAGATCGATTATTAAATGGCCGATAGTTCGAAATCACGAAAGTTAAAATGCCGATAGTTCAAAATCCCGAAAGTCTGTTTAGGTCTATTAGGTGCGACGACAAGCGAGCGTAGCGAGCGAGGAGGAGGTTCAGTTTCATTGCGACCTACAACGCACGAGCCGAGTGAGCGAAGCGAGCGTGCCGCGGCAGCGGTCGGCGAAGTGCCAGAACCGGCCTGCTGGCATGTAATCCTTAACTAACTTTCAGTATTTTAAGCTTCGGGATTTAGTGTTTTAGGTAAAATGTCCTTTCGTGATTTTAAACGTACGGCCAAACAACCGTTCGACCATTTGATTTTCGGTGTTTCGTCCATGGGTCTTGTAAAATTCGGTCTTTTCAACTTCGGCATTGTAAATACATACCCCTAGCCATGCATGTGAAAAACAATGTTTATATTTATTTCAAGTGTAAATTTTTTGCAATAGCTTTTGAATGTGCGAGTTCATTTTTCTGTTTATAAAAATATGCGTTAATAACATTATGTGTTAAGATGAATAAATAATGAAAAAATATTAGAAAAAATCGACTCACCCGTAGCAACTCAGACGGCTACGGGTGAGTCGATTTTTTCTAATATTTTTTCATTATTTATTCATCCTAATATAAAAATAGCATTGTGAATGCAAAAATCTAAAAGTTTAACATTATGTGTGTTTAAATTTATGCTGAAGAATATTATGCCTAAACGTGATTATGCTTAAATTAGTTATGCCTTAAAAAGTTATGCGTAAGCTGTTATGACTAAGTAATATTATGCGTAAACATCATTCGGCGAAATCATATTATGCTATAACATGTTATGCCTTAAAATTTTATGCAAATACATAGGGAACCGGAGAGGTACCATCAAACTGAACAATTTTTACTATGGGACCAACTCTGTAATCGCGAAAAAAATCAGCTGTTTCATACAAAAAATAATAACAAAGACATCAAAATGTATGAAATAGCTGATTATTTTTTCGCGATTTCAGAGTTGGTCCGATAGTAAAAGTTGTTCAGTTTGATCGTCCCTTTCCACCATATTTATGGCTTTATAAGGCTATTATCAAACACCCTGTATATTGTGTACATGTCGATTGGTATTTGCTTTTAGTAAATGTTTTTTAAGCCATCCAATCACCACTTTAAAAAAATTAACAATCATTTTTTTTATTTAAAAACTGTTTTTGAAAAATTTAAAAATTGTTTAAAAATTTATTTTCTTTCCATTGAAATTTCTGGTTAAGGCTGCCTATCCATTGACGCGGGGCGAGGCGACCCGACGGAGCGGAGAAACGAGGAAATATTAAATAAAAATTTGACAACATCACATACATTGCTCCAATCCCAAAGTAAGTAGCTATAGCACTTGTGTTATGGAAATCAGAAACAACGGTAGTATGACACACACCCAGACCTGAGACAATATTGAAAAGTTCATTTTCTACATTGACCCAGTCGGGGATCGAACCCGGGACCTCAAGAGATGGTGACGTCTTGAAAACCGGCGTGCGAACCACTCGACCACGGAGGTCGTCGAATATTAACCAACAGGATTGCGTAGCGGAGATTTTATCAATCATTTTTGTTAATATTTGCTCATTTCTGCGCTCCGCCGCCTCGCTCTGCGTCAATGGACAGGCAGCTTAAAAATAATAAAGCTAACAACAGTATAATATTGTCTCAGTGTAATTTAATACCGAACGGTGACGAAATAAGTTTGCGAACCTTTCGAAATGATTAATGAGTCAAAAACCAATACCAAAGTAACTGAGACTTTCTTGGAGTTATCGATTCTAACTTTAAGTTTATATTTCTAAATTGGATGAAAATTATTATTTAGGGCTACCCCTTGCACTTTAAAGTGACAAAACGAAGAGTGCAGCAAGGTAGTAGGTATATTATGGTATCATGCTATTTGTATCTCGACGAGCTCGATGGCGAAGTGGTTTAGCGCATGGCCCAGCGATTGCGGAGGTTAAGCAACGTTGGCAAGGGTCGGTCATGGGATGGGTGACCAAAAATGTATTATCTCGAACTCCTCCGTGCTTTGAAAGGCACGTTAAGCCGTTGATCCTGGCTACATTTGCAGTCGTTAACACCCACCAATCCGCATTGGGCCCGCATGGTGGGCATAAGGAAGGCCTGTGCCCCAGCAGTGGGGACATTAAAAATGGCTGATGGACAAACTATTTGTATAGGTGCAAACTAAAGCTTGAAAGAATAAAAAATAAATATGATTAATTACACATTTACTTACTGATTAGAATACTTAATTCAAAAAATTAATAGATTCAGCCATCAAAATCATGGATTTAATGTTTTTCAATATATTTAAAAGTTGTCTGTAAGTAAATAAGTTTAGCAAATACCATTGCAGGCAGTTTCTTCAAATGTTCCATTCACGTAGAACTGTGAAAACCGTAAAAGATTCTCTCAAGACCGCAAATAAAAGTAAAGCTTAGTACACATTAGACACTGTTTGTTTTAAACTTATTAGATACTAGCGGCCTCCCGTGACTTCGTCTGCGTGCAAAGGTTTTTGCTATCCCTCGGGAACTGTACATTTTTTCTGGATAAAAGGTACACTCAATGTCCTTTTCTGCAACCCTGATAACGTGTATGCAAAATTTCATGATGATCGGTTCAGTACTTAAGATGTAACAAACAAACAAACTGACTTTCGCATTTATAATATTAGTAAGGATTTGAATGTTTTAAGAATCAAACTGCTAAATATTGTAGTTTAAGATAGAGTTTTTTTTTTACATTTACTAGGAACAAAATGACCCACATTTACACTTACCTTACACTTACCTACCTATAAGTTTGCATACATACTTAAAAATGTTGTGTTCATGATATCAAAAAAATTTAGTTATGAACTTAAGAAATGCACATAATTGACCGAGCGAGCGCGAAGCGTCTTTGCTTCAGCTTGGGCAAGTCCGACTGTCTGTTTGTTCCTCTCTACAGATCGCATTTCTCAACCGATTCTCGTGAAATTTTGTGAGCAGGTTTGATAATTATATAGAATTTTTCAGTCGATTATCAAGTTTTTCGAAATTTTAAGAAATGGCGGAGATATGTAAAAAAAAGCTGTTTCCACTGTTTGGAACTTAGAGCAAAGGTTTCGCTTAGAGCTCTAAGGTTTCGAAAAATGTTCAAAATGTAACAAAAAAATTTCGTTAGCGGTACAACGTAATTTTTTTTTTTTTTTAGAAGATTCAAAAGTTCATCAACCAATACATTTCTGGCAAATATTCGAAATTTGTAAATAAATAAGGATGTGACTTTCTGATAGAAACTAGGACTGCGTAGGTAATTTATTTACACAGTATAGATAGATACTTATTAGTTGGAAAAACGAATCTATTCTGTGTTATTAGTTTTTAAAAAACATAAAATTTGAGCTCCTTTTTAACGCGAGGTCACGGAGCCATCTAGCTAAAATGTTTATTAAACCACATTTACTTAAAAAAAAGTGACAACGTTTTTTTGCGTCACAACTTAACCTCCTATCCCCCCCTTTACAAAGTTGCCTGCGACTTCAATCCCGGGATAGATTCGCTCTAATTCTGTGAAGTAAAAGACTGGGATGAAGCACGTGACAGGACTCCGCCAACCATTCCGAGAGACACTGAATGGGCGGGATTTCATTCTATTATAAATTCTACAAATTGAATATTGAATTGAATTTAAACACTACCTATATCACATCCGCCAAACCAATCCACATTGGGAAAGTGTGGTGAGTAATGGCCCATCCTCCTTATTCACTATAAGTTCTCCTTATTCACTCTAACCACACCCCGGGCACTCCATTACAAGCGCCGCGTTTCAACTACCTATTACACAGACGCTACACAGTGACGTTTTTGCACTCGCGCAACTGAGTGTGTGAAGGGCTATTGAATGAGCACACGATTCGGCACACGAACTCGCGCGGTGGGGTGAGGTAATTGATTGTGGGGCGGGGCGGAGAGTTTCCTTTCTGTACGGTAGTACTTATATCTATTCTGTGCTCTAACTTCGCACACTGCGTTCTTCTTCAAACATTACCCTTGACATCCGTAAGCACTCCGTTGACTTCGTTTCCTACTCCTTCTCCGTTAGTGCCGCCCACTTGTGGAACGCACTACGTTTAATAGTATTTAATAGTGTGGAACGCACTACGTTTAATAGTACCTAAATGTAATTAACTACGATGTTAATTGGTTAATACCAAGGTAGTTATTTTCTTTGCTATAAAATATTGCGAGACTGTGAGTAAAAGCTAAATCGTAAATATTTCTATAGTTTTGTTGTTGTTTTTTTTGTAAACGTGCATTTGGTAAAAAGTTAATAAGAACTACTTACTTCAGAAAATTTTTTTTCACCAAGACATAGTAATTACAACTTTTATTATTTTTAAGCTTATATTATGTACTGTACAAAGACTTTTTTACTTTGATATACCTACATAAAATGTTTATTTTCCCGATTTAAACTTTTCACCTGGATACAAAAACGCATAAAATCTTTACTCATCATTAAATGCAAAACAACGTTATCAATAATTAACAATAAAAGAAGCGACGATAAAACACTTTCCTGTCTATACTGTAATCACAAAACAACTGAAAAACACGAGACGAGGGGAAATGCGAAAATAAAACTTTAAAACGCGCAAAAGCCTTCGTAAACGCTGAGTGTCGACCATTTCCAATACATTAAGATTAAGGATAGCTTTACAGATAAAGTTATGCTACCAAAAAAAACCTCTTCCTTATAGCTTCAAAAATAAAAGTTATTAGAACTGTGCTCGTACAGACTGACTCTACAAAGCTATGATTTGCTTTCCTAAATGCTATGAAAAGCATTCGAAGCTGAATTTAGAATACCTACTTAATGTTTTATTCTATAATCTTCGATCTAGGATATCGATACTGCTTCACGAACTAAAACAGCACGCAAAACAGCACCTCAAAATAATGCCCCACTTACTGCTTATTGTGTACAAAATCACATCTTCGATCAAGAATACCCTCAAAATAAATGAGGATATATTTTGAGGTGCCATTAATGAGATTCTGACTGGGCATCTAGAGGGTTCTCTTGGTCGAAGGCTGTGATAGATTATAAAGTAACTAGCGGCCGCCCGCTCGGGAACGAAAATTTTTTTCGGGATGAAAGGTACTCTATGTCCTTCTCTGTACCCCTGACAACATGCATGCAAAATTTCATGATGATCAGTAGAGTGGTTAAGACGTAAAGGCGTAACAAACAAACAAACAAATAAACAAACAAACAAACGGACTTTCGCATTTATAATATTATTAAACTTTTAGATTTTTGCATTCACAATGCTATTTTTATATTAAGATGAATAAATAATGAAAAATATTAGAAAAAATCGGCTCACCCGTAGCTCATCCCGTCTAAGTTGCTACGGGTGAGCCGATTTTTTCTAATATTTTTCATTATTTATTCATCTTAATTATAATATTATATTTATAATTATATATATTATATAAGGAAGGAAGTAAGGATTATTTTGTACAATAGTCACAATGTTTATAGTTTTAATAACAAAAAACTTGTTCATTGTTCAATTCAGTTTTTCGGATTTTTTGTCTGTGAGTTTTAAACTACCTAAGTAACATTTTGTTATATATAGCATAATAAAAGTTAGCTCCACGGTGGCTAACAAACCTATATTCGAGTTAATGATACAAAAAGATAATACGATTGACTCGAATCTTTTTTGGATGTCAAACATCGATTTTTTGAGTGTTTGAGAAATCAAAGAGTTCTGTTAAATTTATAAAGTAATTTTGAGTAAGATTGAATCAAGTAAGTAATAGTACATTACATCCGAGAACGGGAAGCTAGGGATTGCATTGTCGAGGATGGTTTGAAGCCCGAGCCGCAGGCGAGGGCTTTAATCATTCGAGGCAATGCAAGTAGCTTCCAGTACAAGGTTTGTATAATACTTTACTCACGAAATGCGAGGAAATACAATTTTCTTTGTAAAAATGTGATATTTAAATTGCTTCGCGTGGCCATGTTTACTGACCGGTCATGCAACCATAAAGTTTCATAAAAAGAAAGCTAGCTGATAAGTTCTACTGATTTGAATTTGGAACATTAACTTCCCGCACTCAGTGCGGGAAGTAAGTATTGAATTTCATTTCCGCACTGAATTTCAAATTTAGAATGTGATGAACCAGACCCCCGTGGAAATGTTGAACGCCCCGCATTCTTTTTTCAAATGGAATAATAACATTTCAGAGCATAAGTGAGTAAAAATTATTAAAATACTTATTTATTACAAAACCTTAAGGTAGCACTTTGTGCTGTTAAAATAAAGCTAGAAATGTTTTACAAAGATAATAAAATAAAAATAGATTCCTGAGTTTACGCTGCAGTTATAATTGTTGTTTGTTTTATTGTTTTTATAAACACCACGGCACAAATAAACTTCGTATAGAAAGAAATTAATCTACGTTAAAGAAAATAATGTCAATACCCCATTCCTTTTACTAAATTGCATTTTAATCTCAAGAACACTTAATCCTTTGCCTCTACTACGAAACGAATCTTCAAGAAAATTGGAATGGAGAAGTTTCATAATGTTGAAACTGCTTTATTTACCTTCATAAAATTAAAATATTGCCTTAAGACGACGCCTCGTGAAAAAATTTTTTTACAGGCACCGCCCACTCACCCCTCGTATCCCATAATGACATTCTGCCTTCAATCGTAAAGTTTGATTTTCGCGCCAAATGCCTGTGAGGTTTCATCGAAAGTTTAAAGAAGAAGAATAGAGAAACGATGGAGTCGCAATACATTGTATTTAGAACATTTTCTTTGATAATTTAGGTATCTTCAAATTGAATGAAAAATGAAAATGAATACAAATACCTAACAATAGTTTATTAATTGTAAAAAAATACTATTATTATTAATAAAGTTGTACCATTCGGCGTTTTTCAATACATTTGCGAAAAACAGATTTGTAACTTTTGCGACAGAGGTCCATTTGGGGCCATCCATAAATTACGTCACACGTTAAGGGGGTCGACGACGTGTGGAGGGGTCCTAAATTCGTCAGTTCCAATTCAATAATTATTACTAGATATAAATCGTAAAATATGTGACGCCATCGTTTCTAGTTTTGCCCTTCAGAAGTGCGAGAAAAATAGTTTTAGAATTTTTAAAGCAATATTTATGGAGAAATGGAGAATGTGACGTCACTAAGGGTTTTTTACATTTCATTTAAATGTAAAAAACCCTTAGTGACGTCACAGCTCGGCACGGCGAAACACACACCTTTGCTCACATTTTTTTATCTGGCCTACCCACATAAAAAAAATAGGCCATTCAAAATGTCACATAAAGAGAAATGGGCAAAAGACGCGTTTAAGCCCGACCATTGGGTTTAAACACATAATTCCCCCCCTCCCCTCCCCGTAGGAGCTAAATTTAATTAAACAGATTTTATGCAATATGTTGTGTTTAAAATGAAGATTATTGAATTTACTCAAAAAAGCTTGTAATATGGTAATTATTTTGACAACCTTCTTTGAACAAAGTCGAGGTTGCCGCGCTCCTCCGATGGTGACGCAGCAAAGTTGTATGGGATATCATTATTGTCGAGTTTTAGCCACCAGCAATTTCCTTTGAGAATCCATTACTGTCGAGTTTTTTTTCAAACATAGTTGGCTGAAAATACAACATTGTACAACGCACTTGACGTCGTTCATAAACACATCCCGCTCGCACACTATACGCCACACCTATCGCTCTCTCATTCACACTTGTTGTGGTAAGCGTGGTGAGCCGCCATTTTCAATCCCATTCTTTTTCTGCGCGTGTGTTGTATTATTGTATGTAGGGGGCGATGCGGGCGACGGGCGACGAACGCCTGCCGCTCGCACCTCTCACGACCCCCGTTCTCGTCTCCCCTCGCGCCTCTGTGCCCCGCAGGCGAGGACTCATTTAACGTGTGCGTCACCCCAGCAAAAAGTTGTGCTTTAGAGAGATGAGACCTTATCAGATAATTAGTGTGTCATGAGGAGAAATTTGTTTACTAATAGCAAAATTTGTGTGAATTGTAGTTGTTAAAGATATTTGAGAAAAACTGATTTTGCTGGGGTCACGTTTTAAACATTACCCTGGCAAAAAAAGTTGTTTCAGCCTGGAACCAAATACATTGATAGATAGCTTTTGTTGCATAGTAAATGTTAGCAAATAGCAAAAATTGTGTGTGTTATGGTTCTTGAGTAATTTAAGTTTTTGCTGGGGTAACGTTTTGGGATTTCCCAGATCTCGAAAACGGTTCAACGCAGAAGTTTGAAAAAAATGCCACTAAGAGACCTTAATTTGTTTAAACGTTAATTTTTTATTTGGTTGTCGCAAACCAACGTAATTAAATGGTTTCGAAAAACAGAAAAAACTAATTTGGAAGTAAACAAGTGCACTTATAATTAAATAAACAGCTGTAAAAAATAGCCGTGGTAGACACTTACTACGTCAAGAATTTTAGGCTTTGTTACTTTACACGATATAAAGATATAAACAAATTTGATAAATTTTAGACCGGTCGTACTTTAGCGATCGAATACACAGTTTCCATAACATTAAGACACATGGCATACATTAAACAAATTTAAGTAATTCATTAACATTCCTTCCTGTTAATTTCAGCTTTCAATTACGCCTATCATGAAAGTTTTAACAAAAACAAGATTAAGACAGCAATTCTTGAATAAGCCGACCAAATTGTAAAGGTCACTAAAAAGCGACCGCGCCATTCATTAGCGTAACCATCTTAAATGAACGGGATGCTATGGATCTTTTGTTAGTACAGTTGCGTACAAAAGTTTGCTGGTCGGATTATCTTTAAATATAAAATAAGTATCGGGAAAACTCACGATTGGCTAGGCCGATTTTGGTTTTTAAATGTTTGTCGTATTCCAGGGGAAGGTTTAAGCGGTAAAAAATATATTTGAAAAAAGTGCGAGGTAGTTCCCGTAAAAACTTACGGGTAAATGTTTTTACCTGTCAAACATAGTGGTCACTGGATTGACATGAGTAGGTTTGGTATTAAAATAAAACATTTGGTTTGATCAAACAGAAGCAATAAATTACTATAAATTTATATATTGATACTGACCAATAAATCACACTATAAATTGCTTACCGAGATTATTACCTACTTAGGTTTAGATTATTATTTACATTTATTTATGGTTGAGTGCCTTCAAAGTTTTAACTTTCGTGAATCATTCATTACATTCTTTAAAACTACTATTAATCGCGTAAATGTATTCTTTGATATTAATAAACACGATATTAATTTATAAAATAGAAAACTAGTAAAATCTTTGCAATATGAATAACACTTTTCTTCATAACTGTACAAAACATCGGATGCTAAGCTGCTAATTTGCGAAGATAACCCGTACGTATGGTGCGGTCGCTTTTTAGTGACCTTTACAATTTGGTCGGCTTATTCAAGAATTGCTGTCTCAATCTTGTTTTTGTTAAAACTTTCATGATAGGCGTAATTGAAAGCTGAAATTAACAGGAAGGAATGTTAATGAATTACTTAAATTTGTTTAATGTATGCCATGTGTCTTAATGTTATGGAAACTGTGTATTCGATCGCTAAAGCACGACCGGTCTAAAATTTATCAAATTTGTTTATATCTTTATATCCTGTAAAGTTACAAAACCTAAAATTCTTGACGTAATAAGTGTCTACCACGGCTATTTTTTACAGCTGTTTATTTAATTATAAGTGTACTAGTTAACTTGCAAATTCGTTTTTTCTGTTTTTAGAAACTATTTAATTACGTTGGTTTGCGACAACCAAATCAAAAACTAACGTTTAAACAAATTTAAACAAATTAAGGTCTCTTAGTGGTATTTTTTTCAAACTTCTGCGTTGAACCGTTTTCGAGATCTGGGAAATCCCAAAACGTTACCCCAGCAAAAACTTAAATAACTCAAGAACCATAACACACACAATTTTTGCTATTTGCTAACATTTACCATGCAACAAAAGCTATCTATTCATGTATTTGGTTCCAGGCTGAAAAGGGTAATGTTTAGAACGTGACCCCAGCAAAATCTGTTTTTCTTAAATATCTTAAAACTACAATTCACACAAATTTTGCTATTAGTAAACAAATTTCTCCTCATGACACACTAATTATCTGATAAGGTCTCATCTCTCTAAAGCACAACTTTTTGCTGGGGTAACGCACACCATTTAACCGGTCGGCCTATAGTACCAATACGAACAAGAATTGTTAACGACATAATCGCCTAAAACGTCACGTTTTCGAGTTGTAAGCTATTAAAGTTGAACTGGTGGCGACACCACTGGGTAGATTTGAAGCTAAAATAAAACGTAGATATGGGCTCTAGAATATTGTTTTATGGTCATCTAGGTCCCGTCTAAGTTGCTACGGGTGAGCCGATTTTTTCTAATATTTTTCATTATTTATTCATCTATAAAACAGCTTATGTCACTTTGTTAGATACCTACTTATTATAGCGTGCGCATGATGCGTGCCTAAATAAATAACGTAATAATGCGAGACGTAAGTATTCGTTTTGAGATTATTTATTATTATTGCTATTCTTTTTGCTTTGCCGTTGTCGCGTAAAGAGACTAATGATTCTGCAAAATAATAATATTTGTTCACGATCGAAACTTGTAAAAGTTAAAAGTTGTACCACGGGTCGGGAAAGAAATTTTATTTCACAATATTTATTAGTTTATTGTTTTGTTACGCAATGGCGACTCTTGGAAGGTTTGTTCTGTTGATAATTTTCATCTCCTAAAAATAGGTTGGATAAGTATTAGAGACTCTTTGTCTTTGAAATATGAGAGAAATTAAAACTGTCATTGTCAGTATACTGTCATTTTACGTGTTTTGGCTGGTAAATTTTTGGAGCGCTCAAGCACAGGTCTGTCCTCAAGGAAGGCTCGCGGCCGTCTGAAATTTCGGTGCAAAGAGGTAAAGTAATATAGCTTCCCAGCGCAAAGAAAGGGACAACAATAGCGCACGCATTCCGAAATAAAATAACGTAAGCGACATTATGAAAATAGTTGATTTATTAAAAAACTAAATTATTTTTGAAAAAATTGGTTTTATCAAAAGTTGGAACTATTTATTACTTATCTTATTAACATAATTTCAGTTCAAACTATGAGTCCGTTTGCTTACAGTACTGCAAAAATGATATGAGAGGCATCAACTTTGGATTTTTTTTCTATCGAGAAAATTGTTTCCATTCATGTTTTGAGCTTGATCAAAAAATTTTGTTATTAGTCTATTTTAACATATTCCAAAATTAGAACAATAGTAGTAGGATCAATAGGACTAAATCTAAATTGAAAACCATGAAAATCCACGAGGTATCCTCTTAAATTGGGTTGGTAAACTTTTTCGAAGAGAATTGTTTTATATTTTTTTTTTGATAGCACAAGTTTGAAGAATAAAGAAAATAATATTATGTTTTTTTTATTTCACCTTGTTAATCAAATATATTTTTTTATATAATTATCGCGATAAAACATCAAACGAACGGCAGAACACGAAGTTCCCTTGCATTTACTGATAAAAAACTGATTGACAGGACAGATTTGACAGAAAGTGACAAAGAGTAATCCAATTATTTTACTCTTTGGTAATCGTTAATCACGACCATAGATGTAGCAAATCCCTTCGGTATAAACCAGATTGAGCTCTTCGCCCCAAAACGAGCCGACAGAGAGGTCAAGTAGATAATTGTATCTCTTTCTTCATTAGGGTGACCAAGCTGTATGGTTGGTTGGAGACATACTTATTACTTTAAACTGTTTAATATAAACTTAAGTACGTAGTTCCTTATTTACAATTAATACTTTTGCCACGTTTTTATAAGGTTGCTTGTTTGTTTGTGTTTTCATTTGTTTGTTTGAGCAGAAATTTTGCAAACGATTTTATACTAACTTCCCGATGAGCTTGAGACTTGAAACTTTGAACACAGGTCAGAACTAAGAGGTTATGTAATATTATGGTATCATTGAGCTGATCTGACCATGGAGCCGGAAGAACGCCACAGGAACACAATGATGAAACCATACAACCCCATCGTGTTTGGGCTCGTTAGAATCGTCTTGGCAAGTACTCTGTTGGGGAATAATATCCAAGGGGCTGATGAAGGAGCCGGAAGAAGGCCATTGAAACTTTGTAATAAAATCATGCAACCCCATCGAGTCTGAGCTCGATTGATTCGTCTTGACGAGTGCTGCGATAGGAGGTGGTATACTTTAAATAAAATAATAATTTACTAAAAATAAATCTTCACGTTTTTTTTATTACGTTTTATTAGGTTGCTTTCTTGTTTTTATTTATAAATATGGTTAATCAACCAATATCCACAAAAATTCAAGTGTAAATAATGACATAACTATAAAGTTTATCCCAATTTTGATAGAAATACAATGTGCGTGTATTTCGGAAATCAAATGAATGTTGGAAAAACAAGTGAAGGTAGGAAAACATTGTCTAGTGATCTGTAGTTAAAAAAACAGGTGCAAATGATTTTCGACTTTATTGACGTTTAAAATTCGGTTGCTTTCTACCATAATTATTCTCTTTAATTAAAATCTGTTATTTTGGTAAATGTATCAATAAGGTCTAAAATACTTGCACCAATTTTTACTAGTGAAATTTAAAAAATGGGTGTAGCGATTTTCAACTACACAATGTTAAAAATAAAAAAAACAAGATGGCGGCCAATCTTTTTTTGTTTTTGGCTTGATGTCGATGAAAAGCGGTTTTTAGTAATATTTTGACAAAAAATAACAATGAAATGATGAAAATATAAAAAGAATCAAAATGGCGGCCTAATTTTTGTTTGTAGGCCGATTTCGATGAAACTCGTTTTTTGGTACTATTTCGGCAAGAAAATAACAACGCAATTTTTAAAATCCAAAATGGCGCTTAACTTTTTTGTTTTTAAGCCGATTTCGATGAAACTTGGTTTTAAGTACTATTTTGACAAGAAAATAATAACGCAATGTTGATAATATTAAAAAATCGAAAATGGTGGCAAACTGTTTTGTTTGAGAACCGATTTCTATGAAACTCGGTTTTTGGTACTATTTTGACAAGAAAATAATGATAGAATGTAAACAATGGAATGTAACAAAAGATCAAAATGGCTGCCAATTTTGTTTTTGGGATGATTTTAATATAACTGGGTTGAAAAAAAGAAGAACAAGAAAAGAATTTGGCCGCCACCTTGGACTTTTAATACTTTTAATATTGTGTTGCTGTTTTCTTGTCAAAATAGTACCAAAACCGGAGTTTCATCGAAACCGGGCCACAAACAAAATAGTTGGCCGCCATCTTGGATTATTAATATTTTTAACATAGCGTTGTTATTTTCTTGTCAAAATAGTACCAAAAACCGAGTATCATTGAAATCGGACTAAAAACAAAAAAGATGGGCGCCATTTTGAATTTTTAATATTTTTAACATTGCGTTGTTATTTTCTTGTCAAAATTGTACCAAAAACCGAGTTTCATCTAAATCGGTCTACAAAGTTAAAAGTTGGCCGCTATCTTGGATTTTTTAATATTTTTAACACTGCGTTGTTATTTTCTTGTCAAAATAGTATCAAAAACCGAGTTTTAATGAAATCGGCCTACAAACAAAAAAGTTGGCCGCCATCTTGGATTTTTAATATTTTTAACATTGCGTTGTTATTGTCTTGTCAAAATAGTACCTACCACAAACCGAGTTTCATCGAAATCGGCCTACAAATAAAAAAGTTGTCCGCCATCTTGAATTTTTTAATATTTAAAAAATGCGTTGTTATTTTCTTATCAAAATAGTGCCAAAAACCGAGTTTCATTGAAATCGGCCTAAAAACAAAAAGGTTGGCCGCCATCTTGAATTTTTTAAAATTAAAAAAATGCGTTGTTATTTTCTTATCAAAATAGTGCCAAAAACGGAGTTTCATCGAAATTGCCCCACAAACAAAAAAGTTGGCCGCCATTTTGAATTTTATATACTTTAAAAATTACTTTGTTATTTTCTTGTCAAAATAGTACCAAAAACCGAGTTTCATCAAAATCGGCCTACAAAATTAAAAGTTGGCCGCCATCTTGGATTTTTTAATATTTTCAACACTGCGTTATTATTTTCTTTTCGAAATAGTACCATAAACCGAGTTTCATTGAAATCGGCGCATAAACATGAATTTGATTATTACCTAATATAAACTTTACCCCTCGCCTGCGACTTCCAGTTTTTGGGAAATCAATGGTGTAGAATTTATGGTCACCCTTGTTTTGTAAAGGAATATTTCCTGAATATTGAAATTCTAAAATTGAAATTCGGCGCCAAAGTCAAAATCGGATCGGAGTTGCCAGGATTGACACTTGAATTTATACAACTACAAAAATGCTGATTAGCATTATTGTAGAAATCTAATTAAATCAAAAGAGTAAGTTCTGTTTTATGTTACAATTACGATGTGTTATTCTAAATTAATATTTAAGTAGTATATTTTGTTTGTTTATTGCCGGCACAATAGTATTCTTTTACACAATTACTGGTTGACTGGGAGAGAATGCCTCATGGCATTAAGTCCGCCATTTGTTTGTATTTTGTATACTTGCAATAAAGATTAAATAAAATAAATAAATAAATAATATTTTCAATATTCCACTCCGAATCCTTAACTTCGATACACTACTTGATTGGTAACGTAATTTTTTTTCCCCACCATCGTGGTATTATTGTTTAGTAATGGCAATTGTGCGAACGAGACATCCTCATCTACTTGGTGATGTTTCATTCATGTGTACAATGTCGTCGATAGAATTTGAACTCTATGACAAGGAGAATAAAGTTGAATTTCTTTTAAACGCATAGTGAGAATTTTTGTAGAGTACTCACTCCTTAAATGAACCTCCTTGATCACGACCCAATGTTGTTGTTTGTTTTTCAGCTTATTTATTGTGATTTTCTAGTGTTTTTCTTGTTCAGTTATGGGAAAATGGATCAGCTTGAAGTAATCCATTATCCAGCTTATTACGCCGATGAAGTACCTACACTGCTTTGTTCCGTTTTGTTTGAAATATAGATGTGACCATCCGCAGAACAAATTTTGTACAATTCCCATACCTTTGAAAGAGACGTGGTGCAGAGGATTACTTAAACAGGAATTGCCTTCAGAGAGCTTTATAGGTTTGTGATGATCACGTAAATATATGTATATCTACATACTTACAAAAGAGTTATTTTATTTATTTTAGCTGACTGTGACTAACATGACAACTAGTTGACATGCCAATGCCAAACTTTTCATTTTTATTTATTTGAGCAAAAGCATTACGCATACAGCCGTAATAGTGATTTATTGTACTATGTTGTAAATTTTAATTTTAAATTATTATTTAAATTAAAATGACGTGTTATAAAAATTCCGCAATTGGTTATTCCTGACTCCAAAGCCAAAAGCTACCAGAAAAAAATAATTCACAACAGTTTTGAAAAAGTTTACCAACCCAATTAATATACTAGTAAAAAACAATTGAAATCCGTCAGTAAATGGCAGAGAAATAAATAATTTAAGTTGGCGAATTTTTGCGCGATGCGATTGTAAGGGCGTGACGTCATCCGACCCGTTGCTTGTATGGCGGTGGCGCGGCCGGCCGCTGGAGATGTTCCGTAGATGACGTCAGGCGACCGGTTTCCGATGAGCGAAGTTATCTTAAAATCGCAACTTTCACGTCCTGTAACTTTTTTCATTTTTAGGGTTCCGTACCCAAAGGGTAAAAACGGTACCATATTACTAAGACTCCGCTGTCCGTCTGTCTGTCTGTCTGTCTGTCTGTCTGTCTGTCTGTCACCAGGCTGTATCTCATGAACCGTGACATCTAGACAGGTGAAATTTTCACAGATTATGTATTTATGTTGCCGCTATAACAACAAATACTAAAAACAGAATAAAATAAATATTTAAGGGGGGCTCCCATACTAATCAACATACGTGATTTTTTGCTGTTTTTGGTACGGAACCCTTCGTGCGCGAGTCCGACTCGCACTTGGCCGGTTTTTAGAGATGATTTGATAATTGTTTCACAGTTGTGTATAATTTGGCCTTAATTTTAATAATAGTAAAAATAAAACTAGAAAATTTCTACATTGTGTTACGAAATTAAATTAAATCATGTGCTAAAGTTGAGGTAAGTACCTATATATAAAATATAATTAACTTTTACTTTCTAATTTATTTAAAAAAACATCCCTCCATGTTCTGGTTCTGTTGTAAAAATATATTATTTTCCAAACTACTATTTTAGTAATTCTACTAATATTATAAATGTGAAATTTTGTAGGATTGGATGTTTGGTCCTCAATCACGCAAAAACTTCTAGATGGATTTGGTTGAAATATGGCACACAGATAGAAGATAGCCTAGATTTAAACATATAATACTTTTTATCCCGATATTCCGACGGGAACGGGAACCACGCGGGTGAAACCGCGGGCGGCCGCTAGTTCCTAAATAAGAAAAAGATTCTGATAATACCAAGCTAGTTTAAAATAATATTTTTTAGTCACAAAAACATGCCAAAGTCGCTGTAATTATTATGCTTAGAACTAAAAAAAACATCTTTAAAGAAGGAAACCTAAACAAATGGTAGGTACAGGCTTTTTCGACAAATCGTTGTTAGTTGAAAACAATTCAATTTAATCGAGACCACGGCAGATTAGCTCAAGTAATGGACTCCATTAAACGCGTTTCTGGTGATTTAAGGGTAAGAATTTAGAAAACTGGCAAAAAGGTACTTAATAAAAGAGTTCCTTGGGTTTCTTTTTAGGGTTCCGTACCAAAATGGTAAAAAAGGAACCCTTATGGTGTGACTCAGTCTGTCTGTCTGTCTGTCACAGCTGGATATCTCGAGAACTACTAATGGTATCAACTTGAAATTTGGAATAGTTTAAGTTGACATTTGCCCAACTATTTTGCAAATAAGAAATAAATAAAAATAAAAATATCTTTTTTACAACAGGGGCTGAAAAGGGGTCTTAAAAATTTGAAGTGGGGCAACTAGGGCATGTGGGGTATCATATGAAAGAGCGTCGTTTGCACGTTTTTAATCATTTTTTCTTTTTTTTTAGGCCGCATAGTTTTCGACTTATAATGAAAATTGTAAAAAAAAATACCGTTCCCCCCCCTTATCTCCGAAGTTTGCAAAGAGAAAAGTCTGAAATAATTCTATGTGATAGCAATTTATATAAAGATTACAGGAAAAATAAAACGATGTCTCAATATAGCACACTTTTTTAGATATGATCAAATTTCTAAAAAAGTTAACATTAGTTCGACTATCGGTCAAGAGATGGCGCTGACCTAAAACTGTAATACTAATTTATTATTCTACTCTGTAGTGTGGTTTGATGGTGCAATTATGATGGTATGGAACCCTCAGTGCGTGAGTCCGACTCGCTCTTGACCGATTTTTATTATTTAACAGACTCCGTTGTCTAGTAGTTCGCCTACCCATGTAAGACGCGGGGTCCCGGGTTCGTTTCGCAGGAGGGGGTTACAATTTGTACTCAGTTTGGTTGGTGGTAGGGCTTAATTTATGTCTACCTGGCTACGCTTACCACCATCTTACTTAAGTCTGACGCCATAACAACAATTAAAAAATTGTTGTGTTTTCCTAAGCATGACTACCGAAACGCAATATGATGATATATGATTTTAACAGTTGATTGTCGATGAAACGCTTCATCACGAGACATACTATTATCTTGTTTCGGTGGTTATGCTAGGAGGCCTGGCAGTTAGCGGTAAGATAGCTAGTTCCTCCGCAGTGGTGAGGATTCCGGGTGTAGGCCGCTTTTACACTTTCGGCCTTATCGTCACTTAACACCAGGTGACATAAAGGCCACGTATCCAGTTGTGGATAAAAAAAATGGTGGTACTTACAAGGGTTTATCTACATTATACCCAAATTAATTGTTGCCACAATAAAAATGGTGTGTATACTATGGGCAACAGCGACGCTTAACCAGTTAGCGACAAAATTCGTGTGCGCGCGTATCGCCCCTGCACGAACTAAACGTATGTAGTGACGGCGCGGCGTGCAAGCGATTTTAACCTTAGGAGTGGTTAAGCGACGCTGTTGCCCATGGTACATACCATTATTTTTCTGAGCGACCGACAGCACATGAGAACTATACTTTTGTCCTTAAGATTGACTCTATGCCCTAATAAAAGTTGATTTCGCAAAGATCACTTAATCGCCTTTATGGTCTAGTGGTATGCCCACCCGTGTAACACGCAGTGGTCCCGGTTTAAATTCCCAGAGGGGGTACAATTTGTACTCGGTTCCGCCTGGCGAGCTACCACCATCTTACCTTAGTCTGACGCCGCCATAACAATAATTTAAAAATTGTTATGTTCCGGCAGTTAGATTAGAGGTAAAATAGCCAGTTCCTCAGTGATGTAGATTCCGGGTGTAGTGTGCTTCCACCTTCAGCCTTATCGTCACTTAACAAACTAATTTTTGATACATTTACGCTTTTCTGAGAAAAAGTATCTTGACATAAAAATCCATAAATAAATAAATATATAATTCAGACAGACGAACTCGTTACGAAACTCCAAAAAGACTTCTCACTTAAAAATAAAATACACTGACTTGGTTCTCACGAAACAAAACAACTTAGTTCTCCAAGTGAAATTATTTTTTTCCCGTACCTTAACTGAGAGCTATTTAAAGTCGCTATGGATGTGTCTTGGGAGGGTACCTTAATTGTAAGTGGGTAATACCTTTTATAATTGCTTTCCCCTGTCGCTCCTAAGTCTCTTTTAATTTTACGTTGTGCAGTGCATTCGAAATAACTAACCATTTTATTACTTTTTCAAACCAATTGCATGTACATTCAGTTAGAATAACCTTATAAATGAACGTAAATAGTTAGTGTGGCATAGTACTACAGTGTTCAGCTACATATGAAGCCCACAGTACAATTTCCTTTATTCCTTGCATTGAGGCTTATAAAAATTGGCACTAAAGTGGAAAAAGTTAAATGTTTCTTTTCAATTCCATCGCTGGTAAGCTCTTAGCGGAGACTTGGCTTATCATGGACAAAAATAGTCCATAGTTTATTTGCTTAAAACATGGTAAAAAGTTGTTACAATTATTGGTTAATAAATAAAATAAATAAATAATAATTAGTTTATTCAGGTTATTATGGTAGATCACCAACGATATTGATCGAAGTAGATCACAGTTTTGCTAGTAATAAAAATGGTCTTAATTTTGATACAATTACACTTTATTTAGCTTGCATGTTTCTCAGTTCAATACTAAGAAATGGCCTGTTCCCGCTGTTCCCCATTTTTTTTCTCTTTTTATATAGATTTTTAAAATTCTCAAACACTACCTTTCAAAGCTTCAGATATTTTTGGTAATGGTGATTAGGAGTTTAAGTATGAAATTTCCGTTTTGTATGGAGAATTTTAAAGAATTTGTATTCTCCATACTAACATTGTCTTTATTTATTTAAGAACCATGAACGTGTTTTAAAACTTTTATGCACAAATGTTTAAACACTCGACTAATGCCATAGGTATTAAGTGAAAAAAAATGTATTGACTAAGTTACAACGAATTAGGTGGTCATTGATCTTAACGGAAAAAGGTACTTTTTTAACGTTCAGGAAAAAAACAGAAATATTTTTATTGCTGATAGAGGGCCGTTACTACCCGGAAAATCAACCCGTGTAAATGCCCTATGAACGCCCGCATAAAAGAACAATTAAAAAACTTAGGACGAACAAATGAAAACCATCTTAGCAAGAAAAACATTATTTTTGGCTCGCCATTGTTCTCGAAACTTTAGCATACTTAAGTAAACTAAGTTGTTCCGATGTGGACATTATGTTGAATTTAAACGTTGTGTAAAATATCGAAGAAAATATCTTACTTGTTTGATTAAAGATTATTGTTTAGTGACATTTAAAAGTTTTATAAATACGTATTACATTCCTCCAACGCCAAAAATATATAGAATCACTAAAGCTACCGTTTCCTAGGATGACGGTACTGTCATATTACGGCCGTAATTTAGCGGCGTAGAACATTTTCTATGTAAACAATACGACGTGCCATATTGTTTTCATAGACAAAGTTCTACGCCGCTAAATTACGGCCGTAATATGACGGCACCGTCATCTTAGGAAACCCTAGCTTTAGTTCTTCTTCTACTTATTTCTGTTTTGGCAATTTACTCCTCTTCAGGGAATACTTGTGCCAGTTTCAAGTGTTGGATATTGTGTCGGTTTGCATTAGAATGCGAGTACCTACATAGCATTCCAATACTTTTTGGAGCACTTGGCACCAAGTATATCAAGACAGTTTACTCGGTAAGTTCTGCAGAGGTAGCCACCACTACAATAAAAGTCTCGGCTTCACACGACCGAGATCGCGCCTATTTAAATGATTCCACTTATTGTTCAGTTGCGTAGACACTTTTAGCACAAAATAACACAAATTTTAAGACCCAATATCTAAAAAACCGGCCAAGTGCGAATCGGACTCACGCACGAAGGGTTTCGTACAAAAAAAACGGTTAAAAATCACGTTTGTTTTATGGGAGCCCCCTTAAATATTTATTTTTTCTATTTTTAGTATTTGTTCTTGAGGCGGCAACAGAAATACATCATATCTGAAAATGTCAACTGTCTAGTTATCACGGTTCCTGAGATACAGCCTGGTGACAGACATACAGACAGACGGACAGACAGACAAACAGACGGACAGACAGACAGACAGACGGACAGACAGACAGACAGATGGACAGCGGAGTCTTAGTAATAGGGTCCAGTTTTTACCCTTTGGGTACGAAAGCCTAATAAAAATGGCGCCTAGAACTCAAAATCACTTGGTTGTTTGACTATTTGTCTGTCAAGGCAAGACACTTTAATACTCAGCTCATATTTAAGTTTCTTACCAATATAATTGACATTTTTCAAATCGGAACAAATCAATTATTTAGGAGATTATGTTATGTAAATATTTATTCGATATGTGGTATTTATTTACTATAACTCAAAAAAATGGGAAGCTTTATTCAGATCTGAAAGTTAGGAGTAGGTATGTTAATTTAAAATCATATATTTTTATCAAAGCATTTGGTGTTTGTTTAGGAAAATATCCAATTTTTTAAAACGAATGAGCTCAGAAATTGAAACTCGATTGTACAAATATGAAAGATAATTAGGTATTTATTTTATTTAAGCCGAACTCTTTTACATTTTTTCTCGTAAAGATTATTTATTTTTTATTTTATTCATAAGACACGCCAACAGAGTACACATAAAACATTACATAACACGAAGTTGAACATATTCAATCCTGATGTGTAAACCTATAACAGGCATGTACAGCATTCACAATTACAAAATCACAGTCAACAAATAGTTAATAATTAAAATTTAACTGGAAATTATATAGGTGCCTGCACAAAAACAAAAAAATTAAATAACAATTTTAAATAGTGAAAAAAAAACACAGAAAACAATATAACATAATATAATATAACATAACAATATAACACAGATTATAGCTAATACCAAAAAATATATCTATATATATAAAATTCAAAGTCCTGACTGAGTGAGATATCAACGCACAGCCCAAACTACTGAACCTAGAGACTTGAAATTTTTCACACAGGTACCTTATACAGTGTAGGCATCCACTAAGGAAGGATTTTTGAAAATTCCATCCCTAAGGGGATGAAATAAGGGATGAAAGTTTGTATGAAAGTCCCTCAGTTTTGATGCTAGGATCTTCAAATTTTTTATTTAGGCTGACGATTGAAAATTAATAAATACGTGTATCATCGTTTTTCAAAATGCTACCCCCGAAGAGGTGAAAAAGGGGATGAAGTTGAGTATAGAAGAAAATCCTTAATTTTCAAAGTAAAAATCGCTAAATTTATAATTTAGGCTTATGGATGGAAATATAACGCAACGTATATGGTTATTGGTAGTATTTTAACCCCTATGGGGGTAAATAAAACTAAAATTGATATGGATGTCGTTATTGGGGTTTTCTGGGATGACGATTGCGAAAATGACATTTATTTTGAAGTCCAACACGGTCGACATGATTTAACCCCTAAAGGGGTAAAAATTGGGTTCAAATTTGGTATGGAAAACAATATATAATATACATTACACCTTAAAACTTCGTACGAGCAAGTCTAAAAATAAATAGACAAACATATTTTTTGTGGTTTTTAAAATCAACCCCTTAGGGTGTAAATGGGGTAAGTAAACATAAAAATCGATATGGATGTCGTTCTTGAGGTTTTATGGGATGGTGATTGCGAAAATGACATTTATTTTGAAGTACAACACTGTGGACATGATTTAACCGCTAAAGGGGTGAAAATGGGGTGCAAATTGTGTATGGAAAAATAATATAAAATAGACATTACAACTTTGAAATTCTTAGAAGCATGTCTAAAAATAAATAGGCAAATATATATTTTGTTATTTTGACAATCATCCCTTAGGGGGTAAATGGGTAAGTTAACATGAAAATCGATGTGGATATTGTTCTTGAGGTTTTATGGGATGAAGAATGCGAAAATGATATTTATTTTGAAGTCCAACACGGTGGACATGATTCAGCCGCAGGGGACGGGAACGGGAACGGGAACGCAAACGCGATCGCTCGAAAGCGAACGCGAACGGGAACGGAAACCGGGGACAGGAACGGGACCAAACGGGAACGGAAAAGGGTAAAGAAACGGGAACAGGATACTACTAATATCTCTGGACCCACTTCTGATTGTTGTAATAAACTAGCTTCCGCCCGCGACTTCGTCCGCGTGGATATTAGAGAAAATCCTTAGGGAACCTTCAACCAGAATCCGACCAGCCGATTTTATGCGATTAGGCCGGTCCCCACGAAGCGCGCAGCCTCGTGCGAGGCCTGCCACACGCGGCAAACGTTTTGCCTCGCGAGGCAGCGCGCTTGGTGGGGAGCGGCCTAATCGCATAAAATCGGCTGGTCGGATTCTGGTTGAAGGTTCCCTAAGGATTTTCTCTAATATCCACGCGGACGAAGTCGCGGGCGGAAGCTAGTCAAGAGATAAAGGTTTGTGTTAATTTTTTGTGCGTCTGGGATTCCCTATTTATTAAAAAACTTTAATATTCATGTAGGTACTCTATTTATATTTATGAGTAATGAAAAAAATCTTATTCTTTTATTTAAAAATTCAACAAAGCTTAAATTTTTGCGTAGTTTTTTTTTATTATCTATTATTTGTAAATTCCTTAAATAGCGGAAACAAGTTGTAGATTTCGAGAAATGGTTTGGAGTGTCTTTTACTTAGCTGTACAATTTATAATTGACTAAAATAAACTTTCGCAAAGTTAGGCAAAGTACAAACGGTTATTTGACGACAATTTAAAGTAATGTATAATGACTAGTTTTTGCGATCATATTTTTATGCATCGTTTTTGTTACTAAAACGCTTTGCTTTTACAAAATTAAATTAAGATTTCGTCTTCTAAATTAATCTATTTCCTAAAATCTTTTGTCCATCAGCCATTTGTGATGTCCCCACTGCTGGGGCACAGGCCTTTCTTATGGGTCGATAAGGAGGACGGGCCATAACCAACCACGCGGGCCCAATGCGGTTTGGTGGGTGTTAACGACTGCAAATACACCCGAGATCAACGGCTTAACGTGCCTTCCGAAGCACGGAGGAGCTCGAGATAATACATTTTTGGTCACCCATCCCATGACCGACCCTTGCGAAATATAAACAAGTTCTTAATTACGAGGCACAAGATAAGGTACTTCCCATATTTTTTTTATGTCACTTAAATCTGAATATCAAAATCTCCGCCATATTTTTAAACGTGTCAGCTTGTTGACAGCTCAACGACCACTTGTTGGTGTGATTTACAGCGAAGAGGAAACATTTAAAAATAAAATATTCTTTTTATTTCTCATATTCGGAAAGTGATGTTTATTTAAACTGAGTGGCGGGTGAAGAACTCTTCGTTCCACCCTAGGGTGGAAATAGTAGATTGTATTACAAGGGAGCAAAATAATATTTTTACGGCGAGGGCGCTTTTTTGAATCCAGAGCGAAGTGAGGGATTCTAGAGTAGAATCCCGAGCGTAGCGAGGGATTCTTCAGTAGAATCCTGAACGTAGCGAGGGATTCAAAGTATGTCGCCCTCGCCAAAAATATTTTGCGCCCTAGTCATATACTCTACTTTTCATCCCCTTTCTATGAGAAAATAAATAGGAGACTGTGTTTATGTAATTAATGAAAATGTTATTTATTTAAAAAAGACGTGAAAAGTAAAAATAATTACAAATTTATAGTTACGTTTGATACACTAGCGAAATTTTCAAAAGTTATTGTACTAAGTACGTAAGTATATACTAACAAGAACACAGACTTAATTCGCGCGCTTATGTTTTTTTTAGTCTCCGCGCCGTCTATACAGCCAGTCAATACATACCAGCCGGCGGCGGCGCGTTCGAATTCTTTGAGAGATACGTGTTCTAAATTCAAATCTCTTTTCCTCCCACTTAAAAGTTCTAACCAGAAAAGAGCTATTTTGGTCCCACTTATATAGTAACATAGCCTTCTATAATTGCAAGCCGTGAACATAAGTTTGGCAACGTCTGTTACTGTCAGTTCGTGGTCATGTCGTCGGCCAGTCTCCATACTAAATGTATGGGAATATTTCAATTTTGAGAGGTCGATATTTTTTTTCCTAGTAATCGTGTGAGGTTTAAAATATGAAAATAATTTAGTTCCTTTATTGAAATGCTTTGTATATTAAACAATAAGAAAAATATCAATGTTAACCAGGAAAAAATGGCTGTCAAAGATGTCATCTTTTTTGTTGATTTTCTTCAGCAGGGAGTTGATTAACACGCCCTCTAGCAATAAATGATATATCATTAGAAAGGTCTTTTAAAGACAAATATTTGCTGTTAATATACTTTATATCAATTGTTTATACTTTTGGAGTTAAAGGTTATTAAAGTATAAAAGTGGTTTATTGTCTATGGGAGTTGATTTACCCCACCTCTAGCAATAAATGATATATCATTAGAAAGGTTTTCATATGATAAATATTTGCTGCAAACATACTTTCTATTAATTGTTAGTATTTTCGGAGTTTTAGGTCATTAATATTAAAAAAATTGGTCCAGTTCAGAGCGTTATAACTCTCAAAGTACTAATAGTTGACGTTTATTGTGGTACAATAAAGTGTTTCAAATTTAAAGACCTTTCCAATGATGTAAGATTTATTGCTAGGAGAGGCTTAAATCAAAATGCTCATCGTACTAAAGGGCCCCGGAAATGTTCAAATAATTTGACTCAAACCGTATGTCCTAATTAATAAATAATAATAATAAATATAAAATCTTTATTGAAATAATCTTACATCACAATTTACAACTAGTTTAAACATAGATAATCTAGGAAAACAAATAATAAATAATTATTAAAATAATAATACTATGTGCTTGACCACATGCGATGTTGCCGTTCTGCTCAACTTCAGGGCTTGGAAGATATAGAAGGCTATGATAGTAACAAATCATCATTTTTCGAATAGAAGGGATGAAAAATAATTTAAAAATAGAACTGAATTTGATTACATTTTCAACCATAGAGTTACTTCATCGGCAATGAAAAACTAAGACTTTTTTCTTTCCCTAAATTCGAATTCATCTAAATGTCTCGTATGGGAATTGCTTCCTTTTGACCCTCGTATAACAATCTACTATTACGTGCATTATTAACAATGAGCAAACGATGGCAGCTTAGATATATAATACTTTCTTCTTTAACTTAACTGTGCCTGTGTTATGAGTTTACATAGTTACGTTGACTATACTTGAATAGCAACTGTAGTAAGAAATTTTATATGCAATTTGGCACAGCTCTGTCGGTTACTTATGGTAAACTAAAAGTTGTCATACAAAATGTCATCTACAGTCGCAATCGAGTATAGTAGGTACCTAAGCAATACGCCCAGTGGTAAAACAACGTTTTCCCATAGGTATTTTATTTCGTAGGTTAACTCTGAATATTTTAAATCATAAAATAAGAAGAGAAGAACCGAGCTAAAAATCGACGAAGCAGACTTATAAAGCCTGTTTATCCTTACTTGTCCTTTATTAAACAGTTTTTGATAGTCGTCATACGACTTAAAATTTTACTATTTAAAATATAATAACTATAATAAAAATTCATCATTAGTTATTTTAAATGTTAGATTTAAAATAACTAATGATATCTTTCGTATTCTATGTGTGGAAAACCATTTATTGCATTTTATAAATAAATGATTATTTCAATAAAGATTGTTTTTAACCGACTTCACAAAAAGGAGGAGGTTCTCAATTCGATTGTATGTTTTTTTTTAATCGTTGTTCGCGCATATCTTCGTCATTTATGAACCGATTTTGATGATTCTTCTTTTGTTCGATTGAGTTTTTTTGAGAGATGGTCCCATTTAATTTTTCTTTAAATCGGTTGAGTATAGTTTTCGAGATATCCTGAAAATACTATGATTTTGCATCAACTAACATGACGACTTTGTTATTTATGAACCGAATTAGATGTTTCTTTTTGTTGGGAAAGGGGTACTTTTAATGTAGTCTTTTTAACCGACTTCAAAAAAAAGGTTCTCTCTCAGTTTGACCTGTATGAATGTATGTTTCTCCGCGAATATCTCACGTTTGGCTGAGCCGATTTTTCTACCCAATAATATACATATAATAATATACCTCATATAGAAAGTACTTACACTAAAAATAAAAAAATAAAAAATTGATTTAAAAAACAAAAAAACCGACTTCAAAAACCTGCCTCTAAAAAGCAAGAAATAATATTTAAATCTTTATACGCATTATCATTTTTATAATAACAACACGTCTATTGAAGTCGGGTGGGGCTTTTAGAATATAAAAAGGAAGTTGTACTCCAGCCCCACCCGACTTCAATAGACGTGTTGTTATTATAAAAATGATAATGCGTATAATGATTTAAATATTATTTCTTGCTTTTTAGAGGCAGGTTTTTGAAGTCGGTTTTTTTGTTTTTTAAAACAATTTTTATTAAGTAGGATAAGTAAAAAAATTAACAAGCACTGCTTCCGTTAGAATGTCACCTTGAGATAGTGTTAGCTTTTATTTGTGAAATAATTTCAAATTAATATTATGAGTACCTATAACTTCAGAGTCATCTACATCGAAACTTATAAACTTAACTTTTATCCAATTAGCATCAGCCATTTTTTTATGTACCCACTTGTCTGCTTTATGGCTGGATGTTCACGTCTGTAAATGAGAGTTGGCAATGCAATGTCCTCTCTACAACAATAGTACAAAAATAGGAAGAAAAAGTACTTATTTAATATTTTATGATTTTCTGAAACAGTACGTGAAATAATTTACGTTTGTACGCTGCCTAAGTTACTTTCGTAAGCCGAAGAGCAGAGCGCAAACAAATTAATTTCGTTTTGAAACGCGAGTCCTGCCATATTTATTGCAAAGACGATTTATTTATCGTCAGTTTTCACGCGAAGCCGGTAAATTATTTTATTAACAGCGTAGTGGCTATTTAGGGAGATTTAAAAGCGATTAATAAAAAAATAGGCTTCAAAATCAATGTGGCAAAAAATAAGTTTCGAAACCAATGTAGCAAAATGTCCATGCAAAAAGGCCATACAGTTACAAGACGGTTAGTTTACTATCATACTAACTAAAACTTCTTCCAAGGATCTCTTCTTGGATCGGTCCTGCTTGGCCCGCATCCAGAGGCTTCCCGCGACCTTCACCCTCACGTCGGTCCACCTTGTCGGGAGCCTACCCACGGAACGTCGCGCGTCGTCCGGTGCGCGGTCGCCATTCCAGAACCTTTCCGCTCCAACGGCCATCGGTTCTTCTCGCTGCTAATTCCATGAAGAAATCACTTTAAATTTACTTATTATTAACTTATTCCTTGAACAATGCAAACATCATTCAGAAATAGACTGCTCTCTCTCTCTCAATTATTATTCTGAGCGTTCCAATGCTATTTTTGTTGAGAAATCGGTTTCCTACTAATAATTTCTAGAATATTAAAAGTTCAAGTTTTTATCACGATATAAAATGAAGGAATCTAGGAAATGTCTGTAAACAGCAGCAGCACTGGAAAATTCTTAGTATTTTCTCTATCCACTGCTAGAAAAAAGATATTAGATAGAGCATGAAAGTCGTACAGCTCAGTAAGGTTCTTGTCAAAGACGTGTGTGTGTTTAACCACATCGTGGTATGAAAATGCATCTGCAGAATATTGACCATGCTTAGCAGCTTAAGTCGGAGAGGAAACAAATTATACTAAAGTAAAACGGTTATATCTTGAGACTAATTTCACGAGCCTTTTATTGCTTTTTAAAACATTTAAAGCTATCTTTTCCTCATTAACCCCCGACGCAAAAAGAGAGGGTGTTATAAGTTAAACGTGTCCTGTGGCTCAGGTGGTGTCGTGGCTCCTAAACGGGTGAACCGATTTTAGTTTAGTTTTTTTTGTGTCATAGATAATTTTATTCCAAGTGTTCTTAGCCATGTTTCATAAGAATCTGTTCAGCCGCTTGAAGATCATCAGCTCTTTTTTAGTTGATGCGGGGATCTGACTACCTTCCATAATGTCCTATCGATTCGAAATTTGGTACCGTGTTACTTCAACGATATTGGAAGTATATGGTATGGTTTGGTCGGGGGGTTTTTAAATTTTTCAATGTTATTTTCTTATTAATTCTGAAATATCAAATAAAAATTAAACAACATTTTTATCTGAAAAAAACTAGCAAACTGGAACGGGAGTTTTTGATGCAATTATAAATTACTAGCGAGCGCTTGCGACTTCGTCCGCTTGGACACTAGGAAATCTCTGGTTAGTGGGCTGATTGTCTAATTTCAAATCTCTGACCAGTGGGTTAATTGTCTAAATTGTCTAATTTCAAAATCTATCACAATCGCTTTCAGGATGTGATATATTGGTGCTTCTCTTTTGCAAAAATAAAAACTTACCAAAGAAATGCAGCAATGTGTCACATCCACATAAAAGCGATTGTGATAGATTTTGGTATTAGACAATAAGTAGGCAGGATAAAAAGTAGCATATATCTAGAGGCCGTTCTCTGAGCTCTTATAGCAACCTCAAAGTGATGTTGTTATAGAGACAGAGCTATAAATCGCGTATAGTGAGATCTCAATCACAACATCTCTTCGGTATAATTTTTGACAGTCATTGATGGGGGGCAGGTCCTAATCTGCCTACCAACAGAGGTAACAAAACAGACACAAACAAACTTTCACATTTATAATATTAATAGAATAACATTTTATGATTGTAATCGTTATTAAACCAAAAACAATAATAACTTTTATAATTGCTGTAACTACAATTTGATGTAAAGAGAGCTTCAGTTTTTTGTCTAACTTAATGGTTTATTCCCCCAGTTTTTTTTATAAATAAATAAACACAACAGCCTAATACAATCCGTTATCTCCCGCCCGCAGGCAGCTGGGGTAAAAGGGACGTTGTTTTCAATTTGTCATTCGATATTTAGTGATTTCTTCACTTCAAAGGTACCTACTTCAAAAGAGTAGAGTAGTGACTAGTGATATTATTAGTACAAAACTACTGCATTTGTTTCTTTTAAGAAAATAATTTCTGTAATGTTCTTTTTAAAAAAAAAACGAGGATTAGAAACAATAGGTTTTCTTCGAATTTAAGTACTTTTCTAATGTCTTGTATTTTTCATGTGATTTAAAAGTCACATAACTACAATACAACATGCTCTTATGTCAATGATTGATAAAATTACAAAAAACAGTGTTGCTTACAAAAAAGTCATTTCTGAATTATTTTTTTCAAATTCGACACCTAACCTTAAATGAAGTCGGTTGGGACTTTAGAATTAAAATAAAGAAAATATTGAGAAAACAAAAATAAAAAACAAAGATTTCCTCCGGCCTCATCCGAATTCAATAGCCATTTTTAGGGTTCCGCTTCCGTACAAAGGGTAAAAACGGGACCCTATTACTAAGACTCCGCTGTCCATCTGTCTGTCTGTCACCAGGCTGTATCTCATGAACCGTGATAGCTAGACAGTCGAAATTTTCACATAATGATGTATTTATGTTACCGCTATAGCAACAAATACAAAAAACAGAATAAAATAAATATTTAAGTTGGATTCCCATACAACAAACGTGATATTTTTGCCGTTTTTTATCAAGGAACCTTTCGTGCGTAAGTCCGACTCGCACTTGGCCGGTTTTTAGGAAGTCTTCTAATTAGTATGCAAAATAAGTCATTGTTATCCTGACGCCATATCGAAAGTAATGGCGCATTATATTCAATTAAATATTAATTAAATAACATTTGCATGATTATCACGACTGATTATATCAATGAAGTGATAGATTGATAGTAATAAATACTGAATTAATTCAAGACAGCAAAACATATAGGTATTGTTCTAAAATAATTATACAAGGTTATTTTTAGTTAATACAAAACCTCTCGTGGGGTTGATCAGACAATCAAACTGATAAATTTTCATAATGGGACCAATCTCGAAATCACGAAAAAAAATCAGCTGTTCCATACAAAAGTACAATCCTACTCCATCGAAATGTATGAAACAGCTGATTTTTTTTCGCAATTTCAAGGTTGGTCCCATAATGAAAGTTGTTCAGTTTGATGGTCTGATCAACCCCATGAGAGGTTTTGTATTAACTAAAAATAACCTTGGATAGCTAGTTAGGTATATTGGTTTCAATTAACAAGGAGTTTTGTGAAGCAAAGGATCACAAAGCCAAATTAAAACCAAAACTGTAACGTTGTCTTTAGTTTATCTATAGAATGGGGAGGCGAAGGCAAAGTGAATTACAGATGGCGCTTCATTCTTTGGAACAATTGTCAGTTTGAGCTTATATTGTCTTGACTGTGTATTACGTGATTTTACTTTCTTAGATTGTATTTTTTTCGGTTTTGCGGACAAACAATGTATTATATGCTAACTTTAGCTCATATAAAAGAAGAATTACGGAAAAGAAAAGCCAAAACAACAGGCAAGAAAGTTTATAGCAACTTACAAAAAATTGCTAACAAGCATTACATTTCTTTAAATTTCGTGTAAGATTTACAAGTAATCTTTTTATTTCAGATTAGAAGCATATGATTTAAATTTTAACAAAGCAACTGAGTGTGAATTTCCGTGTTTATAGTTGCCTGATGATGCCTTCTGTGCAATAGTAATTTCAGGTTTCTGTACTGGAATTTCTGTACCATCCAAAATTACACGAACCGTTTTATCATATTTATTTTATTATTCTAAGTTTCTTGAATGACCCTGGCATATAAAATTCTATTAATTCTCTGTTTGGCCCCAATATTGGGCTTATTCCATATTTGATATACCTATAAAATTCATCCAAGTTATAAATATGCTAGAAACTGCTGAGGTTGAAATATTAAAGAACAAAGCTGTTATAATTCAATTGTTGTTTTATTTTGGCGAAGCTTCATCAAATTCATGAAACATTCCTTTTGATTTATAATGTTTCTCAGGCTCAGCAAAGGAGAAAATCGAGGGAAAAGCATCTTTTTTTTGATATTTTTTTGCCCAATATTTTTTTTGTTACTGGGAAATCGATGAACTCCAATAATTTACAAGTTACATGCATAACAATGCGGAATTTTCTCAGTATAAAATTAAAAAGTGCAATACTCCAAGAGATTCCCATATGTTTTGACACTTTCTTTGAGGCGGCCCGGTACCAAGACCAGACGCCACCTATCGGGATAAAATTGCGCTTTTCCTCCCCATTCTCTGGCATCCTATACTCTCTAGGCATAGCTTTCAAAAATTTCAACAAAACTAAAGCGAGAATTTGATTTTATCAGGCGTCACTTGGCGGAAGTCCCAAACCATTGCGAAAAAAGAAATATGTAGCCTGCTTCCGCTTCTTCTTCATTCGGTGTTGGTTTACGCACGATCTAACTCCTGAGGATGCTCCGGGTTGGGGCGAAACACGTGTAGAGTAGCCTGATTGGTGAAGGTGCAAGGTGTGTTGCTGTCTTGCTAAATGCAGGTATTGTGCACTGATATTTTGTGGTGTGCATGAGCATTATTTGCGGGCGGGCGGGCGGTGCATCTTGCATTGCATACTTACCTACCTATTGTTTGCGGAAGTAGGCTACACATGTTTCTTTTTTCGCATTGTTAAAGCGAGTATTTTTTTGTAAGCAAAACTGAAATAGTAACGATTTTGCTTTGGTTATATTCCTTGAAATTAGCACGATTAAGCCCCGGGTTTGCTGTGAAAAAGACACTAGGCTAGATTTTAACTTAAAACAACATCAAAACAGAAATAAGTACGTACATAGATTCCATAAAACAAAACAGCCGCTTAGCAAAGGCGACTCATTCCTTAATGGAAAGACTTTTATCCTGAAACCAGTAACACACCAGTGATAAACACAAACGTTGACATCCATTGCTCTCTATTAACCGACAGTCTTTCGTATCTTTCCTACATAACAAATAACGTATACCGAAGAAAGGAAAAATTTCAACATTTTGAAATTTATCACAGTCATTCACAACATACTTCCATTTTTCCGTGCTACTCCACCGTGCGTTCAATTACATTGAAATGGAAGCAACAGGTTTTGCTTGATGTTGACTGAAATTAAAATTTCACTCAAGCATATTGCTTACTATGCAAGAGACTTATGTATTCTGTGGCAAAAGTAGTAATTATTTTAGTTTTTAATCATTTTATGCCAACTAAGGCTTTAAAGAAATTATGGACAATATTGTATTTTGTCCGCTTCAGCTTGGGCAAAATTCTTTCATAATTATGTCCGTCTGGCGGATGTCTGTCTGTTTGTTCTCCTCTACAGGGACCCTATTTTTGAATCGCTCGACTGGTGTCGAGTGGAAAACCGCTGATTTTCGTTCGGTATTTGACTCAATCTCAATAATTTGAGTCGAAGGATTCAAAAATAGGGCCCCAGGTCGCATTTCTCAACCGATTCTCGTGAAATTTTGTGAGCAGGATCGATTATTTAATAGAATTTTTCAGTCGAGCCAGTTTTTAGAATTTTTCCATAATGTCGGTGATATTTAAAAAAAAAACATATTTCAGACGTTGCGAAAAAGTAACGAAAATGTAACAAAACTTTTTAGTTAGCGTTGCGAAGCAAATTTTGCTTTTTTTATTTTTAGAAGACTCAAAAGTTCATCATTCAAAACATACGAGTATAGATCTGGCCAATACTAGAAATAAAGTTGTGACTTTGTGACAGAACTTAGGACTGCGTATTTTATTTGCACAGTGTAGATACTTATTAGTTGAAAAAACTAATATCTATTTAGTGTTATTTTGTTTTTAAAACATACACCGTGTTATTACAAAAGATTTTTAAACACTGTTTAACTAAACACATGTTTTAATGTGATGCTGTCACTTTTTTGACAATATTGTTTGACAGAGACAGCATCACGTTTAAACAGTGTTTAGTTAAACATGTGATGAACAATCTTTTGTAATAACACCGACAATTTTTTACGCGAGGTCTACAGCTCATTTACAAAGTGTTCAGTGCACGTGTGTGAGTGTGAAGTTAAATACCATTTTGATTACGTGCCATGGGCATAGCTAATCCTCTGGGAAGAAATAAATACAACTTCCCTGCTCTATCTATATGATTGAACGATTGCAATTTGAATAATCCTTGTGGGAATGTTGTACATGCGATTATTGACAATAGACAGTGACCCGCTGTAATTTCTCTCTAGAATGTATGTTAAGGCTCATTCTCATAAAGCCACGTTCTTTTTTCAGAAACATGGTAATTTTGAATTTAATGAATTTCGAAGAATAAACAACATGGTTTATTAAAATACTCAATTTGTAACGTAACGGTGCATGAGGCCCAGTTTTTGGTCCAGTAGTTTCGTATTTATTTGAGTCCCACTATTGGCAGCATATGTTTCTGTGAGAACAAGTTTTAAAAAAACGTGGAACCTTTAATTTGTTAAAAATATGTCTTTTATATTATTATTATTAATATGAAAAACTTTAACATACACATAAGTATAGATATGAAAGTATTAATCAAAATACCAATAAAAATATTCTTAATATTTGAAACTTGAATAAATACAAAGCCCACTCTATTTTGCCACGTTTGTTCACATTTCTTCACGGGTGATGAGGTGATAGAGGCCTGTGTGTGACGGACAGCCGGGTGCTGTAGGTAGTGTAGGCACGGCTAGTTAAATGGGTCTTGTTTGCACTCTTTGAGTAATGGAACCCTAAATTTAACTGAAATTATGCATATTATAACACGACAGTCTAAGTGTTTAATATAGATCCACAAAAGTATAATGCAATCGCACGGTTCATATCTCAAAATACTTATTTTGCTATATAAAATATTTCAAATCCTAGCCCAACAGTGGGATCCCACGATTAACAATTCTCCAAGAAACGTGGATAACTTATCAAAAACATAGACCGTGGAAGCCACGGCAACCATGATTTTGAGGCCCCGTTTTGGAGGACAAATACTTATTTTGCAGATAAAAACACAGTTAATAGATAGAACTCTTACTAATATGTCTTATGACTTTAAGGATACAAAAGGCAATAACCAGTAAAATTTATAACTATATTCTATAATCGGGAACTTGATAAACTACATCCATGTTTTTGAGAGTAGTACCGAACAAAAACGTGGTCACTATGGAACTTACCTTCGTGAGTCGACCCTGAACACTGAACAGCAGGTTCCTCCTTCACAATGTATATGACTGTCCTGGCGCTACCGACTAGTATGTGAAACAAACAGGTAGCATTCACCATTCCCGATTTATGAGCGAATGAAAAAGCGCGGCGCGCTTTTCCTGATCTGAGGTTCACTCACGGAACGTTAGTAAAAAAATTATTTATAAATAAGATTGTACTATTTTTCATATAAAATCATAGTTAATGATTGTGAATATAATAAAGTATGTAAACAAAGGTTAGAAAACTTTGTCACATTAAATATTTTGAAATTATCAGAGAAACTTACAGGCAAGGTAGTAAATTTACTCCCCATGTTTTTTAGAGAATGCATGTTTGACAGTAATTTGTTAAAAATCCATTTGCATTTTTAACGTTTTTTAGGTTTGACCATATGCGGAAAGTGTACAGGAATTGTACTAGTAAGTTTCTGTATCCTACTCTTAGTAGAAGTATTTTTTTTTTACTGGAATGTCCTAAAAACGTGGTAAATGAGAATGTCCCTTAAAGAGAAAGTTATATGGATAAAAATGCGTCTTTTTGTACCGCAAGTGCTCTGAAGTTAGTCACCGCAGTTGTACATTGTTAAATTAATCACATCGTATCTAGCCTAATTTATAGCTAACTAGCAATCAGCCCTCGCTACGCTTCGGTGTAGTGTGGAATTTGACACCATATAAACCTTCCTCTTGAATGAGGATCAGTAACGATTTTTTTTAATGGTTAATTAGAAAGCTAATGCCACCATATGATTAACTGTGTAACAATTTTTACGATAACTTTAAACCTGAGAAGTTATAAGAGCTAAAACACTGATTTTTTGGGGGTCCCTATGACGTCATCGCGACGGACGCGAACCTTATGTCGTACGTGATAAAGCACATATTGCATTGAGCTTGGCATTTCCTTTAAACCCTTTTAACTCAATCGTTTCTAAACGGATTTCAAAAATTCTTTCACTAGGTTTCATAGCTATCAAAATGTGTTTATATTATATCAATAAAACTATAGGATTCAAACCTGTTACTGATCCTCATTACTCTATCTATTAAAAAACCGCATCAAAAACCGTTGCGTAGTTTTAATGATCTAAGCATACAGAGGGACAGACAGAGGGAAGCGACTTTCTTTTGTACCTATCTGTTTGTATTTGTACAATGCGTTTGAGGTCAATAAATGCTTTTTTCTTTCTCTTTCATACTATGTAGTGACGACAACGTCGAGTGACCTAATGACATTTACATCGGTTTTTAGTGTCTCACTAAAACTAAGGTCCCGGGTTCAATCTCCGGCCGGGCCAGTGTTCAAAAGTTTTTTTTTCTATGTGGTTTTCTATTTGTGGTACCAACTTGCTTCCAATTTTCAGAACACAAATATTTAAGCTGCTTACTTTAAAACAAAAACTTAATTCTGTGAGATTCTACCATTAATTCTAGACATTTTGTGCTAGCTAAAAGCTTCTTAATTTTTAAAAGCACTACGTACTAAAGGCGTGAAATTCTTCCTTTTAAAATAACGTAATTTTTTTACACGTTTTGACGTAGCGATAAGATAGAAGGCAAGGCAATATGGATTTTTATCAAAGTCAAAGTCAAATAAGCTTTATTCAAATAAACTTAATTATTAAGTATGTAGGTACTTATGAATCGTATAAATTTTCCTACCACCCGTTCCAGACTTTTTTAGCTGACAAGAAGAACGGGCGCAAGAAACTTATCAGCTATAACAGCCATTGTAACGATATTTACAAACGTCTCGTTATATATAAATCGAATATATCGTTAAGCTCTTATCATCGTTATCTTTCTCTTTTCTCACAAGGAAAAATAACACATTTTTTCTGGGAAGAAAGATATTGTGAATAAATACGTGTATTTAGAGATTCGATAAATCCAAAAAAAATATTTTTAGCCTAATCCAGGTTATTTTAATCATTATTCTTTAACATAAAAAATATAGGTAGGTAGTTGTGTTTTATATTATATGTTAAGGCTAATACCAGAAGTGTGGCTAAACCTAGTTTGAACCGGCTAAACCTGGGCTTAGCCGATAACTGTTGGATAAAATTAGGTGTAACCTATCTGCTTTACTCCTCCTGTAGCTCCCTAATATAGGTTAGAAATTACGAGGTATTTTTTTTTACAGAAAACAAAAATAACTTTCTTTATACCCCATAAATTACTTCCCCTTTACTAAAAGCACACACCCCGGGCACTCCATACAAGCGCCGCGTTTCAACTACCTATTACACAGACGCTACACAGTGACGTTTTGCACACGCGAACTGTATGCGGAAGTCTGGGGCCATTGAATGAGCACACGATTCGGCACACGAACTCGCGCGGTAGGGTGAGGTAATTGATTGTGGGGCGGGGAGGGGAGTTTCCTTTCTGTACGGTAGTACTTATATGTATTCTGTGAATTTCTGTGGTAGAAGCACAAAAAAGGCTACACCTAGTTAGTAGTAGCCGCGAGCAAATCGGCTACACCTAAGTTTAACCAATAGTCCTTCTATTCTATACTTGCTAACGTAACTAGAGATATCCGTAAACACGAATGTTTGAACCAGTAAATATTTTGCATGCTTGGTTGTAGTATAAAATCTAGGAAAGTTCTGTTTGTCGATTTGACACAAATGTGGCTACATCGCATCGGGGCGCGCTCGAGATCAATTCGTAATACCGCGATATTTGGTCTCGCTTGCAAATAGACTATAAAATTTATAGAATAGGACTTTAATAAATCGAAATAAAAAGAGAAATTAAATTGATCACAAAGTGTTACAACTTGATTACGTTCGCTATAAGGAAAACCTTTTTTTCATTTCTATAATTAAAAGTCCACCATTTTGAACAATTTCGAAAACTGAATCGACAAAAAGAACTATATTTTTTTCGAACCCACTCACAACATTTCATGAGAATAGGTTGTGAAATGTGACCTGAGGAAAACAGACGGACAGCTGAAAAGCCGGACATACGTAAGCATTTTTGCCCAAACTGAAACAGGTACGCTTCGCGCTTGGTTGTCAATTATTTTTGGGTAGGTATGAAATGTTGGAATTTATGTAATGTTATCTATTAATCTATCCTACTAATATTATAAATGTGAAAGTTTGCTGGTTTGGATGTTTGTTCCTCAATCACGCAAAAACTACTAAACGGATTTGGTTGAAATTTGGCCGCAGATAGTAGATAGCCTGGCTTAAGACGACGCCTCGTGAAAAAATTTTTTTACAGGCTCCGCCCACTCACCCCTCGTATCCCATAGTGACATTCTGCCTTCAATCGTAAAGTTTGATTTTCGCGCCAAATGCCTGTGAGGTTTCATCGAAAGTTTAAAGAAGAAGAATAGAGAAACGATGGAGTCGCAATACATTGTATTTAGAACATTTTCTTTGATAATTTAGGTATCTTCAAATTGAATGAAAAATGAAAATGAATACAAATACCTAACAATAGTTTATTAATTGTAAAAAAATACTATTATTATTAATAAAGTTGTACCATTCGGCGTTTTTCAATACATTTGCGAAAAACAGATTTGTAACTTTTGCGACAGAGGTCCATTTGGGGCCATCCATAAATTACGTCACACGTTAAGGGGGTCGATGACGTGTGGAGGGGTCCTAAATTCGTCAGTTCCAATTCAATAATTATTACTAGATATAAATCGTAAAATATGTGACGCCATCGTTTCTAGTTTTGCCCTTCAGAAGTGCGAGAAAAATAGTTTTAGAATTTTTAAAGCAATATTTATGGAGAAATGGAGAATGTGACGTCACAGCTCGGCACGGCGAAACACACACCTTTGCTCACATTTTTTTATCTGGCCTACCCACATAAAAGAAATAGGCCATTCAAAATGTCACATAAAGAAAAATGGGCAAAAGACGCGTTTAAGCCCGACCATTGGGTTAAACACATAATTCCCCCCTCCCCTCCCCCCCGTAGGAGCTAAATTTAATTAAACAGATTTTATGCAATATGTTGTGTTTAAAATGAAGATTATTGAATTTACTCAAAAAAGCTTGTAATATGGTAATTATTTTGACAACCTTCTTTGAACAAAGTCGAGGTTGCCGTGCTCCTCCGATGGTGACGCAGCAAAGTTGTATGGGATATCATTATTGTCGAGTTTTAGCCACCAGCAATTTCCTTTGAGAATCCATTATTGTCGAGTTTTGTTTCAAACATAGTTGGCTGAAAATACAACATTGTACAACGCACTTGACGTCGTTCATAAACACATCCCGCTCGCACATACTAGTTTACTTGCAAATTCGTTTTTTCTGTTTTTAGAAACTATTTAATTACGTTGGTTTGCGACAACCAAATCAAAAACTAACGTTTAAACAAATTTAAACAAATTAAGGTCTCTTAGTGGTATTTTTTTCAAACTTCTGCGTTGAACCGTTTTCGAGATCTGGGAAATCCCAAAACGTTACCCCAGCAAAAACTTAAATAACTCAAGAACCATAACACACACAATTTTTGCTATTTGCTAACATTTACCATGCAACAAAAGCTATCTATTCATGTATTTGGTTCCAGGCTGAAACAGCTTTTTTTGCCAGGGTAATGTTTAGAACGTGACCCCAGCAAAATCTGTTTTTCTTAAATATCTTAAAAACTACAATTCACACAAATTTTGCTATTAGTAAACAAATTTCTCCTCATGACACACTAATTATCTGATAAGGTCTCATCTCTCTAAAGCACAACTTTTTGCTGGGGTAACGCACTCCATTTAACCGGTCGGCCTATAGTACCAATACGAACAAGAATTGTTAACGACATAATCGCCTAAAACGTCACGTTTTCAAGTTGTAAGCTATTAAAGTTGAACTGGTGGCGACACCACTGGGTAGATTTGAAGCTAAAATAAAACGTAGGTATGGGCTCTAGAATATTGTTTTATGGTCATCTAGGTCCCGTCTAAGTTGCTACGGGTGAGCCGATTTTTTCTAATATTTTTCATTATTTATTCATCTATAAAACAGCTTATGTCACTTTGTTAGATACCTACTTATTATAGCGTGCGCATGATGCGTGCCTAAATAAATAACGTAATAATGCGAGACGTAAGTATTCGTTTTGAGATTATTTATTATTATTGCTATTCTTTTTGCTTTGCCGTTGTCGCGTAAAGAGACTAATGATTCTGCAAAATAATAATATTTGTTCACGATCGAAACTTGTAAAAGTTAAAAGTTGTACCACGGGTCGGGAAAGAAATTTTATTTTACAATATTTATTAGTTTATTGTTTTGTTACGCAATGGCGACTCTTGGAAGGTTTGTTCTGTTGATAATTTTCATCTCCTAAAAATAGGTTGGATAAGTATTAGAGACTCTTTGTCTTTGAAATGTGGGAGAAATTAAAACTGTCATTGTCAGTATACTGTCATTTTACGTGTTTTGGCTGGTAAATTTTTGGAGCGCTCAAGCACAGGTCTGTCCTCAAGGAAGGCTCGCGGCCGTCTGAAATTTCGGTGCAAAGAGGTAAAGTAATATAGCTTCCCAGCGCAAAGAAAGGGACAACAATAGCGCACGCATTCCAAAATAAAATAACGTAAGCGACATTATGAAAATAGTTGATTTATTAAAAAACTAAATTATTTTTGAAAAAATTGGTTTTATCAAAAGTTGGAACTATTTATTACTTATCTTATTAACCTAATTTCAGTTCAAACTATGAGTCCGTTTGCTTACAGTACTGCAAAAATGATATGAGAGGCATCAACTTTGGATTTTTTTTCTATCGAGAAAATTGTTTCCATTCATGTTTTGAGCTTAATCAAAAAATTTAGTTATTAGTCTATTTTAACATATTCCAAAATTAGAACAATAGTAGTAGGATCAATAGGACTAAATCTAAATTGAAAACCATGAAAATCCACGAGGTATCCTCTTAAAGCATTAAAATACTTTTTATCCTGATATTTTCACGGGAACAGGAACCACGCGGGTTAAGCCGCGGGTGATTTTAATAAATTGGTGCTTTAAAAGTCGATCGTAACCAGTAAAATAAAAGACGATGTCATCGTTACTCAAGTTTTAATCAAACATGGCTACAAATAATATGTTAAATTTTGTTAAAATCTTAAAATCAAACTTATTGATTAAATAAAAAAAAAATTTTGTTTACCAAAGCTGTTACTCACGGTACTTCTGTCAATTATTTTAATTCAACGAAAAAGTAAAAGAATATGTTTCCCACAAGTATTTCTAACCTAATTTTAGATCTACACAAGTGTTAGAGAGCGGATGCCTGTTGCAATATTGAAAACTTTGTATTCAGTCGTCACTCCACGCCACAGTCTAGCGAACAGCAGTCTACCTACATAAATAGTTCGATCAAACCTATGCTGAAAATTTTTATTCATAAAGTAGATTCCCGCCGTTTTGTTTTACATTATTACGTTGTGCTTTTCTCTTATTCATTAATATCCCATCTTATTTATTTATGTATAATCATAAAACACTAATTTGTTAATAAATTTCATTATTTTTTCTTATTTTATATTTATTTCATACATGCGACCTCATTTCGTCCATACTCTTTATTTCAAATTATCGACCTTCTTTTTTAACAAATCTTAAGTATTTAAAACTCCTTGGTATATCCGTGCATTTTATTTTTTTACTTTTTAATCCATGTATGACACCATAAAGCACTCTATCTATCCTTTTTCTACATATTAATTTTACAAGTCGCATCCTTGTCAGTCTATTTCTTTTTTCTTTATTATTCTAAAAGTTGGTGTTAGAAATTAAAAAAGCACTTTGCCTCACGCTCGCAGCAAAATCGATTTTTGCTGCGAGCGTGAGGCAAAGTGAGTTTTTACGCGCCAAAGGCGCCCTTTTCGTGCTGGAGAGGTGAAAAATACTATTTCTTATTAGATTTAGATTTTTGTATTAATAATGCAATTTTTATTAGCCTTTTTTCCTACATAGAAAAACGGCACGTCACTTACTAACTATGAGCTGACATGGGAATCGAACCCATGGCCTTTTGCGGTTTTCTGGCATGTACCTACATACCAGAAAACTGTTAATATAAGTATTGAAGGTATCTGTGAAAACGCTTGTGCGATCCGTCTATTAATAAATCAGTCTTCAACCGATCACCGTGGTTTCATTACCTACACTTGACATGGCGCAGCAGAAAAGTGATAATAAGATGGAAAGTATTTTGTCGCCGCCTCCATCATTTAGCTATGATAGCAATTCAGTGGATTTATTATCCGGCAATCTTAATGATATGTGGATAAAATGGAAGCGGAGTTATGAGATATATACAAAGGCGTGTGAAATCACTGGAAAAACACCGGATGTGCAATTATATATATTTCTTCACGTAGTTGGTGAACAGTGTCGAGAAATTTTAAATCAAGACATTGGTGCAAACATTAAAACCGTGGAAAATGCGTTGAAAAAATTAGATGAGCATTTCAAATGCAAGAAAAATATAACCGTCGAGCGGCATAAGTTTTTTTCAAGAGAACAAAAAGAAGGTGAAACAATTGATCAGTACGTGTTTGAGTTACGTAAATTATCGCAGTCGTGTGATTTTAGTACTATGAATGAAGAATTAATAAAAGATAGATTGGTTTGCGGCGTAACTAGTGCGAACATTCGAGAACGGTTGCTACGGGAGGACGATTTAACACTCAAAAAGGCACTAGAAATATGTCGAGCTGCAGTCGTATCCAGAATTTACTCGGAAAACATTAAAAAAGAAATGGAACCAGTATTTCAAGTCCAAAACGAAGTGCAAGAAAGTGATGAAGAAATATACGCAATTAGGAAATACGATGGAATAAAAAGGCGAGGAAATTTTCGTGTGGCATCGTCATCGTGGCGAGGTCAAGGTCGCGGCCGCAGCTCATGGGCGCGAGGCGGTGCGCGCGCGCACCCTGCTGCATACTCACGAGGCGCCGGGTTCGGTGCCGGGTTCAGCAGTGCCAGCGGGAGCCGCCAATATGAAAGTAGACCGTGTAATAGCTGTGGAGGTGTGCATCAGTACAACGACTGCCCCGCTTATGGAAGAAAATGTATGCGATGTTCGAAGATGAACCATTTTGCCAAAATGTGTAAGGTGTTTTATGTGGACAACTCAAATGAACAGGTATTTAATATCAATTCTAAAAATAGTTGGGATTTAGACTTAGTAGTAGTCGGTCAGGAATTAAAATTTAAATTAGATACAGGTGCCGATGTAAATGTGTTACCTTTAAATTATTTATTAAAAATGGGGTTTAAAGAAACTGATTTATTGACAACAAATACTAAATTAACTGCGTATTCAGGGAGCACCATTAAAGTTCTAGGTAAAATATATTTGAGAGTAAATTATAAAAATAAATGCTATTCATTACAATTTAAAGTTGCTGATGTTCAATCTGTCCCAATTCTAGGTCGGGAGGCATGTACAGAACTAGATGTGGTAAGGCGTGTGATGTCTATACAACAAAGTGTGGTGAGTAACAAAGACATTCCTAAATTTTTTGAACAATATAGTGATGTGTTTAGTGGGTTAGGATGTTTGCCGGGAAAATATTCAATTAAGTTAAAAGAAAACTCGGTACCAGCCGTGCACGCCCCTAGAAAGTTGCCATTTTCTGTTACTGAACAAGTTAAAGATAAGCTGTCGGAGATGGAATGTCAAGGGATTATTTCCAAGGTTGAGGGTCCATCTGACTGGGTTAGTAGTGTAACAGTTGTGAAGAAACCAAATGGAGACTTACGTATTTGTTTAGATCCGAAAGAGTTAAATGAAAGTATAAAAAGAGAATATTTTAGGATTCCCACATTAGATGAAATTGCAGGTAAACTTGCAGGTGCAAAGTACTTTAGTACTTTAGATGCCTCTAATGGCTTTTGGCAGGTGATGCTTGATGATGATTCTAGTTCTTTATGCACTTTTAACACACCCTTTGGTCGATATAAGTTTTTGAGAATGCCGTATGGTATTTGTTCTGCTTCGGAGGTATTTCACAGAAAAATGTATGAAAATTTTGATGATCTAGAGGGTGTTTGTATGTACATTGATGATTTACTCATATATGGATCTAGTAAGAGTAGCCATGATGAAAATTTGAAGAAAGTTTTAGAAAGATGTAGAAAAATTAATTTAAAGTTGAATTTAAGCAAATGTAGGTTTGGGTTAAAGGAAATAAAGTATTTAGGTCATTTGATAACTGATAAGGGCATTTATCCCGATAATTCGCATATATCTGCTATAAGTAACATGCCAACACCCAAAAATAAAAAAGATGTAGAAAGACTATTAGGCTTAGTCACGTATGTAGGTACTTTTATTCCTAATCTTTCAGATAAAACTTTGGCCTTGCGAGAATTATTAAAAAAAGGTAACGAGTGGCAATGGTATGAGAGGCACGATAAATGCTTTTCGGAATTGAAAAAGCATTTATCAAGTCGTCCTGTACTTCAATACTTTGACATGAATAAACCAATTGTTATGTCGGTTGACGCCAGTAAAACCGGTCTCGGTGCATGTCTATTGCAAAATAACCAACCGATTTGTTATGCTTCGAAAGCATTAAATAATGCTGAGCAAAAATACGCTCAGATAGAAAAAGAGCTTTACGCCGTATTGTTTGCGTGTGAACGGTTTAATGTCTATATATACGGTAGATCGGATGTGGTTATCGAAACGGATCATATGCCATTAATAAGTGTAATGAAAAAACCGATTGTAGATTCACCCGCGCGCTTGCAAAGAATGTTGTTACGGTTGCAGCGTTATAGCTTTAAACTCATCTATAAACCAGGTAAATACATGTATATCGCAGACACTTTGTCGCGGGCTTACGAGGCGGACGATGCTACCGCGCCCGCGCTGAGTCACACTGTAGACCACTCGCCCGGCTCAATTCACGACGAAGTGTGTGTGGTGACGCGAGATATGATGGCTCAAGCGTCACACCAATTTGATGATGTCCAACTTATAAAAATACAAAAATACACAGAAAAAGATGATCACTTAAACTCACTTAAACAATACGTCTTGAACGGATGGCCCTGTGATAAAAATAAAATTATAGATGAAATAAAACCGTATTGGAATTACAAAGAAAATTTAACTGTAGCGTTTGGCATTATTTGGAAGGATGAAAGAATAGTTATTCCTAAAATATTAAGAAAAGATATTTTGAATAAACTTCATATAGGACATATGGGATTAGAAAAATGTAAACTAAGGGCTAGAGAATCTGTTTTTTGGCCCGGGCTAAATAATGATTTACAAAACATGATTCATAATTGTGATATATGTTTATAGCATAGAAAAAAAAGTCAGAAAGAGACATTACAGCCCCATCACATTCCTCATAGACCATGGGAAAAAGTAGGGATAGATTTATTTTATTTTAAAAATAAAAATTATCTTTTACTAATTGATTATTATAGTAAATTTTTCGAAGTAGTTGAATTACATATTACAACCTCAGATTACGTTATTAAGTGCATGAAAGATATTTTTAGTCGCCAAGGAATTCCTGCTATTGTTATGTCAGATTGTGGCCCACAGTTTTCTTCGCATAATTTTAGAGAATTTGCTTCTGAATGGAACTTTACTCATATAACTTCGTCACCTCACTACCCACAATCAAATGGGCAAGTTGAGCGAACAGTACAGACAGTAAAAAATATTATGCAAAAGTCTAGTGAAAATAGGTCAGATTATCGTCTAGCTCTTTTAGAATATTTAAATACTCCCTTGGCTGATGACATTGCATCTCCTGCAGAATTACTGCAAAGTAGAAAATTACGTAGCATTATACCTATGTCATTAGTTAATTTGAAACCTAAAGTGCAAAAGAATATTCATAATAAATTATTAAGTCGTCAAATAAAGCAAAAAATTTATTATGACCGTAACGCAAGAGACTTGTGTTCTTTACAAGTAGGACAAAAGGTTAAAATATTACAAATGAATAATGTTAGGAAGGGGCGCTGGATGGCTGGAACCATAACTCGTATATTAAGAAATCGTTCATATGAAGTGCAGCTATTAACGGGTGTTAAAGTAGTCCGAAATCGCAGACACATCATTATAGATTCGCAAAGTAGACAGGACACGCCTTATCACAATTTTGAATATGATGACATAATGTTACCTTATGAGAATGTAATCACAAATACTGAACAAAATGTAAACAATAATAGTGAACAAAACATACGAGTTACTCGTTATGGTAGGTGTGTGAGACCACCGGATAGATGGGGTATACCCCTTAGTAATTAAGTTAAATACTTACCTATTTATTATTAACATTTGTATGCATCATTTTTCTTATTTGTTTTGAAATTGCATGATAATTAAAATTATGTTTTTTTTTTTAGTGCGAAATACTTATTATTATCCTAGAAGTAGTAGTCAGTTCTTGTTTTAAGCTGTAAGTAAATCTAACTATATAAAAAAAAAAGACTTTGTAATTTATGTAACTGTAAAATAATAAAAATGTTTTAGATATAAAAGTATTTATAGGTACTTAAATTGGAAACTGTGATGTGTTTATAAAAAATAAATAAAAAAAAAACTTGATTTTATGCTAAAGAAATTAACCATTATTGTTATACTTTAAATTTAATCATAAAGAAATATTATAAAATAATTTCTAAATTACATAACTATGTAACAAGAAATTAGCAGTTAAGACTATTTTTAATCTATATTGCATGTAAAAAAAAAAAAAGTTTTTTTTTTTTGTTTTTTTTTGTTTGAGGAGGATGATGTTAATACAAGTATTGAAGGTATCTGTGAAAACGCTTGTGCGATCCGTCTATTAATAAATCAGTCTTCAACCGATCACCGTGGTTTCATTACCTACACTTGACACCAGAAAACTGCAAAAGGCCATGGAATAGGTACTTTTAACATTTTTGCTACAAGCCAGCGTTGTTTCATCAATCATCGACATTCGAAACAAAAATATTTGCCTTCTAAAAAGTGTTGTCGTACTGTATTCCCTAGTATATGGCTGTCAACCCGCATTTTATTTAAACCATCTCCTAGAAGATTGCACCCCATCGTCTAAAGAGTCTCGATCCTGAAATTTTATTTAAAAATGTCGGATAATTTATGCAAGGAAAGCAGAAAACAAATGAACTTGAATAAAATGTCGACAGCTTAGTTTGCTTACAGGAGCTTTAATAAAATGAAAAACTTTGCTGAAAAAATTTAATCTCGGGATGAATTAAGCTACAGTTTGAGCCAGCTTAGGAGGCGGGCGGACAAAAACTGTAGGCTGTAAGGTCTCTACGCGCGAAGTCAGCCTGCACTCCGTTCACTTTATCGTCAGTACCATAAGTTAAGAATTAATTGCGGCATTAATAACAGCGCCGTGTACTTTACTTCTAAAGCACAAATTTAATTAAAATGCACTAATTGAGTAGATAGGTATGCCTAGTTGGACGACGGAATGTTTTTATAATTATTACTTTTAAGTTATCATTGTTCTCCTGTAAGTGACATTATTGTCTTTTGTGAGAATAAAAAAATTCTTTAACCACTACATTTAAATTTTCAATGCCTTTGATAGTTCCGCGTAGTGTAAGATCTGTAGATTTTTTAAATAATGTGATTGATACACAGTCAAGCGATTAATCGCTGAGCGATTTTTTGTTGCCGAGAATGAGTTCAATACCTAAATACTCACGTCACGAGCGACTTTTAATAGCTGCGATAATCGCGCCTATAAACAGCTACAAAAAGTCGCCAGTGGTCGGGAGCCGTAAATGATTGTTAATTGTTTTTTCTCTGAAATTCTAAAATATTAACATTTTTCTGCCATAGTATAATAATGAGTAGGTACTGCGTAATCCTGCTGAATAAATACTGCTGAAAAGTTGTCAAGTCATAAACCTTAATAAAACCACTGGTGATATCATTATCAGCATAAATCTGCAAGTTTGAGACCACCTGCCAAGATCAAGCGTTTGGTTACAATACTGTGATAGGGAAAGCGATTTAGGGAAAAAATCTTTAAAATTTTTGTTGACGTAAAGCCCGCCGGTAACGATCAATTGCGATTGTCAATTTTTCGTCAATGCCATTGTTAGAGCAAATGACAATCGCTTCAATTGCACGCGTAAACGATAAATTTTCGGGCGTCAATGACGTAAAAATTGACAATCGCAAATGATCGTTACCGGCGGGCTTTAGTATATTTTTTCAAACAGAAAAAGCTACTAATGTTTGGAAGTATGATTTCTGATTAAATAAATTGATGTTTTTGCGTTTTTTTCATAACTTTGATTTTGAAGCTTGTTTTTACTGCTTCATAGATCGTTGACGTAATTATCTCACCTTTTTATTCAAATCATGTAAAAGTGTGCGTGTTTTAATGTTTTTTACTCAATCACGCAATGATTTTGATGAAATAAAACATACAAATAGTTTGTTACTTGACTTAAAACTTGGAATACTTTTTATCATAGTCAAAGGTTCCATAGGATTTTTTGAACGGCAGAAGTCCGACGAAGTCGCAGAAGCTAGTTTGACATTATCAACTTGACAATTCTTTACGTTTCTGAGTAAAATACGGTATAATTATCATAATATAAGTACCTACTGGGTGTGCTGATAGTGTGTCAGTTTTTTTCTGATAGATAAGCAAGCACTTGCCTGCTATCACGCCTGATGGTAAGCGATGATGACGCGATCTTCGATAAAACGCGCTTGCCTAGAAGATACCTATTCACTTGCAACTTTTAGGTGCAAAAGCACTAAACTTAAGAATCGCCTAAGTCTTTTCTTATCTACAACTCGACCAAGATAACTAGGCGAATGACAGCTACATGACGGCTAAGTTTATGACACCGTTTTAACACAGTACATAAATAAGTTTTTTCAAACAGTAGAGGAGCTAACGTCACTTAGGCCCTTTTGTGATTGCACTCCGTCGGATCGCTAGGGATAGCATTTTCCTGCCGTCTCGTGGAATGCTACGCGCGAACGCTATGGAAACAACTTCGACGCGTGGTCACAACCCTGACCAAAGTAGTGCGAACTTTGCTTAGAGCTCTTAGAGTGACGTCAGCCGTCAAATTCGAACGTTTCCATGGAGCTCTCATACTGTTTGAAAAAACTTATATATGTACTGTGGTTTTAATTTGGTCGTGTTGTAGTTAGGAAAAGACTTAGGCGATCCTTAAATTTAGTGCAATCGGGCGTTAGTCCCCCAGATTGAACCTATCGGGAAACATAGATTCAAGCAAGGAGTTCCTACTCATTAAGTGTGTGTCAAGGGTGGATCTCCTTGGTAGTTTAAACGCTATCTGTTCCTTACAAAACATAGCCTTTACAACGCTCAGAAGTGATCATCAAATAAAAAGTTATTCACCGTGGCTCGTGCCTCCAAGTTTTTAATAAAAAACAACGGGAGCATTACTCTCAGGCGCTAGTCGAGTGTTGTTTAGGGTTCCGTATTAACATGATAAAAACCTTAACATGGCAATGAATACAGATAGCAAAATAAGAACTGCAGTTCTCTGCAGCATTAAAAAATTGAGAGATCAGAAAAACAAAAGAGTTCTGAGTAACGTCTGAATGTTATTAAATCACAATTTTAAAAAAACTCAAATATTTCTGTGACCCATTAAAATAAGCGTGGAAATCCAATTAAAAAATCTAATATCATTGATAAAATCTATGTTTAGTGTAAGTATTGAAAAATAAATGAAAATTAATCAACGAAGAAAGAACGCACACTGAACATGCAGGTCAAATATTTTCACTTAAGTATTTTCAGTTGCAAATTTCCAAAAAACAATCACTTTCCGAAACAGTTTCACTTACAAATTGTAAGATTGATATTCTTAGATACTATTATTTTTATAGACTTTACTACACTCGGCGTCAGAAAAATCGGACCTTTAAAAAAAAACTTCAAAGTTAGTTTAAACATATCTAATTTAATGGTAAGTGTTGTTTTATACTTCTTTCCCTTCGGACATAGCCAACAGTCTCTAGAAACCGTTGGAATACTCGTCGAACGGAATCATTTACTGAGATTCAGTTTCCGAGCAATGTTACATTGCCTCTTTTTTTTGCAATATTTGAGCAACTTCATGGGCATTAGTATCCATCTTGGGTATTCCTTTTTTTGATTGAAATTTTGAAGTGTGTTTTCTCCATCATCTCGATAGCGATTTTACCTGCATTTCCTGAATTGACCCCTTTTATTTCCCTTTTATGGCGGCGCAAGCAATAACTGGTAACTGTTACGTTAATTAAATCAAACAATTATTAATTGAAAGCTCATTAAATGGACAAATTCATTACATACAATTTCAATAGATATCAACATTTACACAATAAAACGTTAGCTAGCAATAGCAGGTGGCCAAGTCTAAATTTATTATCGAAGAGGTGCAATTTTTCTGACGTCGTGTGTATAACACTATAACCAAATATAAATACCAAGTTGCAAAGTAAATTAAATAAAAATAGATACAGAACACCTAAATCGTATTAGGCTCACTTTTTATTGCTTCTATACTTTCATGCGATTTTGAACCTAAAAATAAAACATCATACGAACTAATGCACATAACCATCTGTCATCACAACTGTCACATTTAAACGAACACAGGCTTTATTTGCACTGCTTAAAGTTCAAGTTTCCTTGAAGAGTAAGTTTTCACCGCTTGGAATGAACTTTAATAGGCGCACTTGTTACATGATTCTCAACTCTACTGCTATAAAAATAAAGTGCGTCGTAAGTAACAGTGTGCACTCGTGTTGCGAATTGTCACTGCTAGGTAAGTCACGGTATGGTAGGAGCGTTGGATGCACACTTAAAAAAACAAACAAAAAAAAACAAAGGTAAATAGTTTAAGGGCCGAATTTTCAAATTTAAAATTTTCAATCCTTAGATGACAGATACCAGTCAGTTATAATTATTAACCAAATAATATGTCATTAAAAAAAATTGTCAGACATACAAACCACAAACATTTTCAATTTAGCGGTATAAGGCTGGCCCCAGACCTACCGGTTCCGTTTCTTTGCTTTGCTGTGCTACTTTGCTTGAAAGACCGCCGGCCAACCAGGGTAATTTTCAATCTATCGCATTTTGGGACTAGACCAAATTGGCAAGATAGCCATTAGCTTGGTTTTATCAAATATCATCGCCTGGATTGCGAAGTAGGAAGCTTTTAGGAGATATGCCACCCTGAACATGGACTCCGATCGTTAAAAATAACTCGATCGCTTATTTATACAAGATGTTTGGTAAAGCCTTATAAAACTGATTATGGTAGATAGGGACCATAATAAAACTGAACAACTTTTACTATGGGACCAAATCTGAAATCGCGAAAAAAAATGAACTGTTTCATACATTTTGATAATTTCGTTATTAATTTTTGTATAAAACAGCAGTTTTTTTTTAAACGAAAACTAAAACTTCTCATCGCACCCCAGACGACGATATTTGATAACACCAAACTAATGGCTATCTTGCCAATGTGGTCAGGTCAAAATATGCGATAGATTGAAAATGAGCCTCTTGGCCGGCGGTCCATGGTAGAACAGCAAAGCAATGAAATGAAACCGGTAGGTCTGGGGCCAGCCTAAAACGTTATCAAACGAATAATTTTTATCTGGACATTGGAAATCAACAGCTACAAATTCTGGTGCACGTGCCGAGGATTTATTACTTTTTTTTCAGAAAAATGACATGAAATATTTGCTAAGGATATATTTTGAAAACTCACATACAATATTTAGAGGTATTATAGTTTCCTGATTATAATAAGCAAATTAAACGCTAAGTTCGAAGAGTAATTTTTGTAATTGTAACTATTTGTGATATTGCTAAGAAAACTGTAGAAGAAATTATTATTTAATTTATTTATTTTCTTTTTTATTGTATTTTCTTGTTGATTTATAAAAAGAAGTAAAAATAAAATGAATTGAACAAAAAATTCCTGTGAAATTGTATCAAAAGCAGTGTATCCAATTCAGTGGCGTGCACTCCATACATGCAAATAAGCACTGCATACCCTGTAGTCCCATAAATATATGACCCTAATTCCCTACCCTATTATTTGTAAACTACTTGTGAGTTATGACATGACCCATCATCGTGCACAGGCACTTCTTCAGCTTTCCGTGTCTATTAGTTTAAGCGCCATCTATTTGTGGTTTTTAAAACTAATTTCACTTAACTTTAACCAAAAATCTCAAGAACCAACGATCGGCCGGGCGACAGAGGCGCCAATTATTTACCGCGTGTCCATAAGCAGTACTACGGGCTGCTTCTTTTTCATAGAACGAATCTCGTGTAGTACACATCAAAAGTGTGACTGTGTGCGTGAAAATGTATGCCGGTGTTTATGTTTTGGAGGCACTGCTTATTTGCAACCCGACCGCGTCATGATTGCATTGCAGAGTAGCGTTTTTTTAGTTTGCCCTTGCATTTGCGGTTAGTTTTGCTTTGTTTTGATTGTTTTTCTTGGCGCAAGTAATTGACTATTTTAAGTACCTAAGTAATTATTTCGTTAATTTACTGTGAAAAATTCAATAATTTACATGCGAGACCTATACTGGCAGTTTGTTTAAATAAATCAAAAATTGCCGCTTTATCGAGGTTATCTTTTGAGGATAAAGTTTAATTAAATTGATTGCAAAGGGAAGATGCGTTGGGTTGGGTTTAAAAAAAATGGTAGGTATGTTATGAATGCCCCTCGTTCTTTTCATAAAAAGTTTTATTATACTTAATTATAACTGGCTAAGAGCTTGTGTACGTACACACAAACCAATTGTATTGTTTTCAATGCATTTTGTTTTCCAATCAAGATGATAAAAATGTTTGGATTTCGTTCAGTATAGGTTGGTAGATACCGAAACAGTGATAAAATTGGTATACTTTTTATCCGTGCCTACCCTGTCTAAAATCTCTGTGCACGCCACTATTCCAATTAGACTTCACCAGCGTAGGTAATGTTGGTACGACCACACAAAGTGTTTTCAGTTCTAGCCTGTAAGCCGAGCATTTCAGGAGAGTATAAAATATCACAATAGGAGAGAAAATTTCCAGTGACAGACGGTTATTATGCTTGTTTGCAATGGTATTCCTTTTTAAACCACATAAAATATGGATTTTTGATAATTTTCAATTTTGCTGTATATTCGTTTGTGCTGTACCCGTAACACGAACAACTATCGAAAAAACGCACGTAAAAGTACTCGATAGAAAATTTTATTTCGCTTTTCAGACAAGACAAATTTTCTTTTACAAAATTATTGTATCAAATTTTTTTTATGTACGCAATTTTTTTCGATAGCTGTTGGTGCTACGGGTACTGATTAAAAAATATCTGCCTGTTGATCTAAGAACAGTTTTATGATAATTCTACACTCTGAAATTTTAGTAATTAGGTTACCTCAAGGCTTGGACGAATTAACCACTGGACGCGAAATGACATCCTGTGACCGACAGCCTCAGTAAACGATATTGCGTTGTCAGCAGGCACGTATCCAGACTTTTAATTCGGGGGTGGACAACTGCATCCCGCAAACCGGAGAGTGCCTCGCCCGCTAAATTTGAATTTAGTCCTATAAGTACTGTGTGTTCTGGATTTCGGGGGGGGGGGGGGGGGGGGGGGGGGGGGGATAAATCCCAACTATCCCCCCCCCCCTTGGATACGTGCCTGGTTGTCAGTGTGACGCTAGAGCTCGTGACGAAACATTGGTACAAAAATGGGCAAAATGCTCCGTATTGTTCAGCAAAAAAAAATAGCGGGCCATGAAGAAATGTTTCTTTTCACGCGTAAGCACACGCGTAAACGCGTAAAGTTTTCGGTGTGATACATTTAAAGTTGATGGCCAGGTAACTAAATGCATTTTTGGGAGGTCATTTGCTTCTCGGTTGCCTGGCCGAGAGAACTAATGTATGAGTTTCACAATCCATAATATTTGGCTTGCAATTATGGCCGGAAACCGGCTAAATCACCCTATAATATTGTCATTATTTGACAAGTGTAATCCCCCCTCACCCCTCAAAAATTGGTTGAACGTGATTTCATACATTTTTCTTACGTTTCGTGTCCAGTGGTTAATTCGTCCAAGCCTCAAGGGGATGGTTTCACTCATGATTACAAGCAACTTTTACTATGGAGCCAACTATGAAATCGCGAAAGAAATCAGCTGTTTCATACAAAAGCACAATGCCTACTCAACCTAAATGTATGAAATAGTTGATTATTTTTTCGCGATTTCAGAGTTGGGTCCTTAGAGTAAGACGGGCTACAAACGAAGCCTTTTGTTGCTCGAAGGTTGGGTCCATAGTAAAAGTTGCATGTAATCATGAGTGGAACCATCCTACTGCGGGAACCAAATGATTACACGCTGTATAAAAATGATCGTTTTTGTGCTTTATTAGCTAAGAAATATGTACAAACTCAATGTATAAACATTTTCCGATTTATCAAACATTTTTCTGTTTTTGTACATTTTCATGTGGCTTACAACGTTCCTTTTTAATTAATTTAATTTCAATTTTAAATACACAGTTTGTCCAAACTTACCATAAGTAACTTTATTATCGTCCAAATAATAAAATAAATAGACAGATTTATTTATCTTAATATTAAAATAGCACAGACAATGCGAAATAATCCAATTTAATGATTTAACATTGTTCAGTTTTAGGAATAAAACTAAAGTTTTACGAAAAAGCTACGTTTTAGTTTTAGTACCTATTACTTGAAACTCGGGTCTGAAAATCCCAGATTCTATTTACCTACTCGCTGGAACGGAAATCTCGATATTATAGGAACATTACAGTAAATAACAGTGTTATTGGTTTTTACCTGAAGTCGAGCGGAATATATGCTGGAACCGCAGTCTTGATATTTAGTTTATTCTATTTATAATTTGGAAAACTAACATCATTGATTAACATAAAAATCATTGTTTTGTATTATGTGAAAAAACCTAATCGTTAATTCCCGACGTTTCGACACCTTTCCAGGGGCCAAGGTCACGGGAGGACTAAAGCAAAAAATCTGCTCATATTTTCATGAAATTACCTGTTCGGCACCTTGTAAAAATGCATTTAAGTTTATTAAATTATTTTATAGCTGCGTTCTAACTATAAACAAATATTCAAAAATATTAACTTCGTCTGCGTGGGAGTTCTTTTGCTATCCCTCGGGAACGAAACGTTTTTTTCGGGATAAAAGGTACCCTATGTCCTTTTCTGTACCCCTGGCAACGTTTATGCAAAATTTCATGATGATCGGTAGAGTGATTAAGACGTGAAGGCGTAACAAACAAACAAACAAACAAACGGACTTTCGCATTTATAATATTAGTAAGGAAAATCAGAAATCAGATATAAAATAATTTAATAAACTAGAATGCATTTTTTTGAGTTCCGAGCGAGTAATTTCATAAAAATGTGAGCATCTTTTTTGTTCCAGTCCTCCCGTGAGCACGGCCCCTGGAAAGGTGTCGAAACGTCTTGGAAAACTCAAAAATCCATTAATCGAAACTAAATAATTCTAAAATAACACCTGTATTAATAATATACGTGCTGTAATCCGTAAAAAGTGTTTTATTTCTAATGTTTTGTCCTATTTACTCACATGCGACCTACATACAGAAACCTGCAAAGCAAAGGAACACTTCGCAGTAAAAACATTCTTAAATCTTACAATTTCGATCACGTCCGGTGCGCGATCAAATTATATAAAACTACCTCTAGCCGAGACAGGAGAGAAAAGGGAACGGTTTACTCAATATATTAAGTGTATTTATATAAGATTGTGATAAATAAGGTTGGCCTGAAGGTATTTTTATATGAAAGTATGTAAAGTATCACCTCAACCGCAGCCCACCTTGAAACATATCGCTTACAATTTTGAGTCTTATGACACATTAATAAGCTCCTATGTAATTTTCAGGTGAGTTTGAGGTGAGTTCGGGTTGAGTTCAGGTTGGGTTTGAGTTGAGTTCGGGTTGAGGTGGGGTCGTGCGTTATCGTCTAAAAAATTGTAAACTATTAATTACATATTGTTTGCTACCCAGGTTACGCCATTGACTATACAAGGTTATTTTTAGTTAATACAAAACCTGTAGTGGGGTTGATCAGACCATCAAAGTGCACAACTTTCATTATGGGACCAATCTTGAAATCGCGAAAAATATCAGCTGTTTCATACATTTCCATGGAGTAGGATTGTACTTTTGTATGAAACAGCTGATTTTTTTTTCGTGATTTCGAGGTTGGTCCCATAATGAAATTTGTTCAGTTTGATGGTCTGTACCATAGCCTTTACCCTTAGCACGAACAGCCATCGAGAAATCTTACGCGCGTAAGAAAATACTACTCGAAAACGTACTCGATTCGAAAGCTAGCAAAATCGGCAGCACGAATTTTACAGAGCTGGCAAACGTCAACTCGATAGTAGCGATAAATAAAGCTAACCTGACACAATCCAATTATCAATCCAATTGAAGCAAGGTGCGTTCAAAAACCATGTTACATATCTATGTAAATCATAAATATGTAAATTAAAATTCAATCAAGTTGTTTATCATCATAATTTTACATTTATTATTCTTATTATTAATAATACAACTGTTAACAATATTAATTTCATTTAATAACTTAAATTTATTTCCAAATATTATAATAATTTTTAAATTGTGCATGATTTTGCCCATGCTTTCGAACGGTCAATGCACCTTGCCCGTGATTGGTTTGAAAAAGAAGAGTGTCTCTATTCTTTCTCTCTTTCTTTCACATCCTGTGATTTAATGAAAAATATAACCTAAAATAGCCATTTCTTTATTTTGTTTTTGTCTAAAATGATTTATCTGTGTCGGCTAATAAATAATACAATTGCGAGGAAATGATATTATGACCTAGGAGTAAACTACAATGTTTCATAGTTTCATCAAATTGTTCTAATTGATGATTTTTTATGAACTTGAAGAACAACAATGGAATATCGTCAATGAATAATAAATTTGTTTACACATAAACAATAAAACCTTTGGACGTGCTATGAAAATATGTGAATTTCATCGGAATTAGTGCCTAGTGTTTGAAGATTCGACAAATAAGAGACTTTAAGTTTGCATTGTTATACCTAGTTAGTTTTCGTCATAGTTATAAGGTCTTATTTTTTTAATATCTAAATGAATCATAATTAATTAACTGTATCCAAACTGTGTGATGTTGTGTCTGAAAACAAATATTATACGTATAACACCGTATTCTATAGTTTTATTTGAGTTTTGTAGGTAAGTTCTAAAATATTGCTAAAATAAAGGTATGGTGGGTGTGGGCAGGCCCATCTTTCCCACTGGGCACTCTGGGCACTTGCCCAGGGCCCCGTGATCGATAGGGGCCCCTTGTTTCTTGCCAGATCGCTTAATGATAACGGATGCTTATTATATTACGAAAAAAATCCTTTTCAAACCACATAGATTTTTAATCACTAACTTTAAATTCTAAAATAGTTACTTTTATGGATTATACAATAATTGTTCTTATCAAGATTACAAGATTAGTGAATAAAACCGATTAAGTATAAAAATCGCGCTGCGCGGCCGTTTTTCTTTAATTTAGACAGGCATAATTACGAGATTATTTGATGAAACTGACTAAAAAACGCGCTGCGCGGCCCTTTTTTTTCACTAAAGACAGGTAATATTACAAGATTAGTGAATGAAACTGACTAATAATCGCGCTTCGCGGCCGATTTTTGCTATTCCTAGATAAGATTTTTTCTAAAAAATCTGTCATTTTGTGCCTCATATACAGGCATCCTCTCCTACTTTGATGGTAACCCAAGTCAAGGTCATAGGGGCCCCATTATCCTAATGTGCCCAAGGCCTCAAATAGGTTAAAGACGGCCTTGGGTGTGGGGGACACCGTGGATAGCGTAAAATGACGAGATTTTTATTTTACAAATTTATATGTCTAATGAGAACAATTTAAGTTATATTGCCTGTGGATAATTCAGTAGACATGTCATAGTTCTCAAATTAAATTTTTGTTACTACATACATGCTTTTAAAATTTAATAATAAATAATACAAAGTCACTCGAAAAGTCTCTCACTGAAAAAATGTCAGTGAGTAAGTTGTCGATAGCCAGCTTGCGAGTGTCTCGATACCGTATGTCAAAAGTGGGTTCGTGCTACCGATTTCCATACAAGTTGTAACTTTACTATTCGATCTCGATTCGAAGGCTGCTCGATACCTTATGTCAAAATGTTTCGTGCTTCCAAATCTTAATTCCGTTTACGGACGTAGTGGCGCTGTACTTATTTCCATACAAAATTGTGAGATTCGAGTAATTTTACGCGCGTTATTTTTCTCGATAGCTGTTCGTGCTAAGGGTACTGATCAACCCCACGAGAGGTTTTGTAGTAACTAAAAATAATTTCGTATAGACGACAGATGAGATAACGACGACTTCAGCTGAAGTGGCAATGGGGGGGACATATAGCGAGAAGAACCGATGGCCGTTGGGGCGGGGCGGTTCTGGAATGGCGACCGCGTACCGGACGACGCTCCGTGGGTAGGCCCCCGACAAGGTGGACCGACGATCTGGTGCGCGGTCGCGGTGTGCCGCTGGAAGCGGGCAGCGCAGGACCGATCGTCGTGGAGATCCTTAGGGGAGGCCTATACTCAGCAGTGGGTGTCATGTGGCTGATAAGATGATAGACGACAGCGCCGCCGTCACCAATGTGACACCTGCGATTCACTTTGACAAGCTACTTGCTGGGTGACTAAAAGTACACCATCACTAACGCCCAACGGGTACGATTAAAAATCACTGGATTCACAGACGAAGTCGCAAGCGGCCGCTAGTCTAACTATACTTGTTTTTGATCGATCGTTGTAGGGTAGGTAACTATAGGTATGTAGGTATATGACATTTGACTTCATATTCTAATAATTCAACGTAAACTACAATTTGTATTGTTTTGTTGACAATAGATGGCGTTATTTCCCTCTGAATTGCGGTATGGATTATTTGTTACAAATTAGATAAGAACAACCTGTATGTAAACCGTGATACCTAGTGTTGTTGATGTTGTTAATTTAGAGCTGTGAAAGTAACGAAAAAATCCTAACCCGTATGTATTCGTTACTGAACAAAATTGTACTCGTTACAATCTTATCGTTACTCGTTACTTTCGTTCGTTACAACCGAACTGCCCAGTATAATTGCGTGTTTTGGTACTCTTCGCACACGTATCAGTCTGGTACATTATTGTAGTTTCGTTACTAGCGCGTGTTGCGCATGCATAGAAACAAAAACTTCCAAACAAAATGAGTCGAGACGAGTATTTTATTCAATAAATCACAATGATTCGTAGCATTTAAGTTCCGGACTGTTTGCGAACAGGGTACGATGACAGATGCGAGTAACGAAATTTTATCGGGAGTACCGATTCGGTATTTCGTATCAGGGCCTGCAGTCTCGACATAGATAGCGATCGTAAAATTAACGAATTCGGTCGATATGTCATTTTAACAACTTATTTTCGATTTTTGGTAGTCTCTACAATCATAGCTACCGATAATTTTCGGTACCGTATCGATTACCACAGAGGAAAAAATCACTACGTGTCGGTACTCTCATTTTGACACTCAACCATTGACACATATTTTATATTATATTAGATTTAATATATGCTGTGGCACTGGGTTCTGTCTAGTCAGTGTTACAAGTAATAGTCATTTAATGTCCACCATTGCCCGGCCAAGCCAACACAAATACAATTTATATTGCATTGTTGCAATATGGCTGCAATTGGTGTCAATAGTATGGCCAACGATGCAGAATCCCAAATTTACATGAAAATGTTTTAACTTACCAAAAATATGTGGCTATAATTGCCGGGCCATACTTAAAATATTGCTTTAGTGGTATTGCTAGCAAAATTGCCGCCTGCCGGCAACAGGAAAACCGCTAAAAATGCCGGAAAATACTTAGAAGCATCTTCACGATATTTATAATTAGTTTATCTTATACCTATCTCTCTAAATAAGGAATGTTACAATTATTAACTTATGATGAATAAAGAAAAAAAAATACTTATATTTTTTGTAATTTTTTGTTAAACACAGGTAGTTTTTAAGTACCTACCTACTTACATCTAAAAAAGTTAAATGAGCGTATCTCTTTTCCCTTTACTAATCAAGTATCTACCTATGTGCAGTGAAAAGTTTTAATCCTTATCCTTATACTTATTCCTTATATTCCTTACTCTTTATTCCTTATATAATATTTATATTATTAAAATGTAAATAAGGCGTAAATAATTATTTTATCATGTTGTTTGAGTTTTTGCTAGTTAGTCAAAAAGTTTTTTTTTTGTTTTATAGGTATTTAAGTTAATAATAATGTATAATAAACTATAACTTCAAAGAAAGTTTATGATATTTGCTATAAAACGTTTTTTATTTTACAACTCGTAACTTTTATAGAAGAGAAATTGCAATTTGAATAAGTTTTAAACGTCGGTGTAAGACAGTTGCATTTTCGCATATTTTTTAAATTTCCCTAAATCGGAGGGACAGTAATTCAATGGCCACACAATGATTTCGGTTATAGCAATAGCGGGGAAAATCGCTTGCCGTAACGATCTATAAGGCAAATGCAAGTCTCTACTATTACGTTATCGCACAAAATCGTAAAAATTTTAGTCGATAAGTTACCGAAAATTTTAAGTAATTGTGTGGCCATTGAATTGCCCTCCCTTTGATGAAGGGAAATTTAAATATTATGCTTATTAAAAAGCAACTACTTTATTTAACCAAAAAAAAAAACATCTCTTATTATATTTTCTTAATTTATCATCTGATATAAAATTCCTTCTTTTATTATTACATGAATAACCACTAAAAATATGTATCTGAACTTGTGGACATTACTATAATTTTACTTGTAACACTGTGTCATAGCCAACGGTTATGGCGTTGTCATGCCAACAGTCATATGTCAATGAAATCTGTGTTTACTTGCGATTGATAACTAAAACTGTCAAGTGTATGGTGTTGATTTTTTAATAAATAAATTCATTAAAGAATAAAAAATCTCTATAATAGTGGCTTCAACTCAAAGGAGTAATAATTATTCGGTTTCGGGTTCGGTCCACTAGCTAGACGCAAGCTAAGCTGCTGTCTGCTGTGAGGAATATGCTGTAAGTACAAATACTTTTCTTTGAGTTTTCTTTGGATCTTTCAATATTTAATTATGTTTGTTATACCTTCTATACCAATGCATTTATGTTTAGTTTTACATAATATAGTATTGAGGTCAAAAATGTATTTTAAAATCTGCTCAACACGCGTTACACGGGTTTGGATGCTTGTGATTTCTTTGTTGTTTTCGATCTTTCATAGTCACATGTGATTTAGTTATTTACTTTTATGATCAATGCAATGAATTTGCTGATGTCCACTACTTACTTAAGTATTTAATTAATATCTGTCTCAATATTTTAATTTAAGAATCAATTTTTTATTTTTTATTTTTTATTTCAGAGATTTAATCCAAGAATTCAAAGGCTCCCATGAGAAATGAGGCTACGGAGACTGAGGCATCAATGGCGTTTGGCCCCTGCATGAACTAACCAGTATATCAGTGATGGCGTGGCTTACAAGCGATTTTCAGCTCACTAGTAAAGCGGAAGTATTGTCCATAGCATCTATCCATGAAATAAAAGGATATGTTGTTAACAATAATAAATACCTCAAGTTATTTGATTGTACTCTTTTATTTGACTAAACTAGCTTAAATAATTGCAATTAGTGTCCAGTGTAGATACTCATAAAGTTGGATACGAGCGTTGACACTGTGCAACTGATGATCGTCCAGGCAGTAGTGTGTGATCTGTGAGGAATTCCGTCATCCTCCAAATCAACCGGATTTCGGTTATAGCGTCAGTTCTTCCCCATCTTCGACGCCACACCATAATTTTCTTGACACTCGATAATAAGCGAATGCCATGCCAATTAGCTGCTGATGATGATGAACGATGAGTGGTTAGTATCTAAAACAAACAGTAAAAAATAGAAAAACATGTAGTACATAAAAAAAATCCAAATGAAATTTTAATTTAAAATAAGATGATGATGGTAAATTGCAAATTCTTACTGGGTAATATCATAAATGCGAAAGTCAGTTTGTTTGTTTGTTTATACGCCTTCACGTCTTAACTACTGAACCGATCATCATGAAATTTTACATATACGTTGTCAAGGGTACAAGGAAAGACATAAGGAAGGTACTTATACCTTTTATTCCGAAAAAAACTATTGTTCAGAGAAATAACTGACCACGCAGACAAAGTCGCGGGTGGTTGCTAATATATTTTATTAATTTTAGCTCAAACCAAACCAAAGATCTTACATTTCGAGTTTAAAATACTTAATTACAGTTAGGTACCTACTCACTTGCTATTGTATAGGTAGAGAATCCCCAAGGCCGCTGTCTTTAAAGATAAGGCCATATGGCCGCAACTCTTCGACGAGCTCAGCTCCATCAGCTCGGTGAACATCTTCTTATCCACCCTATAAAGTCTAAAGAACTCGTCATCCTTTTAATGGGTTTGTTTTGATTATTGCGTCTATTCCTCGCCACGCTTCGACGCCTCACCATTTTAGCTCGATGCTTGAGAGCAACTAAATCCTACGCTATGCCTTGCCATTTCTTGCTTTTTTGGATTTCCTAAACACACAATAAACACCACAAAAGTAAATTATATTTTATAAGTCAGTGTCACAAAAACATTAAATGGCCGCCAAGTACCTGTAACGATGAATCGCAAAGTTTGCGGGCTGTCAAATTTCGCCGCAAACTAAACAGCTAAAATCGTTTAGGTGACAGTTGTTATAAATACGCTATCGAAAATTATCGGTAGTTATGATGGTAGAGACTACCAAACATCGAAGAATAATTGTTCGTTGTGACTTATCGATCGAATTCGTTAACTTTACATAGAAATCTACGTCGAGACTGCAAGGGAATCGTTACGGCAAGCGTTTTTTTTCGCTATGGTTATCGATCGGTTAGTAACGATATTATCGCTAACTAATGTAGAGACTGCATGCCCAGGGCCTGCAGTCTCGACATAGATAGCGATCGTAAAATTAACGAATTCGGTCGATATGTCATTTTAACAACTTATTTTCGATTTTTGGTAGTCTCTACAATCATAGCTACCGATAATTTTCGGTACCGTATCGATTACCACAGAGGAAAAAATCACTACGTGTCGGTACTCTCATTTTGACACTCAACCATTGACACATATTTTATATTATATTAGATTTAATATATGCTGTGGCACTGGGTTCTGTCTAGTCAGTGTTACAAGTAATAGTCATTTAATGTCCACCATTGCCCGGCCAAGCCAACACAAATACAATTTATATTGCATTGTTGCAATATGGCTGCAATTGGTGTCAATAGTATGGCCAACGATGCAGAATCCCAAATTTACATGAAAATGTTTTGACTTACCAAAAATATGTGGCTATAATTGCCGGGCCATACTTAAAATATTGCTTTAGTGGTATTGCTAGCAAAATTGCCGCCTGCCGGCCAAAGGAAAACCGCTAAAAATTGCCGGAAAATACTTAGAAGCATCTTCACAATATTTATAATTAGTTTATTTTATACCTATCTCTCTAAAGAAGGAATGTTATATTAAGATGAATAAATAATGAAAAATATTAGAAAAAATCGGCTCACCCGTAGCAACTTAGACGGGATAGTGATAGATAGCTACGGGTGAGCCGATTTTTTCTAATATTTTTCATTATTTATTCATCTTAATATAAAAATAGCATTGTGAATGCAAAAATCTAAAAGTTTAGGAATGTTATAATTATTAACTTATGATGAATAAAGACAAAAAAATAAAATACTAATATTTTTTGTAATTTTTTGTTAAACACGGGTAGTTTTTAAGTACCTACCTACTTACATCTAAAAAAGTTAAATGAGCGTATCTCTTTTCCCTTTACTAATCAAGTATCTACCTATGTGCAGTGAAAAGTTTTAATCCTTATCCTTATACTTATTCCTTATATTCCTTACTCTTTATTCCTTATATAATATTTATATTATTAAAATGTAAATAAGGCGTAAATAATTATTTTATCATGTTGTTTGAGTTTTTGCTAGTTAGTCAAAAAGTTTTTTTTTTGTTTTATAGGTATTTAAGTTAATAATAATGTATAATAAACTATAACTTCAAAGAAAGTTTATGATATTTGCTATAAAACGTTTTTTATTTTACAACTCGTAACTTTTATAGAAGAGAAATTGCAATTTGAATAAGTTTTAAACGTCGGTGTAAGACAGTTGCATTTTCGCATATTTTTTAAATTTCCCTAAATCGGAGGGACAGTAATTCAATGGCCACACAATGATTTCGGTTATAGCAATAGCGGGGAAAATCGCTTGCCGTAACGATCGATAAGGCAAATGCAAGTCTCTACTATTACGTTATCGCACAAAATCGTAAAAATTTTAGTCGATAAGTTACCGAAAATTTTAAGTAATTGTGTGGCCATTGAATTGCCCTCCCTTTGATGAAGGGAAATTTAAATATTATGCTTATTAAAAAGCAACTACTTTATTTAACCAAAAATAAAAAAAAACATCTCTTATTATATTTTCTTAATTTATCATCTGATATAAAATTCCTTCTTTTATTATTACATGAATAACCACTAAAAATATGTATCTGAACTTGTGGACATTACTATAATTTTACTTGTAACACTGTGTCATAGCCAACGGTTATGGCGTTGTCATGCCAACAGTCATATGTCAATGAAATCTGTGTTTACTTACGATTGATAACTAAAACTGTCAAGTGTATGGTGTTGATTTTTTAATAAATAAATTCATTAAAGAATAAAAAATCTCTATAATAGTGGCTTCAACTCAAAGGAGTAATAATTATTCGGTTTCGGGTTCGGTCCACTAGCTAGACGCAAGCTAAGCTGCTGTCTGCTGTGAGGAATATGCTGTAAGTACAAATACTTTTCTTTGAGTTTTCTTTGGATCTTTCAATATTTAATTATGTTTGTTATACCTTCTATACCAATGCATTTATGTTTAGTTTTACATAATATAGTATTGAGGTCAAAAATTTATTTTAAAATCTGCTCAACACGCGTCACACGGGTTTGGATGCTTGTGATTTCTTTGTTGTTTTCGATCTTTCATAGTCACATGTGATTTAGTTATTTACTTTTATGATCAATGCAATGAATTTGCTGATGTCCACTACTTACTTAAGTATTTAATTAATATGTGTCTCAATATTTTAATTTAAGAATCTATTTTTTCTAATTTAATTTATATTTTTTATTTCAGAGATTTAATCCAAGAATTCAAAGGCTCCCATGAGAAATGAGGCTACGGAGACTGAGGCATCAATGGCGTTTGGCCCCTGCATGAACTAACCAGTATATCAGTGATGGCGTGGCATACAAGCGATTTTCAGCTCACTAGTAAAGCGGAAGTATTGTCCATAGTATCTATCCATGAAATAAAAGGATATCTTGTTAACAATAATAAATACCTCAAGTTATTTGATTGTACTCTTTTATTTGAATAAACTAGCTTTAATAATTGCAATTAGTGTCCAGTGTAGATACTCATAAAGTTGGATACGAGCGTTGACACTGTGCAACTGATGATCGTCCAGGCAGTAGTGTGTGATCTGTGAGGAATTCCGTCATCCTCCAAATCAACCGGATTTCGGTTATAGCGTCAGTTCTTCCCCATCTTCGACGCCACACCATAATTTTCTTGACACTCGATAATAAGCGAATGCCATGCCAATTAGCTGCTGATGATGATGAACGAAGAGCGGTTAGTATCTAAAACAAACAGTAAAAAATAGAAAAACATGTAGTACATAAAAAAATCCAAATGAAATTTTAATTTAAAATAAGATGATGATGGTTAATTGCAAATTCTTACTGGGTAATATCATAAATGTGAAAGTCCGTTTGTTTGTTTGTTTCTACGCCTTCACGTCTTAACTACTGAACCGATCATCATGAAATTTTACATATACGTTGTCAGGGGTACAAGGAAAGACATAAGGAAGGTACTTATACCTTTTATTCCGAAAAAAACTATTGTTCAGAGAAATAACTGACCACGCAGACAAAGTCGCGGGTGGTTGCTAATATATTTTATTAATTTTAGCTCAAACCAAACCAAAGATCTTACATTTCGAGTTTAAAATACTTAATTACAGTTAGGTACCTACTCACTTGCTATTGTATAGGTAGAGAATCCCCAAGGCCGCTGTCTTTAAAGATAAGGCCATATGGCCGCAACTCTTCGACGAGCTCAGCTCCATCAGCTCGGTGAACATCTTCTTAGCCACCCTATAAAGTCTGAGGAACTCGTCATCCTTTTAATGGGTTTGTTTTGATTATTGCGTCTATTCCTCGCCACGCTTCGACGCCTCACCATTTTAGCTCGATGCTTGAGAGCAACTAAATCCTACGCTAAATAGGCCTATGCCTTGCCATTTCTTGCTTTTTTGGATTTCCTAAACACACAATAAACACCACAAAAGTAAATTATATTTTATAAGTCAGTGTCACAAAAACATTAAATGGCTGCCAAGTACCTGTAACGATGAATCGCAAAGTTTGCGGGCTGTCAAATTTCGCCGCAAACTAAACAGCTAAAATCGTTTGGGTGACAGTTGATATCAATACGCTATCGAAAATTATCGGTAGTTATGATGGTAGAGACTACCAAAAATCGAAGAATAATTGTTCGTTGTGACTTATCGATCGAATTCGTTAACTTTACATAGAAATCTACGTCGAGACTGCAAGGGAATCGTTACGGCAAGCGTTTTTTTTCGCTATGGTTATCGATCGGTTAGTAACGATATTATCGCTAGCTAATGTAGAGACTGCATGCCCAGGTGGTGTACCCGTTACTCAGTAACGAATACATACGGTTTGCTACAGCTCTAGTTGTTATCCGCTTAAATTTTTGCAAAAATGACGTGAACTTCTGCGTCATTTTTCTTTTAAATTAGCTCATTTTTAGGGTTCCGTACCCAACGGGTAAAAACGGAACCCTATTACTAAGACTCCGCTGTCCGTCTGTCTGTCTGTCTGTCTGTCACCAGGCTTTATCTCATGAACCGAGATAGCTAGACAGTTGAAAATTTCACAGATGATGTATATTTGTTGCCGCTATAACAACAAATACTAAAAACAGAATAAAATAAATATTTAAGGGGGTCTCCCATACAACAAACGTGTTTTTTTGCCGTTTTTTGCTCGATATTGATAACGACTACAGGTACACAGTTGAAATTTTCACAGATCGTGTATTACTATTACTGCTATAACAACATAAATATGCAAAAAACAGAATAAAATAAATTTTTAAGGGGGGCTCCCATACAACAAACGTGACTTTTTGCTGTTTTTTTTGGTATGGAACCCTTCGTGCGCGAGTCCGACTCGCACTTGTCCGGTTTTTTTCCTATAATGCGAAGCGCCGCCACTACTTACTTTGTGCTATAATGTTCAATTCCCAAAAGGATTATGCCGATTTTTCTATACAAGCTAGGCCATGATGCGCTTTGATGAAATTACCAATATACTATAGTAATTTTATACTGATTGCGTGAGAAGAATGTCATTAAAATATAATGCGGGAGAAAAGAGAAATCTCAATCTCAAGGACCGGCCTTACAATTGTCTAATTTCAAAATCTTTAACAATCGCTTTCAAGATGTAACACATTGATGCTTCTTTTTGGCATAAATAAAAACTTACCAAAGAAATGCAGCAATGTTTTACATCCATCTGTCAAATGAAAGCGATTGCGATAGATTTTGAAATTAGACAATTAACCCCCTTTACAGTTATAATTGTTTGACATTTTCCTATTATATGACATTTCAAAGTCAAAGTCAATGAGATATGTATGGTTAATGCGCATCATGGCCCAGAATCCGGCATGATCCTTTACATTCTTCAAAAAAGGATTGGATACATTTTAAGTCCCTCCGTACTATTTACCAGGAACATCACAGCCTTAGAGCATCACAGTATTATAAAAAACTTTTTTTTGTATTTTTTTACTCTCGTCCGCAGAGTAGTACCTACTCTGGGGCGGATTTTGTAACTTTGTTACATACAATCAACTCTGACAGAAATCGCAGTTACATTGCTGCTTTAGTCTCTGCCAATGTTTTTTTTTAATTTATTTTCCATTAAGTGAGTATACAGTGTTTCACAAAAATAACACCTGCCAAACTGCACGGCAGTTTGTCGGCAGTAATTCTCGCCTTAGTTTTTAACTTACAGTCTAATTATGTGCTATAAACTTATTTTAACATAACAAATCGCACCCCATTTTGTTTATAATTGGTAGGTAGGTACAATGACTTATTGAAACTTATTAGGTGGTATAATTTTCTGTGATCGAATCAGAAACGAGGAGATCCGCAGGAGAACTAAAGTAACCGACATCGCTCGAAGGATTGCTCAGCTGAAGTGGCAATGGGCGGGACACATAGCGAGAAGAACCGATGGCCGTTGTGGCGGAAAGGTTCTGGAATGGCGACCACGCACCGGACGACGCCCCGTGGGTAGGCCCCCGACAAGGTGGACCGACGATCTGGTGAAGGTTGCGGGAAGCGACTGGATGCGGGCAGCGCAGGACCGATTGTCGTAGAGATCCTTAGGGGAGGCCTATACCCAGCAGTGGGTGTCGTGCGGCTGATATGATGATGATGACAGAATTATCTAACTCATTTAAATAAATTCTCGTAGAGATTTGGTGGATTTTTTGTATTTTCACACAAAATCTGTTCAAAATCTCGTTATTACCAATTTTGTATGATAACTATTTTATGAAATCTTCGTATTTGATATTTTTTGGCTAAACCTCAACTCTCGTACATAATTATTTGTATGAGGAACCTCGTACAGTTGGCAACCCTGCCGCGCTAGTATCCGTTAATAAGTGTGTTATTTCAAATTTAGATTTATAAAAAAATCAGCCAAGTGCGAGGCGCACAAAGGGTTCCGTACCAAAAAACGGCAAAAACACACGTTTGTTGTATGGGAGCCCTCCTTAAATATTTATTTTATTCTGTTTTTAATATTTGTTGTTATAGCGACAACAGAAATACATCATTTGTGAAAATTTCAACTGTCTATCCGGTTCATGAGATACAGCCTGGTGACAGACAGACAGACGGACAGCGGAGTCTTAGTAATAGGGTCCCGTTTTTCCCCTTTGGGTACGGAACCCTAAAAACTTAGCAGACTTTCATAATCTGATGTAGTTAGCAAGAAGCGCTGGATGCGGGCAGCGCAGGACCGATTGTTCCTCGTGGAGATCCTTGGGGGAAGCCTATACCCAGCAGTGGGCGTCATGCGACTCAAAATCAAAATGATGATGACGATTATAATGGCTGAAAAAAAATCATATTGGTTGATTATTTTTTACCCTAGTAATAGAAAAAAAACTGAAAAAATAAATCTTTTCGTATTCGCGAATGTGCGGAAGTAACAGTAAAATAGAGAATATTTCTGAATCAGCACAGTTAAATACTATGCACAGAAGTATAAAAACTAGATAAGTAATATACTGAGAAAAAAATCACAGATCTCGTGCCTTTCACGACCTTCTGGTACATTGAAAATGAATTTAATAATTGAATTTTATACAAAATATATTCCTTTCTTTGAATTAGTACTTACAATACTTTGAAATCACAGCAAAGCTATGAACAATTTTGGATTTACTTTTCTGCGATTCGTGTGTATGAAATTCTTATAAAAATATTTCATTTTTATAAACATTACTATTTTATTGAAAGGTAGTAACTATAACCTAAGATATATAAAAAAAATCTAAGATTTATTTTGAAGCCCGAGGCGAACTCAGCGACGCGCGACGCGATGCGCATCTAAGGAGCGTGCTTCCCGAAATTACGCCAACACGCTACATATTGTAGCCCTCGTTGATACGCATCTTTTGATTTGAGGCTTCAACCATTCATGTAGCCTTAAAACTTACGAAACCAAGGCGATGTCGCACTCTGAGCAAAAATGGGGGCTATACTGAAGCGATAGAAAAAACATTTTCAATGTTAAAGGTTAAGCTACAGGGCAAACCCGATCGTCTTTGTTTTAGGCTCAAATTGTGGCTGACTAGATTGCTCAGAGGGGTTTTTCTCAAAATTTTGATATCATTCTTCGTTTCCAAAATATCGAGCGCCAAAATAAAAAAATCGGAAAAAAAATGAGATTTTTTTCCACTATTTCGGCCATAATTTTATACGTTTTTTATTTTTTCGAATAAATTCTTTTTGCACCTTGTAGCTCTTGTAAATACGCGTCTTTTGAGTCTTTTTGAATATCATATCTTCACAACCTTCTGTGTTATAAGGGGATCGCACTTTTTCGTGAAATCGGTGCCTATACTGGAGCGAACGAAAAGACATTTTCAATGTCAAAAATTAAAATCTAACTTTCTCAGTATTTCTCACAATACTATAATCACTGTTACTCCAAATTCAAAGTTAAGTTAAAGAGACTGAACTGAGCCCGTAATTTAACTTAAGTTAATGAAGATACGTAGTAGCTTTGAAAAGAAACTTGCCTCAAAGCGAGGCGTAGTTTCCGTTCCGAGGTGTTTGCACGAGGCGAGGCGAGGCGAGGCACTTTAAGAAATACAGCGCGCCTTGCGGAAAATACTGCATTCACTTGCCGCGGGCGAAATCTCTGTGTATGTACGCTCGCGGGGAAAATAGATAATTCTTACTTTTTGAATTTTTTATTTGTAATGTAACCGATGGCCGGTGGGGTACATGAGTTCGTGAGTGGAGACCGCGTATCGGCAAACGTAGTGTGGGACGCCCCCAGTCAAGGTGGAGCGACGAACTTCGCAAGGTGGCTGGCAAAAACTGGATGAGTATAGCCGCGGATCGTGCTCAGTGGCGTGCACTCGGAGAGGCCTATATTCAGCAGTGGACGATGATAGGCTGATGATGATGATGATTTGTAATGAAAAAAACATTCCAGATTGCCGATACTTAAGTTACAAAAATTATCGTGTTATCAATAATGTATTACACTCTAATGATATACGTGTAGGAAACGCAATGTCAGTCATATAAGTGTATTGCAAATAAATACAATTATTGAATTAAATTAGTGTTGAGATCATTTTAGGGTTTCGTGCTCAAAAGGTGAAAACGGGACACTATGACTAAGACTCCGCTGTCCGTCTGTCTGTCTGTCACCAGGCTGTATCTCATGAACCGTGATAGCTAGACAGTTGAAATTTTCACATATCGCACCTCCGATAAAATAGGGTTACAACTGGAAAAACCTTGATTTTCAGGAGAGCGAAAACAAACACACGGATTTGTTATGTAGTTTTTATTCCTTTAATATTGTATAAATATACTACAAAGTGTATATATTTAAAAAGATTGCAAAATATACATTCGAATGGCATATACTGTTTTTCAATTTTCCTGAAAAAATGCATGAAAATTTCCAATTGTAACGGTATTTTAGATAGGTATTTGAACTTTTATAAATAAAAATACAATGTGAAAGATGCAACAATGTTAATTTAAATTGAAAACAGGCAGTTACTTGCGCTTATCTTAGCTAAATATTTTTTGTATTGATGTAGACTCCAAAATAAAATCAACTTTAAAAAAAACTTCAATTAGATCAAACCTAAAACATAATTATCTCTAAAGTCAGAGTATTTTTTACTAATCAGTTCAAGTTAGGATAGTCTCAAATTAAGAGATATTTAAATAATATTATGTTTTAATCTTTTCCTAATTATAATAATGTTGAATCATTAAGTAGGAACCATAATTATCACTATAAAAAAAAAACAGATCTTAGATTTCAGTAATCTAAATTTCAGTAATCACGTAATCAGGGTGTCAGATAGCTAATTTTCAATCACAATTTGGTTGTTAAAAGACGCATAAAATAGTGGTACATGATTAATATCTACCAAACACAGTAAATCATCTTTTTTTTAAGGAGAAAAGTAACACAGTATGATTAGGTACTCTGGGGAATTACAATTAACCGTATCTAAAACACCGATACAATACAAAATGTATCACTGTAATATAATACCCTTTCAACAATTTTTATCCATCATTTTACAATAAACTGTAACAAGACGACTTGTGACCGTTTATTAGAAAATATACTTAACAAAATAAAATTTACCTATCAAGAACACAGTAATATTTTAGTTAGTAACACTAACCGAAATCACAATGATGTAACAATGCTTTAATAGTGTAGCGTTACAACGCCACCTAGAAGCGAGTTTTAGAGTTACAGATGTAACTATTTTCGAGAAGATAAATAATAACATTTGAAAATTTTCTGTGTAATTAACACAAAATTCGACTTTTTCGAGTTGTAACCCTATTTTATCGGAGGTGCGATATGATATATTTCTGCTGCCGCTATAATAACAAATACTAAAATTAGAAAAAATAAATATTTAAGGGGGGGCTCCCATACAACGAACGTGATTTTTTTGCCTTTTTTTGGTACGGAACCCTTCATGCGCGAGTCCGACACGCACTTAGCCGGGTTTTTTAAGAAATTTGCCCCAAAGCGAGACGTGCTTAATAGAAGGGCACTATACATATAACTGCCAGTGCCTGAGTAACATTTTATATTTTCTATTGTTTTACACTCTAACGGTGATAATTAATGACGAATTAAGTAAATCAGTATCAAAATATGTTGTTTTTAAATTCCATCTTAACAAGTGGACACTCGAAGAAACAGCATTTTTTTTAATAAAAAAATATATTCTGTTTGGACGATTCCACACGACGATACTTCGCAATACAAAGCTGGTAGAAAATCCAACGTGTGGTGGCTAAGAATCGCGGCTATAAGAAATGCTACAGTACACGCAGTAAACCAGTGAACCAAAAAAATTATTTTTTTCTGATTGTGCCCAAGTGCTGCAATAAGTTGGAGCTTGTCAGCTACCTGTTGGCCTCACACCTAATTATTTTTATTATGTCTTTTTTAATGTAACATATTTGTTTTCTTAATGCAAGTAGTATTCTTGTGTGAAATGCTGAGGACTAAAAAATGACTTTCTTTGCTTTAAAAATATTTAGTAGTACAATTAATAACAACTAGTGGCTCCGTGAGCTGTAGACCTCGCGTTAAAAAATAGCTCGAATTGTATGTTGTTTAAAAAATAATCGAAAAGATGTCGCCACCCCTTTTTCCCACACTGCTCACGAGCTTTTCGAAGCACATAGTGGGTTCGTGCTGTTTGGTATATTATTTGGTATGTACATTTGCAGCTAGATGGCACTTCTAATTTTTACCATTTTTCAAAATAGGTGATTTTTTGGAAAATTTCTAAAAACTGGCTTGAATAAAAATTCTATTTAATTATCGAAGCTGCTCACAAAATTTCACGATAATCGGTTGAGAAATGCGACCTGTAGTGTAGGGGAAAACAGACAGCTGGAAAGTCGGACTGAAATATGATTTTTTACGTATCTCTGCCATTAAAAAAAATAAAAAAACTGGCGTGACAAAAAAATCTGTATTATTTACGAACCTGCTCACAAAATTTCACGAGAATCGGTTAAGAAATGCGACCTGTAGAGGAGAACATCCAGCGCCAGAAAGCCGGACTGATATTTTTTATACATATCTCCGCCATTTCAAAAAATTTTGAAAAACTGGTTCTATTTAAAATAATCTATATCATTTTTGAACATGCCCACAAAATTTCACGGTAATCGGTTGAGAAATGCGACCTGTAGAGGTGAAAAGACAAAGCCGGAAAGCTGGACTGAAATATGTTTATTTTTACATATCTCCGCCATTTTTGAAAAAATCAAAAAAGTGGCGTGACGATAAAAATGTACATCATTTTCAAAACTGCTCACAAAATTTCACGAGAATCTGTTGAGAAATGCGACCTGTAGAGGAGAACAGACAGCGCTGGAAAGCCGTAAAATCTGTTTTTTTACATATCTCCGCCATTTTGAAAAATTTAAAAAATCTGGCTCGACAAAAAAAAAACTATATAATTAACAAACATGCTCACAAAATTTTACAGGGATCGGTTGAGAAATGCGACCTGTAGAGGAGAACATACAGCGCCGGAAATCCGGACTGAAATATGCTTTTCTTTAATTATCTCCGCCATTTAAAAAAAATTGAAAAACTGGCTTGACAAAAAAAATCTATGTAATTTTCAAATCTGCTTACAAAATTTCACGAGAATCGGTTCAAAAATGCGACCTGTAGAGGCAAACAGAAAACACCGGAAAGCCGGACTGAAAAATGTTTTTTTAATATTTCTCCGTCATTTTGAAAAGTTTCAAAAAACTGGTGTGACGAAAAAAATCTATATTATTTTTAAACATGTTCACAAAATTTCACGAGAATCGGTTGAGAAATGCGACCTGTAGAGGAGAACAGACAGCGCTGGAAAGTCGGACCGAAATGTGTTTTCTTAACATATCTCCGCCATTTTGAAAAATTTCTAAAAACTTGCTAAACAAAAAAATATTGTACATTATTTTCAAACCTTCTTACAAAATTTCACGAGAATCAGTTGAGAAATGAGACCTGTAGAGAAGAACAGACAGCGCTGGAAAGCCAGACTGAAATAAGTTTTTTTAACATATCTCCACCAATAAGAAAAATTTCAAAAAACTGGCGTGACAAAAAAATTCTGTTATTTTCAAAACTGTTTACAAATTTTCACGAGAATCGGTTGAGAAATGCGACCTGTAGAGGAGAACAGACAGCGCTGGAAAGTCGGACTGAAATCTGTTTTTTTTAACATACCTCCGCTATTTTGAAAAATTTCAAAAAACTTGCTTTACAAAAAAAAATTGTACATCATTTTAAAACCTTCTTACAAAATTTCACGAGAATCAGTTGAGAAATGCGACCTGTAGAGAAGTACAGGCAGAGCTGGAAAGCGGACTGCAATCTGTTTTTTTAACATATCTCCGCCATTTTACAATTTAATTTTATAATAATTCAAAAAACTGGCTCGACAAAAAAATTCTATATAATTTTCAAACATACTCACAAAATTTCACAAGAATCAGTTGAGAAATGCGACTTGTAGGTTGGAACAGACAGCCGGACATACGAAAGAATTTTTGCCCAAGCTGAAGCAGAGACGCTTCGCTCGCACTTCGTGCTCGCTCGGTCAAAAATGCGGGAAATTCCGTTTGACATTTCACTTTGCGGGACAGTTAGCTTCAGAAGTAGCAAAACATTAATACTAATGGCCCTTTATTGAAGGTTTATATCTGTTCGATAAGACCCACTTATGTGGGCTGATAATTCCCTACAGATTTTTAAATGCCTAGCTATAGCTGGTAGCGTATTATACTACCAAATCAAAAATGTTTGTCATTCATTTATCTGTCACATTTTAAGAACTGCTTTTATTATAATTTGGTTAATATTTAAACTGACTGATATCTGTTAACTGAGGCTTGAAAAATCAGCCCTCAAAGTAATAAAATTCTCAAACGACTCTTACCTATGCGTTACGTTGAAATAGAGCTCTTTGGTTGGTTCGTTTGATTTACGTGTTGAAACGAAATGAAACAAAATGAAACTAAATGAAAAGAAATGACGAAATGAAACAAAATAAAACGAAATTAAATTAAATTAAAATAAGTGAAATGAAATGAAATGAAAATATATTTATTCAAATAAGCTCACAACCCATTATGACGTCTTTTAGCTGATAAGAAAAATAGTAGGCGCAAAAAAACTTATCAGATTTATCAAATGGAACGATATTTACAAATATGTATAAAGTTTTCAGACATTACATTAACATAGATTAAAAAATAAATGTCATTATTTAATTAGCTCATTTCTTGATGAATCAATTTATAGGGTTCAAGCTAAATTCAAAATTTGAATCATCAAAAGTGATGACGCCTAGACATTATTCAGTCTAAGCTCTTATAAAAAAAGACAATTCAATATGCGTTAAGCTAGGCAGTCAGAAGCAGACCCATTCCCACTGGCAGCACCCGTTCACGAGCATGACGTAATGTTTGTGAGTATCGGTGTTTCATACTTCTCAAAATAGTTTTTAAGCTACTGCGCTTTTTGTACTATGTGCATTCATTCTCAATTCGTCCCGTTTTGTGTCTTAAGTGCAAGGGAATGAGAATATTTAAAAAATAATATACTTTTGAATAGGCTTTTTTAAACTTTTTTAAATTATTTAAATTCTAGATTTTTGGGGCATTCACAATGCTATTTTTATATTAAGATTTTTAATTTAATAGAAAAATACTAGAAAAAAATATACTCACTCGTAGCAGCTCAGACGGGATTTGGAATCCGGAATCCCTAGGGTGCGGCCCTTGGGATTCCGGCCCAATGCACTGACCAATTGACAACATTTCAAAATATTTAGGTACATGTTTTTATAGATATAATGAAATAGATTTTTTATTTAAAGTAAAAAATACTGATCTAAAAATTCAGATAAAAATAATATGAGCTTAGAACACTAAAATCTCGAAATGGTTTTCTTATTATAGTACTATCTCAAAATGAAACGTTGTCAATTATGCTACTGAGTAGCTAGTGGGAGCGGCGAAATTTTCTAGTACTTTTTACGTTTTCGCTGTAAACCAGCGTTATCTCATCAATGTGAAGAATTACCTTCAACATTCGAATGCAACACCTTTACAAATGCCAGTCAGTCGATCGCTATTTAATTATAAAAATTTAATAGAAAAAATGCTAGAAGAAATCGACTCACCCTTAGCAGCTCAGACAGGATTCGAACCCGCACCCTTGGGATTTCGGCCCAATGCCGGTTTAGATATGGAATTGGAGTACTTTATAGAACCTTAATTGTCGAATTAAGTCCAATAAATTACTATTTAAGTATATATATCTCTTTTATTTTAATTATGCGGAAAATGTTATTTAAAGTGGCTCTGTGAGCTTTAGACCTCGCGAGTCTGTTTATATCTCGGCATTTAAAAAAAAAACTGTTCGACAAAAACTTATATAAATTATCGAACCAGTTCACAAAATTTCACGAAAATTGCTTGAGAAATACGATCTGTAGAAAACAGCCGAAGAGCCCGACATACGAAAGCCTTTTTCCTCAAACTAAAACAGAAACGCTTCGCTCACGCTTTGCAAACACTCGTTCAATTAATATTTTTTATCAATTTGTTTCATGTCTACAACTTAAGCATTGCACCAATTTTGGTGAACCAATGGATTGAATCAAAAAGACATATTCTGATTTTTACTATTACAGTTACAGTAAAAAAAATCTAATAATTTTTTGGCACCTTACTTTATTCAAAACATGAATGAATTTATCATTTTCTCAATCCTCTCAATAAGACAATTCATTAAATTGCCAAATCGATTTCTAATTTCCCAGTTACAATTTTCTACCAACAAAACGTATTATTTCAAATGCTACTCGAGAGTGACTTCGTTCTCTTGAGAAATAATGCCGTTTCTAAGAGTAAACGAATTGTGCAAATAACGTTGCGATAAATTCAATGAAATAACGTCCTTTTAATAGAACGACCGGTTTTGAGAAAGATCATTGTACAGTCAGCAACGATAGTAGATTTTCACTTTAGTACTTTATTATAGCAACTTTTTTGACAGATGTCTCACATTTTGAAACGTTAGTCAAAAAAGCTACTATCACAAAGTACTAAAATGTTGAGCAAGTTTCGTTGCTGACCGTACCGATGTAGTGATATCTTATTAGCATAAAGTCCCTTTTGACACCTTTTTGCAAAGCAAAATTTTCCTCCTCGAAGTTTCTAAGTCGGATTGTCCAAATCACGTTACGGTGAATTCATACTATTAAATGTCTTATTAAATAATAAACTAGAAAAAAATTGACTCGCGCCAGATCATATTGTATAAAAATAGGACTGTGAATGCTGAAATCACAAATTTAAAAAATCTAATGTCCTTTTGATAGGACGACGACGAGGTTTTGAGGGAGACCATTGTAGGACGAAGTCACAAATTTGTTACCTTAAATGTAAAGCTCAGTAATATCAGTATTTCGACAGTTAAGTATTATTATCATCATATCAGCCGCACGACACCGACTGGGTATAGGCCTCCCCCAAGGATCTCCACGACTATCGGTCCTGCGTTGCCCGCATCCAGCGGCTTCTCGCAACCTTCACCAGATTGTCGGTCCTCCTTGTCGGGGGCCTACCCACGGAGCCCGGTCCGGTGCGCGATCGCCATTCAAGAACCTTTCCGCCCCAACTGCCATCGTTTCTTCTCGCTATGTGTCCAGCCCACTGCCACTTTAGCTGAGCAATACTTCGAGCGATGTCGGTAACTTTAGTTTGCCTGGGATCTCCTTATTTCTGATCGATCACGCAGGGAAGGGAAACGCCGAGCATGGCTCTCTCTATTGCACGCTGGGTGACCTTGAGCCCTCCTTATGAGACCCATAGTTAGCGACCACGTTACACTGCCGTAAGTCATGACTGGCAACACACACTGGTCATAGACTTTCGTCTTGAGACATTGAGGTAAATCGGACACGAAGGTTTTTCGAAGCTTCCCGAATGCTGCCCATCCGAGTTGGATTCGACGAGAGATCTCTTTCTCGAGTATTAATAAATCGTAAATTATGTAGGTGTACTCTATTCCTTAAAAATTTATAACTCTATATAGAAATTACGTGTAATTTTAGACATTTATTTTACCCTGTTTTCGGAAGTAAATATGATTGGGTAAAGTAGGTACATCATAAATCTTGAGATGAATAAGCACCATCATTAGGTAATAATCCTTATATATATGAATACCTTTATCATATATTTTTGTAAGACCGAAATTTAACAGTAAATACGTAAACCAGTTTCCTACAAACAGTTTTCTCTGCAATTTTTTTTTGTTTTCGGTGTTCATGCTAAAGGAGCACAAAAGTGTTCGATAAAAATATTGCATTATTTTACGTTTTCTGATCGCTTGTAGCTTTAAGGCTTATTCAAATCTCAACGATATCCTCTACCGGTGGCGGTAACGAGATCCCAATGGGTATGCAGATAACGCGCTGTTCAAACCATAGCGGAATGTTACCGCTACCGGAGGCGGTAGCGGTAATGGCGCTGAGGCGCGATGCGAGCGCAGCGGGCGGGTGGTGCGGGGTGCATATTCGTAAATACCCGACGCGTTATCCGCCTGTAGTCGCTTCGTAAATAGCAGACGTGTCGGAGTAAATACCTGACGGGTTAGCCACCCGAGATTGCTTCGTAAATAGCAGACGTGTCGGAGTAAATACCCAACGCGTTAGCCACCCGAGATTGCTTCGTAAATAGCAGACGTGTCGGGATAATGCGTCTGCTATTTACAAGAGCCAGAATTGCTTTGTAAACAGCAAACGTACCGCGTCAGTTATTACAATAAAAGAAAATATTTCTGTTGTCTGTTATAAAAAATAACCTCGATTTTTATTTCTAACCTAACCCGGGACCTACAGGAATAAAGCAGTTTGATACGATCGATCGTCGACACGTCAGGTCAGGGAAACGTCGATTATAAAGGTGCAACACAGCTAAAATAACAGTTTGGAATATGTAAATAAACCTTTTACAAATATTATACCTATATAAGCATTGTAAACATTCTAGAGATATCATAAAAATTATCAAAACACATGGGTCCAAACAGAGGATCGAACTGAGGCCTCTTGCGTTTAATGTGAATAGTGTCACTGCGCCACGGTGACTTAATAGCTAGTGGCAAAATTAGTCATTGGTTGATGCTTTATGTCTCATCTCTGCCCGGGCAGCAGCCGAAACTTCCCGAGTGGATAACGGGTACAGTGCGAGGCATGTATCTTGAATATTTTTCGACGGAGTGGGGATAAGTTCGCGCATGTGCTCTTGTGAGCGACCAATAGCGCGCGCCCCTTTCCCGCCGCCCGAGCCCCTCACCGCAACGCATACCCAAAATACGCGTTCCGCGCAATCCCCACCCGATTTCATGATTCGTGCCACTGACTGTATTTACTAATATGCGCGCGGGGTACGTCCGTGGGGGGAGGAAATTTTTTGCCGAACACACGGTACGTATCGCGTACTCATCCGGTATGTGGTTTCGGTTTCACGACGGCTGCGAAAATGCCATACAAATTACCGTGCAGGATTTCGCTCGGGTATTATACCGCTACCTACGGCGGTAGCGGATACCGCTCAGGTTTGAGTAGGCCTTTAAACTGCAAATCCGTATAACTGGGTTACGTGGACGGTTCCGTGGTCCAGGCGAGACAGGTGCTAATATTGAGTTAGGACCTTACAAACAGACGGAAGTTTGTTAGCGGTAGGCCACGAAGTAAGCGGGAGGGCGCCATTTTTTACGGCAAGAAAAACTGGTCGGATGAATGGTGAATCTGACAGCAGCGTAAAGAAGCTCGGTGGCCCAGTGGTTCAAACCGTGGCCCTGCGATTGCAGAGATTAAGAAACTTTCGCAAGAGTCGATCATGGGATGGGTGGCCAAAAATTTATTATCTCGAGTTCCTCCGTGTTTTAAAAGGCACGTTAAACTGTTGGTGCTGGCTGAATTTGCAGTTAATACTCACCTATCCGCGCCTGCCTATTGGGCCTGCGTGGTGGGTATATGGCTCATCCAGCTTATCCGCCCATAAGGAAGACCTGTGCCCCAGCAGTGGGGACATTTATAATGGCTGATGTCAAACTGACAGCCAGATGTCAAAATTAATGTAGTATTTATTATAAAAATAGAAAATGGAACCACTTTTAAAATTCATAGTTTTTTCAATCTTTTACATTCATTTCATGAGTGAGCCTGCGGGTTAGTTTAGCGATTTCTAAGTCGTTAATGATCATGCAACAGCGTTTTTAATTACACACTGACAAACTGCAAACACCTACTTATCTTCCTCCCGCAATTTTCGTAGCCCAACAACGTTGTACATCTCACAAACGAGATACCGCCGAGCGAGCAGTGTGTGACGAGAATAAGTTTAACATTTCCAATCGCTCGCTTTAATTACAGCTTCGTTTGGTTTTGTGTTTAAGCCAATTAGAGTTGAGGTTTTGGGCGAGTTGAAAAAAAAATCTTTCTATTCGACGGTTTTATTGTACAGTTTATAAAGAAGAAAAAAGGCATTCGCTATTGGTGCATGTTCATAACTTAATAATGTGAGAATACTCGAGTGATTTTTTTTATAGAAGCTTGTTGTATCCCTAATTTATCTTATTGTCTAGCCATTTTAATGTCCCGAAAAAGGCCTTATGTGTTCGTTCATTCATTCATTCGAAAGAAGATATACAAGATGTTTTTAAACCACTCTCCAAATTTTAAGGATGTGTTCAGAGACTTAACAACTTTCTCTAAGAATCATAGGGTCAAATAGCTAAAAAATGGACTTTTCATACAAATCAAAGAGATCACGTGATCACTTTAGAAAGGGATGAACAATAGTTATTTGTTATAGAAGTGACCAAAGTCGATTTGTGCTGCGAGTGCCGACTTTAAATCACGAACTAGCGAAGTAGTCTAGAATTGAATCACGAGCGTAGCGAGTGATTCTAATATAGACTACTGAGCACAGTGAGTGATATAAAGGCACGAGGCAGAACAAAACTTTGGTCTCGTGTTAAACATACAACTTTTCACCTCGACCGGCAAGAAAAAAATCACGTGACTTTCCTGGTAAAATCTAAATTCAGCATTAGAAACTTGTTCTCTCAACTCTTTTGGAGTTATATCTTCATCGCTGGGCGCACTCATTTTTTGTTATATCACAAAATTAGTGCTCAAATCTATGCTGAAAATTTTTATTCATAGATTAAAATAAATTCCTGTCGTTTTATTTAGGTACATTACGTTGTGTTTTTCTCTAATTTATTAATACCCCATCTTATTGATTTATTTATATTTAGAAAACACTAACTTGTTTAAAAATTTCATTGATTTTTCTTATTTAATATTTATTTCATGCATGCGACCTCATTTCGTCCATACTCTTTATTTCGAATTATCAAACTTCTTTTTCAACAATCCTTATTTAAAACTTCTTGGTATATCCGTGCATTATATTTTTTATACTTTTTAATTCATGTATGACAACATAAAGCAGTCTTTCTATCCTTTTCTCACATATCAATTTTACAAGTCTCATCCTTGTCACTCTATTTCTTTTTTCTTAATTATTTCAAAAGTTGGTGTTAGAAATTAAAAAAGCACCTTCCCTCACGCTCATTCAAAATCGATTTTTGCTGCGAGTTTTTACGCGCAAAAAGTGCCCTTTTCGTGGAGAGGTGAAAAATTTTTTGGCGTATTTCGACACAATATGTTTCATGGAGAAAGTTGTACAGTTTCATGGACTGAACACATCCTTAAAATCTGGAGAGTATTTAAAAACACTCTGTATATAGTATGGATTCGAAAACAAGTTTCTTTGTTTGTTTTTACGCCTTCACGTCTTAACTACTCAACCAATCATCATGAAATTTTGAATACACGTTTTCAGGGATATACAAAAAAGTACTGTTTCCGCGATGTAGAAAAATAACTGTTCACATAGATTAAGTCGCAGGCGATCTCTAGTTAATAATAAGGAAGATGGGCCAATACAGATTGTTGGATGAATTCTCTCATTAGCTTCCACTAATTTCGAATTGCCTTATTCCAGTAAGTGGGTCTCATTTGGCTTTCATTCAGCTGAAAGTGTGAATTATCTCCATGGGATTCTTAAAAGCGGGATCGTTTAATTCAATTGCGGGAACCGAGAGGGATTAATAATTCATGCCTCGAAGGGGGATAGTGGGAACACCGCCTTTATATGGAAGGCGGAATAAATTGTGTAAGAGCTAAAATGTGGGATCAACTTATAGGTGTTAAGAAATATGTTCTTAAAAGTAAACAGGGCTTTGCAAAATATATAGGTATATCATAATAAAAAAAAACATCACTCCCACTAGCGACTTGGTAGCTTAATTGGTTAGTGCATTGGGCCGGAATCCTAAGGGTGCGGGTTTGAGTCCCGTCTGAGCTGCTACGGGTGAGTCGATTTTTTCTAATATTTTTTTCAATTATATTATTAATCTTAATATAAAAATAGCATTGTGAGTGCATAACATCTAAAAGTTAAAAAATTATAGCTATTTCATCTTAATCGATTGTCAGGCATCTGTAAAGGTGTTGCATTCGAATGTTGAAGTTAATTCTTTACATTGATGAGATAACGCTGGCTTACAGCGGAAAACGTAAAAAGTATTAGAAGATTTCGTCACTCCTACTAGTGACTGGCCGGAATCCTAAGGGTGCGGGTTCGAGTCCCGTCTGAGCTGTTACGGGTGAGTCGATTTTTTCTAATATTATTTCAATAATATAAATAAATTAATAATCAATTCAGGAATAGAATAACACAGTTTCATCCTACTAATATTATTTATGTAAATGTTTGGATGTTTGTTACTCAATTACGCAAAAACGGCAGCACGGATTTGTATGAAATTTGGCACACAGATAGTTTATACCTTGGATTAAACATAGGACTTTTTATCCCAATCAAAGGTTCCCTAGGGATTTTCCGAATGTCCACATGGAGGTAGTCATGGGTAGCTAGTTAATTTGTATGTATCATTAACGTAAATTCATTAATTCATTAAACCTGATGGGCTATTTACACGGGTCGACTTTATAGTCACCTGTGACAGTTGACTTTAGTCACCTAGTAAGTCAAATGTAAAATTGAATCGCAGGTGACTGTTGTCTATGTAGTCGATGGCGTAACCTAGGTAACATTATGTACTAACACTTTAGTTCCAGTTTTGGCCACGGGATCAGATAAATTTGTTCAGTCACCTGCGGCCTAAAGCTGAATTGCCATTTATATACTAAGACCTAGCCCCGGAAATAGATGGATAATTTACAGAGCGACGAAATTACTCCAGTTAGTTAGCCATACTATCATTATTAACAGATCTGGGCACCTCACAGATTTCCAGTGGTGGGGGTGGGAGTGGTTGAGCAACAAAGGGGCTGAAAAGCGATTGAAGGTATACAATTTACAGAGCTCAGGATTTGGTGTGGTATAATAGCAGGCCAATCAAATATCTGAATCGAATATAACATTGCCAGGAATTTTATCTGTTGGAAAAAATAGTGCCAGGTGGCATCAAAATGCGCGAAAAAGTGATAAAGTTTGATGCCACCTGGCACTACTTTTCCACCAGTCAATTTCAATTCACCAGCCCCTTTGTTGCTCAAGCACTTCCACCCCCACCACTGAAAATCTGCGAGATGCCCGGCGGGCTGATTATCTAATTAAGAACCACCTAGCGACTGGTTGCAGTTCACAGATGATCGTGATCCATTGCTACTTCTTTTTGGGTTAAAAAAAACATACCAAAGAAAAGTGGCAATGTATGTCAAATGCAACCGGTCGCTAAATAGTTTATTTTTAGATAATCAGGGGCCGTACCGGCTAACGAATCGATTTTCATAAAAGTCTGCTGGGTTTCAAATTAAAACAGATAAATCGAGCCCCAATTGGGCCAAAATGACGAACCCAAATTCATGATGTCACACGAACATCGATATCTTCCGAATCACGTCAACAAAAAGTACAAAACGAGATTGCTTACTTTGATTTCTCTGTTTTAAGTTGAAACCCAGCAGACTTTTATGAAAATCGATTCGTTAGCCGGTACGGCCCCAGGGTGCGGATCTGTTAATAATGATAGTATGGCAAACTAATAAGAGGGATTTCGTCGTTCTGTAAATTGTCCACCTATTTCCGGGGCTAGCTCTTATTTTTTTTATTTGGGACAAAAAACAGTTTTATACAATATGTTTTAGTCATACAATTGTGCGTACAATTGTATGACTAAAACACATTGTATGAAACTGTTTTTTGTCCCAAATAAAAAAAGAATAAAAAATAAGAGCTAGCCCCGGAAATAGGTACAGGGTGACATCTTATATAATTGTACAACCAACTTCATTATCCACCAGTTACTCAAACGTCTATGTAAATATAATGCTGTGCGTTTCAGTAGTGGTTAAATGACATAAAATTTATCAATTTTGAATTTCAATTAATTATTATAACACAGTTACAAACAAAACAGAATAGAATATGATTAAGATGCTATTGCGTCCATATAATGCTCTTAGTCCATCCATTACACAGTCGATTTTCGCGGTGCGGCAAAGGTCGTGCGGCTTTACTCACCCGTGTAAATCCCACATCAGTATGTATTCTGCGCCTAACTAACACAAAGTATTCTGAGTAGGCGGAATAAGTTAACTACATAAGTAATTGAAAAGTGACTCAGTGGTTTTGCCTCTACACTATAGTAATAAAACCAATGTGGTAACTGGTAATATAGGTATTATAACATTCATAATATTTTTTTTTCAAAGTAATAATTCCGAACTGTTACATGATCGTAGCAACGTAGCGACTACGACGATACCGTCTACGGCGTAGTCTTTGACAATAACTTGAGGAGCGACGGAACAAAGAAAGTGGCGCCGCGGTGAATTTTATTTAATATCATAAATAATTCTAATACACAATTTTAATAATGTTTTACGTGGATTTTTTAGGGCCCACAGTCTGGTATTTTTAGACGGTATCGTTGCAATCCCTCGTAGTCACTGCTAGAAGTAGATAGCAAAACTACTAAAAGAGGCCGTTTTTGACACATTTGCTATCTACTTCTACGAATGACTACAAGGGCATGTAGTGATACCTTCTAAAAATACTATACCATTGGCCCTAAAAACTCCATGTACAACATTATTAAAATACATACATACATACACTCTCGCCTGTTTCCCATGGGGGTGGGCAGAGACTATGGATCGCTACCTGCTACGATCCTTGCACACTTCTTTCGCTTCATTCACATCCATCAATCTTTTCATACATGACCTGCGGTTTTTGTCACTGCGTACACCAGCCTTTTTTATAATAACCCCTATTTGGTCCGCGTAGGTTTTTCTGGGACGCCCTTGTGCAATCGTTCCTTCCACATTCGCACAATATAATTCTCTTTCGTGATTCGCCTTTCATTCATCCTCTCTAAGTGACCAAACCACCGGAGTATTCCTTTCTCAATTCTTGTCACTATATCATCTTTCAGACCATACCTTTTTTTTTTTTTATTAAAATACTTTTCTATTTATAACTTATTAAATAAAAACCTCTGAGGGCGCCACTTTCGGTCATACAACCGCCTTAACTACCTACTCAAGAGGCAGAAAATGATGTGACACATGTTAAAGCCTTATTTTTTAAAGCCTACCTGATGCTGACATTAAGTCCAAACAAAATTAGTTATTTTTGATACATCTTCAATACAGACAAAAATGGTTAAAAAAATTTTTTGTATAAGTATTTTAGCAAAACTAGTTAATATCTATACAAAGTACATATCTTGATATTAGTTAAGTACGTGTTTGTTTACAAACAAAAGTACTTAACTAAAATATACGATGCGTTCTTGTAACAAAATTAGTTAAAAAAATAGGTACTTTGGGTGAGATCGAAATTGGTTAATTGAATAAAAAAAACCTATATTTTTGGGAGAGCATCGCATACAATGTTTTTTTTTTCTTCTATTATTCCAACCAAAAAGTTTTTTTTTATGGTACGTAATATGTTCAGGGTTCATGTATGATTGTATGTATGTAAGTTTCTTTATTCCTCCATAACTTCTAAATGCCTGAACAGATTTAAATGTGTGAGATATCGATAGAATCTTTACATCACTCTGAGTGTTTTATCGTTGTTCGTGCATATATTCGACATTTATGGACCGATTTTGATAATTCTTTTTTTGTTCGATTGAGTTTGCTTGCGAAATGGTCACATTAATTTTTTTTTTCAAATCGGTCGAGTAGTTTTCAAGTAATCCTGAAAATACTATGATTTTGCATCAACTACCTTGACGACTTTCTTATTTATGAACTGAATTAGATGATTTTTTTTGTTGGAAAGGGGATAATTTAGTGTAGTATTTTTAACCGACTTCAAAAAAAGGAGGTTCTCAGTATGTATTTATGTTTCTCCGCAATTATCTCACATTTGGCCGAGTTGATTTTTCTACCTAAATAATATACCTACCTAATTCAAAAAGGTACTTAAACTAAAAAAAAAAAAATTGTTTAAAAAACAAAAAAACCGACTTTAAAAAAACCTGCCTATAAAAAGCAAGAATAAATATTCAAATCATTAGATATGCATTATCATTGTTATAATAAAAACACGTCTATTGAAGACGGGTGGGGATTTTAGAATAAAAAAAGGAAGTTGTACTCCAGCCCCACCCGACTTCAATAGACGTGTTTTTATTATAACAATGATAATGCATATCTAATGATTTGACTATTATTTCTTGCTTTTTATAGGAAGGTTTTTTGATTTAAACAATTTTTTCCAGGGTTAATTTAAAGTTATTAATAAAACTCCGTTACATACAGTGTTGTGCTTTGGAATATTATTAAACCAATAGAAATTATATTATAAAACTATATTATAATATCTAATCAATTGTTTTTGAAAATGGTCCCCCAAATGCAATGACACTTAATTAACTTTTCAGTTCGTTTTCAGTCATGTTTTTTGAATATTTTTTTTCAATATTTTTGCAAATTGCTCTAAGTTTTGAAAAACATTGAAAGTTGCTCTAAATGGAATAGTTTAGTTGCTATTCGCTCAATTGATGAGATATAGCTTTTCATTAACGACTGTTACTAAACTACTACTACTACTGCCCCCCTAGCATGACCGACGAAACACGATAATATATCGCGATTTTATCGACACCCAACTGTCAAAATCCATTATCTTTTGAAAGGTAAACGTGATAAATCGCTATATGATATCGTGGTTTGATGGTCATGTTAGGCAGGCAGATTCACTATAATTTGAAATCTTGCAATATTAGGATCGTTAAAAAATAATCCATTATAATATAATTTAACTTGACCTACATAATAATAATAAATAACGCTTGTATCCCTAATACCCTAAGGGCCCGTACCCTCTAAAACTATCGTATCAACTTCAAATACTGCTTTTCCATAGCGAAAGTAAAGTACCTATACATGAAAATTTATGAGCCTCATGATATTCAATGGAGACTAGAGAAACCAAGGCTAGGAGCTCACTGTACAATATATTTATTTAGTTACTAGCTGATGCCCGCGACTTCGTACTGTTAGGCCGGAAAACCTTGGAGTCTTTTTAAAAAAAGAAATAAACTTTAACTGTAAAAAGATTTATTTAAAGAATTAAATTGGCCTTCAGATAATTAGTGGATTTTAATAAGTTTTGTGGAAACAACCACACCGGTCGCGGGATATGGGTAGACTGACTCGAAGAGGCAGTCGCCGATACTCGTGGGTGCCCAAATTGCTGCATCAGCATAAAACTGTAGATTCAGCAATTTGGGATACAATTTTTGGATATAACACCTCCCCCCTTAAGAATAAACTTCGGGTTAGTTTTCCGAAGTTTATTAAAACTTTACAAATCTATTTCATAATTTTGACTGAACATGAGGGGATATCGAGATTTGATCCTGATTCGGATGTTTTAGCAATTTCCTTTTTTCTAAATAAAACACTATTACTGATAGGGTGGTTGTTTCCGCGTTTACAAAATAGAACACTTATTTTATATAACATAAAACTTACAATAGCTAATACTATCACTATAGTTATAACAGAATAATGAGTACTGTATTTTACAATGTGTGGGCTCTGTTGTATTTTATCTATATCTATTACAATATCTTTTAACTTGTTATTTTCTAAATTTATATCTCTAAGTTCAATATTTTTTAGTTTTTCTAAATGCCAATTTTCCATTACAGAGTGGAGTTTGTTTAAATTGCAACATGTATCATTTATAAGACTAAATTCTGTAAACAATACAGGTGAAGTGATATTTAAAATATCATTCTGGGTAAATAATACAGTACTTTTAGTATAACCGGTACAATATTTAGGTAAAGACAGAATTCCGACTCCTCGAATGTTAATCTCAAAAGATTTCTTATCTAAACAATCTAAAGTTAATTTTACAGAATTTGATTGAACAAAAATCCATTTGTTATTTGATATCGGTTGCCATAAGTCTAGTTTGCCAATTATAAATTTAGTTTTACATTCATTCGGGATTTTGTTAACAACTTTTATTAATAAATCACTCTCACAACTAGGTTTTACGTCAGACACATATAAACTTGGTACTTCACAAATATAATTGCTAGGATACAGTACATCACATTTTATTAAATTTTGTAAGGTATTATATTTAGTATTATCTTTACTTAGTATAATATATTTTGCATTCGGAATTATAAGACTAAAACTATTAAGTTCACTTATGTTATGGGGTACAGGCAAAGATGTAGTTTGGAACAACTTATATTCGTCGATAGTAACTAAAGGGATTTGTAATATAAATACAATTTTATTTCTTACATAATAACACAATACGTTAGATATTCTTTGGATAATGTTTATAGTATTAATATCTAATTGAATCGGTAGTTGCAAATTGTTCGGAAGGTGTTTATAATTATTAGTTAATTCTTCTTGTAGTTTTGCAGGTGTTATTACTGATGGGTGAATGATGTTCTGACTAGTCAACATGACGGCGTTAGTTACATCTTCTACTTGGAAAGATAAGGTAAGTAGTGCTGTTTCTAGGCTATTAAATATAAGGTTTATTTCAGATTGCGTTTCCAGAACATTGAAGACACCAGTTATATTTTTAAGTTTCAAGGTAAGTTTCTCAATAGCTTGATTCATTTTTGCTTCATTTGTTTTTATTTGGTGTAAGGTTTTATTGTAAGAAGAAATTATAGAGGAAGTAACCAGGATATTCTTTTTCATTAGCGATGCTAGCTTCTGCTGATCGTTTTGTATTATCTCTATTGCTTCATTATATTTTAGCCCATCATTTTCATCTAGGTTACCGAATATTTGTTTAATAATACTTCCTATTCCTCCTATCCAGGCGCCACGTTTCATCCTATTCTCTAGCAAATGAGAAACAGAGTCGAACTGTTTTATTATATCATAATATCGTGTCGTTAGTGGATCCAGAATATTTTTGCATTCTATCTCTTTCATAATTCTAGCTTGCTCACATAGGAATTTAACTGTTCTTAAAGCTAAATTTATATTATCTAGATGTATATTAAAATGCGAAATGTCTACGGGCATTACGACATTTAACCTATTATTCTTAATTCTAACAGTACCTAAATAATCAAAATGTATTCCAGGCCCTGATGTTATCTGTTGAACATCATCTTGAATACTTTGGGACATTACCCAGCAAAAACCTGCCACAGCGACTCTGAAATACGATATTAATATAATTATATTCTACTTACTTGTTTACAAATGTATTATGTATACTATATTTAAATCCTATTTTAACTACTACTACTATATTACTACTTCTTAAACATTAACTTCTGCTAGTTTAACTTCGTCATAGTGATACTTGACGTGTCTTCTATTTATGAGTAAGGTAAGTGTATTGTTACCGTTGATTTTAACAACTTTATAGGGACCTTTCCATACTGGAGATAATGCTTTGCGGAGACGCAGATGATTCTTAACATAGACCATGTCCCCTGTTTTATATTTTGCTGGACTTGAGCGTTTATCATAATAAGTTTTTGACGTCATTTTAGATTTTAATATGTTTTCGATGGCTTTTTCTCTTGAAAATTGCAGTCTTTGTTGTAGAACACGAACATAATCGCTGTATGTTGATTCTAAAGCAGTATCATAAACAGAAGAGGGAATAAAGGGTTTGTGCCCGAACAGTAATTCGTATGGAGTGTAGTTGGTTGTGCTATGGACGGTAGTATTATATGTTAACATTGCTGTGTAGACGTAGCGGGGCCAATTACTTTGATTTTCATTGACGAAAGATTTGAGATATTCTTTCAAGGTCGAATGGCTCCTTTCCAGAGCACCTTGGGTTTGTGGGTGGTACGGAGTTGACCAAAGCTGTTTTATTTTGAGAAATGAGCAGGTTTGTTTGAAAAGCTCAGCTGTGAAATTAGTGCCTTGGTCAGTCAAGATAGTTTTTGGAATGCCAAATTGAGAAATGAAATGGATAAGACATTCGGCAGTTTCTTCTGCCGTTGCATTTGGCATTGGGTAACCAGCAGAGTACTTAGTCAGGTCATCTTGGATTGTTAGGATATATTTAAGTTTATTACCACCGGCTTCAGGTAGAGGACCTACAATGTCCAATGCGACCCGTTGAAACGGTTGCGTTGATGTTGTTGTAATTTGCATTGGAGCTCGGTTAACTTTTCTCAGAGCTTTATTCGTTTGACATTGTTCACATTTACGTACATAGTTTTCTACATCACTACGCATGTTACGCCAATAGTACTTTTCTTGGATTCTGCTTAGCATCCTGTTACTACCTAGGTGACCAGAAATGGGTATGTCGTGATTTTCTTTTAGGATTCTCGGAACCTCACTGGTACTCGGGTAAATAATAGTATTTTTATATATATGAACTGTTATTCCTGTGTTGTGGAATAGATACGTGATAATATTATATATTTTTATGAAATTGTGAGTATCAAATTGGTTGCGAAAATCAGTTATAGCAAATTCCAAGATGTTTCTTGATAATAATTCAACCTTCAGATTTTTTAGACTTTTAAAGAGATCTTCATAGCTACTTTTATCGAAATAATGGACTTTAACGAAAAGAAGAAAGTAATTAATGTTCTCATTTTCAAATGGTAAAAAGGAATTTAATTCTCTTTCTTTAGAGAGTGATTCTTCAGATAATAAGCTATTAGCAATAATTTCTGATACATAGTGATTAGACTCATCAAGATCTAGAGATGTAGGTATAACTATATTTTTTACATCAGTCTTTAATAAATTTTGGTTGTGTTCTTCGATTTTAGTGTTAGAGTTAAATGTTTTACTATTTAATGTTTTCAGGCATTTGGAATACGTGTCTTCATCACTAGGACTACTTGGAGGAGACCAAGGAGGAATTGCATCAAAATCATCGGGAATCTCGAAATCATCAGGAAGATTAAATCCACCAGGTAAGTTTAGGAGCTCAGGTAAGTCAATCAGCCCAGGACTTTCAGGATTTATAGGCGGAATATCAACATCATCTAGGTTAGTATCACCAATGGCGGCGTCACCGGCGGGGACTACTTCAGCTCCTGGTGAAACGGATGGATTTTCAGGATTACTTTCTGTGGTAGGTATTTCATTTTGTACAGGGTTTACGGGGTATCTAGACAGAGCGTCTGCGTTGCAATTTGTTTTACCCTTTTTATACACAATTTCATATTCATACTCTTCTAGCTCTAACCTCCATCTGATAAGTTTCGAGGCAGGATCTTTATGGTTAAAAAGCCATTTAAGAGGCTTGTGGTCAGTGACTATCTGGAATTTGCGACCATAAAGATATGGTCGGAACATTTTGGTTCCCCAAACAATGGCTAGACATTCCTTTTCTGTTACCATATAATTTAGTTCTGATTTGTTCAACGTTCTGGATGCGAAAGCGACTGGACGGTCTTTCCCTACTTCGCCTTGTGACAATATCGCTGAAATTGCATAGTTTGATGCGTCACAGGTGAGTATAAATGGAACAGTGAAATCAGGATAGCATAAGATGGGTGCAGTTACTAATTTATTTTTTAACTGTTCAAATGCAAGTTGTTGTTGGTTATTCCACTCAAATGGTATATCCTTTTTAAGAAGATTCGTAAGTGGCTTGGCTATGCCCGAAAAATCTTGGATGAATCGACGGTAATAAGAAACTAGGCCCAAAAATGATTTTATATCCTTTTGACATTTAGGAACAGGAAATTGGCTCACTGCCTTGACTTTATCGGGATTGGGTCTTAGCCCTTGTTCACTAATAGTGTGCCCTAAATAAGTGACTTCTTTGCGAAGAAACTCGCACTTATCGGGTTGGAGCTTAAGGTTGAATTTTCTCATACGTTCAAAGACATTACGCAGCTTTTTGATATGTGATTCTAAATCGAAGGAATAGATGACAATGTCGTCAAGATATACGAAGCATTGCATACCTTGTAGGCCGGAAAGGACAGTATTCATTAGTCTTTGAAATGTCGCGGGTGCGTTTTTGAGCCCAAACGGCATCCTGGTGAACTCGAAGTGTCCTTCAGGGACACTGAATGCCGTTTTGGGTATGTCTTGTGCCGCCACTTCAATCTGGTGGAAGCCTGATGCAAGATCAAGTGTCGAAAAATATTTACTTTTCCCTAATTGGTCAAGAATTTCGTTGATTTGAGGTATAGGGTAACACTCTCCTATAGTTATATCGTTAAGCTTCCGATAATCCACTACGATGCGCCACTTTCTTTTTCCGGATGCATCAATTTTTTTTGGGACGACCCAAATGGGTGAAGACCAGGGGGAAACAGAGGGTTGGATAATTTTTTCTTGTAACATTTTTTCAATTTGGGATTTGACTTCTTCCTTGTGGACTTCTGGGAACCTGTAGGATTTTACATTTATAGGTATAGAGGAACTGGTTGAAATTTCGTGTTGAATAGCAGAAGTAGAGGTTAGATTTTCGTCTGCCAAGTGAAATATGTCAGAATATTCAACGCAAACACCAAAAAGGTGACTTGCTTCTTCGTTATTTAAGTGCGACACGCGTAATAAGTTTAGAACTTCTTCTGTTCTCTCTGACGCACTCCTCTTAGGATTTGTTAGATACAAATTTTCTTCCTCTACTGGATATATTGTGAGCAAAAGGTTAGAGCTTATAGGTATTGGACTCTCGGAAACGTTAAGAACGGATATATTAACTCTGTTGTTGGGTTTTACTTTAACTACACAATTGGATACTAAGAGAGACTCAGAAATATGTTGATCTAGTATGATACCTTCTTGTAATTCTGGATTTTTGACTGTACATTCAATTACCGTTTCTGTACGTGGTTGAATAATATAGACTGGTTCGTTAAAGAATAATTTTATCTTGTGTTCGTTTATTTCCAATAAGTTTGTACTGTAATTTATTTTACAGCCGTGTTGCATCAAAAGATCAGTTCCGATAATACCGTCATAAGGTAAGTTAATATTCTCGAATAAATGAAATTTATGAACAATATTAAGTTCTTGGTTGAGGTGGAGTTTCAGTTCAAAACAACCGAGGCTTTTAATGGTTTCATCTTTAGTATCGATTCCTTTTACAGCTATCTTATCATCATTAAGTAGCGGCATATTTATCAAACTTTTCTTTTTCAGCACACAAACGGATGCACCAGAATCTATCAGGAAGGTAAGTGGTGTTTCGCTGGCTGAGGTTTCAACTTTAATATGAGGTAAGTATTTTTCTCTTATTATTATTTCGTATATTTTATTAGGATTAGGATTATTAATTGTGTTATCTTTCTGTTCCAGGAGACCGCGAGTTTGGGGCTGATTACCCTGTCCATGGGTCGATGGGGAGCGACCACGAGTTTGGGGCTGGTTACCCTGTCCATGGGTCGATGAGGAGAGACCGCGAGTTTGGGGCTGATTGCCCTGTCCATGGGTCGATGGGGAGCGACCACGAGTTTGGGGCTGGTTACCCTGTCCATGGGTCGATGAGGGGCGACCACGAGTTTGGGGCTGGTTACCCTGTCCATGGGTCGACGAGGAGTGACCACGAGTTTGGGGCTGGTTACCCTGTCCATGGGTCAAAAAGGAGCGACCACGAGTTTGGGGCTGGTTACCCTGTCCATGGGTCGACGAGGAGTGAGGACTTGTGTTTGGTGGAGTGGTGTCGACAAGGTTTATTAGACTTTGTCCCGTGCGACACCTTGACGGGACACTTAGTAGTTTAAATTATTATTATCAACTTGGTTTTGGTCAAGATCTTGATTCTGGCCTTCTTCAAGGAAGGTCACATGAGGGAAGGTCCTTGGTCTAAAATTCGAAGTGGGAGGCTGAGCGGGAGTAAATGGTTGGCTACCATTATTAAATCTTCTGTTATTATTATTATATTGGCGAAGTCTGCAATTTTCAAGGACATGACCTACCTTTTTGCAATATCTGCAGAATGGTTGGTCCCTGGGTGGATTTTGATTATTATTATTATTAGTGTAGGTGTAGCTTGGCCTCGATGGAAGTCTTTGATTGTGAATTAAAGGATTCGGTGTTCTAGGTCTGGTGTTATTAGAATTGTTATTGTTATTTCGGAAGTAAAATTGTTGAATCTTTTCTTCAGAAATAGCTTGATTAATTGCCTCATTAAGGTTTTTAGGATCACGACATCTGACGATGTTGGAAAGCCGAGGGTGTAGTCCCAAGGTAAATGTGTGAAGCGCTAACTCTTCCATCGCAGCCAACCTTCCCGCAAGTTCACTTTTCTTTGAATTTGAAATTGTCACTTCCGTTAGTAATTTTGATAAGCACGTCTCTACTCGTAACGAAAATTGGTTTACGGATTCGGTACCTTGTTTGCATTCTTGTAGATCGGTTAATAGATGGACGTAGTGTTTCCGCTCGCCAAATTGGTTCTTTAGGAATTCTTTAAGAGAATTCCAGGAGTCGAATTCTTTAATGGAACATGCGCTTTCGGCTTTATCGTCTAACTGGCTCAAAATAAATTTAAAAACGATGTCTTCTTGTTGTGGAGACGCAAGAGAGATGGCATTATCACAATTTGTCAAAAATGCATTTAGTTTGTTACGAGAGCCGTCAAAAGGCTTAATAAATTTCAAAATAGCACTTAAGGGAGTTTCCGCTTTAGACATCTTGGATTTTGTGAAAGGACAAAAGAGAATAACACAGAATTTAAATGTAAAAATGTACCCAAAGAATAACTAAAATATTCTTAACATGTGCTTAAAATTATAAGTTGTAATATTCTTTAACACTTGCAACTAAGTAGCGTTGGAATAAGGCGACGGAAATACGTGGGCGTATAGTCTAAACACAGTCACGGCGGCCAAGGAGATAGCACGGAGAATACACGGCACTGATAATGAATTAATTAGATCACTCACAGAACAAGTTGTAGTTTCATTTGGATGATTTTCTTGATTATCAGGATTTCAGGAAAAGGATTCCTGCAGACCGCAGGAGTACACAGGCACCGTCAGCTTCCGGAACCAGGAACAATTGATGAATCTCAAGGTGAATGGATGGAGTCTACCCGGATAATATTTTTCACTTTGTACACTTTTCACCTTGCGACAGTTTTCCACTTTGCAGTTTTAAAGTATTTTGTTTTATTTCGGGGCGTTCCAGGGATTTCTGAAAATCCCCTTGAGCTGCCACCACTATGTTAGGCCGGAAAACCTTGGAGTCTTTTTAAAAAAAGAAATAAACTTTAACTGTAAAAAGATTTATTTAAAGAATTAAATTGGCCTTCAGATAATTAGTGGATTTTAATAAGTTTTGTGGAAACAACCACACCGGTCGCGGGATATGGGTAGACTGACTCGAAGAGGCAGTCGCCGATACTCGTGGGTGCCCAAATTGCTGCATCAGCATAAAACTGTAGATTCAGCAATTTGGGATACAATTTTTGGATATAACAGTACGCGTGAACTTTATGACTTCGGCGAATGCATATAAATGAACTAATGTAGTAACATAAGAAAATACTTGTAGAAGTGTTATGGTTCTGCATCAGGTGTTTCAGATCTTCAGTCTGAACAACTTTTGCAAAGATGTCATTTTTATATTTTGTAAAGTTTAGCTGGACCATTATGGTTCTGCATCAGTTGGTCCGGATCTTCGATTTTTATACCTCAACAAAAAATATTCAGGGTGAACAACTTTTGCAAAGATGTCATTATTATATTTTGTATAGTTTAGCTGGATCATCATGGTTCTGCATCGGGTGTTCCAGATCTTCGATTATTGTACCTCAACAAAAAATGCTCATCAGGCTGAACAACTTTTGCTAGGGTGTCATATTTATATTTTGTATAGTTTAGCTGGACCATTATGGTTCCGCATCAGGTGTTCCATTTTCCAAAATCAATTATACCCTAAGTTATGCCCAGGCTTAACAGCTATATAACAAAAAAGTTTCATTCGAATCCGTTCAGTATTTCCGGAGATTAGCGTGTTCAAACAGACAAACAGACACACTTTTTTTTTCAAATTCTTACTCTATTACTATGTCTCCATCGCGCCAGATATATATTTTTTTAAATATATGTAATGGACAGACACACTTTTTCTACTGATTTATAATATGTAAGGATTTGATGGGAGTTTGGTGCGATAGCCCTCTTGCTACTACGCGATGAACCACAGATTTCCGCATAAAAATTTAAAAATATGAGAAATTAAATAATGATAAGCAACTACAGGTAAGTGCCAATTTTATAAAAGAGTTGAATTATATGAACCTAATAAATATTAACCAGAAATAATTTTTTTTAACTTAATCTAAAAGAGTGGCTACTTGTGTTCTTACCTTAATGATGGGTCTCAGCTTGTAACTTGCGAAACTACGTGAATACATACAGAATTCTTAAGTAATACTTTTCGCTTGGATTGGAGTTTAATTTTCTTTATTTTTCCTTGCCTCAAGACGAGGGTTCGTAAATTCTAAGTTTTTTAAAGCAGCTTTAGTTTCGATGGTTAAAAGGTCGAATATTAATTTCTTCATACAACCCAGAGTAAGAAATTTTTAAAGCCAGATTATACTTTTTGGTGCAATGTAACAGCTGAACGGCTTTGGATTGGCACACAGATAATTTATTAAAACAGAGGAGCTTTTCGCCGGTCAAAGGTTCCCTTTAGAAATTTTCCGAATGTCCACGCGGACGAAGTCGCGGGCATCAGCTAGTTATATAATAACTCCTGAATTAACAATATACACGTTGTAATCCGTAACAAGTGTTTTACTTCTAATAGTTGAAGCTCTTAAAGTTTGGGGCTAAATAATTTATTGGTGTAAGCTGTATTGGTGTAACCTCTCAAGCTTACGCTAGTTTTTTAGGGTTCCGTACCCAAAGGGTAAAAACGGGATCCTATTACTAAGCCTCCGCTGTCCGTCTGTCTGTCTGTCTGTCTGTCTGTCTGTCTGTCTGTCACCAGGCTGTATCTCATGAACCGTGATAGCTAGACAGTTGAAATTTTCACATATGATGTGTTTCTGTTGCCGCTATAACAACAAATACTAAAAACCGAATAAATTAAATATTTAAGGGGGGCTCCCATACAACAAACGTGTTTTTTTTGCCGTTTTTTGGTACGGAACCCTTCGTGCGCGAGTCCGACTCGCACTTGGCCGGTTGTTTTTTACATTCTCTTTGCTTACGCTATGAAATAAATCAATACAATAACAATAGCTTACGCTATAAAAAAAAGTGCGAGTCGGACTCACGCAGAAAGGGTTCCGTACCAAAAAACGGCAAAAATAATCAAGTTTGTTGTATGGGAGCCTCCCTTAAAAAAATATTTTATTGTGTTTTTAGTATTTATTGTTATAGCGGCAACAGAAATACATCTGTGTAATTTTTAACTGTCTATCTGTTGTCGTTATTAATATCAAGCAAAAAACGACAAAAAAACATGTTTGTTGTATAGGAGCCCCCCTTAAAAAAATTATTTATTTTGTTTTTAGTATTTTTTACTATAGCGGCAACAGAAATACATCATCTGTGAAAATTTCAGCTGTCTAGCTATCACGGTTCTTGAGATACAACCTGGTGACAGACAGACAGATAGATGGACAGCGGAGTCTTAGTAATAGGGTCCCGTTTTTACCCTTCGGGTACGGAACCCTAAAAAACCGCATAATCCGTGTTAAAAGTGTTTTGTTTCATGATAAACACCATGAAACAAGAGCAGAAACAGCTGTCCGGATTTGATCAATAAGGGCTTTTCAAAATGACAAAAAGCTGTAGGCTCGATAGATGGCGTTGATAAAAATGTATGTCTCAATGTATTTTTTTTTTCTAATCTCCGAAGAGTACTCAGGTAGACAGGCAGATGTAACCCTAAAATGATTTTCTTTGGGCTGATGTCAGAATGCAAGCGCTTACTTGCCTTTTTAGTACAGGCCGTTTATTTTTAAAAGCCAATTTTGACTCATCTCTTTCCATCAACGCCATCTAGTGAGGCAAATAGTTAGTATTTATATTTATTAAAAATCACTTTGAAAAGCTCATTGATAATGTATTTTTTTGCTAAAAAAGCTGTTTATCTTTCTCTTTAAATACTTTTTACAGACAGAAAGTAGTTCAGACCAAAATAACAAGATTTAATATGAACGCAAATCTCGGTTTCGCGTGTTTTTTTGACGTTTCCAATGTTGCATGCGCTATGAGTTGTGGCCGATAAACGTCGCTGCGGTGTCGCGACTGTTGTTATTTAGTGCAATAACGTCACAACTACGGCCGAGCCGCAAATCATGACACGAATGACTGTTACAACTTTTAGGGACTAGTTATAAGAGGCGCCTTTGCGTTTTGAGCACTCAATAAAATTGCTGGAATTGATATGTAATAAATTTGTCCAATTTACAACAACACAAAGTTTTTTTACTTCTTTTTTTACTTTTTTTTTTCCTTATTTTAAACTTTAAAAACACTAAACTTGTTCGAGTATGTTTAAAAGTTAAAATAAAAAGGACTTGTCGCGTTACATGAACATCCTACGCGCCAAGAACGTGTGTTCGGCACACGCCCAGTGTACTGAGTGCGGGCCTTAGGCGCCTGTTATGACTCGTCCTTTAGGGCAATAGTGTCATAACTGACACTTAAGTAGAATAAAGTCATATCTGACGTGCAAATTATGACACAAATAATCTCTTTATGTTCATGTGGGTCGTTTTTTGTCAGGTGCGACTTAATTAATAGTTACCTAGTTTGTAACTTCACACACGATATACATTGGGTATATTTTTTAGATGGCATGTTTAGTTTCATAAGCGCCAGTAAAGGTTCACATTGAATAAAGTTATATTTTTAGTTATTTTAAAATTATAAATAAAATACTTTTCCTGACATTTGGCTTCATTAATGGGGTTAAAGTTGCCATTATAAGTACTTCCATCTTCAATACTTTTGATAAATTAAGAAATAAACTTAATTTGGAAAATTTTACTGCCAGATTTGTTACGTTTCATGACAGGAAAATAAAACTGTGGGCTCAAAAATGCTTTTAAAAACCTGTCAAATGTAGACTATAGTTATTTATGCAACTGTATTATAATAATGAGGGGCATTAAAACACATATGGGTTGTGGGTGATAATAGTATCACATGAGTGTTTTAATACCTAATTATGTATAGTTGCATACAAAACTTCATCTACACCTTTTTTATTTGGCAACAAACAATATTTTAATACATATGGATTAAAAACACCCTTGATAAGTATTCTCTATTTAGGGTTTTGACTTTGACTTTCCTCCCCCTCCACGTCATTATATCTTCCGAAAGAGTGTTATAATGTTGTACTGAATTTCATAATGCAACAATGAGAATCAGTAACGATTTTTGTTTAGTGGCTAATTAGAAAGCTTGTGCCACCACATAATTAACTGTAAATTTTTTACGATATCTCTTAAGCCTGAGAAGTTATAAGAGCTAAAACACTGGTTTTTCGGGGGTCCCTATGACGTCATCGCGACGTACGCGAATCCTATGTGGTACGTGATAAAGCACATATTGCATTGAGCTTGGCATTTCCTTCAAATCCTTTTAACTCAACCATTTCGAAACGGATTTCAAAAATTCTTTCACTAGGTTTCATATCTATCAATATGTGTTTATATTATATCAATAAAACTATAGGATTCAAACCTGTTACTGATCCTCATTCGCGCGTGAGCGCGCGGAGCAGCAGGACCTCCTCGGGATATTGTAATGATGGTAAGAAGCTAACTGTTTCAGAACCATTTATAGAGGATTTAAAGCATGGGTGTAGATAAAAAATATTATGTTAGAAAAAGATACATAAAAATCATAACACAACATTATGAAAAGTAACCGTCGAACGCCGACGAGTCTCGACAAAGTGATTGTAACCCCAAAAGTGTTGTGTCCGAAACTGGTTCAACTAACGAAACCCCGGCTTTATTACGGCCCGTCCACAAAGGAGGTTGTCAAAAGGAATCCCTTCTCCACGAAAAAAGCTCGCGTGCTATTTCACCATATTTTATTTTCAGTAATAGGGGCTTGATAGACGTTCTGAGGCGTCCTTAAGATCTTGTCATTTTAGTTGTGACGCTGTTGAACTCGGTATAACGAAGCTGATAAGATTTTGAGAAGGGTTTCTGTGTAAGGAGCGATCCTTAGAAAATTTTTGAATGTAAACTGAAAAGACTGGATATGTTTATGTAAATATTTTTGCATTTACAATTCTTTTCATTATGTTATACACAAAAACAATTACTAGCCTCTAAACTGGCATAATAGTGGTTGGTGTTATAAGAAATGGTGAAAGAAAACTTGGAGAGGAAAGCCGACCTCCGTCTTTTAATTAATATATATATAAAAGACGGAGGTCGGCTTTCCTCTCCAAGTTTTCTTTCACCATTTCTTTCTTGGAGGGGTCTCCCAATTTTATGAAATGGTGGTAGTTTCAGTAGATTCTCTCTTATTAGCATTAATTAAATGACAAAATTAAATTATAAATTAACTTAAACCAATTAAAACATTTTTTGTTAAATATAAATTTCTGAACGTCTTAAAAAAATTTATCACTTGAGGGTAGGCTCACGAGTGGCTTCAGTCCCCCGTGACCACGGCAGCTGCAAAGGTGCCGAAACGTCGGGAAAACCAAAAATCAAACCAAATACCAACTAATTACCAAAGAACTTTCAATAAAACCGCGCTAGTATCCGTTAAAAATTGTTTTATTTCATGTTAAGTAATATAAATTGCCAAGTTGTTTCGTTTCTATTATATTGTTAGAATTCGGAGTTAAACGATTTATATATTTTTCTCAATTTAAGCCATAAAAATATTTATACACATGATTTGGCATTCTAGACACGTCTTCAAGACAAAAAACCCTTAATTCATAGCTTTAGCTTCTTGAATTTGTTCAATGTCAGTAAGTTTTTCATACCACACTTACAAAATTCGCCTTACAATACTTTGATACTAGGTATACATAAATTTTTCTTCCCAAGAGAAACTTCATGCAGTAAATTTCATCCAGCGCGATATACCTTTCTCGTTCGATTAAGATTTACGACAACGCCGGTAATGTTTTCACGTAATTCAATAACTTACTTTCGAAAAGTGTCGAATTTCCGTTAATGTCGGTCCCGGGTTCGATTCCCAGGAGGAGGGTACAATTTTCACTCGGTTTGGTTGGTGGTAGGACTTATTTCAAGTCTGCCTGGCTAGCTACCACCATCTTACCTAAGTATGTGACGCCATAACAACAATTTAAAAATTGTTATGTTCTGACTTTAGTGCGCTTACCTACACTTTCGGCCTTATTGTCACTTAACATCAGGTGATGTCTGACTTGAAAGGTGAATAAGGCTTTGATAGGGCCTTTTTTTAATGTAAAAAAATATAATCTCATAAATTAGGTATTTTGTATGTAGGATAAAAAAGAAGGGCAAAGCATTAAAAAACTAGCGGTCTAGCGAATCTCATAATTTGGATTGGATTGCATTGGTAATACTTATTTATCGAGTTGACAGTCCTATACAAGGTCATTTTGTGTTCACCATCCAAATTTTGAGGATGAGTTCGTTCAGTTCATGAAACTGAACAACTTTCTCTAAGGAACACATGGCCAAATATGTAAAAAAAAAACTGTCCATACAAACCAAAGAGATCACGTTATCAATTTAGTATGGGATGACCTGGGATGACCGAAATTTTATGTCGAATTTCGACACATGTTTCTCAGATAAAGTTATTTAGTTTCATGAACTGGACACATTACCCGATATAGAAAAAAGACAAAAATCTACTTTCGACACAAAATGTCCGAACAGCTGATTGTAAGTAATAAATTACATTACTTACGTTAGTATAAACCGAAAATTGTTGATTGCTTAATCATATAGATATTTTGGTAAAATTTGATGCAGTTTTGTTTTATCAACAATCACTCACAAAATCTATTGAGGTGGCGATTCAATTGTATAAGCAATTGTCAATAAAAAGCGGTAATTGACTCAAATCGACCAACAAGGTGCCTGCCAAATCGACCTGTGGAAATATTACATTAGATACTTCTTCGTAATAAAGTTATCCAAGTTATTTAATTTAACTCGGAAGGACTTGTAACTTATTACTATGCGAGTGCCATCTCAAGATGTGACAATATTATTTGCCTACAAATGAGGATGATATAAATTCAAATGCGTTCACTTTGTGACTTGTTTCACTTTAACTAAGGTACTATTCATACCAGCATTTAACCGCCTCTGTGGTCTAGTGGTTCGCCCACTCATGTAAGATGCAGGGGTCCCGGGTTCGATTCCCAGGGGGAGGGGGGGTACAATTTGTACTCGGTTTGGTTGGTGGCAGGGCTTATTTCAAGTCCGCCTGGCTAGCTACCACCACCTTACCTAAGTCTGACGCCATAACAACGATTTAAAAATTGTTGTTTTCCGGCAGTTAGAGGTAAGATAGCCAGTTCCTCAGTAATGAGGATTCCGGGAGCAGTGGGCTTCCACCTTAGGCCTTATCGTCACTTAATTCATCAACGCCCGAGCGTTCGCCGGCGACTGGACAACAATAGAAAATCTATTGTGTCTCGTTTTCCGGGCGTTAACGAGTTAACGTTATGTGAGACACTACAACTACACCGTTATGAGTAAAAAAAACAGGCATATTACCTAAAAAAAACCGGCCAAGTGCGAGTCGGACTCGCGCACGAAGGGTTCCGTACCAAAAAACGGCAAAAAAATTACGTTTGTTGTATGGGAGCCCCCCTTAAATATTTATTTTATTAGGTTTTTAGTATTTGTTATTATAGCGGCAACAGAAATACATCATCTGTGAAAATTTCAACTGTATAGCTATCACGGTTCATGAGATACAGCCTGGTGACAGACAGACAGACAGACAGACAGACAGACGGACAGCGGAGGCTTAGTAATAGGGTCCCGTTTTTACCCTTTGGGTACGGAACCCTAACAATCGCGATAAGCAGACCATGTTCGTTCCACTCCGTGACACTATTAACTCACGAATAAGGATCCAAATCAAGAAAATCGAACGACAAATAGTGTCCGCTTATCGCAATTCTTTTTATGTAATGTAGATGGGACAACACGATATGAATTGTGTAAAGTTATTTTTTAACAACATTGTTCACGACTTAAAATTAAATAAATTACAAATACGGCTGTGAAATTGATTTTTAAAGTGACAATTAATTTCATGTAATTTGTTTTAACTAAACTGTATAGTTCAAAGCTTCATTCCAATTCATCTTTAAAATTTGCATGCTATATATGTGCATTTTTACCGCATTTCAAGCAAATAAATGATGTTTGTGAATCTTTCTTACAGTAACACAAATAATATTAATACCTACCTACATAATTATATTCTGTTACCACGGATTTTTTAAGGTGATAAAACTTCGGGAAATGCAAAAGATGTTATATTTGAATGTAGAGTCCAAAAAAGGAAATATAAAAAAAAATTATGGCGAGAGACTGAGAAAAAGTAAAAGGCTATTTTTTCGTCATTTATAAAATGTTCTTCAACACGAAATTCAGATTTTTTGTTTTTTTTTAAAGTAGCTTTAAAAAAACAATATTTTCAAAAGAAAAAAAAATATTCGAATAAAAATTTCGTTATTTATTTATAAAATGTTCTTCAACGCGAAATTCAGATTTTTTTTGATTTTTTTTTAAAGTAGCTTTAAAAAAACAATATTTTCAAAAGAAAATTATTCGAATAAAAATTGAAACGTAGAAAATTATTCGAATAAAAATTTCCGCGCAATATGAATCGACCCTAATTACCCTTCCCTCCCGTTAATTAGCAAAGTTTGATGAAATTTGATACTTCAAAGCAAATTAAAAGTACCTTCTGTCGAAAGTTTTTGCAAATAATCCTCTGTTGCTGATTTGTATAACTTTTGTAAAGGGTTTTAATTCCTTTTATGAAGCTTCTAAATCAAAATTCCGAATGTTTTTTTTTTTTTACAAATATTACAGACAAGTCACACAATCATTTAGTCGCAAATTAAGGAAAGCTTGTATTGATGATTAAGTAACGAATAGGTATAAATATTTAGTTCAAAATATATATGTTAGGGTTATGGGCTCCCTTATTTAGTAGCTACAGTGGAAATATAAACGCGTAAGCATTGAGGAATAAATAATTTTAATAAATAATTGAATACACAAAATAAAACCGACTCTAGGATCAACAACACAATGACAGCCTCTGTCCTCTGTCATAGTAGCATTAAACATTGGTTTTGCAACCTCCTTAATAATATACACTCTTCGTAGCTTTGAGAACTGAGTTAAAATTCACGACGGCTTATTGCAACCTCTTTCTTTAGTGTTACAATACGTGTTCGTTGTTCGTCGTTCGTTCGTTCGTGAGAAACGAAAACGTATTGTAAAACGAAAAGAAAGAGATAGCAATAAGCCGTGACGTCACTAAAGAGTTTTTATTTATTTTATTTTATTTTATTTTTAAGTTCAGATGTAAAAAACAGGTGACAGCCAGAACAGTACAAGAAATGATAGGTAACTTAAAGGCTAGGTTGAAACCCTTAAATATGTACATACTATTGGAATTTACTAGCAGCGAATATGTTGTGTCATCTGAAATTGATTCCTATTTGAATTCGTTTAAGTACATTAAAAAGAAATAAAAGTAATTCATTAAATTAAAATTAAATCATATCTATACATTTCATCACAATAAAAATAAACAATGAAGACAAGAACCTATTGATAAAATAAAATCGTTATACAAATTAAAATAAAATAATATTATAATAAATCATATCAATACATTTCATCACAATAAAAATATAAAAGAAGAAAATACCCATTAATAAAAAAATCACAATACAAATTAAAATAAAATTAAAATCAAAATTTAGAGTAAAATCCTTATTACTTGAGACAATTCCTTAATCTATTCTTGAATCTCAGCAGGCTACAGTCGAAAATATCTATATCAATATCCAAACAGCCACCGACGAGTTCATTATACTGACGGCACATTCTAGTCAGTGGGTTATAATAAGAAATATTATTACAATAAATATTAATGGCGAATAACAGAAGACGGTGTCCGTGAGAGAAGACGGTGTCCGTGAGAGAAGACGGTGTCCGTGAGAGAAGACGGTGTCCGTGAGAGAAGACGGTGTCCGTGAGCGATATCCGTAATTATATTGAAAAAAGAGCTGGAATGAACATAACATTAGAAAAGAAATCCATGAAAGTGGAGAAACCCTATAATGCTTACAAGATTTTTGTGCCCCAGCATAAACTTGATATATTTATGCGAGATGATTTTTGGCCGGACGGTGTATCCTATCGCCGTTTTATAAACTTTAGGCTACGACAAACAGACAGAGATGTCCCTCTGATATGAATAATAGCGAGAAATCAAAAAAGCAAATAAATGGGTAGCTCGATCACATTTGCAAGTTTTAACTGTAAAAGTATCATTAGGTCGGTGGATTGCGTAAGAAAATTATGTATGGTGGCCGATGTGGTCGCTCTACAGGAGACATGGCTGCTCCCGCAAGATATACCGTTTTTGGGCAGTGTGGACGCCAATTTTGACTTTACTGGTGTGTCAGCAGTCGACGTCTCGGCGGGTGTTCTACGAGGAAGGCCTTACGGCGGAGTGGCCCTGCTTTGGAAGAAATCTGTGTTTCCTATAGTGACCGTGATTACGTGTGAAAGTGTACGGCTTGCGGCCATCAAGGTCGTAGTGGAGGATAGGTCGTTACTTATATTTTCAATATACATGCCTACGGACTCAAATGACAATTTGACAGAATTTACGCAGTGCCTAGGTGAAGTGAATGCTATTATTGAAAGTCAAAACGTCGAAAGTGTGTTTATGCTTGGGGATTTTAACGCACACCCCGGTGAGTTATTTTTCACTGAACTTTCTAAGTTTTCGATCGATCAATCTTGGTCTATTTGTGACATGAACCTATTGCCGGCGGACACTTATACGTTTGTGAGCGAAGCACACGGGTGCAGGCGGTGGCTAGATCACTGTGTAGTGACTAGCGCTGCCGAGTCAACAGTGGTCAATGCAACAGTTTTATATGATACCTACTGGTCGGATCATTTCCCTATCTTACTCAAATGTAATATTCAATTTATAAGACCTAAAATTGTACTTCAAAATTATAACATTAATAGGGTAAAGTGGGGTGAACGAGATTTGAATCAAATAAATAAATATTATGACTTGTGTAATTCAAAACTTAGAGAAATAGATTTTGACATGGAATTTAATAATGATTGTAATGAAAAAACTTGTTCGAATATAAAACATAGATCGTTGTTAGATAAAATGTATGACAACATTGTTAATATTTTGAGAAAAAGCTTTTAAAAAAAAGCACAACCTCCTTCAAAAATCTTAAACACAGCTCTATAAAAAGCAAGAAATAATGTTCAAATCGATTATCTAATTAAAACACGTCTATTGAAGTCGGGTGGAGCTGAAAGTATTTTTTTTACTTATTGTATTGTTTATATTCTAAAAGCCCCACCCGACTTCAATAGACGTGTTTTAATTAGATAATCGATTTGAACATTATTTCTTGCTTTTTATAGAGCTGTGTTTAAGATTTTTGAAGGAGGTTGTGCTTTTTTTTAAAAGCTTTTTTATTTTAAACTTTTTTGTGGTAGGTACCTATGTAAGAGATGATTTTATAAAATAAAACGTAATAATGTTTAAAAACTTTCAATGGTATACCCCGAGTAACTCAATTTCCACGAGTTCCGTTGAGCCTTCGCAGTTCAACTCTAGTCCAGAACGTCCTTTACAATAGATAGGTACTTAACTTGTTTTTGATTGTCATAAACCTACCAATATTTCAATCACTGTACAGTTCCTAATCGATTTTGAGGAGTTCCCTCGTGTATCTTCAAAATCCATAGTCCAATACCAATGAAATTAATATGGTATCATCCTTAAGGTGTCTTTTTTCAAACAAAAAGAATCATCTAAATCGGTTCACAAACAAAAAAGTAATGGTTGAAAATCCGTCTCAATTCATATAAAACGGTAACGAAAACGACAGTATTTTCAAGATTACTTGAAAACTACTGAACCGATTTCAAAATTTCAAAAAATGGGACCAACTTGGAAACAAACCTCATGTTATAACGTTTGAATCATTTCAATCGGTTCAGCCGTCTTCGAGTAATCGGTGTACATACATATAAAAAAAAATATACGCGACGAATAGATAATCTCCTCCTCCTTTTCAAATTTTTGAAGTCGGTTAAAAAGCGGCAGAACTAAGTTATTGTAGCAAAAAGGGAAAAGGAAAATATGTGACCGGATGGAACAGGGAGGCTCACTGTGATGCTCGCGCTTGTTTTCAGACTTGGCTGCTCTACGGGAAACCTAACAGAGGTGCTATTTACGAAAATATGTGCAGGTCGCGAAGTATTTTTAAATATAAGCTTAAATGGTGCCAAAATAGAGAACAGCAAATCCGAATGGATATAATTGCCCAGCACCATGAAAGTAAGGATTTTTCTAAATTCTGGCGTAAAACCAAAGATCTCAATTTAAGGGCGAGCGTCCCGGTTAGCGTCGCTGGGGTACATGAGCCCAGTGAAATTGCGAACCTTTTTCAAAAACATTTTAGGGTGAGTTCTATGATTAGGTCGGTGCCTCAGAATGAACCCGTTGCTGAAGGCTGTCATTCCTCGGATCATTCGATCATTTTCACTGCCAAGGATGTGGCAGCTGTCATTAAAAATATGAATCGTGGGAAATCACCGGGGCATGACAGTCTCAGTATCGAGCACTTGAAATATGCAGGTGTCCACCTAAATAGAGTGTTGGCTATGTTTTTCAGTCTGTGTATTGTTCATTTTTACTTGCCGAAAGAGCTTATGCATACCATTGTAGTCCCTATAGTAAAAAACAAAACGGGTGACACATCAGATCCCTCAAACTACAGGCCTATTTCCCTAGCTACAGTTATAGCTAAAGTGCTTGACAGTCTGCTTGACAAGCATTTGGGTAAGCACATTAAATTGAATGACGCGCAGTTTGGCTTTAGGCCTGGTTTGTCTACAGAAAGTGCTATCCTATGCCTCAAGCAGACTGTAAAGTACTATACGAGCAGAAACACCCCAATTTATGCGTGTTTTTTAGATCTTTCAAAAGCATTTGACCTTGTGTCATATAACGATCTGTGGCTGAAGCTTAGGTGTGAGACAACTGTTCCTAATGAAATTACATCTTTATTAAAATTTTGGTACAGTCACCAGACAAACCGCGTAAAGTGGGGAGGAGCTACGTCGGACGAATACTGTATAGAGTCTGGCGTAAGACAGGGAGGGATAAGCTCGCCTAAATTATTCAACTTGTTTATGAACGGCCTGATTGAGGAGCTCAGCGGTACAGGCATCGGCTGTCATATTGATGGCGTATGTATAAACAATATTAGTTATGCCGATGACATGGTGCTGCTGAGCCCATCAATCAGTGCTTTGAGGAAGTTGATATCCATTTGTGAGCACTATGCTATGGCCCATGGACTTACATACAATGTAAAGAAAAGCGAGTTACTGCTATTCAGGGCTGGCACTAAATCCTATTCAATGCCTGAAATAAAACTTTGAGGTATGGCCCTGAATGTGGTCACTAAGTTCAAGTATTTGGGTCACTGGGTCACCGGGGATCTCAAGGATAACCTAGATGTTGAAAGAGAACGTAGGTCTCTGGCTGTTCGTTGTAATATGCTGGCCCGCAGGTTCGCACACTGTACAAAATCCGTAAAGATTACACTTTTCATGGTATACTGCCAGTCCCTTTATACATGCAGCCTGTGGGTCGACTACACTCAGCGGGCATACAGTGACCTGCGTGTGCAATACAACGACGCCTTCAGGGTGCTAATGGGACTTCCGCGTCGCTGTAGTGCATCTGGTATGTTTGCGGAGGCGCGGGTCGATGGCTTTTCTACAATTATTCGAAAACGTTGTGCGTCTCTTTTAAACCGAGTGAGAAACAGCGACAATACCATCCTGAAGGCATTGTTAGTCGAGCGCTGGGACTCTGCCTTTCTGAGACTGTGGGCTGACCGGCACGCTAATATAGCAAAATATAATGTGTGAAAATGTAAAATTAATGTAATGTATTTCAATTCAAATCAAATTAATTAATTAGTTATAATACTTATTATTGTAAATTACTAACATAGTTTTTAAGGTAAATTTTTTGTAACTAACACTATGGACATCGTTTCTGAAATAAATTAAATTATTATTATTATTATTATAATTTAGGCTTACGAACGCGGTAGAGCGTATTAAATTTTAATTGAGACAACAGATATGGTGAATCAATTTTATAGTTGATGATTTTATAGAGTAGCATTAGTTCCAGATGTTTTCTGCGAGTAGTTAAAGACACCATGTGGAATTTTTCTAATCTTTCCTCATATGAGCGAAAAGTACGATGGCATTTGATCCTGAAACAAAGCATCCGAAGGAATCGCTTCTGAATTTTCTCTAACCTATCCATATGAACCTGATAAAATGGTGACCAAATTACTGTATTGTATTCCAACAAGCTACGGACTAACGCATAGTAAAAAGTCAAGTATGATGAAATATTTTTAAAATCTTTAGCCACTCTGTATATAAAGCCTAACATGCGCGACGACCTTTCCACAATGTGATCATAATGAGGACGAAATGACAACTCACTATCGAAAATGACCCCCAGATCTCTTATTTCAGTCTTTTTCAATCTTCACTATATTACTAGGCGTGCAATCTCCAATGTGGGTAAAAGCTTCTTGCGGGCCCGTCTGCAATAGATAATTTGACAACATTGAAAATATACTACAAATTGTAGTCATCCTAACAGATAATGGCGTAAAAAAACATATTCAACTTTTATATGGACTAAATTAAGTCTATTAATTGATTAATTTCAGCTAGAAAAATGCAATAATTTTTGATTTTTTTTCCGTGGCGAAAACGCTCTTAAAGATGTCTGATGACGTCACATGCCTGTAAATAAATAGGTATGGCTTCAGGCGTTTGACACGACCATAGACTGGCTATGGATATTACCATAAAGTTAATATACCTGTCGGAATAGAGGAACAAACAATATTACAATGTTTACAGGCTTGTGACGTCAACAAGTCACGTGTCCAGGCCATAGCGTTTTTGGCGCGGTTTTAAAATTTTAAACTTTAACATTGATTTTTTAATGAAATACATTGAGTTTTCCTGAAATATTAATGTGGTGCGCTTATTACGTAATAAGGAATAATTTAAAATGGTTTTCCAAAATTAGTCAAATAGTCTATTAAATCTTTATGACAGTAAAAATTTTCAAAATAAAAGCGTAGATCTATGTCATTAGTACTATTATAAGTACCTAAAATATCTCGTAGTAATCAAAATGTTCACTAGATGTCACTTTTAGCTTTAGATGGCCTTGTAGCCAACCACAGAACAAAAAAAAAGTAAAACCTTTATTTTTATTACACAAACACATTTCCCTACCAAGATTCGAATTCATGACCTTTGGGTCGATATACAGGATCGCTGACATTTGAGTAGTCGTCAATTTTTTGACTTCGTTCTCGTGGAATTTCGCTTCATGAAGGAATTTTCAGAAATCCTTTTAACTCTACCTGGCAAACAGCCTAATCCAGCCAGTGTTTTTTAGCGTCTTCAAAAACTTTGAAAAGGAGGAGGTTATCTATTCGTCGCGTATATTTTTTGTTTTTTATATGTATGTACACCGATTACTCGAAGACGGCTGAACCGATAGAAATAATTCAAACGTTATAACATGAGGTTTGTTCCCAAGTTGGTCCCATTTTTTGAAATTTTAAAATCGGATCAGTAGTTTTTAAAAACTTTGAAAAGGAGGAGGTTATCTATTCGTTGCGTATATTTTTTGTTTTTTATATGTATGTACACCGATTACTCGAAGACGGCTGAACCGATTGAAATGATTCAAACGTTATAACATGAGGTTTGTTCCCAATTTGGTCCCATTTTTTGAAATTTTAAAATCAGATCAGTAGTTTTTAAGTAATTTTGAAAATACTGTCGTTTTCGTTACCATTTTATATGAATTGAGACCGATTTTCAACCATTACTTTTTTGTTTATGAACCGATTTAAACATTTATTTTTTTGTTTGAAAGAAGACACGTTAAGAATGATACCATATTAATTTCATTGGTATTGGACTTTGGATTTTGAAGATACACGAGGGAACTCCTCAAAATCAAATAGGAACTGTACAGTGATTGAAATATTGGTAGGTTTATTATTGTCAAGGACGTTCTGGACTAGAGTTGAACTGCAAAGACCCAACGGAACACCTGTGGACATTAAGTTACTCGGGGTATACCATTGAAAAATGTAAAACATTATACTTAACGTTTTATTTTATAAAATCATCGCTTACATACCTACCACAAAAGAGTTTAAAATAAAAAGCTTTTAAAAAAAAGTAAAACCTCCTTCAAAAACCTTAAAAAAACAGCTCTATAAAAAGCAAGAAATAATGTTCAAATCGATTAATTTAAACACGTCTATTGAAGTCGGTTGGGGCTTTTAGAATATTAACATCACAATAAGTAAAATAAATACTTCCGGCTCCACCCGACTTCAATAGACGTGTTTAAATTAATCGATTTGAACATTATTTCTTGCTTTTTATAGAGCTGTTTTTTTTAAGGTTTTTGAAGGAGGTTTTACTTTTTTTAAAAAGCTTTTTTATGATAAAAAAAACTACGTTTGACCGCAGTATCACGCCTGGTGGTAAGCGATAATGCAATATACGATGAAACGCGCTTGCCTAGCAGATACCTATTCTACCTACTCACTCGCGACTTGAAGGCCCCCAGATTGTACCTATCGGGAAACACAGACTCAGGCAAGGAGTTCTACTCTCTAGCAGTACGGTGAGCGAAGCGTCTCTGTTACAGCTTGGCCAAAAATATTTTCGTATGTCTGTCCCGCTGGGTCAGTCTTGGACTGTCTAGAACACAATTTGACTTGATTTGACATTTGCCGAGAGCTTAAAGACTACCTACCTGTCCCGCTGTCAGATTTTTTCTTTACAGATTTTTTCAAAATGGCGGAGTTACGTTTAAGCGAGGTCTACAGCTCACAGAAATAAGTTAGTTAAGTAAGTGTAGATGAAAAGACGTAACTTAAGTGCTTATTTACTTTTTACCTCGTGTCTTAGAATTGCTCCGTGTTACATGTATAAGTTAGTGGTGGCAGAATAAGCTAAATCGCTTCGAAATCACGTACTTCGGAGACAGTTAAAAAAAGGAAACAACATTTTTTGTAGGTCGTGTAATACTTTACACGATTCCGAATGTTTTTTTTTTAATAAAGATTACATCCTTGCATTTTCCACTTTATGGTAATAGAAGGTTGATGGCTTAAAATAAAATAAAAATCGGATACCTATACCAACTTAATGAAATCCGCATTTAAGTCGAGATATTACGATTAGGTATAAAATACACTGTTATCTTTCTTCACTAATATTATAAAATGTTAAAGTCTGTATGTTCGGATATTTAATCGCCTCTATGGTCTCTAGATAGAGGATTGTTATTTTATATCCAATTTAAAGATTCTCTAGGGATTTATAGAATGTAGGTATATGTCGTAGCCAATTGATTTAACCAGCCAGCCAGAAGTCATGGGCAGAAGGTAGTAAAATTCACGGGTACCAGTTAAGTTTCATTAACTTACGCGACCGATAGTTTCATAAAAATACTGATCTTTTTTCAGAATGTAAATGCCCTAATTAAAATAACTCGGTAGATAAATCCTTGAAACAATATTTTCACGGCATAAAATTACCATAATATTGCTATTATTAGATTTATTGGGAGTTGGTTCGCGTTATTTTAAGAAATTCGTCATTATAATTTGATCTTCATTCTCAACTCGCCGTGATCATGAATAAATTTCAAAATTACTTTATTAATTTTAAGTAAAAATAAAATATTCAACATTCAACTCAAATCTACAAAGTTAGTTTTAGTGTAGTGTCTAACTTTCATTGTTTTGATATTTATTGTTATTTAAAACGTATATTTTGCAATTTTACGCATTGGTGTGAGAAAAAATATATGTCTGAGATATGAAATACTTTTCTTTTTTAAACATTAATGATGTAATGCCTCAAACAAAGATTTCACCGTCTTCTCACCGTTGTATGCAAATAGGTATTTCATACGTATTTCATTCAATTGGACTACATTACAAACATTGCTCTGACTCCAAAATAAGAAGCTAAAGTGCTGCAGAGACAACGGTTTTTTTTGTATTTGGTAATTTCAATCGCTTCCCTGACCATTCTTGGTATGTAGTGGCGTTCTGTCGAAATAATCTGGGGGTTATGTAACTGGATCCAGTGATTTGTGTCCGAATGAATTAAATGTTCAGCAATGGCCGATTTTTGCGTATCGTTGTTTTTGACCGCTTTTATGTGCTCCTTTATACGGCATGCTATTGTGCGTTTAGTTTGGCCAATATATGAGCTACCACAACTGCAGTCGATCTTATAAACGCCAGGTTTCTCCAAAGGAAAACTATCTTTCGGGGACATTGCGATACCTTTTTCAAAGGAGTGAAGATAGTTTTTATTGCGTACTTTTTCAAAATATTTGAGACCTTATCTGTCACTCCCTTTACATATGGCAAAAATACTGGCTGTCTATCTACATCCTGCCTCTGTAACTGGTGCTTTTTCGTGTGTCTAGGTGGAAGCTTCTATCGGAGTCTCAAAAATAAACAGGTACATGGTGTAAATCCCGACATAGTTTATTCTATTAACGTCAATAACCATGGAAATTTAAAACAATTTATTACCATATTGTAGTAACATTATTATGGCACCTAAGTATAAATTTTCTTTATAGATAGCGTCTCGTGTACCTATATAACAAATTGTCACAATAGATTATGTTAGCCCTAGGCTAGCTAAATTGATGCTTACGAATTGTAACTGCACTGTATAAATTCAATTTCCAATAAAGACTCAAACGAATTGTGTATCTCCTTTGCTAAATCGTATTAAGACAACTCCATAAATCGTTTTCATAGATAGCGTGTAACAAATTGTCGTGGTTGGTTATCTCCGTAGGCAAGGTCACTTCGTTAGCGCCGATATGTCTCGCTCATATTTTGGCAACTGGCGAGACGACCTTTGGGAATAACCTGGCACTTTAAGCAATATACAGGGTAATTTTGCGACCTCTTTACAAAATCAAATATTAGTTCAAGGAAGTAATAAAAAAAAATTGGTGAGATAATTATGAATTATTTCTTTTTGATTTTGAATTCACAGTTTTCAGCCACTTTTTATGTCCAAAAGATTTAGGCGCGCACGCTCACCCTCACGCATGGGACGTGAGCGGGGGAAGGCGGGTGGCGGGAGGGGGGCTCGCGCGGGTCGACCGTGCGATGCGCAAACAGTGACAACAATTTCAATTTGTGTAGGGAAAAGTTTGGGACAAAAATTTAAAAAAGATTTTTTTTTTTACTTCACAAATCGATTGTACTGCTGTTATAGTATGACCTGACAAAATTTGAAAAGGGGTCCAAAAATGACCCTGTATTACTTAACTAACATACTTTATCTATTCTGTGCCTATGCCTACAAGTATTTACATGAAAGCGATAAAAATATCGCTTAAAAATATTTAACCGCCTCTGTGGCCTAGTGGTTCGCCCACCCGTGTAAGACGCAGGGGCCCCGGGTTCGATTCCCAGGAAGGTACAGTTTGTACTCGGTTTGGTTGGTGGTAGGGCTTATTTCAAGCCCGCCTGGCTAGCTACCACCTCTTACCTAAGTCTGACGCCATAACAACAATTTAAAAGATTGTTGTGTTCCGGGCACTAAGAGGTAAGATAGCCAGTTCCTCAGTAGTGAGGATTCCGTATAGTGCGCTTCTACCTTCGGCCTTATCGTCGCTTAACATCAGGTGTGGTGAAGGCCAAATTTTCCCGTTGTGCATAGAAAAATACTGCGGCCAAAATAAGGTTTACGCCGTTTTTTACCGTCCACCAACGCCGTGGTTACTTTTTAATCGACTTCATATAAGAATCGAGACGGTTGAAATTCGCAAACATGACCGCTTGTTTTCGCTACCCACAACTGCATGACCTTGGCAATATTCACCTTCAAAGATGTGAAGGTTATCTATGGCGCCAGGGAGGCTGGCATCTTTGGCAATGGCGTCTACGAGACGGCTACTGTATATGAGGAGTGAGGCAAATAAACTATTGTAGATAAAATCACCACAAAAAAATAGTGCAAATCTTCCCACAAGACAGTCCTGCCAGCCTAGCATGAGCACCACGACACAATTTTGTTATCATCTCTGTCGTGTATGACGTGTCGACAAATAAGTAGCCACGGTGCGCATGCTGGGCATTGTCAGCGTCGTAGTTAGGGGCTGGCCAGGGGCGCAACCTTCAGGGAACCCACTTTGCTGAGCCATAACTAGAAAATAAACCTATAAGCATGGGGCGCAAAATTCCAATCTTGCCAGGGGCGCTCATTATCCTAGAAATGCATGCAAAAGTACGTATTACTTTTAAACCACCGTTCTTGTTATTCCTTTTCGTGTATCTCTATTTCAGGCCCAGCTGAAAATCAGCGTCGTGATCCTAAGTGGTCATGATATTGTTAGCTGAGCTGGTTGCCTTTTTGGTTACCATTACATAATTATACCTAATTAATTTAGAATGCGTTTAAGTATTTTATAAGCGAATGTTTTTGTAAACCATTTTGCTTGTAAGTAACCAAATAAAGTTTTATTCATTCATTCATTCATTCAAACATGTCTTGAGGCGCAAAATTCAAATCTTGCCAAGGGCGCTCATGATCCTAGCTCCAACGCTGGACGTTGTAGAATGTCTGATGGTACACACGACGGTACATCCGACTATATACGGTACAACTTTATGCCGTACGTATTAAAATCTGTTTTCCCAGTTCATCTGTTTTTAAGTTGCGATGACGTCTGTACAGACAGAAAATACAGTTGAGTAAGTTAGGTATCGAAATTATTAAAGTTCGCAGTCACTGTGGTGGCAACCAATCAAACGGCCTTGATAATAAATGACGCGTTACGTCCCCTTGGAATGGTGCCCGGAGATCCAAGTTCGCTTCCCCGAAGTGGATCATAAATCTGGACATATCTCGTAGTTGGGGAATTGAAATAGTAATGCTTTTAGTTTCGATAACAGAATTGTGAATAGGCTGAAAGTAAATGAAGTATACATTTTGTGGTTTCATTCACTCTCTTTTACTCATAAACCTTGATGTTAAAATTTGCAGATTATAAATTGTTTAACATCCTTACTAAAATAAAAGTGAAAGTCCGTTTGTGTGTTCGTTTGTTACGCTTTCACGTCTTAACTACTGAACTGATCATCATGAAATTTTGCAACATGTTGTCAGGGGTAGAGAGAAGGACATCAGGTAACTTTCATCCCGAAAAAAAATATTGTTCCCGAAAAATCCTTACTATTATTATAAATGCGAAAGTCCGTTTGTTTATTTGTTACGCATTCACGTCTTAACTATTAAACCGATCATCATGAAATTTTGCATACACGTTGTCAGGGGTACAGGGAAGGACATAGGGTACCTTTCATTCTGAAATAAATATTGTTCCCGAAAAACTTTCCACGCAGACGAAGTCGCGGGTGGTCGTTAGTTATTTATAAAATCTTTAAGTACCTATATTAATAGATTTAAAAAGTAATATTTAAATTATGCATCATTTAAAACTCATTACACCAAGATAGTATTTAGATTAGAGGAATCCAATCATTCATACTTACCAATATACAAATCGGGACTCATCATAATCATTCATCAAAGTAAATACAGTTTTTCCACCAAAATTAAATGGTTTTTTTATGTCAGATAGGTAAGCGTTTTTCCTCTATCACGCTTAATGGTGAGTGATGATATGATTTACGATGACACGAACTTGCCTAGAAGATACCTATTCACTCGCGACTTGAAGGCCCCCAGATTGTACCTATCGGGAAACACAGACTCAGGCAAGGAGTTGCACTCTCTAGCGATACGGATGATGAAACGGTGTCGCATTTTCGTACGTCTGGTTGTCCGATGGAAGAAGGAGAGAAATTGTGCTCTTCTGAAAAGTATCCGATAAAAAACCAATAAGCTTGCGACCATGCGTCTATGTTCGTTCTTAAAAAGTTAAGTTAGTCCCTCAGTGGTGAGGATTCCGGGTGTTGTGCGCTTACACTTTCGGCCTTTTTGTCACTCAACAATGGCCAACTTTCTATTCGTTTGAACGCTACGTTTTCTTTCAAAACTTAAATATAATATGAGCATTAGATGATTAAATCACATGTCACAAACTTATGTAAATCACAGACTTCGATGTATTGTATAGAATTGTCAAGCTTACGGCACGTAATTTTATAGTTAAATGCTTATTTTAAAGTTTTAATAGTAAGCGTAGCGTTCAAACGAATAGAATATGGGCCATTTGAGTAGGGGGGCAGGTGAGCAGGCAAGCACCATAATACCGTTGTGGATAAAAAAAGTTTACCAAACAATACAAAAGAAAAACTTTATTACCTCTTCATAACTAAAACAACATCACTATAAGTGTTCAAAGGCAGAAAAATTACAGGCATTTTCTCCAGAAACCCTTTCTCCCAAATAGGCTTTTTATGTAACAGACGACTTTTTATATAAAAAGTAGCTTTTTTGCGGGTATCGTGTGAGGTAAACAAAGATATGTGGCTAAAACGTATATGACTTCAACTGGAAAAAACTTAAGTAGAACCATGACATAGACCTAAGAAAAACTAAACATGGCGATACTAAACTTGTTTTGTAAATGTTAATAAGTTCAGGCCCTGCCTGCCTAGTATGACCGATTTATATCGCGTGATATAGCGTTTTATCGATTCCCTATGTATTTGCATACATTTTTTAAGGCATAATATGTTTTATAATTTGAGTAGTAGCAGTATGGGATTCGGTAGCCTTCAATAAAAATAAACTCAATTCAGGTCTTCATCACTATATTTTATTTTCCACCATCACGTCACAACTGTCATAAAGCCCAGTTCTTTTAGACAATCTTCGATTCTCAAAATAACATAAAACCGCGTATGCAGTGGCGGTACCTCCATAGAAGCCCAAAAGCCCGGCTTGCCCTAACAAAATCTTATTTACACTACTAATGAATCTCAATTAATGACAACAACAAAATATTATTCACGAACGTAAATTTTCAATCAAAATCAACCAAAGATTCAATTTTTCAAACAACTGATCGATAGTCAAGTCGTTAAACTGCATAATATAGCGTATTAATCAAACAATACACTACATCTCTCTCGCACTCGTTGGCTTGCAACCGGGCTTCGCGAATTTATACATCCGCACTCTTCTAAAGTTAGCGAAACTGGTACCCCACTACATACATACTACTGTACGTTTCTATAGATTCTATGAAAAATGCTCAATCCGAGCCAAAGCAGGCTTGCTATTGAACTTAACAGCAAGTGGGTACGAGGCTGCCGCGTAAACAAAAGTCAACAGCTCACGATCGGGCCAATCCCTGCGCAGAAGCCCGCAATCGGACCAATGGCTGCCTAGCGCATACTAACGGGCAAATCAGGAGCGATATTGAGCGCGCGGCTCATTGTTACCCGTGTGAGTGAAGTAGCAACTTTTAACAATAACGTGTTTGTTTTGTTTTAGGGATGTCGAAAGTGAAAAAAAATATCGATATATCGATACATCGATATTTATAAAAATATCAATATCGGCCTCGATATATCGCGAAAAAAATATCGATATATCGATATATCGGACCAATTTTCAAAGTACGTTTGCGGTTTTTAAAGAACAATGTATTTATTTCAGTCTAGCTCATTAATTACAATAAATTTTATCAAAATTCAAAAAATTCAAAATTCTAAAATAATTTATTCAGTCTAGGCATTCACAAGCACTTGTGAATGTCAAAGAAGCTACGCCATCGGTTCGCAAACCCTAAGCGGGAGACCTTGTAACGAGAAGAACCGGCAAGAAACTCGTCAAGGGCTGCTTTTTTCTCCCTGTATATTTTATACAGAGTCGTCAACATTAAAAAATGAGCTCCACATTTAAAGTGAGGTCATTTTCCATCACAATAATTAACAAAAGTTTGCACACAATGGGTAGGTAGGTTGAAATTAAATACCTACTACATATCGGATAGGTAATTGTGAGAGTAAATAACTTTCAACTAGTTAGGAAATCGCTCTGTCTGCTACTTGAAAGTGCACCTAAGTAGGCCAAATTTACTAAAAAACACATGTTACAATGACATAAAAAAATAATAAATAAAAAAAAAAACGCAATTTTTACAATTCAATATGCGTTAAGATAGGCACTCAGAAGCAGACCCATTCCCACTGGCAGCACCCGTTCACGAGCATGACGCATGGACCAGCCATCGCTTCGCTCAACCATATTTGAGGGAACGTAACGACCCGCCCCACACGACACCAGACAACACACATTACTTTAATGTATGAAAATCTCAATAAAAACTAAGATAATTTATAAAATCAGGCGCATATTTATCACATAAGATTTTCACGCAGCTCAAAAAACATACCAGTCATAAACAATATTATGTTTTAATATTAAGTTTTTTCCGTTCCAAAAATATATCGTTTTTGATACGATTTTCGATATTGGTTATTTTGTATCGATATATCGATGTATCGGTTAGAAATATATCGGCAAAAAATATCGATATATCGAACAAAAAATATCGATATATCGATGTATCGATATTTTTTCAACAAGCCTATTTTGTTTTGCATTTTGAGGTTGAGTGAATGTTTGTTTGTTAAAAAGTTACAAGTGTTTTGCATAAATTAGTGTTTATCGTTGTAAAAAATGATGTCACAGTTCAGATCGATGACTTAATGTGGTTCCTTGTGATTGTGAAGGATCAAAATGTGTGAAAGTGTTGGTCGGCGAGGGAAAGGTAAGTTCATTGAACATAGTTGAATTAAGCAGGTCATATTATCTTCAATATCTTCATACAGACCTACTCCAGATGTGTATATTTTGTAGTTTTTTTAGAGCTTCGGGCCTTCGGGCTTGCCCTGATCTCAGACCCTAGGCACGCCACTGCGCGTATGCCAGTATTAAACGTACACAGCGTAAAACGCCCCCATAATAGTGGCATCGTTATTATCGTTATTACATAAAATAATATTATCTAAGCTAAACCTATGTCACGAGAAAATTTAATGTGCTTTGGTGCCGCCAGAGCTTTAGTTAAAATATCTGCTATCATCGTCTCGGTCGGCATGTAAAGCAGGTTAAGTTTTCCTCGTTCTATAACATCACGTATGTAGTGGTATCGAACACTAATGTGTTTCGTTCGCTTGTGATAAACAGGGTTTGTGGCTAGTTTTTGTGCTGACTGGTTGTCATTGTATAATGTTACAGAGTTACATACTACTATTTCATTAATGAAGCTTTTCAGATACACCGCTTCTCTAGCTGCCTCACTTATAGCTATATACTCCGCCTCGGTGGACGAAAGCGCTATACAAGACTGTTTGTAGCACCCCCATGAGATAGTATTACCACAAAACTTGTATGCATATCCCGTGTAAGACTTTCGATTCAAATCTGAACCCCAATCTGCATCATCGTAGCCATCTAAATTAAAGTTACAGTTATCAACCTTTTTAAATATAAGTCCTAACTTTTTAGTACCCTTTAGATATCTAAGTACACGTTTAGCAAATTCCCAATGTAAAAAGTGATATGGTCTTAGGAGTTGCAGTAAGTAAAATAAATTAGGCTAGTTTGACAAAAGTGTAACTAATATAAGTGATGCAAGAAGGATTACAGTCACTCACTAACCGCTCCTATCTAAACTTCACTAACTCTATGTCCGCCACGATGGCGCTAAGTACTCTACACTGCGCCGCCGCCATGTAGGATCTAAGTGACTTAGATCCTTCCAAGGCGTTAGATCATCTAACAGCTCTTGTCTAAACTCCGCTAACTCTACGTCCGCATGATGAATGCGGTCGCTACACGACAAGATGGCGCCACTGTGCGTCGCGCCGAGTACAGTTTCATCCTAGCTTGGTGTTTGTTCAGCCGAGCGATGTAATTGGGAGAAGACAGCCCATTAGTCATTTAGAAAAGTTTTAGCAGAAAACGTAGCTTTGGTTAACAAACTTAGTTTGTCACTCGATTCTTGGCACTGTACAGTCTAACAGCTTCTATCTAAACTCCGCTAACTCTATGTCCGCATGATGTATGCTGTCGCTACACGACAAGATGGCGCCACTGTGCGTCGCACCGTATACAGTTTCATCCCAGCTTGGTGTTTGTTCAGCCGAGCGAGGTAATTGGGAGAGGACAGCCCTTTAGTCATTTAGAAAAGTTTTAGAAGAAAACGTAGGTAGCTATGGTAAACAAATAGAGCTAGCTTTCAAAGAGTGAATAAGTGCAGTAAAACAAATAAGGCTAGTTGACGGACAATAAGCAACTACTTTTAAGTGATGTAAGAAGAATTACGTCTCTTGATGCTTGGCACTGCAAAGTCTAATAGCTCCTGTCTAAACTACGCTAACTCTGTTTGTTCAGCCGAGCGAGGTAATTGGGAGAGGACAGCCCGTTAGTCATTTAGAAAAGATTTAGAAGAAAACGTAGCTATGGTAAACAAATAGAGCTAGTTTTAAAGAGTAAGTGCAGTAAAACAAATTAAGCTAAGAACAGTGTAAATAACATAAGTGATGCAAGGAGGATTACGGTCACTCGATGCTTGGCACTGTGCGGTCTAATACCTCCTGTCTAAACTATGCTAACTTTCCGCATGATGTATAATGTCGCTTCACGACACGATGGCGCCACTTACTCCACACTGCGCCACCCCGTATGTGCTCTAACAGTTCCTGTCTAAACTTTACTAGCTCTATGTCCGCATGGTGAATGCTGTCGCTACACGACATTGTCATGATGGCGCCACTTACTCCACGCCGTGCCACCCCGTATAATTATGGTCTAACAGTTCCTGTCTAAACTCCACTAACTCTATGTCCGCATGATGTATGGCGTCGCTACACGACAAGATGGCGCCACTGTGCGTCGCGTCGTGTACAGTTTCATCGCAGCTTGGTGTTTGTTCAGTCGAGCGAAGTAATTGGGAGGGGACAGTTTTAGTCGTTTGACAAACAAACGTGTACGTAGTTTAAGAGATAAAGTAGATTCGATAAACATATTTGTTATAAACATATTGTGTTAGTTGCATCAATTTCGGAAAAGTTACCTTTTCTTTGCTGGATAAGAGGAAAATATATATAACATAAGTATTCGAAATTAATATAATAACGGTAGGTAGTCATCATATCAGCCGCACGACACCCACTGCTGGGTATAGGCCTCCCCTAAGGATCTCCACGACGATCGGTCCTGCGCTGCCTGCATCCACTGGCTTCCCGCGACCTTCACCCTCACGTCGGTCCACCTTGTCGGGGGCCTACCCACGGAGCACCGTCCGGTGCGCGGTCGCCATTCCAGAACCGCCCCGCCCCAACGGCCATCGGTTCTTCTCGCTATGTGTCCCGCCCATTGCCACTTCAGCTGAGCAATCCTTCGAGCGATGTCGGTTACTTTAGTTCTCCTGCGGATCTCCTCGTTTCTGATTCGATCACGTAGGGAAACGCCGAGCATGGCTCTCTCCATTGCACGCTGGGTGACCTTGAGCCTCCTTATGAGACCCATAGCACAGAATATATACTCTAACGCGAAAAGAAACGACACTCGCGCATGTATGCTCGTAAAATCGCTCGCGGCTATGTGTGCGTGTCTGGAGGCGCGCGGGGGCTGCGCGCGGCGCGCGGGGAGTGCAGCCGTTAGTCGCCGACTTACTCGGGCAAGGGTTCTTTCTACTTTCGCTCGCCGCTCGCTTGTCCCACCGCAATCCGTATTGTACCGCATTTCGCACGGACTGACTACGCGTTTAATTTACATTATTTAATTGTTAGATAATTAATCATGCCCGATGGCGGGCGTTATTGTTGTGTTTATGGCTGTGGCAACAACCAAAAACAAAATCCTGATAAAAGTTTCTTCGTATTGCCCAGTGATCCAGAAAAGTAAGTACCTATAGAATAAGCGATAAATTTATATCTTATTTTAAAATAACAAAAATATGTCAAAGTTGCCATAGTTGATGGGACCTACTATTGCAACTTTACCATATTTTGAATTTTAATAAAATAAATATTTATCGACTATTTTATAAGTTTAAATATACGAAATGAGTCATGCCCTTACCGTTCCTTTTAATTATAACAAAAAGCTCTGAAACTAAGGATTTCAGACGATTAAACCTCGTAAACTCGCAAGTAGGTAAAATAGACAATAAATAAAAAAACCGGCCAAGTGCGAGCCGGACTCGCGCACAAAGGGTTCCGTACCAAAAAACGGCAAAAAAAAAAAAAGGACTTTTCTTGTATGGGAGCCCCCCTTAAATATTTATTTTATTCTGTTTTTAGTATTTGTTGTTTTATCGGCAACAGAAATACATCATCTATTAAAATTTCAACTGTCCAGCTAACACGGTTCATGAGATACAGCCTGGTGACAGACAGACAGACAGCGGAGTCTTAGTAATAGGGTCCCGTTTTTTACCCTTTGGGTACGGAACCCTAATAAAAATGATTATAAATCAAACCTTTCCTTCATTAACAAGTTAAGAGATTAAAAAAATGATTATATGATAAATAACAGAAAATAAAGTATAAGGGTTGCAATTTATGATGTGTACTTACCTAATATAATTAAAAGATTACAAAAACTTATTATAAATCAAACCTATCTTTCATTAACATGTCCTTGCACAAGTTTATTTCCTAACATACCTACTATGTAATTTCCTTTGCCACAAGTCTAATTTCCATTTCGGTATCAACCCTAGCGCTTACACGCTCCGGCTCAAGGTCGCTGGCGCTCGAACTCTCACTTACAGAGTGTGTCACGGCTGTGCCCATAGTTAGCGACCACGTTTCACTGCCGTAAGTCATCACTGGCAAGTGGCAAAACACACTGTTCATAGACTTTCGTCTTGAGACACTGAGGTAAGTAGTCATTTACTAATATCTTTTGCTAATGCCTAATGGAAATGTTACTTGAAACAAAACTCGACAACAATGGATTTTCAAAGGAAATTACTGGTGGCTAAAACTAACCAGCCATGAAATTACATACAATTCTGCTGGCACTTATTCGAGTAACGCGAAAAGGTCGACTTTGCTCAAAGAAGGCTGTCGAAATAATGACCACATTCAAACTTTTTGAGTACCTACCTAAATAAATAAACGTCATCTTTTATACACTCAACAAAAGCTTTTTTAAAGAAACGTAACGAGAATTTAATGGAATCAAAGTGCCAGCAAATACTCGTCAATGCCAAGCCAAGATTGGATGGACAAATATCTAACGAGATTAACTGAAAAAACCGACCAAAATAACCTCAAAGACACAATAATACTCATTAGGATTTTCTCGCTAACTTTTCCTAGCTGGGAACCTTTTGATCCGAACTCCTTGGAGGAGTCGAGGAAAAAACGTAGAATTTAAATTAGGAACGGAATTACCGTTAGCTTTGGCGTCACTTTTGATACGAAATTTATAATTAACGCGATGCTACTATTTTCGTATTTCTTTTTTTTGGTATTTTGTGAATTTTCGTTTTCATAATATTAACAACTAGTGTCCGACCGAAACAGGAATTCCAGCCGAAACCGAACTTTCGGCCTTGGTTCCAGTTTCGGAAACCGAAACTTTTTTCGCACATTAAATTGACGTTGTTTTCCACTGTATACTAAGTGTTTTCTTAATATCCCATGAATCTAGGGTATTCATAAGACCATGAAATAGACTCGAATAGCACAGGCATTTTTTTCAATAACATATTTCCTTTTTCTTTTTTCTTTTTCATACAAAATAATACAAAACGTCAAAATATGGCAACGTCGCATTTTCGTATCATTGAGTATGAAAAATGAGTCTATCCTGATTCATAGTAAAAAATTAAGTATTTGTATGCAAAAATAAAGAATCGTCATAAGGGTAATAACTAAACTTAAGACTGATAATATCTCTAAAACTATGTACTTTTGGACAACGTGCTCTCGGAGTTTTTTTATTATATTGACCTATAGAATAATGGGGAGGAAAAGCGCAATTTTATCCCGATAGGTGGCGTCTGGTCTTTGGTACCCGGCCGCCTCAAAGAAAGTGTCAAAACATATGGGAATCTCTTGGAGTATTGCACTTTTTAATTTTATACTGAGAAAATGCCGCATTGTTATGCATGTAACTTGTAAAATATTGGAGTTCATCGATTTCCCAGTAACAAAAAAAATAGTGGGCAAAAAAATATCAAAAAAATATGCTTTTCCCTCGATTTTCTCCTTTGCTGAGCCTGAGAAACATTATAAATCAAAAGGAATGTTTCATGAATTTGATGAAGCTTCGCCAAAATAAAACAACATTTGAATTATAACAGCTTTGTTCTTCAATATTTCAACCTCAGCAGTTTCTAACATATTTATAACTTGGATGAATTTGATAGGTATATCAAATATGGAATAAGCCCAATATTGAGGCCAAACAGAGAATTAATAGAATTTTATATGCCAGAGTCATTCAAGAAACTTAGAATAATAAAATAAATATGATAAAACGGTTCGTGTAATTTTGGATGGTACAGAAATTCGAGTACAGAAACCTGAAATTACTATTGCACAGAAGGCATCATCAGGCAACTATAAACACGGAAATTCACACTCAGTTGCTTTGTTAAAATTGAAATCATGTGCTTCTAATCTGAAATAAAAAGATTACCTACTTGTAAATCTTACACGAAATTTAAAGAAATGTAATGCTTGTTAGCAATTTTTTGTAAGTTGCTATAAACTTTCTTGCCTGTTGTTTTGGCTTTTCTTTTCCGTAATTCTTCTTTTATATGAGCTAAAGTTAGCATAGAATACATTGTTTGTCCGCAAAACCGAAAAAAATACAATCTAAGAAAGTAAAATCACGTAATACACAGTCAAGACAATATAAGCTCAAACTGACAATTGTTCCAAAGACTGAGCGCCATCTGTAATTCACTTTGCCTTCGCCACCCCATTATAACCTCGGAGTTATGGGATATCAAAAAATACAAAATAAATATGTAATTACAATCAAAGTATGTAAGTATTTAATAGTATATTGTTTTAAATTTCCATGGTTATTGACGTTAATAGAATAAACTATGTCGGGATTTACACCATGTACCTGTTTATTTTTGAGACTCCGATATTTCGGCGCAGTTGCATGCTCCATGATCACGGAAGAACTGTCGATTGTTGCGTGCGGGTAGATGTTATTGGCAGACGAATCGGTCTACCCTCCGTCTAGTTCTTTTATTACTACGTTCGATACCGGTACCACTGTCTGCAAACTCACTATTCACTCGAATTTGTTCTCGACACACGACACTCACTGTATCTGTACGCGAAACGGCACTTTTTTTATTTTTGTTGTTTTTACACAACCGGACTACTGGATTCCAGACACTCGACAATTTAAACCCATCCTCACGATTGAAATTTTTGTATTTGGTAATTTCAATCGCTTCCCTGACCATTCTTGGCATGTAGTGGCGTTCTGTTGAAATAATCTGGGGGTTATGTAACTCGATCCAGTGATTTATGTCCGAATGAATTAAATGTTCAGCAATGGCCGATTTTTGCGTATCGTTGTTTTGGACAGCTTTTATGTGCTCCTTTATACGGCATGCTATTGTGCGTTTAGTTTGGCCGATATATGAGCTACCACAACTGCAGTCAATCTTATAAACGCCAAGTTTCTCCAAAGGAAAACTATCTTTCGGGGACCGTCGACATTGCGATACCTTTTTCAAAGGAGTGAAGATAGTTTTTATTGCGTACTTTTTCAAAATATTTGAGACCTTATCTGTAATCTGTACTTGCCTTGCTTTTGAAGAAGGTACCTAGATAGTTAACTAACAATGCCATCCTAAACCTTGTAACTAGTTGGCTCGCGTCGTGAGGTCGCTCGACCTTGGTCGCGCGGTGACGCGGCGTGAGACGAGTGCATACGAGTGGAGGTGATGCTACGTAGGGCGGAAAGGGAACCTTTATTATAGGTATTAAAAATATGACAAAACGACATTCATTCTAACGATATCCTATTCTAACGACCTTCATTCTAACGACACCGTGTTTCTATGACCTTTATTACTGTAGCTTCGTGAGCTGTGGACCTCGCGTTAAAAAGTAGCTCAAATTGTGCGTTGTTAAAAATAATCGAATAGATGTCGCCACGAGGTTTTCAAAGCTCATAGTAACACATAGTACCAAACTCAAACAGTACGTGTTTGAGTTTAGTATATTCGCCACTAGATGGCCCTTCTAATTTTGAACATTTATAAAAAAAAAAAAAAAATTATCGAAATGGATGACAATTTTTTTGATGAATTTTGAAAAACTGGCTCGACTAATTAAACTATGTAATTGTTGAACCTGCTCTCAAAATTTCACGAGAATCGGTTGAGAAATGCGACCTTTACAGGAGAACAGACAGCCGGTGGGCGGGCATACGAAAGAATGTTTGCCCAAGCTGAAGCAGAGACGCTTCGTTCGCGCTTCGCGCTCGCTCGGTCGATAATGGTATAGTATTCTAGGACCTTAATTTGAACGATATTCCTATGACGTTCATTATTAATGATACTTTAATGATAATGGCAATATGATAATCATAATGAGCATTATGATAAAGAGGGTTACTGAATGTGCCTTGCTACCATCATCACCAGTAAGTACTTGCACAACATACAATAAAAAAAAAGTTCTCTGCCATATTAGATGTCTTGATTGATAAAAAAGTGGTTCTCGCAAGAGTGAAAAGGCCCAAGGGTGAGGTCCACTCAAAGCTGAAAAATTATCTGTTCCAATCAATTTGTTTTTTATTATATTTGGCATGAAAGAATGCTTCGCCGATACATGTTTCTGTAAAAATAGGGTACATCGTACATATTTAAACATTGGAACAAGATAAAAGTGAATTTAGCAAAATATCAAGAAATAATGTCTGACACTACAGATTACATATTATGTTGTTAAAGTAGAAACAGGCGAGATGCACCGCCCGCCCGCCCGCAAAAATATGCACATGCACACCACAAAATATCAGTGCACAATACCTGCATTTTAGTAAGACAGCAATGTGTTGCTGTCTTACTAGGTGGAAGGTGTGCCTTGCACCTTCACCAATTAGGCTACTCTACACGTGTTTCGCCCCAACCCGGAGTATCCTCAGGAATTAGATCGTGCGTAAACCAACACCAAATGAGCAACTACCCTCTCCGACACCGTATTTATTGCCTCTTCCTCTGGTGTAGGCTGGAGTTGAGGCTGTCAGTCACTCGGTGCGGAGTGAGGAGGAAGAGGCAATAAATACGGTGTCGGAGGGCGTAGTTGCTCATTTGGTGTTGGTTTACGCACGATCTAACTCCTGATGATGCTCCGGTTGGGGCGAAACACGTGTAGAGTAGCCTAATGGTGAAGGTGCAAGGTGTGTTGCTGTCTTGCGAAATGCAGGTATTGTGCACTGATATTTTGTGGTGTGCAGTGCATGTGCATATTTTAGCGGGCGGGCGGGCGGTGCATCTTGCATTTATTGTTTGCGGAAGTAAGTTACATTTTTTTTTCAAAATGGTTTGAGACTTCCGCCAAGTGACGCCTGACAAATACATTAAAGAAAAAATATGTTTAAATTTCTAGCAAATTGTGTTTAGGTGTTTCCAATATTTTCACTCCTGGGAGAATTTTCTTTAATACCATTTCCTCATGCATAAATACGCAAATGCCGACACGAAAACCAGCAAACATTGTTATGCTCAAGTTGTTCCAAAATTCGCGTCTGGGTGTTGTTGATTATAGTAATTCTCACGCTCCATTACGCGAAACGACCGCAGCCACTATCGAAATAACACCATTAGCTTGATATATTATGCGATGTAAAGCGGCCTGTTCACGGTACGACTTTTAGACAAGATTAGGCGAAAAAATCACGAAAGCAATTCGTAGTAAATAACGGTAGCGATTAAAGAGAAATGCTTCTACACGATTGTGAATATTGATGATACACATTATTTAAAGCAATTTCGACTTGAATACCTAATACGTTGTTTCTAAGTAACTTCAAACTTTTTAAAGAGGTATTTTCGAAATTTAAATGTGTAAAACCACTGAATCGTGTTTCTGGTTCAATACATGTCTGGAGAAAGATAAAGAGAAACACATATGCTTATTTCAAATCTGTAGGATCTTTCAGCGACATGGCTTTACATCAAAAAGTGTATTTATTTTAACCCTCCCTTTAAAAAGAGCACGAGACAAACAAAGCTCTCGTGTTAAACATACAACTTTTCACATCTACCAGCGAAAATACTCGCAGCGAAATAGCTTTATGCTGCGAGCGTGAACAAAAATTATGCTAAGCGCACATTCGAAGCAAAAATTAGTTTTGCTGCGAGTTTTTGTGCACCTAAAGCGCCCTTTTTGGTACTGAGGTGTAAATAATATACTTACTATCTATGTATCGAAGCAGTGCAGTTACTATATGATATTGGTGTATTTACTGTAAACTTAGTCAAACAATGAAGCTGATTTCACATTAGCAGACTGTATTCAAAGTTGCTTTTATTGATAAACTAGCGGCCGCCCGCGGTTTCACCCGCGTGGTTCCTGTTCCCGTGGGAATATCGGGATAAAAAGTTTATTCTATGTTATAATCTAGGCTATCTACTATCTGTGTGCCAAATTTCAACCAAATCCGTTCAGTAGTTATTGCGTGGTTGAGGAACAAACATCCAAACCCACAAACTTTCACATTTATAATATTAGTAGGAAGTAGGATAGGATGTTGCTACCTTTGCTTCTATATGAATCTTATTAACAATTATTATATGTTAAAAACAATCAATGAGCAACAACACATGGATATTACACTTACAGTTGACAGACCGACTAATCTACGATTGATTTAAGTTCACAGTACATAGACTTCTTGTCATCAAATTCAGATTAGTTAATATTAGGGATTCGATTTGTCATACATCACCATGTCTCTTAATAAAATTATTTGTAATGATTATTGTAAATAGTACAACTAACCACAACAAATGTCAAATAATTTTGCTAAAAAAATCATTTATTTTCAAACAGCCTAACTTTTAGAACGTCTTTAAAGTAAAATGTCTAAAATCAATGTCTAAGTTGTAAAAAGTCTTTAGAAGCAAAACGTCTAAAAGGCATATTGCCTTAGCAGCATTTAATTACGTCTATACACTGTAATGAGTTTTCTAGTATTTTACTGAATATCTTGGTCAATAAACAAGACAGAACCTTAATAAATAAATAAATTAATTAATTAATAGTTTTTAGTATTGCAGTCATAAAATAAGAACAGTTTATTAATTTTGATAGTAGGCTGTCTGCATTTTAGTCATCAAGCATTGTAGACGTTTTGCTTTAAAGACATTATGTAAGTTAGGTTATCTGCATTTTAGTCATCAAGCATTGTAGACGTTTTGTTTCAAAGATGTTTTGCAAGTTAGGGTTTCTGATCATAAAGGAAAAAAAGCTTTTTAAAAAAAGTAAAACCTCCTTCAAAAACCTTAAAAAAACAGCCCTATAAAAAGCAAGAAATAATGTTCAAATCGATTAATTAAAACACGTCTATTGAAGTCGGGTGGAGCTGGAAGTATTTTTTTACTTATTGTGATGTTTATATTCTAAAATCCCCACCCGACTTCAATAGACGTGTTTTAATTAATCGATTTGAACATTATTTCTTGCTTTTTATAGGGCTGTTTTTTTAAGGTTTTTGAAGGAGGTTTTACTTTTTTTTAAAAGCTTTTTATTTTAAACTTTTTTGTGGTAGGTATGTAAGCGATGATTTTATAAAACAAAACTTTAAGTATAATGTTTCACATTTTTCAATGGTACACCCCGAGTAACTCAATGTCCACCAGGTGTTCCGTTGGGTCTTCGCAGTTCAACTCTAGTCCTTGACAATAATAAACCTACCAATATTTCAATCACTGTACAGTTCCTATTTGATTTTGAGGAGTTCCCTCGTGTATCTTCAAAATCCAAAGTCCAATACCAATAAAATTAATATAGTATCATTCTTAAGGTGTCTTCTTTTAAACAAAAAAATAATTGTCTAAATCGGTTTATAAACAAAAAAGTAATGGTTGAAAATCGGTCTCAATTCATATATAAAATCCCGTCTAAGTTGCTACGGGTGAGCCGATTTTTTCTAATATTTTTCATTATTTATTCATCTTAATATAAAATGGTAACGAAAACGACAGTATTTTCAAGATTACTTGAAAACTACTGAACCGATTTCAAAATTTCAAAAAATGGGACCAACTTGAGAACAAACCTCATGTTATAACATTTGAATTATTTCAATCGGTTCAGCGTCTTCGAGTAATCAGTGTACATACAGTCATATAAAAAACAAAAAATATACGCGACGAATAGATAACCTCCTCCTTTTCAAAGTTTTTTAAGTCGGTTAAAAATGTAATGGTGATCCGTGTATAGCCGGCATTATTCTAACACCTACAGTATGCGGAAGAGATAGTCATCAAAAACACATTGCCTCCGGGAACTTACTGTTTACTTGAAAAGCTGTCCTGTAGGGAGTTTTGAGACACTTTCAGATATTGACATATTTTTTTTGTACAACGGGATAGTGTTTGGCCTTCAACTCACCTGAAGTTAAGTGACGATAAGGCCGAAGGTGGAAGCGCACTACACCCGAAATCCTCATCACTGAGGAACTGGCTATCTTACCTCTAACTGCCGGAACACAACAACTTTTAAATTGTTTTTATGGAGTCAGACGTTGGTAAGATAGTGGAAGCAAGCAAGGCGGACTTGAAATAAGGCCTTTCACCAACCAAACCGAGTACAAAATGTACCCTCTCGAACCCGGGACCCTTGCTTTTTACACGGGTTGGCGAGTTACTAGACCACAGAGGCGGTTAATAAGAATATGATATAAAAAAGCAAACGGTCCATTTTTAGGGTTCCGTAGCCAAAATGGCAAAAAACGGAAACCTTATAGATTCGTCATGTCTGTCTGTCTGTCTGTCCGTCCGTATGTCACAGCCCCTTTCCGAAAGTATTGGGATTACACAGTTGAAACTTGGTAGGTAGATGTATTATGTTAACCGCTTAACGAATTTAATACAAAAATAAAAATAAATGATTAAGGGGGCTCCCCATACATGGAATTGAAACTGAATTTTTTTTTTCTTAAAAGCAATACTTGCGGGGTGCTTATAGATAGGTCTTCAAAAATGGCATTGAAGTTTCTAAGACGATTTTTTTCAAAGTCAACCGTTTGAAAGATAAACACTGCCAAAGTGGTAAAATGTGTGTCCCCCCCTCTAACTTTTGAAATAAGAGAGCGAAAAATCTAAAAAAAACATATGCTGTAGATCTTAATAAACAACTTTCAACCAAATTTGGTTTAAACGAGGTATAGTAATCAGTTTTTGAGATATAGCACATTTTCCAAAACCGCAAATATAACTTTTTCATTCATACCAATTACCAACACTGTGAAAAACAAAGTTATTTTTGCAGACGAAAAATAATAGAGGTATTAAATATAGTATGGTATAAGGTAACTACGGAACCCTGCGGCACGTAGCCCGATGGCCTGGATGGTTTTTTAATATATTTTGGCGGTTTTATAATCATACTCATATTTTGTGCCTATGGTTACCTATTGAAAATAACCACGAAAATACACTTTGATATATTAACTCGTCAACGATAGATTTTATATTGTTATCCGGTCACCGGTGCCCGCTGGGGCGTTGATGAATTAAAGGATCAATAATAGCTGACATGGCAAGTAAACAGCAGTTTAACCCCTATAATTTAATGAAAACAGCTTTTAAAGCAAAAGAGTTTCATTACAAAAAGTGATTGATAATAACCGAACGAAAACAATAAAAGTTGAAGTAAACAAAGTGATTCAAGTTTGACCGCATAAATCTCAACGAAAAAGTTAAACATCGATAGTTCGACAGTGCAAATTCACTGAGTATATTATCTTTTCTTAATATACAGGCGACTAATATAGGGTAGGAGGTTAGGTACACAATATGCTACGTCTAAACCAGTGAGCTTTCATGTTAATTTCAGTCTTCAACTTTTATTCGTTCTTACGCTTGACGAATGCAATTAAGCCGCCTGCATGGTGGGTTATGTGTTATGGCCCATCCTTCTTATCCACTTATAAGGAAGGTATGTGTTTCAAGTCCCCAACAATGGGGACTATAAAAATACCTGAAGTCCAATCGCGCCAATTATGAAAGATTAAACCAAAACCGTTTCGTTTTCATTTCATCATCATCATCATCATCAGCCTATCATCGTCCACTGCTGAACATAGGCCTCTCCGATTGCACGCCACTGAGCACGAACCGCGGCTACACTCATCCAGTTTTTGCCAGCCACCTTGCGAAAATCGTCGCTCCACCTTGTCTGGGGGCGTCCCACACTACGTTTGCCCATACGCGGTCTCCACTCAAGAACTCGTCTGCCCCAGTGGCCATCGGTTCTACGGCTAATATGGCCGGCCCACTGCCACTTCAGCTTGCTAATCCGGTGGGCTATGTCGATGACTTTTCACTTAGGACCTAAAAATATTTGGTTTAGCTTTAGAATTCTTATTTAAATTGTCCAAGATTGGCATCCTAGGCACTCAAAATACTTGCTTTAGTTGTTAAAGGCATAGCTTTCAACAACTAAAGCAAGTATTTTTCCGTAAAGCTAGGGTTTCCTAGGAAAGCGGTGTCGTCATATAGCGGCCGTAATATATAGCGGTGAATAACGGCACTAGAACGTTGTATATAAACAACACCGCTCTCTAGGAAACCGCGCCGTATTGTTGACACAGACAACGTTCACCGCTTTATTACGGCCGCTATATGACGGCACCACTTTCATAGACGAAATTGAAACGGTAACGATTTAGCTTTGGTAACGGTAACGATTTAACCCAATCGCGATAATTTTCAACGAAACAATCGTTGAAAAATCATCGCGATTGGGCTACTTTATGCGACTAAAGGCACGGGCAGTGTTTAAGGCTCGATGATAGGAAAACAGGGTTTGCGCGGGCCATATTTTTATACAGAAAACGTAAAGTTGTGGCCACAAAAAACATACGACAAGCTAAAGAGATTATCTAGACTACACGTATTGAATTTTATTCTTATGTTACTAGCTGCAGTTTCTACCGTAGATTTGTACACTGTAGTTGTAACTTGGACCTAGTTTAAAACAACGATGTTCCCACTTCAGTGAGCTTTAAACTTTGTTACGGCAAATTGCGTTCTACGCCATTAAGTTTAAGTTGAAATTTATATGCGTGCCGCTGCCACCGTTGCTCGTTCAACTCGAGAATGCTAATAAATTCTTGTGCTATTTTTGATTTATGAAAATAAGCTTTGTGGAGGGCTGTTAAAGTTTGAATTTGATATTAATAACTACAGTTATTTCAGAGATGCTTCCGTTTGGACAATTGAGTTTTGTTACTACTCCCATAAAAGGAAAAATGTCTAGTGAGAAGTTGGTGTCTGGAAAGAATAAAATTTTAAAGTGTTACAAAATAGTCTACTGGAGTAAAAGTGATGCTTGATCAGCAAAAGAACTAATTTTGACCGAATTAATAAGAAAATATCTAAAAAAATCTTTACGACTTTTTCAATTCGATATTGTGGCGCTAGCAAAATCGTTAACCAGTTTACCACCAATTCTCAATGTTTTCCAGTGTTAAAAAACATTTAGTTACTGAAATTCGATATAGTGTCGCTTGCAAAATCGTTTACCAGTTTACCACTAATGCTGAAATCTTTTCAGTCTTTAGTAATAAAAAAATCATTTAGCAAAAAGAATAAAGGCATTCAAACTTCTTCTATAAGAAATAAAGGAGCATTTACATGCAAAGAGAGCGCTCGGAATAACGCAACACCTGCTTTTCATTTCGGTAAAACGAAAAACTTGCTTCTGAAGAGCTTTTTCTTGAATTTTGATGAGAACACCGGAATTATTGCTCATTAGTTCGGCAAGTACCATTAATAAATTAATTAAATCATTTACAAGAGTTTCTGAGTATTTTTTATTTTGTACCAAATATATTTGGTACCTACTTACTAATGTTTTTTGATACTGATTTTCTTTTGTTTTGTTTATTTCGAAACTCAACCGCTTTTTTACAATAACTTGTACAAAAATACTTAGGTATAATAAGAAAATCTTAAGCTACTACAGAGTTTCACAACATGATGATGGTTTTATCTTTATTACAAAAAAAAGTGAAGATATCTTCTCCTACTTGTCGTGACTACATCAGTCTCTCGTTGTCACTACGAAAAGAATAGATTTGTGCTAACGGGATAGAGAAAGATGTGACCTAATTTGGCATGGTGGATTTATATTTGAACCAATTTACACAAAATCTAGATAAATATATATACCCAGACCTTCCTCATGAATTACTCTGTTGGTGAAAACCACATAAAAATTCGTGTAGCAGTTTTTGAGTTTATCGCGAACAAACATGCAGGCAGCGGCGCCGGACTTTGTTTTATAATATGTAGTGATTATTAAATAATAAAGCTCTCCATCCTGCTCGTCCGTGTGTCACCCACCTCCACACATCCGTAGTAACAGAACATCCGCGCATTCGCTTTGTTTCGTCTCTTTGACTCGCTTCAAAGGAGTTATTGGGTGTAGTTTAAATACAAAGTATTTTAAGCGAGCGAGATCGATGGAGGGTAAACGGTCCCAACGAGGTCCCTTAATCGAATGGAACCACTCAATCGGAGGCTGATAAATTTTCCTCTTTATACAAAACTAGCGGTTGCCCGCGACTTCTTCTGCGACTCTTTCACAGACTACAGACTTTCTATCGGCCGATAGTTGGGTCGGACCGTTTTTATTAATATGAGGAATCGGCCGATACCAAAATTTTTAATGTGCGCACTTCCATACTTCTTCATCTGATTAAAGGCCCGACCCAACGATCGGCCGATATCTTCGATATCGACTCTTGGCCCAAGTCTCCTTTTGAATTATAACGCTTTTTGACATAGTTGTTGTTTCTTAAGGGTTACGTGGCTACTGGTCCCTGGGCCCAGTAACAAGTGGACCAGTAGCCAACTAACACTTTCTTAAATCCAAAACCGAAACACAATTGGAACATGATTATGGCGTTAAAAGAGCAGGCCCCAATACTTTTTTCTGGGTGAAAGGCACTTTCACTTCGGTCTTTATAATAACGAAGGTTTTTTTTAAGTAAGTATTTATAAAGATAGTTTAAACAAGTATATACAGATTAAAGAAGAACCTATTGAATTGAAACGCATAACATGTATTTACAGCATCACAATATCATACAGTCGAATTTCATTGTGCAACAATATTGAAATATAAATAAATATACAAAAAGAAAAATATCAAAATTCATACTCTTTTGTTTTTGTTTTCCTATTGTTTAAAACAATTATAGAATAAAAAAGGCAAAAAGAATCTAAGGCCGTATACAGAAAGAAAGCTGGAAGCCGGTGCCGATCTACCAGCGCTTATCGGCGCTGGTCCATGCAAGTAACCAGCGCAGGCATTTATATGAACAAGCGCCGATAAGCCGCCTTGTCAGCGACGTTCGGTGCTTATCGGCTTATCGACGCTGGTAACTCGGCGCCGGCTACCAGCTTTTTTTTCTGTTTACGGCCTTAAGGTGCCCACATAACAAAGCAGGTTACAGGTCGGTACTGGTCGGTACAGGTCTGTACCGATCGGCAAGGTAAAGTAGCCCCATACTTTTCTATGGGTGGCCGCATAAAGAAAATAGGTTGAAACTAGTATGTCGGTACCCGGTTTGCGTACGCATCCGACACATCAGTACCGGTATACCTGTATTCTTTATGTTTGCACCCTTAGCTAGGTATTTCATATGACAAGGTAAAAACTTGATCATCTGGTATTGTTTTTTTTCAAAAGTAACTCTTTCACTTTCTCGTCTTTTTCCAAACTGCGGAACACAACATAAAACATTTATTATACTAAATTTTGTCTTAGTGATATGTTTAGTTTAGCAAAATCGAATAATATTTAGACCACCATCATCAGGTTATATTCATACCGACCTAAATACATAACCAGGAATACCATAACGAGTTTCATGATGAAATGTAGGTACCTCTAAATTAATATCTTCGGTTAATATATGCCGGAAATTTTCCAGACCCTGAATTTGAATTTCCCTGAGGACGGAAAGTCATTTCGAGTAATATATTTTGTCTCTCAAGGATTATTATAGAAGCGACTATATAACTGTCTTTGTAACTTCTGTGTCAATATAAAGTACTTTCTATATTTTTTCTTTCAGGAATAATTTTCAAAACAATTTTAGCGGAGTTATTTTGTTGGGCTTGATTTAAATTCGTAATACTTTTACCATCGAGGCTTACCACCATAAACCATAATTCCAGATATTACATACATACATACATACACTCACGCCTGTTTCCCATGGGAGTAGGCAGAGACTATGGATCGCCACCTGCCGTAGCAGGAATGGTGGATGTGAATGAAGCGAAAGAAGTGTGCAAGGATCGTAATCCTTGCACACTTCTTTCGCTTCATTCACATCCATCAATCTTTTCATACATGCCCTGCGGTTTTTGTCCCTGCGTACACCAGCCTTTTTTATAATAACCTCTAATTGGTCCGCGTAGGTTTTTCTGGGACGCCCTTGTGCAATCGTCTCTCCACATTCGCACAATATTGATTATTTCCTCTGTGATATAACTATCTCTTTCGTGATATTATTATAACTAATTTCAAATGCTGATATATTTATCACAATTACAACTTCAAGAACGTATGGTAAAGAGTTAAAATAAAATACAGCGTGAAAAAAATAATCATTTGGATCCCGCTGTAGGGTGTTTCCACTCATAATTACAAGTAACTTTTACAATGGGGCCAACTCTGCAATCGCAAAAAAAAAAATCTGCTGTTTCATACAGGTCGAATGGGTATTGGCTATTGCACTTTTGTATGGAACAGCAGATTTTTTCGCGCTTACAGAGTTGACCCCATAGTAAAAGCTGCTTGTAATCATGAGTGGAACCACCCCACTGCGGAAACCATTAAAATTTCAGCGTGTATATATCGTGTACCGCAAGCGCTCTGAAGTTAGTCATTTCTGTTGTTCATTGCTAAATGAATCGCGTTGTATGAAATAACATAAAACAACAATATTTCAAAGAACAAATAATCGGCAATTGTTAATTTGAAATTCAAAGCAAGTATTCGATTCAAAGTGATTGCAAGCTATGCCAAATTCCAAATACTAAAAAATTGGGGAATGTCCGAAAAAAATAAAATTGGCTGAATATTTTTCTATAGGTAGGAATAAGCTCCCTTAGTAACAGAAAAAAATTTCAGAATTTTTGGTTGCGTGAAAAAGTTTAAAAAAATTAAAGTCTCTTGACTTCACAAATATACAAAAGTAACAGCAGAATGGAAATAATGCCTTTGCCACAACCTGCCACAAACACAAGATGGTATAAAAAAAAGTTTCAAAGATGACAAATGTCAAAATGTCAAAACTTTTTATTTTTTATTCGTGTTGTTGTTGTGGCAAATGGTGGCAAAGGTATTACCTCCATTCTGCTACTTACTTTTACTCATTTGTAAAGTTGAAGAGATTTTAATTATTTACAATTTTTTTACTCAACGGAAAAATCTGAAACTCTTTTCTATTACTAAGGGACCTATAAAAAATATTCAGCCAATTTGATTTTTTTCAGACATTCCCCATTGGCTGTAATCTATAGAAACTATGAACAGTACAATGATATCTGAATATCCAAGATGAATTAATCGACGTTCTTGACAATCTCTTTTCTACCTATTCGTGATTCTACACAATATGGTTTCCGCACAACAGCCAGCAGAAATTCAGTCTTATTTCTCCATTATTTTTCCCTTAAGCATCGATTTCACCAATTAACGCTACAGCAACAAACTTTCTGTTTACAAAATATTTTAATTGGTTTCATCGCCGCCTTAGATCGAAGTTTATTTAAGCTTAATTAAGTTTTTAACAAGAATTCTTTGGTTATTAGTAACTTTGCGAAGTTAATATGCTTCGACCTAGAAAATTATAAATATGGGTCGATCCAAAAATATCTCCTTAATCGATAATTTACGATACCAAGATATAGGTACTAGAAAAATCGACTCACCCATAGCATCTCAGATGGAACTCGAACCCGCACCCTTAGGATTCCAGTCCAATGCACTGACCAATTATGCAATTAGATCGGCGAAATTTTCCTAGTACTTTTTACGTTTTCGCTGTTGGCCAGCGTTATTTCATCAATGTGAGTAAATACCCTCGACATTCGAATGCAACATGACATGACAAATGATTTAGATTAAAAGCTATAATAATTATTGATTTTTTTAGATTTTAGGCATTCACAATGCTAGTTTATATTAAGATAATTATATGAATTAAAATAAATAGCATTGTGAATGCCTATAAAACGTAAAAACTCAATATATGAGTAATAATTATACACCCTGATTTGCCACACTGGGTGCGTTGTACGTTCTGCGGTCCGGTCAACCCATACATAGGGTGAACGCAATGTTCGAGTTGACCGGACCGCAGAACGCAGAACGCATCCAGTGTGGCAAAAAGGATTTGCCACTTACGACACGTCCCTAAGGCTGCGTACGCACGGACAGGTAGCTTGCTTAGAACTTAGAGCCTAGAATGGTCTAGAATAGGTATTCAGTAGGCGACTAGAGACGCCAAGCACGCAGTGCGGCTGGTTGCGAACATTCGTGAACGTTCTTTTTACTTCGATAATCTATAGGCGCTAAGCAATCCACTTGTCCCTTCCGTTCACTTGAATCTACACCAGGATCCACTCGTGGATCTGTCGATACTATACGTACGTAGCCTAAGTGATGTGTTGGTGTTATGAGAGTGAAATAGGCTGGATCCATATCCTGGCAAACGTGTTCTACGCAGGTGACCCCATTATACTTATGTGGGCCTAGAAGCCTGAAAAAAGTGATTTAAAAAATATATTCAAGAAGTTTGCTATCATCTGTACCACACAGCTAAAGAAACTTAAGACCATCAGCCAATGTTTTGTCCCCACTGCTGGGGCACAGGCCTTCCTTATGGGTGGATAAGGAGGATGGGCCATAACCCACCACGCGGGCCCAATGCGGATTGGTGGGTGTTAACGACTGCAAATGCACCCGGGACCAACGCAACGGCTTAACGTGCCTTCAGAAGCACGGAGAAGCTCGAGATAATAATTTTTTGGTCACCCATCCCATGACCGATCCTTGCGACACTTGCTTAACCTCCGCAATCGTTGGGCCAGGTGCTTAACGAAACCACGGCGCCATCGAGCTCTAAGGAGCTCGATGGCGCCGTGGTTAAATAAACTTAGGATTACTTAGGAACGTGGATTAATAAACTTAGGACAACTTTAATTTTAAAAGTTAAAGAAGCTTTTTGGTTCAATTAAACTTAGACAAGTTTTACTTGAACAAAACATCGTACGAGTCTTACATACCAATAAAGCCTCCGAAACTTCGCCAACTTAACGCAATAAAGAGCTAGGGAGTAATCCGAATTATGTAAATGTGGCACAACACAATCACAAATACTGTGTGTACGGGTACCAGTTAATCATTGGAGCGACACACAAACAAAAGATCAGCGAGTACGGCTTTCATAGACTTGAAAGACGCTGAAATTTTAATCATTTAATTCCCGCAGTGTTGTAGTTCCACTCATGATTACAAGCAACTTTTACTAATTATGGTCAACTCTGATATTGCGGAAAAAAACAATTGTACCATACCGTTATAAGGTCGAGTAGGTATTGCGTCATACAAAAGTATGGAACAGCTGATTTTTTTTTCATATTTTATTTTACTTTTTTTGTACTCTGTGTCTTGCTTGTTCAAAAACGTCATTTTGGGTTTGTTTGCAAAAAAATATATATTATTTTAACTGCATAAACGCCTCGCTCATTCATTTTACCATCCCAGTAGTTGGCCTCAGTTTCAGCAATATACCTAAGACTTGGCCCCTTAGTAAAAGTTGCTTGTAATCATGAGTGGAACCACCCCACTCAAGGGCGTCGCCAGTTGCCTCTGCCCCCAAAGAGGTTAAAAAATCTAGCCAACTGCAAATAACCAAAGTCCTAAAGCCGTGCAATTGAATTGCTTTTCCGATAAATTCTGCCCCATCTCAAAACTTGAATAAATTCACTAGGTGCTGTTGACTGTACCTACAATTCATATCATTCTCATCCTCTTTAATATTAGACCAACATTTTGTATATACCCATATTTTGCAAATAAAACTATTTCAATTTGAATTTGAATTAACTTGCCCCCCCCTGGGCCATGGGCTGGCGACGCCCTTGACCCCACTGCGGGAACCAAATTATTAAAATTTCCCTACAACAATACTAATATATTTTACAATTTTGTAATTCAACGTCAATTTTTTACACACACAAATTACCTTCTTCGCTCAATATCTCCTTGAGGCACGATATCAGCAGTCTTTACTACATTTATCCTGCCTCAAGAAAGTCAGAAGACGCCCATTGCTGGGTACAGGCTTTTCCCAAGGACCCACGAAGATCGGTCCTGCGCTGCCCGCATCCAGCGGCGTATTCACATTTATCATTTACCAACTTACTTCACCCTTAACTTCCGGTGCGCATATCATACGAATCAGGTGAGTTTTTTATTATTTTTGTTTACATACTGTTGCAAACTCTTTGTAATGTGTTGCAAACTCCTTTGTAATCGTTTTGATTGGTTTATAAGAAAAAGAAATTGTACCCTTTTTGTTTTACGTTATGTCAATGTAGAAAATAAATGTGTCACACGCAAAGCTGTCGCTTATTATTTCTAAATTATTCCTTTACACATACATCACTTACGTAATATTTATTTTATATCAACTGGTATGATAATTTGACGACTATAGTTGTCATATGTTGTCCGGAAATTATCTACAGAATATTCTCAAACTGCTCTACCCGTTCTCAAGTCTATAGCGTTCTGCACAACACGATGGTACACAGAAAGTATACCGCTAATTTCGCTTCGCTCCCATGTCACCGAGCGAATGTTATCTTAGTCAGGATGTATTTGCTTGCCACTTCTGTTGTTGTTCACATTTGTCAATTGAATATCAAATTCGACAGAGCTCATGTTTAATGTGTCTGTCTGTTATTGACCAAGAAAGCACGAAACTTGCATGTAACTTGTAAGAGGTACTAAATGAACCGGCCAGATTTGGTGCAAATCATAGTAAGCGAGCCTCTAATAGAATTGCCCCTCCCTCCCCAGTCGCCAGCAAGCTAGCGCAAAAGACACGCATTCGCGTCGGTGGTTTGCATATTTTACGTAAAAAAGTAGAAAATAATAGGTGAGGATTATTTGGTTTTATTTCGTTAGTGCGAATAGTAGCTTAAAAGTGGTTAATGTGATAGATTGATTGTTGATTGCGCTTTTATCACAGTAATGAAAATAAGCTTCACGCGGTTGTACAAGCAGTTACATAACTTTAAAGTGTATAAGTGGGGGGTGGTACAGGATAAACCAATTTAAAGGAGTACTTAATGAACCACTGGTTCATTAGGTACCACCTGTGTTTCTTATGGTCCCATCCTTGGTAAATTCAGTTTTACCTATTAGAATGCTTTATATGTGTTTGTTATGTTTTTCTTATTTTTTATATTATAGGGTGGGATGATCTAAACTTGATAGACATTGGACAATGACGAAAAATGAGACTTTTTTGTATCATACTTAAAATTAAAAAGTAAAATAAAAAAATGTGTCAAAGGAACCCGACACAGCAGGTGTTAACACTGCTGATATAAAATGAAGATGGCAATATTCGTAGATTGCCTATTTACAAATTTACCGTTGATATGTCACTTTTGAATTTACGTTACTAAGCTATTTTTTTCTGCTTAAATTTGTATAAGAGAGAACCGACTTACAGAAATAATAATTAAGGTGATAACTAAGGTAATGTTGATTAAAATACGATATTTAATTATAAGTTGTTAAAGTTTAGTCAACTAAACTGCTCTCAGATGTGATTGTTATTTTTAAAACGCTCTCTTAGGGTTTACAAAGTAAAATATGTATGGTTTTACTATAATACAAGGATCTTTATCAATACTTGACACTAAAAACATAGTTTTATTTCATTATTAAATAAGAAATATCAATATTATGCTTGTTGTAACAACCATGGTTCATTAAGTCTCCCCTTGGTTCATTCAGTACCAGCCCCCGGTTCAATAAGGACCACCGGGTGCACTGAATGAACCATTTCTCATTTTACATAAAAAACAAGTTTTCACAATACTGCCTAGAGTTTGGACAAAAATAATTTACTTCTTCCAAGCCAATAAAATTCTTTATGATTGTAACTAAAAAACATATGAATCGGACTTGGAAAACCCGAGTTACAGCTCTTTAAAATTTGGGTGGTTCACTATCGACCACCCTACCCTATGTAACAACTAATGTAACCATATTTGGTGACGCGCTGGTAACTTGTATGTTACAACTAATGAACTATTATTTTTGCAAATAAATGTATTGATTAATTGATTGAAACGTCTCCGTTTCAGCTTGGGCAAAAATGCTTTCGTATGTCTGGCTGTCCGTCTGTCTGTCTGTTCTCTTCTACAGGTCGCTTTCTCAGCCGATTCTCGTGAAATTTTGTAAGCAGGTTCGATATTATATAGCTTTTTGACGATTCATTTTTTTTGAAATATTTCGAAACAAAAAACACATTCCAGCCATTTTGAAAAATGATCAAAATGTCACAAAACGCGAGGTCTACAGCTCACAGAGCCACTAGTTAAACTTTTTTTTGCACGGTACGAATATCAAATCCAACAAAATCTTATAAATGCTTCATAATCATTGTGAAAAAATAAATATGTAGCTTACTTCCGCAAAAAATATATGCAAGATGCACCGCCCGCCCGCCCGCAAAAATATGCACATGCGCACCACAAAATATCAGTGCACAATACCTGCATTTAGCAAGACAGCAACACACCTTGCATCTTCACCAATTAGACTACTCTACACTTGTTTCCAAACTGGAGCCCCAAACCGGAGCATCCTCAGGAGTTAGATCGTGCGTAAACCAACACCGAATCATCAATTAGTGCTTCTTGCATATAGTTTTGCAGAAGTAAGCTATTATTTTTCTTTTTTCACAATGTTTTGGGACTTCCACCAAGTGACGCCTGATTCAATAAAAATACTTGCTTCACAATCCATCACCACCACTATATTATATACCATTGAATGATTTTAAGTAAATTGTACCTAAAGCTTTTTACCCGACTGCAAAGAAAGGGTTATGTTTTTCGCGCGTATCTTGTATGTAAGTATGTTTGTGTGTTTGTATGTAATATTCTTTATTACCTCATATCTTTCAAACGGCTGAATGGATTTCTGTTATTAAGATATCGTTAGATTTATCTCGTCAGCCCAAGTGTTCTTAAGAAGGTGGCGTTATAAAAAAAACAACATGGCGGCTGTACGGTGCTATTATACGTAGTGGAGTGGAGTTTTTTTTTTAGAATACTACAATATGGGTGTCAAATTAAAGGGCTTATTATAAGGATTTCAAAAAGGTATATAATTACCGTAATATGTAATAACTAAAAAGATATAAATAAAAAAATAAATAAAAAAAAATAAATAACCCGCCTGCATAAAAAGACAAGTCAACTGAAAAGATGGAAACAAGATTAAATATTAAAGGCAACATAATAACATGCAGTCGGAGGCATGCATAAAGAAAGTGACGTTATGAATGATTTGAATTATATGCCTCTGACTGCATGTTATTATGTTGCCTTTAATATTTAATCTTGTTTCCATCTTTTCAGTTGACTTGTCTTTTTATGCAGGCGGGTTTTTTTATTCATCTGTAAGATCTTGTTTTTCTTGCATTTTTTCTTCTTCTTCTTCCTTGTATCCTCATGACTGAGGGTCCATGAGGTCACTCGGTGTATAAGGGCCCTCCATGCGGTATAGTTTTCGGCCATCCTGATAGATGTCTGCATGTCAGTTTGGCAGACCTCTTTAACTGCATCGGTCCATCGGGTCGGTGATCTTCCACGGCTCCTTCTTCCTTCCACGTGGCCCACGACGATGAGCTTCTCAAGGTTATCCGGTTCCCGTCTGGCCACGTTTCCGAAGTACTGGAGGAGACGTTGCATGCACACAGTTGATAGGCGGGTCTAATATCCAACTCTGACAGAATGAAATTGTGTCGATTTTTTTACTTAATTTTGATGTAAGAAAAATGTAACTGATCTTTTTTTTAAGAATAAACATTTTAACTACCTACCTTTTAAATATTGTTACAAAAAATAGAAGATGTAAGAAATTATGTCTATAACTTTACAGAACCAGCTTTGGTCCAAGAAACCACTTTTTAGAATTCCATTAGAAAATCGTGACTTATTTCTTTCGCGAGCTTCATCCATTATTCAGGCCGTGTCAAAGCGGATTTCTAAAACATTTTGTGTTTTCGTCAATTAAATAGTACTGAAAGAAATTGACACGAAAATTCTCAGCACATTTTTGCGTTTCTCGAAATATAAGACCTTAAGTTTCGTATCTCTTGGGAATACAAATGCAACTAGGCTGATGCTTGAATCAAAACGCTGTAACTGGTCTTATCTTTAAGACTGATCTCATGTGATTGAAAATGTAATTTAGAAATAAAGCACACGATAAAAATTTGTAGCTTAATTCAATCACGAGATCTATTTTTTCCGTTTCTTGAATAGTCAGCGAAAAAATTTTGAAGTTTTGACAGAGGAAAATCTCAAAAAGATACCAACTGGATTTGGAAAGTCAAATTGCAGACTAAACTCAATCACGAAAACAAAAAAAAACAATTTAAAAAAATAAGCCAAATGCAAAAACCCATTGAATTAATTTTCAACTTTCCCAATTGAGTAATCTTATCTCATTTAGTTTTTCTTGCGGGGTCACAGTTTTAACCTAATTTTTATTCCTTCTGGTGCATAAGGTTTGTTACGTGGTTACAAACTGTAAAGGTTCGACAAAAGGGTTTATAAAGGTTAAGGAAAAGTCCGTAACTCAACCCAAGTATGTCTGTAATGGACATAAAGTACTTAAGTGCCAGCTAGGATTATTAAACTTGTGTAATCCATAGGAGCCAAAAATGTCCGTGGGTGTGGGTTCCGTCCGTACATATATTTATTTTATAAGGGCCAAAGGTGCCTTACCGCCTAGCCACGTGTAGCGGCGAACAGTAATGAGTAGGTATTCTTTCTTTATGCGCACTCGACCCACACCACACACAGCACGGCGGGTAATTCGAGGCTTCTAAACCATACATCTAGGTCCATACTTGTAATATTTTGGCGTGTCAGATCACCATGTCTTTATCATCTCTTTCATTGTCTACACACCGTACACCCAACCAAACTAGCGATATATAAGGGAGATTACATGATCAGTCTGGCGCCAGTCCATTCCATCACTCTCTATGATAAAAACACTGATCACTCGCCGAAATGTTATATCTTATTATACGACACTTCGCAGCTTCGCGAGACCAGTGGCCCCACCATGAGTTGATGCAAACTGTTTACGTTACCGTAAATTATCGTTTTCTCTCTTTCACCCGCATTGACTGTGAACAGTAGGTATATCCGATAGTCATTAACTCATGGTAGGGCCACCAGACATTATAAAATATCCAAGTTTCTGTCAGCAAAATGCCAGTTGCCCGTTCCTGTATCCGACCACCTCACGCTCCGGATTTGTGTCACGCGCGTCTCCCGGCTGCGATTACCACCGTTATTGCAGGTGATTTGGTGGTCTCAAACGTTTTCCGATATACCAACAGTATATCCGATAGTCATCAACTCATGGTAGGGCCACCAGCCATCAGAAAATATCCCAGTTTCTGTCACCAAATTGCCAGTTGCCTGTTCCTGTGTTCGACCACCTCACGCTCCGGATTTGTGTCACGCGCGTCTCCCGGCCGCGATTACCGCCGTTATTGCAGGTGATTTGGCGGTCTCAAACGTTTTTATATCGTTTCTGTCACGTAAACGGTCACATCATACTTAGAGAAATGTGAAATGTGTTACGATTTTGAGGCTGTAATGATTCGAATTGCTAGCAATTTAAATCAAACATTTATTCCAATTTATGGGCGTCCCAAAGTGTACCTACGTTAATATTGACTTGGGCGATGTAAAGAATGAGATAAAACAAAACATTAGGTAAATTATGTATAAACTACAGTTTTGTTTTTACTTTTGCGCGCAACATTTATTGAAGATTATGATCTAAATTTTGTAATACCTATTGGTTTTCTACTTCTAATTTTTATGTAAGAAAATAAGTACTTTCTGACGTCCATTAAACAAGTACGCTGGACAGGCTATTGTCATGAAAAGACAGCATTTTTGTGCCGATTTGAAAATCGCCATATTGGCGCTGAGAGCAATTGATTTTACTATGGCAAATGGCGATTTTCAAATCGGCACAAACGATTGGTGACGTTCGCCAGTTCAGCGTGCTTAGTATAATGGACGTCAGTGATCAATTCACACTTTTCTCGCGAAGCCATGCGTTCTACGAATTTATATTCGTAATTAAAAAGTTAAAATTCTATGATAAACAGCCAGATTTTTATTTCCTCCTAAACTATACTTTTTTAATTAATATATAGTATAAACAATTTATTAAATCCATCAAGTAAACTATAATGCCTTGCTTTTCAGAATAATCAGGTTGATATTCACCTTGGATCACAAAAAGGGCGCCTGAAAAAAGTTTTTTTTATTGAATAAAACATTAATAACATTACCTACTTCAGCCAGCGGCATTCTTTCAGAAACTCTAATATTTTTATATGGAATATTTTTTTTACCCCTAGGGAGATTTATTGTGAGAACGAAGTTGTTTCCTTAAAATCAAACTAGTAAATAAAAATAAGCATTTAATTTTTTCTTTTGTTTAATGAATATAATAATTCAAAGCATTAGATCAAAACACAAAATTTCTAAAAAAAACCATAACAGAATTTATTTCAATCACACACATAATATTTGTAGCTAAAGTTCTAACGAAGAACCAAAAATATTACTATGTATTTATGCCCTTTTATTCTAACCCTAGTTAATTAATATTTCCTCTACATGAAAGCTACTTGGCAAAGTAATTACATTTTTGTAATTAGGATCCGACAGAATAATCTCGTAAGTAGTTTTCTCATAACTCTTTTCTCCAAAGACTGGTTCTTTGACGTCACAATTCTTATTTGTGAATGATTTAATTACAAGGAGTACCTAATATTTTTGTTCTACGCAAAAATAACATCACATTAATGGGCAGAACAAACTTCTAATTGCACTAGATTCAGATTTTATATTTTTCTTTTTTATCACGATAATTTTCTACGATAAAATACAACATTTAATACCAACAATATTACAATAAAAATAAAAAATCTAATATCATTGTTTAAAGGGTAACGAATTGATGCGAAAATTGATCGTTTACACGAGCAAATGAAGCAATGAGGATCAGTAACGATTTTTGTTTAATAGCTAATTAGAAAGCTTATGCCACCACATGATTAACTGTGAAAAAAAAATTACGATATCTCTTAAACCTGAGAAGTTATAAGAGACTAGCGGCCGCCCGCGGTTTCACCCGCATGGTTCTCGTTCCTGCGGGAATATCGGGATAAAAAGTATTCTATGTTTTAATCTAGGCTATCTACTATCGGTGTGTCAAATTTCAACCAAATCCGTTCAGTAGTTTTTGCGTGATTGAGGAACAAACATCCAAACATCTAAACATCCAAACCCACAAACTTTCACATTTATAATATTATAGTAGGAAGGATAAAACACTGGTTTTTTGGGGGTCCTAATGACGTCATCGCGACGTACGCGAACCTTATGTCGTACGTGATAAAGCACGTATTGCATTGAGCTTGGCATTTCCTTCAAACCCTTTTAACTCCACCATTTCTAAACGGATTTCAAAAATTCTTTTACTACTAGGTTTCATAGCTATCAATATGTGTTAATATTATGTCAATAAAACTATAGGATTCAAACCTGTTACTGATCCTCATTGTCAATTGTTCTAACAATGGCATTGATTGATAAATTGACAATCGCAATTGATCGTTACCGGAGCGCTTCATACTTTTTCATTTTCATTTCAAATATTGACGTTAATTCTTCAGAATTGGACCCGTAGTAAAAGTTGTCCAGTTTGATGGTCCCTATCTACCATATTTGGCATTAGGGGTTATTTTGTAACACGTTGTATAAAATGTATTCTTCACTTTATAATCACGTCAATTAATTCACTTTATTTTATCATCTAAATCAACTCTTACTAGTTTTAAATATAAGTCATCTCGACTTTTAATTTCTTTCACAAAGTTCGTCTTTCTACTTTGCGCTGACATTTAACTTATCATTAGGGATGGTACTGGGCCTCAATTCTGTTAGTGTCGACGTCATAATCTTGTCTCAATGGTATTTCAATAGCTTGCAATGGGGAATGTCTGTAATGTATGTAAAAGCTCCCTTAAGCTAGGGTTTCCTAGAATATCATATCATAGGACGGCCGTAATATAGCGGCGTTGAATGTTGTCTATGTAAACAATACGGCGACACCGTAACGTCAAGGCCGCCGGTAACGATAATTTGCGATTGTCAATTTTTACGTCCTTGACGCCCATTGATGCGAAAATTGATCGTTTACGCGTGCAATTGAAGCGATTGTCATTTGCTCGAACAATGGCATTGACGAAAAAATTGACAATCGCAATTGATCGTTACGGGCGGGCTTCAGAAACCGCACCGTATTGTTTACATAGACAACGTTCTACGCCGCTAAATTACGCTGTAATATGACGGCACCGTCATTTTAGGAAACCCTTGCTTTAGCAATAGAAATAAGTTTCAGAATTTTCAGTTGCGTATTTTTTTTTTTTATTAAAGTCACTTCGTGTTTACAAATGTACGCAGTAACAGCAAAGTGCCAGCGCGCCTCCCCTGGCGACGCCGGGGGCGCGGTATGAAGAAGCGGGCCGGGAGGGAGCGGCAACGATGAAGTGAACGCGTAGTACCCTGGCACCAACCGCAAAATGGTAATAAAAAAGTTTCGACACAAAATGTCAAAACTTTTTTTAAAATATATGTTGTGGTTGTGTATGGCCGCCGGCCGGTGATGGCTAGGGTATTATCTCTATTCTGCTGTTACTCCCGTGCATTTGTGAAGACGAAGTGATTTGATAAATTTTTCACGCAACCGAAAATTCTGAAACTTTTTTCTATTACTAAGGGAGCTTATTTACTACCCAGAAAAAAATATTTAACCAATTTGATTTTTTCAGGCATTCCTCATTGTTTTTTGTGTTTATAACACCAGCCCGTAGCATGACAACTGTCAAAAGACAATGGATTTTGACAGTTGAGTGTCGATGTTTTCATGTCACATCACTAGGACTGCTAGACCGGGGGGCTGATTATGTAACTTTGTTGCAGCAACTCTGACAGAAATCGCAGTTACATTGCTACTTTAGTAAGACCCAATGTGACAACTATCTTACATAAAGCGGCAATGTAACTGCGCTTTCAATCGATTTCAATCAAGAATTGTTGGCAACAGACTTACGTAATCAAGGGGCTGTATTGTCCTCGGGGCGCTAGGTGCATATCTTATACCTACGCTACGCGCAAAGCGACAAAGCCTGGGGCTCTATTCTTGAATCGCTCGTATAACATAGTTTTGTCGCATGCGACTTAAGTCACACTCGTCTTCCAAGTCGCATGACGCTGATTTTCCGTATTTTTAAATCGTTCGTTTCCTGTGCTGCCAACATAAGCGAAATGTTTGATTTTATCCGTTCCACGCAGAATTTAGAGAAAACAGGTAACTACTGCAACGAAAACGGAACGTAATAGGAATCCATGTTTCTATTGGCTGTTACAAAAAAATCTTTGCTTTTTAGTAGAAAAGAATATCACTCGCCGTACCATATCGCTCGCCTGCAAACGAGTGGGTGAGGGCACTCGTTGCGGTCGAGCGATTATGGAAAGTCAAACGTCGAACGAAAATCAGTAGAAACCAAGCGCTCGACGCCAGTCGGACGCCGACGGATTCAAACATAGGGCCCTGGTTTTAATAACAAGAACTGTGGCAAAAAGCAATACCTACTATTGAAACACGATTGTAACACGATTGTTACATTATCATAACCAGAATCAAACCCCTGAGCAGTAACTCGCCTTTAATATAATTAGAGTATAACTCAGTCTACAGTAGACTTTACACGGTTTCAAAGGAATTATATTAAGTCTTCTCCGTCATTTTAAATGTCATGTCTTTTTTATTAAAGTCTTCGCAAGACGTTTACTTTTTGTCAACTAGCTCTTTCCGTTTAGTTTTAAAGTTTCTATTAGAAAAACATTTTAAGGGATGTCATGGGTTTAAATAAAATTATTATACAAAAACGTTATTCACAAAAAGCCACATTAATAGTATATTTATAATGCCAAATATAGTCTAGCAGTCTTTCCCAACGTGGGCGATAACGCCCCCTTGTGGGCGCTGCAGGCCTAAAGGGGGGCGGTAAGAGACCCAGAAAAAAAGGGGGCATTATTGAACAGCATCAGATTCAACCTTCACATTAGTTTTTATATAAGAATTGATTATTGTTTGCGTTTCAATAATCAGTTATAAGTACTTAGCGGTTTTTAAGTATGTTTAAAAAGGGGGGCGTTAAAATATAATTTATTCTTAAAGTGGGCAGTAGACAAAAAAAAGGTTGGGAACCCCTGAGCGTGAAATTTTAACACAGACTTCTTATTTTTTGGTACAGTCAGCAACAAAAGTCGCTTAACACTTTTGTACTTTGCCATAGTTTTTTTTTTTTACAGAATGTCTCACAGTTTGAAAATGTATAAAAAAATTGTAAGGACGACGCTCTGTGGGTGGGTAGGCCCCCGACACCGGTGGCGGTGGACCGACGATCTGGTGAAGGTTGCGGGAAGCCACTGGATGCGGGCAGCGCAGGACCGATCGTCGTGGAGATCCTTGGGGGAGGCCTATACCCAGCAGTGGGTGTCGTGCGGCTGATATGATGATGATGATGTGCATTACCTACTCCGTCCATTTTGCTAGGATTAACGACTTTCTGTTCAGGAAGTATCGATAAAAATTGATAAAATTATCAGCAAAAAATCTTTATTTTTAAGGAATTTATGTAGGATAAAAAAAAGGCGTTTATAATATGCTAGATATTTTAATTTCGTAGAATATAATAAATACAACCTAAAACTATTAAGCCTTGATCATACGTCACAGTTGTCTAAATACTAAAACTATGTTAGACTAAAGTTAGGGACTAGCTTAGTACTAAGGCGAAGTTACACAAGGTACGTTAAAGAACGGTACTACATGAATTGAAATTCGTCAAAAATAAAAAAAATAACAAAAAGCCTGGATTATGCTTAGCTAATTTCACCCTTATAAGTTTATATTGCAATTTCCAAGTAGAAACATTTTGTGCAACGCGTGCGTGGTGTAAAACTACTTTACACCAAAATCCTGTGCGATTTAATTCAAAAATGTAAAAAAATTACACAGTGAGAAAATTGGGATAAATCTTATTTTACTTATCCATCAAACATACACGCCAACATGCAACACTTTTGCAAAGTTACGATAAATATGATACCCCAATGTCAATAACCTTTTATCATGAAGTCCATACTTATTAATATCATTCATGATAATTCATAAACTGAAATGTCAAAAGTACAGTCAAGTTTTATCAATGAATGTCGAACATATGAATGAAAGTTACAATGTAATTTTGGACGATATTCAATGTTACTTCTGTTGAAATTTAAATTTAAAATCGGATAAATACTTTATTCAATTCTTCCTCAGTCAAAAATCAAGCCTCTGATACACTTTCCACTTCAATAACATGTCTGTGTTTTCTTTTTTTGTGTATTCCATCAAATTCATTTTGAATCTCTTCTAGCGTCCGTCCCTTAGTCTCTGGCACGAAAAAATATACGAAAATTAAACCAATGATGCTAACGCAGGCGAAATACCAAAGTGCCCAGCCCATACCAATCTTTTTGACCAAGTGCTGGAACATCTTCGTTACTGCAAACGCTAACAGCCAATGAAAACCAGCTGCGATCGCCGTGGCTCGTCTTGTAGCATGCTTTGGGAATATCTCTCTCAACATCAACCATGGAATCGGACCAACCCCAACAGCATAAACGCTTACGAACATCGACATAGTAAAGAGCGGAATCCAAGCACCACTTTCGTACATGGTGGAAGCTTGCAAATGGTAATATAATGCAGAGCATCCTAAACTCGTAGCCATTGCAATAAAAGACAGCATCAGCAAAACTCTTCGCCTTACAGTCTTCAGAAGCATTGTCGAGAAGTACGTTGAAGAAACAAAGCAGAAACCGAGAATGATGGCAGCACCTGGTAAATTCTGGGAGACAGAGAACATGTCGAAGATGTACTGTGCCAAGAAAAGGACGGGATATATTCCACTCATCTGCTGGAAAACCATAAGTCCGAAAGAGACAACTAACGCTTTAGCTGTTGCTTTCGTGCTGATAAGCTCTCGGAAAGTAATTTTCAGTTTTGCGTAGTTCCTCATTTGTTCCTTCAAGTCTTTGATTTCTGCATCGATATTGTTGTCGATTCCTCGGAAGTAGCGTAAAGCTGCTTTTGCTTCGTTGTATTTTCCTTGCGACATGAGGTACGCTGGAGACTCGGGTAGAAATATGAATGCAATGAAGAATGCTATGGGTATACTTGCGCAGAGGAATGATAGCCATGTTGTATTTGACACCATACCTGAAATAAATAAAACTATTATCAACATTTACTTAGAAATTATCCTGATCCTGATGACGATGATGATGAGTGTGATATAACCCTTTTTTTCAATATGATTTCAAAATTGTGAAATTTTGTCAAGTATTTTAGGCATTTTCAATGATTTTAGGTTAATAATTAATACTCTATTTGGAAATCCTAATATTTTTGTAAAATAAATTTTCTTACCAACGACATATCCGAAAAGCACTCCACAAGCTAGATGCACGTGGTAGAAGTTAGCGAGGGTCGGAAGTAGTTGCGGTTCAGCTATGTCCTCAACGTAGGGTGGGATCCCAACGCTGAACGCCCCCACTGCTAGTCCACCCACGAAGCGGCCTACGTACAAGCCGTAGACGTTGGGACTGAAATTATAAAGCTATGATTAGGTAAATGGGAGGTGAGTGGGTTTGTTTTCTCTTTGACATAAAACTTTATATCCACTCGTTTGCCCCGGGCAAAGCTCGAGTGATTACGACCGGCGCCCGGGGCAACCGAACGGATATAACCGCCTCTGTGGTCTAGTGGTTAAACCACCCGTGTAAGATGCAGGGGTCCTAGGTTCGATTCCCAGGGGGAGTACAATTTGTATTTAATTTGGTTGGTGGTAGGGCTTATTTCAAGTCCCCCTTGCTAGCTACCACCATCTTACCTAAGTCTGACGCCATAACAACGATTTAAAAATTGTTGTGTTCCGGCAGTTAGAGGTAAGGTAGCTAGTTCCTCAGTGATCGGCCTTATCGTCACTTAACATCAGGCCAAGCACTATCCCGTTGTGGATAAGAAAATATAGCATATGTTCACGTCTCGACGGTGTCATAACCAACGTGCATCAGCGACTTCTAAGCTTTGGTGACTGCGTTCACCAACCCGCTTACCAGCCTTAGTGATAAGTGCAATTTTTTTTGGTGAAGGCCGTTTATGGTTGGCAATTATGATCCAAGTAGCTTATACTCTCACCTCGAAGCTACCATCAGCCATGACACCACAAGCGGCAGCGCCAGGTACAGCAAAGTCTTCTTCCGCCCGAAGTACTGCGATATCAGCCCGGTGGGTATCGCCCCACATACTGCTCCGAAGCACAGCAAAGACGCTGTCCAGGTCGCTTCGGAGTCGTTTAACTGCGGACAAAAACTGGTTACGGCTGACAAAAGGAGACACATTTAGTATTGTATGAAAAAATTACGGAAACGGTAACGGAAACAGTTTGACCTGCCCATGGTAGGGCCACCGTCATTTTATCCTAAAGTTGTATATTTTTATTCTTTGAATCTGTGATTTTCAGCCATGTTTTTACATTTCATAGTGACTTATCTTCCCCCTGAATATTTAATGTGGATAACGGAACGTTTTTCGATGACTATATTCGTTGTTCCCTTAGTATTTCCATATAAAATAACTTTTTTTTATGTGCTAAAAATAAGAAAGAACTTGATTCGTTTAGCAAATATTATTGGCTATATTTTAAGAGCAAATTCAATCGTATACAAGTTAAAAAAAAACTATCTGTATTTCTGTCGGGTCTCCTTTACTGGTTACGGCAGACAACATTTACTGGTTTAGTATAGCCTTTTGATATTTTAATCATAGACTAGACCAGCGAACTAAAATTTATGGAAGTGTAATATTGCTAAACAAATATTGCTTAAAAATGGCACCTCGGGGCCGAAAAAGTACAACGCGCTCACCCAGTGACTGACGTTGACGTTTTTTATAATAATTGCAGTTTTTATAGAGAAACGAGAGAAAGAGAAAGTTTATTAGAAATGACGTCCTGTGTAGTCAAATGGTGTAAAGACGCAAAGAAGGCAGTAAAAATATGCAGAAATAACGTATCATATTTTTTCGTTTAAGTATAGAAAATAATATCTACTTATGAGTATACAAATTTATGGTCGCTAAAAGCAACCAGTGCTCAGACGCTTTGTTTGCATAATTAAATGCCAGCATTTTGAGCTCTATCCACTTTAGTTGTACTTTTCGTGAGATGCCATTTTTTGAGAGCAATGCATGTTCCATAGATTTTAGTTCGCTGTATTTTTAACGTGTGGGTGAAATAATATTAATATTAATGAAAACATTATTCCAAGTAGAAAAGTTACTATAATGTAAACATGACTACGACGTCGTGTTGAATTTACATCATGTCCCAGTTCTATTTAGCATGTCCCAATTTACTTGAGGTCAGCGCAGTATTCGCTATTACCCTGTATTCCCGTTGTCCCTATAGGCCATGTCCCTATTAAAGGGGACAGAGGGAATTTAATAAAATAATTAAAATTACTTCCCGTTGTCTCCATACGCTGTATATTATATTTTTATTTCCTGTCAGCCGTCATCTCGTACTAAAAAAAAAATACTAGGTTTTATGTTTCTCTCAAGAAGCTTATACCTCCCTCAAATGGAGATTGCACGTCCATATGTCATAGTGAAGATTGAAAAAAGGTCCTTACGGCTTATTGCAACCTATTTCTTTAGTGTTACATTACGTGTTCGTTGTTCGTCGTTCGTTTGTTCGTGAGAAACGAAAACGTATTGTAAAACGAAAAGAAAGAGATAGCAATAAGCCGTAACGTCACTAAAGAGTCTTTTTCAATCTTCACTTACTTACTAGGCGTGCAACCTCCATTGTGGATATAAGCTTCTTGGTTTCTCTGTAAACAAAACTCTCCGTTAAATTTATAATGGCAATATGCGAGAAAGAGAGTGCACAATAGTTTTCGACGCCATTGAAACATAATTTTCAAATACCATTACCTAAGTTAGCGTATAAAGCGCTGAATTGAATCAAAGTCAGAGTCAAATAAGCTTTATTCAAATAAACTTAATTATTAAGTACTTTTGAATCGTCTATATTTTCCTACCACCCGTTCCAGACTTTTTTTAGCTGACGAGAAGAACGGGCGCAAGAAACTTATCAGCTGTAACAGCCATAAGGTACGATATTTACAAACTTTAATATATCGGCAATCGGAATGGCAATTAAACTGAGCTAATGATATACTATCTTTGGGTAATTAAATTATTGTCTTGTATTGACAGTGTGTTCAATTGCTATTCAATTATACACAGTAACATAAACCGCCGTGGGCAGCGGTAATACCTACCCGAGCGATATCTCGCGCGATAATTTGTATGGAATTTTCGTAGCTGTTGCGAAACCGAAAACGCATACCGGATAGGTACGCGGTACCTACGTAACGGTTTGGCGATACTTATACTCCCCCCCGCGGACGCACCCCGCGCCGGCCGCTGGCAGCGCTCGCGTCGCACGCCCGTACCGCTTCCGCCTCCGGAAGCGGTAAAGTTCCGCTATGGATTGAACAGCGCGTTATCCGCATACCCATCGTGATATCGTTACCGCTACCGGTAAAGATACCGCTCAAATTTGAGAAGACCTTAAAATAACTTATATTATAATATAACTCACCGATAATCGTGGATGTGAAATGTTTGTGACCGCTGTCGTATTTTGAGTGTGGGTTAGTATCGGCTGAAACAAGGAAAAAGTATTTTGAAAAATTGTATGCTACATAATTTATATTACTTACAATGTTTGCATTTAAAATTAATTAATTAACTTATTAAATGCTTGTTGGCCAGATAAATATTTTATTTACGCCAACAACATAGTGATCATCATAATTTTGAAATTGAATTGAATTCACTATTCGTTCAAAATTTAGCTTTCTAACTTTCAATTTAATCGAACATTCCAAATTCAAATATCGTCTGTATGAGTTGTTTGTTGCAGCAGCAAGGCTCTCAAATGAGCATATCCGCCGATCCTGATCGCCGATTGGCTGGCAAAAAACACAAGAATCCTCGCCGGCTTCCACAACACATCAAAAGACTTATAAATCGGAGTGTGTGATTCCAAATTCATTGTTTTAGTATTTATCGTGTGTGCTAGCATCTACAATATCGTCACGGAATACATATAAGTACTACCGTACAGAAAGGAAACTCTCCGCCCCGCCCCACAATCAATTACCTCACCCCACCGCGCGAGTTCGTGTGCCGAATCGTGTGCTCATTCAATGGCCCTAGACTTCACGCACACAGTTGCGCGTGTGCAAAAACGTCACTGTGTAGCGTCTTTGTAATAGGTAGGTGAAACGCGGCGCTTGTATGGAGTGCCCGGAGTCTATCGTTTCAAAAGAATCGAGAGCGTGAAAGTGCCAGCTGGACTTCCTCTGTTCTGTGAACCACGCGGTGGGGACTACTATCATAATTCACCTTGCAGAAACACAACTGCTGTTGAGCTGAAGGACATGCGAAGAGACTCCAAGTCCAACTCCAATATCTGCTTAATTTAATGTTAGCTCAAAAGGAACCTATCGCTTTTTCTGAAGAAGAATATTCCATCAAAATTCGTATCTAATTTCTCGAACTAGATGATATCTAGGACCTATTTGCTATACTATAATCGTTCGGCTAGGTCGCGTTGTCACATCGTGTCTAGTTCTTCTATCTTACGAAGACCATTTTGCTATCAATGTTGTTAGGCGTGCACATGCACATTACTTTAGTGTGCGTAATACGAGAGCGTGCAGACACAGACTAAAACAACAAAGCACGCCTAACACATTAATATCAAAACTGAGTTAAAATCATAAAGTTAATATACCTACGGAATAGAGGAACATGAGCTGTCAATCGAAACCCAAATTGATTTACATTTGTGTGTGTATTTTTTTTATGTATAAGTCTCAGTGATGTAATCTTGTCACTATTGATATAAATATCGATATCGATGGTATTAATTAACAGCCATAGATTCAAAATAAATGGGATAGAATTTTGCACGGGTGTACTAAAATTACGATTTTGAAATGAACTAGGACTATTAGAAAAAGATCAGAAGACATTTAAAATCATTTATTTAACATAAAAAAGATAAGAAGATATTTAGAATCATTTATATTAACACATGTTGAAATGAAACTTTGTAGGAATACTTCTAAAAACAAATAAACACGTATTTCATGTAACGTAAATAAACAAACAAATAAACTCAACCCCTTAGGGGATAAATTAACCGAAAAAATCATCAATCAATCAATCATGTATGTCATTATTGAGGTTTTATAGAATGTTGATTGCGAAAATGGCATTTATTTTTGGGCTTCTTTTTCCTTGGCGTCAATTCTGGTCGGAAAGAAGGCGATGGTGGTGACTGTTGCAATAGCGGAGGTGTAGATCTAGAATTCGATGAGGTTGGTACATATGTGAATGCCTCTGGTACAATATATCTATAAACGTAGGACGATACTGTGCGTCTAGGCTTTATATTGACCTGTAACAAAGACAGAAATGAGTGGCTATTGAGTGAGTTAGTGAAGTTGCTGCTATTAAAAGTGAAGCTAAAATTGCAGTTGTAATACTTACTTAGAAACAAAATAGTATTATTATTTTATAGTATCATTTTATTAATGCTTACCGGAACAAACTTAGATGGAACTGCAAATTTTTTCAAAATCCGCTTAACCCCTCGCATCTGGAAATATTTTTCCTCAAAATGCTTACTGCATAGATGAATAATATGTATCTAAGTTGGTAGGAAATCTGACTGAAATATAGTTAAATTACTTATGATGGTATTCTAATAGTCAGAAACTGATACCTATGGATCGGCTTAAGTAAAAAAGTCTGGAACGGGTGGTAGGAAAATATAGACGATTCAAAAGTACTTAATAATTAAGTTTATTTGAATAAAGCTTATTTGACTTTGACTATCTTAAATGGGATTACATTCCAAGATGAATAATAACTACACATCATATAAGTACTTTTACAACAGCGAAACATATTCGTTTACCGTGTGATGCGGCGTGATAGACAATCGAAAAAAAAATCGATAACTTTATGCAGCCCTACTGTAAAATGAAAATTATTTCTTTACACAAAATATTCGTTAATTTTGCATTTTGTCTAGCCGATCTTTGCTTCTTACAAAAATGAGTGTTTACAGAAGAGAATTATCACGCTCAGTGTTAAAATTTCGAAACGTATTGGCAAAAATAAACACAAAGTTAGGCGGGGTCGATTTGGAGTAATTTACCTGTGAAATGAACATTTTTCTGGGTTATTTCGATGTGTTGTACAACAATCAATCACTGAACAGGACACCATGTTTCCGAAGCATTATTTCGCAAAAATGTCCACGATTTCAAGAAATATCGGAAATATTTTCAGAACTCAAATTCTCAGCGGGCTGATAAGTGCTGACAAACTGTCAATCAGATGCGAAAAAGAGTTCTGCACGTCATAATCACGCATCTCTTTTTATCACACATTGTTGCTGTTTAGTGACATCTCGCTTGCTCAGCCCTTTGTTACTCTATTCCGCTAGGTAATATTAACTTTATGGTTAAAATGTTGTGTCTCCTTTAATATTTATTATCGGCTCTTAGACGCGCGTGCCCACACAACCTGCCGTTCACAGCCGACTGAGCTGAGCTGTGTTCGACCGCACGTGCGCTAGAGACGACATAATGCTTCCTTCTCTTTTACTCACATACACTACATCCCAACTTTTGTTGATAGTGAAGGGTTTAGTTCGTCAAATTAACATGACATTTAAATTATTTGTTTGTTTTCGATTTGTTTTAGTTTTTAACTTAAAGGAATAAAAAAACCGGCCAAGTGCGTGTCGGGCCACGCGCCGTTGGCAGGGAATATCTTTCAAACGGTTGCCTTTGAGAAAAAATTGGTTAAGGAACGTCAATGTCATTTTTGAAGACATATCTATAGACACCCAGCACGTATTGGTTTGAAGAAACAACTTTAATTTCAGCTTCAGTTCCATGTTTAATCTTTTATTTTTATTATTTTTATGTTAAAATCGTTAAGCGGTTGACATAATACATCTACCTACCAAGTTTCAACTGTGTAATCTTAATACTTTCAGAATAAAGTGGCTGTGACATACGGACGGACAGACGGACAGGCAGACAGACAGACATGACGAATCTATATGGGTTCCATTTTTTGCCATTTAGGCTACAGATCCCTAAAAAAGTGTTCGTCACGCCATCAAAATATGAAAAACTGTTTCTACAGGTTCAAAGTAAAATGGCTTTTCAGTAATAATAAAGGAGTTTCGGAAGTTAACCGTGAGTTCAGTTATGGCCGAAGTTGGCGTGTTACCAGCAGGTGTGGTGCGGTTGACTAGCTGCGCCGCGCGGCTCCGCTTTGTTTGTTAACGACGATTTATCATTTTGGTTCACTGTGTGAGAGAAAACAGATGGAACTTCTCGAGATCGTACATGAAACAGACCATCTTATAAGAACACACTCTAATGAGGTCTATTTCGTTAGTGTAAAATATAGACGATTCCAATGCGCTTATTTTTTAATTTATTTGAATTATATTTTGTCTTTTGACTTTTTTTACTTAAGCGGATTGAATTGATTTAACAGTGCAATATACCTACTAGTTTACTTAGAGCCACAGCAAGTGCTGTCTATTAAGGAATTAGGGTTGCCAACCATACTGTTAAAAACAGTATTTTTCACTAAATTTGACTTTTACTGTTGAATAAAAATAAAGTACCTACCTAAAATAGGTACCTATATCAGCATCACTGGTAGTAGAAGAAAGAAATACTGTTCATTTTCTAAAATACCTACGGTTTATTTTCTTTAATATGTTTTTTTGCAAAAAGTTGGCAGCCGTAGACAGAATACAAAATGCTCACTTCACTGCTGACTTCACTGCTTCTTCCTTTTACATTTCGGCGAAATGGAATAAAATGTGTGCGCGCCAAAACAAAGGCACAGTTTTGTAAAACTGTGACAAAGGGTACAAGAGCAAAATTAACAGAGCCGAGTAAATTACGGAACACGGCGCGACCACATGGTTTTCAAGATGGCCGAATGAAAAGAAAAACTTACTATAAATTCGCATCATTTATTCGGAAGAGTTGCCTGACAGGATTTGAACAGGCTTGGTTTCGTGGGAGGATACGTCATCTCATCACCTTGTCATCTTGCTTCTCGCGGCAATAGCGGGATCCCAGTTTGGCATGACCAACTTATGACAAAATCAATTTTATGTCCACATAACAGCATTCAACAAAATTCATACTTAAACCATCATACCAATCTGTCAAAAAACTTTTTTCACTAAGTCAAAGTCTAACTCACACAACCAGAATCGAGTACTAATAAGATAAGGCTCCATTTTGGCCGCCATCTTGATTTTTGGGCAAAGGAGACAAAAATTGGGCATGGCAACATTCAGAACCGAATTCAGCAGGCTTTTTTACATCAGAAAAGTCATGTTGCCAAAATGGCTCGTAAAATGCCGCTGAATTTTAATTTGAACTACTAGTCTATCATACCTAAGAGCAAACAAGGAATTTAAAAACAATGAAAAAAAATGTAGATTTTTCTTTATTTTTCTCGTCGATAAATCAAGCATAGATTCACTCATTTTAATTTACAATTTGTGCACTTTATAAAGACTGATACGATCTTCAAATTGCACGAATACAGTAGGATAGCCACACGTCACCACTGTCAGCTGTCACGTCGCCTAACTATCCTGACGGGTTCACACCCACCTGGTGCGTGACAGACGGGATCTACAGTGGTTTAGCGTGACAAGTAACTGACGTTATTGCGTTTTCAGTTAGAAATTACGTGGTTAGATGTTTACTTTGGAAGTAGTAGGTAGTTAATAATTATTTTTTACCCTTTAACCCGGCCAAATACAGACGGAATCCCAATTCGGAATTCCGAACGGAATATCGATAATGTATGAAAATTCCGTACTGAAAAATCCCGCATGTGTATGAGGTCCATTAGATTTGTATGGATTAGCTGCGTTCGGATTTACGTATGTACGAAATTCCGTCTTTATGAGACAGGTCAATGTAAAAAGCAGTCTTAAAAGTTTATATTTTTACGTTTTTTATGTGATTGCTTTGCTGGTAGTAAATCAATTGAGTTATTAAAAATATCTCCATTATTCATTCACTCATATATTTTTCCTAAAGAGATTCGACTCTTTCTAAACGTATTTAAGTCAACTTTATTATTTTATTAAAATAATATTTACTACTAAAAAATATACTACAAAATAATATGCAATATTTGGGCCAATTCCCTCGTGTCATAGGTCGGGGCCCGGCCATGGTGCCAAAACGGGTACGTACTTAATGGTACCCAAAATTAAAAAAACCAGTACCACTGTATTTCAAGAGTTATAGCATATTTTTTGTGGCCCGGCCACGCTTCTATCGTATTATTTCTTTTTAAAAAGTTAGTAAAATGCAGTTTAATCACAAATTTCACTTTAGGAGAAAGCGCCTGACGATAATTCCAGAGCAACTGACTATAGCGCCTTATAATTAATAGCTGTGGAATTTGAGGCACTTTCTCATAAAGTAGAATTTGTGTCTAAACTAAACTGCATTTAACTAACTTTTTGAAAATAAATAATACGTTTTTTCTGTGGTACCTACGTAACTCGTACAGAAACCCAAATAATGTCGTAAAAACGTAAATAATGTCATAAAGTTAGCTATTATTGATAATAGATCCGTGGCCGGGCCAGGACCCATGGGTTGTAACCGGGCCACAAAAAATGTGCTATAACTCGTGAAATACAGTGGTACTGGTTTTTTAATTTTGGGTACCATAAAGTACGTACCCGTACAGTATATTGACAAAACCACAGCCTGTTTTGGCACCGTGACCGGCGGGCTGATTATCTAATTAGGAACCACCTAGCGACCGGTCGCAGTTCACAGATGAACGTAATACATTGCTACTTTTCTTTGGGGTAAAAAAAACATACCAAAGAAAAGTAGCAATGGATGTCAAATGAAACCGGTCGCTAAATAGTTTCTTTTTAGATAATCAGGGTGCGGGTCTCTACGTATGACACAATTCCCTCCGAGTTCATTTCGTTTTTTCAGCTTTCATCAAAATCAAATTAAATAAATAACTATTTAAATAAACCAAGACTTGTTTTAAAGAATCGCTAAAGGGATAAAGTTACCGGTTTAATTTTAGTACAGCACAATCTAGTTCCGTTAAGTTATATGTAGTAAAATACTGTCAGCAGATGTGAGCACCAAATGACACAAATGTGGTTTGTGACGCTCCAATCAACACAATGTTGCCACATCTGTGACAACGGGTCACTAAATTCTGTTCTATTGTATTTAAGGTTATAATAATACTGTAAACACTTACTGGGATCACTATTATGTAGTGGCTTGTTCCAAATAAGTTACAATTATTAAAAGAAAAACCATTTTCATAACGTCAAGTATTTAAAATTAACTAAAGTGTTTATTTTTATTTATGTCTTTTTAGCAATTTAATACGGTCATGACATACCATTTTGAAATCGTTACGATAAGCCTTTTAATTTGATAGGTACCCATATTGCAGTATTCTAGAAAAAGATTTTTTGTTATTTTCACTTTGAATAATAGCAGCTCAGCCGCTATATTATTTTTTAACGTCACTTACCTAAGAACAAGGCTGTCGAGACCAATCTAACATCCATTCAGCCGTTTAAAAGATAAGAGGTTATAAAGAATACTATTACATACAAAAAAAAACATAATAGTGGGAATGGGTCTGCTTCTGGCTACCTTTTTTTTCTAACTTTACGCATATTGAATTGTATGTTGATTGTTGTTGAATGTTGAATATAATGTTTTTTTTTTCTTTGTAACAGCCTAGACTGAATAATAACTTTGAATTTAGCTTGAATCTTGTAATTTGATTATGTAATTTGAAATTCATTAAGAAATGAGCTAATTTAATAATGTTATTTATTTGTTAATCTTTGTTAGTTATAAAGTCTGGAAACCATATACATATTTGTAAATATCGTTCCATCTGATAAAGCTGACAAGTTTTTTGCGCCCATTATTCTTGTCAGCTAAAATACGTCATATGGGTGGTAAAAGATTTTACGATTTAAAAATGCTTGTTATGTGAGCTTATTTAAATAAAGACATTTTTCATTTATTCATTCATAACCCATTCCTTTCAGTCAGGTAAAAAAGTATGAGAGTCATTGAGCGTTATTCCATCATAAAACCCGTTTCGACTTTTTTGATGGTTACAACGTTTTTCGAGTGACTCCTTCAATTACAGTGTTCACGTTCAACTTTTTCATCCATAATGATTAAGGACGTTTCTCAAAATCGCTGACTGTCATCACGGACGAAAGAAGTGCGTGACAACGAAATGGAGGGTTCTCTTTGATTGGACGATGGGAAATGAAATCAGGTAGGCTATTTTTCCGGCCCCATTGTAACGATAGGTTAGTAGCTTCGATTTAGAATATCCTAGACTAGCTTCTGCCCGCGACTTCATCCACGTGGATATTCGAGAAAATCCTCAGGGAACCTTTAACCAGGTTGAATAGTATTCTATGTTTTAATTTCATCACAATCAGAACAGCGGATTTAACGTTATCAATCACCGCCTAATCAGGCGGGTCCCACCAAGCGCGTTGCCCCGCCTTTTCCTCTTATACAATTTCATCCCCTTTTTCTCTGTAGGTACGAAATATCATAAAAATCGGTTCAGTAGTTTAGGCGCGAAAGCGTAACAGACAGACAGACATAGTTACTTTCGCATTTTTAATATTAGTATCGATTACGGATTTTTATTACTAATTTTAATTTTCGTCCTGTCAATTTGACTCGTGGTAATCGATTAAACAACATCATCTCGTATTCTAAAAGTATGTAAGTGGGTACCTAATAAATACGACAGTAGCATAACTTCTGTAGTCTCTCTATTCTGTGGTACAATCAAACTTTCATCCCCTATTTTAACCTCTCCAACCCTGATTTCGCAATAAAATATATATATATATATGATATATGTTTGAAAGATATATACTGCCAAAGTGGTAAAATGAGTGTCATCGTCCCCCCCCCCTTTAACTTTTAAAATAAGAGAGTGAAAAATCTAAAAAAAATGTATGTTGTAGATCGTAATAAATACTTTCAACGAAAATTGGTTTGAACGAGATATAGTGATAATTTTTAGAGATATATCACATTTTCCAAAACCGCAAATATAACTTTGTCATTCATACAAACACTATGAAAAACAAAGTTATTTTTGCATACGAAAAATTATAGTGGTATTCAATATGGTATTGTATACGGTAACTACGGAACCCTACTGCGCGTGGCCCGACACGCACTTTGCCGGTTTTTTATTAAGACTGAACGGACATATTATGGGATATTCTTGATCAAAGGTTGGTAGTTAAAAAATAACCTAACTTAACGCAAAGTGTTATACAAGTGTAGTTAATTTGTTTTGAAAAGGTGTCACTGAAAACTTGCATAAAAATTTCGAATTAAAAAAAAACCTGAAATTGAGTCGAACCGTAAATTAAACAGTTTGTCGTGTTCATCCGAAAAGTTGTCAGTAAAGAAATGTTTGCTGTAGGTATACCACTGAAAAGTAGTTAAACCTGGGCGCGGATGCTAAAGAAACTCATAAAGTGTATATCAAAAGTTATTGCAAACTGAAACGAGTACCTACTACCTGCATTGCGCTACTGTATTGCACTCGTTGCCAAAAGTTTATTCCATAACTTCCGGTTATGATATGATTTAAACCAACCGCAACTGTTTTGGTTACCGGTATAAAAGAAGATCCGATTTCTAGGAGATGGTTTATAAAACAAAGTAAATGTATGTTATATGAAGGAAAAACATAAACCTATGGAACGTGAAGAGCTATCAAGTTTTATACTTACTTAAATACAAAAGTTTACGGGTTTAAACTCTTAAAATATTAATCTTCTAAGGACTGATTTTCTTAAAATTATAAACTGCACAAAATAAAATTCTTGCAAAAAATATGACAGACTAATGGGCATTATTCGAGTTTTTTTATTATATTTATTGCTCATAGGAAAATTGGTTAACTTTCACGGATACTTTCTCCTCTTTTGGTTTTAAGGCCCCTATAGCGGTCCAATTTATTTTTATTTTTGGTGGAAGTGTACACCCCCTGTCCCCCCTGGTGGTTGCAATTTGATTTTTTTGTTTCCGTAACATTACATCATTACTACATATTATAAAACAAAGTCTTCCACCGCGTCTGTCTGTCCGGCTTAAATACTTCTGCACGGATTTTCATGTGGTTTTCACCACTAAATAGAGTGTATTCATGAGGAAGGTGTAGGAATATAATTTTTCAAGGTTTTGTGTTAATTGATAGAAATATTACGTTAATATAATAATAAGAAATTTTAGTCATGAGTCTATAATATTGTCTGAAGTTCTTTAATCACAAATATTTTATCTTTGAGTTGATCGCGCCAATAATATTTTTTAAAATATCAACAATTATTAATGAATCAGATTCTTTGAAACATTAATACAGTTACCCAAGTAACAAAAGTTTCTATAACCAAGGGGTTATATCACCAAACAGTGATATAGTAGGCCTTAAATGGTAACCGTTGTGACTGCTTGTGCTATAAAGGTTTTCCACAGAGCGTTTTGGTTCTATAATATTAAATAGCATTTAAGTTCTATGATGCAGCTCTAAGAACACTTACAGGACATACAAAAGAATCTTTAAAGTGTTCCACTGTAATAGATATGACCAGTTCGCGTTCATTCGTTGTTCGTAACACTTGTGCGCGCACTGCTATTGTAATTATATTCAACTACCTACAATATACTTCACAATTAAAAATGGTTTTGAAAAAGTGTAAAAACTGTAATAAAAACATTACAAAAAAGCAACCTGGGCTGGAGTGCAGCAGATGTAATAAAATCGTGCATGCTAGCCCCGAGTGTGCAAAGATAAGCCATAAGCAAATTACTTTGCTTCGCAACTCAAACGCACTGGAATGGAATTGCGGTGATTGTTCAAATAACATCTCGAGGCGTTCATCATTCTTTGTTCCTGGTGATGAAACAGATAGCGAGAAGGATGGCCCTTCTTCTAGCCCAAGGATGCCAGCAGCATCTGTCGATGTGAAAAAACTACTGGAGGACATGAGCCAAGAAATGCAGAAAATCATCAGGACTGAACTAGGAAACATACAATCATCATTGGAATTCACGAGTGATCAAGTAAGTGCGATGGAGCAAACTATACAAAAACAGGAAAGTAAAATCAAATCACTGGAAAATAAAAATGCTGAGCTTATAAATAAAAACAAAAATCTCGAACTCCGTGTGGCTTCTATGGAGCAGCAGATACAAGAAATAGACCAGAAGTTCCTAGGATCGTCACTTGAAATAACTGGCATTCCGGAATCGTCGTCTCCTGCCAACAAGAATGTACTACCACTCATTAAAAATGTAGCCGAAAAACTGGAAGCTGACCCTGGAGAGATACTATCAGCTAAGCGCCTACCAGGCCGCAAGGAACAACCTGGCCCAATAGTGGTGGAGATGAAGACCAAGGCTGCCCGTGAAGACTGGATTGCGACGGGTAGAAGATTGCGACTGACGGTTGGAGACGTCATATGCGACGCCCCTAAGTCGAAGGCATCAGATAATATTTATATCCGCGAATCTCTCACTATGTACACGAAAACTCTTCTTTTTAATACCAAGCAGTTAAGAGACAGAGCTATACAATTTACTGTGAATGGTACTACCAGAGGGGTAGTAGCTAAAGGATGTCCCCAAGGGGGAGTCCTCTCACCTCTCTTATGGAACATTGTGGTCAATGAGCTGATTAGTTGGCTCAACGACCGCAATTTCCTCACAGTAGGCTATGCAGACGACCTGACCATACTCATCAGCGGACGAGTTGAGAGTGTGATATGTGACCGTATGAGGTCCGCATTGAAGGTCGTCGAACAGTGGTGCAATACACACAATCTAACAGTGAACCCAACAAAGACGGAATTAATTATGTTCACAAACAAACGAAGTCTAGGCAATCTTAAACTACCTAAACTTTTCAATACCAGTCTGTCCCTTAGCAAGGAAGTCAAGTATCTAGGAGTGATACTAGACAACAAACTCCTTTGGAATAGACATCTCGAAGGGAAACTAAACAAAGCCACCATCATCTTTTGCCAATGTAAAAGACTACTCGGCAAAAGCTGGGGGCTATCACCGAAAATAACAATGTGGCTGTATAAAACCGTTATACGTCCCATAATCACATACGGAGCCGTTGCCTGGTGGTCCAAAACAGAGCAAAGCACCGTCATAAACAAGCTGCAGAAATTCCAAAGATTGGCATGTTCTGCGATAACCGGCTGCATGCGAACTACCCCCACAGCCGCCCTAGAAGTAGCTCTGGACCTAACACCTCTGGACCTATTTATACAACAGGAAGCCTCCATGGCTGCTATAAGGCTTAAACACCTGGGCCTGTGGTACAACCGAGAGGGTCCTCACTCCACATTGTGGAATAATTTAGTGAAACATGAGCCACTAATCGCTGCCCCATGCGACAGGATCCCAAAACAATACATTTTCGAAAAGAAATACCAGATTCAATTATTTGAAAGTGACCGAGATTACTCCGGCATACATGAAGTCCGAATTTATACAGACGGTTCCAAGATGGGGACTGGTACTGGTGCTGGAGTATTCTCACAAGACCTAAATATCAAAATATCACAAGCATTAGGCCAACACAGTTCGATATTTCAATGCGAAGGTGTTGCAATAATAAATGCCGCTACCACGGCACTGTCTAGAGGTATGAAGGAACTAAACATCCGCATACTGACAGACAGCATGGCCGTTCTAACAGCACTGGAGGCCAACACGATCAACTCCAGTATCGTTTACGAATGCCACCAAGTTTTGGATCGCTTAGCATCCAAAAACAAAGTAATCCTACAATGGATTAAAGGGCATAGTGGATCACACGGGAACGATGCCGCCGATGAGCTGGCTAGAAAGGGATCTTCTACAACAGTGGCAGGACCCATACCCATTCTGCCACTCCCGTTCAGCCAACTGCGCTCATGGGTGAGACAACGTACTCGTGCTGCACATAATACTCGTTGGGTAAACCTAACAAGCTGTAGACAGTCCAAGTTGGCGATGACCGCAGTCTCGCCGCGGTTGACCTGTAGACTGCTCAGCCTTAATCGTCCAGACCTCCGAATAGTTATAGGTACACTTACAGGTCACCTTGCCTTAAACCGACAACTATTCATCATGAATGCGACAGACAGTCCCCTATGTAGAGGATGCCTGGACGCAGAGGAAACAGCCGCCCACGTGATCCTGGAGTGCGTGGGTTTGGCCGCACACCGGGCAGAAATCCTCAAAGACGTGAGGTCGCTCCTAGAAGCCTGTGAACGCCCCAGGAGGCTTCTGCGCTTCTGGAAGGAGCTGGGATGGCTTGACTAGCCACACCAATGCTGTGTTTCACGCATAACGGACCAAATGAGAGTCTAAATGCGGAAAAAGAGCCCATCACCAATACCAATTAATACCAAGCAGGCACTCCGTGAATCCTTCCAATTTATCTGGTGCAAAGCAGGTAGGATCTTTGTTCGCAAAACTAGCGGTAGCAAGATATACAGCATTCGTTCCACCGCTGATATAAAAGCTTTAATAAACAAAGCTACGGAGTAAGTAACGCATCCGAAACTATAACTAAAATATTAAGTAGGTAGATACCTAAAAATAAATTAGATAATTTAATCACCTAGAATTTAGAAGATCCTATAACCTCTATTGTACTAATTTCCATTTGTATAAAATGAACAATAACACACAAGTAAGTGAGTTATTCAATTGTATAACAGTAAATTCTTTTTTTAATAAACTTGAACTAAAAAAAATTACCCTAGCTTGTATTCACATAAATATACGATCCCTTATTAAAAACTTTCCTAAACTACTTTATATTATTCATACTTGCATATATCCTTTAGATATGATAATTGTCAGCGAAGTTGGTATATCAAACTCAATATGTCATTTGTATAATATCCCTGGCTATACAATGCACACACAGCTGCGGTCCAATAAAAAAGGTGGCGGAATTATCACTTACGTTAAAAATTACCTTAAATTTACGCAGCAATACACAAAATCATACACATTCGAAAACATCACAGGAACAATAAAAACACTTTCTAATGAAACCGTAACTGTGTGTGCTATTTATAGACCACCTTCCACTAACCTACCGTTTTTTGTTAAAGAACTGCATTCATTGATATCTGGAAAAATTCATTGTAATGATAATTTTATGATGCTGGGCGACACGAATATAGATCTAAAAACCGCTTCAAATCACAGAGAATCCTATCTTGACATGCTAAGTGGTTTTGGATTGCTATGTGGAATAACCGACTACACTCGAATTGAGAGACGACTAAATAAAGTATCAAAGTCATGCATCGATCATATTTTCGTGCGCCCCGCTTCACTAGAACCGGCTACAGCGGCCGTCGACACCACACTGGCCGACCACCGCGCCGTTATTGTGTCCTGCTACAGTGCACGCGGACCCCACATACAGGCTGCTCACAATAACAACAAGGTTATGTCAACATTTTTTAATAAAAAAAATATTAGTGGAGGAATTAAATAAAGCTGACTGGAGTAAAACTAATAATATGCAATCACCTAATGATATACATGATTTTATAAAAAACACTTTTATTGATGCTTATAAAAAATCTAAAATGCAAAAACCAACCACAATCAAAAACAAAATAGTAGCCCCGTGGGTGAACGACAATATTGTCAAATTGAGCGAAAAAATAGATATGCTATATAATAAATGGAGAAAAGATGCAAATAACTTTACTTTGCGAAAAGAATATAATAAAATAAGGAATAAGGTTCATAAAGTAACAGAATTCTATAGAAATTTATATTTCAAAAATAAAATAAAACTGAATTATACAAATAGTCGTAAAGTATGGCAAGTTATTAATGAGATCTATGGGAGAATGAGCTTATCTTTAGACCAAGCTATTATGAAGGCGTTTCGTGCGCAAAATCTCCTTCCTGAAGTAATTGCAAATAATTTCGCTAGAAAACTATTAACACCAGATACCACAAATAAAGCTGATACATGTATGAGATTTGTTAAAGCAACACCAGCTGCAGTACACAAAATAATTATGAAACTGCATGCTCATAAAGCACCTGGTATATATGCGATTAGAACAATTGACATAAAACATATTAGTGAAAAGATCTCTCTGGCTCTTGCAAATCTAATTAACACCTCAATCTTGGCTAAAGCATATCCTGACCTGGGGCCTATCCATTTCTTAGCATATGTCAATGACATGAATAAAACACTTAGCTACTGCACTTGCTATCAATTTGCAGACGATACTTGCTTTCTCATTGCTGATAGTAATGTAAACGAGGCAATGAAAAAACTCCAGTTTGATTTTGACACTCTCAGTAAGTGGTGTCATGACATGGGTTTGGTCTTAAATGCGCAAAAGACTAAATTAGTCCATATTAGTTCACCACATAAAAGAGAAAATTTACAAAACGCTCTAATATCCCACAGTCATACATGTTTTCATAATCAAAAACAGCCAAAATCTTGCCCAAATAATTGTCAGTCTATAGAAGTAGTCAGCAGCCACACTTATCTTGGTCTCATTATAGATAGTAACTTTAATTGGCAACCACATATTGATAGTATTTGTACCAGGTTAAGAGCATTTTTGGCTAATATTATTATAATTAAGAAGCGAATACCATTTAGTACACGATTACTTATTTACAACGCCTTTATTGCCTCTGTAGTATCCTACGGACTAAGTAGTTATGGACGTAGTTACCAAACTTATCTCAATGATATTATGCGATTGCAAATAAGAATACTTAAAAATATTGTATCACCAAAAATGAGGCTTGATTGTGCTAATAATGACAACATGTTATTCAAAATTTGCAAAACACTTCCCGTCCACGAACAAGTAAGTTATAACCTTCTCAAAGAACAATTCTTTAACCTAAGTGTCCAAGAACTAAAGAAACACAAAATCACTACACGAGAAATAACAAACCAAAAATTAATGGTGCCTAAAACCAATAATACCTATGGTCGGCGAACTAGCGCATATTTAATTCCTCACTTAATAAACAATCTTGACCTAGAACTAAGAAATAATATAACACATAAAAATATGTTAATACAGCAAAAAAACTGCAATATATAAACCAAATGAAACATGCAAAAAATAAAGGAAAAGCTATGTGGCGTATAATAAACGAGCGTACAAATAAAAAACCAGTTCGAGATAAAAATAATATAAAACTAATAAAAGAAAATTGTCCTATATCAGACCCAAAAGAAATCGCTGATGAATTCAACAAGTTTTTTGCGTTAATAGGCACAAAAAACTGTACACATACACAAAACGGCCACCCTGTAATGTTTTCTCAAGAAAATTCTATGTATCTTCGTCCAGTAGATAAAAAAGAAATAAATAAAATAATAAAAAATCTAAAAAACAAAAAAAGTCACGGAATAGATGAACTTCCCCCCTGTCTAATTAATAAATGCGCGGACGAGCTAACAGAACCATTTTGTTTACTAGTTAACCAATCTTTCAAAGAAGGAGTATTTCCAAATTTATTGAAAAAAGCTATAATAAAACCCATTTATAAAAAGAAAAATTCTAAAACTGATGTTAATAATTATCGGCCAATCTCCCTCTTGCCGACGGCTTCCAAAATATTCGAAAAAGCAATGTGCGACCGCGTCTATGCCTATTGTGAAAAGTATAAAATCTTTAACGAGAGCCAAAATGGTTTTCGAAAAAATCGTTCCACCACTCTGGCGGTGTACAGGTATATTCAAGAGGCTTACAATTTAATAAATGACAAAAAGGCTGCAATAGGGGTTTTATTGGATATGTCTAAAGCATATGACACAGTTCAGCATAATATCCTACTAAATAAATTATATGGCATAGGAATTCGAGGAATATGTCAAAACTGGTTCGCATCATATCTCGAGAACAGAGAGCAGGTAGTCGAAATAGAGCACTTCGACACCACTCAAAGAAAAATAAGTAACGTTCGGTCGGATAAAATAGTTACTAATGCCTCGATACCACAAGGAAGCGTCTTGGGTTGTCTGCTATTTATAATATATATAAACGACTTACCAGCCAACATAGACCATACTTGTGTCATGTTCGCTGATGATGTCTCCATACTTATATCTGATGATAATAACCGTCTAAATTTGAATGAAAAGCTTAAAAATGCACTAGACACCACCACCAAATGGCTAGATGAACACAACCTTAAAATTAATATACAAAAAACTAAACTAATATCATTCTATCCCTATCAAAGAAAACAAAACAAAATTAATTTTCAATTTAAACACATTAAATTAGAGGAAGTAAGTGAATCGACACTATTGGGCCTAGAAATTGATACACACTTAAACTGGAAACCCCACGTCCAAAAATTGCGCAGAAAGATGTCCGGTTTTGTATACGCACTCAGAGAAATAAAAACAACTACAAACATACAAACTGCCCTAGTGACATACTACGCTTATGCATATGCATGGCTTAGTTATGGCATTATCCTTTGGGGAAATAGTACAGACGCGCCTACCCTACTTACTCAACAAAAAAAACTAATACGAATAATTTCTAACATAGAACAAACTGATAGCTGTAAACCCCATTTCCGTAAATTTCAAATCCTAACCTTCCCATGCATCTACATTTTTGAGATATGCAAATTTGTTAAAAAGCACCACAAATATTACACTGAGCGGAAGGATATAATGACTCATAATCTAAGACACAAAAATAAACTTTTATTGCCGGTCTCTCAATTGTCTCTTTATAGTAAAAGCCCTTTTGTGATGTCCATTAAAATATACAATAATCTTCCAGAATCACTAAAGGAAGAAAACAATGAAAAAAAGTTTTTACAACAATTAAAGCATCTACTTATTGAAAAATGCTACTATACGGTAGAAGAATTTTTAACTGATAAAATATAGTAAGTAAATAAATAATAATAACCAAAATCGTTTATAGTACTTAAAGTTTATATTATAAATAACAATAATTTAATATATATAACTAAACAGAAATAAAAATAAAATATATATTAGGAAAGTAGGTATTTCAGAAAATATTGTGCATGCCACGAATGCTCTGTAACATACTATGTACTAACTACTATAATTATAATTAATATAGTTACATATTGTTATCAAATTGACCAATATTATTAGGGTAAATGTAGTTCACTGTAACTTTAAATGAAAAATAATAAAGCATCCTCCTCTCTTTTTAAATTGCTGTGCCCAACAGGGTCTATAATGAATCCAAAATGTATGATTTCCACCAAAATGTACTTATAGATGCAATAAATGAAATATGAAAATATAAAACTAAAGTTAAAACAATACTTTCTACAAAAATTGTAACAGCCTGTATATGTAGCTGCACTATCCTCAGCGTTTGCGCCACCATCGCATGGCGGCGCTCATGTCACTCCTTGTCATTCTATTGTTTGCAGCCTTGCAATACGTAATATTGTTATTCAAGATTAAAGTAAGAAGTGAACTTGCTATTGCTATACGAGTAGAATAACTTTTTACTTAAGTACCTATTAAGCCTAGTTTAGTTGTACCCAATTTAAGCGAATGACTGCCGAACAGCACATTCCTAATGTAAACCTGCGTGGTTTTTTGTGAATGTAGCAAACAACTTTTGTATTTTTGTTTAATTGGTAATAAAAAAAAATAAAAAAAATAAAAAAAAATGAAAAAAACGATCATAGTACTATTTAGTACTATAGACGACTTTACTGTCACTTTTATGTATCTATTTTGCACTAATATTGCGTCAAAATAACTTTTATAGTACTAGTATTGTAGCAGTATCGAAAACACTATTACAGAATCAATCTGCACTATAAAAGTACCTTGCACAACCATTATGTCATGGTTTAGCTCCTTAAATGCTCCCTCAACATCGCTATGGGGCTAGTTCTGTAAAAGTCATGAAAACTCTTCTATGATACTAAATAGTATCATAGCGACTTCTGGTGGAGTTGCTAAATAACTTTAACTTTTTGTGTTACTGCTACCAGACTAAAGCGTGAGATAAAAGCACTAAAATAAATAATTAATGGATTAATCCGTTTTCGGTGAAAATATGGCTGCTGTTTAAAAATATGGCTGCCATGATAGCACATTAGTGGCACGGCTGGAGCCAATGTGTACTATAGCAGCCATAGTCGGGACGAATCTTTATTTTATTAATTTAAATTTAATTAAATCACGAAAATTATGAGGGCGCATTGTCAAATTTGAAATCAGCATAGTGATTTTATCGATACAATTATTTTCGCAAGTGCAAGTTACGGTGGAGTTACGGTCAATGGTCGATCAAAGGTGATGTTTTGTAGAATGTCTAATTGTAATAGCGAACGACATTTTGTTTTCTTGGGGAACACTCACGATGACATGAGCACAGCACGAACAAAATGGCGAACTTATTGTGATAAAAAGATCAAAATAGCACTATAAACATGTTTTGCTTTTCATGTATAGAGCTGATTTATTACCGTGAGAGCCTTTATGTAATGTTTATAGAATTAATCAGTGATAAAACTAGGGCCTATTTGGGGTTCTGCAAAGGTTTACAATACCATTATAGTGCTTATCATGAAACTAATTAGCACTTCCTAAAGCGTTCTCAGGACTTTTATAGTACCAAATTTTGTTACTTGGGTAATTACTTCTCAAAATAATTAAAAAGGAATAAATTTCGCTCTCGCAACATGGAGGTAGCACAGTACATATATAAAAACTTATATATTTACTGTGGAGGTAGTGTCATGGCGTACTTAAGTATAATTTCCTTGGCCGCGAGACAGTCGTGCACATTCAATAGGTGCATTCCAGCAGACCAATCGCTCACCGATCACCACAGAGTAAAATTTAACGATTTGACAAAAAAGGAAGGAAGCGAAGCGAAGCGAGGTCGAGTCGCTAGTAAATAGTAAAGTAAAATAACCTTACAACCTATCTTCCAAACCCACTACGTCTGTATATTCAACAAATTAGTTGTAAAACAACAAGATGTGCGGAATCTAAACTTCTGGAAGTTCACCTCATTTAGTTACACACACCGAGTTCGTCGCTCGTTGTGTGTATGTAGTCTAGTTAGTTTCTCGCCTTTTGATGTGTTAGCAAACACGATGTACTTACTTACTAATAATTTATGCAATCAGAATACCTATACTTAAATTAAAACAGCCTTCAAAACCTTGAAATAGAAACTAACAAAACTGATAAAATTATAAAATACGCTTTATAAGTAAGAATCAGTATAAATGCAAAATGCGACTTTAAGTTGTACCTATAATGACGCAATTGTGTTTACGTTTAGTTTTTTTTTAATTTATTACCAAATAAACAAAAAAAAACAAAAGTTGTTCACTTTATTTGCAAAAAACACGCAGGTTTACAATAGGAATGTTATTACTTGATACTTAGTACAAAGTAATTCTAGCAAGTTTAGCTAAAATGGGTAATTTAATATATAGTACTTAGTTATAATCTGTTCTAAGGGTCATGACATTTTAACTAGTTTGCACCTTTGCAAGATTGGCTTTAAAAGCTGCGCCAAGTTTCGTGGTATTTGGGACTTCATAATGTGCATATGATGCGGTTACAGTATGAAATTATTGCTGCGGTCGCTTTGCTTGGTATTTGAGCAGAGGTGTAAATGAGATTTTAAAATTTAAATGTAAGTTGGTATACAGCACCCATGTTAAATCAACGGATAACTTTTCAGATATTTATCATGTTTACCTTATGAATAAAATAGGTAGGTATAGGTAGTTGTTCCTATCTTAAATTTGAAATTTCTTTGTACGAATTTTAGTTTGCCGAAATCGTTATGCCCTTTTTTATTTTCCATAATAGGGAATATGCATCAATTTTTTTTATCAAGATCAAAAGTATAATGCGTGAGAAAATCAACTGTAATATTAAAACTTTTTTCTTACGTTGTTTTCTCGTGATATAGTTACTTGAAGTTAGCACGCAACAGCAACCGCCGAAAACGCTCCATACAAAACGGACATGATATAATGACGTCACATATCACGTTTCAGGCGCGCGTTTACTATGGAGTTAGCCAAGAATTTTCGATTATTTTCAATTATCTTCCTAAATTTTGCGTTTAAGTACTTTATATATGTGTCATACATAAAATGTTTCTTATTCGATATTCTATCTGACTGTTAAGTTCATTATATTCGAAAGTGAAAAAAATAATGGTTATTTTTCCCTGATTTCATCGTGTGATAAAACTAAAATTATACATTTTTTTTTTCCTGTTCCATCATGTTTTCATACGTGTCCGATCAAGCTCAAATTTATCAAAATCGGTGACTTATGCATATTTCCTATTTTAATTTTACCGAAAACACAATTGAGATATTTTTGAAAGTTATGATAGGTAGGTATTTTTTTTCACATCGTTACATTACATCAGTATTAGAAGTGTCATGATTTGGAACTGTGTACAAGTCCTTATCGTCAAAATTTCGTAATGTTGACCGCAAATAGTTTTCTGTTAAAAAAAAATTGACTAGCTTGTGAAGATTTCGCTCAAATAAAAAACTAATATCAATCGCAAACGATATTTACATTAGGGTTTAACGATCATGTATTCCATTAACGGATTTCGATTTACACAAACTCTTTTTTTATAGAAAAGATTGCAAACATTTTGAACTTTTCCAATAAAACCGAAATCTCAAACATCTCCCCAGTCAAAATTTACAAGACTTTGTATAATAACGTTCAAGGGATTTGCACATTTACATAAGTACTTTAGAATTTTATTAAAAGCAAACTTATGTTACTTTAAATTTCAGTAACCTTAAAGCCGAGTTTAAAAATAAGTCGCCTTTTAAATGACTTTTATTTGACTGCCATTATATTTTATGTTCAAACATAGACTTTAAGTTAAGGCACTTTTAAACTTAGTACAGTAGCAGCAATATATTTTAGTAAATTTGCTATAATCTTTTTATTTTGTGAAAAATATTGAACAAATTACAAAAGTTACAAAAATACAGTCATCAAAAAATTGTATAAGAATCAATTTTTCAAAAACTTGGAGTGAATAACAATAAAAAAAATTGGGGGGTATCTATTGCAAACCGTAACATTTGAAGTTGAAAAAAACCTAAATATTTGCTTCTGGCGCTTGATCCGATTAACATATATGTACTTTCAAAATCTGTTCATTATTTTATTTTCAAACTTAATTAAAAAAAAAATCTTTGTTCATTGTACAAAAGCTATTTTAGGAACAAAACTCAGAAAAGTGGAAATGCATGTCTTTCATTTATGAAACATCTAACCCGCATCCATTATCAAGCGTTACCGTTCTAATGGTGCCAAAAATACCCCTACCTGCCCGCAGGGTTAATTTATCGGGGGGCCGTAATGAAAACATTATTTATGGACCCTTCTTTGGGTCCAATGTCAAGTTGAAAAGGATAAGCTGTCATTAATCTTTATATGTAAATATGTAGTGTAATTAAACGTTCAAAGATTAAATGTGTAATGCTGATATTTCACGGTTCAACCATGAATCAAATTGGTTTTTTTTTTTATTTTTTTTTTTTATTCTGATACCTCCAGCATAGGGTTGGAGTCTATTTTTGCGGGCTATTCTATTTCCATTCTACTCTTTCTCTATTTCTTTTGTTTACATGTTTGTAATAATATTTCTTACTAGTATTGGGTTCAGGGGGTTCTTACAATGTCCCAATATTTCTTACTCATTTTATTTCCTAGTTTACATTATCATATTTACTTACTTTTTAATTACTTATTTAATATTTTGGTAAGTATTTAAGCTTTTCATTTTTTTTTTTTTTTTTTTTTAATTTTCTATCACCTTATGCTAAGCAAAAATATACAACTATATTTTGTTAACATAATTTACTTAGTCTTTATTTCGTTTTATTACCTTACTTGCTATTATTTTACAATACTTAATAAATTCTTCCCTATTTTTACCTATCATTATGCTCTCTATGTTACCTACTTCTAGTTTTATTTCTAATTTTTGTTCAATATCGTATTTTTCTGTTGTAAATACGGGACATTCGGTAAGTATGTGGGGGACGGTTTCATCTACATCGGGGTCACATATACATGATGAGTTCCCCCTCAACTTGAACCGGTTCAAGTATTGGGAGAACCCACCATGCCCTGTCATTATTTGTGTTGTCACACTATCTAGTTGGATTTTATGCATTTATGCATTTATGAATCAAATTGGTTGAATGGCGCAGAATTGGGAGAATCTCTTAATTCACTTGTATCTAACAATTTGGTTTATTCATCCAAATTGAAAGGCAGAAGTGAACCGTGTAATATCAGCACAGCGTAACTTTAGGCATCGTCTTAATTGACTACGATAGTACGAGCTAGTGATGTACAAAACTCGAGTCGTCGAGTTCTACTATTGGCAGGACTCGGTGAGCTCGGTAGGCTCGTAAACCTGAGCCTAGCCGAGACACAAGCTCTCTGAGCCACGCCTCGAGGCTTTAAAAGAGTTCGAGCCTTTAAAAGAGCTCGATCCTATCAAAAGAGCTCGAGCCTTCAAAAAAGCTCGAGTCTTAAAATGAACGCGAGCCTCATAAAAGCTCAGAGTTAATGTTTATGACAAATTATTATTTACGGAGATATTAAAGCCAAGCTTATCGAGCACACATAGCCCTGAAAATCAAACTCTAGTCTCCAAAATTAGAACTCAAAAAGATGAATGTTATAAAGAGCACCGTAGATGCTTAATCTATTGTGCTTTAGCTCTACTTATCCTCATTCATCAGCAGCCCATCACAACTAGTGCACCGAAAAAGGCTCGAGCCGTGAAAATTTGCTTGAAATCGGCTTAGCTTTGAAAAAGGCTCGAGCTCTGAAAAAGGCTCCCGAGTCATCGAGCTTCATACAAACGAGGCGAGCCCTGTAAAACGACTCGGAGCTCTAGCCAAAAAGACTCCGTGGACTCGAGTCTTGTACTTCACTAGTACGAGAGAGAGTAGTAGCATAAAATAGAGAGAGTTAAATAGACTCTCTCTATAATGTGGTACGAAAAAACGATCGTTTTCGTCGCACGACGAGATTAAAAGCACATTTTTTTGTGTTCTAATTGGCCATCCCGCGTGTCTGTGAATACGTAATCGTGCGATAAAAATGCTCTGTTTACTCGTACGATTGAAGCCAATACAATCAGTTGGCGTTAAAGATTTTAAACCCAACTCGAAACTTGTTTATTGAAAGACACAAATTTTCCTTTCGTTACATCTTCTGTATTAGAAGTTTTAAGGCCTGGGCACACCGGATGCGTAGACACGCGCGTGGTTACGCGTGCGTGTACACGCGCGTAGTTACGCACGTAACCCCCTGACACACCGGGTTACGCATACGTCTACGCTTACGCATACGCATTCGCAACGCAGCCTGTCCCTTGCGTACCCAGCGGGCACACCGGATGCGTAGACACGCGCGTGTACACGCGCGTAGTTACGCACGTAACCCCCTGACATATACCCAGCCGCTGCGGCAGCCATACTTTTTATGTTTGCAATTCTTGTGCACGATGTCTGATGATGTGATTCAAGAAGAAGGTTTATAATTATGTCATCGTGTCAAATTCCACACTACACCGAAGCGAAGCGGGGGCGGGTCACAAGTCCTTTTTTTCCAAATGCGACCTTTGATTTGATTTGATTTTTTTCGGACATTCCCCATTCCATAATACATTATTTATTGTGTTAGAGCTGCAAATTTATGCAGTGCTTTCGATGCTAGGCTTCCCAGGCGGCTTAATTTTTGCCGACATCTTCATATTTCTACATACATAAAACCTCAACTACTTATAATTCACTTATACCTTCCTCAGGAATCACTCTATCATTTGGTGAAAATCGCATGAATATACGTTTAGTAGTTTTTGAGTTTATCGCGAAGCGCAGACAGACAGACAGACGTGGTGGACTTTGTTTTATAATATGTATGTAGTGATATCAAGCAATTGATGACTAGTTTAAATTAATAGAAGTGACGAAGTTCTCTATTTGTAAGAAAAAAAAGCAAATTTCATAGGTGGGTCCCGAACAAAACAACTGAATGCGTAGTCACGCGCGTGGTTACGCGCGTGATCACGCGCGTAGTGACGCGCAGGAAAGATACGTGCGTGTTCGTATTTGTTCGGTGTGACGTCCAATAGGGAATGCCATTGAGTACAACGTCATCAATGCGTTCCGCTCTGCGTAAGTACGCAGCCTGGTTGTCTCATGAGAGCTGCAATGCGTAGGGTTACGCATCGGTCTACGTGCACGCGTACGTTACGCAAGCGGTGTGCCATATCTCATAAAGTTTCAGGCATTACAACGTCATGGTACGTCTACGTGCACGCTTACGCATACGCTTACGCTCCGGTGTGCTGGAGCCTTTAAGCTTTTTTTTACTTTTACAGAAGTTACGGTCTTGTATATTTAAAACTAGCTTAGTTCTATTGATACCTACTTAATTTCAGGGGGGTTATTTCTAAAACAACAACAGACTCGCAGGAGTACATCACTATCATAAACAACAACGTTTGTTCTACGACTTTTCCCTTAGACTTTTTCGAAAAAAAAAACGACTTTTCACAATAGCTGATCGAGTTTTGTATGAAAAGTCGATTTATTTTTGACTTTTTCGGAAAGTCGTAGAACAAAAACATTGTTGTTCTATGATGTTAGTAATTACTCCTGCGAGGTTGTTGGTGTTTTACAAATAACCCTGTATAATGAGTTGGTACTCACATCGATGTGGTGTAAGAGTGGGAGAGCAGATGATGACCAGGCGATGCATGCACCTGCCGCGAACGCTCCAAGATTTACTGAAAATTACAAAAAAAAATGGTTAGAGTGTTCCTAATACCAGCAACAAAATAGAGTGTAGGTCATTGATTTCAAAAGATAAAAGTGCAATGAATACTAACGCCACAGTCTGTCACTGCGCCGAACTTTTTAAAACATGATAATTGCGACTAAATTCAACTACAACAGACAGACCGATGAGTCATCGTATACAGGGTAATTTTGCGACCCCTTTATAAAATCAAATAATAGTTCAAGGAAGTAATAAAAAAAAATTAGGTGAGATAATTATAAATTATTTCTTTTTAAATTCACAGTTTTCAACCACTTTTTATATCCTAAAAATCTAGGCGAGCACGCTCACCGTCACGAACGGGACGCGAGCGGGGGAAGGCGAGTGGCGGGAGAGGGGCTCGCGCGGGTCGACCGTGGGACGCGCAAACGGTGACAACAATTTCAATTTGTGTAGGGAAAAGTTTGGGGTAAAAATGAAAAAAAAAATTTTTTGCTTTACTTCATAAATTGATTGTACTGTTTTTATAGAATGACCTGACAAAGTTTGAAAAGGGGTCCAAAAATGATCCTGTAGATGGCCAAAAAAAACATCACCATGAACTCCTTTTTGAATTACAAGGCAAGTTCAGTAGTTGGTCAAGGATGTATTCTTATTCCTTAGGTCTCCGATCAGCCAACTGCTCGCGGCTCACTCAGTCGAGCCAGCGCAAGAGGGATGTCGTGTGTCGATTGAGACAAAGCCACAGAATAGATATAAGTACTACCGTATAGAAAAGAAACTCTCCGCCGCGCCCCACAATCAATTACCTCACCCCACCGGCGCCCATCAATGTGCTCATTCAATAGCAAGGGGGTCGTCCATTAATCACGTGAGCTTCGAAAGGGGGGGGGGGTAGTTGAAAACATCACGAAGTATCACAAGGGGGGACGGGGGGGGGGGTGTAGTGAGATATCACGTGTATTAATTTTTTTCGTTGAAAGAGTGACTTTTAACCGAAAACTGTGTGTGATTGTTGACTCACCGTTACCAGGACGATTTCCCCGCCCACCGCGACATATTCGTACTGAAAATTGTTGAGATTATTTTGTACCAAAAAAAATAAACGTGATTTAGAGGGGGGGGGGGGGGTTAACGTAAAACCTAACCATGTATCACCAGGGGGGAGGGGGGGTCAAAAATTGGCCAAAAAAACATCACGTGATTAATGGACGCCCCCAAGCACACAGTTGCGCGTGTGCAAAAACGTCACTGTGTAGCGTCTGTGAAATAGGTAGTTGAAACGCGACGCTTGTATGGAGTGCCCGGGGTGTGACAAAGCTATGCGACTAACGCGACAGAAAGAGAAGTTGCATACAACAATAAGCACGCAGCGCTGTGCAATTTGAAATTGTACTTTATTGCCGTGCAGCAAGAGTGGCTTATTATTTGATTGTTCTCGCTCAGATGCACTTCTGTACGGATAGTATTACATAATATTCTGTTTTGGAGGATTATGGCCAATCCTTATTTTTCACCAACAAAGAAGGCAGCCAGCATAAAAAAAACTAAAATAGCCCATGAAGATGATTGGAGAAATGATTCACCTATTCCTGTAGCGATGTACTGTGTAGTGATTCCGGAGGTGTCCTTCTTAATGTCCGGAACGGTCTCGATCCTCTGCAGGATCCTGCGGTTGCCGTTCCTGGTGTCTTCTTTGTTCTGCTCCTCATCACCAGGGTCTGTGGAGTTGGAGCCAACCGCTTCCACGTCGTGTGGGGGCTGGTCTTCGTTCACTGAAAATTACTAAGATATTGATATTTCTGCATTCACAATGCTTTGTATTGATTTCTTCTGACTGATTGAGGAGCTCGGTGACGCAGTGGTTTAGCAACTGGCTCTACGATTGCGGAGGTTAAGCAATTTTCGCAAGGGTTGATCATGGGATAGGTGACCAAAAATGTATTATCTCTAGCTTCTCCGTGCTTCGGAAGGCACGTTAAGCCTTTGGTCCAGCTGCATTTGCAGTGTGGATTGTTGGGTGTTAACACCCTGAACCTGCGAGGTAGGTTATTGCTAATCCGCCCATAAGGAACGTAAGGAAGTAAGAACGTAAGTTTATTTATATTTTACTTTTGAAAAGTGAATCGAATCCCACTTAGTCGTCTAGAACTGTAACACCTTATAATTTTTTTGCAATTTTGCTAAATAAATCTATCTATAATAATAGGAATTTTACTTCATTTGCATTTTTACAGATCCAAATATCGTTTTCCTCGTAAATGTTTCCAATATCTTCCGTGTTTCAGAAGAAACACTGAAAACTAAACCAAAATAGCCATTTAGAGTTAATTCTGTACTTAAGCTAACAATGTAATGTTATGATCTTCTAACAAGTAAATCGCCTAATTGTCGTGTCGGCACCTGAGCTCGTCGTAAGTTAATGTAAGAGTTTAGCTTAACATCACACCGCAAGTGATTAATTACTTGTGTGGAACTTCCGAGAACATTAAGTTTAAGTTGTTTGCTTGAAGCTTCTGTTTACAGTCAAATTGTTTAGGTTAAATTAATTCATGACAAAGGAACAACGGGAGTTCGTTTTACTTATTCTCGTTAGTGATCTTGACTTTACTCTTTTCAGAAGGCAATCAATAAGAAAATAATTATTGTTGATCTTATTTCTATACAAAGTTATGTGTAAAACACCAATAATCTCGCATGAGTAACTAAAAAAACACTATCATCATAAACAACAACGTTTGTTGAACGACTTTTCCGAAAAAGAAAAATAAAACGACTTTCCACACAAATATCCAACCAGCCTTTCTATTGTCTAATTTCAAAATCTATCGCAATCGCTTTCAGGATGTAACACATTGATGCTTCTTTTTGGCACAAATAAAAACTTACCAAAGAAATGCAGCAATGTCCTGTCAAATGAAGACGATTGCGATAGATTTTCAAATTAGACAATTAGCCCCCAGCTCATCGAGTTTTGTATGGAAAGTAGATTTTTTTCTTGTCTTACCCCCGTATCTATAGACGAGTAAGTAATGACTTGAGTAAAACTTGAAATTTTCAGATGCTTCTCATATCATATTCACATGCAATTTATAGTAAAATTCATCTTAAATGACTTCTTAGTGCAGTTTTGGTGAATTTAAGGTTAATTGATACTATAAAATGCGTATGAATATAATATTAGAAGCATTTGAAAATTGCAAGTTTTACTCAAGTCATTACTTACTCGTCTATAGATACGGGGGTTAAAGTTTGTAGAAAAAACGATGTTTATTATGTTAGTAATTACTCCTACGAGGTTGTTGGTGTTTTACAAATAACCCTGTAGGTATTTCTATAATTACCGCTTTGCCAAGTCAGTAGTTAAAATAATCTTGTTTCATTGCATTGTAATCCGTAAAAATGATTTATTTCAATAAATATTAAAAATTAAGGGCTATGGAATCGTCAATATTTCATAGTATAAATATAGAGAAATGAAAGCACAATTATTTAAATAATAATTAGGGTTCCGTTCCCAAAGGGTAAAAACGGGACCCTATTACTATGACTCCGCTGTCCGTCAGTCTGTCTGTCACCAGGCTGTATCTCAAGAACCGTGATAGCTAGACAGCTGAAATTTTCACAGATGATGTATTTCTGTTGCCTCTATAACAACAAATACTAAAAACAAAATAAAATAAATATTTAAGGGGGGCTCCCATACAACAAACGTGATTTTTGCCGTTTTTTGCTACGGAACCCTTCGTGCGTGAGTCCGACTCGAAATTGGCCGGTTTTTTATACTTCTGTAACAGTTCTTAGCGGTCCCCCAATGCGACAACCGTTTGTCCGTCCCTCGGATGGATCCAAACATTACTAATTACGTCTCTATTATTGTAAGTATACCAAATTTTTTGAGTTTTTTTTTTTCATTTTTAAAATTTGTAGTTCGTGAACTACCTACTTGCACATAAAGACATTTGATAGACAAAATTATGAAATAAGGCTAGTGAGACAACAATGCGCACGTGAGCGAAACCAATTTGGAAGATTAGACAAAATCAATGAGTAGTAAAATAACTATTCTACACGATTTTGAATATTGTTGATACAAATTACTTAAAGCAATTTCGTCTTGAATACCTGATGTTATTTCTAAATAATCTTAAACTTAAGAATTTTTAAGAGGTATTTTCCAAATTAAAATGTATCGAGCCAAATCACTGATTCGTGTTTCTGGTTTAATATGTGTTTGGATAAGTAAACTTATATCTGAATTTCAGATCTGTATGGTTTTTCAGCGACCAATGGCATTACTTATATCAAAAAGTGTATTTTTTTTAAATCTCGCCTCAATCTAATATGTGGTAAAAGTCACGTACACATTACGTCCAAGGTTGCCACCCGTACTCTTTAATGTATTGTCCTCTATTTCGTGTAGGTGTACTCTTTAGAGTACACTCAAATACTCTATTAGCGTAACTCTTGACTGATAATGCATTGTTACTGGTTGTGAGTACTTATGAAACTAAATTACCTGTTTTTAAGGGTAAATAAATATGTAGGTACTTACTCTTTTTTATGTTTAATACTTTATTTCTGATAGGTACTTTAATTGTCTGGCAACCCTTATTACGTCTTCAAGTTAAGTAATTCAACAATATTTTATGAATCGTTAATTTTTATTTATTTATAGTGTTATCGGGATCAGAGACACGAAAACACACTTTATCAATGTTCGACGCGCCTGCTGCTATCGTTGACTACGATAATATTATGTTACTTAGCCTTGGGTTAAAAAGATTTGACCTTTAGAAGACAGAAAATTAAATCCACTTCAAAATCATTTTTATTGGACAATATTTTCAAGTAAAGCCTAACACTAATCCTACTTCCTACTAATATTATAAATGTGAAAGTTTGTGGGTTTGGATGTTTGGATGTTTAGATGTTTGGATGTTTGTTCCTCAATCACGCAAAAAATACTTAACGGATTTGGTTGAAATTTGGCACACAGATAGCTGATAGCCTAGATTAAAACATAGGATACTTTTTATCCCGATACTCCCACGGGAACGGGTACCACGCGGGTGAAACCGTGGGCGGCCGCTAGTTGTGTTATAAAAGCTAGCGTCAACAACGGTAAACACAAACGCCTAGATCTGAGAAAATATACAACGTGTGCCAAATAATACCTAAAGCCGAATATGGTATATAGGGACCATCAAACTGAACAACTTTTACTATGGGATCAACTCTGAAAAGGCGAAAAAAAATCAGCTGTTTCATAAAAAAAACATAAAATGTATGAAACAGCTTAGTTTTTTTTTCGCGATTTCAGAGTTGGTCCCATTATAAAAGTTGTTCAGTTTGATGTCTCTATCTACTATATCGGGTTTAAGGGTTATTTTGTAACACGTTGTAGAAACCCTCGTTTTCAAAATTGACCCAGCCGTGAGGATCAAATACGAGATGGCAATACCTTAAAACCATTATGGTACAGCAATGATTGAATTGAATTGAACCGGTTTATGTGTACCAAGCCTCACGCAGTTCATCAATGTACTTAACGAGATAGGCCTCCTATGCAGTGTCTATACAGGGTTATTTGTAAAACCTAGCAGGAGTATAGGTAGATTACTAATATCATAAAAAACAAAACATTTGTTTTACGACTTTTCCGAAAACAAACAAAAAATTATCGACTTTTCATGCAAAGCTCAATCAGCTGTACGGGACATTTTTATGAAAAGTAGATTTTTATGCTATTTTCGGAAAAGTCGTAGAACAAAATGTTGTTGCTTAGAATAGAATAAAGAATAGAATAGAATATGTATTTATTGCATTTCATGTGGTACAATAATAGTTTATGACGTTAGTAATGTACTCGTGGGAGGTTGTTGGTGTTTTAATAGCCCTGTATAAGTTTACGTTAATAGGGAATATGCATCAATTTTTTTTAATCTTAATCAAAAGTATAATGCGTGAGAAAATTAACTGTAATATTAAAACTTTTCTCTTGCGTTTTTTTCTCGTGATATAGTTACTTGAAGTTAGCGCGCAGCAGCACCCGCCGCAAAACGCTCCATACAAAACGGTGACGTCACACATCACGTTTCAGGTGTGTTTCGGCGCGTTTAATATGTAGTTAGCCAATAATCTTCAATTATCTCCCTAAATTTTGCGTTTAAGTACATATATGTCATACAAAATATTATTTCTTATTCGATATTCTATCTGGCTGTAAAGTGCATTATATCCGAAAATGAAAAAAAATATCGTTATTTTCCCCTTATTTCATCGTGTGATAAAACTAAAATAATACACTTTTTTTATTTTTTTTTCCTGTTCCATCATGTATTTATATATGTCCGCAGCGATCAAGCTCAATTTCATCAAAATCGGTGACTTATGCATATTCCCTATTTGAGTGTGTGTGTGTGTGTGTGTGTGCGGTGTGTGTGTGTGTGTGGTGTGTGTGTGTGGGTGGTGTGTGTGTGTGTGTGGTGTGTGTGTGTGTGTGTGTGTGGTGTGTGTGTGTGTGTGGTGTGTGTGTGTGTGTGGTGTGTGTGTGTGTGTGTGTGTTGTGTGTGTCTTCGTTCTTTTCTTGTAAAAAGGTCAATGGGCGTTCGGTCGTTTTACCTATGGCGTACACAGACGAAATAGGGCTAGATATGGAAATAAATGTATCTGCTACTCAGTGATATGGGTCGCATTCTTGCAGGCGGTGTTTCATTTTTTATCATGATATCATATCATTTCAATAATAATAAAAAAAAATGAATAAAGACAATACAAACGTGTATTATGCTTGTTCCACACATTTTCACAATGCTGAAAGTAAAAACTTCTGTTTTATTAACAAAAGTTTAATAGCATCATACACATATACTCGCACTTATACTGTAAAATATATATTTTTGCCGGTCAGTATATATAAAATAATACATATTTTGAAAAGTGGGATTAATTCTTCAATTTAAAACTGGTTTAGTTTCTGTACGCGAACTTTCATCAAGCAGGTCAAATATGCCCAAAGACCTTTATTGTGTACAAAATAAAAGCTCAAGGCCGAAAGCAATTGAGGATCATTATGTCACATCTAGGGGACATAGGAAAATAAGTATTAAAAACATTTATTAAATGTTAAAGGCTTTTCAGGACTTCAAAGGGCCTACAACAAAAGCTCTAAACGCAAATTCCACAGTAAAAGTAGTAGAAAACTTGGTTCAAAGATCTGATTGTGTGCCGAAAGGACTTCCAATTACTTGACAGGTTTCAAAGAAACTTCTAACGTGTAAGGAACGTGTTTTGAACATGTTTTTTAATCAAACTTCGCTGAAGGGCTTGAAGATTGAACGAACACGAGATTAAAATGCTTATTCCAAGATTGCACGGATTTACAAATTTCTAGCGGCCGCCTGTGACTTCGTCTGCTTAGGCAGTTTTTTTCGGTTTAGTCGACAAATGCCAACTTCTACAAATGCCAACATAGTTTAAAACGCCAGATTCTACAAATGTCCAATTCTACAAATGCCAAATTCTACAACTGCCAACATTTAGTTTTAATATTTTCAATCACTTTTTGATATATATTTTTGCGTTTATACATAATTATAGTGTATTTTCAATCAATTTTGTTTTTTTTCTTTCCTTCGTAATAAAAACGTCTCCAAAGTACCAGGATCACATAAATATGGAGAAGATAAATAAATAAATACATACAAAAATATGGAAACCCAAAAATATATATCAAAAAGTGCTTGAAATAAAGGTTCTTGAGAAAAAAATAAAATTATAGTTGTAATATTTTCATATTAGAACTAAATGTTGGCATTTTCTAGAAGTTGGCCTTTGTAGAATTTGGCATTTGTAGAAGTTGGCATTTGTAGAATCGGACATTTGTAGAATCTGGCGTTTTAAACTAAGTTGGCATTTGTCGACAAAATCTTTTTTTCTATCCCTCGGGAACAATACTTTTTTGGGTTCCGTACCTCAACGTTCCGTACGGGAACCTATTATCATCACTTTGTTTTCCGTCTGTCTGTCTGTCAAGACCCTTTATCTCGAGAACGCGTGAAGGTATCGAGATGTAATTAAAACTTCTCAGATCAACAGTCCCTTGAAGCTGTGAAAAAATTAAACTTAACGTGAAAAGAGATATGGCCATTTATGCCACAAAAAACGCATATTTCGACACTCTGAAGGGAATCAAAACTTATAGCGTACTTTCCCTTGACCAGAACTATGAAATTTGGCAAGTTATATCGTCTTACACTACAAATACAGGGAAAAGTCTGGAAAGTATACATTTGTAATTGAATCATAAAAAAATATTAATCATCGAGTTTGTACGGAACCCTCGGTGGGCCAGTCCGACTCGCACTAGTCCAGTTTTTTATGGATGAATCCTATGTCCGATACTATACTAGATACAACATGAATACAAAATTTCATTATTATCGGTTGAGTAGATAAGTCATGAATGCAGTACAAACTCACTTTTGCATTTTATAAAATTGTTGTTTGATTGGTGACACCAAAAAAATAAGATTGTAATATTTTTATTAGTGTCGCGTCCGTTTTTTGAGAATATCTATATTAAAAAATTGCTTTTTTTCATTATAAATTCACTCCCATTCCCTTTAGGTACGGTTGAAAAATTCCACTCTGCATATTAGTTATTACTTACTTAAATGTCAATGCGTGATGTTTTTACACGACTGCCCAAAAAGGAGTGTATACATATGTGTTTAGGGTTCATGTATGTTTGTGGGTATGTGAGTTTCTTTATTCCACCATAACGATGTCTATGTCAAGAAACTTGAACGTGTCCAGAAAATATTCTTATGGCATTTGTCTTACAGCTTCAATCTAGCAAAGAAACTACCTCACTACGAGGATAGATTGAAACACTTTAAGTTAAATACCCTCAAAGACCGTAGGGCTATGTTAGACCTTGTTTTCTTGTACAAGCTTGCTAATGGTATACTGGACTGTCCTGTCTTGCTTTCAAAGACTTATTTGAATGTCCCTATTAAGTTACCTAAAATATCCAGATATAACTTATTTGTAAGTAAGCTCTCCAGAACCCATTTAGGCCATTTCTCTCCTTTAAACAGAATGTTTTCCCTATATAATTCGTTGTCTAAATCCACTAATGTTAATATTTATTTTGATAACCTAACAAAATTTAGGTCCACATGTCTAGGTTCCACTAAGTATTAATAATCTTTTCTATATATTTTTTTTTACCGCATAACTTTTAATTTATCATTAATGTTATTTTAATTATTGCTGTTGTTTCCTGAGCATGCAGTTGTCACCTATAATTAAGTTTCCACTAAGCTTTGTACAACTAATTTTGTTCAAATGTCAGTGTAAACTTGTTGGTGATCTAATAAATAAATATAAATAAAAAATATAACTTCTAAATGCCTGAACTCATTTGGATAAATGGGGTACCTATCGTTAGAATCCTTACAGCATCCCGTGTGACACTGGCTATATTTTTTAGAAAAAATCAATATGGCGACTGTACGACACCATTTTCAAATGTGAAAAAAAATATTTTTCCTTATGTTCCTATATTATTTTTACAATATGGGCATCAAAATGAAAGGCCTTGATGAGCACATTCCAAAACTATATAATATGTCACTAAAATGTGTGGAATAAAAATTAATAAATATTAAAAACACGACTGCCCTGCCAAAACGAACTAAAAAGTTAAACAACAAGTGTCATTGCAGTCGGGGGACCTTTTTGTGGATCAATTTTTGATCAAATAGTTCCCGTGACTGCAATGACACTTGTTGTTTAACTTTTTAGTTCGTTTTGGCAGGGCAGTCGTGTTTTTAATATTTTATTAAATTTATTTATTTTTAGTGTATTCAGCTTAAGATTAATTTTGCACTTTAAGCAGCAGTTAAAACTAAAGTAGGTTATTTACAAATAGGAAGCAGACAAATTAACCTATTGCCCTATTTACCATGGAATCGATAACTCTAGTACTAATAATAAGTTATCTACAGTCTGTCTAGTCATCATCATCCTCCTGTCCTTATCCCAATTTATTTGTAGTGCTATGTCTACACAAAATAAAATTTTGCGCTCGTAGAACGACCACTATTGGGGTCGGCGCAGCATGTAATACATACTGCATTAGGTTTTGGCAAAGTTTTACGGTCGGCCGCCTGCCTGACACCAACCCTCCTCGGGAATCTCTACAGTCTGTCTAGTATAGAAATTAAATTCTGACTTTTCACATTTTTTCTACACCTAACCTTGTCAAAGCGGACACTTGCAAAAAAACTCAATTTTGTAAATTCCACAATTTACGTTGGATGTGACTGATGTTTTTCACTCATATTTCCAGCCAAATCTTCATAAAATAATAAATATTCCAAAAATCTAATGTCGCAGTGACGTGATTGCAATATTGAACCTTTACGTGACGTGACGTGCTGTATATCTCGATAGTCAAATTATCATTGATTTTTAATTTCCTGCACCCAAATCCTACTAATCTTACTTATATTATAAATGTGAAAGATTGTGGGTTTGGATGTTTAGATGTTTGGATGTTTGTTCCTCAATCACGCAAAAACTACTGAACGGATTTGGTTGAAATCTGGCACACAGATAGTAGATAGCCTAGATTAAAACATAGAATACTTTTTATCCCGATATTCCCACGGGAACGGGAACCACGCGGGTGAAACCGCAGGCAGCCGCTAGTATATATATAAACTAGCTGATGCCCGCGACTTCGTACGCGTGGACTTTATGACTTCGGCGAATGCATATAAATGAACTAATGTAGTTACATAAGATAATACTTGTAGAAGTTAAGAAATAAATAATAATAAGGTGTGATGGTTCTGCATCAGGTGTTCCAGATCTTCAGTCTGAACAACTTTTGCAAAGATGTCATTTTTATATTTTGTATAGTTTAGCTGGACCATTATGGTTCTGCATCAGATGTTCCAGATCTTCGATTTTCATACCTCATAAAAAAGGCTCATCAGGCTTTACAACTTTTGCAAAGATGTTATTTTTATATTTTGTATAGTTTAGCTGAACTATTATGGTTCTGCATCAGGTTTTCCAGATCTTTGATTTTTGTACCTCAACAAAAAATGCTCACCAGGCTGAACAATTTTTGCCTAGGTGTCATTTTTATATTTTGTACAGTTTAGCTGGATCATTATGGTTCTGCATCGGGTGTTCCAGATCTTCGATTATTGTACCTCAACAAAAAATGCTCATCAGGCTGAACAACTTTTGCTAGGGTGCCATTTTTATATTTTGTATAGTTTAGCTGGACCATTATGGTTCCGCATCAGGTGTTCCATTTTCCAAAATCAATTATACCCTAAGTTACGCCCAGGCTTAACAGCTATATAACAAAAAAAGTTTCATTCGAATCCGTTCAGTATTTCCGGAGATTAGCGTGTTCAAACAGACAAACAAACAGACAAACAGACACACTTTTTTTTTTCAAATTCTTACTCTATTACTATGTCTCCATCGCACCAGATATATATTTTTTTCACACACTTTTTCTACTGTTTTATTATATGTAAGGATCACGGTTTTTTTTATTAGTAGTTTAGAGCATTATTTATTGTTTCCCATTTGTATTTCATTATTAATAATGCAACAAAATGAGAATCAATATCGGAAAATCGAAAATTTTTAGTATCGACCATGGCATTCACATCACTAGACTCCGAATTTTAATATGTGTCAGAAATTAATGAGGGCTTCTCAAAGCGACATTAAAAAAATAAAAATAGTAACTATTTGCCGCACTAGATGGCGTTGATGGAAAGAGAAGTGTCAAAATAAGCTTTTAAAAATAAGCGGCCTGTACCAAAGAGGCGAGTAAGCGCTCGCTGGCTGACATCTGCCCAAAGAGAAACATTTTAGGTTACATCTGCCTGCCTACCTGAGTACTCTTCGAAGCTTAGTAAAAAAACACATTGACACATACATTTTTATCAACGCCATCTATCGAGCCTACAGTATTGTGAAAAACCCTCATTCTAATAATAGACAGACTGTACGTATTCAATAACTTGAGACATTAGAAAATTTTAAGTTAGAAACTCAATAGTTAACTTCAAAGTTAGGAAGCCGAAAAGGGCAGGTTTTAATTGAACATCCATGTTTTTAGTCCCAATTAACTTGTAGGTAATGAAATTTAAAATTAACTGAGTCTCTTTAGTGTAAACCAGTTACAAGCACTTTTAGACAATTAAGTTTATTTTAAGTTAGGTACAGGAATTAGGATTACTTTTATTGTGTTACTACCACATTTGAAAGGGTAGTATTTAATCGGGTAACAATAAATTCCCATTTTGGGTATCAAAACTACTGAATATAGCGTACTGAAATACTAAGTGGGTGATGGACTGAGGGCGATTAACAAATGTTGAAGATGGGTGACTTTAAAATACGAATAGAGTAACTAGTTACCTATTCAGAACGGACGACCAAATTACTATTTAGGCGATAACCATAGGGCATACAAAACATTTAAAATTTGGCATATTTTTTTTCCTTTATTTACCATTTAAAAATACAAGATAATAACAATGTTCATAATCACAATTTTTAACCACTAAGGTTTGTTTGATGCGATTACATTCACTAATAAAACTTAAACAAAATAAAAACTAGGAGTTGGGTAGGTATACTCATAAGTGTAATAATGACAGTCACTACATAATATTTTTCAAATTACTTAAAAAATAGATCTTGATTTTGTTTTTTTAGAAGATTAGAAAATTTAGAAAGGTACTGACTATTATCCTAATCGAGAAGACAAAAATACCATATCGGGCAGCTTAAATCAGTTATATAGTTACCTACTTGTTATAATAGTTGCCAAGTCAGAATTTTTGTCACTCATTTAGAATGTTCACTGCTAACTTTGTCTCCCACATATAGTCGCCCGTTTTACGTATTTTTTTCCACAGTTAGTCGCCCGTTTAGTTATTTAGTTGCCCAAAAAATAAACCACTGCCAGCTTTAATAATTAAGTATCCCAAGCAGTCGCCTTTAATTATTTTCAGTCACCCAATTACTTGATTCCCCATTCAAAATAAAAAATGCACGATGATTTAATAACCTCCTCCTTTTGAAGTCGGTTAAAAAACAGGACAGTTTTTTTTGTCTCGTCAAAAAATATTGAAATCACACTTACTTTCTCCGTCCTTTTAAAAAGCCAGGGACACAACGAAAAGTTAAACCACAGTTTAGCGCGACAGCGGTCAGACTAAAGCATTATCTTGATAAGTGGCCGGTTCAAAATAACCAGCAGGGGAGATAAACTGGGGGTCGCAGATAGCGGTATCAACGGATGCTGGATCACGGAGACTTCTGGCGGGGGAAGAATGGAAATGACGTTTTTAGGGCATTGTACTAGCACTGGAATAAAAATAAACGACTATCAAAATTCAGTTTTCGCACATGGTAATCAACATAGTCTTAACTAAAAAAAAAGGATTTTGAGTTATTTATATATTCGGAATCAGCATTTTTTCTCTAAAAACTGATAAAACAGTCATAACTCTAAGTTGTTTGCATTGCGTTTTAAGACGATCTTGTCTGTTACCGAGGCTACCACGACGTTAGTTTGTGTCGCATTTCGAATTAAACCAAATTAATAATTTATAAATGTGAGCGTATTAATTTCGACTTGATACTGTTCCTGCCAACTTTTATTATTTTGAGAGTTTGATTTATTAGTTATTATTTGCATGTTTTTTTATTCCTATTAATAAGTTAATACTCTCTGCACTATAAGGAATTAATTTTGGAACTATCTTATTTTTTTTAGGTAGGTACCTATCTATAGAAGAATGTAGCTTTCTAACGATATAAAAATCAGCCTGCTTAGCATGAGCTATTTATATCGCGTGATGTAGCGTTTAACTGTCAAAAAGACAAAGGAGTTTGACAGTTGAGTGTCCATAAAATGCTTTATCACGCGATATAAATCGCTCATGCTATGCAGGCAGGCCATAAATACTTTATACTATTTTTTTATTCTTTGAAACGCCTTATTTCGAATCTTATTTTTTTTGAGTTATGACTTTGTTGATTATCATGTACGATTTGTGAAAACAATAACGAAGTTTGCATTCGGGAGATAAATCCGTCCAATACATCTTTCGTTTGATATCGAAGTTCATATTATAGCTTTTGCAAATGCAGGTAGTTAGTTAGCTGTGGTAGGTAGGTACTTTTCTTCAATAATTGTATATTATCATCTGAAGTGGCCTGAAGAAGGGCTGGACACATAATGAGAAGAACCGATGGCCGTTGGGGCGGAAAGGTTCTCGAATGGCGACCGCGCACCGGACGACGCTCTGTGGGTAGGCCCCCGACAAGGTGGACCGACGATCTGGTGTGCGGTCGCGGTGCGCCGCTGGATGCGAGCAGTGCAGGACCGATCATCGTGGAGATCCTTAGGGGAGGCCTATACCCAGCAGTGGGTGTTGTGCGGCTGATATGATGATGATATTATTAAACTAGCTTCAAATTCAACTTCCCGTGGAACTTTCGGTCATAAAATAAAACCTTTATCACTCAGGGATAGCGTAGCTTCATAATGGTTAAAAAAGTTCTTGAAATCGGATAAGTACTTTTGGAGATCACTTCCTAGTATTAGCTACCTACTTATGAGACGTAATTTCGGCTGATAAGTCGTCGGTTATTTCGACAATTGTGGTGCTTCACTAATTTGGCAAGTGTGGCCAAAGGGATTACTTATTTAAGTAAGCTTGACTTATGTAAGAAATGTGATTAGTAAAAATAGCAGCTGAATTAGAAATGACTATTTAGCATTTAATGAAATATTATTTTTGTCACAGAATAAATAATGTACTAGTATTTATAGTAAATGTTCGATTTGATGTAAACATTTCTACACAAATTCAACTCGGATTATGCGAAATTTTATATTACTAGAAAAAAGCAACATATCTCTAACTATTACAAAATGTAGCTTTGATACCTTTTGAGTACATAATAAAAAGACGAGTAGCTTTTTTCCTTCTAGAAAACCTCTAGAAATAACATTGTAAAAGCTATAGCTAAATTAAAACTCCGATCATTTCGAGAATCAATCAAAATGGAAGTATGAACTAGTTTCAACTGTCGTTATTCTAAAATGGTTAAACATATTGTGGTTTAAGATTTACGGTCACGTGCCTCGCACGGGAATCAAACCCATATTCACGTAGCACTGCGGCGCGGTGGAGGGATCCACATATTTCACATGAAACTGCACGCTTCAATATCCTCTGGGCTGAGGTGAAATTCAAGCAAAATCTTATTGGAAATAACTGTAGTTTAGAAATAAAATAATATTTAATACCAAATATGGTAGGCTCCATCAAATTGAACAACTTTTACAATGGGAGCAACTCTGAAATTGCTGTTGTTTCAAACAAAAACATCAAAATGAAATGAATGAAACAGGTGATTTTTTTTTTCGCGATTTCAGAGTTGGTCCCATAGTAAAAGTTGTTCAATTTGATGGTACCTATCCACCATATTCGGCAATATATTATTACCAAGCCATATCTGGCCGGAAGTCCTTCAAAAGTGATTTTTAACCGGAAGTAAAGGATTTTCTCAAGCTTCCGGCCAATTTTATTTGCGATAATCTTCTGATCCTTGTAACTTTTCCGACTTTCAAAGGTCGCGGCTTCGAGTCCCGCCTGAGTTTTTTTTTTTTTTTAATAATAATTCATTTATTCATAATAACCCAATAATGATGTTACAATAGTGCTTATGCTTACATGGTATACTTATATGTATATAGTTCTGGGTTTATTTTCAAATCCAAAGGGATAAGTCCCTGACATCGAAACTAGTAAAAACTGTATTTCCAATGTCAGTGATTCCTCGAAATTTTTTAACTTAAATATATTTTTTATACATAGTTATGTAAGTGGAACAACGTGATTATGATTATTTATTTTAACGTTTTTTATTTTAAGAAAAAAGAGAGAAAAAATATAAAATGTCATTTCCAGCATTCACGAAATCCGAAAACTGTTTGTTCAGAATCAGTAATAGAATCGATTGAAATATTTTTATATCATGTTAATATTAACTAAATAATATATCTCGCGCGCACAACACACGAAGCTTGTAACTTCTTTAATTTTAAGGTACTTATCATTATATTTTTATACTGATTCTGAAAACGAAAATATGTGACCCGTATTTCGGCTTTCGTCCATGCAAAAATTAATGTTGCATAATCTGGAACGACAAAGGAAAAAGAAAAAAAAATACAATTGTTATATTATTATAGTATGTGTATTTGTGTGTGTGTGGGTGTGTGTGTGTGTGTGTGTGTGTGTGTGTGTTTGACTGACTGAATGTATTGTTTTATTGATCTATTATAAGGAGATTTTCAGTATCTTGATATGACATATTCAGTAGGCAAGATGTGATTTTCTTTTTAACTTCGAATCTATTAAGAGTATAGATATGTGAAAACCTATGTATCTCATTATATAGCCTTGAAGAGAGGGCTGCATACTGACGTTTTGCCCAAACTGTTCGGCATTTTACTGTAGGACATACGTGGGTTGAAGCCCGTCGACGAGTGGGGATACTCACATCGAGGGGGAGAGAGGCGTGTCTTCGTAATATACTTCGGAGAATGTATAGTTGCCGGACTGTTAGGACCTGGCATTCCATGTATAGCAAATTTGTTGAGTAGCGAATATGTTTATGAGTCATAATCTTTAAGATAGTTCTTTGCGCCCGCTCTAAGTTCAGCATCACTGTACTGCCAGCCCCTCCCCAGACCGGAATACAATAAGACAAGACAGATTGGCATAAGGCGAGATATATAGTTTTAACTGTTGCTTTGTCGACAAAGTGCCTTATTGTTTTAAATATATAAATTAGTTTACGCACTCTACTATTTAGGGCTTCTATGTGTGGACGCCATTTCAAGTTGGAATCGATAATGACCCCAAGGTATTTTACACTATAAACAATGTTAAGAGGGTGGCAGCCACATGTTGATGGAGAAGCACAGGTATGTACTACGATATTGGAATCATCGGATGGTGGTGAGGAGGCAGGGGAAATGAAAAAGGGGAGTATTTGAGTCTTACTTAAATTCAGGGTGAGGAGATTTTTTGAGAGCCAGTTCATCACAATTTCAAGAGCGTTTTGAGTGTGTAGCCCAGCACTTCTCCAGTCATTACCATATACCAGAAGAGCGGTGTCATCTGCGTAGGCAAATACACTACAGTCAGGTATTTTGAGTTTGCACAGGTCATTTACATACAGCTGGAACAGAGTTGGTCCCAGTATGCTGCCTTGAGGGACACCGTAGTCGATAGACTCTATGTCACTGATGTATGACCCAATCTTAACGCACTGTTCCCTATGTAGAAGATAACTCCGGAAAATGCTAAGCTCCCGACCACGAACGCCATGGCACTCCATCTTGTTGATCAAGATGGGTATTGAAACTGTATCGAAGGCCTTGGAAAGATCGAGAAAGACGCCGAAACATTTCTTTTTACTATCAAGATTGTCTACTACCTCACTTGTGATGCTAGTGACTGCATCTTCAGTGGAGATTCCAGATCTAAAACCGAATTGATTTTTCGCTATCAAGTTATATTTATCTAAGAATTTGACAAGAGCATTGTTTAATATCCTTTCCAAGACCTTCGAGAGAACGGGCAGGACCGATATCGGTCTATAATTAGCAACATCTTCTTTGTCACCCTGCTTAAAAATGGGACTAACAAGTGCTCTCTTCAGTACCTTAGGAAAGACACCAGAGGTAATTGAAAGATTACACATATGTGTGATTGGCGGTATTAAAGCGTTTCGGGATGCTTTCACCACGGCAGGTGAAATTTTATCCCATCCTGGAGAGCAATCGTCACGAAGACCACAGATAATGCGTTCTACCTCCTCAGGGTCAATCTCGGTTAGTACTAGAGAGCTCACCGGTTCGGCGGCTGCTGAAGGGAAAGTTGCTTGTGGGGGAGTAATTTTAGCAGCCAAATTTCTCGCTATACTGACAAAATATTTATTTACTGAATTAAGAGCTACATGGGGCTCGGTGTTCTTACCTAGGAGTTCATGTGGAGGTTCTACATTGTGAGTGGAGTTAGTAATAAATTATCTGGTGGCGAGTCGAACTTCTTCTAAATATTATTGAACAAGACTTGATGTGCCCTGCGTCACACCACCGTCGACATTTAACCCCTATATCTGTTAGCGCCGTAGCCAACATATAGACATCAAAACATATAATATAATAGCTGAGATTGGAGGCGCGGGCAGTATCTTCTTATTTATTGCATAACAAGACACGCTAAGTATACTCATCAACTTTGTCTAGTGATTAAGGTATATTTTTATACAAACGAGGTAACTTTGAAGTCTTGGTTTCCTGCCAGTGATGTACCGTGCTGTGATCTGATGATGGCTGTCCAGGGAGTGAATGGAGGAGATTCAGGTCGCTATACACACCCAACTGATCTGAAGAGCATTAGACAAAAGGACGTGTTTAAAAAATTACGTCGTTTGTATATACCTTGAGCCCTAGACAAAGTTGATATGTGTACATGCAGTTTTTCCTTTTTTTCTTTTAGCGTATTGCGACAGGTCATAAATCTCGTCCGTTTTGAATAAATTTAAACAAAGGTACAATTTCATAAGACACCATTAATTTCGAGATTCATGTTCTTATTTTTAACAAATGCCCCTAAGTTTGCTTTGTGCTACACACTCCAGAAATTATATTAATTCCTCTTCTGAGGAATATTATCCAATATTTATGTGTGAAAATAATGTATGAATAGTATAATCATACAAGTGGAGGTTTTCATTAAGAATCAGTAAACATTGCTGTTTCTGATTATTTCATTTCCTGTTTACCAAGACAGTCATATCTACTTTCTAGTAGCTAATTAAAGATTAATTACCTACAAAAGGTCGAGACTAATAAAATCGCGTACCTATCTAGTCTTGTCTGCAGTTACATAATGGGCTATTTACATGGGTCGATTTTAGTCAGCTAGCAAGTCGCTTCCAAAATTGAATCACAGGTGATGGCGTCGCCGTGCATTTGTATCAAATTAAAATATATTAAAGTGTAAAAAGAAAAACAAAAAAACCGACTTCGAAAAACTTCCCTCTAAAAAGCAAGAAATAATATTCAAATTATTAGTGTTTAATGCGTATCTAATGATTTGAAAGTTATTTCTTGCTTCTTAGAGGCAGGTTTTTTGAAGTCGGTTTTTTGTTTTTTAAACAATATTTTTTTTTGTGTAAGTATCTTCTGTATTAGGTAGTGTAGGTATATTATTTAGGCAGAAAAATCGGCTCAGCCAAACGTGAGATAATCGCGGAGAAACATACATACGTCAAACTGAGAACCTTATTTTTTTAAGTCGGTTAAAAAGACTACACTAAAGGTATCCCTTTTCCAACACAAAAAAAAACATCTTATTCGGTTCATAAATAACAAGGTCGACAAGGTAGTTGATGCAAAATCATAGTATTTTCAGGACTACTTGAAAACTACTGAACCGATTCGAAAAAAAAATAATGGGACCATCTCGCAAGAATACTCAATTGAAAAAAAAAAATATCATCAAAATCGGTTCATAAAAGTCGAAGAAAAGATACGCACGAACAACGATAAAAAAAAAATATACAATCGAATTGAGAACCTCCTCCTTTTGTTGAAGTCGGTTAAAAATAGCACTAAGGGGCTAAAAAATTACAGCCCGTAAAATAGATAGTTAATATGTTAGAAGCTTGATAAAAAAAAATAAAAAAAAGTACATGACAAAAATGACGATAATGTATGACGTCACACGACATCATGGCTGTCATAACATTATCCTGATAAATTGTCTAATGAAAAAACGCGTCAGTAAAAAACTGGTGACAGCTTATAAAAACTGCCCTGCCCTGTCGTAACAGAGCCACAGCAGATATTCAAAACCAGTAATTTTTGAAGCATATTTTGACGACCTCTGTGGTAGAGTTCCTTGTCCAGTCACGAGCAATTAAATGTCCACACCTTAGAACTATGTTACATTCCTTAGTTATGAGGATTCCACTTTCGGCGTTATCGTCACTTATCATCAGGTGAGATGAAGGCCAAGCACTATCTCGTTGTGCATAAATTTTAATAGTGTTTCTGTGGTACCATGTGTGAGTGATAGAATCGTTGCGATCGAAGTGTGCGTATCGGACCGTTCATTTCTTGTTTTCTCTATTTACATGCCTACAGATTCTTCCGATAATTTAGTGGAATTTATTCATTGTTTAAGTGAAGTAACGGCAATAATTGAAAATAGTAATATAGAATCTGTGTATATTATAGGGGATTTTAATGCTCACCCGGGGGAACTTTTTTGCAATGAACTAAATAATTTTTGTAAAGATCAAAATTGGACATGTGTAGACATTCAAATGTTAGGTTTAAATTCAAATACATATACTTTTGTTAGTGACGCAAACGGCAGCCGCAGGTGGTTGGATCACTGTCTGGTCACTGAGGCAGCGATGAAGTCTGTTTTGTCTGTAAAGGTACATTATGATATTTACTGGTCAGATCATCATCCGCTCGAGATTAGGTGTAATCTACTGACTGTCCGCCCGACTGTTAAGCTGCCGCCTGCTAAAATTAACATGGTTATGTGGGGTGACAGGGATTTAAATATAATACAGACTTATACAAAACTTTGTAATGACAAACTTAAAAGTGTTGACTTTCCTTTTGAATTTAATGACTGTTGTGATTGTATGTGTGATGATAATAGTCCGGTTCACTTAGCTGCCATAGACACTCTTTACACTACCATTGTTACGACATTGCAGGAGGCCGCTGTCTCTAGCTATGCGGGTCCAGCGGGGGGAGGTGGCAAACCAAACCGGGGCCGTCCTATTGCGGGTTGGAACAAGTACGTCCGTGACGCTCACCGTGACGCTAGAGAAAAGTTTTTGACCTGGATATGGTACGGCCGGCCCAGTAGTGGTAATATCTACAATGAAATGCGCGAATCCAGGATAAATTTCAAATCTAAGTTAAAATATTGTCAAAACAATCAAGAATTAATTAAAATGAATATTTTGGCCACAAAACATAAAAATAAAGACTTTCGAGGTTTTTGGAAACATACAAAAAAGTTAAGCTCTAAACCCAGCGTCCCGGTGAGTGTAAACGGCATTAGTAACGCGAGTGACATAGCAAACATGTTTAAATGTCATTTTCAAGTGGAGTCTCCAATGAAAGGTGATGACACTGGGGATGTGGGGGACGTGGTTTCAGGGGTGCCGGACCGAGTAACAGCCAAGCAAGTTGCTCTAATAATTAAAGGCATGACTCGAGGCAAATCCCCCGGACATGATGGCCTCAGCATTGAGCATTTCATGTATGCGGGGCCACACCTCTCGAGACTTTTGGGATTGCTCTTCACGCTCTGTATTAGGTATTGCTATCTACCCAATGAGCTGATGAAGACGGTGGTAGTGCCTATAATTAAGAACAAAACAGGTGATACCTCTGACAAAAGCAACTACCGCCCGATTTCATTAGCAACCATAACATCTAAGGTGCTTGACGGCCTGCTTGAGCGACAACTTAAATAACACCTTTCCTTTCACGATGGTCAGTTCGGTTTCAGACCGGGACTGTCGACCGAAAACGCTATTATGTCCCTCAAGCAGACCGTCAGATACTATACCGACAGGCACACGCCAGTCTATGCAGCATTTCTTGATCTCTCTAAGGCATTTGACCTGGTAAGATATGATATTCTCTGGCACAAATTGAAAGGTACTGGTGTGCCGGGTGAGTTTATCAATATCTTCAGATATTGGTACAGGCACCAAACTAACCAGGTCAAATGGCTTGGTGAGCTTTCTGACGAGTACTGGTTGGAGTGTGGAGTGAGGCAGGGGGGGTTGACGTCTCCTTCACTCTTCAACCTTTACGTGAACCAGCTGATTGTTGGACTGAGCAACACCGGTGTCGGCTGTTCGATCGACGGTCATATTATCAACAGTATCAGTTACGCTGACGACATGGTGTTGCTCAGCCCATCAATCGCTGGTCTCAGGAAGTTGATAGGAGTATGTGAGGAGTACGCGACCGCACACGGCCTCCTGTACAATGTCAAAAAGAGTGAGCTCCTGATATTCCAGGCCAAGGGCCGTAAGCTGGAGAATGTGGCACCTGTGCTGCTGAACGGGGTCGCTCTCGGTAGGGTGAGGAGGTTCAAATACCTCGGCCATGTTGTCACCGAGGATTTGAAAGATGACAGTGATATTGAAAGAGAAAGGAGAGCGATGGCGGTCCGCTGTAATATGTTGGCTCGCAGATTCGCACGATTTAGTGCAGAGGTAAAAATCACGCTTTTTAATGCGTTCTGCCAGACTTTGTACACGTGCAATCTGTGGGTCAACTACACCCAGCGGGCCATCAACGCTCTCCGAGTACAATATAATAACGCCTTTAGGGCGATGTTGGGGCTCCCGCGCTACTGCAGCGCATCAGCGATGTTTGCGCACGCGCACACAGATGGGTTTTACACGGTGCTGCGACGCCGCATCGCCTCCCTCCAGCGCAGAGTACGCGGGAGCACCAACCTCATCCTAAAGGTGCTCAGCGAGAAGCCGGACTGTCCGTTGTGGAGGCACTGGGTACAAGTGCATGTGCTGGTACCCGGTGTGGCCGCGGGGGGCCGCTACTTGAATTAAAGTTTGAAATTAAGTAGTGACGCGGATGTATATGAAATGGTATTGTATTTTAATTTGAATTTGGTTTGTATTTTGATTTTATATTGATTATGTAAGGGTATTTTAAGGATATTTTGATTTTATTATTTTATTTTATTTTGATCTTAGTTTTGATTTTATTGTGATTTTATCATGAAATTATTATTTAATTTTGATTTTATGATTACTACTATTTTTTTGATTATTTTTGGATGTAATTATTTGATTTGGATTTTATGATTTTATATTGATATTAATTTTGATGTAGTTTTGATTTAGTTTGATTTTATTATGAATTTATCTTGTATGGACTCAGTCTGAAATAAAATGATTTTATTTTTTATTATTTATTTTTTATAAAAAAATCAATCAATCTCCATCTTTTAGTGTGATAATGTCATAGGTTATTCAATAACGTAATGTGACATATGTACTAAGTTCTATGGTGTGCATATTTTATTACTCGTAACAAATACGAGGGCGGATTGATAAGTCCATGACTTTGAAAAGAAGAAATACTTTTTTTTCATAATTTATTTTTGTGTCTTAAAAAGAAACTCCTTAAGGAATCTTTACACTACATTTTTTTCAAATTCGGCAAAAGATTATTACTTTTGGAAACAAAAAGCTCAAGCGAGTTCTAACTTTTCTTAATGACCCTGTCGACCCTCTCGGCGGCACTCATGACATCAAAACTCATCGAATGAAGATACGAATCCTTCCTATTCTCTAGATTCAACCCCAGTGAGATATTTTCTCCTACCAAACATGAATAAATGTCTTGATAAATGTCTTGGCGGGCAAAGATTTTCATCAAGTCAAAAGGTGATGTCTGAAATGGGCCCTCATTTCAGCTACCAGTTTTCAGGCGATGAAAAAAAAAATAATGGGTTAAAGAGGTAGGAACTTCTTTGGACTGAATACGCAGAGCTACAATAAGATTATGTACAGAAATAAAACAAAATATTCCGAAAAAAGTATTTCTTCATTAAAAAGTCATGGACTTATCAATCCACTCTCGTATGCACGTGCACGCCGATTTTCATGATGCTACCTTTTCTGAGGTCTTTATATTTAGATACTTCAATTAGAGAGGATTCAATTTAGAGAGTGAGCTTTCCTATTGTAGCCTTCTGAGGATAAAATAAAAATTAAAACTAATTGTTTTCAAACTGAAACTTTATCTACGCGTCCAGAGATATTTTACAAAGAATAATAGCTAATTACTTCTTTTCTACAGTATAAAAATGGATTCATATTGCTGGTTTATATGTACATTGTGTATCTATTCACCGCCCCTAGATAACATTATTTTTACAGAGATAACGTCGTGAACGGGATAACCGAATATTATTTTTACTCAGAAAAATCTTATCCATGATAAACTTATTTGAAACACCAAAAAATTCGAAACAAAGACGAAGAAATTTCAACAAACAAAAAACATGAGAAACACACATCATTTAATTCAGAATCTGAAATATTTCAAATACGAGTTTATACCTAAAACAACAAATTTTATGTAGTAACCATTTAACAATCATTTAACGCAGACGAGGTCTATCCCTCGGGAACAGGTCTTTTTTTCTGGATGAAAGGTAGACTCTATCCTTTTCTGTACCCCTGGGAACCTGTAAGTGAAAGTGAAAGTGAAATATATTTTATTTAAATAAGCTCACATAATAAGCATTTTTAAATCGTCAATTCTTTTACCCTACCACCCATTATGACGTCTTTTAACTGACAAGAAAAATGGGCGCAAAAAACTTGTCAGCTTTATCAATCAGATGGAACGATATTTACAAATATGTATATCGTTTCCAGACTTTATATTAACAAAGATTAACAAATAAATAACATTATTGAATTAGCTCATTTCTTAATGAGTTTCAAATTTCTTAATCAATTTACAGATTTTAAGCTAAATTCAAAGTTTGAACTTGTTATTCAGTCTAGGCTGTTACAATAAATAAAAATAAAAGAAAAACATACAATTCAATATGCATTAAGATAGGTAGTCAGAAGCAGACCCATTCCCACTGGCAGCACCAGTTCCCGAACATGACGCATGAACTAGCCATCTCTTCGCTCAACCATATTTGAGCCTCATACGACACCACCGCAGAAATGATTAAAGAGAGCATGACATACTAAGACTACCTATGTTAAGGCATCGAATTGAAAATGTATATCCAAAAGCTTTTCATAGGTCTTTCACTAAACTACTGACTATAGAAAGTAAAAATATTGCAATTAAATAAATCAAAACAAGGTAAGCTATTAAGAATTATATTTTTTGAGTAAGAAGTGCCATACATACAGACAATATAAAACAGATCTTTTATATACGAGTTATACGACGCCCTTAATACAAGCAGACAGAAGCAGACCCATTCATGTATTTCATGATGATCGGTTTAGTGTAGTTAAGACGTGAAGGCGTAACAAACAAACGGACTTTCGTATTTTTTTAAAATTAATAAGGAAATAGATACAATTTAATCTTTAATCTTAAATAATTGTATTTTGCCTTTTTTCGTGCTGAAATTTTCAGCAAAACATGTTGAAATTTTTATTTTATAACAAAGTCATTGTATTATGTACCTACCGTGTTTCTAGCAAAATAAAAAATATGATTAAAAATACATGTCAGGTGCATAGTTTTTCAGCTTAAAACTAAGAAAAAGAAAAATATTAAGTACTTTTGACAAATCTAAAGTAAAATATAAAAGTTATCTTACCAATTAATTTTCATATTATGCAACGATCGATAATATTATTTATATTTTATGTAACTCGTATCTTTTGTCACTAAGTTGTTATGTGCAATTGTATCTTAATTGCTTTCTTGTTTTAAATATGATAACTTTATAAGTAAGTGTTTTTTATTGTTTAATAAAAGTTAAAGTAGTAAATTTTAATAATGAGATTTGCTTTCAAGATGTGTGTCACTTGAAAACAGAAATATTTATGCTAGCAGAAGAATAAACAAAATGGAGTTTGATTTGAATCATCTTCTATAAAATATAAGTAAATATAATGTAATAACGCTTAGTACCAGTTTTTAGCCGCCGGATATAGTTTGTTCAGTCTCGAAATTAGGCCGAATTACCATTTAAATCAATTTTCACCGTGCGGTAAAAGTCGGCCCGGCCACAGCAGGGCGGCCGCGCCGTTTGCCGCGCTGACTGTGGCCGGGCCGTTAGCACGGTAATAGGATACTACTTGTATTTATTTATTTTATCATTGTTCGCGTGTATATATTTATAGACCGATTTTGATGATTTTTTTTCTTTTTCTTTCTTTTAATCGATTTCAAAAAAGGTAGGTTCTCAGTTTGACCTGTATCCGCGATTATCTCACGTTTGGATGAATCGATTTTAATGCGGTTTCAGAAAAGTATTTGTTGAATTTAGGAGAAGGTTTTAGTATTTTATTTAGCCGACTTAAAAAAAAGTAATTTCTCAGTTTGACCTGTATATGTATGTTTGTCCGAGATTATCTCAAGTTTGGCTGAACCGATTTTGATGCGCTTACCAGAAAAGTATAATTGTTACATTTAGGAGAAGGTTTTAATATATTAACCGACTTCAAAAAAGAAGGAGGTTCTCAATTGCATTGTATATATATTTTTATCATTGTTCGCGTGTATCCTTGATATTTATGGACCGATTTTGATAATTATTTTTTTTATTTCAAAGAATTTTCTTGCGAGAATTTTTCTTTTCAAAATTGGTTCAGCAGTTCTCAATTCAAGTAATCCTGAAAATACTCAGATTAACTACCTCGATAACTTTATTTATGAACTAAATTATATTATTTTTGTTGGAAAATGGATATACAGCGTGAATTTGGAAATTGAGTTAGGTATGGACATTTTGAAAATATATAAAGTTAAAAAATATTACACGCCTAGGTAGTTAGGTACCTACATACCACAAAAAAGCTTTAAAAAAGAAAAACCTTCTTCAAAAACCTAAATTTAAAAACAAAAACAGCATTCAAATTAAATAACAATGTTAAAACAAATATATACAATCGAATTAAAAACCTTCTTCTTTTTTGAAGTCGGTTAAGAAAATCATACGATCGATCGCCACTGCCGATTGGACAGTTAGAATTGATCGTGTGTGGTGTGTATGGACGAGCTGCAGATTGGATCCAATCGGTAGTTTCATGCCGATTGGACGATCGAATGGATGGTGTGTGGCCTGCATAAAAACTTTTGGTAAGTATGCCCCTTGTATTCTGTGATCGAGACTTGATCTTGCCTGCCTACGTGACAAAGAGACTCAAGTTCAAGTAAGGTAATTCACAAATTTCGTTACATTGAAAACATTATTAATCAATATAAATATCTTTAAGTAGGTAAAGGTGAATGGAATGTTATCGGTGAAAAGTAGACTATTCAAAACTTCACTTGACTAGACTCGACTGGACTCGACTGGACTTGACTGGACTCGACTGGACTCGACTGGACACGACTGGACTCGACTGGACTCGCCTGGACTCGACTGGACTCACCTGGACTCGCCTGGACTCGACTGGACTCGACTAGTTGAAAGTTCGATACGAAAAGACTGAGGTTCGATGCTCACTCACATGCATGTAGCAAACTAATAATACCGCTAACTTCTGATTAGAAAATAAAATAGATGTCTCTTTAATTTAACTATTTGCTTACATCTATCTGTTTAACACAAAAAAAAACATAATCCATTTGTAATTTTGATCTTATTAATTGCGTTGATATCCAAGTAAAATCTATCAATCAGTTTTCAAGTTGTATCTCATCATAATGTTTACGTGTGATAGTTGCACAATTTTCCGGTCGTTGTTTAGTCTGATCAAGAACCTTGGCCTGATGCCGCTGCAGCTAGTCTTATCGCTCTGCTTTTGATTAAGGGCACGGCCTAATCATGTCTTAATGATAATTTTACCGCCTTTGTAGTCTATAGTGATTCGCCCAACCGTGTGAGACGCAGGGGTCCCGGGTTCGATTCCTAGGAGGGGGGACGTTTTGTACTCGGTTTGGTTGGTGGTAGGACTTATTTCAAGTCCGTCTGGGTAGCTACTACCATTTTATCAAAGTCTGACGCCATAACAACAATTAAAAAATGGTTGTGTTCTGGCAGTTAGAGGTAAGATAGCCAAATCCTCAGTGGTGATGATTCCGAGTATACACTTTCGGCTTTATCATCACTTAACATCAGGTGAGGTGATGGTTAAGCAGTGTGTCGGGTGAGAATATTTCCCAGCGTTGAATGTTGTCTATGTAAAGTGTAAACAATATGGCAACACCGTAACGTCAGAAGCTGCGCCGTATTGTTTGCATAGACAACGTTCTATGCCGCTAAATGACGGCCCTAATATTATGACGGCACCGTCACCTTAGGAAACCTTAGCTTTAGGGTGTCGTAAATGACGTAATTACTTAGATATTTTAGAATGGACTAGAAAATGGTCAGCAGCGTATTCAACACCCTCAGCACGAACATCTTTCGAGAAAAAATGCACGTAAAAGTACTCAATAGAGTAATAATTGTCTGTGGAAAATTTCATTCAGCTTTTCGTCGGTAGATGGCGCTGTAAAACTAGAACATTTTTCTACAACTACGACGATTTTTTCTCGGTATATGTTACGGGTACTACAGTTACGCTGCAATCAACTTAAGTACTAACAATAAACATCCAATCACCAAACAAACAACACTAATAACTCGCTAACTTCTGAGAATCGAACCTGGTCACAAAACTTTCGCACAACTGCACTCAGACAAACAAGCAAGTCAGAAACTTTTATATCGTACTTAAGGAAAAGTCAATTACTGCCCATACAGATTCATGTTGAAAGTTACGACTAACCGTGCGTTCACAGAAAAATCCGTTTACAGGACCGTTTTTAACGGATCTTTTCATACCGTATTTAAAGGACCGTTTTAAGGTCATAGGTAAAAAAAGCATAAAGCGAGATAGCAATGAGAAATCGTCGCGCGCCAGAGCGAGACCGATTTGGCAGATTAGGCGAAAAAATCACGAAATCAATTCGTAGAAAATGACGATAACGATTAAAGAGAAAAGCTTCTACACGATTGTGAATATTGATGATACGCATTATTTAAAGCAATTTTGACTTGAATACCTAACGTTGTACCTATTTCAAAGTTAATAATTTTTAAGAGTTAATTAAAAATCATAATAAGTTTCGAGCCAAAATCATTGAATCGTGTTTCTGGTACAATACGTGTCTGGGGAAGATATAAAGAAATATATAATATCTTAATTTCAGATCAGGTATACTAACTTTATGGTAGGATCTTTCAGCGATCTTACTGGATCCGGAATACTGGTGTGAACACGCTCATACAACGACATACGAACGCCATCGGCGAACGTAGGTACACGTATAGGTACATAAGAATAAATAAAACTAAAACAAATAATAAAAAAATTTATTCTTATGGTACATACATTATACGTATTTGTGTCAGATAAAACGGAACGGTATTTTTACTGGATCCGAAACGGACCTGTAAATCGTACCGCTGCCTGTGTGAACGGGCATTATGCTGCCGTGGTATATCTATAATGCCGTTATCTACCTAAACCCAATTTTGAGTTATGAGCAAAAAACGCGGTAAAAATTTGAACTTATGTAACTTTTCGATGACAACACCAATTTGAGACCTAAAAGTACCAATAAATACATGAAGTTAAATACTTTTTAATTGTTCTTCTGTCATATTGTAAATATTATTTAATTATATGAATAAACGCTTTTTTCGTTTAGTTCATCATCGATGTTTCTAATTTCTCATGAGTAATTTACTAAAATGCCGCAAAATATACCTTAACGGCATTTTAGTGTTTCTATTTAAAAAAAAATATTGTCTCTTAAAACACTTAAAAAAGGCTCATGTACGAGAGTAGTTAAAGCAAGTCATGCACAAATAAGCAAAGTTTTGGCTTACCTAATAAACCTCTCAATGGTATCTGGGACTTTTCCAAGTAAACTTAAATATTCTATAATTAAGCCAATTATTAAAAAAGACAAAAAAGCTACTCTAGATAACTACCGTCCTATCACACTAGTTCCAATTTTTTCAAAAGTATTTGAAAAAGTTATGCATGCGAAGCTTATATCTTTCTTTGAGAAGTACCATATTTTAAAACAAAATCAATATGGGTTTCAAAAGAGTAAATCAACGACACATGCTGTATTTGACATGGTAAATGAGACTCTTTTATGCCTAAATGACAAACATTATACGACAGCGCTTTACTTCGACATGTCTAAAGCTTTTGATTTTGTTTCCCATAAGCAACTCTTAAAAAACTGGAAGATTGTGGCGTTAGAGGAAATGCTTTAAATTGGATAAAAACTTATTTGCAAAATCGAATGCAATCAGTAGAAATAACAAAACTAGATTCTAAAAACGTTGCTCAGAAATATAGATCAGATTTTGAAGAAAATAAATTCGGAGTTCCTCAAGGGAGCGTTTTAGGACCTCTCCTTTTCTTAGTCTACATAAATAGCCTTCCAGAAATAACCAAACATAGATGTGTCTTGTTTGCGGATGACATTTCAGTGGTTGTAAAAACAGACGAAAAATTGACATTAAATGAACATATAAATGACATAAATAAAACAATAATAACGATAGTAGAATGGCTTAGAAATAATAATCTAGTTATAAATATTGACAAGACTTACTTTATAAATTTTAATAACATACTACATCAGACTATTAATATTAACTTTGACGGACAAAAGCTTAAAGGCACAAATGCAACTAGATTCCTAGGGCTAGAGATTGATGAAAAGCTAGATTGGAAAAGGCAAATAGAAAAAGTATGTAATAAAATAAATCGATTCTCATTTGCCCTCTATAAACTAACCAAAGTAGCATCAAGAAGTACAGCTCTTGCAGCATACTTTGCCTACATTGAATCAGTTTTGCGTTATGGACTAATTATATGGGGAAATAGTACGGATGTTAATAAAGCTTTTATAGCACAAAAGAAATGTGTCAGGGCAATATGTGGTATTGCACCAGACGAATCATGCAAGCCTCTATTTAAATTATTAAAAATTATGCCACTTCCCTGTCTTTATATTTTTGAAGTAGCTAAATTTGTTAAGCAAAATATGTATTATTTCAGCCAAGCCAAAGATGTGTACCCGCGTAATACCAGAAACTCGTGTAGATTGGTTTCTGCAATAATTCCAAGAAGTGCGCGTTTCCGAAAAAATTGCTATTGGATGTGCATGAAAATTTATAATAATATACCGGACCATATAAAATATTTGACAATTAATAGATTCAAAGGAGCATTATACAACTGGCTAATGGAAAAATGTTTTTATTCTGTTAAGGACTATTTAAATTTTAACTCATCATTGATTTATTAATTTGACTTATTGTATTTAATTTTAATTTTATTGACATTCTATAAATTGTAAGTGTAATTGTATGCATATTGACATGGTTTAATAATTTCATAAATTCTATTTCATTTTTTTTACAATTTTTGCATGCTAATTTGTAAATGGCTGAATAAGCTGAACTAATTTATTATGACCATCTTGAGTGTAACCTTATTCAAATGCAAATAAATTTCATTCATTCATTCATTCATTCATTCATTCATTCATTCATTCATATGTTTAGCTAAAACGTCGTTATAGTAGTCTAGCTCTTTCAGTTTACGGCATTATTGCTTAGCAAACGTAAACTCCTATAATAAAAAATTAATAACAATAATACAGTTAAAGTACTTTAACCGCTCTACAGTCTGCAAAAGACCGTATGACGGCAATCTAGTGAAGTAATCATAGGGAAAACTTATAACAAAAATATAAGTTAATGAACTTTAGCGGCTATATTAACTCGCAATGTTGCTTAGCGGCATTTATGTTTATCACAAACGAGAAAGAAGGTATATAACGGTATTTTTGTTATAGTTATTTCCGAAACTATACATAATATCGAAAAACCGCGTAAACAGGTCGATAGGGTTTTTTTTTCTTATTAATGTACCATCCAAAGCTGAAAATCACCCAGATGTCAGTAAACGGCATTTTTGTTATATCACGGCAGTATGTAAGTCTTGTTATTTTATTTGTTATTCGTTTGTAAGTATGTCTCATTGTAAATGCGTTTTGCAGTCGTTAACACCCATCAATCCGCATTGTGCCCGCGTGGTGGGTTATGGCCCATCCTCCTTACCACCCATAAGGAAGGTCTGTGCCCCAGCAGTGGGGACATTAAAAAAAACTGATGGACATTTCGTCAAGCAATACTGGCAGCGATTGAAGTATCTGAAAAACTAGAAAAAACAATTAACTAGTATTTATACTTGTGAACATACAAAAAAAGATACATTGTTGTGGCGTAATCTAATAGGAGGTAGAATTAAAACGGCAGTTATACAATAGTACTTAAATTATATTGTAGTAAATAGTGGCAGAGCGTGGGTCTAGGTTACACACACTGAATCAGGTCCCGACAATGACAACGTTACTATCCTGGCTTGCAGCAGCGATGGACGAGGCGAAGTGATGTCCTATTGGCATCCGAAGTGGCAAGGTAGTGGACACGGGGTAGAACCGCTTCCAGCTGAATACCACGGCCAGCAATGGTTTGTCCAAGGTAGTGCTTGGAACCCTGGAACGTCAAACCAGCCATTTTATGGAATGTCTGATTCACCAGCCTGATAGCAACACCTTAATCGCAGCATTATTGCTACATGCTAAGCTCAGGTATAGTATGTTGCACTAAGCAGCGATCAAGGCGAGGCAATCGAGGCAAAAATAAACAAGTAATAAATAATCAAACTACAAGAATTATTTAAAAGTTGGAAATTAGCACAACGGTTTCACTATCAAAATAAAACTAATTTAAAACAATATTTCTACGTAATAACGTTCAGCAGTAATTAACAAAACTCACACAATTCTTTTATAATGTCGAAATCCATCTGACAAATAGTTAAATTAAGTATTAAAGCGTTATAAAAGTGGATTTCGAAATTATTGGAAATGGAAGGTAGGCATCTACATAAAACTATACTACGTAAAATAATCTTACAAAACTTACCCAGTATGGGGTTTTATCACTACACAATAATTAAGTTTATTAGGTAGAATTAGATTCGAGTGTAATTATGTAGCACTCGCGAGAAAGAAAATGACTGTCTTCCAAAGCGGTAAAAATCGGTCTGCGGGGCGCGGGCCGGCAAGCGTTCGCCGATAGCAGCGGCGAGGGAAAATGAGGTCACCGCAAGAACAATAGCAGACGCATGGAATGTTGCAGGCAGTAATGCTAAAATGTGTGGGTCTCCAGCTTCCTCATAGGCTATAGAGAAATTCTAAGCTTGCCATATTTTAAAGCATAATAGCAGCAATCAAACTTCCAGACAAAATAATAGCAGCCACCATATGTTCGTTACCATGAGTTGTTTTATGTGTGTGAGCTGGCGACACGTGTCTACAGCTTACACATCCCGTTAAGGCAAACCAGTGAGGTTACGGTTTTAGACTATAGTCAAAAATTTAGAGCCTAATTGCAGCAATAAGATCCAAAAAAACTAACCATCACACTCAAATACTGTTGTAACTACGAGCATAAAACTGTGTGCGAGCTGGAGACACGTGTCACTGGCTTGCACATCTGTATTTTCGTAATTACTTAAGCTACGATTATGTTATATACCTCAAAATTCTCAGCCGAATTGGAGCATTAGGCTCCAAATTTATCAAAGCTTTAACTCGAAAAGTTTTTGAGCTACGAGCCGATATCTATGTGTAAGCTGGTGACACGTGTCTCTGGCTGACACATGGTGAATTGCTGTAACTGTATATGTTAGAGTTTCGTTTTAAAGATCAAATAATACGTTATGATTGCAGCACACACGAGGCATAATTTCAAATCTCTGGGCCTCTTAGTTTCAAAATTATAAGCCAAAAACCGTTTTCCCGCCAAAAAATTCAAAATAATGGCTCGGAAGCGCCTAATCGCGCCGTTGCCGTTCCGTGCGCTACACTATTGCAATCGAATTTGAACCTAAGAGCTAGTATTATTTTGGTTCATTTTAATTTACGCTCTCGATCGTTTTAATTTCTGTACTGAGAACTTTAGTCTAGGAGGTAGAAGCCGTCTGATATAACTGGTTACCTAATTTTAAAGAAAATCAAAGTCTATTTATTTAGGAATGTTTATATCGCTATGCTTAGTTATTATTCAAATTTTGTCTGTCTGTCTGTATGTTTGTTACTCTTTCACGCCGAAATTTGGCATACTAAAATAAAAAGTCAATTTTAAAATGGCGGCCATTCCAACAGGAGTGGAGATAGACCCCAACATGTGGGTGTTTTTGTCGATAAAATTAGGTGTATTTCACGTCTTTAAATTATCGTTAAGAAAAACAGGTGCAAGCTAGTTTCGACCTTATTGACATTTAAAATTCGGTTGGTTTTTTGGCGTATTATCATTAACTAACTTTGATCTTTCATTAAAAACAGTGATTATGATAAATGTCCATAAGGTCAAAAATCGCTTGCACTTATTTTTCTAACTTGTGATCACTAGACAATGTTTTCTAATAAGAAAAAACAGGTGCAAGTGATTTTCGACCTTATTGACGTTTAAAATTTGGTTGATTTTTTGCCGTATTCTCATTTACTAACTTTGATCTTTCATTAAAAACCGTGATTTTGATAAATGTGCATAAGGTCGAAAATCGCTTGCACTCATTTTTCTAACTTGTGATCACTAGACAAGGTTTTCTAGTTAAAAAAAAAACAGGTGCAAGAGATTTTGACCTTATTGATGTTTAAAATACGGTTGTTTTACCATATCTCGCGTTCACTAACTTTGCTTAGCTAAATAGTTTTTACATAATACTTACTAATTGACTTCGTTGTGTCATAAAAGTCCTAATCGAACTAACACAATATAAGGTCGCGCGCGATATTATACTCATACCTAGCGTGCTGCGAGAGAAACGCGCGTAACGCGTCCGGTAGCAACAGCGCGCATGCGATGAATGCCCGCGCACCCGTCCGGCCATCGATGCTACTTGTTGCCACGCACGATATTCATAGCGCCATAGCGTCTACTTACATAGCGCGCTATGTGCGCTATGTAAATATAGCGGGCTATAATATGGCACTAGATGCTATATTAACCACCTCTAGTGCTAATGATAAAACAGAGCGCGCGCACACTGATATATTTACACGGCTATAATAATAATTCCTTGGTGCGCGAACAGATGGCGTGATTTTGTTTATAACTGTTTATAGGATTATTTTTATTTTTTGATTGTGTTAATCCCGATTCCAGTCCAGGCCCTATTTATATCTGTCTGTATGCCAAATTTCGGCGTGCAAGAGTAACAAACATACAAACAGACAAACAAATATTCGAAGTTTTAATGTAAGTGAGATTAGTGTAAAAAAATTGTATAATAACTAAGCATAGCGATATAAATATTCCTAAATAAATAGACTTTGTTTTTCTTTAAAATTAGGTAACCAGTTATATCAGACGGCTTCTACCTCCTAGACTAAAATTCTCAGTACAGAAATTAAAACGATCGAGAGCGTAAATTAAAATGAACCAAAATAATACTAGCTCTTAGGTTCAAATTCGATTGCAATAGTGTAGCGCACGGAACGGCAACGGCGCGATTAGGCGCTTCCGAGCCATTATTTTGAATTTTTTGGCGGGAAAACGTTTTTTGGCTTATCATTTTGAAACTAAGAGGCCCAGAGATTTGAAATTATGCCTCGTGTATGCTGCAATTATAACGTATTATTTGATCTTTAAAACGAAACTCTAACATATACAGTTACAGCAATTCACCATGTGTCAGCCAGAGACACGTGTCACCAGCTTACACATAGATATCGGCTCGTAGCTCAAAAACTTTTCGAGTTAAAGCTTTGATAAATTTGGAGCCTAATGCTCCAATTTGGCTGAGAATTTTGAGTTATATAACATAATTGTAGCTTAAATAATTACGAAAATACAGATGTGCAAGCCAGTGACACGTGTCTCCAGCTCGCACACAGTTTTATGCTCGTAGTTACAACAGTATTTGAGTGTGATGGTTAGTTTTTTTGGATCTTATTGCTGCAATTAGGCTCTAAATTTTTGACTATAGTCTAAAACCGTAACCTCACTGGTTTGCCTTAACGGGATGTGTAAGCTGCAGACACGTGTCGCCAGCTCACACACATAAAACAACTCATGGTAACGAACTTATAGTGGCTGCTATTATTTTGTCTGGAAGTTTGATTGCTGCTATTATGCTTTAAAATATGGCAAGCTTAGAATTTCTCTATAGCCTATGAGGAAGCTGGAGACCCACACATATGCTAAATCCGAGTGAACGCAACTTTCTGTAGGGCAGTGTAGGTAAAATCCAAAATGTCTAGAAGGCTACATAGCGATTCAACGTAATGTCATATTATTTATGTTTGTATATTAGTTATAAATAGGTATTGTACTACATATGTAATATAAATTTAATTAAATATTTTTATTCATTTATTTAATATGAAAGAATTTAGGTTCAGGTGTTACATACCCCCCCTTTTAGGATAGGATTTTTCCTAGGTAAAATCCGCTATCGTAACTCAAAGTATGACGGGTATCACGGTTATAAGTAATAATGTTTGAGATTATTGAATTTTTGAAATAGATTTTTAGAATTAGATTTTTTATACTATGTTTTATAATGTTTTAGTTTTAGATCTTTAATATGCCAAGATCCTAGATTATTACCGTTACAATCTTCAAGAACATATACAATAGGTGACTTTTTTTCTATAACACGGCATTTGAGGAATTTCGGAGCGAGTTTTTTTGCGAAACGGTTGTCTTTATCACTTTGGTAGTAAGTTCGCTTCCAGACAACATCACCCACTCCAAATTCCATTTCTTTACGTCGTAGGTTGTAGTTAGTGCAATTTCTAGAATGTGCTTTTAACAAGGCTGATTGAACTTTATCGAAGGTATTATGCAAGACTCCGAGATTTTCAGCGTACTCATCACGTGGTGAAAATATTACTTCATCCGCTAAGTCTGGATCGAGGTAATGTGAGCCACAGTTAACTAATTCACGGCCATAAACAAGAAAAGCAGGTGTAAAACCGGTTACTTCGTTAACTGAGCTGTTTAAAGCGAATTGAATTTTTGTTAAATTACTATCCCATGTACGATGGTCATTTTCAACAAATGAGGCAACAGCGACCATTATAGTTTTGTTATACCTCTCTACGGTGTTAATTTGTGGTGTGTATTTGGGTGTATAACAAATATTAGGTATCTTATAACGGTGAAGTAAATTATTTATTATATTGCTAGTGAATTGCTTGCCGTTATCCATAAAAACAGTACTGGGAATACCATGTACAAGGAATACATTCTCTTCAAGTAATCGGCTTATTATTTCAGATGTAGCACGTTTTATAGGGAACAACAAACAGAATTTTGAAAAACAACATGTAATAACAAAGATAAATGTATTTTGTTTCCTACTGACAGGTAGGGGTCCTATTAAATCCAAACTGATCATTTCAAATGGACGGAAACATTTTTTTGGTCGGCCCATAGTACCCAGTGTAGTGTGGTTAGGAAATTTGTATGAGGCACATGTATCACAGTCTGCGACGAATTTGCTTACATCGCGATACATCCCTGGCCAGAAATATCTGAGGCAAAGGCGTTTGTAAGTTTTGAAGGTTCCGATTTTTGTAACGACAAAAATTTAATAGGATATGCCATAATTAACAAATAAAAATAAAAAAAACAAAAAACGACTAACGAAATTCAAAATTGATCTACCTAGGTAAGTGTTGTAAGATCACTTTTTCAGTTATTCTAAGAGTTATTCTAAGATAAGAGGCATAACACAATCAATAGTAATCTCAAAACGTGGTATATTCCGTAATAAAAGAAAAAAAAAATTAACAACAGGTAGATTGGGAAAACAAAAAAAATTACAACCAATATAAGGAATTACCACGTCTCGATTTAATTAGACAGTTAAAATCACACAAAAATGGCTTGACTACGAAGAGAGGTACAAAAAGCCAAGAAAAGCCAACACCAAGTAAAGCTACAAATTGCTAAAACCCGATTCAGTGTGCTGCCAACTCCTTCAGGCGCCAATGTGGCGTAATCTAATAGGAGGTAGAATTAAAACGGCAGTTATACAATAGTACTTAAATTATATTGTAGTAAATAGTGGCAGAGCGTGGGTCTAGGTTACACACACTGAATCAGGTCCCGACAATGACAACGTTACTATCCTGGCTTGCAGCAGCGATGGACGAGGCGAAGTGATGTCCTATTGGCATCCGAAGTGGCAAGGTAGTGGACACGGGGTAGAACCGCTTCCAGCAGAATACCACGGCCAGCAATGGTTTGTCCAAGGTAGTGCTTGGAACCCTGGAACGTCAAACCAGCCATTTTATGGAATGTCTGATTCACCAGCCTGATAGCAACACCTTAATCGCAGCATTATTGCTACATGCTAAGCTCAGGTATAGTATGTTGCACTAAGCAGCGATCAAGGCGAGGCAATCGAGGCAAAAATAAACAAGTAATAAATAATCAAACTACAAGAATTATTTAAAAGTTGGAAATTAGCACAACGGTTTCACTATCAAAATAAAACTAATTTAAAACAATATTTCTACGTAATAACGTTCAGCAGTAATTAACAAAACTCACACAATTCTTTTATAATGTCGAAATCCATCTGACAAATAGTTAAATTAAGTATTAAAGCGTTATAAAAGTGGATTTCGAAATTATTGGAAATGGAAGGTAGGCATCTACATAAAACTATACTACGTAAAATAATCTTACAAAACTTACCCAGTATGGGGTTTTATCACTACACAATAATTAAGTTTATTAGGTAGAATTAGATTCGAGTGTAATTATGTAGCACTCGCGAGAAAGAAAATGACTGTCTTCCAAAGCGGTAAAAATCGGTCTGCGGGGCGCGGGCCGGCAGCGAATTTACAAAGGCTATACTATTTCAGTCACGAGTCAGACTCTAATGGTTGAGCTTTTGTTTGTGCATATTACTCAACAATACCTAAACTATTTCAGTAAAAAAAAATTACTGAAATGGATTAGCTTTTGCGTTGATATTTTCAAAGAAAATGCACGGACAAAACCTAGTACTGTACAAGCAAACAAGTCGTATAAATGAAGGGTTATGTACTACTTACTTTTAAAGTTTTATATTGGTTATTAACTTACTCTGTTATCGTTCTTATAGACAAAGTACATCTGATGATTAAGTCGTCTAACTAGTCTAATTACAACCTCGAATAAACGTTTTTTCAACTCAATTAAGTAACAGTAATATAATGGTAAGTCGTAAGAACGTTTCAGTCGTAAGAACGTTTCAGTCGTAAAAAGGATTTTTTAAGACAATATCATAAAAATAGGGATATTATTATAAGATCTAAACAACTTGTTGGTCTAAAAACGTTTTTAAAAATCCTTAATATAATGATTATATAGTGGAATTATGGATGACTTCAATATAATATAAAGATATAAGTCTAACTATTAAATATACCTTTTATTCAACACTTGGTTTTGTTAACGTAAAACAAAAACTTTGTCAATACATACAGTTTCGGTTCATCATCCTGTTATATGTCTTTCATATATAACAACATATTTTATAAATGTCCTATTAAGAATTTAATAAAACAAAATTATAATTATTTATTTTTATTAGAGCAAAACACATAGCAATGGCGCTCGATCGCATATTACAGACAAATAATAGTCTATTGATGTGATTGTGATGACTTGTACAACAATGGCTGACCTTAAATCTTTAAAACCCTTTAAATGTATTGTTATAAATTGACGAAATTTCAGATATCTTTGGAGCGCTACAGTAAAAAACGAAATATCATCATACAATTCAATAAAGTGACATTCCCATAGAAATATAGACGTCAATTCGAATTTACCAGCTGCACAATCAATATAGATTCAATATTAATTTCAATAATATGTAAACCTTGTTTCATTTCTTTGTGCAATGAGGATCAGTAACGATTTTTGTTTAGTGGCTTATCAGACAGCTTATGCCACCACATGATTAACTGTGAAGAAATTTTTACGATAAGATATACGGGTTAAAACGTGCAAAAACACTGTTATTTTGGGGGGTCCTTATGACGTCATCGAGACGTACGCGAACCTTATGTCGTACTTGATAAAGCACATATTGCATTGAGCTTGGCATTTCCTTCAAAACCCTTTTAACTCAACCATTTCTAAACGGATGAAAGTTTGTTGGTTTGGATGTTTGTTCCTCAATCACGCAAAAACTACTAAACGGATTTGGTTGAAATTTGGCACACAGTTAGTACATAGTCTAGATTTAAACATAGAATACTTTTTATCCCGATATTCTCACGGAAACGGGAACCAAGCGGGTTAAACCGCGGGCGGCCGCTAGTGTTTTTTTATATTATACCAATAAAACTATGTTTCACAAGGAATAGAAACGAAATTATGAACCGAAAGGATAAAATCGTTTTATAAAGAAAATTTCAAAACATTAATGCGCCTTTAAGGTAAAGCGTGTTACAATAAAACACTAGCTTTTGCCCGCAATTTCATTCGCGTGGTTAAGATTGATTCTGATGTGCATTTATTTTGAAAGTCACGGATTAACAACCTAGGTATTTAGCAGTACTTAGACCTAATTTCACACATTTAAATTTTCCCATAAAAATTCATGTACAAACTGGAACACTCTGTAGCATCCTGTGTAACGACAATTTTCCAAAACCCGTATCTATCTACCCTCCAAAAATGGTGTCTCTACCTTCATATCAGCCGTTAGGGCTCTACGCTTATCCCAACAATGAATCAGTGAATGAATCAGTCAATCAATTTAGAGTTTTATTACCATTATGCGACCTAGGTATTATGAAATGCGCCACTTTCGCCTTTTATAACCGTTTACTTTATATCTATACATACCTACGACTAACCTAATAAGTTGCGTGTAAAACGTTACCTATCTCAATAAGACTTTATTTTGCCACTCAAATAGATAAGCTTTTGTCGAGAATGATATAAATATAACGTACGAACAAACAATACTTAGTCGAGTCACAGATAATATAATACTGTTAAGTACTACATATACCTCACTCATCCCAAACAAAGAAATGGCACGTGTCGTCGTAAGGCGATTAGCAGGGCTCAAGAATCTTGTATTCATATTCTTTGGCAGGGCTACTAAAAATGTTATTCTTATAAAACGCTAGGTGGCGTCGCACGCAGCACGCTTAGCACAGATAGAAAGCAACAAACTTTACCAAACTTTCCAAACAGACGTTAAAATCTTGGAAACGCAAAAAGAAAAACAATCTTATTAGTACAAATTATTGCCGATAGGTGTCACTCATTTTTTTTTATTTGTTTAAAAACCCTTTATTTTACTGTTTCACTACAATTTTGCATTTGGTGATTTAAGAAAGAATTTTTTTTTTTACTATGAAAGAGAGTGAGACTTTTGCTTGTATTAGGTACCTTCAATAGAAGTCATTTCCGTCGCTGCATCTAAAATATCGGGCAGAGTCAAATCTTCACATTCACCGCTATCAGACATTTTAAAGCAAGAATAAAAACAGTACAACAAACAGTTAAAAATGATTTGTTCCGGATTTGTCATGTTCCTGTTTCGTCGTATTCCAGATTCGCCGTATTCCAGATTCGACAGATTCCAGATTCGTCGGAATACAGTCAATGCCATATAGATGTCGCAGCCAACTAGCTTAATCAGTCGTTCAATTAGCGGCCTAGCCTTTTCATTGACAGGCGCCATTCAATCATCGGCCTAAATAACATCCCGGCATTTCATTTAACGGCTAGGCAAATGTCTTGGTTCGATAACGTTTAACCACTTGCCTAGCCAAGTCATTGTAATTTAGTTCCATTTTCTATCACCAGGCACGCTGAGGCGATGTTGCTGTCAAATCTGTAAATATGGCGTCGACCAGCTGTGATTTCTGGTGCTTTTCACAATTAAATTACGTTTACACTTCGTTTACACGAAAACATCGTGAAATGGAAGTGTTTAGTGAAAAAATAGTGCAAATCAATCTTTGAACGAACGTTTTAAAAAATGTTTTGAAATAAACTTAGAATAGTACCAATACCATCAAAGTGATTGTTTTGTTTTTTTTTCGTAATTTATTGTTTGTTCCGATGTTTGAGGGAAACAATGTTATTGTCAAGTTTAAATATGAAAAAAAATTGTGTTTTCTTTTTAACATCTCACCGTAAACCTTGGAGTTTAGACATTAGAAAGAATCTTATTCAGAGCATAAGAATAAATATTTATTCTTATGGTTAGAGGCTATAAACGATAAACGAGAAAGCTCAGGTGACCATGAGTTCTGGACAGAAAAAGACTATTAGGTACTGGATGAACACTTTTGTCGTACTTACGATGATAATATCGTGATTATGACAAAGACAGCTGCTGGTGAAGAACTTTTAAAGTTAGCAAGGTATCAATTATAACAAATATTTGTTATCAATATCATTGCATTGAAACTTTTGTACATTTAAATGTTTTTGTTGATTTTATATTATTTTATAGATAGTTTAAACATTATCTGTGTTACCTATTCTCAAAAAAATCAAACGCTTAAGGGTGCACCGAGCGTCCACTAGCGCCGCCAATCAAGAAAAAATCATTACAACGAAATAACTATGTTTAACAAAATTCTGAAACATATAAAAACTAGTAATAGTTATAAACTATTTTTGTATGCGTTTTTTCCCTAATTTAAATGTGTTTGTGTAGTTAAAACCTGGATTAACGCCTAAAGTGGCCACTTTAGGCGTTAATCCAGATTTTAACCACACGAACGCATTTAAACTTAGAATTTTACACATACAAAAATAGTTTATAACTAATACTAGTTTTTATATGTTTCAGAATTTTGTTAAACATAGTTATTTCGTTGTAATGATTTTTTCTTGATTGGCGGCGCTAGTGGACGCTCGGTGCACCCTTAATGAACCTAAGTATTAGAAAAATGAAAATGAATAATTCTTTATTCGAGGAAACAGGTAATTAAGGGCCCTATCACATTTTTTCGTCGAAATTTCGATTTTGACGGATTTTTGCTATACAACCTAGAGAAACCCTACGGTCTACTAAATACATTTTAATGTGTCCGCGACAAAAAGTAAAATGATGATTCACTGGAAAGTTAAAGGGTTAGAAAGGAAAATGAAAGTTGGTGAACGATTTCTTAGGGTCAACTTTGAACATACACAGAAAGACAAACAAGTACAAACAACAAATATAAGTATGATATTTGATTTTCTTACGAAGTAAAGATTATTATGATATAATTTTTACGTAATAATAATAATGCATCTAGGAGAAATCCACAGTTAATTCTGAGCTTTTTTAGTAGTTTTATGGTTTTTGATTGGGTTTTTTTTTCACATATTCCATATATAATTTCAAAATTCCGAGGCCGCTATGAACTATTCGACTATATAAGAGATAACATTTTTTTTATTTCAATTGTTTAGCACAGTTGTTCAATCCATGAGCTCAAAAAAGTGCCTTCGCGCATTTTATGAAAATCTTTCTCTGCAAGCGGGTTTAATTATAATGTTAAGCAAATTTTCAAAAAAGTGAGGCCGCTATGAACTATTCCAATAGCTATTCTGCACCATTCAATAAGTCAAAAGTGTTAATGTATTTTTGTTTCTGAGATCGAGAACGCCAAAATTGGCAATTTTACGCAAAAATCACAGTCGAAATATAATATGCCTCTTAAGTGCTTTTAAATTTTCTATATTTTACTACCATTCGAGACTTTTTTTACACTCGACGTCAGAAAAATCGCACCTCTTCGAAAGTAAGCTTAGACTTGGCCACCTGCTATTGCTATCTAACGTTCTATTGTGTAAATGTTGATATCTATTGAAAGTACTTTTAATGATTGATTTAATTAACATAACAGTTACCATAAATAAACGCTTTATGCGTTATTGCTAGCGCCGCCATAAAAAACCTTTGGCTGAGATAAAAAATATTCTATGTTTTAATCCAGGCTATAAAATATCTATGTGTCAAATTTTATCCAAATCTGTTCAGCAGTTTTTCCGCGATTGAGGAACAAACATCCAAACCCACAAACTTTCACATTTAAAATATTAAGTAGGATTTTACTTAAATAATAATAAAGAATTCAATTTCAAAATATTTCATTTTCTATTCGTCACGATGGTTATCCTATTCAATCAACGGCCTTAGCATCTGCCAGCCCGTTAATTAGATATTGTTTTGGATGTATTGGCTGGATGTCATTTAGGCTGCTGATGAAACGGCGACGTTCAATGAAAAGGCTAGGCGGCTAATTGAACGGCTGATTAAGCCAGTTGCCTGCGACATAGACATTACATTGACAACATCATAGAAAAGTAATTTAAAATAAAATTATTAATCTTAAGAGGTTTTATTTGCGTAGGTACTACTTACTACTACCATGCTACTACCTATCTAAAAAAGTTTTTTATTATTTGTAAAGCAATTTCAAAACTTAGAAATGGTAAAGCGCCAGTATTGTTGATTGTAGGTACGTATTACGACGAATCAGGAAATCGGCGAATCTGGAATTCGGCGAATCTGGAACACGACGAGTCAGGAACATGACGAATCCGGAACAAAACTACATAGTATTGTTTTATGGTCTGTGGTTAGTACTATTATTTTATTAAAATTAAAAAGTAAAAGTGTGCTATAAAAATAAAAAAGTTATTTTATGATGCAGAATGTTAAACTGTGATGTTTTTTTTATTCATGAACAAAAGTACGTGTTTATACTATCTTTTTTGAATCCATATGGAACTTTACGTTGTGTGTGAAGATAATAGTTATTTATGCAACTGTACTATAATGAGGGGTGTTAAAACACGAATGTGGGTTTATAATAGTATCACATGAGTGTTTTAATACCTAATTAAGTACAGTTGCATACAAGACCTTATTTACACCCATTTTTATATTTTTTATATTTTTATTTGGGAAACCAACAATATTTTAATACATATGGATTAAAAACACCCATGATATTTATCTACACCCATGGTATGTATACTCTACAAAGGGTTTTGACTTTGACTTTGTCTTTGACTTTACTCCTCCTCATCATGATATCTTCCGAAAGTGTGTTATAATGTTGTACTGATAAATAACCTAACCTCTCGCTCGGATATCGTAATGTTGGCAGTAAGATAACCGTTTCAGAACCCTTTACAGAGGATTTAAAGCATGGGTGTAGATAAAAATAATTATCTGCCTTTTGTATTTTACATTAGAGGAAAAAGTATTTTATTTTTATTTGTAAGTACTCTCAACAAGTGTTGAGTGTGTACCTGTTTCTTTCGTAATAAATGTTCGTTTGTAGATTCGTGTTTTTTGTCAATCAAATACAGAATAAAAACGAGTATTTTAATTATTTTAATAATTTAATTCGCGATAAACAAGGCAGTGAGACTCAACTCGACTAGGACAAAAGCTAAACTATTTGAGTGAATATGTATAATACCGTACTAGGTTTTGTCCGTGCATTTTCTTTGAAAATATCAACGCAAAAGCTAATCCATTTGAGTCATTTTTTTTACTGAAATAGTTTAGGTATTGTTGAGTAATATGCACAAACAAAAGCTCAACCATTAGAGTCTGACTCGTGACTGAAATAGTATAGCCTTTGTAAATTCGCGGGCCGGCAAGCGTTCGCCGATAGCAGCGGCGAGGGAAAATGAGGTCACCGCAAGAACAATAGCAGACGCATGGAATGTTGCAGGCAGTAATGCTAAATCCGAGTGAACGCAACTTTCTGTAGGGCAGTGTAGGTAAAATCCAAAATGTCTAGAAGGCTACATAGCGATTCAACGTAATGTCATATTATTTATGTTTGTATATTAGTTATAAATAGGTATTGTACTACATATGTAATATAAATTTAATTGAATATTTTTATTCATTTATTTAATATGAAAGAATTTAGGTTCAGGTGTTACATTGTCGTAATACCAAAGTACGTAAGCTGGATATTGTTACGAACTTGTACCTATGTGAGTTGCAGTTAAGTAAAGCAACACACGCCTCCCAGTTTCACTTAACTTATACCTGCAATTAAGTTAACGTCCAACTTACAAAGTGGCAGTCAGTGTATCAGTGTCTGGCCGCAGCGCACTTAAAACTTTGTTCGGTCGTCACCAAAAAGTTTCGGTAGATAGATAATACCTAAATGTAGAAGTGCAATAAGTACGGTATTTTACTTCTTTTCTCACTTTAAGTTAAATTAAAATAAGTTTTAAAGATCTAAGTATGCTTAGATCTTTAAAACTTTGCCCGCTGTCTGTCCCTATGTATGCATAGGGACATACAGCGGGAAACGACTTTGTTTTATACTATGTGTGACTAGCGACCGGCCTCGCTTCGCTTATGTGTAGCGTACCTATAGAATTTGACACCATGTATTATAAATATAAACCTTTCTTTTGAGTCACTAAATGTATTTAAAAGAACCGTATCAAAATCCGTTGCGTTAGTTTTAAAGATCTAAGCATACATAGGGATAGACAGCGGGAAACGACTTTGTTTTATACTATGTGTGACTAGCGACCCGCCCTTACTTCGCTTCGGTGTAGTGTAGAATTTGACACCATGTATTATACACATATAAACTTTCCTCAAGAATCATTCTACATTACTTATTAAAAAAAAACCGCGTCTGAATTCGTTGCGTAGTTTTAAAGATCTAAGCATAGGTACATAGGGACAGATAGCGGGAAGCAACAATGTTCTATAATAGTGAAAATAATATTTAAAAAGAAATAGTAATGTATTGGATGTAGTTGAATGAAAGTCGATTAGTAGTTGATTGATTTATTCACCAGTCACAGCAAGAATTATGTTCACTTGACTTGGGAATACACTTCAAGTGTCTCCTACTTACGCATTTGGGCGGGCGGCGAATGATAAAATCGCCTTGTAATCGGATTTGGCCGGGAAATAATCCCGGAGCGATGTATTTTGTACGGGTGAAGTTTTCTTTGTGCGACTGGGCATTTCTCTAATCTGAAATGTGGGCCAGTACAAGATTAAAGGGACAAAGAGTTCGTGTGTAATGAGCAAATTATTATCTCTTTTTTTGTCTGTAAATCCTTATTTTAATAAGAAATAATAAAGTTCCAAAAAAGGCTTCTTCATTGTAGAGATATTTTTTTCTATCTTTCTTTAAAAAAATCGTAATTTCACAACATTATTACATTGTAGTAACATTATTACATGGTCCGCAGGAGAACTAAAGTAACCGACATCGCTCGAAGGATTGCTCAGCTGAAGTGGCAATGGGCGGGACACATAGCGAGAAGAACCGATGGCCGTTGGGGCGGGGCGGTTCTGGAATGGCTCGCGCGCACCGGACGGTGCTCCGTGGGTAGGCCCCCGACAAGGTAGACCGACCGACGTGAGGGTGAAGATTGCCGGAAGCCACTGGATGCAGGCAGCGCAGGACCGATCGTCGTGGATAGCCTTAGGGGTGTCGTGCGGCAGCAGTAGGTGTCGTGCGGCTGATATGATGATGATTACATTGTTTGTCAAACTCGAAAGTCGGCGGGCGGGCTAATCACACATTACTTATTTGTTGTTAAAATCAAAGCATTTAAATGTAAATAATACAGGACAAATTCCCATACATTATTCTGATTCCAAAGTAAAACCGCCTCTGTGGTCTATCGGCCCATGAGTAATAGTTCACCCACCCGTCTAAGACGCAGGGGTCCCGGGATCGATTCCCACGAGGGGGGTACATTTGTACTCGTTATTGTTGGTGATAGAGCTTATTTCAAGTCCGCCTGGCTAGGTACCACCATCTTTCCTTAGTCTGACGCCATTCGTATTCCGGCAGTAAGAGGATAGATAGCCAGTTCCTCAGTGGTGAGGATTCCGGATGTAGTGCGCCTTCGGCCGTATCGTCACTTAACATCAGGTGGGTGAAGGCTACGCACTAACCAATTGTGAATAAAAAAAGTAAGTAACGAAAGCACTTATGGATATTGGAGACAAATTGGTCACACAAAGACCCTCATACCCATAAAGCCAACAATATAAGACTACAAAGCCAAATGAAAAATTAGCAAAAAAAGGCTTGTCGAAAACCGGGAAGCACAAACATATATCGAGAAAAAAAACGCGCGTATGTAGAGTAATTTACTATAAGATATTTCATTTCGCTTTTAGGCGGTAGATGGGGCTATACAAATTCTCATGCAAAGTTACTCGCGAACGTTTTTGCGCGCGTTATTTTTTTCTACAGCTATTCGTGCAACGAGTACAGATGCAAAAAAAAATACTTTCATCATTCTTTCGGTGTAGCATGCTGTCGATTTGTAGTCCTTTCATTCGGCCACCAATACCGTTTATACCTCCACTATCAATGTTGTGCGTTTCGATTTTATGACGATCCTTCTAAGCTCCTGTTCTGATTCACACTTTCAAGATAGCATTTAACCAGCGAACTAAAATCTATGGAAGTGTAATTGCAAACAAATATTGCTTAAAAAATTACACGACACGGGGCCAAAAAATTACAACCCGCACAGCTTTAGTCAGCCACGCGCTCATTAGTCTTTGCAATAATTGCAGGTTTGTATTGTAAAGAAAAGAAAGAAAGAGGGAGTTTATTAGAAATAACGTCCTATGTAGTCAAATGGTGTAAAAGACGCAAAGAAGGCAGCAAAATATGCAAAAATAATGTATCTTATTATTTTGTTTATGTATAGAAAATATCTATGAGTATACAATATGTTCGCTAAGGCCCTCCGCTGCCTTGAGCGGGATCCCGGCGCGGGCGTCCGCTCCGGGTGCTGTTTCCTGTATATTCATAGAGCAGCGCTGCGTGTGGCGAAGTGCCCGCCGCATATTTGTCCGCAACGGAGCACGCACGGCGTGGACAAACAGCCCGTCGCGGGGACCCGCGCCGTGATCTGTTGCTGACAAATATGCGGCGGGCACTCCGCCACACGCAGCGCTGCTCTATGAATATACAAGAAACAGCCCCGCTCGCGTGACCCGTCGCGCGGCACCCGCGAGCGTGCTCTCCTGCCCCGCGAGGCGGGCTCGCCGCCCGCGCCGCGTGCGGCGGGCACTCCACCACACGCAGCGCTGCTCTATGAATATACAGGTAACAGCACCCGGAGCGCACACCCGCGCCGGGATCCCGCTCAAGGCAGCGGAGGGCCTAAGGCAGCGGACGGCCTAAGCAACTTAGTGTTCAGACGTTTTGTGCTGCATAATTAAATGCCAACATTTTTAGCTCCATCCACTTAGTCGCAATTTTCGTGCGGTGCCATTTTTTGAGCGGAATACTTGTTCCATAGATTTTAGTTCGCTGTATTTAACCCAGAATCAATTTAACTTATCGTAAGGAAGTTTGCGGTGGGTTGGATTCCCATTAAACTACCCTGGAGGCGGATTTAAGTTGGCAAACAGATTAAATGTTGACTTTCTTTTGCCGCAGCTTTTAGATCAGTAGTCCCTCGAACCTGGCGATTTGGTATTTACAAATCTGTTGTTTGATTGCGACTAAGCTGTGTAAATTGTCCCTTTGATAAACAGTTCCGAAGTACAGAAAGTAAATAATTGAGTATTTAAATTATTTAAAGGCTTTTAAAAGGCAAATCATGCTATAGTCTGTTTATCTTTACTTGTCCTATTTAGGAAACAGCTTACGTCTTTTAAGGCGGTTGTATAACCGAAAGTGGCGCCCTCAGAGGTTTTTATTATAAGTTATAAATAGAAAAAGATTTAAATAATGTTTTATGTTTGTAGCCCATGGTCTAATATTTTTAGAAGGAAACACAAGAAAAGTTGATTCTTAACTGTTTATTTATTTAGATAAAACAGGGTTTTATAGTAATTCCAAATAGGTCGACACGTAATGGTTTACAATCACATTTAGCTTGTTTAGAAAAGTATCCGATTACATGTTACATGTTTACTTTAAATAAGAAAATAGAATATTAATTTATAATAAAAACAATGTTGGCATTACACGTCACTATTACACGTCATCGATAACGTGTCCCACACTACACTACATGCCTACGTAGTCATTCGTAGAAGTAGATAGCAAATGTGTCAAAAACGCCCACTATTATCAGTTTTGCTATCTACTTCTAGCAGTGACCACGAGAGAATGTAACGATACCGTCTAAAAATACTAGACTGTGGGGTGGGCCAACTGTGGGCCCTAAAAATTCCACGTAAAACATTATTAAAATTGTGTATTAAGATTATAATATTCAATAAAAGTCACCGCCGGCCGCCACGCCACTTTCGCTCAGGGTGCCACCTTAAATTTAAATCGTTTTGTCACTAATAATTCTTAATTTTTTTCTTTGAATATTTCGTGTATTTTTTAATTTCTGTATTTGATTCCTAAACTATGTGTGATGATTGCAAGCTCGCTCACCCACTTCTTTATTGAAAAAAATAATTATAAAACACAACAAATGGTACGTTTAATAAGGATAAACAGACTACCTATAGCTTTTATAAGAGTTGCGTTTTACTATTTATTTTTAACTAGCGGCTGCCCGTGGTTTCACCCGCGTGGTTCCCGTTCCCGTGGGAATATAGAGATAAAGAGTATCCTATGTTTTAATACAGGCTATCAACTATCTGTGTGCCTTTCAACCAAATCCGTTCAGTAGTTTTTGCGTGATTGAGGAACAAACATCCAAACCCACAAACTTTCACGTTTATAATATTAGTATAAAGACAGGGCCGTTTTTACGCAGGGGCCAGGGGGGCCCTGGCCCCGGGCCCCGTGTCCTAGGGGGCCCCGACCTTCATCTAGATTTAACAAAGTTTATACGCTATGGTAGTAAATTATTAGGTGCTATTTAGTTATAAATTTTCAAGTAATTACTTGCGCCTCCTAAGGTTCATTTTTAGTTTTAGTGGTCTGTCTTTGTGTGCCAGATGGGCATATGGGATGGGCCTAACTTAATACAAATGGTTCTTTTTTTAAAGATTTTTTTACTAAGAGGTCACTGTGCTTCTACCTAGCTACTATGACAAAAAATTACCAATGGAGTTGCATGGTCTGTTTTGCTTGCCAGATGGCCGGATGTTTTTTTTTTAACAAAAGGTTGTTTGTCCTTCTAACTGTCCGCTTTACGCATAGACTTATTATATTACATTAGGTACGTTATTGTTTATCACTTGGTAGTCTAGCGTTATGTTTATGCTATGGAAATTTAAATGTCTTTTCTCATTTAGGCAAACGAGCCAACAATTTATTTCATTTTTGTTATCACAATTCACAATTATAAACATTAAAATGCACGAATAAAAGTAAAGTAATAATAGGTACCTACGTACTTTGAAATGCACGAATAAAAGTAAAGTAATAATAGGTACCTACGTACTTTGATTATATAATATAATCAAAGCCTACGTAATATATTTTATAAGGCTTGCAATAAGTTGCAATGCAAATAACGGTTACCTAGTTGGGTCGGGTGTGCCCAAAAGTCATAAAATTAAGAAAACGAAAACATTCAAACAAACACTCTCGACTCGTTGGGTGATTGTACCTATCTCCGCCATAGATATAGACTGTGACGTGACGATCTACGATCTATGATATCCGCCTGTGCCAACGAATAGTAAGAGTACCTATCATCCCGAAAAAAAAAATTGTTCCTGAGAGATAGCAAAGAAACTTTCCACGCAGACGAAATCGCGAGCGGTTGCTAGTTACTTGTATAAATTAATCTTTGTATGATGTCTCTGCAATCATGCAATGTCTCTCTTCGTACGTAAGCTGTAATTATTTTTAACTGACTTCAAAAATTTGAAAAGCAGGAGGTTATCTATTCGTCGCGTATATTTTTTTTATATGTATGTAGACCGATTACTCGAAGACGGCTAAACCGATTGAAATGATTCAAACGTCATAACATGAGGTTTGTTCCCAAGTTGGTCCTATTTTTTTAAATTTTGAAATCGGTTCAGTAGTTTTCAAGTAATCTTGAAAATACTGTCGTTTTCGTTACCATTTTATATTAATTCTGACGGATTTTCAACCATTACTTTTTTGTTTATGAACCTGTTTGAAAGAAGACACCTTAAGAATGATACCATATTAATTTCATTGGTATTGCACTTTGGATTTTGAAGATACACGAGGGAACTCCTCAAAATCAAATAGGAACTGTACAGTGATTGAAATATTGGTAGGTTTATGATTATGACAATCAAAAACAAGTTAGTACCTATCTATTGTCAAAAACGTTCTGGACTAGAGTTAAACTGCGAAGGCCCAACGTAACTCTTGAGGAAATTGAGTTACTCGGGGTATACCATTGAAAAATGTGAAACAATACCTATAACGTTTTATTTTATAAAATCATCGCTTACACACCACAAAAAAGTTTGAAATAAAAAAGCTTTAAAAAAAAGTTTTGCAGAACCTCCTTCAAAAAACTTAGAAGAGCGGCTTTGTAAGGAGCGGGAAATGGTGTTCAAATCGATTGATTAAAGCACGTCTATTGAAGTCCCCACCCGACTTCAATAGAAGTGTTTTAATTTAATTGATCGATTTGAACATTGTTTCTTGCTTTTTATAGAGCTGTTTTTTGGGGATCTTTGAAAGAAGTTTTGCTTCTTTTTAAAAGCTTTTTTTAACATAACGCCCGACTTTCTTGAAGCAGAAGGCCCCAAAATGGAAAGGGCCCAGGGCCTCCGTATGGTTAAAAACGGCCCTGTATAAAGAGGGCTCCACACTCGCGCCGCGAAAGCCCGCGAAGGCCGCGAACCGCGAGTGTGGAGGGTTTCGCGGCTTCGCGTATGGGCTTCGCGGCTTCGCGTTCGCGCTTCGCGGCGTTCCCCGTCCGGTGGCGGTTTTTGGTCCGCGTCAAAGGACTTGTGTGCCGAACCGTGATTCGCGGCCGCGGTTCACGCGCGAGTCTGGAGGGCTATATTTTTCGCACCGTTTTCATGCGCGAACCGCGCCCGTGATTCGCGGCCGCGGTTCGCGGCGCGAGTGTGGAGCCCTCTTAAAGATTAGTAGCTTTTAAGGTGATTCCCTGACCGAAAGTGTTGCCTTCAGAGACTTTTTTTAATAAGTTGTTAATAGAAAAAGATTTTAATAAAACTTTTCAAGACATTTTTAGAAGGTATCGCTACATTCGCAGTCATTCGTAGAATGAATAGAAAATGTGTCAAAAACAGCTACTTTTAGTATAAAAAAGAAAAAAAACGCGTTTCTTGTTGGGGAGCACCATTTCAATATTTATTTTATACTGTTTTTTGGAATTTGTTGTTATAGCGGCAACAAAAATACATCGTTTGTGAAAAACTGTCTAGCTGTCACGGTTCATGATATACAGCCTGGTGACAAACAGACGGACAGTGGAGTCTTAGTAATAGGGTCGCGTTTTTACCCTTTGGGTACGGAACCCTAAAAAGGTGTGGAAGCACTGTAATATATATTACTCCATATTTTTGTAGTAGTATTTCTTGTGTAGTACCAGGGTCGCATAACGACAGAGGAGAGATCTTTCCCGAATGATTGATGCAAATGGAAAGAGACAGGCTTAGTCAGACATTAATTCGGCACTCGTCTGATATTACTTTTGCTATCAGGATAAAGAACTGTTCACAAACGCTATGTGACGAATATGGAATAATTAGGGTTTATTTTTTAAAAAGAAATATTTATGTAGCTTACTTCCGCAAACGATATATGCAAGATGCACCGCCCGCCCGCCCGCAAAAATATGCACAAGCACACCACAAAATATCAGTGCACAAGACAGCAACACACCTCGCACCTTCACCAATTAGGCTACTCTGCACGTGTTTCGCCCCAACCCGGAGCATCCTCAGGAGTATGCTCCGGAAAATGCTGCCATGAAATGAATGATTTTTCAAAAATCTTTAAATGCAGTTCCTATTCTTTTTAAAATCAAAATGAAGTATTCTTTCAGTAAATTTTCCTACTTTTAATATTTAAGGTACTTTCCCTACGTGTGGAAAACTTTTGGGTCACCTGTACCTATTTATAGTAAGCGTCATAATACGTCTCTGCCGCAGATATTAACCGCATTTTCATGCGTTGCGTTACTGCAGTTAAAAGTATTTATTTGTTTTTTTTTAATAAAACTTCTCAGTAAGTACCTACTTACCGTCTCGTCGTATGTGAATTCACCTTTACACTCGGTAAAATTGAGTTTGATGGATCCGAAATATCTTTTCTAAGTAGATTTATCATTCCGAAGTTCTGTATCGGAATGAGACTTAAACTTTATGATTATTAACATATTTTCTCTTGAAGTTGTAATTAGATGACAAAATAAAAAAAATATCAACACAATTTTTTTTAATCTTTACTTATCGTTAACAAATAAACCTTTATACCATTTTTTTGCATTTAAACTAATTTGAGTAGCTCGATGGCGTAGTGGTTTAGCGCCTGGCCCGGCAATTTCAGAGGCTTAGCTACTTTCGCAAGGGTCGGTCAGGGGATGAGTGACCAAACATTTTTTATATCGAGCTCCTCCTTACTTCGGAAGGCACGTTAAGCCGTTGACATCGGCTGCATTTGCAGTCGTTAGTTAATACATACCAATCCGCATTTGGCCCGCGTGGTGGGTTATGGCCCATCCTCCTTATCAAGGCATAAGGAAGGCCTGTGCAGCAGTGGGAACGATAAAAATGGCTGAAAGTCACTAAGTTGTAATTGCAAAAATAGATTTTGAATCAAGATTTAGAATTTGATAAATACTTACTTACAAAACGAAGTCAGATTTTTTTCTGTTACTTATAAATGTTTTTTTAAAATTCAATACATCTGACAAACTATTATGTTAGATATCTATTTTGCACTGTCTCTCAAAAAATTTTAAATTGCTTATTTATCAAAGTAAACCTAGGCCCTAGAGGCCCTAGCGGCCGCCCGCGGTTTCACCCACGTAGTTCCCGTTCCCGTGGGAATATCGTGTATAAATTATTATATGTTTTAATCTAGGCTATCTACTATCTGTGTGCCAAATTTCAACCAAATCCGTTCAGTAGTTTTTGCATGATTGAGGAACAAACATCTAAACATCCAAACCCACAAACTTTCGCATTTATAATACTAGCGGCCGCCCGCGGTTTCACCCGCGTGGTTCCCGTTCCCGTGGGAATATCAGGATAAAAAGTACCCACTGTTTCAATATAGTAGATAATCTGTGTGCCAAATTTCAACCAAGTCTGTTCAGTAGTTTTTGCGTGATTGAGGAACAAACATCCAAAATCTAAACATCCAAACCCACAAACTTTTACATTTATAATATTAGTAGGATTAGTAGGAAGGATAGGATTTTTCTATATAACAATATTTTGTGTCATACATAATAGGTAACTAGTGGTTTTATCATTCCTCTTAATACAACGTAGCAATATAACGTATATTTTATTTTTTTGGATGGACAAGTTTACGAACAACCGAACTCAATCTTATCAATGCAATGGAAAATATTCTTTCTACCATATATATTATACGCGTAGTACTTTGTCAACTGTAACAAATATTACAATCGTCTTCAGAAGTCACTGATAACTTTAGTACTTTGTCACAGCAACTAAAATGCTTTTTCCAGGTGCATTGCAACCCTACGAAAGTTCGTAATATTTGGAGTGACAAAGTGCTTAACTGTTCAAGTACTTTGGAGGCCTAAGTTACCCCATGATATTTCTCAGTGATTTACTGCATATTTGTAACACCCGTAGATTATGGGATGCCTATGGGAGTCACAAATCTCGGTAAAGACCTTGTAAGTCTTCCCATGGCTTTCCATAACAAGATGATTTATTCAGTGCCGATGTCATCTATACATATGCTTAATATTACGTACCGAATATATACTACAACAGGTGTCTCTAATTAATTAATTAGTATTACAAATAAAAAAACGTCGTATTGTAGTACAAGTATGCGATGCAATTTAGGTTCTATATCTTTAATTAATTTTGTATTGTTTTTTTTAATTTGTTTCATCATTTTATTTTTGCGCAATTAATATTTGTTTCTAGTTTTCAATTTTTGTTGCGAATCTCAGATAATTGAATTCAAAGTTTTACTATAATAATAATAATAATTGACCGAGCGAGCACGAAGTGCGAGCGAAGCAAAAGCGGGCAAAAATTATTTCGTATGTCTGTATGTTCTCTTCTACAGGTCGCATTTCTCAACCGATTCTCGTGAAAATTTGTGAGCAGGTTCGAAAATTATATAGAGTTTTTTGTCGAGCCAGATTTTTTTAATTTTTCAAAATGGCGGAGATATGTTAAAAAAACAGGTTTTACGGCTTTCCAGCGCTGTCTGTTCTCCTCTACAGGTCGCATTTCTCAACCGATTCTCGTGAAATTTTGTGAGCAGGTTTGAAAATAATATAGATTTTTTTTGTCACGCCACTTTTTCGTTTTTTTTCAAAATGGCGGAGATATGTAAAAAAAACATATTGCAGTCCAGCTTCCCGGCTCTGTCTTTTCTCCTCTACAGGTCGCATTTCTCAACCGAATTTCGTGAAATTTTGTGGGCAGGTTCGAAAATCATATAGATTTTTTTTAAGTTGAGACAGTTTTTCCAAATTTTTCGTAATGGCGGAGATATGTAAGAAAAATATATTTCAGTCCGGCTTTTTGGCGCTGGATGTTCTCCTGTACAGGTCGCATTTCTCAACCGATTCTCGTCAAATTTTGTGAGCAGGTTCGAAAATTACATAGAAATGTTTTGTCGCGCCAGTTTTTTGAATTTTTTCATAATGACGGAGAAATGTAAAAAAACATATTTCAGTCTGACTTTCCAGCTGTCCATTTTCCTCTACAGGTAGCATTTCTCAACAGATTCTCGTGAAATTTTGTGAGCAGGTTCGATAATTATATAGCTTTTTTTAATTTAGCCTGTTTTTCTAAATTTACCAAAAATCACCATTTCGAAAAATGTTTAAAATTAGAAGCGCCGTCTAGCTGCGAACATACCTACCAAATAATACCAAACAGCACGTACCTACTACGTGCTTTAAAAAGTGGGAAAAAGGGGTGGCGACATCTTTTAGATAATTTTTTAAACAACATACAATTTGAGCTACTTTTTAACGCGAGGTCTACAGCTCACGGAGCCACTAGTATTATCTTTATTTCAGGCAATAATGCCCACTCTAGGTTCGAGGGTTTTTTGAACTTGAAAAACCACTTAAAAAGAAAAAGCACTGTATCTGCTATCAAGACTTCATGATTTTAGGTAGTTATTATGTGAAAAATCCTTGAAAAATACCTAAAGCAGAAAAACACAGCAGGAATGGGCTATGCAGCTATGGGAAAAAAAGTGTAATAATGGATTACACTTTTTTTCTACCCCCGAAGGGGTGAAAAGGGGGATGAAGTTGTGTATAGAAGAAAATCCTTCATTTTTGAAGTAAAAATCGTTAAATTTATAATTTAGGCTTCTGGATGGAAATTTAACGCAACTCATATTGTTATTGTTTGTATTTTAACCCCTATGGGGATGAAATGGGGTAAATAAACCTAAAAATAGATATGGATGTCGTCATTGGGGTTTTCTAGGATGACGATTGCGAAAATGACATTTATTTTGAAGTCCAACAAGGTGGACATGATTTAACCCCTAAAGGGGTGAAAATGGGGTTCAAATTTTGTATGGAAAAAGAATATAAATTGACATGACAACTTCAAACTTCGTAGGGGCACGTCTAAAAGTAAATCGGCAAACATTTATTTTGTGATTTTAAAAATCAACTCCTTATAGTACAGTAGCCCGTAATACATTTAAATTACGAAAAAGGTTACCGCTCGCCGTTGTGATATAGTTATTTATTACAAAATTATACACATGTGAATCTATAACTTTAGTTCTAAATAGTTTTTTCAGGAATTTTTGAAAGTCTGATACCTATGACGCCATCGAAAAATGAAAAGAACTTGCAAGAAACTCAGTCAGCATGTGTTAATTTTTCTCCTCTATAATCAGAACAAATCAAGCAATTTGTGTCTTCTATTTAAAACATGATAAGAAGGCAGTTTTAAGGCCAGAGGAATTAAATTAGGTTCAATTTAGATACCATTAATTCCATTGAAATTCAACGAACAAAAGATGACAGATCGAAAGCTATTTACATTGGTACAGCGTCGTTAAAACCATTTGGAATAATAAGTAAAGTTAAGGGGCTCGTTAAAATTGTAATACAATTCAGTTATTTGATATTCCATCTTTTGAGAATGGCTGCGATAGTCAAATATTTTAATTTTCAAACTGTTCTCGTCCCATATTTTAAAGAAATTGTAGAATCTTAAATATTAACTTGTGCTGTTAAAACTTATTTATTTTCAAATAAATTATAACGTCGTTCTAATATTAATGTGAATAGATGTTTAGATATTTGGATGTTTGTCTCAATCACGCAAAAACGGATGAAAAGATTTGGATGAATTGAATTTGGAACACATATATTATAGTTTATAGCCTGCATCAAAGGATACAATTTTCAACCCGGTCAAAGATTCCTTAAGGTTTTTCCGACTGTCCATGAAAGAAGTCGCGGGCGGAAGCTAGTAAATCATAAATGTCATTATTATATTTTAAAGTAGAAGATAAATCTCTAAAGATAAATAAGTACTCTGTAAAAACATTCGATACCTAGAGTTATTTTGTAAGGGGTACAGAGCCATCGCTGTAAAGCGAAATTAAATTTTTCATAGACAAATAGGATCGTGCGTTTTTATCTCTATAGCTGCTGTTCGTGCTAAGGGTATTGTACTCCAAAGAAAAATATATTAATAACTCCTTTATATGAACAAACTTTAATGTTACAAATCTAAGTTTTTGGCTAAGGGAATATTAGTAGGCGTTTGGTAGTACTGAGGCGTTTCGTTCAAAGTTGTCGCTCCCAAGACGCCTCCAGCGGCCACCAGAAGCAACCTTCTCCTTTTATGGTGCCTCAGGAGATAATGTACGCTTGCGAAGCTCCTCTCCCCTCTCCTAGCGAAGCCTAGAGCCAGTCTGCCGTCCGGACGCCGTCGGACGCCTACGTTGTGCACGGCGTTTGAGCAGGATACGCTGAGTGTGTACGCGTGGTTTGACTGTGGGAGAAACAAAATATGGTTTAGTTATTAATTTAATACTTAATGATATACTCCGATGATTAGGTATTAATCTTTAAAAACAAGGTAGGGCTTATTTCAAGTCCGCCTAGCAAGCTACCACCATCATACCTAAGTCTGACGCCAGGACAACAATTTAAATATTGTTGTGTTCCGGCAGTTAGAGGTAAGATAGCCAGTTCCTCAGTGATGAGGATTCCGGGTGTAGTGCGCTTCCACCTTCGGCTTTATCATCACTTAACATCGGGGTGAGATAAAGGCCAACCACTACCCCGTTTAGCATGAAAAAAAAACTTTCTACATGACAACAATTAATAACAAACCGCGAACCTGCGCAATACCAGACACAATTGACCCGCCGATGTCAACTGTCCGGGTCAACGACATGCATTTATTAATTTAGTGGTAATTAGGCATATTACCACTGGAGGTGTCGAAATAAACATCACAATGAACTAACACAATTGAAAACATAAGAAACTTTTCATCAGAAAATGCAGCGGCTCCTGAAAAGTTAACTCCTTCAGAAATACAGTCTATTTCATTTAAGAGCGTTGACGAAATACCAAATTTTTTATACAAACTTTGAAGTCCTTATTTTTCGAAATGAACAAACCGATTTTAATGAAATTTCAAACACATAAGCAGAAGCAGAATATATTGATCTAAAAAGTTAATTGAGAACATTTTCGATAAATAATGTTACAGCTAAATTAGACTGATTTTAAATTTTCCATAGAAACAAAAAAATCCAATTATCTTTATTAAAATAAGACATTTCAAAAATGTTTTTAACTACACAGGTTGGTCAAAAGTTCTGTTACTGAGTTTCTTTATCGATTACTGGCCATTAAAACAAATGAAAAGAAAAAATAAAAATGACATATTATTGACAGTTTTATAAGCTATAATTCCATACCACACGTATATCATATTTTGTTTATTTCACCATGGAATGGGGGTTGAAGGAGAATCGTGTCGCTGTAATTGCTCTGCACAAATGTGGGCAGCCACCGAATATGATTTTCAAGTTGCTACAAAAGTTGAAAATCAACAAGCAATTTATTTATCGCACTATCCATAGGTACAGTAATACCTTGACCGTCGATGACCGAAAAAGATCAGGAAGACCACGCACCGTTCGGACACCAGCTGTGATCAAGGCAGTGAAGGCGAGAATCACGAGAAATCCCGTCCGGAAGCAAAAGTTATTGGCAATACAGATGACTGTGAAGAGAAGTTCCCTTAAAAAAATTATCAATGATGACCTTGGGCTTCACGCTTACCGTAGACGAAAGGGCCATCTGCTAAACGCACGATTGAAGGCTATGAGGTTAGCACGAAGTCGCGCTCTACTAAAGCAGTACGCACAAAACGGCCATCGATAAATCTTGTTTACTGATGAAAAAATCTTCACAGTCGAAGAAAATTTTAACCGTCAAAATGATAGAGTATACGCTAAGAATAGTAAAGAAGCCAGCATGATTGCTCCGAGGGTCCAACGAGGTCACCACCCCTCATCAGTGATGATTTGGCTGGGGGTGTCCTATTCAGGGCTAAGTAAGGTTCATTTCTGTGAAAAAGGTGTGAAAACTGGCGCTAGAGTCTATCAAGATACCGTTCTGGAACCTGTTGTCAAACCCTTAAGCCACACTTTATTTCAAAACCAGCCATGGGTCTTCCAGCAGGACTCTGCCCCTGCGCACAAAGCAAAATCTACACAAGCATGGTTTCGGGCTAACAAAATTGATTTTATCGCGCAGGAAGAATGGCCATCCTCCAGCCCAGACTTAAATCTTCTGGATTATGCCATATGGCAACTTATTGAGGAGAAAGCATGTGCTAAGCCCCACATGAATCTCGACTCTCTTAAGCGCGCTATTCTCAAGGCAGTCGCAGAATTGGATATGGTGGTAGTTCGTGCTGCCATCGATGACTGGCCTCGTCGTCTAAAGGCGTGTATTCATGCCAGAGGCGGTCATTTCGAATAATTTTAATACATGATAATCTTAAATATTTGTGCTTTCATTTGGTATATAATTAATTGTAGCATTATTTGTAAATTTAGTATTATTCATGTTTTCCATAGTTACAGAACTTAGTAACCAAATGAAAAAATATATTTAATACAGCAAAAGGCTTATAAACTAAACTAAACCACGTTTTACACAAGATTAAGACACTTTTGCAGACAAAGCTTAAATACTAATAGGTAATTTTTAGACCCATAGGTTTATCCTGTTTATGCGTATGAAGTTTCACTAAAATCGGTTCATTCATTTCGCAAAATAAGGACTTGAATTTTTTTGTGAAATTCCTTTCTCATCAAAGTCCTAGGTTTGTAGTGTTTGGAGCGTCGTCCGATGGCGACCACGCACCGGACGACGATCCCTTGGTAAGCCCCCGACAAGGTGGACCGACGATCTGGTGAAGGTTGCGGTGCGCCGCTGGATGCGGGCAGCGCAGGACTGATCGTCGTGGAGAGCCTATACTCAGTAGTGGGTGTCGTGCGGCTGATATGATGATGATATAATAAGCAAAACTCATTTTACCTGACTCGAAGGTCTCAGCACAAATGTCCCATCAGGTTGTCCCCTCAACAGGTTCTCCGCTTCAGCCCTGTCTATGTTCATGTAATATGGTTCATTTTCCACTGGCACCGGCAACGGCCGATCCGCCATGTTGCATCTCTTGTCCTCGCCATCACGACCTTTTTCGACGACAAGTTTCTCGTGACAAAATTTCTCGGCAGCATTTTTCTCGTGGCGAGATTTCTCGCCTTCTCGTTCGTTGTCGGAATCTTCAGATTGGTCCGCGTCGTTCGTTTCTGTAAAACAATATTGTGGTCAGCTAGTTGCCCAACTTTGATTTTTGGGGGTTCATATGATAATAATCGTTTTGGTAATAAATAATCTATAAGGTGAAGTGAAATCGAAAACAGTCAACAACTAAATAACTTTACAATTGTCTATGGGACTCTTAATCAGATCAAAAAAATAATCAGCTGTTCCATACATTTTGTTCGAGTAGATATTGACGTTTTTTATGGAACAGCTGATTAGATTTTTGTTCTAATTAAGTTGGTCCCATAGACAAAGTTGTTCAGTTCGACTCGTATTATAGGACGAGACTCAAGCACTGCTTGCTGCTTGAGTACAGTTAGAAAGGGACAGTGCTATTCATCGCATATAGCGCTATCTCTTTCTAACTGTACTCAAGCAGAGATTTGAGTTTGAGTTCGATTCTATAATACGAGCCTAAGACAGGCTACATTTGTCGAGTGTTCAAAAAATCACCCGGTAGAAGATGTTTTCAAAGTCATTGCCACAAAATACCCAAACTTTTTTATGTTAAAAGAGCTGTTTATAGCTTTTCTTTTTGTTATCAGCCTAGTGTCACTTCTGGATGAAACTACTGTCTTAAATAAATTGCTACCCGAAATCATGACTGGTGGATGAAAATTGTTTTTGTTCAACAAGTGAGCAAAGTTATTTTGCTGCGAGTGCGCCGACTCCGAAAATTGTGCTCGTGTGAAACATATAACTTTTCACCTCTACCAGTGCGGAAACTCGCAACAAATTTTTGCTGCGAGTGTGAGGTATAATGATTCGAAACGTTCGAAACACTCTGCGAGAGCACTGCGAGTTTTTACGCACCAAAAGCGCCCTTTTCTTGCTGGAGAGGGGAAAAAAATCGTTTGCTGCCCAAAGTCTTCACCTGTAATGACATCCGTGAAACAGTGTAGAGTTCTATACAAGAAGTCCACCAGGCTGCTCCCGAGGCGAGAACCGAGGTTGCACACCAGAGGAACGCTCACCACCACCCACCAACACATCCTTACATTATTTTAATCTATTTACATGTTAATGACTTATTAATACTGCCTACGTAGACGGACTTTTTTATTTACAGTATATGGATCTTAATTACTGAGAGCACAAGTTGAACTACTTATGCAACGTGTTAATGAATAAACGCAAAACCTCTTAGATGGTGATTGTGCTCATGAATATGAACAACTTTTACTATGGGGCCAACTCTGCAACTCAACAAAATAAATTAGCTGTTTCATACATTCTGGTCGAGTAAGTATTGACAACTTGTATGAAACAGCAGATTTTTTTTGTTGAGTTGCAGAGTTGGCCTCACAGTAAAAGTTGTTCATATTCATGAGCACAATCACCAAAGAGGTTTTGCGTTTATTCATTAACACGTTATACAGGGTCATTTTTGGACCCCTTTTCAAATTTTGTCAGGTCATTCTATAATAGCAGTAGGAACAATCAATTTATGAAGTAAAAAAAAAAATTGTTTTTACCCCAAACTTTTCCCCACACAAATTGAAATTCTTGTCACTGTTTGCGCATCGCACAAGTCGACCCGCGCGAGTCACCCTCCCACCACCCGCCTTCCCCCGCTCGCGTCACGTGCGCGCCTAGATTTTTAGGACATAAAAAGTGGCTAAAAACTGTGACTTTAAAAATAAATTATTCAAAATTATCTCACCTAATTTCTTTTTATTACTTCCTTGAACTTTAATAATTTTTTTTAAAGGGTTACCTATCTTAAGATCGAATTTTGTGTTGGTCGAATTTCATTTTACCGCCAACTTTTCAACTATTTTCGTTCCGCCTTTTTTTACTTCGTCGAAATTACGTTTCCCACTGTATCAGTTGACCTAATATTAATTCGATTTTTTTCGTTACTCCGACGTCTCATTTGGCCGAAAAACTTTTTACCAAGGTAATGCACGATCGAAAGAACGTTTCGTCGAAGTATTATATTCCCGAACATTCATTACACCACTGATTTATAGACCATAATTTCAGTTCACCAAACGCCTTAAAAACTTGTAGCACACTTTTTCCGATTTCTAATCTTCGTAGCGAGTCGTATTTTTTCTAGTATAATATTCAGTAGTCTAATGTTATAAGTTGATTTCCAAAATAGTTTTAAACTGGTATCGGATAAATTTTCGTGATGTTCTGAAAATTAATTATTTATTAATTTAAATTATTTTCTGTTTGACTCATAAAAGGAGGCATGCAGCATGCAAGCAGGCATGCAGCATGTAAGCAGGAATGCAGCATTCAAGCACGCATGCAGCATGCAAGCAAGAATGCAGCATTCAAGCACGCATGCAGCATGCAAGCAAGAATGCAGCATGCAAGCAAGCATGCAGCATGCAAGCAAGCATGCAGCATGCAAGCAAGCATGCAGCATGCAAGCAAGCATGCAGCATGCAAGCAAGCATGCAGCATGCAAGCAAGCATGAAGCATGCAAGCAAGCATGCAGCATGCAAGCAAGCATGCAGCATGCAAGCAAGCATGCAGCATGCAAGCAAGCATATGCAGCATGCATGCAAACAAGCATGCAGCATGCATGCAAGCACTTTGGAGCTCCTCTCGCTTCGCTCGCTCCGCTGCGAGTGGTCAAAACACTAACCTAACCTAACCTACTGGTAGGTGCATTAAAAGATTTTCTTTATAGCGGGGGGCCTCAGTCCCCCCGACCCCCCCCGAGCAGGGGGGCCAGCCCCCCTGCACGCAAGCATTTTGCAAGCAAGCACCCAACATGCAAACAAGCAAGCACCCAACATGCAAACAAGCAAGCATGCGTGCAAGCATGCATCAAAGCGAGCAAGCAAACAAGCAAGCACGGAACATGCATGCAAGCATTATTAAGTTCCACCCGCTTCGCTTGCTCTGCTACGAGTGGTCAAAACACTGACCTAACCTAACCCACCAATGTCAAAGTCAAAAATATATTTATTCTAATATATATATTTTTAAACACTGACCTAACCTAACCCACCAATGTCAAAGTCAAAAATATATTTATTCTAATATACTTGCGGCCAAATGATATTCGGTAAAATGTTGTTCTGGTGAAGTGAAAGTAGGGCAAATAAGTTATCTGGAAAATGAAAAAAAGTCAAAAGAGACTTCGGCCAATAGTAAAAAAGGTATTTCGAAAATCGGTGAAACGTGGTTCAGTAAAATGAGACATGCCAAATGATATTTCGATGATTTAAAAATATGGCAAACAAAACATATAGCAACAAAGACGTCGGTCAACAGTTTTCGGTCAAATGAAATTAGGACAAATAAATTTCGGACATGTGATCGGTTACCTTTGTAAAGAGGTCGCAAAATTACTTAATACATTACGCAAAATTACTGATACATGATTTGGTTCCACCTCATACATCCTACTAATATTATAAATGTGAAAGTTTGTGGGTTTGGATGTTTGGATGTTTGTTCCTCAATCACGCAAAAACTACTGAACCGATTTGGTTGAAATTTGGCACACATATAGTAGATAGCCTGGATTAAAACATACTTTTTATCTCGATATTCGCACGGGAACGGGAACCACGCGGGTGAAACCGCGGGCGGCCGCTAGTTATACATAAAAATCGGTCATAGTGAATAAACTTCACAAAGCTACTAAATTATTATTTATTGACAAAATCTGAAAACTATTTGGTTGACGTTAAAAGCATTTTGTATGAAAACAACACCGAAATCGGGATAAAAGTTATGAAGCTTTGAATTTTCTAAATTACCTTCACTATAACACTACTCCTTAGATGTGCCTAACTATGCATTTCTTCTTTCTCATTTCATGAGACTGATTAATCTTACAATCAGCAAGTTCTTGGTAGCTTCATTTGATTACTTAATTGTCGGCCTGACTCATCGCTGACTCAGCGTCTGTCTGTGCTCCTAATTTAATTCCTGAGAGTCACAACAACGAAGACAGATCTACGAATTGGGTTGGTAAACTTTTTCGAAGAAAATTGTTTTATATTTTTTGTTGATAGCACAAGTTTGAAGAATAAAGAAAATAATATTATGATTTTTTTATTTCACCTTGTTAATCAAATATAATTTTTTATATTATTATCGCGGTAAAATATCAAACGTACGGCTGAACAAAAAGTTCCCTTGCATTTACTGATAAAAAACTGATTGACAGGACAGATTTGACAGAAAGTGACAAAGAGTAATCCAATTATTTTACTCTTTGGTAATCATTAATTACGACGTAATGTTGTTGTTTGTTTTTCAGCTTATTTATTGTGATTTTCTAGTGTTTTTATTGTTCAGTTATGGGAAATGGATCACCTTGAAGAAATCCATTATCCAGCTTATTACGCCGATAAAGTACCTACACTGCTTTGTTCCGTTTAATTTGAAATATAGGTGTGACCATCCGCAGAACAAATTTTGTACAATTCCCATACCTTTGAAAGAGACGTGAGGTGCAGAGGATTAAACAGGAATTGCCTTCTTTATACGTTTGTGATGATCACGTAAATATATGTATATCTACAAATTTACAAAAGAGTTATTTTATTTATTTTAGCTGACTGTGACTAACATGACAACTAGTTGACATTGCCAATGCCAAAATTTTCATTTTTTTTATTTGAGCAAAAGCACTACCTACCCATACAGCCGTAATAGCGATTTATTGTACCATGCTCTAAATTTAAATTTTAAATTATTATTTAAATTAAAATGACGTTTTATAAAATTCCGCAATTGGTTAATCCTGACTCCAAAGCCAAAAGCTACCATAAAATATATAATTCACAACAATTTTGAAAAAGTTTACCAACCCAATTATCCAAAGATATTTACTTGTACTTTTATTTGGCCTACTATAATAGTTACGTTTTAGTTAGAGCTAGGTTCTTTTCTGGGTAATTCCACATTCAACTGACTGTGTTCTGTGGTACCGGTGAATATTTTTTAAACTTTTCGACCAGTTTTTATACCATATTCCACTGGCAAATTTTATTATATTAAATTACTTCCAGTTTTGATCGGCAGTTCATTCCTTTTTCAACCAGTTATGAAAAATAGGTACCTACATAAAAAGAAGGTACCTACTTATGTTATTAATAGGTTCCTCTAAGTATTATAATTTCTATTTATTTAATATTTTACTGAGTAACAACTGAGTTTAGGCGAGAAAATATTACAAACTATCTCTATAGTGTTGAAACTAATTAATACCCGTTTAAATTACTTAAAATGTTAAATTTAATGGATTCAAAGATTGTACCTAAAAACAAACTAACCCTGTTATTCATAAAGACCTAATTTCCACTAAACGACTAGCCGCGCGCGACTTAATTTAAACGAAGAAGACAACATACACTCGACGTCAGAAAAATCGTACCTTTTCGAAAATAAGTTTAGACTTGGCCACCTGCTATTGCTAGCTAACGTTTTATTGTGTAAATATTGATATCTATTGAAAGTACATTTATTGAGCTTTCAATTAATAATTGTTTGATTTTATTAACATAACAGTTACCACAATTAAAAGCTTAAAGCGTTATTTTTTGCGCCGCTATAAAAGTAAAATAAAAGGGGTAAATTCAGGAAATGCGGGTAAATTCACTATCGAGATGATAGAGAAAACACACTTCAACAGTTCAATTAAAAAAAGGAATTCTCAAGATGGTTACTATTGCCCATGAAGTTGCTCAAATATTTCAAAAAATGAGGCAATGTAATGTTGCTCGGAAACTGAATCTCAGTAATTGATTCCGTTCTACGAGTATTCCAAAGGTTTGATACTGTTGGCTATTTTCGATGGGGAAGAAACATATAACAACACTTACCATTAAATTAGATAGGATTAAACTAACTTTGAAGATTTTTTAAAAGGTGCGGTTTTTCTGACGCCGAGTGTATTATTTTAAAACTAATTTCATCTTTTAATGAATAAGCAGTCAATTCTCATACTCATTTGAAATTAACTTTACCAATTTAATCGTCATTAATGATTTCTACCCAAAAATCCACGGCTTTGGCGAAATTTCCTTCTTACTATTTTTTTTAATTAGTTGTGCGTAAGTAATGTATAAGATCACCGATTGTATCATAGACAAAATAATTTTACAATAATATAACAAAAAAATCACTAACAAAAACTTTAATCACACATGTCACTACTGTACTATTTAAATAAACATGACGTAAATACAAAAAGCATTTAATTCGCTAATAGATAGTACTATTACGAACTTTAGTTTCAAACTAAAATTATATTGCAGGATCTTGCTGTCTCCATGTTTTCAGTTTGTTTTATTTTCAAAATGTACCTATTTACAATTTTTAGGGATGAACACTGACGCCACAAAAATATCGATATTTACAAATCGAGTATTGAAGGGAAACAAAACTGTTTCTGTAATGCTTTTCAAAATAGTTTTTGATCATTCTTCCTTCACAAAATATAATAAGTTATAATAGGTAAGTGAAAAATATATTGATTAATCCTAAAAAGTTTAGACTCATGTTTCCCTTACCGGTTGATTGGAAGAGAATGCCTTAAGGCTTTTAGTCCGCCATTTGCTCTGTTTGCAATAAAGTTTAAATAAATATATAAAAATAAATGTTTTCTACCTGACAGGAGGAATTAAATTGACTTATTTTCTTTTTGAAGTCATTACGAATTTCAATTGTCAGATTTAAACAATCGTCCTTCATTGACATGTACAATAAACAATTATCTTTCAACCTTCAACATTAAGATATCGATATCGATTAGGTTATCGATAGAAAATTATCTATCGACAACTTCACATCACCTCACGTGGCGCCCATATGCTGGTCTCTTCACAAAAAGCTCAAAACAAATCATGAGAAAGTGATGTTATTATTAACTTGTGTTTTAATGAACAAGTTACTTTCTGTTTTTAGGAAGTAAGTATTTTAAACTAATGAATGATTTCCATATTCAATTATAAGGTTTACGTATTTTTCTAGACGATTTTTCGGCACCTTTGCAGCTGCAATTAATCACCAATAATCAAAAACTGCTCTAAAATCCTTTAGAAGTGTTTTATTATAATAATTTCCATTTAAAAACCGAAGATTATTTAATATACTTATTCAGACATTGTTCTCAAAAATCCCAGATGTATAATTCTAAACATTTCATTGAAATAAATTGGAATTTAAGGGAGTCCTAATGAGTGTCGTCTTTGTTTTCAAAATGGCGGCATAATTGGGACAACAACAAAATCATTTGAACAATTTTCCCGTCTGTTTGAGACAATGTCATTGAAGGAACGGGGGGGGGGGGGGGGGGGTACTCCCACGTAATCGAGAATATATCGAGATCGAGTCGGCAAGTAAAAGTCAAAAAGGTACTATGGAAATGTTACAGATTTTTGACATTTATTCGATCCTGATGTGAACTCGTTCCCGTTTTGATAACCGTCGAGAGTAGAGGTGCAAGTTTTTGTCAAAGATAAACTTTTTAAACGAATTTTATGAAAGATTTTCCTTTTCTTCCAAATAATAAACAAAAAATCGCTTCTGAGATTTCCACCCATAACCACGGTAGATGCAAAGGTGCATTTATTCTAGTACAAAAGAAACCTCAAATCAAAACTCATAAGTACAAGTACCATTGCTCCATCAAAACTATGTAGCTAAAATGTATTTTGTGAATTTTCAATATTCCCTCGATAAAATGTTTAACTAAGCAATCAATCCTACTACTACTACCTATAATGTGAAAGTTTGGCTGTTGAGATATTTGAATTGAATAGAATAGAAATCGTTTATTAACAACACACAAAGTAATATTTAGATTTTTTTACTCAATCAAGCAAAAAAGGTTAAGCGGATTATAACACAGATAGTTTATAGCCTGGATTAAAATATAGGATACTTTGTTTCCCGGTCAAAGGTTCCTTAGTGATTTTCCGAATGTTCACGCGTTAGAATGTCCCGGGCGGAAGCTATATGAAAATCGGAAACCTACGGTTTGATTGAACATAATCAACTCGAATTAATGAATGACGAACGACAATTAAACGAATGATATCTGTCATTATCGTGAATCGGCTGTAAAATGAATGAATTATTCGATTTCGTTGGAAACAAATGCATTACTATATCAGTGATGTAGTGATTGTTTCTTTGCACATCGTTTTGTATATTAGAGTGATTTGTCAACTCGTCCCACATGCCTACGGCCCATTTAGTACGAGTTGAAAAAATCACAATAAATTAAATTTTCATTCTGCAACTCGTCCCAGTTAAAACAGGATCTAACCCTTCGTTAGAGGCAGTAGAGATAAAAAAAAATATCTTTACAATAAATTTATTATGATTGCAACGATGTAAATATATTTTTGATTAGAAAATAAATAAAACGTTAACTTATGACAAAAGGAAAAAAATAGTTTTTTAATAAATAAATTCGGTTGCAGCACAGAATACTTAATAGTCAGTTGAAGTATTTTACATTTTGTCTTTACTTCCTTACTAATATTATTAATGCAAAAGTCAGTTTGTTTGTTACGCCTTCACGTCTTAACTACTCAACCGATCATCATGAAATTTTGCACACACGTTGTCAGGGGTACAGAAAAGAACTGTTCCCGAGGGATAGAAAAAAACTGTCCACGCAGACGAAGTCAGGGGCGGTCGCTAGTTACAAATAAATAGGTAGTTTTAGCAACATTTGGCACAACAAGCCCACTTAAAAAGCACAATAGCTAACGAAACTACTCCAAAAAGTTATAATCGTCCGTGAGCCCAAAAGACACTGCCATAAAAACTATCGCCCTTTGTGGAAGCCAATAAAACTTCGCCAAACGTAAAATAAGCTCGCGAAATTTACACCATAGAGTTTAAACGGTATAGAAAACAATTTCTAAAGAGAAACAATTTCAATAACCGCAAAAAGTAGTCAAAAAATCCTTTTGGAAAAAATCGCACACATTACACAGATTGTTAAGAGCTCCTTTTCGAAAAATAGGTAATCGGTTTAGTAGTTTTCGAGTAATCTTGAAAATACTGTCGTTTTCGTTACCATTTTATATAAATTCAGACGGATTTTCAATAATTACTTTTTTGTTTATTGGACTATGTAAAAATATTGACGTGACATTCCGAAAAAGAAATGAAAAGCTATCGAAGAATTATGGATATTTTAATATTTAATGTAGATTAATTACACAGATATTACACAGACATTACGTACAGTCAATCTCAGACCAAATGGGGCTATACCGAATACAATACTACATAGACTCTGGCCAGAAATTACTGGCTGTAGCCAAAGTCTATAGCCAGTAATTTCTGGCGCAACAAAACAATTGATGGAAATGTAAATGTGAACTGTAGACAGAATAAAGACGTTGTTTGTACCTACCAGGATGATGATGGTGATGACCAGGGCCTGCAGTCTCGACATAGATAGCGATCGTAAAATTAACGAATTCGGTCGATATGTCATTTTAACAACTTATTTTCGATTTTTGGTAGTCTCTACAATCATAGCTACCGATAATTTTCGGTACCGTATCGATTACCACAGAGGAAAAAATCACTACGTGTCGGTACTCTCATTTTGACACTCAACCATTGACACATATTTTATATTATATTAGATTTAATATATGCTGTGGCACTGGGTTCTGTCTAGTCAGTGTTACAAGTAATAGTCATTTAATGTCCACCATTGCCCGGCCAAGCCAACACAAATACAATTTATATTGCATTGTTGCAATCTGGCTGCAATTGGTGTCAATAGTATGGCCAACGATGCAGAATCCCAAATTTACATGAAAATGTTTTGACTTACCAAAAATATGTGGCTATAATTGCCGGGCCATACTTAAAATATTGCTTTAGTGGTATTGCTAGCAAAATTGCCGCCTGCCGGCCACAGGAAAACCGCTAAATATTGCCGGAAAATACTTAGAAGCATCTTCACAATATTTATAATTAGTTTATTTTATACCTATCTCTCTAAAGAAGGAATGTTATAATTATTAACTTATGATGAATAAAGACAAAAAAATAAAATACTTATATTTTTTGTAATTTTTTGTTAAACACGGGTAGTTTTTAAGTAGGTACCTACCTACTTACATCTAAAAAAGTTAAATGAGCGTATCTCTTTTCCCTTTACTAATCAAGTATCTACCTATGTGCAGTGAAAAGTTTTAATCCTTATCCTTATACTTATTCCTTATATTCCTTACTCTTTATTCCTTATATAATATTTATATTATTAAAATGTAAATAAGGCGTAAATAATTATTTATTATGTTGTTTGAGTTTTTGCCAGTTAGTCAAAAAGTGTTTTTTTTGTTTTATAGGTATTTAAGTTAATAATAATGTATAATAAACTATAACTTCAAAGAAAGTTGATGATATTTGCTATAAAACGTTTTTTATTTTACAACTCGTAACTTTTATAGAAGAGAAATTGCAATTTGAATAAGTTTTAAACGTCGGTGTAAGACAGTTGCATTTTCGCATATTTTTTAAATTTCCCTAAATCGGAGGGACAGTAATTCAATGGCCACACAATGATTTCGGTTATAGCAATAGCGGGGAAAATCGCTTGCCGTAACGATCGATAAGGCAAATGCAAGTCTCTACTATTACGTTATCGCACAAAATCGTAAAAATTTTAGTCGATAAGTTACCGAAAATTTTAAGTAATTGTGTGGCCATTGAATTGCCCTCCCTTTGATGAAGGGAAATTTAAATATTATGCTTATTAAAAAGCAACTACTTTATTTAACCAAAAATAAAAAAAAACATCTCTTATTATATTTTCTTAATTTATCATCTGATATAAAATTCCTTCTTTTATTATTACATGAATAACCACTAAAAATATGTATCTGAACTTGTGGACATTACTATAATTTTACTTGTAACACTGTGTCATAGCCAACGGTTATGGCGTTGTCATGCCAACAGTCATATGTCAATGAAATCTGTGTTTACTTACGATTGATAACTAAAACTGTCAAGTGTATGGTGTTGATTTTTTAATAAATAAATTCATTAAAGAATAAAAAATCTCTATAATAGTGGCTTTAACTCAAAGGAGTAATAATTATTCGGTTTCGGGTTCGGTCCACTAGCTAGACGCAAGCTAAGCTGCTGTCTGCTGTGAGGAATATGCTGTAAGTACAAATACTTTTCTTTGAGTTTTCTTTGGATCTTTCAATATTTAATTATGTTTGTTATACCTTCTATACCAATGCATTTATGTTTAGTTTTACATAATATAGTATTGAGGTCAAAAATGTATTTTAAAATCTGCTCAACACGCGTCACACGGGTTTGGATGCTTGTGATTTCTTTGTTGTTTTCGATCTTTCATAGTCACATGTGATTTAGTTATTTACTTTTATGATCAATGCAATGAATTTGCTGATGTCCACTACTTACTTAAGTATTTAATTAATATCTGTCTCAATATTTTAATTTAAGAATCTATTTTTTCTAATTTAATTTATATTTTTTATTTCAGAGATTTAATCCAAGAATTCAAAGGCTCCCATGAGAAATGAGGCTACGGAGACTGAGGCATCAATGGCGTTTGGCCCCTGCATGAACTAACCAGTATATCAGTGATGGCGTGGCATACAAGCGATTTTCAGCTCACTAGTAAAGCGGAAGTATTGTCCATAGTATCTATCCATGAAATAAAAGGATATGTTGTTAACAATAATAAATACCTCAAGTTATTTGATTGTACTCTTTTATTTGAATCTACTAGCTTAAATAATTGCAATTAGTGTCCAGTGTAGATACTCATAAAGTTGGATACGAGCGTTGACACTGTGCAACTGATGATCGTCCAGGCAGTAGTGTGTGATCTGTGAGGAATTCCGTCATCCTCCAAATCAACCGGATTTCGGTTATAGCGTCAGTTCTTCCCCATCTTCGACGCCACACCATAATTTTCTTGACACTCGATAATAAGCGAATGCCATGCCAATTAGCTGCTGATGATGATGAACGAAGAGCGGTTAGTATCTAAAACAAACAGTAAAAAATAGAAAAACATGTAGTACATAAAAAAAATCCAAATGAAATTTTAATTTAAAATAAGATGATGATGGTAAATTGCAAATTCTTACTGGGTAATATCATAAATGCGAAAGTCCGTTTGTTTGTTTGTTTATACGCCTTCACGTCTTAACTACTGAACCGATCATCATGAAATTTTACATATACGTTGTCAGGGGTACAAGGAAAGACATAAGGAAGGTACTTATACCTTTTATTCCGAAAAAAACTATTGTTCAGAGAAATAACTGACCACGCAGACAAAGTCGCGGGTGGTTGCTAATATATTTTATTAATTTTAGCTCAAACCAAACCAAAGATCTTACATTTCGAGTTTAAAATACTTAATTACAGTTAGGTACCTACTCACTTGCTATTGTATAGGTAGAGAATCCCCAAGGCCGCTGTCTTTAAAGATAAGGCCATATGGCCGCAACTCTTCGACGAGCTCAGCTCCATCAGCTCGGTGAACATCTTCTTATCCACCCTATAAAGTCTGAGGAACTCGTCATCCTTTTAATGGGTTTGTTTTGATTATTGCGTCTATTCCTCGCCACGCTTCGACGCCTCTCGCCTCGAGCTAAAATGAGCTCGATGCTTGAGAGCAACTAAATCCTACGCTAAATAGGCCTATGCCTTGCCATTTCTTGCTTTTTTGGATTTCCTAACACACAATAAACATCACAAAAGTAAATTATATTTTATAAGTCAGTGTCACAAAAATATTAAATGGCCGCCAAGTACCTGTAACGATGAATCGCAAAGTTTGCGGGCTGTCAAATTTCGCCGCAAACTAAACAGCTAAAATCGTTTAGGTGACAGTTGTTATAAATACGCTATCGAAAATGATCGGTAGTTATGATGGTAGAGACTACCAAAAATCGAAGAATAATTGTTCGTTGTGACTTATCGATCGAATTCGTTAACTTTACATAGAAATCTACGTCGAGACTGCAAGGGAATCGTTACGGCAAGCGTTTTTTTTCGCTATGGTTATCGATCGGTTAGTAACGATATTATCGCTAACTAATGTAGAGACTGCATGCCCTGCCCCTCTAGCATGAACGTAGTTTTATCGACACTCAACTGTCACTAAATCCATTGTCATTGTCAGTTCAAGTGATAAATCATAGAGTAGGGTTCCAATGATACTACAATGATTCGGTTTTCGACGAAAAAGCTTAAGTTAAATAAACTATTGGCACTTTCATCAGATTTATAAGTCTTGTTTTGAAACCAAGCAAAAAGCATTTGAGATAAGTTGGCGGTCGGTTCCAGAAGTTTATCGAGACAGACACCCCTCTCCACAATGTAAATGAATTTAAATATAATATTAGGTATATTCAGTTATACTCGTAGATCAAAATCATATCAAAACAACTTAGAGTATTCAACCAAGTAATAGTCCAGAGAGAACATTTTTTTTGGTACTGTAGCAGGATTCATTATATTAATTTTGCCATTTTGATGCTATGCCACCCCTATTCAGACAAAAAGACACGGAGAGGCATTGAGTGAGCTGCTTGTTGAATTGAAGTCAAAAAAGGAGAAAATGTTAAGGTATCCTCAAACAAATGTTTTCACAAACTTTGTCATATTACCGCTCATTTCGCCTCATTGTCGTATTACAATATTTTTTCTCGTTTATTATTATCGTAAGATTATCGTTTAATTAAACATTAAGCTAAGGCCCAATCGCGCTAATTCTGAACGTTAAAACCAAAATCGTTACGTTTTCATTTAGGTTTATTTGCCTAAAACCTTTGGTTGAGCTTTAGAATTCTCATTTAATGCATTGTCCAACATTTTCATCCTATGCTCCTAGGCATACTTACTGTACATAGCTTTTAATAGTTTAAACAAAAATAATCCGAGCATAATTTCTGTAAACGAAACCAAAACGGTACCGATTTTGGCTTTGGTTTTATCGTTGAAAATAAGCCCGATTGGGCCCCCAATTTACTCCAAGAGGTAAGTAATGACGCAACGGTTATTAGGGCGATTGTTTTTCAGTGAATTTTGGAGCTCCTACTCCTAGACTTGTCTTGTGAGAGAGAGTAGTGTGAGATAGGGAGATGTTATTTCTCCGAAACTGTTCACAGCTGCGTTGGAGGACATCTTTAAACTTTTAGACTGGAAAGGACTCGGCATCAACATTAATGGCCAGTCCCTAACACACTTTCGTTATGTCGATGATAAAGTTCTTATGCCTGAAACCTTGGAAGACCAAAGATCTCCGTTGTGATTCCCAAAGAGTAGGTCTCAGGATGAACATGGATAAGACGAAAATCATCTGGAATGCCCATGTTAGGCCCGCTCCAGTTCGTGTTGGGAACACTACACTTGAAGTTGTTGACCATTAAGTATACCTCAGACAGGCAGTCCAGTTAGATAAGTCCAACTTCAAGAAGAGATCTCTCGTCGAATCCAACTCGGATGGGCAGCATTCGGGAAGCATGCAAGGGGGATATATCAGCAACAATTGATTAATAAACCTTGTGGTGTGGCAAACCTTTAAGGGCTACTAACAACCAATGTTTTTTACCTTTGTTTAATGAAAAGAACCATCAAAAATATACAATAGGTACTAACCTCTCCTGATCCCGAAGCGGCTCTCGAAGATGCTCATGATGTACCCGAGCAGTGACTCTTCTTTCTGTTTCTCGTTCACGTCGCAGTAGTTGCTGCTCACCGCTACCGGTTCCAGATAGTCTTCCACGGGAACGTTTATCTAAAAAAATAACATTTCCATAAAGTTATTAGCAAAAAAATGCCTCCTTTTTGGGCAGTCGTGTAAATTAATGTTTTGTTGCAGTTTTCTTTCAAGTACAAAATGAAATATCAATCTGAATTTTATTTAAAGATAAACCCTGGCCAAGGCCAACTCTGGTGATGACTGACAAGTCATATTAAAAACCTGAAAGCATCTTTTTATCAAAAGTTTTAATTTATATCAGGAAAATGGAAGCAAGTTTATAGACGGCCATTTCAAGAAACAATTGACAGTTACAACTTACATTTTTTATTTCTTTACTTTCCATTTCAGTCGGTTGCTTTGCTATTAACACAGAGTCATACATATTCTCAGTTATATCACTGTTCTCGTATAAATTAGTTTCATTATCTTTCTGAATATCTTCACTTTTTTTATCACGTTCTACTACAATTTCTGGTCTTTTGAAAAAAGGTATTTTAAAAGATTGAAATAGTTCCTGTAGTTTCACCATACATGGTTTAACATGAGCCGCTTGTTTAAAGTCATCTGATTTATTTTCTTCATTCTTAGTAACATCATTATAACACAAATCTTCATAAAAATGATCTTCAGGAAACTTTTCAATTATTTCTTCAGCAGTAGGTAAAGATGTATACTTTGTTCTAGAATCTTGTTTTTTAGTAATTTTCTGTAGATAATGTCTAGTGTTAGTTTTAACGGAATAGTAACCTCTATCTTCGAGATTTTCGTGTTTTGAAAATCTTGATAGTATATCGAAGTTTGGATAATCGTATGAACTTAATCTAAAGAATTTCTTCGGTCTTTTTGTCCCTCCATCCATAGGAAGGTATGAGGGTACACTTTTATCCGCTTGCTTTGTATAATTTCTATACAGAAAACTTTTTGGAGGTACAAGTTTTTTTAATAACTCCTCTACACTTGACACGGCTGTAGCTGTAACTGTCGTATCCACTTTTGTTTTTTTAACAGTTTGATATTGACATTCAATTGGAACTTCATTTGTTTTGTTCTTGTCTTCTCTTAAATATTTATCGGGGTTAGTTTTCAAATCTTCAACAAATAAAATAAGCTTTTTCGCATTTACTTTTGGTCGCCATAGCTTCACGATTCCCTCCGTGACATCCTGAAAATTACAACGCAAATAAATTTTCGGTACCTGAATAATCTGCGAGTTGTTTGAAATTGGAAATTGTGTTTTAAGTCTTTGCGTTAAGATTGGTATTAGGGGGGCAAGAAAGTGCTCTCTAACTAATGGGTTAAATTAAAAAAGTTTGTTTGTGGAGCGCTTTGCAGTAGTTTTATTGCTGAATTCAGATCGTAGCTCCTGAGCCAGTGAGGAGTGAGTTTATCGATTTAACAGAGTAACGAGCTCATCAGGAAAGTTTTTTCGATTTATATGGAGCCGTCTCGCTGACAAGTTTTGAAGCGTATCACCCTCATTATTTTCTATGAAAGAAATTTCAATATACGTTACATGTTGAGCTTTTCCGAAAGTTTGATTACAAAGTTGTTGGGAAGTTTAGATTAAGGGCTAAAAATAATTATGTTGTTTCAAGATAATTTTGAGTAGTTATTTTGGTAAATTGTAATGAAGACGAGTAGAGGAATGGATATCATAATATACAAAAGCACTGTCATCAACAATAAAATTAAGAATTGATTTAAATCCAAAATAATGTAATATACAACGTGTTAATGAATTAACGCAAAATGAGAAAATGGGACCAATTCTGAAATCGCAAAAAAAGCCGTCACATTGTTTCCATCGAGAATTCATGAAGGTCAGTTCACCACATCCGGTCGACAGACGCTTGGACCGTTTTATTTAATAATTCTCTCCCGGCCGCTGCCGCCTGGATGCGAAGGTCAGTTCACCGCATCCGGTCGACAGACGCTTGGACCGTTGTATTTCATAATTCTCTCCCAGCCTGAAGTATGAGTAAGCTTACTTGTTAGTTGGTAACCCTAGTATAATAAATATATACATAATTGGTATTGTATGGGTCAGTCGCTAATACATGTATTGACAGTACGGACGTGTTTTATTATCTCTACATCTACACATAGTTCATGGCGACCTTAGCCAGTTCTTGGAAAATGTGAGCGCGCCGCACCGCGCACCGCGCACCGAGCGTCCGGGCGAAAAGTGCTGCGTTGACGCATTCCTGTGTGCCTCGGGGCTCGAATCGAACAAAATGAATTACAAGACGCACTTAGTCAACGGAACAATACGTTGTGTTTTACGAGTGAAGAATCAGTGTGTGAAAATTCAAAATGGGGAAGCCTTATTCTAAAATCGAGGACAAGGACATCGTGATCACCCAAAATTCTTCGGGTAGCAACGCCGCGGGCCTCTCTGAGAGAGAGAATCATGTAAAAATTAATAACGTCCTGATTACTACGTTGATGGTGGTCATTGCCATAGTGCTCTTCACCTTTATGTGCTTTAAGATAAAACAGAGGCATAAAAAGTGGATAGGAGACAGGGTCAATGCGGAATTTGTGAGAAGAATGCGATACCGGCTATCTGGAAGGCGTGATCCGGGACAGGAGGAAGCAGAGGTATAACGTGTCAAGCGGCCACCCCCCCCAATTTTCCCCAATTTCGTTCGAGAAAAGTGCGGTCTATACGTTCGGCTAAAATGTGATAAATACGTAGTGCGGTTCACAGTGCAGTGCGATAAAAAAAAATTAACAATACCTATTATTAAATAAAAATACGTAAAAACATTGAACATTGAAAATATTAAATAATAATTATCTAAAAATAGGAACAGTTCGTAGAATTCCGACCGGACGGCAGCCAGACGCAAGTCAGCATTTCTTTGTCGTAGCACTACTCGTAGCGTGTATGACTGTGCCTCGAATAAGTTAAAGTTAATTTTAAGTGAATGAAATATGATGCGACTTGATTTGTACTTTAATTTTAAGGTAAGGTTTTTAGTAAATAATGGCTGAAAGTTTAATTGAAAAATATGATAAATTAAAGGAAATTAGACAATATCTTATAAAAAAAGGTCAAAGCAGATATGAATGTTCAGTTACGCAAATTAAACTGCAAGAAGCTGAAAAATTGTTTAAAGATAGTGAAATATTATTTTCTTCTTTACGTCTAAGTAAAGATAAATGTGAAATTGAGCTAGTTACTGAAACTTATAGCAAGATTAGTTTACTGTTTTCTGAAATATTGAATTTATGTAAGGTTCCTGAACAAAAATCAGACAAAATGGAATTTGATTTGAAAACCGCATGTGGTTTGATACCAGTTTTAGATGATAGGGAAAATACAACGAAACGATTGATTGATGCGGTGGAAATGTATGCTGACATGCTAAATAGTGCGGGTCAGTTATTATTAATTAAATTTGTTCTCAAGGGCAGATTATCTGAAAACGCCAAGTTACGGGTGAACACTGATTATCCGAATGTTAAGGGCATGTTACAGGATTTTCGTAGGAAACTATTAACAACAAAATCTTTTACAGCGATACAAGGACAAATCCAGGCCTTAAACCAAGGCTTTAGGTCTATTGACGAGTATGGTTCACAACTTGAAAAACTTTTAACGGAATTGAATATTTCACAGGCTGAAGGTGATGCAGCCAAAATTAATGTGTTGAAACCCATAAATGAAAAGATGGTTGTCAAAAAATTCGCAGATGGGCTGAAAAATGATAAGGTGAGTACTATCATTACAGCTCGCAACTACTCGTCACTGAAAGATGCGATACAGGCGGCAAAAGACGAGTCCAAGTCGTCTACTTCCAGGCCAGCCGAGGTGATGAAGATGACTTCTACGAGAGGTACATATTATAATAATCGTTCTTATTTTCGAGGTCAAGGTAGAGGACAATTTCCCCGTGCTCAAGGTCACTACGTGAATAACGGCAACAGGGGTAGGTTTCAAGATAATTACAATAATTATCGCAACAATTCGCCTAGATATCAAAGCTATTCAAGGCCTTTTCATTATACCTCACGTTGTAGAGGTCAATATAACCGTCGCGGCTATGCCAGGCGGGGTGAACAAGGTTTTCGTAATAATAACCTATTTACCATCCCCCAAAATGACAATGCCCTGGTGAATGCTTCTGATAATTCGGAGCAAAGTCGTAATGAGAGAGTAAACCAGTTTTTTCGTGATGAATAATTTCATTTTTGCCTATAAAAGCACTTCTAAATTTGTTAATTTTTACATAAATGGACGGAAATTTGTTTTGTTATTAGATACTGGAGCATCCATCTCTGTTATTAAGGAAGAGGTATTACCAAAGACATGTCAGATATTTCACGATCAATTAGAAGTTAATGGAATTGGAGGTAGAATTGAGTCATCTGGTTATGTGCTTTTAGATATGCATACATTAACAGCAGATAGATTTCAAAATAAATTTTACATTTTTAAAAAAATACCAATTGTTGTTGATGGTATATTAGGAATTGATTTCATGACTAAATATAAAGCAAACATTGACCTAGGGAAAGATCTTTTGACGTTGCAAGTAGAAAATAAATATTGCACATTGCCAATTTACAACAAACTCGAGAACAGTAATTCTTTAGTAATACCTCCTCGAAGTGAAACTATTCATTACATTTATTTGGACAAAGATCTGAAAGATGACTGTTTTGTGAGCGCGAGAGAGATAGAGAAAGATGTGTTTTTGGCTGGAGCTATTGCTCGCCCTAAGAATAAAAGGATTCCTATTAAGATATTAAATACTGGAGAGAAAGAAGTCAGATTTGATAATTTTGAAATAAATGTAGAATCATTGAATGACTATAACATTTTTAAGTTCAGTTCGTGCGAAAGTAATGCTAAAAGAGCAGAAATATTATTGTCTTTAATTAACTTACAATATTTAAATAAAGAAGAGAGAGAGTCTGTTGAAAAAATATGTACAAAATATTCAGATATTTTCTTTTTACCTGGTGATAAATTGGAAACTACTAATATCTGTGAACAATCTATAAAGTTAAAAAACAACATTAATCCTATATATACTAAGCCGTATAGGCTGCCTCAATCTTTGAAACCGGAAGTAAATAGCCAAATAAATAAAATGCTTCAAGACGATATAATTGAAGAATCCTCTAGTGAATGGTCTAGTCCTATATTATTAGTTCCAAAAAAATCGGATGGTACTAAAAAATGGCGTTTAGTGATTGATTTCCGAAAGCTTAATGAAAATATTGTTGACGATAAATTTCCATTACCTAACATCACAGATATACTTGACTCTTTGTCGGGCTCAATCTATTTCACTCATTTAGACTTACAACAAGGGTATTACCAAGTAAAGTTAGAACAAGATAGTAGAAAATATACAGCGTTTTCAACGAGCACAGGTCATTATCAATTAAAGCGGTTACCGATGGGTCTTAAAACTTCATGTAGTGCATTTAGTAGAGTCATGTCATTAGCGATGTCAGGGTTAGCTTTTGAAAAGTGTTTTATTTATTTGGATGATATAATAATTTTTGGACGATCTTTGGCAATTCATAACCAAAATTTATCAGACGTGTTCGAAAGATTGAGAAAGGTAAATTTAAAACTAAACCCCACTAAGTGTCAATTCCTCAAAAAAGAAATATTATATCTGGGTCATTTGGTTTCTGCAGATGGAGTTTCTCCAGACCCTGAAAAAACTAAAGTTTTAAAAAGTTATCCAGTACCGCAGAATGCAGATAAAGTAAGACGGTTTGTTGCTTTCTGCAATTATTATAGGAAATTTGTGCCATCTTTTGCCACAATCACCATGCCTTTAAATCGATTATTGAAAAAAGATGAACCTTTTGTTTGGAATTCTGAGTGTCAAAATGCATTTGACTACTTGAAAACTTCACTAATGACTCCACCAATATTACACTACCCTGATTTTTCTAATACTAACGAATTTATTTTACAAACTGATGCTTCTGATTTGGCAGTAGGAGCCGTATTATGTAATGGTAATATGAAACCTGTGGCATATGCCAGTAGGCCATTAAATAAAGCAGAAAAGAATTATCCCGTTATACATAAAGAATTAACAGCTATAGTTTGGGCAGTGAAGTTCTTTAGGCCATACCTTTTTGGCAGGAAATTTACTATCATGACAGACCACAAACCTTTAATTTATTTATTTGGCATGAAAGATCCGTCTAGTAGGCTAATAAAATTTAGACTAATACTTGAGGAATATGATTTTAAAATAGAGTATGTAAAAGGTAAAGACAATGTAATCGCAGATGCATTGTCTAGAGTGTGTATAACATCGGATGAATTAAAGGGTATGAAAGAACAGATTTTGGCAGTAACAACCAGAGCACAAAAGAGAAAGATGGATGAGAATAGTAAGAAAGAACAAGCTGCACTTAATAAAAACACTGATAAGTGGCCTGATCAACCACGAGTCGTGGAATTATTAAGACAGCCTAGCGATTCTATCGAAATGAAGTTAATGGAAGAAGAAGTTATAAGAAAAATTAAAAAAGAGGAGAAAAAAGTAGAAGAAAAAGATTGTTTTGTGTATGTAGAGAGTAAAATGTTATTGTGTATTAACCTAAGCTTTAGATTGCACTTCTCGCGAGCCGAATTTGCAACTAAGCTTAAGGAGTTTTGTGAAAGAATAAATATAAAAGAGCTATGCATAGTAAAAAATGATAAAAATGATGAATTTATAAAAGGGATATGTAGTGAAATTAAATCATTAAAAAAATGGACCGGTCCCCGAATATGTGTTTTAAAAGGAGTTGAGAGAATATTTGATGAAAAAGTAAAACAATTTATATTAAATGACTATCATTTATTGCCCACCAGCGGCCACGCTGGAATAACTAGAATGGCGAATAATATTAAAAGAAAATATTACTGGCCAGGCCTAGAGTTGGATATACGTAGATATATAAATAAATGTGAAATGTGTCAGAAAATGAAACAAAGTAAGTATACCAAACAGCCTTTGACTATTACTACAACTGCGACGACTGCGTTTGAGAAAATTTTCCTCGACCTAGTTGGACCTTTAGATAAGGATGAGTATGGTAACTGTTATATTTTAACCCTCCAATGTGAGTTGACGAAATATATAGAGGCGTATCCTTTACCTAACAAAGAAGCAGAGACTGTAGCGCACGCTTTGGTAAGTAACTTTATATTGAGATTTGGTATCCCAAAAGCTATAGCTACGGATAGGGGTACTGAGTTTATTTCTCAGGTTATGGAACAGGTGTGTAGTCTATTGGAGATAGAAAAGCTAATGTCAACTGCATACCACCATCAATCAATCGGTTCACTAGAAATAGCTCATAAGCATTTAGGTGCATTTTTAAGGACTTATTGTACTAATACGAGTTATTCTTGGTCACATTGGGTATCATTTTGGTGTTTTAGTTATAATACTTGTATTAACACGCAAACAAAATATACACCTTTTGAGCTCGTTTTCGGTAGACAATGTCGTTTACCAAATAATTTAGTAAATAATGTAGATCCTCTTTATAATACTGATAACTATTGTTTAGATTTAAAATACAAACTTCAAGTAGCATTAAGAGATGCAAGAAAAAATTTAATAGATTGTAAGGAAAAAAGAAAAACTTGTTATGATGTAAAATGTAATCCTGTATCTTACAGTGAAAATGATTTAATTTTGATAAAAAAAGAAAATTCTCGTAAACTTGACTGTGTTTATGATGGACCTTACAGAGTTGTGCAAGATTTAGGAGTAAATGTTAAGATTGAAAAAAATGGTAAAATAGATATAGTACATAAGGATAGAACAAAGAAGTTCAATGCATAGATGCATTGTAGATCATAAGAAAGAAATAAGATAGATTAATCATTTTTTTTTCCCTTTTTTTTCTTTTTCACCCCCGGAGGTGAAGTATGAGTAAGCTTACTTGTTAGTTGGTAACCCTAGTATAATAAATATATACATAATTGGTATTGTATGGGTCAGTCGCTAATACATGTATTGACAGTACGGACGTGTTTTATTATCTCTACATCTACACATAGTTCAAGCCGCTGCCGCCTGGATGCTATGCCGCTACCGAAAGGACCTCTTGAAAGGCTACCAGTTAGTTTTCCGTTCAAAATTTAGAGTGATTTATTAATTAATTTTCTTTTAGTAATTGGGATGATTTAATCATAATCACGAACCAACATAAAGCGACCCCGCCTGGGCTTATGCATTTGCAATGCTTAGATTGATATATTGATATATTCTCCACTAGGGTTTCTTTTCTCATATACCTACATCTTGTAACGTTGCAAATTTTTTAACGTTACATTTCTATAAAAATAGTTATTAATTTTCTTCAAAATCGTTAGTTGAAAAGAGTGTACTTCTCAAGCCTCACAAGAGATGGCGTTAGCAGCCTGAGAAATCAGGAAAATATTTCAAGTTAGACTTAGTTCCTGTCTGTGAGTACACATAAAAAAAAAGTAAAAAGTCGGTGACATCATCTGTCAATGAGACAGCTAGCTGGTAAATGTCAGTTGATTGAAATTTGAGTCATTTTTGATTTTTTCCTCGTACCGACTGGAGGTTGAAAATATGTGAGGCGTAAGGGCGAAGCCCCAAAGCAAATCCCGAATCATCGTATCCTCGGTTATGAAAGGATGCCGTAAATTGTTAAAAAAATAATTTTGGTAAGTAAATCATCTGCCCACTCAATGTATTTTTGAGAAAACAGAAACAGTGATCGTGATTTCAACATGTGCTTTTTAGGGTTAGGGTGGGAAGATCGCGGAGACAGTCATGCTGGCATTCTTCATTGTATAAAGAATAATTAAACAAAAAAAGATGCTACGTATTTTGCTAAGATGGTACGTATTTTGATTTTTTTAAATTTGTCACAATTTGGTATAGACAATGTTCAAGATTCTAACCAAGGCAATATTTCTTTCACATTGGGTTTCTTTAGTTTTGATATTCTGGTTAGTTCCTTTCATCACTAACCTTCTGCGATGAAATACATTCTTAGATGATAACGCAGCAAGTCATGGTATGAAGCCGTTACATTGTTTCGATCGAGGATCCATGAAGGTCAGTTCACCACATCCGGTCGACAGACGCTGGGACAGGTTTATATAATAATTCTCTCCCAGCCGCTGCCGCCTGGATGATATGCCGCTACCAATCTAGGATCTCTTGAAGGGCTACCAGTTAGTTTTCCGTACAAAATTTAGACTGATTTATTAATTAATTTTCTTTTGATAATTGGGATGATTTAATCATAATCACGAACCAACATACAGCGACCCCGCCTGGGCTTATGCATTACAATGCTTAGATTGATAAATTGATATATTCTCCACTAGGGTTTTCTTTCTCATATACCTACATCTCATAGCGCTTGATTGTACTTAGTTTCTTAGAACCCTAAATTTAAATATCCAGGTTGTTGTGTATAACTAATTAAGTACCTACCATAATAATCTAAGAGAAGGAAAACCTTGTGTACGTAGGATCAACCAGTAAATAAAACCTTGGCATTGAGACAATGTACATCTTTTATTTCTATCCCATGTCAATTTAAGATTTCAGCATAATGTACTAATTACCTACATTTTAAATACTTGAAACAACTAGTGCTCATTATCTAGGAAAACACCAGTTTTCAATTTTGTTTTCAATATGGAAAAAGGCTAGTTTTCAATGGTGCCCTGGGACCAATTCTGAAATCGCAAAAAAAAAACAACTGGTTCACACATTTTTATATTTTCGTTATTAATTTTTGTATGAAACACAGCTGATTTTTTTTGGCGATTTCAGAGTTGGTCCCATAGTAAAAGTTGTTCAGTTTGATGGTCCGAAGAAACTGTTTTCTCATTTTGCGTTAATTCATTAACACATATGTAATGTAAATAATAAAACACCTTATTTTGATATCCAAATAACAATAAGAGAAAACATAAAACTAATATTTTGAACCCAAAGTTCTTGACATCAAATTAAATTCTAGACACAGCTCTAAGTTCTAAGCAATTAGGATCCAAATATCTCGACCACTGCCGACGATCCCTAACTGCTGGGTGTTAGTGATAAAATTCCCAAAGACAAACACAAGTCCCTTCATTAAAACTTGTTGCCCAGCAACTATTTCAGGGAAGTTTAATCCCCTACTTAGGAGGGGATAGTTTGTGCCATAGTGGATTCATGTCCAGTAAGTAATGAATGGCATACATGAGGAAATTATAATGGTGTGTATTTAGGAGAAAAATCAATGCGATATAAACTGTTTTAGTGACATCAGCAAAAATGAAATCTCGCTACTGTTATACTCTGTTCACGGTAACGAGTTAGTATAGCGCCCCCTCTATCACACATTTTCATACAAATAACAAAGACAAAAAAAACTTTTTTAGGGTCAGTGGGCGTTAACAATACCTTAGAAAAGAAAATGCGCGCTCACACTGCGCTTCTTAAAAATTCGCTTAGCTTATACCCGCGGCTTCATCTGTCCTATTTGAGAGCCATTTATTACAGAGAATAACAATGGAACTAGCACACCTGGGCTATTTTATTGTACAAAAATTTGGAAAAAAGTATTTTCTTCAGTTATTGCTTATTTACGACAAAAGAACAATACGAGTCAGTAGCACACCTGCGCCACCTTGGGATTCAAAATTCAATACAAAAGCCAGGTAACGAATTGAGCATACAGTCACAAGTAAGAGCACGTCTGCACAGCACGAGGAGTATGAGTAGACTAAAAAGTACTCGTACTGTGTACACCGCCTTAGCGTTTATTACTGACCAATCACAGTTAAGAAATTGTGTGAGTGAGATAGCGCTCTACTAACTCGTTTCCGTGAACAGACTATAATGAGTTCACAAAATGGCTGATAGGTAATCGAGTTAGGGGGCAAATCATCCCAATGACTCATCAAAATATTTTATTATTTTTTGATGGCCACTGTTCTAACCTTCAACGTATATAACACATAAGTACCTAGTACAACAGTATATTCACTAAAAATAATTTAGCAACATAAAGTTGACTCATTGATTCGATAAATAAATATCGAAAGGGGGTCGACTTTCCTTAGAACGAGTTGCTTCTTGCCTCGAAATACGAAATTTTATTATTTCAGTTTAATTTACCTCAAATGTCTACTTAATACAAAGATAATGTTTCAATTCGATTTTAAAAATAGAATCGTAGCTCTTTGTTTTCACCGCTTGTTCTCCAATAAATCACAAAGTTAGTCTACCGTCGCACACAAACACCAAGAAAGTGCGCAAGCGGAATGAAGCGAAAAGTTTGGAAACATCCTTGAGTCGGTCGGGACCAAGTTAGAATTTTGAGAATCCTATCACATTGTTATTTTAGTAAGCGAAGAACACTCAAGGGAGTTTAACTACCGGAAGTAACCTCTATCGAAACAAACATGATTTGGAAGTCCTGGGGCCCTATCGCGCTAATTCTGAACGATAAAACCAAAAAAGTTACGTTGTTACGAACTGGCCATCGGGCCGGGCGTGTAAATACTTTTTTATATGTTTGTATTTTTTATCTGTCTGTAACCCTTTTTTCCTCTTCTGTTCTATCATGGCTGTACGGTTGTCTTCGCTGCGATTTGGTTTGTAATTTAGCTTTATTTATTATAATTATTGTCCTTACTTCGAGCCTTCTCATTTCCCCTCCTTAACAAACGTCATTTAGGTTAGGTTTATTTATCTAGAAAATCTTTGGTTTAGCTTTAGAACTCTCAATTAAATTGTCCAAGATTGGCATCGTATTCTCCCTAGGCATAGCTTTCAACAATTTTAACAAAACAAAAGCGAGTATTTTTCTGTAAACGGAACTATTTCTGTGGTGTTTGGGAGAAAACTGTTAACTCCAATTTGGTAATTGTTTAGTTGGGTAATACAATGTTATTAAAATTTTCTGTTTCTTTTTTATCTATTACTGATTATTCCACCTTATATAGAAGTGATAGAACTGAGCTGAACACACATGGTAATTCAGTATTCGTCCATTTCGTTTTTGTACATTCGTGATAAGTCTCATACTGTAAAATGTCCCGTTTTGTACTTATCACGTTTCTCCCAAACACCAACTGTCTTATTCAGAGATGTTTCACAAAACTGGGGTGCAAGACTGTTCTAACAAAACCTGGTTTAATGCTTGTAAACCAATCACAATGCACCTTTTAATCCTTAAACAGTGGGACTAAACGTTAAACTGTCACTCTGAATACGATTTGCGCTGAAATGGCGTTAGTCCGCAGTCTAACGCCATGTTAACTTTGGCCCTAGTTTAACGAACGCACTCTGAATAAGACAGCAAATATTTAGTTTTGGTTTTATCGTTGAAAATTATCTCGATAAGGGCTTTGAATATTGTCTAAGTTTTTATTACATTTTTTTTAATATTAATTTCGTTGAATGTCTTACCATCAACTTCCTCCCGTCAACTTGCTTCTCCTGCACATATTCCACGAACTCCTGAAGCTGCCACTTCTCCAACAATCCAACCACATTCTGCACTCCCAGGTCTTCCACTTTGGAAACCATTCTGGCTGTTGTGTGGTCGTTTAGATGGAGTTGTAGTTATGTACCTAAAGTCTGTATTATCCTTGTCCTATTTAGTAAACAGTTTTATAAAGTTGTCAGACGTCTTTTAAATCGCTATTTAAAAATAATTATGTTGTCTTATAAAATCAAATTGTTTTTAATTTAGTAATTTCTCTGGTAATATATGCGTGGAAAACCATTTGTTGTATTTTATAATATATTTGATTTTTTTTTTTCAGAAAGAGTTGGGTTAGGATTTTTGTGGTATTTACACGGATCAACTTGGCAGGCGACTTGCTAGTCGATTAGAGTCAATTTAGCGCTTTTTTTGTCGACAATCGCTTGTAAAATCAAATCGCAAACCTAACTTTAATGATTGTCACAATTAACACGATTGATCTTTCAAAGTTCAAAATCTGAATGACCTCATAGAAATTTCTTATTTTATTTCATTTTCTGTTCATAACTTCGATCATCTATTCGTTCATAAAATCACTAGAGCACTTTTCTTATAATCATTAGGGTACTTTTTCATTGAATACCTAGACCTAGTGTTAGAAAAAGAGGTTTTACAGTGTGTGAGAATTTGTACTTAATCTGTGACAGGGGGAACGCCTGTGTTATTACTTGCGACGTGTAATCCACCGGTGTCACATTCCAGCGATTCATTACACGTAGAGTAGCTAATTGCACCCCGACACAGAGGGCCTACTACAAAAGGAGAGCCACGATAATCGGACGAAAGTTCGATCCACTCCGTCACGTTATCAGATAAGGTAAGATAGCTAGTTTCTGAGTGAGAATTTCGGATGAAGTGGGCTTCCACCTTTGTTCTTATCGTCACTTAACATCAAGTGAGATGAAGGAAGTGACCTAACCCTAAACTAAACTCAGAACTGTTTCGGTACTGACTCAAGAAAGTGATGTTATAACTGTACCTATTGTGCAGTTATGCAGTTTGTAACCTGTTTGTAGTTAAAAAGCAAGTCCCAAAATTAAAAGGATTGTGAAGCAAGCGATCTAGATTCAATAGTGAAAAAAAAATATTGTTGTTATGCCTAAGAACTAAGTCTGTGTGTTTTGGTTTTTTAATATTCATTGTAGATTTGAAAACATGACACTTTTAATTTTATATAAAATCACTAAACTGCAAATATTTCAAAATCTATAGACTTTGCTTTAACATAATATCCGCCATTTTTAAAAATTAAAAAAACTGAATAGACAAAAAATAATAATATATAATTATCGAACCTGCTCACAAAATTTCACGAGAATCGGTTGAGAATTAATACGACCTATAGATTCGAACAAACGGACGCCGCTGGATGGACATACGAAAGCTGAAACAGAAAAGCCAAGCTAAAACATAGAGGCTTCGCTCTCGCTCGGTCAAAAATCATTTACTACTGCTAGGTGAAGCTAAATAAAGGATGAGAAGCGTTATCGGTGCCTGTATGAACTTGCTTCACAATGTTCGTAAGTAAATCGAACGACGAACATCCGACTATCGCTTTTGTTTTGTTGTAGTAAGCCCCTAGAGGCGTGTTTACTCGCCCCTGATAAAATGTTTGTCTTGTCTAACTAGTCGGATTACAACTACACACTGGAGATTTACTGGACAATCTATGGGGCTAAATTAAGTTATTACATGTGGAAAATCTGATATTGAAACTTTTTTCGATTTTCTTTCAGAAGCTGTTGTAGAAACTCTTATACAAGTAATAATAATATAAAGTACTTTTAGATACTTAGTACCTATTACAGTTTTAAAGAACTCTACTAAAAATAAGAATCTAATTTTAGGGATTTTAATTTTTGTTAACCTATAGATAGATCTAGATCTACAATTAGGAAATGATACGTTACAAAAGTTTGTAAAAAAAAAGGATAGAAATACATTAAATTAATAAAATTATAAAGGGAAATTCATACATTCATTCAGACATACTTATTTTAATTTATTGCCCGTGCATAAGCCCTATTTCTACACTCGTGTGCAAAAGTATGGAATCATAGACCTATTTTCATACAAACGAGGTAACTTTGAAGCTTTGGCTTTGGTTCTCCGCCCAGGATTAAACGGGGTGTGATCTGATGATGGCCATTCAAGGAGTGAATGGAGGAGGCTCAGATCGCTGTAGAAACCCAACGGATCAGAAAAGTCGCTTATAGGTTCTAGAGACCATTATGGAGTTTTAAGTGTTACACTTTTTAAGTAAATTTGAGGTTTCTTTAGCATTATAGGCCTCCGCCATTCATTCTTTGAAATTACCAACATCAGATCACACCCCGTTTAATCCTGGGCGGAGAACCAAACCGTAAAAGTTACCTCGTTTGTATGAAAATATGCCTGTGATTCCATATTTTTGCTCGCGAATGTATTTTAATGCAAATTAGGGGGGGGCTGGCTTTAGGCGTATCCACCCTAGTTTATTATTATAGTCACTATTATTGCAACAATTTAGTTTTCTTCTTTATTTGCTCGCTATGACACTACTATGTAAACTGAATTTTTGTTAATTATTGTTTTATTGGCTTCCACGATTCAGGCTTGTCCTAGTGTGGTAGCCGCTGCTGTTTGAAGTGTGCGTTTTATGAAAAAAGATTATTTATATTTTCGATTTCTTCCTATTTTTGTTTGTATATGTAATTCAAGTGTTCTTACAAAGCACTTCACTTCATTCACTTATAATATGGTCTTTCTTATACAATACAGAAATTGCGACTGAGTCTCTCCTGAGTCCAGGCAGTGCCTGTTTGATCTCTGTAAATGGTTTAATTGGCTTGATTGTCACTGCGCTTAAGCTGCGTTGACACTGTATTTGAGGCCAATAATACAGGGTTATTTGTTACAACACCAATAATCTTGCAGGAGTAATTACTAACATTTCGTTTTATGACTTTTCCGAAAATAGACAAAAAATCGACGACTCGATCAGCTGTTCGGACAAACGGAAAGTCGATTTTTGTCTGTTTTTGGAAAAGTCGTAGAACAAATTCATGTCGTTGTTTATGATGTTAGTAATCTACTTCTACAAGATTGTTGGTATATTACAAATAACCCTGTTTAGTGACAATCTCTACGCCTTGGCTGTGTTCATACACAGTTCACGCACTCACGTGTAAAACCAAAGCCAAGGCATAGTTTATCACGTGGAAAGCCAAGGCATAGTTTAATACAAAACTATGCCTTGGCTTTCCATATAAAACTCTGCCGCCCGGTCCCCGCCCGCCCCCTTGTACGCACACATGTACCATTAAAAACCGGCCTCAATTCATTGTTCGCAACGCTCCATCTTACTTTTTTATTTGATCTGAGGGTTTAGATATCATTCTACAGAAAATCACACCGGCAATGATTCAGATAAGGACCCTCTGACAAAGAATCAAAGACAATGTGACAGTGCCTTAATAAATACATGTTCAGTCACCTAGGTGTCCACTATCCATGTCTAGGTAGGTAGGAAGTATTGTTTTTACTACCCTTTATATAAAAATCTTGCATCATCCAAAGATAAGATAACGTTTTATTAAGAAAAAAATTCTTCGTCTCATCGTATAGATCTAGGTAGGTATAGGTAGGTACTATTACTAATGTTTACTTTCTCATTTTTCTCGAAAATAAAAAATAATCACTTGTTTATTATTTGTTTGCCATTCTTACATTTATCTTATTATCTTGATTGTTTGTTCGAATTAAAAAATTGTTTTGGTTATTTATCGCTTAAAATTAGCGCGATTGCATCTCAGGGCTTAATTCATAATAACGACATATTCTTTCAGCTGATCAGTCTAATGGTAAGATCTGAAAGATGATGAATCAGCATATCAGTGAGTTATAAAGTCATAAAGGATTTTGACACATTAGAAGTATTAACAAACCCAACTCGGATAACAATTTCGGGTGAAGGTGTTGATAATTGGGTTAAAGTGTTCGGCCACTTTAGATCCTGGTAAGGAAGGCTTATCCTATTGTCAGCCGGGTGTTAGGGGTGAATCGATCGACCTTTATACTGATATAATACTTACTGAATATAAATATCTTTAAGCCATTGTCTGTTTATAAAAATAAACAGCAGAAAAATCGCTGAATATTAAAAATACTAAATTAACAAGAGTTACCAAAACCAGCATAGTTTAAAGTTTAAAAAGCACGAAGAACTAATAGTTATAAAAAAATATTATAAAAAAATTAAATAAATTTAAAAAATATTAAAAACACGACTGCCCTGCCAAAAACGAACTAAAAATTTAAACAACAAGTGTCATTGCAGTCGGGGGACCTCTTTGATCAAAAATTGTTCCATAAAATAAGGTCCCACGAATTTTTAGTTCGTTTTTGGCAGGGCAGTCGTGTTTTAAATATTTTTTAAATTTATTTATTTTTATTTCACACATTTTAGTGACATATTATATAGTTTTGGAATGTGCTCATCAAGGCCGTTCATTTGATGCCCATATTGTAATAATAGAAGAAAAAATATTCTTTTCACATTTGAAAATGGCGTCGTACAGACACCATATTGATTTAAAAAAAAATATAGCCAGTGTCACTCGGAATGCTGTAAGGATTCTAACGATACCCCATTTATAAATCAGTTCAGGCATTTAGAAGTTATGGTGAAATAAAGAAACTCACATACCCACAAACATACATGAACCCTGAACACATTACACTCTTTTTGCTTTGGGCAGTCGTGTAAAAAAAAAAACATAGTATTTACATTTTTCTTTTTTTGGCTTTATTTGTATTTCCAATATGTTAGACTAACATTTTGAAACCTTGTTGCAAATTATCCTTTTGTACAAATGCTGTGCATATCTGTAATAGTCATTATACACTAGCTAAGTATGTAATGTGAAATGATATTCTGTAAATGTACTGTGTATATGATGTTGATGTGCCTTATTAAATAAATCAAATTAAATAGTTCTCCATGCTTTTAAAACTCTCCTGGTTCCATTGCATAAACTGATTGACTGACCTTGTTCAGGTAAACTACTTTTAATCCGGATTTGGGTATTTATGTTGAATTTCCGTTCATTTACCACATTCATTATGTAATAGTGCAATTAAAGTAAACAAAAGAATTGACTTTTGGGATAATCTTCTAATCATCCAAAGGAACGAAAATCATCAAAATGTTTTAAGTCCCCTCAACTTCATAACCCCAAAGACAGCTAAAAATAATTAAATGTGCTTAAAGTTTATGAGGTACCTAGTAGAGTCGATGCTAAACGAAGAATACAAATTACAATAAATCATTGCGGAAGTAGGTAAATCTTAATTTAACAGTGTGAAGTGCCAAGTGAAGATCCTTGAGGGACGCTTAAACTTAGCAATGGGAATCATGCAACTGACAATGATGATGATGTGACTTTCTCTACCCATACACTGTTTCGTAAGTTTAACAGATCGGAATTCGGATCGTATTATGTAGGCTCTCGAACGATCGAATAATCTGAAATTCCATTATAACACTCTTTGTGTGTATTAATAGTGTGGTGATATAGAGCTTATCACAACACTTTCCAAGTTTGTTCAGGACTGTTGGCAAACTGTGGCCAAACGCACAATGACGTCACAACCCATTACACTAATTCCCACACGTTAACATACCGTAAACTGTTCGATTGTGATTTGTTATTCTGCCAATCATAATCAAACACCCTTGTTGTATCCCTTATCAAGTAGTTTGTTGTTTTAATCAATAGTGATTAAGTTATTTATGTTTCGGAAATGTTTGTGGTTTATTCATCATTTCATTCCTTGTCTTTTTTATGCCTGTATTTATTTTCTTTTCTCTTAATGACATTATCGTGACGCTATTATAAGAATAGTAAAAAATACCTATTTTTTTTTAGAAACTAGAGTTTGGTCAACGAAAGATGAGTCTCGGTTGGGAATGAACTAATTTTGCGCCTTATTTTAAGGTTCAGTTTCCAATAACTTAACCTCTAAACGTTAATTTAACAGGGAAAATGGCGCCTCCATTTCCGGTTCATCTTTCGTTGACCAGACTCTATACATGGTGATTTGTAAACTACTAACAACCTCGCAGGAAAAGATCAAAAAAACATTTTGTTCTACCTACGACTTATCTGAAAATAGAAAAAAAACGATTGGTCATACAAAACTCAATCAGCTGTTCGAACGGAAATTCGATTTTTTATTGTTTGTTTCCCTAAAAGTCGTAGAACAAAAATCTTGTTGTTTATGATGTTACTGATCTACTACTGCGAGGTTGTTGTTGTTATACAAATAACCCTGTATAGAAACTTGTGCTAAAGTAGCCGTTTTCAATAAAATTGTGTAGATAAGATATAGGGAAATAAAAACAAAGTAAAATAATCAGTCTGTCATCCATTTTACTTATCAGTAAGTACATGATAAATGCGAGTATTGATAAGATCACTTACACATTCGATATTACATTGTGTTTATTGCAAAAAAACTTAAATTGCGTTTCAAGTTACTCTTTAAATTCTAAGATTACTAAAACAATTCACTGTCAATTAATACAATTATCTTTAGTTCATGTAGAGGGATAAATCAATTCTTTATACTTCTAGGATCTAAAAGCATGAGTTTTTTCAACTTTTTCTTATCGAATCTTACAGTCAAGCAAAGATTGTCCTCAATTGTCTTTGTCTATGTCTGTCTACTGTACGATTTTGCGCGTCATCGTCATTACAGCAATTTTGCTAAGTTCTAGTCAACACATCGTATACTCTGTGAGAAACTTCAGCACCAGCAAAACTAATGTAGCAGCATTTATGGCTAGGGTGCACTTTTCCAGGTGTTATAGAAAGCTGGTATCTCGATCTACCCACGTACAAAGTTTCACCAGTTGAAGTATGACCTCCAGCCACCGCCCCAGGAGGAACATTCCCGTTGGAAGCAGGTACCCATCTTAAACTGTCCGGCCTCGCGCAAAGAACTTCAATATTCTGTACCGGTATCTCCTTCCCGTCATTCATCACTGATGCTGTGTTATGCCTCACCGACAGCTTCCCAGGAATCAATTCTCCGTTGTGCCACGCCCTTATCACCCATAACGGACTTCCATCCCAACCTTCGTGTCCCCCAAGCACAGCTTTCCCATTCAAGTGATGAGCAGTTGTTGATGTAGTAGGTACCCAGTCGAAATCTCCTGACGTTTCCACTATTTGGACTTGGTCTCCGACTGGTGGTCCATTAGAAGATTCTCCGTTGTAAATGTAGTTGGTTATGTAAGTTGGTTGGGCTTGAGGTTCCGTGGTAGGGGGTGGAGGCATCCCTATCGGAAAAGGGATCATGAAAGCGCCTGGGACATAGTAGGGATAGGATGGGTGAGGATGGCTTGGATCTGGAGGTGGGTAATGTGGCGGATGGTGCGGAGGATGGTGTGGAGGATGGTGCGAAGGATGATGAGGCGTTGGTGCGGGGTGAGGTGCCCAATGAGGATAATATGGTGGCGGGTTATTCCCGGACAAATTTGGTGGTGGATACTGACTCATTTTGTTGAAAAAAGTAACACAAAGAACACTTGACACTGTTTTCTCTGAACTATGCTTGTTGTATTGTGCGATGGCTTATATCGGAATCATTCGAAGTAATCTTATCATTTCGCTTTCGATAAAGGTGCGTCGAATGAGGATATGAATCAGTTTGTTTTTTTATTAGTCACTGCGTGTTTATCAATTGATTTGTTACACAATACATGATTTTGTTTCATAAAATACGTCACAGTTTATCAAGATAAGCTTCTACATTTTTCCCAAAAATTCTTGAAACCACTTTTGTGACTATAGGTATACTATGTAGGCACTAAGTTAAACTATTCTTTTACATTTACAATTTCTAATTTCCCATGATTTCTTAATACTTAGTTAAGAAAATAAAACAAGTAATTTTTAAACCAGGTTTATTAATAAAAATACAAATAAAACTAAATACATTGTTATTAATCAAAATAAATTACTACTTTATATTCGATGTTAATATTTTGTACAAGACTTAAAAAATAATACAGTACTTAAATAAAATTGTCAAGATGTCTGTATAAAAGTTGAAGAAAAATTAAATTTCATTAAAATATAAAATCTTTATTGAATAAACATCAATAGTAGTGAAAGCATTTCTTTATAATTTTGTCTTGATGCCATCGAATTGGATCTTGTAAAGTCAGTAGCTGAGACTTGCCTCAATGTTTCAATATTTTGAATTTTTCTTGTAAATATGAAGTGAGTTCTTAAAAAGATTTTTTGCGTTACATTTAAACTTTGGAAATTAGTAAAGCCCATTAGAAGTTTTGAAAAGACCTTAACCATAATCTTTGACCATTAGATTTAATTACTGCTAATTGTAAACATAAATGCATATAATGCTAAACGTTTGACAGTACTATGCATTATCAGGTAAAAGATCATTTTTATCAATTTCTGATATGTATTACGCTAGAAAACTCTAGACCAAAATTCGTTACGGCCAGAACATGTTTCGACTGAAATATATTTCAGCCCAAAATACGCTTAGATCAAAATACTCTTCGGCCAAAATATGCTTCAGTCCGAAAATGCATCGGTCCGAGAACTGCGTCTGTCCGAAATATGCTTCGGTCCAAAATTTACTTCGGTCCGAAATATGCTTCGGCCAAAATAAGCTTCGGTCCGAAATAAACTTCGGTGCGAAAATATGCTTCAGTCTGACTGAAATACGCTTCGTCCAAAATACACTCGACCATGACCTTCTACTACCTCCCGAACACTAAGGCCCAGCTCTCAACGTTAAGAACTATCTTGAGATCATACCTGAAATGCTGTTTTTCAAGCATCTAAAGTATAATCTCAAGATAGCTCTTAACGTTGAGAGCGGTTTATAAATACGGGCCTTAGTGCCCGGTAGATAGTAGGTTTAGGTTACAGTCGAGTGTTTTGGACGAAGCGTATTTCGGACCGAAGCATATTTCAGACAATATTTTGGCAAGACTGTATCTATTTTGGTACAGTCTGGTCTGGTGGTATATTATACAGGTCTAGGTGAGCACGACCGCCCTGAAGACGCAGCAGTTGCCGTCCATGAGCGCGGGCCACACGAACGACTTGATCAGGTCCGACCGCCGCGACCCGACCTCGCCCGCGGAGTACCGGACATGCTTTTCCGGGTTCATCACCACTGGAAAAAGATACATAAAGTAAGTTAATATCGCTAAAACTTAAGCTAATTGAAGTCAGACCGGCGAGCTCTAGTATTTTTATCTATGTTGAAATGGCAAAAATGATATCCCGACTTACGATGCGATTAAATTGACAATAGACAGAGAATTTATGGCAAAAAGTTTACAGGTTTAAAATACATCCTTTTGTACCGCGAGCGCTCTGAACGTGGTCACTTCTGTTGTATATTGTTAAAATAATTGCATTGTAGACAAACCTTTTATCGCTCAAAATGATGCTCAGGTGGTAGACATAATCTTATCGAGTTTGTAATGCTACATCAGCTGCAAGTAGGCCACGGAAAAGTGAATAGGTAGGTTCCTACTAGCGAAAACTTCAGCTGATAGTTTTTAGCTTCTTTCTGTTTCAATTTACCGATGCAGATAGCTGCTAGCCTGCTATCTGCGTCGGTAAAAAACTTAATTCTTGGCACTATGAGTTCATACCTATTCATGCTTCATGTTTATGGTTGCATGCGCGATCTTGCTTCGAGAAAAAGTTCATACGGAAGTGGCTGTTGTTTTCTTGAATTCTATCTCCGTTTTTTCGAAACCAGTAGGCGTATTATAAGTACGCTAACTTACTCCACCGGTACAAGATACCGGCATGTAACTTGGCAAGACAAAGATGAGACAAAAGATGTGCAGCAGTTACAACCGTCGCATTTTTTGTCACTTCTTTGTCTTGCCAAGTTACGTGCCACGAGATATGATCATCGGTCATTTTTTTTAATGACCCCACTGCTGCAGCACCGGCCTTCCTTATCATCCAGGGTGGATAAGGAGGGAGTGCCATAACCCATCACGAAGACCCAATGCGTATTGGTGAGTGTTAACGATTGCAAATGCACCCGGGACCAACGGCTTAACGTGCCTTCTGAAGCACGGAGGAGCCCGAGATAATAAATTTTTGGTCACCCATCCCATGACCGACCCTTGCAAAAGTTGCTTAACCTCCGCAATCGCTGGGCCAGGCGCTAAACTACTGCGCTACCGAGCTCCTCTTAGTTAGGCACTCTTGAGGCTGTCGATGGACAGAGTTGCGGCTCGCCATTGCCACTCGCTCACGACGCCGCACGACGTGCGATGTCTCTCCACTTTTGTCGACTTTTAGCGTTGCGAAAACACTGTACCACATGAGTGAAGACAGGACCAGAGATAAAGCTTCTTAAGAACGTGAAATTAAAACTTGCAAATAACAAAACAAGCAATGCCCTAAGATTGTCCACTGGCTGCAGTTATGTCAAAACAGGTTTTTTTCCGGTTTTTCGGCGTACGCGACAAGCGGCCAGTGGACACGCACACATGCCCCGCGTGCTTGTAGTAGTGCAACCGATTCGCGCGGTTGTATGAAGCTTTGTCTCTGGTCCTTTCTTTACTCATGTGACTGACTGTACTGCGTGAGGTGCATGAGGTCGATCCAACGAGTCGGCGAGCGGCCTCGTGGTCTCTTCCCCTCTGTCTGTGAGGCCTTTTACCACAGAATAACTAATAGTAAAAGTACAGAAGCAGCACGCCGCATAGTAATTTAAATAAATAGCGACTTTTGCTCCGACACAATAAAGTGCAATTCAGGTCGCGCGATGGCCTGTAGTACAGTTTATATTCACCTAGTAGTTGCCTCTCTTTCTATCGCGTGCTCTTACCTTTTCTAATAACGCAACGTTAAGGTTGTCTTTTTTTTAAATGAGCTGCGTAGCGTATATCATAATGTGAAAAACGTCAATTTTTTATTGGTTTTTTGATTTTGACACCCGTACACGGCACAGTAATGTCGATTCGACATTGTCACTATTATAAAAAAGGCAATACCTATTACCTACGCAGGCAGTAAGATGCCGCGCTTGTACGGCGGCGGGCGTGTGGCGGCCCTTGGCTCACTTGTTCGTTCGAATGAACGGCTCGCGGTAGGTGCTTATCGCGCGACCTTGAGCGAGTGATGGAGGCCTGCTTTTACTACGAGCCTCTCCATCGATTCCTCGCCGCCAGGTAGGTATACATTAGGATAACGTACCAGGTGTGAAGTCGGTGTCGATGCGCAGCGGCGGCGAGTGCAGACTGACGGCCCACGCGGCGCGGCTGGCCGCCGCCACCAGCGCGTGCAGCGCGCCGCACCCGCTCAGGCACGGGTACTCGCGCAGCGTGCTCACCACCTACACACAAACACTTTTATTACTGGCCTTTTTTATTCACAACGAGATAGATAGATAGAGACTCAAATATCGAGACAGCGGCAGAAAAAAAGGAATTCAACTCGGTTCCAAGGAACCATTTTCAGCTGTATCCCTGTCATTGTTTGGTCGCAAGCAACAACACAAAGCAAAAGTACTTATGATAGAATTAAATGATCATTATTATTATTATTATTATATAGTGCTTGGCCTTCACCTCACTTGATAATCCTTACTAATATTATAAATGCGAAAGTCCGTTTGTTTGTTTATTTGTTTGTTTGTTTGTTACGCCTTCACGTCTTAACTACTGAACCGATCATCGTGAAATTTTGCATACACGTTGCCAGGGGTACAGAAAAGGACATAGGGTACCTTTCATCCTGAAAAAAAGTATAGTTCCCGAGGGATAGTAAAAACCTTTCCACACGCAGACGAAGTCGCGGGCGGCCGCTAGTAAACAATAAGGCCGAAAGCACTATACCCAGAATCCTCACAACTGAGGAACTGGCTATTTTACCTCTAACTACCGGAACACAACAATTTTTAAAATGTTGTTATGGCGTCAGACTTGGGTAAGATAGCGGTAGCTAACCAGACGGACTTGAAATATGTCCTACCATCATCCAAACCGAGTACAAAATGTACCCACCTCCTGGGAATCGAACCCGCGGGACCCCTGCATCTTACACGGGTGGGCAAACCACTAGGCCACAAAGACGGTTTCTCTATTTATTTTTTTTATAAATAAATAAATATTTGACAACATCACATACATTGCTCCAATCCCAAAGTAAGTAGCTATAGCACTTGTGTTATGGAAATCAGAAACAACGGTGGTATGACACACACCCAGACCTGAGACAATATTGAAAAGTTCATTTTCTACATTGACCCAGCCGGGGATCGAACCCGGGGCCTCAAGAGATGGTGACGCCTTGAAAACCGGCGTGCAAACCACTCGACCACGGAGGTCGTCAAACAAAACGTCAATTTTGGTTTCTTCTTCATGGTCTCCTATTTACGCCCTCGGCCGCTTACAATTTCAGCGTCACCATGATTAGGCTGGGTCTCCTATTGACGCCGTCAGCCACTTACGCTGCTTCAGCGTCACAATGCTTACTATAGAAATGTTATGTTGTGTTCTCTATTAAACGCTGACGTCAGCGTATGAAATAATAAAAATAATAATAATAAAATATTTATTTCACACACACGATACATATTTACAGTATACAATATTTTAGATCTACGGTGCACTAGTGTGTGTGAAATGAATAGAAACTTTTACGCTGATAGCATAAAATAGGAAATCAAGACCGTAGGGCTCTAGAGACAACATTGTCATCACCACCACCGAGTAACGCCTTACGACGCGATACACAAACCTGTGTGATAACAGTCCATCCACTCTCCTAATGGGATGCCATATCCTGTAGCACTCGCATCGCTGCAGCCTCTAAGCGGGTTTGACTGTAGTGTCCTCGTTGGGGCCAAAGAGTGCCTCCACTTTGCTGAGGCCAGTGTTTCTTTCGGACAAGATTCCCCAGGGAGGCAGCGGAGGCCCCTGACGCGATTTTGCATTTGCCCGCCTATACTTATTAACTTTTTCTCCCGGGTGCTAAGGCTACTCCAGGCTCTCAGCTTCATCTCAGCCCGAGGCGGTGGTGTGCATCCACCGCCTCAGGCTGAGATGAAGCTGTGCCCCTTGTGTATTTTAAAGTACCTTTCAATTTCTCGTACCTCCTACCTCTCGTATCTCTCTTAACTCCGTACCTGTGTGATAACTGTTCGCTCGCACTCTCCCAGCGGGAAGGTGTGCGCTGTATCCTGCAGCACTCGCATCGCTGCAGCCACCAGTCGGGTTACAGCGGCAGGGTCAGCTGTAGTGTCTTCGCCGGCGCCGAGGAGCGCCTTCACTTCGCTGAGGCGGCGGTCGCGTAGGCTGATGGCGGCACGAAACGACAGCTGAAGAACAAATATTAAAATTTTAGCGGCACATAATGTATTGATGGCATATGTGCCAGTCCGGCAAACGCCTCGATAAAAGACTAAATAATGAGTTCTGTACTTACAACAACCACGGAGAAGACTATCTTATACTTGAGCTGCGGCGTGTGGCGTAGTTGCTCGAGCGCAGCGAGTGCAGGCAATGCTTCGTCCGCCGCGCGCGCCCACACTCCTGCGTACACCGACACCAATGCGCTCCTGGAATTTAAATATAGAGCATTATCATAACAGCCCATTATAGTCAACCTCTCTCCTGAGGGAGAAAGTTGCCATAATCTCCGCGCTTGGCAGGAAGATTGGAAATCGCAGAGTAGGACCGTTTCAATCAGAAAATGTTGCAGCTATATCCCTCTTCAAACATTCTCCTTTTGCCAAGCCACCACTTGCTAAGGTCGTTGAACGGAGCGTCCCTCCCCTACACTCTCTTTTACTCCTCAAATATGTTTCCTTCATACATTGTTCCTTACCTGTCAGGCAACTGTAGAAAATCATCATTGTCTGATTGGTAGCCATCGCTGGCTGAGTTGGTTGGTGAGCGGGGCCTCTCTTCCCCTTCTCTCTCATTCCTCAAATATGTTTCCTTCATTGATTGTTCCTTACCTGTCAGGCAACTGAGGGGAGTCATCGCTGTCAGAGTGGTAGCCATCGCTGGCTGAGTCGGTCGGTGAGCGTGGCGTCCCTCCCCCCGCACTCTCCCTCTCCCTCTCCCTCTCCCCCTCGGACATCTGTGACAGGACTGCCGAGCAGCCGCGGGAGTAACTCATCAGGACGCCGGCTACTGGCCTGGAATAAAGAAAGAAGATATAAATTATGTTCAATTATAATTCAGTTATCGAACATCAATGGAAATGGCTGTCTAGCTTTGGGAAAGATAAAGAATCAAGTATATTTAAAAGACAGGACTTGGCAAGAGGACAGATTGATGAATTTGAAAGTGGTTTATTAAACAATAACAAAAACAATAAAAACAAATCCTATCCTACTAATATTATAAATGTGAAAGTTTGTGGGTTTGGATGTTTGGATGTTTAGATGTTTGGATGTTTGTTCCTCAATCACGCAAAAACTACTGAATGGATTTGCTTGAAATTTGGCACACAGATAGAAGATAGCCTGGATTAAAACATAGAATACTTTTTATCCCGATATTCCCACGGGAACGGGAACCACGCGGGTGAAACCGCGGGCGGCCGCTAGTCATCAATAAATAGATACGTGAATTTAAGATTACATTGATTGAGCAGTTGGTATTGTAGATAATATACAAGAACTTATTTGTCCGACATAAAGAAAAATAAGTTTCATGACAAAGAGTCAAAGTTTGCCAGAAAACGGTGGCCTAAAATTTGAACCTGCTCTCGGAATCGATTCATCAAAGCAATAATAACCTCAAATTAAATTCATACACTTCGTTACAACATACATCCCATCCATTTGTTTCTAACAGTTGCAAGAAGTTACACAATGCCTTTCTGAGGTAACGGAGAAATGGCGTGAGACTCAAAACGTACTTAATCAACGTTATAATTGTTGGTTTGTGTAATTGTCATTGTAATTGATGACTCTTACCGGAGATAATTATTGTAATATTCATGTGAATCTGTTAATGTAAAGGAAAGGTGTTGGTGGCATTGTAAATTTACAGCTTTTATTGCAATTAATGACCTTTCACTAAATAGGTGAAGGGTTTTAACCTTTTTCATTTTAATTAACAATTCAAATTTTGGATTTTATAATGGTGACTTTCATAGTGCAGACGCGTATCTGAAGTACCAATCTTATAAATAGGTATATAACGACCAAGAATCGGGAAAAAATGCTTGTGCTCATCCCACTAACATCTGCCCTTACCAGGATTCGAACCCAGGACGTTTGGCGCAGAAGGTATCGTTACTGTTGCGCAGACTTTTGTTTACAAACATTCTTTCCTTAAGTTGGCTGGAGTATATAGAATTTTTCTATTTTTCAACGAGTCGAATTGATTAATCTGTGAAGTTAAGGTTAAAAAAACCTACCTTTAGGACTCCTGCAAAATTTAGGGAGTTAGTTTAATCTCATACAAAGCTAGGTAAGACATTTAACGAAATGCTATTATGTAAAAGTACTTATATTAGTAAAATCCGAAATAGCGTTAAAGATTTTCAATATAAACGTTTTTCCAGTATGTGCCTTGAACATTTTCTTTCATTGTACTTGATAATCTAAGCCGTAAGCTTAGATAAAAACGCCGTAAATCTAGGGTTTCCTAGGATGACGGTGCCGCTATATTACGGCCGTAATTTAGCGGCGTAGAACGTTGTCTATGTAAACAATAGGCGCGGTTTCTGACGTTACGGTGTCGCCGTATTGTTTACATAGACAACCTTCAACGCCACTATATTACGGCCGTAATAATTATGACGCCACCACCGCTATCCTAGGAAACCCTAGTCTCCTTGGTCTTCTTTACGCAGGCGACAGATTTCAGAGGAACTCCCATCAAGTTGCCATACAAACTATAAATAAAAATTACAAGCATATAATGTCACTATCACTTCTCACATGTCTAGAAAGTTTCTTCCATAAATCAATCGGTAGAAAATCACTTTCTGTCCGTTTCCGATCGGAACAAAGCGCATAGCAATAAATGTGCGTTTGCCCATTGTTTCTCGCAAACCAATAATTAATAGCTTTCTTAACCTCAACTTTAACCTCAAACAAATAGAGACTATATTTCTTCAATTTAACGAAGTGTTAAATTTTATTACAACTTGTTAAACGCTAAAACCCAAGTATGAACGAATGGAACGCATACTTTCCCTTCGGTATTTAGAAACGTTATGTTTACTTAAACTTTAAACATAGTTGTTACTTAATAAGACGCGTTATGACATTATTTATTTAACATAGAAAGCCGCGTGTGCCTTCGGTTTGAGCAAACGTCTTAGATAAATAAGTTATGAAATATAACAAGTTGTAGGTACTTCACTTGCATTACAGTATGGCAGATCTGCAATTTCTTAACTTTAGTTAAATGAGGTCTCAAAAATGCTTGTAATTTATTTGTCTAAGAAATAATTTTCAAACTGTTTCTACTAACATACTTACAAATTTTATAGGAGACGTGGTTGTGACATTTCTTTTTAGTAATTTAAAGTTTTACTAGCTGTCTTTAATTAATTACATCAGTTAGGTACTAAATCTTGCTTTTCAAGTTCTACTGTCTCGTATAAAAATTATATTTATTAATCTAATTATTCTGACCGACATTACCTTATCATCTTTGGCATAATATTACTTAAATAATAATCCTTATTTTAATGACATTGTATTTTATTTGGTGTTACTAGTTTTTTATGCAAATAAACGATAATTTTATTACTATTACTAGATGATAATTATTTTACCAACAAAAAGATACGATGTGATAACTACGATGCAAAGTATATTTTCTTTATTTTTCTTAATCTCTGATCTTCTCTACATTATGAACTAGGTACCTATTATGGACTAAGAGCTAACCCCGGAAATAAGTGGACAATTTACAGAGCGTCGAAATCCCTCTAGTTAGTTAGCTATACTATCATTAATAACAGATCCGGGCACCTCGCAGATTTTCAGTGGTGGGGGTGGGAGTGGTTGAGCAACAAAGGGGCTAAAAAGCGATTGAAGGTATACAATTTACAGAGCTCTAGATTTGGTGTGGTTTAATAGCAAGCTAATCATGCATCTAAATCGAATATAACATTGCCAGAAAATTTGACTGATGGAAAGTAGTGCCAGGTGGCATCAAAATGCGCGAAAAAGTGGTAAAGTCTCGTCACTTTGTAAATTGTCCACTTATTTCCGGGGCCAGCTCTTAGTCCTAGTTTTATTGATATTAGATAACAAAACTAAAGATTCATTCACAAACAGTTTCAATATTAAATATATATACTCGTACATACGTAATTTTACGCAATCTGAATTCTTCTACGTGTTTGTAACAGTATAATATTCAATTTCAAATAGACTTTTATTTCGTATTCTACAAAGAAAAAAAAATTTGGTTAACCGGAACTTTTGCACTAATATTCAATCAACGATAGAAAGTTGTTAAATAAAAACTATTTAAAAGTGTGAAAGGAAACAAAAGAAGCCGATTTTTAATTTCATAATTTGTAAATTGATTGCAATCAAACGTTTTCTCGAAATTGGTTACTTTTATTTGACCAAAATTACGGCACAGCTCAATCGAAAGCTTAAGGCGAGGTACTACCTATTACTTCAAATTCCAATGCTACACAATAATGTTCATATTGATAGTTTAAATTAAAAAAAAATAGAGAAGAGGTATTAAACAAATGAAAAAGTATCGGGTGTCTGTATTATATTTCTTTGACTACAGAAATATTTCAAAAAAATATTGTTATATCGCTCAAAATATGGGAAAAAGTACGCGTTTTGTGACTCTACATTTTTTTATTCATTTGTGATTTAGAGAATGTATTCGGTAAGTATTTAATTTATTCATTGTGTAATATTATTTCTTATGGTTTGCATTTATTTTACAAGGAGCATGCCAAATTAGTAATAGATACTCTATTACTAAAAAAATTTACACTGGCAAGCTATACATACTCTATCGTAAACACTGGTTAATTAGTGATTTGAAACATGGAGTATTATGAATTCATTTTTTTTTTCTTAATAATGCTTATAACTTCTAAGACAGGGGCTCTATTTTTGAATCAATCCTTTGAAATCGTTGCGAACCAAAAGTTACAACTGACAAATTTCAAAATCGCGTTAAATCACACGAACGATTTCAAATGAATGAATAATTCAAAAATAGGACCCCAGATTATTACAAAAGCATTTTAAAAAATTGTGTATTGAGTATTAGATACTCGCAAGTATAAGCAGGGAACGTTATTTCCCTGCTTAGGTACTTGCCAGTATCTAATTATTAAGTAAAGAGTATTTAAAAACTTTTAGCATGCCCTTCTTTTACCTTTAAAGAGAGATAAGAAAGTGGAAAAAAGTTTTTTTTTACGAATTTCAAGTGATATCTTGCCTTAAGTTGCTAAAAAACTTGACATGCTTACATAAGTCATCGGTTTGACAAGTTTGAGACCTGTCAATGCAGAACCTGATCTTCGTCGATCATGTGGATATGAAAGGAACTTTCACCGGTCAGACTTATGCTATGCCATGTAATATTGAATGTCGGTAATACTTTTCGATAATAATCTTATCTCAATCTTTAAAACTTTGGTGTATGGGCAAAACAAAACGGAAAGGTAACTTAAGTTAAAACTTTTTAGGTTATTAATATAGTTGTGCTCTCCCCATTATAGACGTAACGTTAGGTAGAAGGATTTTTTCAAAATCATGTTAGATCATTTTTATGAGAAAACGATGCTGCCTATTTCTTTTGTCCACCTCTAATCTTATAATAAGTTATGATGGTACTACCTCTAACTAACCTAATGTGGTATTTACACGGGTCAACTGGCAGGCTGAAGTGGCAGTGGGCCGGCCATATTAGCCGTAGAACCGATGGCCGCTGGGACAGACGAGTTCTTGAGTGGAGACCGAGTATGGGCAAACGTAGTGTGGGACGCCCTCAGACAAGGTGGAGCGACGAGCAAGCAAGGTGGCTGGCATAAACTGGATGAGTATAGCCGCGGATCGTGCGAAGTAGCGTGCACTCGGAGAGGCCTATGTTCAGCAGTGGACGATGATAGGCTGATGATGATGATGATGATGAACTGGCAGGCGACTTGCTGACTCTATTTAGTCAACTAGCGCTCTTTATCGACAATCGCTTGTAAAATCATATCGCCACCTCTAACTTGAAATTAGGTTTGCGATTAGATATTACAAGCGATTGTCGATAAAAAGCGCTTGTTGACTAAATTCGATAACCGAGTAGCCTGCCAGTGGACCCGTGTCAATATCACATTAGTCAAAAGTCGCCTTTTAAGACACTACATGTGTAGCGCGACGACAAGTAACGCGGTACCTTTTGTTTATCTTTTAGATTTATCGATAAACTAGCGACCGCCCGCGACTTCGTCTGCGTGGTCAGTTATTTATTTATCCCTCAAGAACTGTGCGTTTTTTCGAGATGAAAGGTACCCTATGTCCTTCTCTGTACCCCTGGTAACGTGTAGGTAAAATTTCATGATGATCGGTTAAGGAATTAAGACGAGAAGGCGTAACAAACAAACAAACGGACTTTCGTATTTATAATATAAGTAAGGATAAACAATCTTTCCATCAATCACAAGGTTGAACTGTTTCTCGATATTTTTTTTTAACGTAACTTATACCGAAGTAAAAGTTCCTATACAGTCCAGTCGGTAAATATTAAAGAAACTAATTATGTGAACGACATGACTGGAAGAAAACATTAATCTTATAATTTAATTGCCTTTCACTTCCTTCGTTGTATTAATCACAAGTTTATAAACAAGAGTATTACATGGTGTTTTGTCAGTTTATTATGATGTGTATCTCGTGCGAAACGTATGTTGGTTAACAAAACTTTTATGGGCAAAAGGGTATTGTATAATACTTACTTAGTTGAAGAATATACAAATTGCGTAGGAGCCAGAACCACCTTAGTTGGAAAATATCTCATCGTTAATCATCGTATCAGCCGCACGACACCCACTGCAGGGTATAGGCCTCCCCTAAGGATCTCCACAACGATCGGTCCTGCGCTGCCCGCGCCGTTACTAAACCTTTATAATAGCGTAAATGCCCAAATCTAATTGTTTCTTTGTCATCCATCACTGTTTTAAGAGTTCAAATACTTCTAATAACAACACAAAGAGTTCTAATAACAAAAGAAGACCAACGGATTCATCTCGAAAAATTCACTTCTTAATCCATAACAGGAGTTTAAATAAAATTTAAATATTCATAAAGTTGAGTGTTAAATATTATGTGAGATTTCCCTTTCCTGCGCAGATGTTATCTTCCATCCTTCGGGCGTCGGAAATCAAGTTATTAAAGTGTAATCGTGAGTTATAACAGCGTTTAGTTTAGGTACTCATTTCACGGTCCGCAAACTAATTCATATTGTTTTGTTTCATGTGAACGTTGTGAATTATTATCTTGAGTTGCAAGACTTGGATATACTTGTATATCCATATGGACTTGTATATTAATAATTTGCATGCTATTTTAATAGTGAAACATGAGCACTTTTATTCACTTAATGTAACCACCATTTTATACCATGTTTGATGTGAATAAATGATTATGATTATGATTATGGAAAACAAGTGATGGGTGTGAAATTCTTGTTTTTTTTATCGTTATCACAAGTTTTGAGTCCGCTAACTGAAAAATGTTTTATCAAAAATCAATTGATTGGTCTTTCTTTCTTTTATCTTCTTTTCTTTTTGATAGAACTTCTAATGCTAGTAAGTGATGATAAAGTTCTAGAAAACTTTCTGCGTTTCGCGTAGCGGGCTATTATAGCCTATGTACCCAATGCTCCAGCAGTGGGTACATAAAAAAAATACTCATAGGAAGGAAAGACGGCTTTACCTCTCTTAACCTGACGCCACCAATGCACTTACCTCGTATCAGTAATTTGAGTAATCCTTACTAATATTATAAATGCGAAAGTCCGTTTGTTTGTTTATTTGTTTGTTTGTTTGTTACGCCTTCACGTTTTAACTACTGAACCGATCATCATGAAATTTTACATACACGTTGCCAGGGGCGCAGAAAAGGACATAGGGTACTTTTCATCCAAAAAAAGGAACTGTTCCCGAGGGATAGACAAAACACTATTCACGCGGACGAAGTCGCGGGCGGTCGCTAGTATGAGATAAGTTTGAATTTTCAAAGCTAGATCACTCCTTTTAATTTGCCCAACGCATGTCAGAACCGCTTTGTCGCTCTCAACCCTTGCCGCCAATGATGACACCAAGGTAAGCAGCTGCCTCAATGCTGTCTTGTTGACGATAGTCAGCAGTGACTATCTAGCATATCTATGCTCCATCATCAATATCCAAAAACAGGACCAATCGCCCTGGCTGCTCCTATCGAGGTTATCAAGAAAAATTGCCTAAAAGCTACCTTCATTATTACAGTGGAAAGTCCACCTACCTTGTATCACTCAAATCCAAAGCTGGATCACTCACAATACAGCTTTGTCGCTCTCAACCCTCGCCGCTAACTACGTCACCATGGTTAGCAGCTGCCTCAACGCTGTCTTGTTGACGATCGTCAGCAGTGACTATGTATCATATCTGTGATCCATCACACAAATCCAAAAACAGGGCCAGTCGCCTTGGCTACACTACTAGCGAGGTTACCAAGAGAAATTGCCTTAAAGCTACCTTCATTATTACAGTGGGAAGTCCACCTAGCACTCAAATCCAAAGCCTTCTTTTAAGTTGCCCAACGCATGTCAGAACCGCTTTGTCGCTCTCAACCCTTGCAGCCAATGATGACACCAAGGTAGGCAGCTGCCTTAACGCTGACTTGTCGACGATCGTCAGCAGTAACCATGTATCACATCTATGCTCCATCACTCAGATCTAAAAACAGGATCAGTCGCCCTGGCTGGTACTAGCGAGGTTACCAAATTGCCTATAAGCTACCTTCATTATTACAGTGGGAAGTCCACCTACCTTGTATCACTCAAATCCAGAGCTGGATCACTCCTTTTAATTTGCCCCACGCACGCCAAAACAGCTTTGTCGCTCTCAACCCTCGCCGCTAACGATGACACCAGGGTCGGCAGCTGCCTTAACGCTGGTTTGTCGATGATCGTCAGCAGTGACTTGTTGTCAATCAGACGCCGCTCCACGTCTGCGTGTGATAACGCCAGGAGTCGCTGGTGGGATGATGATGCTGGGTCCTGGTTCATGGTGACTGGGGACTGTTGAGAGAAGGTTCTGCATTATTATTTCAGTTTGATGGTTATTATTTGCTACCATTAACTAAACACGAGTACGCTTTTTAGTCAGTAGCTATTGGGGAACTAGGTGAAATGGTTCCGATCAAGGTGACTGATCATGATCACCCGTCCGGCTTCGCTGGCGTCCCCCCTTCTAATTAATAATGATAATAGTCAGTAGCTAAGAACTAAGCTTAATTTTGCTAACTTGTTTCAATATTGAATATCAAATGCAAGTTTTAGATAGTATCGTTTTCATTAAAATATTGTGAGTGTAAGCAGAAATAATTTAAAGGCACATACTGATAATATTTCTAACTCCGCTCTCATTTCAACAACCATCAGCTAAAGAAAAAACATTTAAACTGTCAAGTCTGTTTCATTTGACTGCGGTCTTCTCTAAGGTACTGCCTCATTTTACGTGACTCCAATTCGCTTATATTCTCATGAAATATGGTTCTTTATCTCACCAGTTCATCTAGCTTGTGCAGTGCCTGCTTGTAGACCTCCACATGCCGCTGGAGCTCGTTCTTCATCGCCACGTGGAGTGATATCAGCGCCCCCGTCGCGTCTGCTGTCAACCCATGGGTTCCCAAACCTGTAGGGGAAAAGAAGTTCTTGATAAACGAGATTCATTATTTTCTCGCGAATAGGTAATTTACATATTACGAAACAGGGGCCCTATTTTTGAATCGCTCGGCTGGCGTCGAGCGCAGTGTTTCTTTCAGACAGTTTCTCCGGGGGGGCGATCAAGAGGTTCGGGGGAGCTCGTCCGTCGATCACTATACTAGTTTGCCCGTCTATCTACACACAACTCATTTTTCTCCGGGGGGGCACTAAGGCTGCTCGAGCGATTCAAAAATAGGGCCCCAGAGGTCATACGAGATAGTTGTCATCGTTTAATTGAAACAACTAAAAAGAACTCAAAAATGATTTGACACGCTATAAAAATCAAAAACATAGATGAATTATCTCTCTCCATTTACTCCATAATCTCCATCTTTGAATGGCCATCATCAAGTCACACCCTGTTTAATCATGGGCAGAGAGCCAAAGATTCAAAGTTATTTTTATGAAAATAAACCTGTGACTACTTATTTTTGCTCGCGAGATGGGTGAATTCAACATTATATTAGTTGTTATTAATCAGACATCTGCAGTTTTGACAAACTATCGTAAAGATTTTGTTATAAATACATAATTACTTTTGTAAGGTCATTCTAAAACGTAACTAATGTGATTAAAATCAGGTTCACCATTTCCACCAAACAACCTTAATACCATTATCTCAGATGATAGCAGCAATTATGTCCAACATTATGAAGGAAGCTGCCTGTATTACTACCAAGAGTTGATCTTCAACTTTATCAGCAGGGTATTAAAGTTCAAAATCAATTGTGAGTTTTGTATTATAGGATACACAGCATTATCCATGCTTCCACGTTTCATTCTGTTTCACAGTTTATCAGTACGAACGCTGATGGGTTTTTAAGCTGCGACCTCCATTTTGGGACCTTGATGAGTAGGGAAATGGCGGCCTTCTAAAATGGTAACGCTTCTAGAATTGTTATCGGTTCTTATAATAGTTAATCATTTTATGTCGACTTCCGCGGTCGAGTTACTATTGTGTGTAAAGACTTGTCAACAAAAACCAATCCTTGTGCGTTGCAGATTCAGTGCGTATGAAATGATGACCAATACATATGAAATTCTATGCAAGAACTCTCTCTACTCAATCTGTACCAATTCTATCGTCCTGAAATAGGATGAATAATATTGCAAAAGCATTCTTTGATGACCTGCATTAATTCTGATTATGTTTGTAGCAGGTATATGACAATGGCTCTAATTTCCTGATTGATTTATTCTATGATCATAATAGACCTTAAACTATCGCTCTACTGCAGCATCGAGCTGTCGCCTCGTAGTATTGATGGCGTCTCTCGTGTCTGTTTGTCACTTGCCAATTTTGGTAGACCTCTGATCGCGTCTGGCAATAAAACCATAGGGTAAAGATAGCTTAACAGACGTTACACTAACCCTGCATTGCAGAGTCGAGCTGTCTTCTCCTAGCGTAAATGGCGTCCCTCGTGCCTGGCATGTAGCTAGCCTGTGCTGTGGTAAGTGGCAAGTCCCTCTAAACCCGGCAACATCTGGTAGACGTTAATGAACTAACCCTGTACTGCAGCGTCAAGTTCGCCTCCTAGCGTCAATGGCATCCCTCGTGTCTGTCATGTATCTAGTCTGCGCTGTGGCAAGTTGCAAGACTCTGTAAGCCCCAAGGAACATTTATACTCACAGGGAGGTAAGCCCCAGCAACCCTTTAACAGAACCTAATGAACTAACCCTGTACTTCAGCGTCAAGCTGTTGCGTTCCTCGTGTCTGTCATGTAGCTAGTCTGTGCTGTGACAAGTCTCTGTAAGCCTGGCAACCTTTTAGCAAACATTAAGGAACTTACCCTGTACTGCAGCGTCAAGCTGTCGCCTTCTAGTGTCAATAGGGTGTCTCGTGTCTAGCATGTAGCTAACCTGTGCTGTGACCAATGGCAAGTCTCTGTAAGCCCCGGCTACTAACCCTGTACTGCAGCGTGACGCTGTCGCCTCTTAGCGTCAATAGCATTCCTCGTGTCTGGCATGTAGCTAGCCTGTACTATGACAAGTCTCTGTAAGCCCGGCAACCTTTTAACAGACGTTAATCAACTAACCCTGTACATCAGCGTCAAGCTGTCGCCTCCTAGCATCAATGGCATCCCTCGTGTCTGGCATGTAGCTGGCCAGCGCGGTCGCCAGTCTGGCGGTGCGTGCGCGCAGACCAGACCCATGCTCGCTGCCCAGCAGCCCCACCAGCCGCCATGCTACTGCCTCGCATTGCACTTCTGGTCGGGGTGTGATCTCCAATGATATTAATCTGTGGACAAGAATATTATTGTAATTTTATCTTTTTACGGGACGTTGGTAAAATTTACTCATGATGATAATGATAGACTCAAACTTACGATAAAAATTTTACAACCATTACCATCATAAGTCTGATTTAAAAAATATATTATCATCGTCATACATAATTATTTATTTACGACTCTTAAAAATGGCAACTACGCAACGTCATTTAAATAGTCAATAGATTAGATTTGATACTAATCGTATCGAAATAAAGTCCGACCCAAATCTTTAAACCAAGGACAGACGTGTGATGATAATAATCTGTAATCTTCTATGAATAAATAGTTTATCAACAGAAAGTTTTATTCTATAAGTACGGTTAGGGTTAGCACCGCGCCAGTAAATTTCTTTCGACCTACAGGTTAATGACGTTCGTCCGCATTCCCTAAACCATACTTTAAGTGTGATGGATGAAATTGAGGAAATCCGCAGGAGAACTAAAGTAACCGGCTGATATGAAGATGATGAAGTATGTTGGCAAATCGGCAACCCTTTCAGATAAACTATATCATGCAAAGGAACCAATAGCAATTAAGCTTTAATGTCTATCTCTACGTTGTCATTAAACAATCGCACTCACACCCAATCACAACATCGCAAGTAGCCGTTAATGGAACAGTAACGAGTCATTGAAACAAACATCATTCACATGACGTGCCACTTAATCTGTAAGGGTCGGTTCACACACGCTACATATGCGGCCACAAATGTGTCAGCAACTTTTGTGGCTGGTACAATGCGACGACATTTGTAAAAAATAGGTTATACATAATAACTTTTATCCTTACCTGAGTCAAACTTGGAAAATAAATTATTGTCATATCGTTGGTTTAAAAGCGGAAGAAAATATTACAGAGCAATATTTTCATCAAAATCAATACACACAAAATCATAACAAACACTAATTATAAAGTATTACAATTTTGATGGTTAAGTAAAAGTTGTTTAAGTGGTTTTCTTTAATGTTAGAAGTTATACTTACCTAAGTATTAACATGATGTTAGAATGACATTTTGAGTCAACATAAAAATAGTTTAGCACATAATAAAAATACCAATAAGTTTTGCAACATGTAGTTACAAGAAAACAGTTGAAACGCCAGCCATCGTAGTGGCACATCCTTACTAATCCTTACTAATATTATAAATGCGAAAGTCCGTTTGTTTATTTGTTTGTTTGTTTGTTACGCCTTCACGTCCTAACTACTGAACCGACCATCATGAAATTTTGCATACACGTTGTCAGGGGTAGCGAGAAGGACATAGGGTACCTTTCATCCCGAAAAAAAGTAAAGTTCCCGAGGGATAGCAAAAAAACCTTTCCACGCAGACGAAGTCGCGGGCGGAAGCTAGTTATGAAATAAATCCCCATACAGCACGAATCAAACACATTCGTGGCCACCACGGCTGAGTGTGCGCTCGTGTGAACCGGCTCTTAGCATTATCAACAATCAAAAGCTCACAAAAAGTCAACAAGAGCGACTGAATAACTGTATCATCCCATTATGAGCCGTAACCAAATGTTCCCACATAACCATTTCTATTAAAATTAACTAGATCAGTTTTTAATCGTCTGGGTGATAAACCAATGTTTTTAAAGTTCCCGTTAGGAAATGTAATTAGTGACTGTTTTTTATTAAAGTAAGCTTTCTTACAGACAACACTTATAAGCAAAATAACAGCCCCATGTTCATTGAGAGGGAGTACAATGCTGGAAGAAATATTCATAGTAAATATTATCGAAATTATTGACAAATTATCTATATATAAACTATTTCTTATTTTGGAAAAAGTCAATCACAAAAAAAGATAGCTGGCTAGGCGCTCACTAGACATGAAATAAAACTCTTTTTCACTTCTCATGCTCGTAAAGTTCGTCATTATGTTGGGTATAGGCTGCATAAAATCGCTTTTCATGCTCTAGAGCATAAAGTAAAATCTTCGTCTAAGTTCAGACTTTAAGACAAAGGTCGTTAGCTAACCAGCCACACAGGCAATTAAACTTAATTAAATAAAATTTTTATACATAATCCATGTTATACTTTTTTTTAATTTTGGAATAATTTTTTTTTTTTCAATTTTTGAATATGGGTATCAAATGAAAGGTCTTGATGAGCACATCCCAAAATTATATAATTTGTCTCTAAAATTGAAGAAAAAAACATTTTTTTTTCAATTTTTGAATATGGGTATCAAATGAAAGGCCTTGATGAGTACATTGCAAAATTATATAACTTGTTACTAAAATCTACAAAAAATTTTTGTTTTCAATTTTCGAATATGGGTATCAAATGAAAGGCCTTGATGAGCACATTCCAAAATTATATAATTTTTTACTAAAATTTAAGAAAAAAATTTATATTCTCAATATTTACTAATTTTTCAATTTTCAATATTGTTGTTTGATTTCCTCACAATCGAAGTGAAAAGCAGAGTGTATAACTCGTACATAAAACCCATTTTATGCACTTGTTGTACAATCTACTATTTAAAGGATACTATCGTGGTTTTATTGTTTCTCTATCCTCTCCAAAGTTTTCTTTCGCGTTGTCTTTCTTGGAGTAGCCTCTCAATTTCGTGAAATGGTGGTAAATTCAGTAGATTCCCACCTTTTAGCATTAATTACTTCACAAAATTAAATTATAACATTAATTTAAATCAATTAAAATTTTTGTTCATTACTTTCTGAACGTCTTTATAAATTCATCGCTTGATGGTAGGCTCACGAGCAGCTTCAGTCCCCCGTGACCACGGCAGTTGCAAATGCGCTGAAACGTCGGAAAAAGAAAAAATTTAACCAAATACATTTATCAAAGTACTTTCAATAAAACCACGCTAGTATCTGCTAAAAAGTATTATATTTTATAGCTAAGTAGCTAAGTTTTTTTTTAATATAGTTTCAAGGTTAGAGTTATTATTGGTTGGGACGACTTTGAAAATCTACAAAATTAGAGATCATATTCAATTTTTTACTATCGAGAAAAGTTTTGGCTATCAAGATTCTGTCAATCACATAACACTGAGTTTCATAAAAAAATATACGCGTAGATTTAAGAATCTCGTCCTTGTTTTTGATTTGGATTAAAAACTTATAAATTAATATTACATTTCGTCAAAGCGTAAGTTAGGTATGACATAACCAAGTTTAAAATATTAAATAATACAAAGGCTATTTTAATAAACTATTTAACAACCTGTAAATTGCTCAGTGAATACAATCGAAAGTGTTATTTTTCACAAGGATTGTAACAATGAAGAAAGTCATCTTACAACTTTATTATCAGCGTTCTCTCAGATAAGTTAAGAATCTGTAATGGGCGCGCGCAACTCAATTTATATTGTCTGCTTGTCGAGCGTCTTGATAAATGCGCTTCCTATAAGATTCTTGAGTGCAAAGATTTTCTCCATTCAATTATAGGTTTACCTAAGTGTTTCTACATACCTAATGCAATTTTCACTCATTGTAAACATTGTCATAATCGTTGTAAACATTGTCTCGAAACAGTGAGAACAAAACTCTGTAGAAATGTAACTTATTGACAACACAGACCATACAACAAGTACATTGACAAGTTGGCTTAACATGTTAAGGGTAAGAAGTATGAAAACATGGTGTGGGAGAAGAAGTTGAAGCCACAAAAAAATCATACGACCAGCTAAAGAGATTCTCTAGTTGCTACAAATATTAAATTACGTATAAACCTCACAGATGATTGTAAAAAACAGAAAATCACAAAAGGCAATTGGCTTTGTTAACTTTTTGAACATAACTGGAAATCTCAAAACCATTTCGAAGAATAAGCTTTCGGTACAATGTCTACTATTTAGATTTTGAAATAAGTCTATATTTTAAAGATATTCAATAAAAAGCTTTAACCTTCAAATGACCTTTCTATGATGTCATCACATGCAGATCCCCCTGCTATAATAAAAAAATAAAAATAAAATAAAATAAAATAAAACAAATATATTTATAAAAAAATAAATACGCGACCAAATGTTAACATATTCAAATTTGTTTCTTAAATTGGCCTAATCTGTAATAAAAAAATATAAAAAAATACCTTTTATTTTTTAACCAAAGCCAATTGCGTAGGTTCATCTTTTTAGCGTAAATAATAGCGGAAACGTGTTGAATTCATCAAAATACACTTTGAGAGAAGTTGCTTCAATTACTTTTATTCAAGGAAGATAAAAGTGCAGAAGTGAGGTTATTTTCCTTACTCTTTACATGTAAAGAAAAAGACAGAGACAAATGTTCCAGCGTAAATGCAATGGATGCGAACGGACAAAAAAAGAAAAGAGAAAAGTTGTTCATTTGTGTGTGAAACCGGCACGCATTTCCACTAGTCAATTAACAATATTTTCAGGAATAGAGTCTGACAGATAGTGAAGATACAACTCTGTCAAAAAGTTTGGCTTAACAAGTTGGTTAGCATTGTCAAGTGTGAGTGTGTCTCATTTGGCAGGCGATTTTAGTCAGTTAGCGCTTTTTATCGACAATCGCTTGTAAAAGCTAATCGCAAACCTAATTTCAATGAGGTGGCGATTCGTTTGACTGAATTGGGTTGGTAAACTTTTTTAAAATTGTTGTGAATTATATATTTTCTGGTAGCTTTTGGCTTTGGAGTCAGGAATAACCAATTGCGGAATTTTTATATAATTATTTTAAATTTAAATTTACAGCATGGTACAATAAATCGCTATTACGGCTGTATGCGTAGGTAGTGCTTTTGCTCAAATAAAAAATGAAAATGTTGGCATTGGCAATGTCAACTATTTGTCATGTTAGTCACAGTCGGCTAAAATAAATAAAATAACTCTTTTGTAAGTTTGTAGATATACATATATTTACGTGATCATCACAAACGTATAAAGTTTTCTGAAGGCAATTCCTGTTTAATCCTCTGCACCCCACGTCTCTTTCAAAGGTATGGGAACTGTACAAAATTTGTTCTGCGGATGGTCACATCTATATTTCAAACTAAACGGAACAAAGCAGTGTAGGTACTTCATCGGCGTAATAAGCTGGATAATGGATTTCTTCAAGCTGATCCATTTCCCATAACTGAACAATAAAAACACTAGAAAATCACAATAAATAAGCTGAAAAACAAACAACAACATTACGTCGTTATTAATGATTACCAAAGAGTAAAATAATTGGATTACTCTTTGTCACTTTCTGTCAAATCTGTCCTGTCAATCAGTTTTTTATCAGTAAATGCAAGGGAACTTCGTGTTCAGCCGTACGTTTGATATTTTATCGCGATAATAATATAAAAAATTATATTTGATTAACAAGGTGAAATAAAAAAATCATAATATTATTTTCTTTATTCTTCAAACTTGTGCTATCAACCAAAAATATAAAACAATTATCTTCGAAAAAGTTTACCAACCCAATTCACCTGCCATGTCGCTTGTTGTAAATACACTATTAGCTGTTTGTCTATGGGGGTAAATAAAAAAAACAATATTATACACGCCCTCGTTTATGAAACAAAGATTTTTTCGTTTTTGGCAGTCTGTGTATTTTATTATTTATGTACAAACATATAGGAAAATACATAGTAAGAATTATTATTATTCAAGAAAATCAATTTCACTTTGAATTCCTCATCCGCGTAGGTAGAAAGTTCAGTCAGCAGTAACAAATTACTGCAAAGTGAGCTTAAACACGCCCCTCGGCTATATTTCCCTTGTAAATATGCTAAAGGAGAGAAAATTTCGAACTTTTACACGCCTTTCTTGCTACTTTACTTGTTCTAGAAGTAAAGTGAAACAAAGTTATGTATTCAAACTTTTGAGGTCGGTATAATACACAGCGCATTTTATATAGGTACATTTATATTCGAAATACTTAATAAATTATAGTAAACTAGCTTCCGCCCGCGACTTCGTCTGCGTGGATAGAATTTTGTCTATCCCTCGGGAACAGTTCCTTTTTTCGGGATGAAAAGTACCCTATGTCCTTCTCTGTATACCTGACAACGTCTGTGTAAAATTTCATGACGATCGGTTCAGTAGTTAAGACGTGAAGGCGTAACAAACAAACAAACAAACAAACGGACTTTCGCATTTATAATATTAGTAAGGATTTAATTTTTGTTCTCCACACAATACTTCCGTAATATTATTATATGTAAAATTAATGTGTATGTGTGCGCACACATATACAATAATTTTAAATGTGTACAGTAGATAAAACTACCTGATCTGAGTCAGGTACCTTATAGAAGACCGTAATTTATTTATATCTAAACTTTATGTTAAATTAAATTAAATAATTCCTAAATTTTACTTAGCCGAATAATCGATTAAATCCAAAACTGTGTATGCGTAAATCGATTTTGCACCATGCGAAACGAAATGGAAAAACACACGGACGATAAAACGGTATTTTCCTAATCGTGACAATGTTTGATTTTGATCGTGACTTCGTCTCTACACCTGTGGATTTATAGCAACCTGTGGTCAAAGCCACCTGCAGAGCTGAGAGCCTATTCTGAAGAGCCAAGATGATCGAACGAAGTTCATTCCATTTCCTGTCGTTATTGTTTCGAAAATAAGATCTAAATTTACGTGAATCGTTCGATAATCGCTAATCCTTTATCGTAGTAGGCTCTCGTTGTCGCCTACGGAGTGTCGTAGACACTGGAGGACACTTTTGGAGGTTACACAAAACAACGCATTAAATGCATGAAGTGAGACCACAGTGTAACAATGTATATCAGGAAAATTATGATTATTTTATTTATTTATAAATAGGTACATACTTTATATTCTTCGCTTTTTTCGCATCACACGCATACGCATATGATATTTTTTTTAAGATTTTTTTATTTCTTGACATTTTATCCTTGCCCGTGTCCAGCAGTGGGTTAAAAAGTAGCCTATGTCCTTTCCCAAGGTTCTATCTATAGATGGTAATGAATGGAACGTACCAAATACCGTCAAAATGGTAGCTAGGGCTTCCTAGGATGACGGTGGTGCCGTCATTTTACGGCCGTAATTTAGCGGCGTAGAACGTTGTCTATGTAAACAATACGGCGCGGTTTCTGACGTTACGGTGTCGTCGTCGTATTGTTTACATAGACAACATTCAACGCCGCTATATCACGGCCGTAATATGACGGCACCGCTATTCTAGGAAACCTTAGCTTAATTGTAATATGTATTAGTAATTATTTTCCTCTTCACTTGCATTATTTGATTTACCGACTACATGGTGTCTCGTGTTCTGCAATAAAAATGAAAATCGATTATCTTTCGATGATTTAAGCTCGTGTCAAAAACGGCGTCACTAACGCGCGTCTTGCACGCTCGTGAAATTTCACGTGACTAATTGTGTTAGACGGCAATTTAAACGTTTGTCATAGCTATTCGCACTCGATAAAGCGAAATAAGTAAAATGTTGATGTGAAGATGTTTCCAATTAAGTTTCAGTACTTTGTTGCTTTCTAACAATTATGATAATTTTAGAAATTCTCCCTCTAACCGACTTGGCAGGCGATTTTAGTCAATTAGCTCTTTTTATCGACAATCGCTTGTAAAATCTAATCGCAAACCTAATTTCAATGAGGTGGCGATTCGATTTTACAGGCGATTGTCGATAAACTAACTAAAGTATCCTGCCAAGTTGCCTGCCAAGTCGACTCGTTTAAATACCACATTGTATGAAAGGGCAACTCAGAATTTAAGTTCTAGTTAATATAATAAAATGTATATTTGTTGGTATACTTCATGAATAGAAACTACAGGTGCATCAATTTATTGACCAAGCGAGCGCTAAGTGTCTCTATTCAGTTTGGGGAAAATCCTTTGGTCTCTCCGTCCGGTTGTCCTGCTCTTCGTTTGTTCTCCTCTACAGGTCGTATTTCTCAACCGATTCTCGTGAAATTTTGTGAGCAGCTTCTATAATAATATAGATTTTTTTGCCGATTCAGTTTATTGAGTTTTTTAAAATGGCGGAAATATGGAGTAAATCATATATCAGCCATTTCAAAAAATGTTATAAATGCGAGGTCTACTGCTCTACAGACAGAGCCACTAGTTCATACATTTCGAGCCACAGATAGGGTTACCAGATGACAGAAATTTTCCTGACATGTCGGGAATTTAAGGCATCTGTCAGGAAAACGGAGAAAAACTCTAGCTGTCAGGGATTTTTGATATACCAAAAAGTGTAAGTAAGTACTTAATGATAATTGAAAACACATAATTTGTTAATGATTTTTGGTGATAAAAAAATATCAAACATCAACAAAATGAAGAATGTAGATGTTATACAAAATGTCAGGCAATTTACTGAAAAGTCAAGGAAAAAATCAGGTTCATCAAAAGTCTCGAGGAGCTTGATGGCGCAGTGGTTTAGCGCCTGGCCCAGGCAACTTTCGCAAGGGTCGGTCATGATGGGATGGGTGACCAAAAATTTATTAACTCGAGCTCCTCCGTGCTTCGGAAGGCACGTTAATTTCCGGGTGCATTTGCAGTCGTAACACCCACCAATCCGCATTGGGCCCGCGTGGTGGGTTATGGCCCATCCTCCTTATCCACCCATAAGGAAGGCCTGTGCCCCAGCAGTGGGGACGCTAAAATGTCTGATGGTCATCAAAAGTCTCATTATTAGAGCTGGTAACCCTAGCCACAGATGATATCACCACTTGAACCCGCCCTGCGCAGACGCACGACCGGTCGGGGCACTTTCTCCCGTCTGCACTTAACCCGTCGAATGTTTGTGGCTGCACCGCCTATTAATTTATGACCAGGGAATGTGGTGGTGTGGACACACTTTTATACTTATTTAACATGTTTTTAATGATTTACTTATTTAAGTTAACTATTGGTCTAGGTTTAAGTTTAAAATCGTTAAATTTTGCATTTATGGTCAGCCTACTCATTTACAAGTTACTAAATAAATAAGTTGGATAAAAAAAGAGATGCTTTTTTTATCCAACTTATTTATAAATGTGAAAGTTTGGATGATTAGTTGTTTGGATGTTTGTTACTTAGACACGTAAAAACGGCTGAACCAATTTGGATGAAAATTGATCATCATCGTATCAGCCGCACGACACCCACTGCTTTGGGCTTGATACACAGATAGTTTTTAACCAGGATTAAAAACAAGATACTTTTTATCCCTGTCAAAGGTTCCCTAGGGGTTTTATGAATGTCCACGCGGACGAAGTCGCGGGCGGAAGCTAGTAATACGCATAAATTCGTGTGAGTTCTTAAGAACTCGTTTATTTGTTTCGCTGGTTAATTTTTTATTTGTGTATTAATCATTTTAATTCCAATACATTCAATATCATACAATAGTCAATTCTTTCCATGTTTTTTTTATGTTTTAGTATGAAATTTCGTTTTGCAAAATGTTCTTATTAACTAAACTTTTCTATAAATAGGTTTCAATATTGCAATTAGTTTAAGAAAAATAATAATAATTATAAAAACAGTAACTTTCGAAAAACTAGTGATTGTCATAAATACATAATAATGAATGACATTTAGTTTGTTGTTCTCAATAAACAAAACTCCAGGAAGCAATAAAAAACGCAACAAAAAATATGTTACATAACGTATATCAGATTTTAATACATCTGGTTTTGTCGTATTTACACGGGTCGACTTGGCATTCGATTTTAGTCAATTAGCGCTCTTTATCGACAATCGCTTGTAAAATCTAATCGCAAACCTAATCTCAGTGATGTGGCGATTCGATTATACAAGCGATTGTCGATAAAAAAGCGCTAATCGATTAAAATCGCCTACCAAGTTGCCGACTTGTGTAAGTACGACAAACTTTCGTAAAACTAGTAATTGTCATAATCATATGACATTTAGTTTGTTGTTCTCAATAAACAAAAATCAGGAAGTAGGTAATAAAAAACGCAACAATAAATATTCTGTTACATAACTTATATAAGATTTTAATATCTGATAATGTGGTATTTACACGGGTTGACTTGGCATTCGATTTTATTCAATTAGCGCTTTTTATCGACAATCGCTTGTAAAATCTAATCGTCAACCTAATTTCAATGAGGTAGTGATTAAATTTTACAAGCGATTGTCGATAAAAAAGCGCTAGTTGACTAAAATCGACCAACAAGTCGGATGCCAAGTCGACCCGCGTATTCAAAAACCCATAAAACTCCAACCCTCAACGCGTCACTTTTTTACAATATTAAAGTAAAAAAGTGACGTCATGGTACTTGCATTATATTATAATCTGTAATCATAATTACTTATTTTATAATCTGTGCAAGTCCCGCGTAATCTCATAACGCGCGGCAATGTTATTGAACTGAATAAAAAAAAACTCGTTCGCGTGAGTGAAATCGGTGGAACGTGAAGCCGGCAGAGTGAGTTGGATGCCTTTGCATTTTTTATGTTCAGGGTTATTACAGAGAAAAAAGTATTTCAGCAGTTTAGTAATACTGCAGTTAACAGAAAAAAAGGAATTGTTTGAATAAATTCTGTTTAAGTTAATGGTTTAACAACTTCGTCAGGTGCAGTTCATTGAATTATCATTTCACACTCATATTTGTGCGAAACATTGCTTTGCAGTTGTTGTTTGTTTTTTCAGAATATATTTATTATGTTATTATATATAGGTATACTATAGCTTTTGAAAAAAATACTTAATGGTTTTCGCTTTATCCTTATCCTTACTAATCTTATAAAATATGCAAAGGTCCGAAAGGTCCGTTTCAAAGAGAATGGTCCGTTTGTTTGTTTGTTACGCCTTTACGTCTTAACTATTGAATCGATCATCATGAAATTTTGCATACACGTTGTCTGGGGTACAGAGAAGGACATAGGGTACCTTTCGTCCAGAAAACGTACAGTTCCTGAGGGATAGCAAAAAACTGTCCACGCAGGCAGCCACTAGTACTACTTACATAAAGTGAATAGTTTTAAAAGTAGAGTAATGAAAAACCAAACCAAATACCATTAAACAATAAAGTTAAATAATAATATTATTGTAAATAACTCTAAATTCAATAGTGTCAACCCTACTAGATAAACTATTGACGCATCTAAATTGATCAAATCATAGATCTAGCAAACAGCTCGACTAGACTTGGCAATTACTAAATCGTTCGAGATTAATCGATATAATATTTGTTTTTTATCGATTTACTTTCTTCTTATATCCTGAATAATATTTTTTCAACTTTGATTAACGAACGTGTTTTATTTTCATCAATTAAATATTTTAAAATCGAGTAAAAGCAACAACATTGTATTTATTTATTTTTTAATAATCTGTTTAAGTAATAAAATTAACTTCAAAAGTAATTAGCGTCATTGAAAAATATTCAAGGAGGTAATTTAATAAGGTAAGTTCTACCTTATTTAATAAATATCCAATTAGTATCTTATTGGATACATTTTCCCTTAGCAAATATCTATTTTTTTCTTTAAAAAAATATATATAGTCAGGTGGGGTAAGTGAAACATACTTTATTTTATTTTTATTTAACAAGGTGTAGTAAAGCTATAAAACTCGCAATTAAAGTAGCTGTATAGGCAATGTACTCCTAATTAAATCAGCCTTTAACGGTATGAATATAAATATCTAAAGACTTGCATTAAGCAACAAAATCACGAAAAGAATATAAAAGCTAAGAAGTGTTTCACTTACCCCTGACAAGGGGGAAGTGAAACAGTGGCCAAAATAGCTTTAAATATTGTGTCCATTTAATTAAAAACAGGACAAAAGGATCACGTTTAACCGTTAATATCCAAAATGTATCAAATTCTCATAAAATAGGGTCCAGTTTTAAAGATTTATCAAAAAAACATCGTGTTTTGCGTTTTGACATCTAATGAATTTCTTTTTGGTTTACTAGCTAGTTTAATGATCGCAGCGATATCTGTGTTGTATTAAGGGAAGTAATTCGTCATTCCTGCTTTATCGACACATCGCTATGAGAATAAACTACGATAGTTTCTTAGATATGGTTGGGTGTTTCACTTACCCCGGTGTTTCACTTACCCCACCTGACTATACTTATTCTAACATCATAAATAGCAACATTTGTTCTACGAATTTTCAGAAAAAAGACATTAAGAACTTTTCATACAAAATATGTCCGAATAGATGATCGAGTTTTGTATGCAAAATCAGTTTTTTGTCGTTTTCAGAAAGTCGTAGAACAAACGTTGTAGTTTATGATGTTAGTAATCTACTCCTGCGAGGTTTTTGGTGTTTTACAAATAACCATGTATTTTTTATAATAATTTCCTTAATAATTACTAGCGGTAATTTATTATGTTATAAGTAGTATACCTAATACGTATGTCTGACTATCTGAGGACCTCGGTAGCGCAGTGGTTTAGTGCCTGGCCCTGCGATTGCGGTTAAGCAACTTTCGCAAGGGTCGGTCATGGGATGGGTGACCAAAACTTTATTATCTCGAGTTCCTCCTGCTTCGGAAGCCGTTGGTCTAGACTGCATTTGCAGTCGTTGACACCCACCAATCCGCATTGGGCCCACGTAACGGGTTATGGTCCATCCTCCTTCCTTATACATCTATAAGGAAGGCCTGTGCCCCAGCAGTGGGGACATTAAAAATTGCTGATGTCGATATGTATGTCGGAAGGAATCAAAAGTCAAACGGGATCCATGAGAGGGCTAAGTTTGATGTTAGTACCTTATTCACTTTGACTTAAAATGTACTAAAACTAATGATAATTTATCTAGCAGTTAGAGGTAAAACAGCCAGTTCCTTAGTGGTTAAATATTTTAAGTAAAGTTCGAGATAATCGAGAGCTTTTCCGGTTTAAAATCGAACAAAAATATATTGTGTAACCCCGTAGTATTCTCAACCATCAAATTAGTTATAGGTAACATTTTCAATGTAGGTACTATACTTATATTATTCCAAATTAGTATACCATATTACGCAACAACGTTTAACAAATCAATTTTATGTTGTCCAACAGTTAATTAAAACAAATTGATAGAGTTTAACAACCATTCAGAGCAGAATTTAATAGAATCACAAACTAATAACATCCTAACGTAACCAGTTACGTAAGCGTTAAAGTGTCAGACGGGAAACGGAAACGCAACATAAACTGTGGATCGAGAAGGTATGTGATTGTTGTGAGACGAGTTACGTGACCTAAATTGTGATAATGATGTGACGTCACACTCGTTAAATTCTGGTTATAAGTTGTTATTTATTAATTAAGTGTGAAACAAATAAATACATATTAAATAGATGCGGCGACTTTTCCGCTCGAAATGAATTGATGAGCTAATGTCTCTTATCCTTAACTTAAATTAAAATAAAGGATAACAAAACAATATAAAGTTAATATACCTTTATGCAAAACTCTACATACTCATACATAGTGTAGAAAATGAAGCGATCTTTTGTATAGAGACCCCAACACAATCCTCAGTCGATGAAACTTTGCAGGGATGTAAGTTGTAACATAACATGAACCAAAACCTATGTATAAACTAATACAAATAGGTATCCAAAAACAAAAAAAAAACTATTTGGATTATTTAAAAAATATGTTTCATTTATGATACTTTATCATACTGTAAAGTTTCGTCTACTGAGGATTTACTGTGGGGGCCCACTACCTTCCTTTCCTACACTAAAAGGGGAACATGCATACATTTTATGTATCAAAATCAAAAGTATAATGCGTGAGAAAATCAACTGTAATATTAAAACTTTCTCTTGCTTTTTTTTCTCGTGATATAGTTACTTAAAGTTAGCACGCAGCAGCACCCGCCGAAAACGCTCTATACAAAACGGTCAACATTTGTGACGTCACTTATGTCACGTTTCAGGCGCATTATTATGGGGTTAGCGAAGAATTTTCAAATATCTCCCTAAGTATTGCGTTTAAGTACATAATATGTACATATATTACGTGCAATACAAAATATTATTTCTTATTCGATATTCTATCCGACTGTTAAGTGCATTATATCCGAAAATGAAGAAAAAAATGTTATTTTCCCCTGAGTGATAAAACTAAAATAAGGCATTTTTTTTTCTGTCCCATCATGTTTTTATGAGTGTCCGCAGCGATCAAGCTCAAAGGAGAATGGCAGGTGCCCATATATTTTCAGAACCACATAAAGGCTTAGCGTGCCAAGAAGTAAATAGCATGACTTTAATCCTCTATTAAAGCCTAATAAATTATGTAATCGTAAGATACACTTTAAAGCTGGGGATAAAAAGTTGATTTTAAAACCTAACCTCAAAACAGCACCTAGTAGGCAATTACTTTGGATACATATTACATAACCTACACAGCAGTGGCGAAGGCTCCATACAAGCCGATTCCCATCGGCTCACCTTTTAAAAATCCTATCCCAATGATCCGCAGTGCAGATCATAACATTTTTCATAATTTTTGTAGAGCGGCTTACCTTCGCCATAATTTCACCCCTCGCCACTGCTACACAGAATGATTTTTATTTAAAAGCTTTAGGTGAGGCTAGTCATGAAATCTACAAATATTTAGTCATTAGACCGTAATAGACAATTACCTACTACCTATCTATCATTGACCTGAAACATAGTATGATAACGATAGGTAGATACTAATTCGCGTCAATTGGTAATGTGCCTGGCGGCCATGATTTTAACCTCAAAAACGAAAAACAATTGTATTTTTTCATATACCTAGACCCTTTCTTATTGAAAATAAGAATTCAATAATTAATATATTATATTACCTATTAGAATTTTACTGTTTTTGTCATTTTTAGTTGCGGATGACGTTGTTTTTCTAAATGTTGCCTCCTTCTTTACGAACACTTTAAATTGAAAAGTAACCACCAAATTATGACCTTTAAATCTCATAAGGTTCGAATTGGGCACGCTCAGTATTTATGAATTTGGAAAATGGTTCCCAGTTTGCCATTCTCCTTTATCAAAATCGGTAACTTATGCATGTTCCCTATTATAGTAAACATCAACATTGTGTGAAAAATCTATGGCAGCAATCGTGTTTCCATTTTTCACCATTTCTCACACAATAGTCTATTGTGCTTTTTCCATATTTTGACTCGAAAGTCGAAATATGCCGAAATATAAAGTCCAAAGTTCAAAAAAAAGGAAACTTTCAAAGAGAGTTGTCCACTTTCGTTGAGCGCGTTGCCCACACGTGGCCCGCCCATAAATCTCGTAAACGCCATAAAAGCCACGCCACCTGCCGGCCATCCGTCGAGAAAGTCAAACCGGTCGACTTTCCTATAAACTGCCTTATGAAACCGAACCTTACGGATAACAAATTAACAACATTAACCAACTTTTGAGTATGCTATATTATTATTATTATTCCAGTCGACAGGTACTTTTACCTGGAATCAGTTCCCAATTGACAACATTTCGAAATATTTAGGTGCATGTTTCCATGTGTTCCATAAGAATATAATGAAAATTTATCGTTTTTTAGGCAACACGTATTTTTTCTTTTATATTTGTTTTCATGCGTTACTGAGATATCTCAGACTCCCTATATCGACTAGATTTTAGATTTTTTTAATTAAAAAAATACTGATCTAAAAATTCTGAAAAAAAATATATGAGCTTAGAACACTAAAATCTCGAAATGGTTTTCTAATTTTAGTACTTTCTCAAAATGAAATGTTGTCAATTTAATGAAATTTTTGAATATTTTTTTTTGGATTGTATGTGTGGAATTTTTAGGATCGAGGACACTATAAAAACTTTGGGGGGCAAAAATCTCGAAAATTTCTGATTTACACACAGCCCACAACATGCCCAAACAATATCCCAATATTTCATCAAATTGGGAATTGATTCCAGGTAACGCCCCTTTTTATGTATCGGCCGACTGGACTATACAATTTTGAGGTCCTCGAGGTCAAAAACTCAAATTATACACCATATCCCAATTTTTTTATTGAATTGGGAAATTGTATTTGCCGACTGGACTACCTATAAAGTTTATATGCGGAGCAGAGTATAAAATGTGAAGAACATTTTTAATATTCTTCTTCGTAAATATTATATAAAATTTACGACTTTGAAATTACGGATCATTTCAATATTGTTGATTCTGAAAGTAAAATTCAATAAAAGTCTGAAGATACAAAGGACTTTACTTACCTCGTATGGTCTTTTTTGACTTATTAGAAAAAACTAGTAAATTACTTAAGTATTAATTGAATTAGTTCAATCGAATCAGCAATTCGAATTTGGTGACTTTTTTCGAATATCACTTTGTTCACGAATGTATATAAAAAAAATCTAAACATATTCCTTGCAATGACTTATTATTATGTCAGAAGATAGCAATTATTTTTATATCAGTAAAAAAAGTAAGTCGAGATGAATGAGTATTATCCAATCGGCTTGTAGGAAGTATGCGCCTACGATCAACTTTTTGCCAACATCAATCTCTTTATTAGAAATTATGGAGTGCCTGGATGGTATACTTCACTCTATATTTATAGTTTTTGCTCATCGTCATTGCAAATGTAGGTTCCTTTGAGATTAAGTGTTTTTATTCGTGATGTAACATCGTGGTATCTGTAGAATAGATTAGCTTTATCTCAGTCTTAATTTTATTAAAAAATATTTTTTAAGAAGACATTTATGATTTTAGAAATGTTCTTAAAATTTTTTTGAATAAACATGTATTATACAATGACACAAATTTATTAAAATTTATGGATTTACGGACAGCAAACGATATAGTGCCATACTAACCTACTTATTAGGATTATCGAAATCTTTTTGAATATTTACTATTGCTTTGCATTGACTTTCTATGACTATTCACGTATTTACTTCCTATTACTATAAATATTTTGAGATAAAAAAAAAAATTTTTATTTTTCGATATAAAATAGTATGTATTTAAATAACAAGTTATCGGTAGATCATAAGGGGGTGGTTTGATAAGCCCATGACTTTAGAAAGAAGAAATACTTTTTTTCGGCATATCTTGCTTTATTTATCTTCATAATCTTTTTGCAGCTCTCCTCAGTCCAGCGAAATTCCTACCTCGATAACCCATAATTTTTTTCTTTCATCGTCCGAAAAATGCGGTACTTAACTGAAATGAGGGCCCATTTCAGGCACCATCTTTTGGCTTGATTGAAATCTTTGCCGGCCAAGGCACTTATTCGAGTTTGGTAGGAGAAAAAATGTCAGCAGGCTAAATTTAGATAATAGGAATGGTAAAGGCAAATAATTCGTATCTTCTTGATTCGATGAGTATAGACACGGTAATTACCGTGGTATAGGTAGATATTATAAAGTGCAGCCGAGAGTCTAAGGTTAGATGTCGCTTGAATTTTTTGTAGAAAAGTAATAATCTTTGGCCAAATTTGAAAAGAAAAATAGCATACCTATATAAAGCTTCGTAAAGAGTTTCTTTTTAAGTTCGGGACGAAGCCGGCGTTGCTCTAAGTTTTTAAGTAACAAAAATAAATTATGAACAAAAGTGTATCTTCTTTCCAAAGTCATGGACTTATTAAACCGCCCTGTAGATTATCAAACGTTTGAACTATTTTGCTGCATACTGTTGTTACAAATGCGTCATAACATCTTCATATTTTCCAACAAACCTCACCATGACAACCGGTCCTCACATAAAGGTTTATATTTACCAAGGCTATAAATAAAAGGAAAGTAGTCGGAAATAGGCTAAGAAAACTCTAGCCAAGTGTGGTGTCAGGTTGCAGGGTCGGCCGTAATGTAATACAGATATTGCAGCTATGGTACACTGAACTAGATTGTACTCATGATATGAGAATTTATTGACGGAGCGAGGGCGAAGCGCGAGCGAAGCGTGGGCAAAAATCTTTTCATATGTCCTTCCAGCTGTCCGTCAGTTCTCCTCTACAGGTCGTATTTCTGAACCGATTCTCCGTAAAGTTTTGTGAGCAGGTTCGATAAAATATATATTATGTCGCGCCAGTTTTTAGGGTTCCGTAGCCAAAATGGCAAAAAACGGAACCCTTATAGATTCGTCATGTCTGTCTGTCTGTCCGTCCGTATGTCACAGCCATTTTATTCCGAAAGTATTAAGATTACACAGTTGAAACTTAGTAGGTAGATGTATTCTGTTAACCGCTTAACGATTTTAACACAAAAATTAAAAAAAATAAAGAATGAGGGGGGCTTCCCATACATTGAACTGAAACTGAAAAAAAAATTTCTTCATACAAACACATGCGGGAAGTCTGTAGATAGGTCTTAAAAAATGACATTGAGGTTCTTAAGACAATTTTTTTTCAAAGTCAACCGTTTGAAAGATAAACACTGCCAAAGTGGTAAAATGTGTGTCCCCCTCCTCTAACTTTTGAAATAAGAGAGTAAAAAATCTATAAAAAATATATATTATCTTAATAAAAACTTGCCATAGATCTTAATAAAAACTTTCAACGAAAATTGGTTTGAACGAGATAAAGTAATTACTTTTCGAGATATATCATATTTTACAAAACCGCAAATATAACTTTGTCATTCATACCAACACTGTGAAAAACAAAGTTATTTTTGTAGACGAAAAATTATAGTGGTATTAAATATGGTGTGGTATAAGGTAACTACGGAACCCTACGGCGCGTGACCCGACATGCACTTGGCCGGTTTTTTCTAAAAAATATTGAAAAAAAGTCATCCATTTCGAAAAATTATCAAAATTAGAAGCGCTATCTTGCTTCAATTATATTAAACAATATACCAAACAGTACTGCTTTTTGAAAACCTCGTGGCGATATCTTTAGATTTTTAAACAACATATTTTTGCGAGGTCTACCGCTCACCAAGCCACTATACTGGAAAAATGGAAAAATACCCCTAATTTTTGACATTTACTTGATTTACTTTATTATTTCGATAGAGTACAACTAGTAAACACTTAGGTACTTATTAAAACAACCTATAAGTTTTCTGTAAGTACAAGAAATCTCTCCGAAGGAGTTCCCTCGAGAAAAATAAAATTATATCAAAACAAAAACACTCGACCATCAGATCAAGCATTTCCTCGCTAAATACTAGCTTACAACGATGATTACCATCGTGTGTTCCTCCAAGCGTAGACATGACGTGCCAGTCTCAATGTAATATTTATAAAGCATAGCCAATGTTTACACAAAAGAAAAAAACATCTTCAATGTAGTCACTGCATGCTCTTCCGAACAACTCGCTCTAAATCCGACACCACGCCTGCCATCTGTGATTTCTATTAATTGACTGCTTTCCTGATTTCTCAATTCTTGATTAACTGGTAATCTGGAGACTTTTAACATGGATGTGCTGAGGGAATTGAAATATTTTGTTGAGTGAAACAAAATTTGTATTATTTAGTTAAGGTAAAAGGTAGAATACATCAAAAAATTTACTGTTTTTGGTTTTTTCGCTGCTACAGGTTTCGCTGTCCCTATTCTGCTCGTCAAACTATTTCCTTAACAATTTTCAAAGGTAAATAGTGAAATATTAATTGAGAAAATTTGCCATTGTGTCTGTTTGATTTTATATTTTGTTGAGAGTTGTCACATATTGCCTTATAAAGAGAAATCGTACTTTTCCATTACTGTGGAACACAAACGGAAATATTTATGTAATTTCTTTAAGTATTATTAGGATATTAGGAAAATATTATTAGGATATTATTATAAGAAAATTCAAGCTTTGAAGTCAGTTTCTCAGTTGAAGTTTGCTTGTTTCGAAAGTAATACCTATATCATTCAACATTGCAACTTAGCAAAAAATATTACGTACATGAACAAAAAAACAATTTAAAACAACACCTGAGCCCACCCACGTTTTTCAATCATCATTTCGAGTTATTTTCACGCAATATGACCCAAATATCATTACTAATTGATGGTTCCATACAAAAAAGACCCAAATTGTTGATCATTAGCGAATTATTCTCACCGTAGGTAATAATTATTTACAAACGCTGATGGACAAATTACTGTTTTGGTTTTGCGTGATAGTAATAGTAGATTAATTGAATACGGTTTTAATTTAAACACACATTGTGAAATAGCATGAGTGTTGAATAATAACCTAATCATTTCTCAATTGCTTTTCCACCTAATTTATAGAAAACTTCTGGAGTAGACCATCACACAACTTTAGTATTACGTATCATGAGAACGCTGAAGGTTACCCAGCGTGCAATGGAGAGAGCCATTATGCGTTTCCCTGTGTGATCGAATCAGAAATAAGGAGATCCGTAGTAGAACTAAAGTAACCGAAATCGCTCGAAGGACTGCTCAGCTGAAGTGGCAGTGGGCGGGTCACAGCGAGAAGAACCAATAGCCATTGGGGCGGAAAGGTTCTGAAATGGCGACTGCGCACCGGACCACCGACGCTCCGTGGGTAGGCCCCTGGCAAGGTGGACTGGCGATCTGTTGAAGGTGTGGAAAACTGCTGGTTGCGGGCAGCGCAGAACCGATCGTTGTGGTGATCCTTGGGTAGGCCAGTAGTGGGTGTCGTGCTGCTGATATGTTAATCCATATGAAGTCAATGTCCAGCTGGTGGCGATGACTGTTTGATAATAATAATTATGTTCCACGTGTGAAACGTGATGTCCGAACTTTTTAGGTGCCTCTGCCAAAGAGGTCTCGTGTTATGAAGTTTTAACTACCAGCATCAAACTCATAAACCGCGGGATTGATTTGTGGTAGATTCATTTGGTCAGCAATGACCTTCACCTTTGTAAGTATGAAAATTGATGTATTCTGGCGAAAAGAAATATTGTAGCCAAAACAGAAGTAAGTGCACTTCTTCAGTCTTATCATTACTCAGACCAGGAGAAATGAAGGTCAAGTGCTTGTTCCTGTTTCAGAACAGAGTTAAGTGTATTTCTGCAATATTTTCGAAAGTTAGCAAAAACATAGAAGACTGTTACACCCAAGTAATAGCAAAGAAAACGAACTGACCGGTTGAGTAAAGTCTCCAAAAGATGCGCGGAATGCGGTAGTGCTTCCAGCAACAAGTCAATTGGCAGTTCAGCAGCCACAGTCTGCAGCACTCCAGGGCCGAGCCGCGCCAGGATCGCACCGGCCTCCCTAAACTGCCGACCCTCGGCTAGGAGCAGCACCCGTCGGAGAGCGAGACGGGGAGAGGTGTACGTGTTCTTCTCTCGCTCCCTCTCTCGCCTGATACGCTCGCGACTATCGTTCATCTTGGATGAGTGCTAGCCCATGGTGTGGAGTCACAATTTCTTCTGGGTCTGTGGAATAAAGAACATATTTAATGTATACAGCTTTCAACACTTTTCGTATGTACAAGTCATGCTCGTGGACGGGTACCTCCGATATAGATACAGCAAAGTCGTTTCTACCATGTTTCTTTCCAAAATTTTGCATGACTGGCGTTATGCAATATTTGAACAAAAAACACTTTTGCAAAAAAACTAACACACGTTTTTGTTAATTTATTTAAGTTTTGTTTAGGTTGACATTGCTTTGGCCTCTTTTTAGATGCTTCCTGTCGATTTTGTAACAAACTCGCATCTCACTTCGAACCTCACTTCACTTCGCGGAAATATTAAATCACTAGCGGCCGCCCGCGGTTTCACCCGCATGGTTCCTGTTCCCGTTGGGATATCGAGATAAAAACTATCGTATGTTTTAATCCAGGCTATTTACTATCTGTTTGTCAAATTTCAACCAAATCCGTTCAGTAGTTTTTGCGTGATTGAGGAACAAATATCTAAACATCTAAACATCCATACCCACATTTATAATATTAGTAGGATAATTATGAGATAATCTAAGGCTGATTTCTTCATCACAAAAAATTTTAGATGGCTATGGTAGCTACCTAAAAATTTTTGCAATCGGTAAAATAGCTTATATTCAGCTAATTTCTAATAACAAATTCACGCGAAGTGAAGTGAGGTTCGAAGTGAGATGCGAGATGCGAGTTTGGTTACAGAATCGACAGGCTGGTCATGGGAGAAGTAAAAAGTACAAATTGGTCTTCCAAAAAAATCATGATTATTGGATAATATTTTGCTCCCAGTCCTAACATTTATTTTAACCGCAATTTTCAGTAGTAATAAAATATGATGATGTCTAACTTTGTATCTGTGTTCTGAGATGGCAAATGACCGTATGACACATCATCTCTGAATGCTAAATTCACTTTCAATATAACGAGCGGCGTTTAGTAAGAAAAAATACGTTTAGAAGAAAGAAAGTTATGCAAGATAAATTCTCGCCGTTTACGAACCGATTTTGTAACTTCTAGGACGTTTATAAGTTTAGCCAATTTAAGCTTAATTAAAAAAAAACAGCCAAGTTAAAGTCAGACTCACGCAGGAAGGGTTACGTACCAAAAAACGACAAAAAAAATACGTTTGTTGTATAGGACCTCAACTTAAATACTTATTTTATTCTGTTTTTTGTATTTTATTTATAGCGGCAACAGAAATACATCATCTGTGAAAATTTCAACTGTGTATCTATCACGGTTCATGAGATGAGATACAGCCTGGTGACAGACAGACAGACGGACAGTGGAGTCTTAGTAAGAGGGTCCTGTTATTACCCTTTGGGCACGGAACCCTAAAAAATAAGCAAAAATAAGCTAGAAAAATTTCAAAATGTTTTGTCTGCTTCTAAGTAAGTACCTTGCATTTGCAAGGAAAAAAAATTACATAAATCCAAAACTTGTTTTTCTTGTAGAGTTGCGACGTTAAAAAAATATCAAGAAAAATAACTTCTCCACCGTCACTTTTATCTTGATATTAACCTTATTAAAAATGGACGTTAAGATGATAATCTACAAAATTTCATCACCACTGTTAACAAAATGGTGAAAGGTCTTTTTTTTAATTCGTTAAAACGGTTACTTCACCAAAATATTATGTTTTCTTAAGGTCAATCATCTTAAAACATACTATTTAAGTAGTATTTTTTAAACGCTCTAAAATAAAAAATAAACAATATATTTTTCGATATCAATGTATTAAATGTCTACACTAATAATACTGCATACATATTATAGTTAAGTATATATTTTTTTTCAAATTTATTTCACTATTTTTATATAATAACGTAGGTAGGTTAATACGATGCATAAACTATAAAAATCATAATATTCAAATCAATGATAAAAAATATAATAAGTCTATGCAAGAAGCTTAATCTCCAAGATTGCACGGCCATATGTCATAGTGAAGATTGAAAAAAGGTCCTTTATAACGTGACGGCGTATTGCTATCTCTTTCTTTTCGTTTTACAATACGTTTTAGTTTCTCACGAACGAACGAACGACGAACAACGAACACGTATTGTAACACTAAAGAAAGAGGTAGCAATAAGCCGTCACGTCACTTAAGGACCTTTTTTCAATCTTCACTATGACATATGGCCGAGCAATCTCCATTGGAGGGAGGTATAAGCTTCTTGAGTCTATGGAAAGAAATAATTATTAATCACGGAGAAATCAAACACTTTTTTGACAGTATTTTTAACCGACTTCAAAAAAGGAGGAGTTTTGGTTTGGTCGGGTTGGGCTTTTAGAACAAAAAAAGTGGTCCTCCAGCCCCACCCGACTTCAATAGACGTTTTTTATTAAAATTGATATGCGTATCTCGTATCTAATGATTTGAATATTATTTCTTGCTTTTTAGAGACAATTTTGATGCGGTTTTTGTTTTTGTTTTAAGGTTTTTTGAAGGAGGTTTTTCTTTTTTTTAAAAGCTTCTTAAAATTGTTTTTTTTCCTGACTTAGTCGGGACTTAATTATAATCTGAAAAATCTTATAAATTTACAATTTATCATTATTATTTACAATTTATTTATAATTTACAATACGTGAATTCGTAATAATTAAATTTTAATACGCTAAATAATTAACTCAACAATTATTTCGCCATTATTCTTTAAGTTATTAATTAATAGTCTCGACGATATATTTTATCCAGTCAGTAACATAATTCCATTCAGATCCACAAGTACAGTTACTCAGAATGTCATTAAAATATAATTCCTTGGGTTTTCCGGGTAAAAGTGTTCATTTCAATTGTAATGGCCGAGACGGGTCGTCCCGAGCGCATACGTTGGCGATAATCTCTGTCATTTGGATTTAGCGTTTATTCTGGGTCAAGTTATAAGTTATAAGAGGATTTATACAAATCTCTTCTATCAGATGGTGAAGGAATTAAAAAAAAATTGAAATCCAAATAAGTTATGGTCGAAAAACCGGTTTTTGGATTTATGGAATATTTTAAACTTTTCTCGAAAATTTTTTGGAATTTTTAATTGGTGTGTTCATTTCGTTCATTCGTGCCTGAATTTCATTTTCAATGTCCTAGTAGTTCGTGCTATGCAGGTAGGGTTACCAGATGAAAAAATCAAAAGTCCGGAGAAAAGGCCCGATTTCCATTGAAAAATCCTGAGATTTGTAGCAGTCTGAGAATTAGGTACGACGGGGGGGATAGAGGGCCGTTTCGGTGTCTTTCCCAAAATGGCTTCTTTACTGGTACTTCAAAGGTTTTTTACTGTATTTTATTGAAAATTCTAAAATCCTGAGATTTCCTGAGATTTTGCAGGGAATATGTGACGTTTCTTATAAATCTATAGAGAGAGTTATTGAGTAGATTACTAACATCATTAACAACAACGTTTGCTCTACGACTTTTCCGAATAAAAGACAAAAAAACGTTTTTTTTTTTCAAACAAACGTCTAAGATCGAGTTTTGTATGAAAAGTCGTTTTTTTTCGCAAAGTCATAGAACAGACTTAGTTGTTTATGATGTTAGTAATCCACTACTGCGAGGTTGTCATTGTATTGCAAATAACCCTGTACATCTGTATTTTACAAGCTTTTATTTAATTTTACCTGTCCGGTGTCCGTCCGTCTGTAATCTAAGGACAGTCAAAAGCTTTTAAAATGAAGAGCGTAGATGTCAATAATACCATACCATAGTACTAGATAGTAGTTATCAAAATAAAAATAAAATTGTTTAAAAAAATGTATTGTTAAAAAAAATAAAAAAAAATATAGTTTATAAGGCTTAATTCATTAACATAGAAAGCATAAAAACCGTCGGATGATAAGCATGTTTATCAGCAATTGAGAAACATATATTGACCTTTCTTTTAAAATTCCGCTAAAGCTTGTAACTTGGTCCACCATCACCACCTGTTGACTTTCATCATCCGAGGTTCTTGACTTCAATCGAACAGTTGATCGGCAAAAAAAAATATCCCAGTAATTCGCAGTTTTTACTGCCCACTATTATGCGAACGGTACTTTTGATTTTATGTACTTTGAGTAAATTTGCAAGACCGCATTAAGGAAAACTAAACTGGATGTTGAATCAGTTTTCATTCGCTCACTATTAAATCCATTTATTGTGTTAAATCTACTTTAACTATTTAATAGGTAGGTACCAACCATTTTAAATACCGTTACTTCTGTCACCTAGTGTATAATAATACACTTTAATAAGTCTATAAAAGCCATCCATTTCTTTCGTTTTCTTATCTTTTCCTTTAATTTTTATTTTGTCTTAATTCAACTAGAAAACTAGAAATGCCTCAATGAAATACAATTAAAATGTTAAACTTTCATTCTTATTTTCTAAATTAATTATTGAAAGAGATATTAATCTTCAAAAACCTAAAAAAATGCCATTGCTGAAACAACAACCTACCAAAAGAGTTTGAACATTTTGGCATAGTGGTAACCAAAATGTTTGTGTTTGCCAGCCTCTCTTAAGAGCTTATTAGATCATCCTGAATTAAGGATCCGGAATGAAGTCACTCCTTAATTCAGAGAAGTGTAATTGCATTCAGGAAGCTAGAATCCTAGTTAGCATCCTAGTTAGGATAGGAAATGGTCTCCGGCGTTAAGGATGCTAAATCGGACGCAGTTAGGACAGTGTAATCGCATTCAGGACGCTAGGCTCCGACACAGTAGTATCACAGCCTAAAGAGTATACAGTCAGTCAACGCTTTTTATGTTGGCGAAAAAAAGTCGCCGTTCGTCTAGATTTCATAGTTTTTGTAAACGACAAAGTTATTTTTGCGGTTTTGGAAAATGTGCTAGGTAATCTAAAACTACTAATTATATCTCATTCAAACCAATTTTCGTTGATAGTGTTTATTAAGATCTACAACATATATTTTATCAGATTTTTAGAGGGGGGGGGGGGGGACACACATTTTACCACTTTGGAAGTGTATATTTTCCAAACGGTTGATTTCGAGAAAAAATACTTTTAGAAACCTCAATGTCATTTTTAAAGACCTATCTATAGACACCCCACACGTATAGGTTTGATGATTTTTTTCCGTTTTTCCCCCTTAATCTTTTATATATTTTTTTATTTTGTGTGAAAATCGTAAAGCGGTTCGCAGAACATCTCCTACCTAGTTTTAACTGTGTAATTTTAATAGTTTTGAAATAAAGTGGCTGTGACATACGGACGGACAGACGGACAGACAGACAAACAGACAGACATGACGAATCTATAAGGGTTCCGTTTTTTGCCATTAGGCTATGGAACCCTAAAAAATGTACTTGAAAATTCAACCTTTTTCTAAACGGGGCGTTGCGCGTCGCGAAGTCAACCTAGAAGTTGCCTCTCTTTCTACCGCGTACTTTCATGCAAATATTAGTACCTACATCAATAAACCTAGTTCAGATTAGCATTGAAAATGACACGTACCTACTACCTACATACCTATACCTCCTACCTACATACCTATACCTCCTACCTACATGTATTTTTACGGTCACTGTATTTTCCCCTCCGTTGCTCTGCGCAAGTACATTCGTGTAACGACTGTATGATCGTTAAGCTGTGATATCGGATCCGTTATTCAGGACGGTCTAATTGGCGACTGAATTTCTCGTCCTAAATCGGACTCTGAATTCCGGATCCTTAATTCAGGATGATCTAATAAGCTCTTTACTAATAGGTTCAAACGCATTTGACGAGATTAAAAAGCAAAGCACTTTTTATTATTTAATAAAAAAAGTATATTAAACGGGTTAGTTTTGGAGAAGGAAATTGAGGACTACGAAACGTTGATTTTGTCAACTTTGTATAGGGAATTTCTCTCAACCGTGGTTTCCTTCGAAGTTTGACCTGTAGAACACCGCCAGACAAGCTACTTTACGGCGATGAGAAGACTGTGATGTGAACCTTGGTTTATAATAGCTTACTATCCCCTATGAGTTTTCTGGCTCTGCGTTCAACCGAGTCGAGTACGGATAGCTGGTACTTTACTGACCCATCCCACAGGTGGCAGCAATATTCCATGCACGACCGGACTCACTTTGTAACGAGTTAGAAGCTGTCCCGGCGTGAAATATTACTTAACCTTGTTCAAGATGCCCAGTTTTTTGGCCGCAGTTTGAGCTTTCGGCTCGATTGTGAAACCAAAGTTAAGATCGGGAGTCAACATTGCTCCACGTGAGAGGTTTTTGGTATGTTTTTGTTTCTCTAATAGAGTATGTTCTAAATCATTTGTTATTTATATTGTATTGGTGAAAAAGCTGAAATTGGGACCTTTGTCCCCCTCCCCTCCCTCCGCCTTACCTCCTAGACGTCAGGACTTTTAGTATGTTTTCTCCCTAAGCACCCTGAATACATTTCTAAATAAATCACTTACAATTTCTTATCGATTGGCCTAAATCAATTCAGTCGTTTTCAATCTAGAGCTGTTTAATGGCGACTCTGAATTGTGAAATTTTTCTAAGTTTTCTAATATTTTGTTAGACCAAGTAGTGAACATTTTATATTGTATTTCGGAATCTACTCACAAAACCCTTTCATTTAATATACCACATGGTATGGTTAAATGAAAAAAAAAATATAGGTACCGTAAACTTGATGACTTTACAGGAAAGGAGGAAGGCGTCCTTCAGTGGAGTATGTTGGGCCGTTATATAGTGATGTACCAACTTTGTCCGCATTCCCTCTTAGCTCTAGCACCTTATAATGACAAGTGCGTAAGAACAAATGAACGGTATCCACGAGACATCAGATTACAGTCATTGTTCACACAAAACAGTCGCGGTGACTTACCGTTACGCTCAGGTGCTAACGGTGACTAGGGTTGTCACAAATAACCTAGCCAAAATTACTTTTGGAAAAAATCTTTGAGCTTTTCCACCATTAAAAATGGCCATTACGTCCATGGAAAATTTATTCACATCACATACTAAACACAACGCTTTAAATAATTAACGACACACTCACTGCTGTTTGAGTTATACACTTGGCTATCACCGGGTTGTACAATCTTCATAATCTTCATCGATCTGTTCTTCAACTTTTTCTTATTAACAGAACGTTGTTTTAAGGCCCAGTTTTATTACCGTGAACATTTAGAAATGGGTTTTTTCTAAAACTTTCAAATATTTCACTAAGTTTTAGCATTGCTTTCGTTATGAAGTGGATGAAAAATAGAAAAAGCACACATGGTTAAATATCATAATCATCATATCAGCCACACGACACCCACTGCTGGGCATAGGCCTCCCCTAAGGATCTCCACGACGATCGGTCCTGCGCTGCCTGCATCCACTGGCTTTCCGCGATCTCCACCAGATCGTCGGTCCACCTTGTCGGGGGCCTACCCACGGAGCGTCGTGGTTAAATATATCAAATACTTATTCATAAAATTACAAGGCATTTTACAACTTTTATTCTAAAACTTAGGAGACAAGCATTTTATTGGTTTATTTTAACGAATATTACAAATATTATAATTGCCTACTTATTATAATTTTCATTACCTATTTATAATTTTCATTTTTAAAATATTTCTTATTCTATTTTCTTGTAAAATCCTTAATTAAACCATGTTTATAATATCACATTTGAAATCACACCTTTTTTAAGTGACAGCCCTAACGTTTCCAGAGATGACTTGACATCGGCTAATGACGATTGTTAACTTGGTCTACATACACTTGATACTTGCGTGTCAGATTTGCAGCCATCATCTACCAAGATGATGTGTGAAATCTGCTGTGCTAACGTGACGTTGATGGAATGATGGGAGTTCAAATGAAATATTAACGGAATGATGCAATTTTCTTGGTCTATTTGAATTGTTAACTCTTAATAGAACGGTGAAGTAAGTGGATATTTACTACATAGGTTTTTTACATTGTAGGTATTGACAGCTGGACAGTTTTCTTTTTCAGTAACTTTGACCGCTTCCTTGTGTGTGAGTAACATAAGTTTAAAGTAATATTATTTTGACATCACACTCATCAACTTCTGTCATAAACTTGGAATACATGCTTTTTATTTCTATACGTGTTCTTTTCTTTATTACTTCTTATCAAACCCACAAAGGTATCCTTTGTTGGTCATACAAAAAATATTACCTACCAAAAATATGAAAATGTATGAAACAGCAGATTTTTTTCGCGATTTCAGAGTTGATCCCATAGTAAAAGTTGTTCAGTTTTGATGGCCTCTCTAACTACCATTTTCTGGTTTAGCTATTAATTCTGTGACACGTGTTTTAGTGTACATTTAAAGGCAGAACTTTCCTCTTTAGTAAGTGTTGGTTTCCTGACCTAGTCCTTATTTTGTTGAGGTAACTTTGACCAGTGATTTTAAGAAGTAGGCAGCCCTAAACAGCCGTATGCTGAGCAATAAAAATACAAACAACATGCGTAGAATAAGTCGCCACACCCGACGGCGGTTTCTCTCGCCGAGGGAAATACTACCAGTTTCCTGTGACTTTCTACTAGTTGTGGAGAAATGGCTAAAAGGTAGGCCTGGGCTGGTCAAAAGGTGGGAAAGATGGATGTTGATTTTATTAATCATTACTCATGTTCCTTTAATCTCAGACCAAATAAAAAAGGGTCTGAGCCTTTAATGGCATGGCGAGTACAATCGATCGTCGATTAAACTTAATAAGGAAAGTTAATTTTAAATGATGACAATATGTAAACAAAAAAACATTTTAGTGTTAAAAATAGCTGTATAGTTATAAAACTGTGTTATATTACAGCTTTTATCACCCATTGTTAAATTTTAAGCTGCAATTCTACCGAAAACCATGTTTTTGCATGAAAGAAAGTTTTTTTTTTACTAATTAAAAAGTAATTTATTATTTTCTACAGGCTTATTTGTAAAAAAACAAATAACTTCGTAGTAGTAGATTACTAATATCATAAACAACAACATTAAAATTTGTTCTACGGCATTTCCGGAAACAGACAAAAAAGATCGACTTTTCAAACAAAACTCTTCTCGGACATTTTATGAAAACTCGATTTTTGTCTGTTTTCGGAAAAGTCGTAGAACAAATGTCGTTTTTAGGATTCCGTAACCAAAATGGCAAAAACCGGAACCCTTATAGATTCGTCATGTCTGTCTGTCTGTCTGTCCGTCCGAATGTCACAGCCATTTTATTCCGAAAGTATTAGGATAACGCAGTTGAAACTTAGTAAGTAGATGTAATCTGTTAACCGCTTAACGATTTTAACACAAAAGTAAAAAAAAAATAACATTAAGGGGGGGCTCCCCATACATGGAACTGAAACTGAGCAAAAAAATAAAAAGTTCCTTCATAACAATACGTGCGGGGTGTCTATAGATAGGTCATTGAATGACATTGAGGTTCCTAAGACAATTTTTTCTAAAAGTCAACCGTTAGAAAGATAAACACTGCCAAAGTGGTAAAATGTGTGTCCCCCCCCTCTCTAACTTTTGAAATAAGAGAGTGAAAAATCTAAAAAAAAATATGCTATAGATCTTAATAAAATCTTTCAACTAAAATTGGTTTGAACGAGATATAGTAATAAGTTTTTAAGATATATCATATTTTCCAAAACCGCAAATATAACTTTGTCATTCATACCATTACTGTGAAAAACAAAGTTATTTTTACAGACGAAAAATTATAGTGGTATTAAATATAGTATAGTATAAGGTAACTACGGAACCCTATGGCGCGTGGCCCGACACGCACTTGGCCGGTTTTTTATGATGTTAGTAATCTACTCGTGCGAGGTTGTTGGTGTTTTACAAATAACCCTGTATATCAAATTGGAGTGTAGGATTTAAAGTTTCTACAACACATTATGTAATTTTCTTTGATGCTTGCTGCTTTTAAAAGCTCTCCTGTATTCGTTCTACGTCGAATGTCTCATTCACTCACTCACCGAGTAAATAATTATGAACTTTCGCAAATGCCGATTAGAGATGGGTGACCGATGAATTTTAGCTCTTGCTTGTGGAGGTATTAACTGTGTACTAGGTGGCTGTGTAGAGCTGTAGACCTTACATTTTTGATAATTTTTCACATTTTTGATCTCCGCCATTTTGAAAAAAAAAATTGACAAAAAATCTGTAAGGACCTCGATTCAAAATTTCGAATCGGTTGAATAATGCGACCTTTGACCTTTAAAGAAAAACAAATGGACAGCCGGACAGACATGCGAAAGCAATTTCGGAGACGCTTCGCTCGCGCTTCGCAACTTCAATCGAGAATGTATGGCAAAGAGCAAGTTTTCTAGATTAAAATACATAGTTTTGTACCGTAAGCGCTCTGAATTTAGTCACTGTAACTATAGTTAATTTAATCGCAACTCCTATGTAAGTACTTATGTCTTCTGTTATGTCAATTGATAACACCACAAATAAACTGTGAAGCCTTTAGGTACAGTTTATGTGGTTTGTTGTCTTCTTATTTTATACTCGAGAATTGTATCCAGTATTTTTAGTGAACCCAGTTTACAAGCTGCTGATGATCATGTTCGTAATATCTGACCAAATTATTGTTTCAAAATTGTTATAACAAAATCTTTTTTTTGAAAATTATTTCTAATAATTTAACCTTAACTTTTTCATCCAAAAATTATTTTCAGAAAATTTAATTAAGAGCCGTTTATTTAGACAAAATATTGTTATTAAAACTTTTTACACTAAAAGTTTTATACCGTTTACCTCAAATTCTATTTAAACTTTAACAATCGCATAGGTACCTATTTATTTTCATCTTACCAGAGATAAAGTCAAAGTCAAAGTCAAATAAGCTTTATTCAAATAAACTTAATTATTAAGTACTTTTGAATCGTCTATATTTTCCTACCACCCGTTCCAGACTTTTTTAGCTGACAAGAAGAACGGGCGCAAGAAACTTATCAGCTGTAACAGCCATAGGTAACGATATTTACAAACTTGAATATATCGTTACCAGATAATTACAATACAACAGGGTGACAGGATTATTGCCAACAACATAGACTTATTATATAACTTCAACAAAGTACTTATTAGCAAGTTATGTGTTACATCATTTCCACGCATTTAGATCTTTAAGATAATCATCTACTTTATAATAACCTTTACCCATGAGCGTTTTTTTAACATGGTTTTTAAATTCATGCAAAGGAAGATCAATCACTTGTTGTGGAACTTTATTAATAAAGGCTATGCCTTTCCCCATAAATGAACCTCTAGTTTTTGCAAGCCTAAATCTTGGAACGGCAAGTTTATCTTTATTTCTTGTATTGAACTGGTGAATATTGCTGTTCTTAGCAAATGAATCATAGTGTTTCCTTACATAAACTAAATTATCATAAATATATTGGCCTGCCAAAGTTAAAATATTTATTTCTTTGAACATTTCTCTCAAGGTATCTCTCCGCCGTAGATTGTATATGGCGCGAACAGCTCTTTTTTGGAGTACAAAAATATTTTCAATACTGTTAGCTGAGCCCCACAATAGCAGTCCATACGACATTACGCTATGAAAATAACTAAAGTATACTAACCTTGCCGTTTCAATATCAGTTAAAAGCCTTATTTTCTTAACAGCGAATGCCGCTGAACTAAGTCTACTTGACAAGGCTTCAATATGTGGATCCCATTGCAGTCGAGAATCTAGTGTGATACCTAGAAATTTTGTGCTCTCGATAAACTCGACTTCATCGTCATTCAAATTAATATTTAATTTTGTCTGCTCAACATTAGGTAATGAGAATTTAACACATTTAGTTTTTTTGGGGTTAAGTGCTAAATTATTACTATTAAACCAGTATGAAACTTTAGAGAGGGCACTATTTACTTCGTCCGAACAGTTATTACCTCTGTTTACTTTAAAAACTAAAGAAGTATCATCCGCAAATAGTACTGTTTCACATAAATTATTCGCGTAGTTGGGAAGGTCATTTATATAAATTAGAAACAGCAATGGGCCCAATATTGATATTGATAATATAATACTATACAGTTACTACTTAGTAGTCTTACGTATTTTTATGTACTTATTTCATTTAAATTGTTTTAACATAATGATAGTCTTTACTATTTGTTATTTTTTCTGAAAATTTATTAATACTCACTATTTTATTTAAATATAGTCAAAAAAACATCTTACCATATTTTTTCAATGAAAAAAAATCCAAAGAAATAGTCCACTATCACAAGATTATCCACAACACACCACTAAAAGTCCCCGTTACGTATGTTGCGTATGCGCAGCGTATATCGCAGTGCGTGTGACGAGCGTGCGGTGCGGCGAGCGTGCGGTGCGGTCGCGGGCGATGCGCGGTGTGCGAGCTTCGGGTGGGCGATGTGCGTGAAAGCTTATGGGCGGCGGTATGCGAGAGGGAATAATTTTTAGTACTATCTCTGTAAATTGATAATGGACCTGGCCGCCATTTTATCACTTCAAAAACTAAAAACAACCCTATATTATAGAAAACAATAATTATGTATTAAATTACTTATTAGAATTTTATTGTTACATATCATTTTTGTTGCGGATGACGTCAACGTGGATGTTATATGACAAGGTTGTTAAATATATAAGACAAATGTTAGTATGGAAAATACAAACGCTTTTAAATTGTCCATGCAAAACGGCAATTTCATACTTAAACCTCTAATATTTTATTTTATAAGATAGTTTGTTAGTTTACATTATCACCTTGAATATATTGGTTTTAACCAATTTTTTGTGATCTATTGTTTTAGGAATATTTTTATGCATGTTATCATATTTTCATTGCTGCCTCCCTCTCGCATGACCGCAACAGGTGGCAGAGCTTCCGCTCTCGAGAGCGCCATGATTTATCCAACAGTAGCCATAGTGTACTGACAAGCCGTACTATAAATCATCAAGATATTACAAACATTAACAAAAACAAATAAAACTTTTTGAGTTTCTAGATTTTAGACATTCACAATGTTATTTTATATTACGATAATGAAATATTAGAAAAATAGAAACTAGAAACAATCGACTCATCCGTAGTACCTCAGACGGGACTCGAACCCGCACCCTTATTCCGGCCCAGTATATTTTATACGCAAAATTCCAAGAAAGAATAACACAAATAGGTAGATAAAAACAGAATACCAAGATCTGTCGCCCTAGCTTTAGCTCCGTAAAGCGATATGAATAGTGATTTATCACCTTATTGTTAAAGTTACCTTAACTGTTAAAGACAATGGATTTTGACAGTCGAAGGTCGTCACACGATTTATATCTTGTTTTGATGCTCATGGGCTGGTTGCTGAGTGATCAGTGCCCCTAGCACAAACATTTTCTTTTTTCTTTTATCTCCTGATTTTGAATGGAAAATGTATACAGCGCCATCTACCTCAGAAAAGCGAAATGAAATTTATTGCTATTGTTTCTATGCCAAGTAAATAAAAATAAAATAATAATAAAAACTGGGACAGTGGGTGTATATTTGAGATGTAATACCGGCTTTGAGTTGAGTATGTGATGGTCTGCTGACGATCGCTTCTTGCCCATGTCTGGTCGAGTTGTTTCGATTCATGGGTAATTTACTTGCGCAATAAAAACAAAAATAATACATCGTGACAAAAATATTTTAATTTACCAACTTAGGTTACTGTCGGTTTGATTAAATTATCATCATCATCATATCAGCCGCACGACACCCACTGCTGGGTATAGGCCTCCCTCAAGGATCTCCACGACGCTCGGTCCTGCGCTGCCCGCATCCACTGGCTTCCCGCAACCTTCACCCTCACGTCGGTCCATCTTGTCGGGGGCCTACCCACGGAGCGTCGTCCGGTGCGCGGTCGCCATTCCAGAACAAGGATCAAAAAAATCGGCACCCAGTCCCCGCTATTCCTACAATGAATTTATGCTTCAGCGAAATTTCTAAACTGAAAAATCATTATTTATTCATATTTAAGTAATTTAAAAGTAACCAGTAAGATATTATATGTTAATACTATCTGTTCGTTTGATGACTAAAATAAAATAAAAACTTCTGTTATAGAAATTTCAATTTAATTTTTCTGCTGCAAATTTCATGATCATAAAAATCTAATAATTAGTCATACCTATAAATAATCTACACATAATTTTATGAACAAAATAGTAATAATGTACTTCAGTTGAAACTGTATATTAATTTTATTATAAACTAAACCAAAACAAATATCAAAACAACAGCCTCTACCCAAGGTCTTAAAGAAATAATAACAATTCTTAATTTCCGCAATTCTTTCCAGTGAACGAGCATTTCTGTTTGTAATTATAATTAATATTTTTGTAGCTCATCACTGTAGTAATTACCGTACTATTATACGATACATTATACATGTACTATTAATATTTATTCTGTTCTGTAATACATGTATGGAGAGTACGAATCCCATTACATAATCCCTTCAAAACATATAATTTATATAATATTTGCATTTATTAAATATTTTTCAGAATTAAATACGCGATTTAACTCCATTTTTTTATAAGTTTTAATAAGGTTTTGATAAGCAAATCCTAAGAAGCTGGAAGGTCGGCAAACGATTAAACAAAGGAGTATAAAAAAATGATTTCTTTGAATGAAGATGAAAAGCGTTGGGAAAATTGTTCACTTACATGCGAATTTTACATCAATTAAATTTTTGTTTCATGCAAAAAAGCGATGGGCTATGAATATAAACCTGTTTTTAATAAAAGAAAGGTTAGCCTTTATTTTGTATTTCTTTGGGAGCAGTTTTTTTCAAATTTTATCATAAAACATGATAAAATATTGTAATCGCTCTATTTTATGGTCTCTTTGCGTCTTCCGCGAAGTAATTGGGTCAAGGATATTATTAGAACGTTGTTGGTGAACAATTCAAACAATTTTAATGAAAGATATTTGAGGAATCTCTTCACCGCTCAATTCGTATTCATTATCTAAACGTAACAATTAGGTAAAAAACTACGCAATGTTTATTAAAGTTACGCTAACCAGCGTGTTGTTTTGTAATTACCGTGTGATGTTTATATTATAATTATTACAAAACAAACGGGGATTTCTATCTCCGTTTGATTTCTATTCTACCAATCGATAAATAAATAAAATACATCTGGTAAGCACAAAAAACAATTGACAAAATATTACCCCCTACCCTACATTAATATGTGACAATGTCAAACGCGCATTTTTTTTCTTGGGTCATAATTTCAAGTTTTGGACCCCGATCTTCACCACTGAGCAACTGGCTATCTTACCTACCTCTTAACTGCCGGTACATACACAACAATTTTTAATTATTGTAATGGCATCAGACTTAGGTAAGATGGTGGTAGCTAGCCAGGCGGACTTGAAACAAGCCCTACCACCACACCAACCAAACCGAGTAGGCACATCTCACGCATGTTACGTGGTGCTAAAATATAGATAAAGTTATTTTGCCCGAGCTGTACAGTGTACAGTCAGCGGCACGTCAGACTATAATTCAAATAAAATTCAAAAATAATTTATTCAGTCTAGGCTGTTACAAGCACTTGTGAATGTCATAGAAGCTACGCCATCGGTTCGCAAACCTTAAGCGGGAGACCTTGTAACGAGAAGAACCGGCAAGAAACTCGTCAAGGGCTGCTTTTTTCTCCCTGTACATTTCATACAGAGTCGTCAACATTGAAAAATGAGCTCCACATTTAAAGTGAGGTCATTTTCCATCACAATAATTAACAAAAGTTTGCACACAATGGGTAGGTAGGTTGAAATTAAATACTACTAACTAAATAGTACTAAGTAATGAGAGTAAATAACTTTCAACTAGTTGAGAAATCACTGTGTCTGCTACTCGAAAGTGCACCTAAGTTTACCAAAAAATTTACCAAAAAAAACCCACATGTTACAAGACATAAAAATAATTTAAAAAAATGCAATTCTTACAATTCAATATGCGTTAAGATAGGTACTCAGAAGCAGACCCTTTCCACTGGCAGAACCCGTTCACGAGCATGACGCATGGACCAGCCATCGCTTCGCTCAACCATATTTGAGGGAATGTAACGACCCGCCCCACACGACACCACCGCAGAAATGATTAAAGAGAGCATGACATACTTAGGCTACCCATCCTAAGGCACCGAATTGAAAACTATTATCCTAAAGCTTTTCATAGGCCTTTACTTACAAAACTACTGAATATAGAAAGCAAAATGATTGCAATAAAAAAAAATAGAAATCAAAACAAGGTTTAGTTATTAATTTAAATTTTGAGTAAGAAGTGCCATACATATTGATAATATTAATCAGAAAAATAATATATATAAATATACGACGCCCTTAGTACAAGCAGACAGAAGCAGGCCCATTCCCACTGGCAGCACCCGTTCACGAGCATGACGCATGAACCAGCCATCGCTTCGCTCAACCATATTTGAGGGAACGTAACGACCCGCCTCATACGACACCACCGCAGAAATGTTTAAAGTGAGCATGACATACTAAAGCTGTGTACTATACGTGTGACCTTGAGACCGTATTTATGCCGTACGTAGTAAGAGCTGTTTTCGTAGTCCAACTGTGTAACTTACCGTGCTGCAGTGCGTACAAGCAGGGCTCTGTCACTCCGCGTGCGTGTATGAAGCGCTCGGCGTCCTCTGAGAGGACAAATTTCATACGACAGAAGAGATAATACCTACGCGATAGAAGAGAGGCAACTAGGTGAATGTTTTGGAGCGAAGGGAAGGGAACGCTGTGCGACCGATGTGCGATTGTGTCGGAACAAGAGTCGCAATTTATTTAAACGATTTTCCGGACTGCAACTTCTGTACGCTAGTACTATTTATCTATTCTGTGGTACAAGTGCATTGTGCGTGCACCCCTTCTGGAAATTGAACCTGGGCCCCTGCGTCTTTCACGGGTGGTCGAACCACTAGACCACAGAGGCGGTCCATAGTGCCGAGGCAGCCGACACCGCCAGTTCATCGACATTCTACAATAGTGTTGCGGTCTGGGTGACCGCGACCGCTTCCTCCCGCATTGTCGCGGGTTCACTGCCCACCGGGGTTTTGATGACTTTGTGCGTTGCTTTGGTAACTGAGTTCCCGTTTCCTTATCCCAGAGCCGGTTGCATAAAAAATATGAGTCTAATAATTATGAGCATTAGACTAATAATATTAGTTTAAATCATTAGAAATTGTTTCATAAAAATACAAACTAATAAAATGAGTTATTAGCGTAGAGTCTAATAATATTTGTTTTAATAGTAAACCGTTTCATAAACAAAATAAACTAATATTATCAGCTAATAATAGGTATTAGTTACTTTTCGTAACTCTTTATAGTCTAATTAATTTATTATTAAGTTTATTTAAATCATTTGAAATGAGTGATTCAGAGTCAAGTGAAGAAGATTATGTTATTGTGAGATGCCCGAGGATATTTAGAAGGAGAACTCTTTGTACAGTCATGGAATTTACATACCTACGAATGCAACGAACAATTTTGGTTAGAATTTGAAAAATCGAGGTGCCTGATTTTGGTATTGAAATATATCGCATTTTTGAAAGGCTTTTCAAATTACATCCCACTCCCGGCGCGGAAATGCGTATTTTTATTTTTATTGCTATTTTAATGTACGTAAAAAGAAACATAATCTTGTGTGACAAAATATCAGTATTCCGTATTATTGAGTGAAACGGAACACATTTTTTTTTTAAATAGAGGTTAGACAGTTCGCGCGTATGTCCAAACACCATAGATATCAGGCAGTCTAATAATATTAGTAACGCCAAAGAGTCCCTTTTTATTAGTGTTATCGAAAAGTTTATGAAACGGAAAAATGCCAACTAATAAAATTATTATGTGAGTCTAATAAAATTAGCTAATAAATTATATGAAGGGTCTTATAAAATTTAATAAAACTTAATTGATAATCAAAATCATTGTTTTGTTGTGATACAAGAACAACAAAATCCTGTAAGGTCTATAACAAACTAACCGTGTTATATTACAAAAGATTTTTAAAAACTGTTTTACTTATAGTCCGTGAGCCCACGACAGTATTGCCTACGTCATATGACATCACCATGAAATGCATGGCACACTGTCGGAAAAGTTGTCCTGAGCGAGTACCAGAAGATTATCGCAAATAAAATTGGCCGGAAGTGCAAGAAAATCTCCCACTTCCGGTCAAAATTTTAAGATTATATTTACGTCATGTGACATCAGTAAGAGACCCGTGTCATCATTTAGTTTTCAATCGCATAGAGAGTAAACATAAGTCTGTCAGTTCTGAAATGACTAAAAAACCAAAATTTTAAGTTTAAGGTATTCCGGCTATTTCAGAACTGACAGACTTATGTTTACTCTCTCTACGATTGAAAACTAAATGATGACACGGGTCTCTTACTGATGCCACCATGACGTAAATATAATCTTAAAATTTTGACCGGAAGTGGAAGCTTTTCTCAAGCTTCCGGCCAATTTTGTTTGCGATAATCTTCTGATCCTCGCTCAGCACAACTTTTCCGACCGTGTGCCATGCATTTCATGGTGAGGTCATATGACGTAGGCAATACAGTCGTGGGCTCACGGACTATTATACACTTGTTCAAATGCAATGCTGTCACTGTTTTGACAAAATTGTTTGAAGAGATATTATCACATTTAAAAGTGCCTAAGTTAAACAGTGTTGAAACATCTTTTGTAATAACACGGTGTAAGAATAATTTGAAAAGAAAGTAAAAAAAATATTGATTCCTCAAAATATAAGATAAGTAGGTACTTATTTCTTTTTTGAATCGACAAAATTTTAAGAAAAACTTAACGTCATTCTACCAGTGAGTGGTAATCTGTATTGATATAATTGACAGCAAACTCATTCAATCTTTAACGCAATCTATCTTTTAGATAACCAAGACTTTAACACATTGGAAATAACCTAACAGTTGCACAACAACTTTCATCGGAATAACCTAGGCAGGATGTCTGTTACTTCTCATTACGCAACAATTTTAAAAAGTAAAAACAAAATGGCGAGTCCGATATGGCGACGAGTTCACGCGCGATTATAACGTAACCACAGATTCAAATTAATATCGAAAATAATAATAAAAGTTCATATTAAGGTACTTTTAATGACTCATTAGTTATTTTTATTTTTAAGAGATTTAACTTTTTGAACCAGTGAAATGTACAGTAGGTACCTATATTTCAGGGTGATTTTTTTGAACAGTCGACAATTTTTTTGATGTGGCTTACGGCCGAATACTCAAAAGTTTGACGGTCAAGCCAACTTGTTGTATGGTCTGTGGTCAAGCCACACCACAATCAAAGTATCGACTATTTTCGACTGTTTAAACGACAAGGTTTGACAACTCAATATTAAGTTATTGAGTTGTCATTTAAAAAGTTAAGGCCACACTTAAAACAAATTTCCCCGCCAATCAAAACCGCTTTACCTGAGAACAAAGTACCTATTATTTGAAATAGATCCTCATACCTCAAATTGGCCACAATCACATCCAACCTTTGACATTTAAGTGGCATCAGTTTCAAATGCGACGGTCGCAAACCGCGGGCCGCCTCATCATGTGGTCGGCCATTGTCTTGCGCCTCCATGATTGATGCACCTCAATCTTGACAAGAAAGTAAGGTCATGACGTGACTGAGTGTTTCTTGCATCCTCAGTTAGCGAGAACGTTGGAGAAATTTCCTCAGGATTCAATCGTTGCTAATTATGAGCTTACTTGCCACGCAAACACATTAATTTGATAGTGGTCAGTCAGACATAGTAAAATCCTTTTTTCTGTCAAGCGTTTTTTTAACATACTGACCGACCCCTTCAAAAGCTGGCCTTGATCCCTCCCGAACCAGATGACAGGAATTTTCCTGACATGTCAGGAATTTTAGGCATCCGTCAAGAAAACAGGGAAAACTGTGGATGTCAAGGTTTTTTGGAATTCCAAAAAGTGTAAGTACTTAATGAAAACACATCATTTTGGTAAGAAATAAATATCAAAAGTCGACCAAATGAAGAATATAGATGTACCTAAGTGTACAAAATGTCAGGAAAATTCCTGAAAAGTCAGGGAAAATGTCAGGAAATCTCATTAAGTATTAGATCTGGTAAACCAACCCCAAACTGGCCTGGCTACGCCTATGATAGTGGTAAACAAATTCATTTTTGGAGCCAGGATGTCTGGCAAGTTTTATTTTTTTTCTTTTCTCGAAACGTTTCTTTTGTCTAAATAAATTTCACTAGTAAAAAAAGAAAAGATTACTTACGCATAAAGTAAAAAATCGAAACTTCAAGAGGATTCGCACGGCGGTTCTAGTATTGCGTTTAACTGGATGAATCAATAGGAAAAATAAACGTTTTCAATTACGTCTTTTATCCAAACAAATAACGTCAGTCATTTCTGATGACGCTCCGAGGGTAAGCTATCTACAAGGTTTGGTGATGGCTTCAACCGCCTCTGTGGTGTAGTGGCTCGCCCACCCGTGTAAGTCCCAGGTTTGATTCCCAGGGGGTACAATTTGTACTCAGTTTGGTTGTTGGTAGGGCTTATTCCAAGTCCGCCTGGCTAGCTACCACCATCTTACCTAAGTCTGACGCCATAACAACAATTCAAAAATTATTGTGTTCTGACAGTTACAGGTAAGATAGCCACCTCAGTGGTGAGGATTCCGGGTGTAGTGCGCTTCCACCTTCAGCCCTATCATCACTTTACATCAGTTGAGATGAAGGCCAAGCAAAGCACTATCCTATCCCGTTGTTCATAGTAACTCAACTCAGTAACCATGGCAACCACGCCTGCCCCTCTACTCAAATGGCCACTTTTTACCCACGACGGACGGAACGGAACGGAGGCGGTATATGCGTTTGGCGTTAGAGGTTGTGCGTTTGTTTGTTTGTTTGTGTGTTTGTCTGTTACCATTTTCCTCGGAAACTGCTAAGCCGATTTCGATGCGGTTTTTTGCATTCAAAAGGTTTCATTTCAGAGCAGGTTCTTAAACATGTTTCATAGTGGTAGACCACCAGGGGGCTCTGCAGCAACCAGATAAGTCAAGTTTGTCTATTACCATTTTCCTTGGAAACTACTGGGCCGATTTCAATGCGGTTTTTTGCAATCAAAAGGTTTCATTTCAGAGCAGGTTCTTAGATACGATACATGGTGGTAGACCACCAGGGGGCGCTGCAGCAACCAGATAAGTCGCGCTTGGAGAAGTTCTCTAAAACTACTCAACTGATTTCGATACGGTTTTCTGTAATGGGTTTGTAGGTTATCGGCGATGGTTCTCGTCTCGGATAGATGTTATGGTGTTTAACCGCTAGGGGGCGCTGCAGTTATCATTTTCTAATTTATTTCCAAAGCGGTTTGACCAATTTGGATGCGGTTTTCTGTAATAGTTTTGTAGTTTGTCGGCGATGGTTCTTGGTGTTATGGTGTTCAGCCGCTAGGGGGCGCTGTAGTAATCATTTTCCGAATGGTTTGACCGATTTAGATGCGGTTTTTAGAATAGATACCGTATGAATTCTTTAATAAGTTTAAAATAAAATGGCAAAATTAAAAATTTTGAAAAAACCCGCGACGGTTAAAATTGTAACTCTTTATTTAAAAAGACTAAAATAAGTTTTACAAAAATCCCTCGACTAAAAATGATGTAGGTACTATACATACTTTATCTACCTATTCATTAATTACAAACGCAAGAAAAATCCGTCGGGGCCTGTCATTGTCATTTCTCTATGTATGTCATGCTCTCTTTAATCATTTCTGCGGTGGTGTCGTATGAGGCGGGTCGTTACGTTCCCTCAAATATGGTTGAGTGAAGAGATGGCTGGTTCATGCGTCATGCTCGTGAACTGGTGCTGCCAGTGGGAATGGGTCTGCTTCTGACTACCTATCTTAACGCATATTGAATTGTATGTTTTTCTTTTATTTTTATTTATTGTAACAGCCTTTAAGAAATTTGAAATTCATTAAGAAATGAGCTAATTCAATAATGTTATTTATTTGTTAATCTTTGTTAATATAAAGTCTGGAAACGATATACATATTTGTAAATATCGTTCCATCTGATAAAGCTGACAAGTTTTTTGCGCCCATTTTTCTTGTCAGTTAAAAGACGTCATAATGGGTGGTAGGGTAAAAGAATTGACGATTTAAAAATGCTTATTATGTGAGTTTATTTAAATAAAATATATTTCACTTTCACTTTCACTCTAAAGTAACTATATAACTGAAAAATATTTGTTCATTTGGGGGCAGGTAATGGCAGCCCCAACGGATTTTTCTTGCGTTTGTAATTTATGAATAGGTAGATAAAGTATGTATAGTACCTACATCATTTTTAGTCAAGGGATTTTTGTAAAACTTATTTTAGTCTTTTTAAATAAAGAGTTACAATTTTAACCGTCGTGGGTTTTTTCAAAATTTTTAATTTTTCTATTAAACGATCACACGTCGGAAGTTTATGTAAATCACAGACATTGTTGTATTGTATGGAATTGACAAGCCTACGACACGTAATTTTGGAGTTTATGAGTTTATGGCTTATTTTTAATTTATAGGTTAGCGAATGAATAGTAAAGTGGCCATTTCATTCATTCGTTCATCATTCATTCGTTCGGCGTTTGACAAGTGAGGTGCGTTGTGTGGATAATCATAGATAACAAATATTTTCTCTTCAAAAGTGCTGAAGTTTTGTCTCAAAACCTAGTGAATTCGAGTGATGGACAGTCCGGCTATCTAAAGTGGAGTGAAGAACTGCAAGAATCTGAGGAATTGCATGATAAATTGTGTATAACGGTATGTAAATTATACCCACATCTGTATAACTATACAGTACACATACACAACGTAACCTCCATCCATCCACTTCCGGCAAATGACATTGGGTGCATTCCATCAGACCGATCGCTGAGTCATCACCGAGCGACGAAGTTGAGGTAGACTACGATTATCAAGAATCTTAATATGAAGTGTCACGGGTGCTTAAAAACTGTAAAGGACACAAGCTGCATTAAATGCTCTTTCGCCGCATGCGAAAAAAGTTTCTGCGCACTCTGCATAAATATCTCGACAATGTCGTCCGATAAGAAAAAAACCTGGAAATGTTCAGATTGCTGCGCCTTGAACAAAAAAAAAGGGGACAACAGCGCCACCCCTATACAACCTACAGAGGATAATATAACCCAGCGCAAGAAGACTGACATCCCACAAAGCAACAACGACATTAGCACGAACTCTGAAATAAAAGAGCTTTTGGAGGAAGTTCGCCTTCTCACCCGTGAAATTTCTTCTCTTAAAGTAAAACTAGAAGATGCTACCGCGTCACTCACTGGCTGCCAGGTGAAACTTGAAGAACTAGCATCATCTATAGCCATCAATGACAAACGTTTGAAGTGCCTTGAGGAAAGGGATATCGAAGTAAGACTCCTCGAAGAAAAAGTGAGCCATCTACAAATGGAAATGAATACACAAGCTCAACAACACTTACGCAACGAACTTGAACTGGCTGGCATTCCCGAAAAAATTAATGAAAATCTGCACCACATAGCCCTACTAGCTGTTCGGAAGGTGGGCGTAGAAGTGGAAGAACGTGATATTGACTGGGTAGCTAGAGTGGGTCCCCGTATTAAGTCTGCCATATCTGCAGAAAATAATACAAAATTTTCAAGGCCAGTGATCATCCGACTTTTACGTCGGAGTAAACGAGACGAAATATTGAAAGCCGCAAAAACAAGGAGAAACATCACTTCTGCGGATCTAGATATTACAGGCCCATCCAGCAAAATCTTTTATAATGAACGTCTCACAAAAGAAAACAGACTGCTTTTTCGTGCAGCACGGTCAAAATGTAAGGAACATAACTTCTCCTACTGTTGGTGTACTCAAGGAAATATTTTTGTTAGACAACGAGAAGGTAAACCACCTCTACCGGTACGCAAACATGATGACCTCGACACTATCTTCAACTGTTCCAAAGGAAACTGAATCCACAAACGGACACTGTATATATTTATCAATATTTACCGGTAGTGAACTAAATAATTGTAATCATGTCTATTACGTTATAAATACTTCATTAATTTATTTTTTTGTACTTAAATTATATGTATACATGTATATTTATCTTGACTCATATATTTAACACACATTTATATTTTAAAAGGCATTCTATATTCAGTATTATTAATAACTACTCGAAGTTTCTAAAATCGCGTATACTCTCAATAAATAAAATTACCTGTATGCAAACTACTATCACAAATAGTACTTTTTATGCAAAACACCTTACTTTTTGAAGCCTGATTATAAGCATGTGTTTAAGATTGTGCTGCATGGTAACTATCTGAGTCGAACTATGCGAATATCACATGATTTAACTATTATTTTCTACATTCATGGCTCATAATGATGATACAATTAATGAACTTGACTCGGTGGGCATAAATTGCCATGTAGTACATTCACCTGAAGAAATTCATACTACGATTGCACAATCTTATAATTTTAGAATACTGAGCCTAAATATTCGAAGTATAAATAAGAATTTTGATTATTTTATGGCAACACTAGCGAGGATCAGCGGAACCCTGGATGTTATAATCCTAACAGAGTGTTGGCTTAGTGATCACACACTAATACCGCAAATTGAGTCTTATACTAGATATAGTACAATGAAGATAATCAATCAAAACAGTGGTGTCGTGGCTTATGTAAGGGATTCCCTTAGTGTCTGTGTCTTAGAACCAGATATTGACGACGCGAACTGTTTGCAATTAAAATTATCTAACGGAGTAACTATTCTTGGAATATATCGTCTACCATGTTTTAGCAACATTAATATTTTTTTGTCTTCTCTTGACCGTATACTTGCCAGTTCTACTAAAAATAAAAATGATACCCTAGTACTTGCAGGCGATATTAATGTTAATATACTCGCACCGGATAATCAAGAGTTGGAATACATTTGTCTTGCTGCACAGCATGGTCTTTTCCCTGCAATATCTAAACCAACGAGAGGACTTGCTTGTCTTGACCACATTTATGTTAACTCAGTTATCAATTCTATTGGAGTGGTTGGTAATTTTGATATAACTGATCATGACTTAGTATTGCTTGGACTTTCTTTAGATGCATCTAAGACTTTTAAGAAAAAACCTGTAGATAGGTTCGTCACAAAAAGGGATGTGGAAGCTATCAAAAACGAACTTTCTCAGGTAGACTGGTCGAAACTATTGGAAAATCCTGACACTAATCAAATAGTGTATGATTTCTGTGCAAAACTAACACAAATTGTAAATAAACACACACGGACTGTTCGCGTAAGTCATTCAAAATTTAACATTAAGCCGTGGATTACTCCTGGATTATTGAGATGCATGAGACACCGTGACCGGCTTAGAATGAAATCAAAGAAATCACCAAATGACCAGACTTTGCACATAGTATACACCCGTTACAGGAACTTTTGCAATAATTTATTGCGAAAGCTTAAAAGAGAGTATGAAAGCAGGGAGTTTTCCAGTTGTTCCAAAGACACTAAGAAAATGTGGAAAACAGTGAAATCGGTATGCCATCTCACCAATAGTAAACAAGCGTCTAAAGAACTTTTAGAGCTGCGTGGTGCACTAAACGCTGAAAGCTCACTTGACATTTGTTGTGAATATTTTTCATCTGTAGGACAAAAGCTAGCAAACAAAATATTGCATAATTTACACACAAACCAAGATACACTTACAGCTGAAGTTCCTCGTACTTCAATTGCGGAATCCTTTTTCATGCAGCCAACCGATGAATTTTAATTGGACTCCCTAATTCTGTCACTTGAAACTGACAAAGCTCCAGGCATTGATGGCTTGTCTAATAGCCTCCTAAAAAATATTAGGACTGCTATTGTACCACCGTTAGTCGAAATATTTAATCACAGCCTACGATCTGGAACATTCCCCGATGCCTGGAAGACTGCTTCTGTAACGCCCATCTATAAAAATGGCTCGAGATACACCCCGGAAAACTATCGACCTATTTCGCTTCTTACTGCTTTCTCTAAGCTCCTGGAAAAAATCGTAAATAAAAGACTATCTCAATATATCGAGGCTAAGAATTTACTTTCTTCTAGGCAGTTTGGCTTTCGAAGGGGCAAATCGACCGAAGACGCAGTTACTTTACTCACATCAACAGTCGCAAACCATCTTGACAGAAACAGAGCTAGTAAAGGTGTCTTCCTTGACTTATCAAAAGCCTTCGATACTGTGTCCACTCCGATCCTACTTCGAAAGTTAGAAAACCAGTTTGGTATACGGGGCATTGCACTAAAATGGTTTGAAAGTTACCTAACTGAAAGGAAACAGTGTGTTAGGGTTGGCAACTATAAAAGTAAAGTACACGCTGTTAATTTTGGTGTTCCACAGGGTAGTATCCTCGGGCCGACATTATTCACCCTGTATATGAACGACATTTACAATAGTACTAACGCAGAAATAGTATGCTATGCAGATGATACGGCAATAGTATTCGATGGTTGCTCTTGGGAAGAAGCGTTCTCAAAGGCAGAGATGGGAATGAAGCAGATATCAACCTGGCTTCAGCACAATCTGCTAACATTAAACACGCAAAAAACCAATTATGTATGTTTTTATAAGACAGCTACATCGGCGCCTCCTACAACGTCCGTAATTAAACTACACACGTGTAAGGACGAGGGATACTGTAAATGTGACATCATACAAAAAGCTAGCACTACTAAATATTTGGGTGTGATCATTGATTCAAATTTAAACTTCAAAGCACATATCAACACAGTCTCAAGTCGAGTTAGGAAAACGGCAAGCTTGCGGCTGCTTCGATCCTCTGCATCATCAGCTATCCTAAAAACGGTATACGCTGCTCTGACCCAATCGATAATTACCTACTGCATAACTTGTTGGGGAAGTGCACTGAAATCCTTTCTAATTCAGCTAGAAAGGGCCCAAAGATTAGTGCTAAAGACCATGTTTGCAAAACCTTTTAGGTACCCAACTCAAATACTGTACGAGGAAAGTAAAGTTCTTAGCGTGCGCCAGCTGTTTATATTAAAAACTTCCTTAAAGGTACATCGTGTAGTTGTAAATAGAACCGATTATCATAAAATGCTTAACCGTCGTGTGTTCAAAGTTGAATATCCGTCAATAAATACAACTTTTGCTAGACGGTTTAATCACCTTGTCTATAACAGAGTGGTCAGCTGCTGTGATATTAAAAGATGCACTGTAAATGCAGCAAATAAAAAAGTCACACAGTGGCTGACTACTATGTCATATGACGCGACGGAAAGTCTTATAGTCAAGATCGGATAGGTAATTGAATGGCTATCTATTGCAGGTTTGAGACACATTAAAAATGTAATAAATTAAATTGTTTACATTTGTATATTTGTATATTTTAAATATTTATATTGTATATATATTTCTAAATTATTGTTATATATACTTATCTATTCTTTTAACTTATAATTTATTATGAAATATTAATAGGTATGTTATTGTAAATTTCATCTTAATTTACTTAAATTCATAAGTCTCTTTTCTCTTGTGTTTTAGTTAACCGAACCGAACAAATGAATTTTGGTTAAAATATAACTGTTAAACGTAACCGGTACCCACAGGACAGGCTTAGCCTATTGTGGGGCCATTAGATATAGTTGAAATTGTACCACATTTCTGTCAATAAACACATTTTTATTTTTTTTTTTTATTTTTATTTGAGTAGCCGCCCTGGGGGGGTATTACAACCTCTTAAAACTTGCCAGGTTTATGAATTGCTATAGTTACATCTCTTTCTCGCTGTATAGCAAATAAAAGAGATAGATTGATAACCATTCAGAAAACTGCCAGGAAATAAGAGTTTATAATACGGTCCCTGTTTACTGTACCGAGGCGATGTGGTAGCGCTGCTGCGCTAACAAGAGAAAAAGTACTAAATATAATTACGCTGGCTGACATGACAGTCATTTATTTAGTTTCATTGATACTATCCTCAATGACCGTCAATCGGAGAAGTTTTACTGCTTTATTTAACTTCATAAAATTAAAATATAGCCTTAAATTAATATACTAGTAAAAAAAACCGTCAGTAAATGGCAGAGTAATAAATAATTTAAGTTAACGAATTTTTCTGCGATGCGATTGTAAGGGCGTGACGTCATCCCACCTGTTGCTTGTATGGCGGTGGCGTGGCCGGCCCTTCGATTAGTAAGGGCCGCCGCCGGCCGCTGGAGATGTTCCGTAGATGACGTCAGGCGACCGGTTCCCGATCAGCGAAATTATCTTAAAATCGTAACTTTCACGACCTGTAACTTTTTAATTTGGCTTTAATATAAATAATATTGCGAATAAAAAAACTAGAAAATCTCTATTGTCACTAAAGTTGCAGGCGCCACTCACGTTCAGCTGACACCTGAACCGAATCCTGACAAAACGATGAGCTGACAGATCAGATATCGCCCCTTTCACTCTCGAGTAGGTATATTATTATAATTAATTGTCGCGTGACTACTCTCACTATGTTATACTGTTACATTCATCTGTTATTATTATAGTACTAGCGGCTGCCCGCGGTTTCACCCGCGTGGTTCCCGTTCCCGTGGGAATATCGGGATAAAAAGTATCCTATGTTTTAATCCAGGCTATGTACTATCTGTGTGCCAAATTTCAACCAAATCCGTTCAGTAGTTTTTGCGTGATTGAGGAACAAACATCTAAACATCCAATCCCACAAACTTTCTCATTTATAATATTAGTAGGATTGGCATAAAATTGTCCGGTATTAAAAGCGGAAACAGTTTTGTAAAAGCCATAAAGTTACTAAATTTTTTCTTAATGTGGATACGTCTTTTATCAAACATAATGATAAAAGAAATCGCTTTCCTTATAGCATACAATAAGATGCTGCTCTTTACATCGTAGATAGACTATCAATAAAAGTATCAATCACACAAAGCTCTAACCATCATCCAATAACAAGACATGGGTGACCCTATCTCATCACTAGGGTGTTCGTGCGACAATAATGTTACGGTTTTAATTTAAATTAATTTAAATTTCTACTTGGGCAAAAATGCTTTCTCAGTCTGTCTGTTTGGCTGTTCAGTTCAGCTTCTCTACAGGTCGTATTTGTCAACCGATTCTCGTGAAATTTTGTGAGAAGGTTCGATGATTATAAAGCATTTTTTGTCGATTCAGTTTTTCGAAAGTTTTCGAAAAATACACAAGTATATCAGACATTTCGAAAAATGATCAAAATAGTCACAAACGATTATTTTCTAATACTATAAATAAATCAGTTACCTACTGGCCAAAAAAATTATGAATTATTTAATATTTTTGATATCGTGTTTAATTTTTTCACAACAGCATAAGCACAATTATATCAGCCATTTCAAAAATGTCACAAACGATTATTTTCTTTTATATAAATAAATCAGTTTAAAATAATTACTTTTTTAATATTTTTGATGTCAGTTTCACTTTTTCACAACAGCATAAGCTTATTAAAGTACCATAATTTTAAAGTTACAGATTATTCAACTTTGTTACACATTTTTATATCATTGTTTACATTTTGTCTCACGCTCGATCGAATGGAATACTAAAAACTTTTCTGAAAGTTGTACTTAAATGTAAAAAAAAGTCCAATCATAGTAATTAAAGACCTGACACAGATTATATCAAAAGATGACAATCGTTAAGTTGAAATAAGCGTTATTGTGGTGTGATGAGATGAGCCACTAACACAAGTGAGACGAATCGATGGTATGCAGAATCGATAAATCGATAACAATAGTGGTGGGAAAAGAAATCTCGTTTGGTAATGACTTAATTACATAGATCCAATATTCTTTTCACGCATCGTTTAAATACCTTATTGACCCCGTTCCCTAATTTGTTTTTATTCATATGATTACTTTTCTTTGTTTATTTTCGATATTCTTCTTGAAAGTTTGTTGCGTTTGTTAAGTAGGTAGGTAGTGGCGAAGGGTCAATACAACTCATACAAGCCAGTTCCCTCAGCTGGTCTTACCTTTCAGTGCCCACCCCACCGATCCACTACGCACATTATAACATTTTTGTAGAACGTTTCGCCATAATTTCGCCACTAGTAGCTTACCTGCCAAGAAATTTCAATTCATTCAATGAAGAACATTTAAAGTTCGGTCAATGGTTTTAAAGTTCTTTTTTCCTACCATAGGTACTGACTCTTGGTTCAAAATCCCAAAAGTGTTAGGGATTAATTTTCAGTTTGTTAGAAACGTAACTAAATGCCTATAAAATCTTTATAATGACATATTGATCACCTCAAATATTTCGGACATGTTGTTCGAAACGATCAAGCCATGGAACGACTCTTTGTCCAGGGGCGGGTAAAGGTAGAGGGCAAGGGAGTCGTCAGCCCATGCCCAGGGGGGGGGAGGCAACTTAAGGAAAAATATGAATTGTAGGTACATTCAAGAGCACCTAGTGAATTTATTCAAGTTTTGAGATGCGGGATTTATCGGAAAAGCAAGTCAAGCGGTCACGCGGTCGATCACCCTCGCGTTGGAGAGACCTCATTAAAGCTGCGACACAAACCGCCATAGTCCAGAGTTCCCGCGACGCTGAAAACCGCAACACGTGGCGCATCGTGGGGGCTGCTTTAGTCAATGAAGGGACACCATCAACCACGACCGTCAAGAGTGAACGATTAAGGAGGACTGCACCTAGTGGCAATAAATCATTGATGACGTACTGACCACCTGTAATTGGTGATGGTAACCACATCATGATCATAAAATCATCATAATCATAATCATTTATTGTGATCGTCACATCGTCTACCACGAGGTGGCCAGTCCCGCTAAACATGCAGTAACCAACGACATGAGATATATCTAACTGTAGGAAAGGCAGAGACCACTTTAGTTATTTTAAAATAGGATTTTAACCTTACTTATGTAGTGTGTCAAGTGCAGGTTAGGTGCCGATTTTCGAGGCATAATGTCAAGCAAGATGTTGTGAAACACCATGAAAAACATATTCTTATTCGTTGTTTATTCGGCTATTCATCAATCAGAAATACCTCTTCAACAAGCAAAATCTATCATTCCTTTTTTTAAAGCGAACGTTTAGGTGGTATCTATCAGCAAGACTGTAGAAAGGGGAGGGGGGTTGGGGGTACGTATGGAGGGGAATTCCTGGCTACGGACCTGTCTATCAGTCTAAACTGTGCCTTACTTTCTTACCTTCAGCGATTCTTTCACCTTCAGTGTTTCTTTCAGGTACTGGCCCTGGGGTAGCCATAGCGCCCCCCTCCCCTCCTCCGCCGGAGAAAAATGTGTAGGTAGGTACGCGAAATCGTATCAGGGGGGCTCACTCCGCTCTCCCGAACCTCATAATTGCCCCCCTGGAAAATTTTGTGTAAAAGTATACCTTTATGGGCCATCCGCGGACTGCATGATCGTACAACTTTAGAAGAGGCCGCGCCTCCCTCTACACAAGTAGAGATTTGGCCGGAAGGCCGCGAGAGGCAGCGCCTCTCCGTACGATCCTGCAAGCCGGGCCTGTGCATGTGGAGGGCCTATATCGCAGTTTAATATGCCCCTGTATCCAAATCACTTATCGTTATTATAAACACGATAGAACATTTTGCTTCATGCATGATCGATTCACATTTATACAGATAGGTACTGATGTTACGTACAGTTTGTGCCGCGTCATTGTGACATATCTAGGACAAACTGGCACCACAGGCGCCGTCTGTGTTTCCCGATAGGTGCAATCTGGGAGCCTAGTCGCGAGTGAGTAGGTATCTTCTAGGCAAGCGCGTTCCATCGTAGATCGCGTCATCGCTTAACATCAAGCAAGATAGCGGGCAAGCGGTTGTGTATCATAAAAAAAATGATAAGGAAAACTCTGACATGCACAATGCAGACTACGGGGTAGTACGTAACGGGTCTCCATTGTTTTTATTAACTTAAAAAATAAAACTTGTTTTGTTTAGTGTGTCCAAATAGCAGACATTATTTAATTTATTATTTGCCAAATTGATATAGGTAGGTACGAGTACGTAGTGAGTGGTTTTTTTTTCGTTTTTTTGTTAAACTTACTCGACAGTTGAAATGTTTTTTTTTTAATAATCTCTTCTATCTTTTAAAGTCCAAGTAGGTATTTTATAACTTGAAATAGTTAGTTCTTTTAAAATATTGAGGATTGCCTCCTAATTTGTGAACAGATGCTAGACTCGGTTGCTTTAAAAAAATACTCTTAAATATCCTTAGGATTCAACGACAATTTTATTGTCATATTAAATATCAGTATCGTATTGAGAAGCAAATCATAATATTTCTGCATAAGTCGCAGGTAACATCAAAAGCAATCCAAAACAACCTGCCCAGCGGCCGCAGATGGGCGAAGTATGCCGCGGGTCGCACATTCCAATCGAATTTAAATAAAACAACCGCACGCTATAAAGCTAATAAGTGAAAGTCCCGCGTTTGACTCGGCGTAGGCGCGGTCCAAGTCACAAGCTAACGCCGCCTCACGTACTGGCGATATGCAACCGCTCGTGATCGTTCGTATGTACTTGACCGCCACGAAATTTTATATTAAGGCACTAGTGCCCTTACAGTGGCACCGGCTGTTCTTTAGTTAAAATAAATGGTATGTAAATAAACTATAGAAACTTTGCTTCAATCGGTACGTGTGAATTTTCGTTACATTAATGTACTTAGTGAGAAATAAATTTAATTTAAGATGAGGGCGCCACTGTGAGGGCACTAATCGCCTTAAAATGGAGCTGCGCTTCCGTGATTGACCGCTAGTGCGTAAGAGGGCTAAGATTTTTTGATCTTCTGAGTTTAACTCATTATAGAAATGTATCCAAAGTTTGTGTGCGTAGGTACTTTAAAAACAACGATTTATGCAAACATTTACATAGGTTGAAAGTCTGACTATAATACAATATCGGCCCAATTGAAAGGCTATTATAGATTTTGAGTTTGTTTTAAGATTTGACTTTTGTCGAGACAATCGAAATTGACATCTTAATAGGAAAATCTTAAACTAAAAGCAAATGTGAGAATAGTGTTTGGTAGCAGCAATGTTTCGAGAACATGTCTTTGTATTTGTGTTATTTCAGGGTGATAAACAGCTTGTTAGTCACATTATACGAGAGTATACTCTGAGCTTATTCTTAGATTTTGGCAATACCAAAATTCATTATCTTGATATTGCAAAAATCAAACTCTGAATAATAACAATGGCTAAATTAAATAGAAATTCTTTGATAGGTGAAGGGAAATGTCAGTTTAATCGTCATAAAGCCAAATACTCGATTAAGGCCACCTTAAATACAAATAAGTTTTCAGATTTGACAGAAACTCTATGAAACTGACGGCTTCCTTAATGTTAAAGAGACTTTAACTAAACATTTTAGCCAAGAATCTTATATTCATATTTAGCTAAGAAGCCTTTGAGTATTCGGCCAATAAGTTGATAACTTGGACCAAACTTCAATCAACATTAACCCCAAATATTGCATTCGATAACTCTTAACGCGTCGCGTCGACGTAAAGTCTATAGTCGGCCACTTGTTTCGTTAGCTTTCGCTTTTGTTTGAGTTTGACATTGAAGAGGACACAATATTATGTGTTGAACCTACCGACACTTGGTTACGTCATCCATTGGACAAGTGCTCACCTTTTGCCGTACAAATAAAAGAAGAGTCTTAGAATAACCAAAAAGTTTGTACAGGAATATGACGCTTTGAGAGGTCAAACATAACAAGTAATATTGCTAAGTAATATACACCGTCATTTTGTAGTCGTTTTAATTAACTTTTATTTATTTATTTATTTATTTTAACTTAAGGGTGTGTTGTACCAATGAAACTAAACATTTTTGCCCAAGAAACATGGGTCGAAAAACGACAAAAAAATTTGGGTCTCCCATACTAACTGGACAGCTAAAACATTTTATTAGTATGGGAAAGTCAAAATTTTCGACCCATGTTTCTTTGGCAAAAATGTTTAGTTTCATTAGTAGAACACTCCCTTAAGTTAATTAAAACGACTACAAAATGACGGTGTATTCACTTCTCAAGCTTACGCGCTCACTAGACATGAAATAAAAGACTTTTTAACGGATACTAGCGCCGTTTTATTGAAAGTATTTTGGTAATTATTTGGTATTTGGTATCTCACGAGTAGCTTCAGTCCCCGTGACCACGGCAGCTGCAAAGGTGCCGAAACGTCGGTAAAATCAAAAATCAAACCAAATACCAAATAATTACCACAGTACTTTCAATAAAACCGCGCTAGTATCCGTTAAAAAGTCTTTTATTTCATGGCTAAGCAATATTTTTGGTTAAACTAAGTATAAACTTATTCTTCTTTTATTTGTACGACAGAATGTTTTCTTCCAGACATTTTGTCGATAACTTGGTGTTTTCAAAGTCCTTGCCCTGTATGTAGCTAATGTCATATCTGCGGATCCTCGCTATCGAAAGAGTGGTTATGTTTATATAATTGACATAAGTTTTTGCAAGCAATGTTACTTTGTCAAGCGGGGGCTTTTCAGCGATTGAGTAATCAGTAGGTACCTGTAACACGAAGAGCTATCGAAAAAAAAGGCGCTTAAAAACATTCAATGGAGAATTTTGTATGGGAAATTTGTACAGCGCCATCTACCACCAAAAAGTGGAATGAGATTTCTCATAAATAAATTACTCTATCTAGGACTTTTACGTGCGTTTTTTTCTCGATGAGTGTTTAATGCGCTACACTAGCGGCGCCGCCAATCGAAAAAAATCAAAGTTTTTAAATAAACATGACTTCCAGTGTACTCCGAAGAAGCTTTGTGGTACTTTTTATCGCTTAAACAATATTTTATAACCAACCTATCGTTTAGTTGTCGTTTAGTTTATTGCCAAAAGTGGCCACTTTTAGCAATAAAAAGACAGACCAAAGCTTCTTCGGAGTACACAGAAGAACACCATTTCTCAATTTCGTCTGTATTAAGCACTATGATTTATTTTCCATTAGCGGCTCTAGTATAGAGCATATATAACCCTCTTAAACAGATACTGGTTGATCTTTTTAAATTTTAAAAGAAGCAACATACTGACAGTGACGGACGATTGGTTTTAAATCTCATACACATCTTTTGGTTACATCTTAATGTTATTGGTTTTTATGTTAATGTGTATTTAATGTTATAATTATCTATGTATATGACGTCAATACAACAACGTGTTAATGAATGAACCTAAAATGGAAAATCGTTTTATTTTTCAGCCCATCAAACTGAACATTTTACTAAGGGATCAACTTTACTCTGAAATCGCGAAAAAAAACAGCTGTTTCATACGAAAATATCAAAATATATGAAACATAATTGTATAGGTGAACTGTTTTATAGAAATTCCAGCGTGTGGGTACAGAATATACTATAATAGTAGTAAAATTGTGTGTGTGTGTGTGTGTGAGGTTAAGTCAAATTCTTTATAACCATTTATAGCAATACAATTCTACATTATTTACGGAAGTCATTCAAGAAATATTTCGATTGACTTCAATGTAGGTAACACCGGCGTTATTCTCTCAGTAATGCCTCTCAAATTATCCACCTAAACCTTTCGGCGAGTTGAAACGAATAATGTAGAGGATTTCTTGGTAGGAGATAGCGGGTTTTAAAGTCAACTAATTTATTTCTTCGGCAAATATAAGGTGAAACCAAATAGGGAATATGCATAAGTCACCGATTTTGATAACTTTGAGCTTGATCGCTGCGGACACTTGTAAAAACATGATGGAATAGAAAAAAAAATATTTGAGTTTTATCACACGATGAAATCAAGGGAATATAACGATATTTTTTTTCATTTTTAGATAAAATTCACTTAACAGTCAGATAGAATATCGAATAAGAAATAATACTTTGTATGATACACATGTACTAAAACGCAAAATTTAGCGAGATAATTGAAGATTCTTGGCTAACTCCATATTAAACGCACCTGAAACACACCTGAAACGTGACAAGTGACGTCACATATTTGTATAGAGCGTTTTCGGCGGGTGCTGATGCGTGCTAACTTCTAGTAACTAATCACGAGGAAAAAACGCAAGAGAAAAGTTTTAATATTACAGTTGAAATTGATGCATGTTCCCTATTATGTAACAATACTGAAACATGTGATAGTGTTGCTTAAACTGACCAACTTTCTCCAAGGATCTTAGCTTAGGTCAAAAAACGAAAAAAAACATTATATCCATACAAAATGGTCAGCTGACCAACTCTGTGGAAAGGCGAAAAAACATTTTTTTGATCTACGTTCCTTGGATTGTATTGTTAAATAATTAAGTTCCACCTTAGGTATATAGTTAGCTATTAAAAAAACATTATTAAATTAACTCATTATTAACAACACATGCAATGAGGGCTTTTCGAAATGACAAAAATCTGTAGGCTCGATAGATGGCGTTGATAAAAATGTATGTCTCAATGTATTATTTTTTTACTAATCTTCGAAGAGTACTTAGGCAGGCAGGCAGTTGTAATGTAATACTAAAATGTTTCTCTTTGGAAGATGTCAGCCAGCGAGCGCTTACTTTCCTCTTTGGTACAGACTGTTTATTTTTAAAAGCCAACTTTGACTCATCTCTTTCCATCAACGCCATCTAGTGAGGCAAATAGTTACTATAATTATTTTTTTAAATGTCGCAGTTTGATTTACTCTACCAAAACTTGAGACGCCTACATATAGCTTAGGAAAATTCTGTGAAATTTAATTTCAACACTACAGAAAACGCTGACTGGAAAGCAATGTGACTCCTAGCTTACGCCAGAGAAAGAACTATTTTACCTCCAAAGTAATTGACGCAACTGAGCCGGCGATGATGACCCGTAATAGAGTGTTCTCACACAAATTTTTTTACTGTTTTTTTCTGTGTTAACGCCATTCACCTGCCTACAAGTTAGAGAAAATTTACACTGTCTCTGTCCTTTGTTTCAATGCCTGCATTTCAAAATCAGATGAAAACTTTTCTATGAAACTCTTGGCAAAAATTTAAAAACTTATTTGATGGTTCATGCTTATTTGAATTTGACTTGGATGCCTTGCTTGCCCAATTACCCGTGTCACTACTGATAGTGCCACGCAGTAGTGTCACGGGCAACGAAGGTGCCACATTCAGATCTCATTAGTAGATAGTCAGTCTCTTGTACTCTACAGTTGTGAAGCGTCTAGAAGGAAGACCACCGAAAGAAACTGGAAAAGTTTGAGATGTGGAAATACCGCAGAATGCTCCGCATAAGTTGGACGGACCATATTACCAACGTCGAGGTCCTTAAGCGCATGACTATAAAGGTGGAGCTGGTTCGACCATTAAAATAAGAAAAGTCACATATCTTGGTCACATCCTGAGAAATCCGCAATATCGTCTTCTCCAGACCATCATGATGGGGAAGATTGTTTACGCAAAATGTCATGGCTTCGTAACATCCGCCAGTGGAACAGTGGAGTGAACAGTTGTTCAGACTCGCCATGGACAAAGCCAAATTCAAGGAGCTGACGGCCAACCTTCATAATGAAGCTGCACTTTAAAGAAGAAGAAGAAGTCAGATTCCATGTCAAACAAGATTTTATACTAGGTATTATTTTATTACGGCCTACTATAAGTAATCGTTTTCAAAATTTTGAGTTTTCATTTTGTCCTACCAGTATGAAACGTTTAAGAAATAATAAATTTCTACAACACTGGTTTAATACATTTTAATATTAAACTATACTTCTACAGTCTCGTTAGTGGAAATAAAAAGAGTAGGTTCATTCATCACAACATTTTATAAATTAAAGCAATCCTGTAGGCATATTATAATTTTGAAAAAAGAAATATAATAAGTAGGTTACTTCCGCAAACAATATATGCAAGATGCATCGCCCGCCCGCCCTCAAAAATATGCACATGCACACCACAAAATATCAGTGCACAATACCTGCATTTAGCAAGACAGCAAGACACCTTTCACCTTCACCAATTAGACTACACTACACGTGTTTCGCCCCAACCCGGAGCATCCTCAGGAGTTAGATCGTGCGTAAACCAATTGAGCGAAAATTTATTGTTTGCGGAAGTAAGCTACATATATTTCTTTTTTCAAAATGGTTTGGGACTTCCGCCAAGTGATGCCTGATTCAATCAAAAGGCATATTATAAGTTTACGCTTAGGTACTATCTATTATTCATTCTGTGATACTAGTAAGCGACTTAAGATAATATTTGTATGACAACTTCTAGTTTAGTGTAGAAAAAGTTACCGCCAGAGGCTGCATACAAAACTGCTTACTACTACCTATACATATATTCGCCTAGTCTATTCCTAAACGTACTAACTGTGGAAAAGTGGTAAAACATCAAGTGCTACACATTTTTATGGCATTTAAGATCTCAATCCTAATCTCTGCAGAAACAGAAAGTAAAAAATTCTCGCGACTCCATAAATTCATCTAAACTAGTTTCCGCAAGGATTTGAGAATCTCATGTTTAGAAAGTGAGTGATAAGTGAATGACTGTCTCTGAGATTGTCCCACATCATCACTTTTTGGTATTAAGTTCTTTCACATTTTAAACCTAGCATTAAAGATGTACATTATTGGAATAAGATATTATTAATAGATCTGGGCGCCTGACAGCTTTTCAGTGGTGGGGGTGAAAAACTTTGTTGCCCAAAGGGGCTGAAAGACTCATTGAAGTTATACAATTTACAGACCTCTGGATTTGGTGTGGTATAATAATAGCAAGCCAATCATGTATCTAAATGGAATATAACATTGCCAGTCATTTTGGCTGGTGGGAAAGTAGTTCCAGGCGGCATCAAACTTTACCACTTTTTCGCGCACCTTTGATGCCGCCTGGCACTACTTTCCCACCAGCCAAAATGCCTGGCAATGTTATATTCGATTTAGATACATGGTTGGCTTGCTATTATACCACACCAAATCCAGAGGTCTGTAAATTGTAGACCTTCAATCGCTTTTGTTGCTCAACCACTCCCACCCCCACCACTGAAAATCTGCGAGGTGCCCGGATCTGTTATTAATGATAGTCTGGCTTACAACAAGATAGGTTTCGTCGCTCTGTAAATTGTATGCATTTTTCCGGGGCTAGCTCTTAATCCATTATGTGAGCGTATTTGAATGAAAAATATTTTCCTTGAGGGGTTTCTTAAAATGATTTAGGTAAAGGGAATATCGTCGGAAATAAAACAACAGTATGGGATATAATTCCATTGATATGGTTATTTAATATGTTCAGACACCGATTACATACATTTCAGCTGCGTATCATACACACAGGTACATACAAGTAGCTAAAATAAACATGTAAGTACCTTTCTACCATACAAATTGATAATCACACCTACTATATTTACCATTTAGGTTCAGTACTCTATACTACAGCCACAAAAATATTTAACTTTTCAAAATGCATATTAAGTAATTAATTACACCCTTTATTTTTTATGTTTAGGGTCAAACTACATTAGATCAACAGGCTCTTTTTTATAGCTTTATCACAAAAGCAATTGTTCGCATTGGCGGGCCATGAAGCTTAACCCTTAAAAAACACTATATACCGCTCGACTTTCCCACTGGCATAATTAATAAATACTATGCCATACCTTAATACATAATTAAAACAATTCTTTTTAATTAATGTTTTATTAATTCTTGTCAGGAAAACGTAACATTTTCCAATTTGCACTTAAGTCAAAATTTCTAACACTTTTGGGTCTAACTTTTTCGTGTTTTTTTTTTTGCTGCTTACTGTGATTAAATCGAGCCAAGTATTGATTGTACCTATATAATATAATAGATAACCATTTTATGATTATGTTTTTCTTTCGAATAGATCGATCACCAAGTTCTGATATTTATATTAATAAAATGGATATGTAAATTAAATGCTCCCACTTTAATCGTTAAAATATTTACAGTACTTAATCGTAAAGAACGAATCTATTACGTACTGTTCAAGTACTTTTTCCTTAATTATAACAGTTATAATCCATTTTTCGTGTCACAATGTACATCTTATAACCTAAAAGACCTAAAATTATATATTTTACAACTACATTTTGGTAGGACAATGTGCCATTATCATTATAAACTTACATAACAGTGAACAATATAATTATATACCTACTTATATATTTTTATATGTCATATTAATAAACTGGTGTAATAAAGATTATCTAAATACAGATTTTGTCTTGTGATTGGCTTTCCAGTTTTTATTTTATAAGTGTGGATAACATTCATAGTAATTTATACCAAAATATATAATTTTAATGTTTTAAAAATATAGAAGAAATCAAAAAGTCCATTAGAGCCTTCATGAAAATCATCATGATTTTCCCATTTATTTAGTGTGAAAATAAAATAGGTGTGCATAACGCACCTTTTTTAATAGTTATTGTCTATAGTACTTTAAAATACTATTTAAAGTACTACTTAAGTAGTGTTACGGTCCGTCGCTCATAATAGGTTATTTTTATCTTTGCTTGCGGTGCTCGGTCTCCATGTTGGATTCCTCTCTACATCGAGAACTGATGATTCTTCACTTCTAGTGTTCACTTCTTCACTTCTTGTGTATTTTTTTTTCAATGCTTATTAAAAAAATATTGACACAAGAAGGTTTATGGTTCCCAATCCTACATTGTGTCAAGTTTTTTTTATGCACAACAGGATATAGTGCTTGGCCCCTCACCTGATGTTAAGTGACGATAAGGCCGAAGGTGGAAGCGCACTACACCCGGAATCCTCATCACTGAGGAACTGGCTATCTTACCTCTAACTGCCGGAACACAACAATTGATCATTAAGTCTGACGCGAAGTAAGATGGTGGTAGCTAGCCAGGCGGACTAGCTATCCAGGATAAGCCCTACCACCAACCAAATTTTCAATGATTATTTTCAATAGAAATATCTCTTTTTTTATTATAAGACATAATACATTTATTACAATTTATAATTCCTAGCCAGCCATTTGTTGTCGTGTCCATTGCTGGGGGCTGGGGCACATTTTGTCATTGATATTTTTTAAGACAATATTGATTGATTGGACTTAGTGATTTCTTTGAGTTATTTTGAACACAATTTTAAATGATATGCCTGTTTATGTTTTAAATGACTTATACGTTATTAAGTAATTACTTAACCAAACCTGATTTTGTAAAGTATGATACCGTTTTGACTTTCACTATAGTTTCAAAAACTTTATTTACTGAAAAGTTATAATTCCTACATTTAACTATAACTACACATTACTAACATATTTTATTACTATTGCTAACGCACGTACTACTCGTAACACTTGGCCTTTGAATGTTTTCGTATTTACAATAATAATTAGGTACTTACTTATTCATATAAAAAAAATAACTTGAAAAAATAATGATGCTTTTCTGACGATTTCAAATAAATATTTTTTTATATTACCTACATATTAAAATTATTCGGATGTTCTACTGATTAGATTTAATCTATATTTCTTGTATTCTATTATTTGATTGTACATAAATATGTACAACGTGTTAATGAATAAACGCAAAATGAGAAAAACCGTTTCTTCGGACCATCAAACTGAACAACTTTTACTATGGGACCAACTTTGAAATCGCAAAAAAAAAATCTGCTGTTTCATACAAAAATTAATAACGAAAATATCAAAATGTATGAAGCAGCTGATTTTTTTTTTCGCGTATTCAGAGTTGGTCCCATAGTAAAAGTTGTTCAGTTTGATGGTCCGAAGAAACGGTTTTCTCATTTTGCGTTTATTCATTAACACGTTGTATATTTTTTTGTCTTTCATAAATAAATGAAATAAAAAATTCTATGTTCTGAAAAAAACATTATTGATTCGAGAGACCTACACTTTTATTCGAGTTTTTTTTCAATAATTAATTATCCCTATTAGGTGTATTATAACTAAGATACGTTGGTGACCCATTTTTTAGTAATTCTTATCAAATCATTTACTAAATCTTATTCTTAGGTAGTTAGTTTCCTCCTCTAGATATTCAAATAAATTTTCAAATATTATAAAAGATATAATAAATGTAGTCAATTAAAATAATAACTACTAACTACTTTATAATTTAAACAACTTTTTGATGACTTTCGTTAATATATTGTCCTATGTTGCAACCAACGAACTAGTTTTTTGGCTGCACATTCGGAAAGACGCAAAATGGTTTATATTTGCCTTATAAAATTATTTATGTAATCACTACCTACCTATATTATATTCGATTCAACTTTTCAATTACTTTCATAACAGATATAGCGTTTCACATCTGTCTAATAAAATCGTATTTACCATTTATAAATTAAGTCCTTTTTTGGGTCCATATTCGGTTTGAACTCACGCAAAATGATTATAATAAAATGTACATAGAATTTTAAACTTTTAGATTTTTGCATTCACAATGCTATTTTTATATTAAGATGAATAAATAATGAAAAATATTAGAAAAAATCGGCTCACCCGTAGTCCCGTCTAAGTTGCTACGGGTGAGCCGATTTTTTCTAATATTTTTCATTATTTATTCATCTTAGTACATAGAATTATCAAAATAACTACCTAATTCGTATATATCTTAAACAAATTTAAATAACTTTCATCATTACATAATTATAGTGTCCCATTTTTTTATCGATACGATGCCTAAAATGGTTAAAAAAGTTTTGGTTATAACTATCTTATTCAAACAACTTTTGCATGACTTTCAATTTCAGAAAAATCTCTAAGTATTATAATTTTTTACAAAACTACTTTTTCATCCGATAGATCCGACAATCTTTTATGATAAATTCAAATCTATTTTATTTGAATTTGATATAGTTCGAAGTTTATTATTAGAAAAATATGCGTTGGAAATGGAGTTTTGTCACACTGTGTACAGACAGCAGCAAAACATTGTTACTAAATTTATTAAGCGCAACGTAATCCATTAAAAATAATTGTTAATAACAATATTTAACTAAATTAAATAAAATTCTTGAAATAATAGGTAGTAATAAAATATTACTACTTAATAAAATACTTATAACTAACAATAATTTTGAAAAGATTCCGTTGCGCTTAATAAATTAAGTAACTATGTTTGGCTATGCTATGTTTTATGAAAGACCAAAGAAAAAAATGCATATTTTAACTTACTTTATCCTATTTCACGGCTGAATCACCATAATACATTAAATCTAATTTATGTACAATCTACGAAATGTTGATCAACAATGCCCGTTTGCGTTACTTAGTAAACTATATTTATTTGTATAATTAATGTATGTTTGAGGCTCATAACCATCCTTATAATTATTAATAATAAAATCTTAATATACCTGCTTACTTTTAAGTAACTATTATAATTTATTTATAACTTATTGCTAATGCACGTCTACGAAAAATAACACTGTACCTACCTATTTACTTTATGGTATTTTCTAATTTTAAAATCAAAGTAGGTTTTTGAAATCTAAAGCAGGGATCGGCAACCTTTTAAATATAATAAAATGTGATTATAAAGTTTATTACGTTTACTTCAAACGTGAAAATTTTAAATGTTTTTTCTGACCGTAAACACAAACATTGGTGTTGGTTATTAATATTTTTCAACTTTCCAGTTAAGGCATTATAATTAATAATAATAACGACTACGGATTAGGTTTACACAGACAAAGATTTAAAAAAAGTTATTTTATAACTTTTTAGCTAAATTAAAGGCATCTAAATATTATATTCTTATGATATGGTATAAATTAACTAATGCACATGTGCATCCTCACTATGTAGAGTGAGGATTCCACGGACGTATATAAGGGGGGGGGGTTTTGGGGGTCCGGACCCCCCCCCCATTCATATCCATCTTACTTGTCCAACAGAAAAAAATTACATGCACCGCGCCGATTGAGAAAACGATAGATGCTTAGTTCGCCGCAGCAGTGTGTATCTCGAAATATTATACGACACTCAGAGCTGAGGTTGCACACAAATTGTTGGTAATTTTAACTTCTTTAAAAGTGTCATAGACAACTTTGCCGTAGAATGCATTTTTTAGAAGTTGTAACCCAAAAACTGAAATAAGTTGTTTGATCACTACGAAGTTAGCACAGGTCTTTCAGGGTTACGAATTCGGATTTACACTATTGATATCTATCTTAACGACATCACAAAAATGCAGAACCTTGCAATTATTAGTATGTTTAGATGACTGGGGTATTAGCAATAAAACGTAAAAGACTAAATTTATTACGTACTTTAAATTTCAACTTTATTATTTTTGAATAAATATTGCAATACATACATTACAATATATAACTTTAGATTATTGGATTAACCGACTAAAAATCGCGCTGCGCGCCTGTTTTTTTTTCGCTATAAAAAAGCAAGATTAGTTGATGAAACTGACTAAGAATCGCGCTGCGCGGCCATTATTTTTGCCTATAAACAAGCGAGATTACAAGATTAGTAGATGAAACTGACTGAAAATCGCGCTGCGCGGCCGTTTTTTTGTTACTATAAACAAGCAAAATTACAAGATTAGTAGATGAAACTGACAAAACAATCGCGCTGCGCGGCGATTTTTTACTATAAATAAGCAAAATTACAAGATAGTACTTAGATAAAACTGATTAAAAATCGCGTTGTGCGGCCGTAATTTTTTTTACTGTAAACAAGCAAGATTACAAGATTAGTAGGTGAAACTGACTAAAAATCGCGCTGCGCGGCCATTTTTTACTAACAGGCAAAATTTAAAATCTTGGAATCGCAGATAGGGGGCGCCCTGTAGAAATGTCGCCCAGGGCACTGGTAGTGTTAAAACCGGCACTAGCAGGCAATGTTTAATTTGTAAATGATAGATTTAATTGGCGTTAGAGCTCTGTTATTTTACGTTGTGGACCCCCCCCCCCCCTTGTCAAAGCTATAGCTACGTCCGTGGAGGATTCAAAGTTATCCTAATTACTGATGTGGTTCGTACTTCTAGCTGTCGCAAAAAAACATTCAATCATCACCATATCAGCCGCACGACACCCACTGCTGGGTATAGGCCTCCCCTAAGGATCTCTACGACGATCGGTCCTGCGCTGCCCGCATCCAGCGGTGCACCGCGACCACGCACCCTCGGGGGCCTACCCACGGAGCGTCATCCGGTGCGCGGTCACCATTCCAGAACCTTTCCGCCCCAACGGCCATCGGTTCTTCTCGCTATGCGTCCCGCCCATTGCCACTTCAGCTGAGCAATCCTTCGAGCAATGTCGCTTACTTTAGTTGGCTCTCTCCATTGCACGCTGGATGACCTTGGGCCTTCTTATGAGACACTTAGCGACCACGTTTCACTGTGTCACTTGTCATTACTGGCAACACACACTGGTTTACTGTCAACACACACATAGACTTTCGTTTTGAGACATAGTTGAACGCGAAAATTTTTTGATGCTTCACGAATGCTGCCCATCCGTGTTGGATGCGACGAGAGATTTCTTTCTGGAAGTTGGCCTTACCTAACTGAACTGTCTGCCTAGGTATACGTAATGCTCAACAACTTCGAGTGTAGTGTTCCCAACATGAGCTGGATGGAGCGGGTACAACATGGATTTTCGACATGATTTTCGTCTTATCAACATAAGTGCTATAACTACTTACTTTGGGATTGGAGCAATGTGTGTGATGTTGTCAAATATTTATTTATTTATTTAACCAGTCATAATACCTAGGTATATTTTTATTCAAATCGTTTTAAATAATAAACTACTCTTAAGGCGAATTTGATTAAATAGGTAACTATTTACCGGGTTAAATAAGTACGAGTATTAACTTTAACGTTTATAAACTTCTTTCACAGACACTTTTTAACATTATTAAAAGGACAGCTACCCATAGTGATGTACAAGACTCGAGTCCTCCGAGTCCTTTTGTCTAGAGCTCGGAGTCTTTTTACAGGGCTCGCCTCGTTTGTATGAAGCTCGACGACTTGGGAGTCTTTTTGAGAGCTCGAGCCTTTTTCAGAGCTCGGCCGACTTCGAGCCATTTTCACGGCTCGAGCCTTTTTGAGAGCTCGGTCGATCTCGAGGCTTTTAAAAGGCTCGAGTCTTTTTGGCGCACTAGTTGTGATAGGCTTCTGATGAATGAGGATAAGTAGAGCTAAAGCACAATAGATTAAGCATCTACGGTGCTTTTTATAACATAAGACATTCATCTTTTTGAGTTTTAATTTTGGAGACTAGAGTCAAATCTTCAGGGCTTTGTGAGCTCGATAGTGATGAGTAAGGTCGGCTTTAATATCTCCGTAAACGTTACGGAGATATTAAAGTCATAAACATAAACTCTAAGCTTTTTATGAGGCTCGCGTTCATTTTAAGACTCGAGCTTTTTTGAAGGCTCGAGCTCTTTTGATAGGTTCGAGCTCTTTTTAAGGCTTGAAACTCTTTTGAAGCCTCGAGGCGTGGCTCAGAGAGCTCGTTTCTCGGCTAGGCTCGGGCTTACGAGCCTACCGAGCTCACCGAGTCCTGCCAATCCGAGTCGAGTCTTCAAAAGTAGAACTCGACGACTCGAGTTTTGTACATCACTAGCTACCTATCATTTAAGAAAATACTTGAATGCTGGGACTGAAAACTCCACACATTCACACACAATTAATTTTACTAATAATAAGTACCTGTCCTACATAGTTTAGATCTCAGATCAAATTTTTTTATTTGGTCTGAGGTTTAGATGAGTTTAGATCAGTGATGTTATACGTACCATTATCATGGTATTCGTACCATTATTTAGGTGATCGTACCATGTACCTTTGCACTTCCATCATGGTACGCAAAAGTACCATTATTTTGACCTCTTTCATATAAACCAACTTTTCGTGTAATGGAATGAACATAACGTTTCATTTCTGCAGTTGACGCGTAGATAACAAAGCTTAGAAAAATAATACCAAATTTATAAATTCTGTTAAAATGATCATTTTCTTACTTTCCGTCTAAGCTTTCCGTGGTTAAAATGTATTCTATGGCGATGGATAGCTCGATGATTAGTCTGCTGGAATGCACCTAATTTCCCTATAAATTTTTACCCGACTGCGAGGATAAACAAAACAAAAATGACGGACAGTATTCTTGAAATAAAAAGGATTTTATACTGCAATGAGGGCTTTTCAAAATAACAAAAAGCTGTAGGCTTGATAGATGGCGTTGAAAAAAATAGGGGATTCAAAGTATTTTTTACTACCTACCAATTTTGACTTCCTTCTTACCATCAACGCTATCTAGTGAGGCAAATAGTTACTTTTCTTTTTTTTAAATGTCAATTTGAAAACCCCTCATATTCACCGCAATTAAAAAAACCCAAAGATTACATGGATAGAAGTAGGTATATCTGGAAAAAAATATCTTAAATTTAAAGGGAAATCCCCTTAAGGTCAAGGAACACTCCCCAATGTTTATGAAACAGTTTGAAAGTTTACCAAGAAATTGTACCATTATTTTTCCTAAAGTACCGTGATTTTGACAGGCTAGTGTCATTATTCCTGAGTTGCCATCTAACATCCCTGGTTTAGATAAACTCATTATAAAAATTGCAAAGTCACTATCAAAAGGCGCTTTTATAAAACTCGAACTAATTTTTCCAAGAGTTGATTTTCGAAAAATCTGTATTTTCATTTACTTTAAGCTAATATTTATACTAAATAATAATAATATTATGTGCGTCGGCTGTCATACCAACAATCGACTTTGACGTGAGACCAAATTGATTCTGACTCAATTCTAACAAAGTTATTTCAAACATGAATCGAAATTATCACTCATACTATCCCCGTCAATTGGTAATGCGCTGGAACCTTGTGAAAGTGAAAGTGAAAGTGAAAGTGAGTGAAAGTGAAAGTGAAAGTGAAAGTGAAAGTGAAAGTGAAAGTGAAAGTGAAATATATTTTATTTAAATAAGCTCACATAATAAGCATTTTTTAATCGTCAATTCTTTTACCCTACCACCCATTATGACGTCTTTTAACTGACAAGAAAAATGGGCGCAAAAAACTTGTCAGCTTTATCAATCAGATGGAACGATATTTACAAATATGTATATCGTTTCCAGACTTTATATTAACAAAGATTAACAAATAAATAACATTATTGAATTAGCTCATTTCTTAATGAGTTTCAAATTTCTTAATCAATTTACAGATTTTAAGCTAAATTCAAAGTTTGAACTTGTTATTCAGTCTAGGCTGTTACAATAAATAAAAATAAAAGAAAAATATAAATAAAAATAAAAATAAAAATAATGTTATTTCGGGTATCGGGGCGAGGAGCAAAACACAGGTTCACTATATAACAATCTAATATCGACTGACTCTTACATCGGCTCAGTGCCGTATAACCGGCGCCAGTTTAAGAACTACCCACTTATACTAACATCCCTCCACCAATAATTTAACAAATTCACAAGTCTAATTCTGTTCCTTCGGTTTACGTGATCGCAAGGTCGGCGGCTCATAGCGCCCTTCCGAAGAAGTAGGTTGTCCTCCTAACGCCTCGGGATGACTTCTTATAGGCGAGCCCGTTGACATGGACGGCTCAAGGCTTGCTGACTCCGATACAGGCGAGGTTGCAGGGTCAACCATTGGATGCATATTCAATCCTGTGTCTAGCGGAGACAAAAGCAGGCCATCAGTTATAACATCTGGTGAAATGGTTGATGTATCCGATTCGTTGCGAGCTGGACCCGATGTTGACTCCCTTGCAGACGGCGATGAAGACTGTAGGCCAACCGTCTCCATTTCCCCTTCCCATTCAAGAATTTGATTAGTATGTCTCTTTATTATGCGTTTATCATAATCACATAACTGGATCAAATACGCTGATCTACCTAATTTTTTTGTAATAATTCCTTTGGTCCAAAAAGATTTTCCATTGTGATAAATTTTTACTAATACATTGTCCTTTAAAGTGAAATTCTTAGTTCTCCTGCCTTTGTAGTGCTTAGCCTGCAAGGACTGACTTTCCTTAACAGTTTCTTCCAGTGTTGTGTCAAATTAACATACACATCATCGTCATCCGCAACTAAAAATGACAAAAAAACAGTAAAATTCTAATAGGTAATAAAATATTAATTATTGAATTCTTATTTTCAATAAGAAAGGTACGTACCTAAGCTAGGTACCTATATGAGAAAATTACAATTGTTTTTCGTTTTTGAGGTTAAAATCATGGCCGCCAGGCGCATTACCAATTGACGCGGATAGTACATAGATACCTTTTTGGCACTATCTATCGTCTACTAAAATAAACTATCACACATGCATACATTTTTCAGACGATATAATCAATAGTAGCAGAAATCGCGTAGATTTTTTATTATTTAAACTTAAACCAACAGAACTGACTCTTTCATCAGGATAGAAAGTTACTACTTTAGCATCTTCCCACCAACCGCATTGAACCTGCGTGGTGGGTTATGGGCCCATACTTCTTACCCATAAGGAATAACTGTGCCCCAGCAGTGGGGACAATAAAAAATGGCTGATACCGATAGTGCTTCTTTATAAAAATGGCTTTTATGCCTATGATAATTCCCTTTTCTATTTTTTAAAAAACTTACTTAAATTACTTCTTTCCCATAAGATCAAATAGGATAGAAAAACTTATCAACAATTTTCACTATTATGAAAATGACTCTTATATACTTTTCAGATTTGATTCTGAAGTATACCAAGGGTATACATACAATATGGGCCCCTGAGTCACCAACGTCCGAAACTTTCCATATCTCAATGGTTTCCGTATTCAAAATGTCAAATTTCTTCCCGACGGATACTAACTCTTCTGACACCAATAAGTAGCTGTCGGAAATGAATCCACAAATTAGGTCTTCGTTTCAATTAGAATTAACTATCAAAAGTTACCTATCGAAACCATATAGATTAAATATTATGGAAAGCCTAGCATAGGATATGGAAAGTTTATGAATAAGGATCATGGAAAGACCTTGCTACTCTTTGGTCTTCTGTTACCAAATATCAGCCTTCCTGTTTAAACCGTTACCTAAACCGCAGTATTTTTTTTTGGTATGCATTATCTTTCTTTTCTTTAATAAAAAAAATCATTCTATATCATATTTAAATCAGAGACGAAACGTCTCTTTTATTTACATTATAAGTTTCTATTCTTTTGATAAATAACTTGTCTGTGTATACCTATAAATATATTCCATTACGCAACATTTTTTATGTCCTAAACTTTATTCCTTGATATTACTTAGAGACTCTTTTTGCGTCTTGTCTCCCTAAAGAAAAAAGGCAACAATCAATCATGTCCTTTAATTTGTTCAGGTATCATGGTTCCAGGAAAACAGTTAAGTAGTTCTTGTCTTCCTGTCACCTTTGGGCTTTTAAAAAAAGCTAAATCAGGCCATAAGATGAACTTGAGATGAACACACCAAAGGACAGAAAATCGTATCAACGAAGGGGCATATTGAATCGTCAATTTTTTTCTTTCCAATAAATACTTGCAAAAATTACCTATACACAATCAACTAGATAAATGCCTTAGTAAAGTTGATTTAATATATGAAATAAAAGACTTTTTAACGGATACTAGCGCGGTTTTATTGAAAGTACTTTGGTAATTAGTTGGTATTTGGTTTGATTTTTGATTTTTCCGACGTTTCGGCACCTTTGCAGCTGCCGTGGTCACGGGGGACTGAAGCTACTCGTGAGCCTACCCTCAAGCGATGAATTTTTTAAGACGTTCAGAAATTAATATTTTACAATTTTATTTATCTTTTTAATTGGTTAAAGTTGATTTTGTGATTTAATTAATGCTAAAGAGAGAGAATCTACTGAAACTACCACCATTTCACAAAATTGGGAGGCCCCTCCAAGAAAGAAATGGCGAAATAAAACTTGGAGAGGAAAGCCGACCTCCGTCTTTTATATTTATTAATTTATTTGCAAAAGGAACTAACCGTATCATTAGATCTTGCAGTGTGTGTATGGGGCTTCAGCTTGTGAATGATGGGGTCCCAAGCTGGTGGAATTTTCCAACCATCATCTCTATTGAAATTAGGATATTTATTTATTTCGATAGCCTCGCGGAGCATTCTAGGAATAAATCTACGTTCCTTAGCAAGGATTTGGGGTTTGTCAAATCTAATGTAATGGTTGGGCCCCTCAAAGGCGTGATCACACACTGCAGACTTGTTATCGCGCCTATGTTTCATGTCAGCTACATGCTCTTTGACGCGGGTCCCTATACTTCTCTTTGTTTGCCCGATGTAGGAGAGCCCACAGTCACAATCTAGTTTGTAGACGCCTGCGGCTTGAAGGGGGATGTTACACTTGACAGGTCGTAAGAATTGGTTGATCTTCTTCGGCGGCTTGAAGTAAGTTTTGATTGACGCTCGCTTCAGAATGTTTCCAATCTTGTCAGTGACACCCTTCAAATAAGGTAGGATGGCAGGTTGACGCTCTACTGTGGCTGGTTTGTCGCGTTTTCTGTGACGAAAGCGTGGTACTTGCAACTTGTTTTTACGCAGTACTTGTTTGACGTGCTGAAGCTCAGCCGTCAGGTGTTGTTTGTCACAGATGCCGCGGGCTCTCTGAAACAAAGATTTCCCTACGGTAGCTAACTGTATAGGATGATGGTGAGAGTCACCATTGAGGTATCTGTCTGTATGGGTTGCCCACACAGACAGATACCCATAGTTAACCCATACAGACAGATACCTCAATGGTGACTCTCACCATCATCCTATACAGTTAGCTACCGTAGGGAAATCTTTGTTTCAGAGAGCCCGCGGCATCTGTGACAAACAACACCTGACGGCTGAGCTTCAGCACGTCAAACAAGTACTGCGTAAAAACAAGTTGCAAGTACCACGCTTTCGTCACAGAAAACGCGACAAACCAGCCACAGTAGAGCGTCAACCTGCCATCCTACCTTATTTGAAGGGTGTCACTGACAAGATTGGAAACATTCTGAAGCGAGCGTCAATCAAAACTTACTTCAAGCCGCCGAAGAAGATCAACCAATTCTTACGACCTGTCAAGTGTAACATCCCCCTTCAAGCCGCAGGCGTCTACAAACTAGATTGTGACTGTGGGCTCTCCTACATCGGGCAAACAAAGAGAAGTATAGGGACCCGCGTCAAAGAGCATGTAGCTGACATGAAACATAGGCGCGATAACAAGTCTGCAGTGTGTGATCACGCCTTTGAGGGGCCCAACCATTACATTAGATTTGACAAACCCCAAATCCTTGCTAAGGAACGTAGATTTATTCCTAGAATGCTCCGCGAGGCTATCGAAATAAATAAATATCCTAATTTCAATAGAGATGATGGTTGGAAAATTCCACCAGCTTGGGACCCCATCATTCACAAGCTGAAGCCCCATACACACACTGCAAGATCTAATGATACGGTTAGTTCCTTTTGCAAATAAATTAATAAATATAAAAGACGGAGGTCGGCTTTCCTCTCCAAGTTTTATTTCGCCATTTCTTTCTTGGAGGGGCCTCCCAATTTTGTGAAATGGTGGTAGTTTCAGTAGATTCTCTCTCTTTAGCATTAATTAAATCACAAAATCAACTTTAACCAATTAAAAAGATAAATAAAATTGTAAAATATTAATTTCTGAACGTCTTAAAAAATTCATCGCTTGAGGGTAGGCTCACGAGTAGCTTCAGTCCCCCGTGACCACGGCAGCTGCAAAGGTGCCGAAACGTCGGAAAAATCAAAAATCAAACCAAATACCAACTAATTACCAAAGTACTTTCAATAAAACCGCGCTAGTATCCGTTAAAAAGTCTTTTATTTCATGTCTAGTGAGCGCGTAAGCTTGAGAAGTTGATTTAATATATCCTTAACTATACGAATTTTTAGTATTTGATGCCACGCAAGATCCCAATAATGTACAGACTTAATATCTAGTTCTTAAAACTATCTGATTGATATTGCAGACCTCAAAGACTGCTATTTACACTAAAATATTCAGTATTCTTTATCCAGATTCAAGTTTACATACTACAAAGATTGATAAACAATTAAATTGAATATTATCTATAAAGTAGTTATTAGAAAAATATATTATTAAATGTATTTTTACTAAGTATTACTCGCTTACTGTGATGGTAAGCTGCTTGCTTCGGTTGTTTTCAAAGCGGTCCATGGTCTTGATGTCCAGTATCATGGTGATGGAGATGGCCAAGCCGATCAGCATGATGAAGGTCACCATCAACCCTGACCTGGAAAGAGACATGTTGTCAATGGATAAAATAAGACTTGCTTTCATGAGTATATTCGGCCATAAAACACAGGTATTCTCTTAAAGTGTCTCAATTTTACTATAAAATTACCATCTCTATTATCAGCCACACGACGCCTACTTCTAGGTGATTTTTAATCATTTAGATCTCCAATTTAAACTTAAAGATGGAGTCGACAGTCTTAATATTTTCTGATATGATACCTCTGAGAGATCGGGTCCGGAACGAGGTGATCCGACAGAGAACTAAAGTCATCGATATAGCTCACCGGATTAGCAAGCTGAAGTGGCAGTGGGCCGGCCATATTAGCCGCAGAACCGATGGCCGCTGGGGCAGACGAGTTCTTGAGTGGAGACCGCGTATCGGCAAACGTAGTGTGGGACGCCCTCAGACAAGGTGGAGCGACGAGCAAGCAAGGTGGCTGGCATAAACTGGATGAGTATAGCCGCGGATCGTGCTCAGTGGCGTGCACTCGGAGAGGCCTATGTTCAGCAGTGGACGATGATAGGCTGATGATGATAATCAGTTACCTATAGAGATTTATCAGCACTTACCATATGGGGACAGATGTGAAACCAATGCAGTTGAAAGCATCAGAAAACTTCTCTGTGCTTTCCATAAATGGTTGCATCTAGAAGCAAACAAAATCATTTATTTTAGTAAGCCTTACATGTTCATAACTGTCATATATATCAAATAAGAAAAGTGATCAAAAATAAATGAGAAGGATCAACACTAAATTTTAGGCGTATTCCATACAAAATTATAGTTCCTCAATGCGCTACCTAAGCTCATCATCAGAGTTAGGTAAACCAGAGTTTACAAGAGGTATTAAACGCGTTCAAATTAAAACATAGGTAAACAAACACCTAAGTACCTTCCCAACGACGTTGAGAAAATCCAACCTAATAAAATGTAATTCGAAACTTTAAAAGTACATAGGCTGACAGACGGGTGCCTAGATTAGTGCTTAGCCTAGAGCCTAAGTAAAACGAACGTTCACGAATGCTCGCAACCGGCTGCACTGCGCGCTAGGTGCCTCAATACATCCAGGCAACTACCTAGAATGTATCGTAGGCCGTAGGCGCGAGGTTTACAACTAAACACTATGAGACTAATGGCCGAATACTCAAACGCTACTTAACTTTGAGCGGCTCTCAAACAGCATGCTGTCTCTGTCTTATATCTCTGACATTTAATGCGACAGGATGACGTTTGAGAGCCCCTCAAAGTTAATTAGCGTTTGAGTATTCGGCCATAAGGCGACTATTCTAGCGACTCATCTATCAGTGCGGTCACTAAGTAACCTGGATAATATCTAGGCACCAATTTTAAGCACCAGTGGCGAAGGGTCCATATACAAGCCGATTCCCATTGGCTTACCTTTTAGAAATCCCTCCCCAATGATCTACTATGTTGAGCCCGGTCGTCTCCAGCCCGAACTTCACCTCCACGCCCACTGCCTAACCTCTTCATCAGAGTTAAACCAACCTGGATGTCAGGGAATGTAAGGGTAGCTTCTTCAGACGTGTAGACCAGCGGCAGAGGACACTCGTACGCGTGCCCGAGCACGGCGGCGGGCGCGTCGGGCGGCGCGGGCGCCTGCAGGTTGAGGCCGGTCGTCTCCAGCCCGAACTTCACTTCCACGCCCACCGCCTGCCACCAGCCAACTGTCTGCTTGAAGCTAAACTCTAGGGTTATCTGGAAGGATATTAAAAACGTTAAGGTATTTCAATACAAAGACCAGCCCCACTGGCCACTTTTCTATTCGTTCGCTAACTTAAAAATTAAAAATAAGCCATAAACTCTAACATTACGTGTCGGAGGCTTGTTGATTCCATACAATTAAACACAACAATGTCTGTGATTTACATAAACTTGCAACGTGAAACTTATCGTCTAATTGCTTATTTTTAAGCTTTAAGTTATCGAACGAATAGAAAAGTGGTCGTCCTGACAAGCCAAGAGACGCACCGGAATGACAGATACGAAGAACATTGAAAAAAGGAGTACATTGCTAGCTTAGAGGATAGAGGAGTTAGATCAAGATCAACACCGATCCCGAGGGACGTCCACTGTCGACGCCATTTTGATCTACCTGAGAAGAGTTGGTTGCCAAAACATAAATAGATAATGATTGAAGTAAAATTGATTGGTCTGTCAATTCTAATACTACTGCCGAAAGTATGAAAGACGAACAAAAATAACAGCTACCTAGCTGTAGCAAGCTATCTCGGACATCAGTGGCTGATATTACAAAGACATCAGTGGTATTGACAAAGTGATAACCAAGCATCTCAGTCAGAAGCGCTCGTAGCGGAGCTTGAGAGACTGATCGTACTCAATCACGTTTGTTAAGCAACGCTCGGTCCGGCCAGATGTCGGTTGGGTGACCATTAAGTGGCATTACAACTGAGCGCTTCCGTACTTCGGAGAGCACGTTAAACCGTGGGTCCCGGCTGTCATCTGATAACAGTCGTTAAGCAAGTTAGACCAAAACAACTCATACCTTGTCCCTAGTGTTGTCTCCATCAGTGAACCTCACCATCAGGATGGTATAGAGCCTGGTGGGCTTGACCGTGGGCTCACCGACCTGCGTGTCCAGCACCGTGGTGGACCCGTTCGCCCACCGCAGCTCCGGCCAGCCTGAAGAGTACAGCAGGGCGCTCTTACCGGGTGGACCTGGAATAAATATGTTTTGCATTGAAACTATTAGACAGAACACTGTATTATTTTATATACAATGCTTACTGATCTTGTAGTGTAGAACCTTTAGCTAAGCTAGTTTATATCAGACCTTGTCAAAAAATTACGTCGCAAGCCATCTTTTTTATTTGTTTTTATATCTCACTGATTTCAAACTTAGAGCAACGTGGATTCCCCACATTGCTCTAAAATTTGAAATAACCATCTATTCTAAAAGCTTACATACATACAGAGATTTACTACCAGCCAAAGTCAAAGTCAAAAATAGTTTTATTCAAATAAACTTAAATTATTAAGTACTTTTGAATGTCTATATTTTCCTACCACCCGTTCCAAAACTTTTTTAACTGACAAGAAGAACGGGCGCAAGAAACAGCTGATTACATCATTACTTGACTTGTTAATCAAAGGTAAAAGCTGAAGGGACATATCAATCGTAAAGTATCCCTAAGATTCTCATATAATAATATGTCAATTTTTTTTAAGAAACCGTACCAGTAGCGTTATACAGCGCATACTTGGGCCCCTGCTTCGTAGGCCGATCCTCTTCAGCGGGCGGCGTCCCAACACTGGTGGTGCTCTCGTCCGCTTGGCGCCGCACGCGGTTCCACTCGCCTTCCATGTACTCAGCTTGACTTTGGGATACTGAGTTGCCTGAAACAATGTCACTTACTTATAAGAAAGGCTCACCTTCTTACTTAAAAAAGTCGCTTGATATGTTAAAAACTGTTGTAACTGTAGTGTTACATTAATCTTTTCTCTTCGGTTTAATCTATGGACAAATAGATATATCTCTCTCAAGATGGCGGCGACTGGAACTGCATCATAAATGGTTGTCTAATTTATTGTATTTCCGCCTTTAGGCTAATTCAGGTTCACACTCTTTAACATAACTGTACAGTTACTATTGCGGCATAAGTACTTAAATGATTGAGCAGGATTCTGGTGAAGCGTGGTTCTATCTTAGATTTAAGCGACACTTAACTTCAGGTAAGATGAACGCCAGTAATTCTACGTAGAACTGTTCAAAACAATTGTTGATCAAATATAACAATAGAAATATTCTAGGGAGTTCTTGTATGTTTCTTTCTATTCTTCTAGAATAGGGATTATTTCCACGTTAACGAGGAGTTTTTGAGTAATTTCACTTACCAAGTATCCCGAGCACCCTCCCAGCTCCATAGATGTCTTGGAGCCGGGCGAAGGTCTCTGTCATCTGAGCGTCACGCTCCGACCAGGGACCTTGCAGAGTCAGCATCTGAAGATGAAATGAGGAAGACTTTAATGTCACTGAAGTTTTGTAGATAGGTAGCTCCCCTTCATCATCATCATTATATCAGCCGCACGATACCCACTGCTGGGTATACGCCTCCTCCAAGGATCTCCACAACGATCGGTCCTGCGCTGCACGCATCCAGCGGCTGCCCGCAACCTTCACTCTCACGTCGGTCCCTTGTCGGGACCATGGAACGTCGTCCGGTGCGCGGTCGCCATTCAAGAACCTTTCCGCCCCAACGGCTCCCCTTAATAAACCTAACTGTGGGTCAGAGCTTTTCGAGGTACATTTGCATTCGAAACCCACTAGTGATGGATGACTATGGATCTGCTTTTATCTTAAAGACCACCGGTGACTTTCTTTCGATGTTAAAAAAAGTCAAAGTAGGTTATAAGTTCTTCAATGTTGCAGTAATCAATACTCCTTGTATTTACATGGAGTGACTTGGCAGGCAACTTTAGTCAATTAGCGCTTTTTATCAACAATCGCTTGTAAAATCTAATCGCAAACCTAATTTCAATGAGGTGGCGATTCTATTCTACAAGCGATTGTCAATAAAAAGCGCTGATTAATGCCAAGTTGCCTGCCAAGTCGACTCGCGTAAATAGGTACATTATGGGTTCGTCTGAACTCTGAAGCTTGGACGAGTCTAAAGATGTAATCGAATATTGAATTTAATTAAAATTGTTTGAATTATTGTTAGTCTGCTTTGTTTTATCATTAATCTAGAATTCTATCTTTCGATTGAGACATGGTAGGTATTATTCTACTGTGTACTATGTAGTATGTAATGAAGCTTCCATCTCACATTGGATTACAACTCCGGTTACCGAGAATTTAATTAGCTGAATGCTCGTTAACCTACGACAACAAAAAAAAAGTATATCTCACGTAGAGTTCTTAACGAAAAACCTAAAAACTAGTTCGCTGGGGCTCCGCTAGATGTCTCTCCTTACTACACTTACCCAGTTTTGCAAAGTAAAAGGTTTGCTACTAGGTATATGCACCACGATGCCTAGATTTCTTCGTCATATGCTTAGTTTAAACAGATGGCGCTGTTAGCTGTGAAGGAAGGAAGCACGAAGAGTGTGCTATTTAGAATCCCTAGGGTCTAGAAACGAAGGACCAAGGAACTAAGTTGCTAGGCTTTAATAACGTCGAGATCTTTCTTTATAACCAACCTAGCTCAAAAAGGTAGCGCTGTAGGCTGTGAACGAATCAAATTAATGTAAGTACTATTATGTATTCTGTGGTAATGTCAAGTACTATTACCTATATATTCTGTGATAATGTGGCGTAATATTACATAGTTCAATACTGCATTAAACGCCATCTACAAATTGAATTGAACTAACAAACCTACCGTTTCACCACTTTATTTTCACAATTTTTATACAATACAATAGATACCTGGCTCTTTTTGGTTGTTAGTAGGTAGGTACTAAGTTGCATTTTCTAAAACGCAGTTTTAGACTGTGTGTGCCTATATGTAATAGAGGGAGATGCAAATGATATTGTACCTACAACTACTTATAAAGTATACCAGAACAGAAAATCAATAACTTGTTGAATGTACACAGAAAATACATGCGCAGGTACTATAAACAACACAGCATTCGCAACATTTTAAAGGAAAGAAACAGAAACACAAAACAATAAAATTAAATATTAATAATATTTGTACATCATAAGAATATAGGTACAATTCACGTTGAGTATTTTTTTAATCTCGCGAGACCAATATCCTAAATCCTAGTAATAAATACACAGAAAAGTGTAATCATTAAAAATATTACTTGTTAAGTACGTGGAAAAAAGAATTTAGTAATGGCATTAGGTAGGTATATTATGAAAAAATCAGGGAATTAGCGCCTGCTACACACTAATAAAAAGCCTGCCAAAATATGAACAGTAAAACCTCACCTGAGTCTCATTGCTGATATAATCCGGATGGACGTCCAAGAAGTCTTGGGGGAGGACCAGCGTCGTCTGACCTTCCACCATCTTCCTCAACCTCGGGAAATTTCCACTGGAGAGAGGCACTGAATCCTGGTTGTTAAAAACCACTATCGCTGCCTGCTCCCCATAAATACGCATCAGATCATCTTGCTCTAAGTATTTTAACGCTGGCCTCTTATATTTTTCAAGGGATTTCGGACCGAAAAATAGGAAGGGACCTTCTAGATTCCCGTGTACAGTGATTATGTAAGAGAGGAGAAGTATTTTGACACTTATCTCGCGTGAGGCCATGGTCCCGGTTTAACGGGAAGTGCGTTAAAGCTAGGGTTCCCTTTATTGATCAAGCCGCGCGCATGCGTAATAGGTTTCTACGCAGCTTTCAGGTCGCAGGGGTACTAATTTAGTATTCGAGGATTTATTTTAAACTTGTTGCTTGTAACTTTACCATTTTTATACTCATTTTACAAATTATATTTTTTTCCTAGTTTGTGGAGGATTAACTATCTTACATGTTTTCCTTTTTATGATTGCACATTGTCACTTTTACGTTCCTGTTAATTTATAGGTATATTTACGAATATTATTGTATAAGCAGCTTTTTTGACAAGATTCTGAAGCACTTTCTTTGTTGTATAAAGTTTTGATGCAATCGTGTCAGTTAACCATTCGCAATTTTTGGAAATTTGCCAGTTTTTTCCTATAAACTGAACCATTTATCTATATACAAAATAAATAAGACAAAGTCTAAAATAGTATATTAGGTCAGACATAGGTAGGACAGAGCGACATGAATGAAACTAATATACTTAAGGTGTTATTCGTGAATAGTGTACGAAATAGTTTTTTCTGTTACTTGCGTGCAAAATACGAGGGTGGATTGATAAGTTGATGACTTTGTAATGAAGAAACAAATTTTTTCGGAATATTTTGTTTTATTTCTCTACATAATCTTATTGTAGTTCTGCGTATTGAGTCCAACGAAGTTCCTACCTCTTTAACCTACTTATTATTATTTTCTTTCATCGCCTGAAAACTGGTAACTGAAAACTGAAATGAGGGCCCATTTCAGACAACACTTTTTGGCTTGATGAAAATCTTTACCCGCCAATACATTTATTTATGTTTAGTAGGAGAAAAAAATCTCAGTGGGTTGAATATAGAGAATAGGTAGGATTCGCATCTTCATTCGATGAGTTTTAATGTCATCATGAGTGCCGCCGAGAGGGTCGTCAGGGTCATTAAGAAAAATTTGAAGTCGCTGGAGCCTTTTGTTTCCAAAAATAATAATCTTTTGCCGAATTTGAAAAAAAAATGTGTAAAGATTCCTTAAGGAGATTCTTTTTAAGATACAAAAATAAATTATGAAAAAAAAAGTATTTCTTCTTTTAAAAGTCATGGACTCATCAATCCACCCTCGTATCTGCTAGTATTGATGTGGTTAGAAAATTTAAGAAAACACAGTTTAATGTTGACATTAATTATTTATTTACATTCGTAATCATAGATAACAATTAATTTATTCATCACATGGAATGGTATACCCGAGTCTTGTTTAATCTGCTTACTTAGTTAAATAACGTTATATACAATTCTTAGGAATATTCAGTCATAGTTGAATAAATGCTTAGTAATTTAAATGGAAAAAAATTAAGCACAATTTTGTCTCATTTTTATCGCTTTTATAATTCAAAACTTTGTTCCAATGATTGTATCATCTTTTCACACATCACACCAGTAACACCAGGGTTGTCACTAGCGCATTGACAACCCTTACTCCATTCTCCTGGAACTTTGACCATTTTACTTAAACCATAGAGTCGCGAAGACTGCGAGCATCATCGTCGCGAGCGTCAATGTCAAAGACAATCTTGCAGATGAAGCTGATGAAGGCCTCGAGAAGAAGAACGAAGTCACTGCAAAAGAAGTAAAATTAAATGTCATTTCATTATCCATATACAATTTTACGTTAGTGGGGTATAGATCTAGATCTGTTATGACTCGTTTACAGTATCTTAGCAGAATACATTGCCTTGCATTTTTGTCGATTTTAAAAGAACGTCAACACACCAGGCAATGTACGTCTACCCTCTACTAACAGCTAAGATAAGTAAACCAGCCTTTACTTTCTCGTCGAACCATTGAACCAGTTCTGAAAAGGCATAGAAGCAAATAGGGCCATGGGGACGAATAAACCTTTTGTCGCCGAAAACGTAGCGTTTTGTGCTTTTATCGCGAAAATTTATATTGAAGGGGGTTTTATAGGGGCAGAAAGTTTGTATGGACTCTGGAACAAAGTCCATGCGGACAAAGTCGCAGGCCTCTTAACCGCCTCTGTGGTCTCGTGGTTCGCCCACCCGCGTAAGTACTTGTACTATTATGTATTCTGTGGTAAGACGCAGGGATCCCGGATTCAATTCCCAGGGGAGTTCAATTTGTACTCGGTTTAAGCTGAAGCAGTGACGCGTCGCGCTATTGTTGTTCGGAACCTGTAGTGTAAACAAAGCTCTAGTTTGCATAAAGTTATAGCTTAATTTGTATTATTTTTATATTGGCTAGAGTCTGGGGTCTGTCTTGCGTTCCTTGGTATTACATAATACTTACTCGTGGACGAATCCAAGTTATTACTTAATTGCGCTTTCACTTTCGGTGTTTACTAATTGTATCAAGTTACGACGTGACGATGACGTCTTACTAGGGAATAGAGAGCTCTAAAATAAAAAAGTCATCAAGACTTACTCTTCTTCTCATTGGGGTCAGTGACCCCGCACTGGCGGTAGGAGATGGTGTGTTTGCGCTTGGTGTTGATGTAGCCCGGGATGGAGATGCTGGGAGAATCTAGTCGACCCGTCGCTAGCAACCTGCGGGAATGAGATCAGTTTAGTAAAGATCTGTTGCAGAGTAGTGTTGATGTAGCTCGGGATGAAGAAGCTGAAAGAGAAAGTGAATTTTTTTAATTCAAATAAGTTCACATAATAAGCATTTGGTGGCATTGCTGGGCGAGTCCAGCCGACCCGTCGCGAACTCGCGAGCAACCTGTGGGAATTTGATCAGTTTAGTAAAGATATGTGGCATGCTGACGCTAGTAACATATAGAAACGTTATCAGTTTAGTATAGATCTCTGTCAGAGTAGTGTTGATGTAGCCCGGGATAAAGATGCTGGACGTGTCCAGCCAATTCGATTCTAGTACCTAACTTGTAAAAACGTGAATAGTTTGGTACAATGATCTCAGACAGATAATAGTCAAACAATCTGTGTGTTTAGCTAGATACATCACTTTGGGAGGGGAGAGGTACCTCCTGATATTTGCTATCATCAAAATTTTACAACGAGGGGTTGTTTGAGGCCAAAACAAACAGGCATTTACTGGCTTTGAGTGGTCGATCTTCATCATTCTTGTCACTTTTCACCAGGTAAGGTGAAATGAGCAATTCAGTACCTATTAATGAAAAGTTCTAAATTGTGAACTATCTTGACCTGGAGAAGTCCAGCTCTATCTGGTGCGCTTTGGGCCCTTGGAAGTGCAGCAGCAGCGTGACGCAGGTGGCGCCGTGCAGCGTGCGTGTGCGCCGCGCGTCCACGCTCAGCATCCACTCCGGGATGCCCAACACCTTGCGCACTTCTTCTAGGAACTGGCCGCTGGAAATAGAAGAAAATGTTGTAAAACTTAACCAGTCAATGAAAATATGCCTTGATATTGAAAATAACGATAACGAACTGCCTCTTACACGACTGCCCAAAAAAGGAGTGTAATATACATTATGTGGCTTCAGTTTCCAGGGTTTCTTTCAGGTACTATTTCGGGGGGGCGTTGCTCCCCCGGAGTAGCCTTAGTGCGTTCTTTGAGGAAAATGAGTTGTGTGTAGGTAGACGGGCAAACTAGTGTAGTGATCGACGGACGATCTCCCCCGATCCTCTTAATTGCCCCTCCGGAGAATTTAGTCTAAAAAAAAACACTGGACCTCGACTTCGAAAATGTATGTCCCTAAAATCGTTGAACCGATATTATGTTATGAACACATTCAGATATGAATTTCAGAGTGAAATTAATTAGTTGGAGCCCTAGTCACTACGGATGCAACACATCATGCATGATATGCTTAAGACAGTATTATGTCATACTGAATGCCGCGCGGCTGTTGCGCATCGTTCGTTACATCATCGTTTGCTGTCATGTACTGTGCTGCAACCCCTTTGACCAAGTAACAGAATACCCAGGTCACTAAATAAAATTAAATATGTAACAACAGAAGTATCTTGTTTACAGCAAAGATTAGGATGAATACATTATTGTGTTCTTATAATGAAAATTACCAGCTTAATCTAGTCATCCTTGAATTATTAAAAATCTTTAAACAAAAGGTACTCAAAGATATTTCATAAAGCAATGCCACAAAAAAGACTCACAGCACAAATCTAGGCGGCTTCATAATGTTAACCGCCTTAATAATGTCGTTATCCGGCTCAATATTGGCGCAGGCGAACCGCTCGCTGCTTCTCTCCGGGCCGAAGATGACGATGGACCGTCCCATGGCAGAGACCGTGCCTTCTAGCGGGAAGTTGGGGTCCATGAACATTTGACGTTCCCCACCTATACCTGTACAGAAGACCATTTTAAGTATTTGATTGAATCAGGCGCCACTTGGTGGAAGTCCCAAAACATTTCAAAAAGAGAAATAATATGTAGCTTACTACCGCAAACAATAATAGTGCAAGATGCACAGCCCGCCTGCCTGCAAAAAAATGCACATGCACACCACAAAATGTCAGTGCACAATACCTGCATTTAGCAAGACAGCAACACACCTTGCACCTTCACTAATTAGGCTACTCTACACGTGTTTCGCCCCAACCCGGAGCATCCTCAGGAGTTAGATAAATTTTATTAATTTCCGTCAATTTTATAAAAAATCTTAAAGATCCTAATAAATTATTTTCCAGTATTCCCGTGAGTAAGCATGGAATGGAAATACCTTTGACATTGAATCTATTTATGTTTTTTTTTACCTGTGTATCGACTGATACAGCAGCGAGATAATAAAAAATACCGGTTCATGGTACTCACTGATGGTGCCCAATCTAGCAGTGATGTCGCCAACGTGACATCGGAGTGGGTTGTCTGCACCACATTCTTGGTTATATAGATCGTGCTGAAATACAAAAAAAAATGCTATTAACCTATTTGGTGGTAACCATTGGTATTCCCTCTTCGAGCTGCTGTAAAACTGTCTCCACGATAGAAGACCGCAGCTAAATATTTCACTTGCTTTTTCGTATCGCCTTCTGAGTATCAGAGGAGTCGCCAGGGGGGAGCAAGTTAATATGAAAGAGGATGAGAAAAATATGAATTGTAGGTACAGTCAAGAGCACTTAGTGAATTTATTCAAGTTTTGAAATGGGGGGGATTTATCGGAAAAGCAAGTCAATTGCATGACTTTGGTTACTTTGCAGTCGGCTACATTTTTTAACCTCTAGGGGGGCAGTTGCCCCCTCCCCTGCCCACCCTTGGCGACGCCCTTGGGAGTCACCTACGCTCTTTAATAATCTTGGTCTTGCAAATGTTCACGGTCCTATGTTGACGACTTTTTTCAGTAAAACAGGCCATAAGGGGTGTTTTCCTTCACACAATCGCTTTCTTCTTCGCTTTTAAACTATCTTGCCAAAAAACGACAAAATACGGATGGTATGGCATGCGTTTTAAAGCAAGATGAAGTTGAAAGTTGAAGTTGAAAAGCGACTAATCGGTGCAGGCTGACATACTCATAGAGCCTTCCCTGCCAACCAAGTAACTCACATTGAGAGGATCAGCCAGTTGTGTGAAGTATGGGTTCCAGCGGTATCCGCCGGCCACGCAGCGCGTGTTGGTGACCTGCACCGCCGCGTCCACGCCCACCGGGTTCACGAAGATGTTCCAGTCGTGGTTGTGCGTCTGGGACATAACAAAGAGTTGTGAAAAAAGAAATATTATGCAAGATGCACCGCCCGCCCGCCTGCAAAAAATTCACATGCACACCACAAAATATCAGTGCACAATACCTGCAATTAACAAGACAGCAACACACCTTGCAGCTTGTCTTGCTAAATAAATAAAATAAATAATAATAAATATTGGACAACATCACATACATTGCTCCAATCCCAAAGTAAGTAGCTATAGCACTTGTGTTATGGAAATCAGAAACAACGGTGGTATGACAAACACCCTAAATGCAGGTACATGCAGGTATTAAATGCAGGTATTGTGCACTGATATTTTGTGGTGTGCGTCTCGCATGTATTTTTTGCGGAAGAAGGTTACGGGATAGTGTTTGGCCTTCACCTCAATTTGACCTGATATTAAGTGACGATAAGGCCAAAGGTGGAAGCGCACTACACCCGGAATCCTCATCACTGAGGAACTGGCTGTACCTACCTACCCGTAGTGGCGAGGGGTATTAGAATATTAATATAAAATTCTTGGGTAAAATTATGATGATCAGGGTAAGCCATTTCACAAATATGCTATGATCTGCAAAGTGAATTGGTAGGGTGGGATTTTTAAAAGGTAAGCCGATGGGAATCGGCTTGTATGGACCCTTCGCCATTGCTACCTATCCACGAGATGTAACTAGACCAAAAGGGATAAGTAAGTACAATCTCCCGCTCACCAAGTTCCTGTCTCTCACGCCAGGATGCCTCAGCTTGACCTCAATGATGGTGTCACTAGCACTGCCATCGTTATGTATGAGCTGCGTCATTCTGATGTATCCCCACGCGAAACCGCCCGGGTGGTGGAATGACGCGATGCCGCGGATCTCGCGCGCCTCTGAAGGGCTGTAGCCGCGTTCGATGCTCGAGCATGCCCAGCGGCGGTCTCTGGTCTGGAGACAAGAGTATTTTGTTTATAACCCCAGGGGCTTTGACGGGTCTACCGAGCTTCAACTTAAAACAGTACATCGCAATGTAAAAGTTGTGTAAAAGTGTCAAGGTTATTGGGATCAGTTAAACTCTTGCCTGATCCATTACAAAGGACACATCACCATCCATGGAAGAACATATAGCTCAACACAACCTAGTATACCAATGTAAGCTGGGCACTGCTGAGTTATGGATAAAATACACAAACAATTTATAGGGTTTGCCGAATTTATTAAGATGCTAGCAAACTGATTCAAATCAGAATAATGATTAGCTAATTTTAGAATCATACACTATTAATTATTCTGTGATCATACCCTCTTATGCAGTACGACGGACCGTCCTAAGATACTGTACGGACCAAACAAGGACATCTGGGTCTCGTTGTAGTCAGTATTGATGGTCCGCAAATCATCCAGCAAGCCATACTTGTTTCCTAAGTCACCCAGCTCATACTGGTCTGCTGTGCCTGAGTATTAAAATTTAAATAAATAATTTTCGGTTCTACATGATATTTTAGGCACGTATTTATAAGCCGCTTTCAACATTGAGAGCTATCTTGAGATCACAAAAAAATTATCTTCTTATAGGAACAGCATCTCAGGTATGATCTCAAGATAGCTCTCAACGTTGCGAGCGATTTATAAATACTGGCCTGTCAGTTGCAAGAACGATCTTTAAAGTTAATGCGTCATTAAAGGTATCACCGTCCTTTACTTCTTCTAAAAGATGAAAAAGATGGCAATACATTTAATAAAGCATTAACTTTTAAGATCGTTCTTGCAACTGACTGAGTGTCTTTAAGATTTGTAGTTGCATGAAGTCTTTTTGCAGTAGTTTTTCTCTTTGAGGTAGTGTTTATAAGTGCATGGATTAACTACCTATATATACCTAGCTACTATAAATAAATCCAATGTGTACCTACGTCTTTTTGCAGCAATATCAAGAGTATCTTTCATGGATTGCTCTATCTTACCTTTGGTTGGTGGAGGACTCTCTGCTTTGTCTACTCCAAATGGATTATATGTGTCATAGAGTGTGGATTTCTCGCACGGAAACTCTAAGTCCTTTTCTACTGGTGTCTGAAATAAAACAACAATATTTTCTTATACATACTCGCGTAAATGTTATTGAGTGTTTATGTTTTCGTAAGCAGATGATTGGATTTCTAAATTTACTATAATCCAAGTTTCCCAATCTTATGCACTTACCACGTGAACCTTGTAGTTGGTGATGCCATCTAAACCCTCAAGCATGACCTGAACGTTAGTGACGTCATACTCCGACTGCTGCGTCAGCTCTAGCTTGCCTTTCAGCTGCACCGTCTCCCCGTTGCCGAACCAATCGCGGACTACTGCTTTCCGTCGGTGGAGGCCGATGACTCTACGAAAAAAACCGAAATTATAAGTCATGGTTATGCCAAGATCCTTTTGGTGGTAGAACTACGGCACTTGTAGAACAGGTTATCTTCGTCATAATTTCATCCCTCGCCACTATTTTGAAAGATAGGTAATAAAATAAATCAACTGAAATAGAATTTAGCAAGATAAAGTAAATTTAAATTTACTGCCGCATCATTCCTTGCTAAAATAGCTAAGTAACTCACATAGATTTGAAAAGAATTTAGCAAGATAAAGTAAATTTACTGCCGCATCATTCTTTGCCAAAATAGCTAAGTAACTCACATAGATTTGAAAATAATTTAGCAAGATAAAGTAAATTTACTGCCATATCATTGCCAAAATAGCTAAGTAACTCACATAGATTTTAAACGAATTTAGCAAGATCATCATTCCTTGCCAATAGCTAACTCACATAGAGCACGCCATCCGCTCCCCCCTGGCGACGGGCCCGTGGTCGTCATATATGACGAGTGACTTCCTTATGATGGAGTACTTCCCGGCCAGCGCTACCACGGTGTCCGTGAACAGCCGCCGCGTCAGCCGAGCGCTCTCCTTCTTCTTACCGGCTACTGCTAGGTTGCCATGCCTGCAATGAAGAAGAAAATAATGTAAAGAGGTAATCCAGCTATTAAAGTCTACGTATTTTAAGGTGTTAGATAGAAACTACCAAGTAAATTGGGTACTAGATTGGTGGTGGTTGGTTTTTTGCTTGTCAGCAACTTAAAAAATTTAAATTTTTTTGACGAAATCGTATTTATGTCTGTCTTCGAAAAGGAAAACGTTTACAATCGCTTTGTTTGCTGTATAGTCATTCCAAAATATTATACTAAGTAATAGGTAGGTAATGTCGTCTTTAGAACAAAACACTATTTTTTTCTCACAGACAGGGGTCTCTCATATTTTCTATGATGACAAAGATGCTTAAGTTACTTCTTATTATTTCTGCCCCGTCCAGTTGTAGAAGTCCGGCCCTGGGGGCTTCTCGTGTACCCAGCGGTACTCAAATAATGTCTTTAACGGCAATGGTCAGGGGGTTGGTTTACCTACGCTTTACCAATCATACCTTGTGGTGAAATCTCCAGTCCTGCACAGCCCTTCTAACCCTGGCCTGCAGTACTGCTCCGGGTGGCGGGAGTCGATGTCGATACCGTGCGGCTCAGCGAATTCCAACCACATTAGTGGCCACTTGCAAGATCACTTTAGTCGGGGTTGTTTGCCCACGCTTTACCAATCATACCTTGTAGTGAGATCTCCAGTCCTGCACAGCCCTTCCAACCCTGGCCTGCAGTACTGCTCCGGGTGGCGGGAGTCGGTGTCGATGCCGTGCGGCTCGTACACGCCGCCCGCGCTCAGGCAGCGCCCCGTCCAGTTGTAGAAGTCCGGCCCTGGGGGCTTCTCGTGGATGGCCCAGCGGTGCTCGAATGTGTTGTTCACCATCGCACCGTCTGCGTGGATCTATGGGTGTATAGAACAGAAAGATTTCAACTACTGAAGACCTATACCTATATACTGAACTGAATAAGTTTTGAATTTATAATAATTCTCGTGTAACAACGTGAAACAGAATATAGTAAATAGGAACCATCAAACTGCCACTTTACTATGCGAAAGAAATATCAGCTGTTTCATAAATTTTCCTATTTTCGTTATTAATTTTTGTATGAAACTCTCCTTAGATCTCGGCCGAGGCTTAAGAAAGGCAGAAGTTTTCACTTACCATACTCTCGATAATGACAGTGGTATCTTCCCAAGGTCTTCCTAATGGCTGCCGGAAGATTACCCTGCCAACAAGGGGGTACCGGAACACCGCTTGCGCCGAACTCATCGGCGTCTGGTAGTCGGTGCCGTACTCGTACGGCAGGATGGTGCCGCAGATCATTCGCTTTGGTGCTCTCCTGAAAAGCATACATATAATTTGTATTGTGAAAAAAGAAATATAAATGTAGCTTATTTCCGCAAAAAAAAATATGTAAGATGCACCGCCGGCCCGCCCGCCCGCAAAAACAATGCACACCACAAAATATAAGTACACAATATCTGTACCTAACCTATTTATCAAGACAGCAACACACCTTGCACCTTCACCAATTAGACCACTCTACAATTATATTTCTTTTTCACAATGGTTTGGGTCTTCCCTTCCGCCATGTGACGCTTGATTCAATCAAATTTATAAAATTTGTAGGTCTTGTATGTTGGCATAGGCTTAAGTTGAAGCATAGACCGTAATAATTAGAAAGTTAATAAAAAAGAAAATTTTGTCCAATCACAAAAAAATCCTTTATTTTTACTTGGCATCATCAGATTTTGGATGCTGGACTGCCTTACTACCAGTAGTTACCAGAGATATTGCTAACTCAAACACAATCCCACCCTTCAAAGACAGAGACACAGTACTGAACTCATGGGCAGAATCACAATCACAACATCACCGGAAATTAGTGCTACTTAATCCAGTCAGAGAAAGAAATAAAAATAAGGAAAAGATGACCTTTCAAAAATAACCTCACCTCTCCACCACCAGTGATCTGTGCACGACGCTATTCACGCCATAGAGAGGCAGGAAGACGTCCCAATAAGCCCCGCTTAGCTCATGCGCCAACCCTGGCAGGAGGTATTTGTGGTTCAGGTACTCCGTACGCTCCTTGTATTTGCCCAGGAGATCCCCAACTGGGTACTGGTCTTGTGTGCCCATACCTGTAAAGCAATTAATATACCATGGTTATTGCTAAAACACCAACAACCTCGCAGGAGTCGACTTTCCATACAAAATGTTCAAACAGCAGCTGATCGAGGAGTTATGTATGAAAAGTTGAAATTTTTTGGGTTTTTTTTTCGGAAAGTCGTGGAACAAAAGTTGTTGTTACTGATGTTATAATTTCAATCCTTAAAAATATTTCTTTAGCAAAAAGCATAGCAATCAAGAATAGCGAAAATACCTTGCATTCTATTCGGAAACGTACAATGTAGGTATATTGGTGAAGTGACGATTGCACGTGAAATCTACTGGGAAATTGCCAGAAATGGGAGAAGAAGCAATTATGATTTTGGAATGTTGCTACCAATGTAGATTTGACGTCTATGCACAGAATAGATATAAGAGGTACTTGGTCTATGTATTGGAATTTACGAAACTGCTACCAACCAAATATAGGTAGGTACTCGTGTAATAATACTATTACTACTTCTAATAGTACTGCTGAAAAGAGCTTCAAAATGTATATCATTAAGTTATTAGAAATAAGCGGATTGTTAATTACTTCATGTCAATAAGTATATTAGTTGGAAGTCATCCAAACTGAAAGGAAAACATCGAAATCTGGCTTGAATATTGTTTCCCTGGCACTAATCCATTTACCGTTAATTTGTTACGAAATTGGATCACACTCGCAATAAACTTTTCTTTTTCTTTGGAAGTTTCAGCATCTTCAATTACAATGGTTTAAGATCTGCAAACATTACAATTCAATAGCCAAGTGCGTGCTTAACCCATCTTCAAAACCAAAACACTCGACAATAGCTACCTGGATTCCACTAATGTCAGCTAAGAAGACGTAAACAGTACATCAACAGCACGAATCACATCAGTTTCATTGCTAATTTGATCTTTATTACCTAGAGTTAAGAGTGATGGAATATTTCAAACGTGAAGCGTAATTCCTTCGCATTGTAGATTGCTTGGCGTCGTACCAAGAACTCCGCCTGACCGACTAAAACTCCGTTTTAGACTGTAAACTACTGTTGATTGAAATTTGATCAGACAATATTTCCGTCAAGTTTTCTGAAAAATTTATTTCGGTTTGGTTTTATGTCACTGCCCTTCTTTCTCAACCTGATTTCAATGAAATTCTTTTGAGATTTGAAGATTTCAATCATTTTATAATGCACACATTTATAATAGGCACGATTTTGTTGTTTGAAAATAATACAAGGTGTTTGGTAAAAGCCTTATAAAGCCGAATATGGTAGATGACCTTCAAACTGAACAACTTTTACTATGGGACCGGCTCTGAAATCGTGAAAAAAATCTGCTTTTTCACAGATTTTGAAATTTTTGTTATTAATTTTTGTATGAAACAGCTGTTTTTCGCGATTTCAGAGTTGGTCCCATAGAAAAAGTTGTTCAGTTTGATGTTCCGAAGAAACGGTTTTCTCATTTTGCGTTAATTCATTAACACGTTGTAAAAATAGACCCACTACTTACTCAGAAAACTTAATAAGAAATTAATGCATGACTGAAATCATTACAAAGTCATTAACATTTTGTCATTAACATTGACAAATGATACAATTATAGCTGCAATACACTAATTGCTTTCTCATTAGCAAAAAAAATTGCTTTTATCATTTTGTGCTCGAAGCTTAGCCTTACAACAGATCAACCAAGTAATATCTGTATGTGCCGAACACTGAACATATTTACTACATCCCAAATTGAGTAAATTCTGCAACAATAGCTATAAAAAAGGAAACATAAAAACCTGGAGGCGGCAAGTTCTTTAGATCAAGCCCAGAAGGATTATACAGCTCCCCAGTAGTATTGCAGATATCATTTGCCTGGCTAGCGTCCACGAGCTTCGGAGGCAGGTGCCTGATGGCATACTGTAGGGTGGAGCTGACGAAGCGAAGGTTAGCCTCGTAATCCTGGTCAGCAGCTCCTACGGCGAAGTTCGCCCAAGTTGGGTCGTAAGGGGAACGCTGAGTGAAATCCACGGAGCCTCTTATGCCGTCCATGTTTATGAGAACCCTGGAAAAAAGGATGTTAAGATATCACTCGCGCACCAACCCTAATTATATTTCCTGTCAGAAACACGCAATTTACTAGACTCATTATTTTTTGATTCTGGCCTACTAATTTTTAGGGTTCCGTACCTAAAGGGTAAAAATGGGACCATATTACTAAGACTCCGCTGTTCGTCTGTCTGTCTGTCTGTCACCAGGCAGTATCTCAGGAACCGTGATAGCTAGACAGTTGGAATTTTCACAGATGATGTGTTTCTGTTTGTAAAAATAGAACAAAATAAATATTTAAGGAGAGCTCCCATACAACAAACGTTATTTTTTTGCCGTTTTTTGCTCGATATTAATAACGACAACAGGTAGACAGTTGACATTTTTACAGATGATGTGTTTCTGTTACCGCTATGACAACAAATACTAAAAACAGAATAAAATAAATATTTAAGGGGGGCTCCCATACAACAAAAGTGATATTTTGCTGTTTTTTGGAACGGAACCCTTCGTGCGCGAGTCCGACTCGCACTTGGCCGGTTTTTAAAGATATTTCTGTAATTAATATTAAAACGTTTTAATTAGGTCGTTTTCTTGTTTATTTGTTTGGCCAAAAATTTTGGAAACTTTTTTTATTTGATGATGATAAACTGAAATTTAATGTTCGAATAAGTTTCACTTGAACCCAAACAAAAGTTCATCCTTGATGATGATGTAATGATATTGGTAACAATACATTGCTTATTTTTATGTGTATGTGACGTAATTCCAATACCATTATATCGGGTACATAACCTTATTATGTAACGTTTAATTATGAATTCAAACAATTATATACCTACTGTAGGTTAACGTCATAGATAGTCTGAGACAACACTTACTTAGTGCTCTTCGGCTCCATTGTTCTCAACTTGGCACACGCCAGGAAGCTGTCGGCGTGTCTGTTATCATATATCACAACATACAGACTCCTCTTCGTCACTTCCATATCACTCCTTAAGATATTCAGCACCTCATCTTTGAACAAAGTCTTCATTTTCTTAACATTAGCATCAGTAGCTACTTTAACCAACCCCAGACGACTGTCCAAGTCTCCAACGCTCATCCCATCACTACTATTCTCAGGGTCAAATACTACTTGAAGCACATTGCAATTATCTTCATAGTTTCCTTTGTCAGCATCGAAGATATCCGTCACGAACAGCTTCCATTTATGCTCAGTATACTCAACTTTATCTGTTACAGCTTTAGTGTGGTATAAATCAGCCTGTACATAAGAATCGGATTCATCAAATTCTCTGGCCGATAGCCATCTAAAATGTAACGAACCAGCTACTGGAGAATTGAATCTAGCAACAGCATGTTTCTCATATAATTTATCAGTGGACAGTATAGAAGCACATATTACTCTATCCCCTTCAGCTGTTTCTAAGACGATACTCTTTCCCCATAGCCCGTTGAGACCTGTCAAAGAGTTCCTACTCTCAAACTCAGCGTGGTCTTTTCCTGGGATTATCAAGTACCCAAGTTCTTCTGTCAAATCTATTATCTCTCTTCCGATATTGGATACTGAGCATCTGGAGTCAGATAGCTCTCGGTAGTCAACCGGAAACTCGTGGATGGTCCACCTCCAGACCCCGTCAGGGTACTGGAGGGTCGGTTTGAGGTTCGTGCGGATGCTGATGAGGGACTCATTCTTGTAGGAAAACTCGATCTCTCCGTGAAGTCCGTGCTGGGAGACGTATGCTCGGAGCACGAGGGCGTTTGACAATTCTGGTGGATAAAACATAATTGCTTAATTAAGGTTAAGGGTATAAACATTAGCACGTGACTCGCTATTGTAGGCACATAATGTGGTTTCCCAGGATTTTAGCTTTTACACAACATATTTTAGCATGCTCCGCAGCGTTGCCAATCTGTGGGGAATTCTTCAATATGAGGGGATTTTCAGTCCAATTGGGTAATTTGTGGGGAGAGCGTTAATGTGGGGAAAACGCGGGGAATTAGGGTTTTTAGACATTTACACTAGAACTGCACTTTGAAGTAATAAAAATAGGTAGTTAAAAGTATTTCTAAATTATGTTTACTTACTTAGATCAAGTTTAACTCGGCTTCAGCTCATCCAGTAGGTAGGAAGGCTTTTTTTGTGTTTATTTTATAGCAACATTAATGACCATCAGTGCCCTGTTTATTAAAACATACAAGTCTTGTACTTTTTAAAAAGAATCATTTTCTTTATGAAAATATTTTTTCCACAATCCATTTAATTAGACGCTACAAATGTTTTTGTTTACTTAAGTAATATGTTTTCACCCTTGTATTAGTGATTTCGTAAATCAAAAAAATCAAAACTTAAAAAACTTTCAACAAGAATTTTTCGCTATTATGAAATAAAACACTTTTTAACGGATACTAGCGCGGTTTTGTTGAAAGTACTTTGATAATTAGACCATAGCAGCTGCAAAGGAGCCGAAACAAAAAGAATCAAACCAAATATTAACTTTATTTACCAAAGTACTTTCAATAAAACCGCGTTAGAATCCTATAAAAAGTGATTTATTTCAGCGCGTAAGCACAGAATAACTAATAGTACAAGTGCGTAAGCTTAGAGGAGATTATACATGATTAATTAGATTTTGAATTATTATTATAAGGATGCAGACTGACGCTTAATTTTATCAATTACGTCCTAGCCACGACTCGAACCCGGGTACTTATGGTCTAATTTCGAAGTCTATCGCAATCGCTTTCAGGATACATTGATGCTTCTTTTTGGCGCAAATAAAAATTTACCAAAAAAAATGCAGCAACGTATCACATACATCTGTCAAATAAAAGCGATTTCAAAGTACCCCGGATTTTTGTAAGTAGATCGGCTTATTAGTATTTGATTCAAAGTTTAACATTTATTTTATAATCTTTATAGATGTAGGTAAGTAAAATTAACTCGAAAATCAAACCCGGAATGTTTTTGTTACCTTCCTATGTGCTATTATTAACTTATCAATATCAAGATTGGCTTTCGTATACAATGATTTTTTTAATATATCTTTGTTCGTATATTATCTGTGGTCAAGGTAACCAATGTCACTTTACTATACTAGACCGATTTCACTTTTAAAATAAACAAAAAATGTATCTCATGAGATTTTGTTTGTTTACGTACCTAATAAAATATTAATATTAACAAAAAGTATAACAAATTGTTCTAACTTTTGAAATAAATAAAGGAAATAAATAAATATTTAAGTACTTATGTATTTTTGACTCGTCTTACGGTTAAAATCGTGTTACTTTTGTCAAGTTTTAATACATTCTAAATAGAACAAAAAATAGGAATCTTTAGGAATAGGTAACAATAAGGAAAATGTTTTCGTTCTTTTATTTCCAAACGGAAAATCCTAACTTAAACGTCACTTAGACCAAAAGTTAAGCAATTCAGTCAACAACTTTCAACTTACCACTAAGTAACAACACTAGATAACTTATAAACAACAGCTTTGGCATCACATGACTATCACGGTGCACCATCTTCACAAACACAACAAATTTTCACTATTTCTGTATCAATTGTTCATTTTAAGTAAGTCCATAACACATTGTGAGTTTCTCTAATGTTCATGGTTAAGTGAAAGGCAGTGACTTGAAGAGATACTTTGGGAGAGGGGGACGAACGATGTGACGTCACGAGATTGTAACCGGTTGTAGAGTCATACTGTTCATTCATATTGAAATCACGTAAGGAATAATATTAGGTCTTTACCTATGAAATTGCCGATATTATGTCACATACTTCGGAGGAGCTTGGTAGTGGTTTAGCGCCTGGCCCGACGATTGCGGAGGTCAAGCAACGTTTGCAAGGGTCGGTCATGGGATGGGTGACCAAAAATTATTATCTCGAGCTCCTCCGTACTTCGGAAGGCACGTTAATCCGTTAAACATCCGTCATACCGTTTAACACTCACCAATCCACATTGGGCTCGCGTGGCGGTTTATGGCCCGTCCTCCTTACCACCTATAAGGAAGGCCTGTGCCCCAGCAGTGGGGACATTTAAAAATGGCTGATGGACATGTCATATACCTACAGAGAAAATAATAACTTCTATGATTTAAATTTTTTAACAATATCTTGATATTATTTATCTAATTATGATTGTCAATTATTAGTAAAAATAAGGTCCTTATTTTAAGTTTCTTAACATTAAAAAAAAGATCTGAAAAAGTGACTCTTTTTTTGTGAGCAAAAAAAATTGAGGTTGTCTTGTAACTTAGCCAAAACTTATTTTTTTCTCTTATCGTAAATGGAATAAGTTAGCAGTTAGTGTTCAAACATTAGTACATAAAAGTTTTGTTACATGAGTGTTCACGGTTGTGAAATGAACAAAGAAAATTCTAGTATGAAAAATGCAACATCTTGAAAATTCTCCATACAAATCTGCAATTTCATAGACAAGTAAAGACCTATTCTATTTAATTAAAATCAGCGATGTATCGTAAACAAACAGATTCATATACTTAGAAGCAAAGGTAGCAATATTATATTTATTAATAAAAGCAATTTTGAATGCAGTCTGCTAATGTAATAATTATCAGCTTCATTGTATGACTTACCTAATAAGTTTTGCATCAAAATAACAGCAACTCATATAAAATCCTCGTTTTTACCGCAAAAACAGCAATATCCTTAGTGAACTGCACTGCCACGAAACCAAAAATAATATTTTCCGCCATTTTGGAAAAACTAGATGTTAGCAATGAAAATTATGGTTTGTTTTAAAAACTTTGAGATTATTTTTGATATTTTCCATTAATAAACTTGATTTGATAACTCTCCGATCGCCACGTTTTTTTGCAGCGTAAAATGCTGAAATCATCCTTTCGGCACCAGACGTCTCAATGTAGACATTAGGAGAGTAGGTATTATAATAACACAAAGTGTAATTGTGAAAATATTAACTATTATTTTAATGCGAAAGTAAATATTTGTATCTTACGCTTTCACGTCTTAATTACTCAACCATAAAATTTTGCATGTTATCAGGGGTAGAAAAAGGACTACAATTCATCCAGAAAAAGTAACACTCGACCCCCGAAGTCGTCCATTTAGTATGAAATGAAGCGATTTTTTGTATGAAAACCCCAACATTAAATCCCTTGTGAAACTTTGCTGTGACACAGAATAACTACTTAATGCTGTCATATAATGTAATACCGTATGAGGCAAAACCTATCTAAAAGAAAAAAAAACAAGTTAGGTATTTAGTTATATCTTATATTTTTAAATCGAAATTATGTGTCTAGGTACTGCTAAGATAATAATGAGTAGGTACTTTTGGAAAAGAAATTGCAGATTTTTTTCCTAAAAAAGATATCAACGACAAGAATTTATATTTTTTTTTATAATTTGCAAATACTAATTAATTTTATTTTCTATTTTATAAAGTTTCGTCTTCTGAGGATTTACTGTGGGGGTCCTTCCTACCTTCCTTTCCTACACTAATTGTCACATACAGCATATGAGCACAGAATACATAATAGTACAGGTATATTAGTTATTATCTCGATAATATTAGTGCTATTGAAATTGTTTAAAGGCAACGTGAGTGTCAAAATAACAATAAGATTTAGGTAAAATCAGTTGATGGGCAGTATGAATTTTGCAAAATCCATTACAACTCTGGTTTTGTTGCACGTAGATACTTAGAGCCGTTCGGCTCTTTTTCGGCGCATTTTATTCGTTTGCTTCCAGCACAAAGTAGTGGCGATTTTGTGCCTCTATAGTCAGTGCAATCACTTTATACACCGGGAGTTTTATGAATCAAACTCTTTCGCCATGCGGGTTTGTTATTATATCGCAAGTATTAATCATTCCCCGAAGCATTTGGTCCCAGATTTAGGCCAACATCCCAGTCAATGCCGCCGAGTGACGTCACGCCCCCGCGGTTACCGGTTCTATTCCCGGCTGGTGATTCACGCGCAAATAACGGCATTGTAATCCACACCTTGACTACCTGAGTGGTGCAGTAGTCAGCCGGTCTACCACGCAGGAGGTACCGGGTTCGATTCCCGTATGGGCAGAAATTGAAATGGTGAATTTTAATTTCTGTGAGTGGTCTGGGTGTCACTAATGTATAATAAGTATTATATTTAAAAAGTGTATCAGTTCAGTTGTCTAGCACCTTTCTAGCATCCATATTACAAGCTTTGCTTAGTTTGGAGCTAGGTGGCGCCTGTCCAAGCATTTATTTGTTTATTTAATGATGAATGATCATCAGCCATTTTAATGTCCCCACTGCTGGGGCACAGGCCTTCCTTATGGGTTGGATAAGGAGGATGGGCCATAACCCACCACGCGGGCCTAATGCGGATTGGTGGGTGTTAACGACTGCAAATGCAGCCGGGACCAACGGCTTAACGTGCCTTCCCAAGCACGGAGAAGCTCGAGATAATATTTTTTTGGCCAGCCATCCCATGACCGATCCTTGCGAAAGTTGCTTAACCTCCGCAATTATTGCTGGGCCCGCTATACCACTGCGCCACCGAGCTCCTCCGATATACTCAGCTGATAATGATGAATACTCAGCTGATTTTATTAGCTAACAGAAATTAAAAAAAGCTGTTATTGGTCAGCTATTTTTATATAAATATCATATCTGCCACAAGACAACCACTATCGGCCGTAGGCATAGGTCTTCCCCAACAATCTCCACAACGATCGGTCCAGAATCCAGCGGCATCCCGCGACCTTCACCAATCTATCAGTCCACCACGGAACATCATTCGGTTATATTAATAGATTTTATTTAAAAAACAGAGCACTTAATAATAAGCAGGATACAGCACGAAGGATTGATAACTATTGGGGACGACCAATATGGTGCTTAAATTTTACAAAGATGTCGCTCGCTGCCTTGCAGGATTCTATTGGAAATATTGAAATTTTAACTTGTGGCTTGAGCGCTTATGAGTGTTTTTTTTTATGCACACGGGGTAGCCCTTGACCTTCATCTCATCTGATGTTAAGTGACGATAAGGCCGAAGGTGGAAACGCACTGCACCCGGAATCCTCATCACTGAGGAACCGCCTATCTTACCTTAACTGCCGGAACACAACAATTTTTAATTGTTGTTATGGCGTCAGACTGAGTTAAGATGGTAGTAGCTGGCCAGGCGGGCTTGAAATGAGCCCTACCACCAACCAAACCTAGTACAAATTGTACCCCCCTGGGAATCGAACCCGGGACCTCTGCGTCTTAAACGGGTGGGCGATCAACTAGACCACAGAGGCGGTTAGAAAGTTACTGTTGTTAATAATAAGGTCAAACTTGAGCATTTTCATAGCCTACCATACTGTACCTATACAGAGCGCAAAATAGAGGCTATCTATTGATGGGCTCTCCAATTTGATTAAATCGAAAGATACCATCAATCGATGTTTGTACTTGGTAAATCAGCGTTTGGAACAGAAAAAGAAAATTTCAACATTTTGTTTCCAAAATAACACAAACCAAGTTTTCCACTCTAGATCTATCTACCTAGCTGTTCAACCTATTGGTTAAATATGCAATTCTTATTTTCTAAAAGAGATAGTTTCATAATTTAAGGAAGTTATTAAGTGTATCAAGACACTTCGAATCAGACGTAACCAATAAAAAAAATGTTTATGGCTTCTTTCATAACAAAAGGACAGATGTAGATCTGTTCTTTTGGGGGTATCCTCAATATCTGTTTAATTCATTAATGCCCGCGAGGACGCCGGCGTCCGGACAACAATAGAAAATCTATTGTGTCTCATTTTTAGGCGTTGATGGGTTAAACAGACAAAGCCGGAAACCTCAGAACAAAGAAACAATCAAAATACTATCGCCTCTGCACCAAACATAATCCCGACTGGTGACGTTCAAATTCCAAAAATACTATCCCCGTCAATTGGTAATGCGCTGGAACCTTGTCAAATTAACATACACATCATCGTCATCCGCAACTAAAAATGACAAAAAACAGTAAAATTCTAATAGGTAATATAATATATTAATTATTGAATTCTTATTTTCAATAAGAAAGGGTCTAGGTATATGAGAAAATTACAATTGTTTTTCGTTTTTGAGGTTAAAATCATGGCCGCCAGGCGCATTACCAATTGACGCGGATAGTACTGCATTTAAACACAATCGACGATTGACAGCTCGAGACCAAACCGTCCCAAGTGGGTATTTTTGTAAGTCCGCGGCGGCGCCGGCAGCCCAGCCAGAGAGCAAATCCATTCTGATGCTCAACACGCAGTCCGGGATCCCAATCGACGAACTATATATGGAATCGTGCGCAACAGAGGAGTGGGGGGAGGGCGTGCTCCTGGATCTCGGGGAGCGGTCAATACTTCGGAGTCAGGGTGGGACTGCCGAGTAGCACAGTCTCTCCTTCGTCGATAGTCCAGAACACAACACAATGGTAAGTGTAGTGAAGTGAAGTGACGTGAACAGTGATCATGGAGATAGTACCGATGATGAAACTAAAAGCTTTGAAGAAAGTGATAAAGATGTGATGCCATCATAGGTAGAACAACTTAAAGCAGTCGTTGCTGAAGATGGATCGCTCAAACGTGATGGAATCAGTTTTGTCGTTAGTAAAGTTCATCCTAAAGTCAAAATAAAGTCTAATCAATTACTTTGAACACCAAATTGAAGAAAATGTTACGTCGGTAATTACGATAAACAAACTAATTGACATAATAACAATAAAAGTAAATCAGTCAGTAATTTGTTTAAAAATCAACATGGATCTTCTAGTACCTACAATCAATATTAAAATAAAAATCAATTTACTATTGCTTTTGCTTTATAATTACACACAAAAAAATGAAAAAAACCAAAGATTTATCGGATTGTTTCATGTTTTCGAACAATTACGTGAGCTGCTGTAAGAATATTTTTGCATTTTAAATTTGCGAAAATCAACGAAATTTTAGCAATTGTAAACAATTTCTTTAAACATCTTCAAAATAACTTAAAAGTGAAGAAAACAATAAGAAACTTAAATAAAAATCAAACATAGTAAAATTTATTGAGAATCTTAATGAAATTTCAGAAGCTATGATTCCAGAACTGTCGACGAACTATTTATAACATTTTTACATAACGATTGGAACGAGTGTAAACGGACGCCGGATTGTGGTCTAATTATAGAGGCGCGCGCGCACGCCCTAACTGGGCCGGATACAACTACAGAACTACTGATTTATCCTAAAAATAGATACTATACAAGGAGGAACTTTAATTTTTGGTTTATCCAAATAATTGTAAAAATATCATCGACGTTAACAAAGAATTTTCATACAGGCAACTCTTGAAACCAGATCCATTTCGGTTTCCTATTTTTATTTGAGGATAATTTTACTAGGTTCCTAATTTTCGATAAATAAGGCTTTTATTCTTCCAAGAAAATTGTAGAAAATCATATTCGTTTGTCGATTTTTTTTAATAATAAAGAAAAACCGCGTTAATTAGGTACTTACTACTAAAAAAAACTCGTCCAAGATTTTCTCTTTCATCACTGAATCCGTGATATTTACAATAATAATTCCATTATTTTCCTACTGGAGCCTATTTCACAAACATTACAAGTTGTAAATACATTGCGGTGTCTGTGAATTTATTTTAATTTCAAAATGGCAACGCAATTAATACGTTGTATTTACTACGGTAATGTTTAAGAAACAGGATCCTGAAGTTCGATTGACATTTCCTAACCACTCTTCTCTTCTTCCAGGCGGATAAGAAAGAGAAAGTAAAGAAGAAGAAGGTAAAGGAAGATGCGCCAGCAGAAGAGGCCCCCGCGGCACCCGCGGCAGCACCCGCCTCCGGCGGCGGCAGCGAGCGCCAGAGCTCGCGTGGCAGCCGCAAGGCCAAGCGCACCGGCTCCAATGTCTTCTCTATGTTCACACAGAAGCAGGTCGCTGAGTTCAAAGAGGTGAGTCACTGGAAGACTCCTGCAAGACAGACCACAAACTGCCAAACGTCTTACAGATTTGAGTTCAAAAATCACGCGCGTAGAGTCTGTTCGGAAAGAGAACCGTCTTGGGCTTCGTGCTCGATTATCATTTTTGATATGTTGACGGCAGTGTAACGTTTTAGTGAGACTGTAATATCTTAATATCTATCAAGTCAAGATAGTCGCACCATAATTTCGTATAGCACTGCCGTAAAAATGACAAAAAAGATGACCAAGCACAAAGCCTACGACGGTTCTCTTTCCGAACAGACTCTACCGTTTGTCGGTGTGTAACCTTACTTACACAATGTGTATCTTTAATACAATCTGCATTGATGTCCGTGGTAATGTGATTTCCGTCTTAGCGATGAAGAGCCAGAACAAAATCTGTTCCGATGTAATTATTATGATCTACAAAATCTGGTAGATTACAAAAACATGAAAGAACTACCTATGTTTATTTAGACATATTCAAGACCGGAATTTTTGAATAAGTATGTTAGTACTTAATTAGAAGTGTCGAATCTACAAAAAAATCTCAAGATAGGTCTAGTAAACATTCACGACTAGGTTACTAAACACATTACATTTCGAATAATCGCTTTTCAGTTTAATTTCAGAATTAAAGCAACAAATAACTTTCCCTTTGATTATTTATTTTCTGTGCTCTTTCTAAATAACAATGAGCTCATAACAATCTTAGATCCCGACCTGCGTCATTATAATTTCGTTGTTTCTCGCGTGCGCGGGATGTTTTGTAAACATTCTGCCTCTTGGAGCATGCATCTCGGATGCCTGCATTTTCCAAATCTTGCAACTATGACATCATCTGTTTCGGGTAACACCATGATTCTGCGCATGTAATTAATAACTAACTCAAAAAGAATGGTATTCGTAATACTTGAGACAATTTTGAAAGCTTCAGCTAGCTAGAGATTTTTATAAATATTTACTTCAATTTACATTGGAAATGCACTTGAATAAAATTACTAGTAAAAAATCGTAGGTTCTTCCTTTATTTAAAACACCGTCAAAGCCTTAGTCATAATTAGGCTTTCTCTTTGATGATGTTTTGAGTTCACCTTATTTTGCGAACTCAAACACGAGTAAAATATGAGGATTAACTTCTTCCCCACATATTTGAACCTTCTCAAACTATTATCTACCCTTTTCCTTTCTTCCCATTTTGTCTTCAATTATTAACACCATCTTTCTCTTCTGCCCCAGGCCTTCCAGCTAATGGACCACGACAAGGACGGTATCATCGGCAAGAATGACCTCCGCGCCACCTTCGACTCCCTCGGCAGGCTGGCCTCCGAGAAGGAGCTCGACGACATGGTCAACGAAGCGCCCGGCCCCATCAACTTCACCCAGCTCCTCACCCTGTTCGCCAGCAGGATGTCCGGCGGCTCTGACGAAGACGACGTCGTCATCAGCGCCTTCAAGACCTTCGACGACGAAGGCAAGATCGACTCTGAAAGGTTGAGGCACGCCCTCATGACCTGGGGCGACAAGTTCTCCGCCGACGAGGTCGACGAGGCTTACGACCAGATGGACATCGACGACAAGGGCTTCATTGACACCACCAAGCTCATCACCATGCTCACCGCCAGCGCTGAGGAAGAAGAGGGCGGCGAAGCTGCGTAAACCAACTACCATCACCGCCTGGACTGAGAGACTAGCAGTCGCGCCCGGCCCGCCCCGGTTCCGCATTAAACAACACCTGTGAACCGAACAATTTTTTATTTTAATTTCTATGTAATTTATTGTTTCCATATTTTTTAATTTATATATAATGAAAATATAGTTCTACTATTACGAACGAGTGTAGTACTATCCCTGTGGTGAACCGGCCGTGAAACTGACAATATTTTGTGAAGAATACTATGTATTCGTTATTATAATTAATTTTCAAATAAAGTTTTTAAAGAAGTCTGAATATGTAGACGTGCCTAAAGGGCGTTTTATAATACAACATTTTATCATTACACACTACACTCTTAATTCCCGATTTAGATCCATGATGATAAAACATAAGAAAAAAATCATAAAAACAGCTCTTTAACTTAATACAAATCATCTTGACCCTCACTACAGTTTTAGATAGAATTTTTTTCATTCACAATGTTATTTTTGTAAGCAAATAGAAAAAGTACTTGCCTCAGTTGAATTGTTAGAAAATTCGCGCGGATTGCGAAAGGCCGTGGGTTCGACTCCCATGAGTACCTAATAAGTTAGGCACGTGTTAGTTTTTTTTTTATAATACAAAATTTTTTACACACTTCCTTAATATACAATACAGTTATTTCGTACCACACACCAGCTATTGATAACACAAAAAAATAGAAATATAACTATAACTTATAAAAAATAATAGTACCTAGAGTCTGGTCAACGAAAGATGAACCGGAAATGGAGGCGCCACTTTCCCTATTAAATTAACATTTAGAGGTTAAGTTATTGGAAACTGAACCTTAAAATAAAGCGCAAAATTAGTTCCATTTCCAACCGAGACTCATCTTTCGTTGACCAAACTCTACCTATTTAGTACCTGAACAAGATTGCTCACAAACGGCACATTATCAAATAGGTAGGTACTTCGTCAGAAGAAATGTTCATGGCGCAACTTATCAGCTATTCAGAGAATTGTCTGATGAAGATCCATAGGAACTGCGGATCATGTAGCCAACAGAAACTGAGACAATCACTAGAAAAATATTTAAATGAAGCTCAAAATCTATTCATCTAACTTGTTTAAGGATTTGTTTATGAATGGTATTCGATCGGAACTGAAAATTAATTACGATAATAAACAAATACCATTTTTTGGTATTAGAACGGAATAGATCATTCCGCTGCGACAGATGTCAACTTATGAACTTACTTACTTGCCTGCGGACAGTGCCGTTTACACGGCGGCAAGTAAGTTGGCGGGGAGCGCGAGACGAAGCGGGAGGGGGGTGCACGCTGCTTGCCTGTCCAAAAAATAGAACCCGATCCTATCTTGCGGCAAGTTGCTACTTGCCTGCTTACTATCCGCGTCAATTGGTAATGCGCCTGGCGGCCATAATTTTAACCTCAAAAACGAAAAACAATTGTAATTTTCTCATATACCTACACCATTTCTTATTGAAAATAAGAATTCAATAATTAATATATTATAATTATTACCTATTAGAATTTTACTGTTTTTTGTCATTTTTAGTTGCGGATGACGATGATGTGTATGTTAATTTGACAAGGTTCCAGCGCATTACCAATTGACGAGGATAGTACTTACATGTCGGACGGTGTCCACACGCGGTTTCTACTCACTTACTTATATGGATGTGTAAACCGGGCTTTAGTGAATTTATTCATGTTTTGAGATGGGGTGGGATTTATTGGAAAAGCAAAAGCCTTAGGACTTTGGTTATTTTGCAGTTGGCTACATTTTTTAACCTCTAGGGGGGCAACTGCCCCCCCCCCCCCCCCCCTGCGCACCCTTTGCGATGCCCTTGGGAGTACTTAACTATCCTTCCCTGTCCATGGATCTGAAATCTGTCCATTTCGATAGTTCTGTGGGGAGGATTGATGGAGCTCAATAGGAATACCTAGAATGAGAGTTAAATAATTTAGATGAAGAATAGCTAGTTACGCACCTTGATACCTAGCCCTTCATGTTAAAGTTTTATCCAAAGTACATTACGATAAAAGCTCGATTATTTAAACTATATTAATGTCATTAATTTATCACACCACACCTCACATAAATACTATGCAAAGTAGAGGCTGTGTCGCTGTGAGTTAATGAATCCTCTTAGGCATTGCTACTGAAAAACAAATTTGCGCTCTCTTCCTTATTTACATGGAATTTTTAAATGCTATCCTGCTCTATAAAATTTTATAAAAAGCACTATGGAAGTTATAAGAATGAAGACTGAAAACCATAAAAAAATTCTTTCATGTCAGTGCTGAAAACTTAAAAACATAAGCTGTACAATTCTTATATATGAAAATAAAACCGAAGTCATTTATGGCTGTATGGTGCTAATGAGCCTTTGCCTTTTCTGCTCGAAGCGGAAAAAATTGAACGAAAAAAAAACAAATTCTGTACCTTCAGTGAAAAGAGGTATAACTCCAAAAACATGATTTTTGGGAAATTGACTTTAAAGTTTAAAAAAATCCTACTCTTCGTCTGAGATAGATAAAATAAAATTAGTGCTTGTAGACTGTAGATAGTTATGCTAGCTTTGTTTTCTTGTTTAAATTACAGAGAAAAGTTTAACAGATTTTTCAGTATTCAAGAAAATGTTCAGTTATATCACTTGGCACATTTATTTATTTTGTGTATATTGATATAATAATACTTCTAACATTTTACACCAGGCACATCTGCTTTTGTGTCAAATGATACCTTACCTTAACTTTTTGTGTCAACTTTTTTAATTTTAGGTTTTTTTTTCAAGTTGTCGAAGAAACATTGTTAAACAATCTCTTAATATGAGTAATTAGAGTTTTGTTTTGTTGAATCGTTTAAAAAAATCGAATTATATCAATTTACACAACTATTTTGAAAAAAAATCGATGTGTAAATTGTTTCAACTCTTATCACTAACGATATAACTACTATATTTACTATGTGAATAGTGATATAATTCGTGAAAAATTAATAAAATATTAAATAGACACCAGCAAATTAGACTAATCATCTTTATATCAGCCGCACGACACCCACCGCTGAGTATAAGTGATGTGTATGCGAACCTCCCTCAAGGATCTCCACATTAATCGATCCTGTTCTACCTGCAACTAGCGGCTTGCCGCGACCTTCACCAGATCGTTGGTCCACCTTGTCAGGAACCTATACCAATGAAGCGTCGTCCGGTGCGCGGTCGCCGTTCCAGAACCTTTCAATCCCAACAGCCATCGGTTCTTCTCGCTATGTGTCCCGCCCCTGCCAGTTCAGCTGAGCAGTTCTTCAAGCGATGTCGGTTACATTAGTTCTCTTACGTATGTACTCAAGTTTTGGTTCGATTACGCAGGGAAAGGCCGAGTATGGTTCTCTTAAAAAATCCATAGTTTCACTGTTTCACGTTTCACTGCTGTAAGTCATCACTGGCATCAAACATTGGTCATAGACTTTAGTCTTGAGACATTAAGGTAAGTTAGACGGAAAGAGTTTTTCAAAACTACCCAAATGCTGCCTATCCAAGTTGGATTCGACGAAAGATCTCTATCTTGAAGTTCGACTTACTTAACTGGACTGCCTGTTCTTCCTAGTTATACGTAATGAACTACAACATCGAGTGTAGTATTCCCAATTTGAACTAGAGATTGTACAACATGGGCAATCGACTAATTTTTTGTCTTATCCATGTTCATTCTAAGACCTAATCTTTGGGAAGCACTACGAAGATCTACGAGCATTGTGTTAGTATTCAGTTTAATTCAAACTAGATACTTTTAATACTCTTTTTTCGTTTGTCACGCCAAATTGTTTACAAGTACGCTATCGCGTTCATAGGTACCTCGTATAATCACAGGTTTGAGTAGAACTAAAAGTCAACTTTTAAGAAAATATCATCATTGTATTTATTTTATTGTATTTCGCCCAAAAATAATAATTCAATGGATTCAAATTAGAGCTTGACGACAATGGCCACTCATTCGTACCGATAGAGCCTGGTAAATTAATAAGTTTTATTGTAATCGTTAAATTGTCATTACCTGAAGGCGCAGAGTTGATGATTGATATGGTTTTGACACACATCCACCCTCTGCGGCAGGTTGTATAGAACACCGAATAGTAAAAACTGCCACTTTGCTTGGCTTTCCTGGTCCAATCAAAGCTTTTAATTAGAAAGCTTTTAATTCGATCGAGACCTGGGCGGTGCTGCATTCTCTCCAGAGGTGCCAAATGAACTAGATGTATATCGAGGTGCTGAGGTAACTACTTATACAAAAATGCCACCATATCGGACTAATTGCCACCATACAGAACCGGAGCACAAATCTCATCAAACTTTAGCATTCGGGAAGTTTTTTGAACATCTTTGCGTTGAACCTGCCTCAGTCTTAGGACGACCGACGTCTTTGGCCAGTGTATGTAGTCAGTGAGAGTCATGACTTATGGCAATGAAACGTGGTTAATTTCTTTGCGTGATCGAATCAGCAATGAGGAGATCCTTAGGGAAACTAAGGTAATCGATATCGCTCAAAGGATAGCTCAGCTGTAGTGGCAGTGGGTGGGAAACATTGTGAGAAGAACCGATGGCCATTGAGATGGAAAGGTTCTAGAATAGTTACCACGCACCGGGATGACGCTTCTTTTACTTCCGTCTAATGATTTGGTAAAAGTCGCGGGAAGCTGCTGTGTGCGGGCAGTGCAGCGCATGACCTATCGTTGTGGAGATCCTTGAGGAGGCCTAAACCCAGCAGTGGGTGTCATGAAGTTGTGTACCATTGATATTAGCAGCATGACACCCACTGCCGATGAAGAAGATGCTAACTACTGAAATCGAATACTAATTAATTTCTTGTATAAATACAACGTACAACAGTGTGAATAGTTAGTGTATATTGAAACAATTCATTTTATTCATCGAAGCAATCTCACTCTTTTTTTAAGCAACATAGGTCAGATATTGTCCAATCAATAACAATTTAGATCATTATAAATTAAATGGCACAATCCATTATGCTTTGTGTAAAATGATACAATTTACGTTTCGCTTCATATTGTTCGTGTCGCGAACTCTCGAGTGTCGTAACCGTAGCTCTGGGGGCCAATTCTCACGCGATAGACAAAATGTCGAAATAGAGATATGTCGAAATAAAATGGCGGATCCGCCATTTTGTCTATTCAAAACTGTTTTTGGTATTCTCGAAATGTCACCATAGAGATATGTCGATGGCTAGCCCTCGACATGCAACGTGTGGTCGATAGCAGTAGAGATTGAATATCTCGAACATTACGTTAGTCGAAGTGTCGAATTGCCTCTTTCTTATGAGGTGGGTGACCATTTGGGACTACAATAACGAATGTTAAGCTACTTTTGAAAAGGCCGAGTACGAGATGGGTGACCGTTTGGAACAGCAATAACGAATGTTAAGCTACTTTTGGAGAGGGCGGTTGCCATTTACTAGATGGCTGACCATTTGGGACTGTGATGATGAATGTTAAGCAATTTTGGGAAATGGCCGGGTGTGGGATGGGTGACCGTTTGTGACTGCGATGCGACGAAAAAAAAGTTAAATAAGGCTGGGTTTGGGATGGGTGACCATCTGGTAACCACTTTGAAAATGGTCACCCGTCTCAGATGGGTGACCGTTTGGAACAGCAATAACGAATGTTAAGCTACTTTTGGAGAGGGCGGTTGCCATTTACTAGATGGGTGACCATTTGGAACTGTGATGATGAATGTTAAGCAATTTTAGGAAATGGCCGGGTGTGGGATGGGTGACCGTTTGTGACTGCGATGCGACGAAAAAAAGTTAAATAAGGCTGGGTTTGGGATGGGTGACCATCTGGTAACCACTTTGAAAATGGTCACCCGTCTCAGATGGGTGACCGTTTGGAACAGCAATAACGAATGTTAAGCTACTTTTGGAGAGGGCGGTTGCCATTTACTAGATGGGTGACCATTTAGGACTGTGATGATGAATGTTAAGCAATTTTAGGAAATGGCCGGGTGTGGGATGGGTGACCGTTTGTGACTGCGATGCGACGAAAGTAAAAAAAAAAATAAGGCTGGGTTTGGGATGGGTGACCGACGATGCCAGAAGTAATCAATTTAAACAACAATTTCAAAGACTGGGTACCTATGAGATGGGTGACCGTTTGAGACTTCGATAACATATGTTAAACAACTTTGTAAAAAGGTCGGGTTCGGGATGGGTGACCGACTAAGCCAACAGTAATCAATGTTAAACAGCGTTGCGTTTCTTGCAGGCAGACATCGGGCGCGTGCCACAGTGTCAAATTCGAAATATCTCGAAAAAGTCAATAAATTGTAGAGATTCCAAAGACTTTCGACTTGTAATGTCGAAAATTGCTGAGAATAAGTTTTTTGGCTGCAATAGAGATTTTAGTGACATTTTCAATAGAGATTTGTGATTAGAGATTATCTCGAATTCGAGAAATGTCACAGTGCGCGAGAATAGGCCCCCAGGAACGTCGGTGTAACACTGAGGCAAACAACACAACACAATGTCGTGTCCATGCAGGCGGCGGGGGAAGGGTATGAGAGAGAGGAGGGAGATTAAGAGGTTGCGGGGGGATTTTAGGCAGTTATATCAATTTACACAAATAATAATCAAACGTTTTACTTCTTGTTTTCTTGTATTTTTTGATATAAGTCAATTATATCATTTAACACCATTCCCAAGTTTATGTGAGTATTGATATAATTGAAATTATATCGATAAACACGAAGTAAAAATTCATTATTTTTTAATTTTCAGTGCTATAAGCCGAGTTGAATCAATGTGCACAAACTAGCATACTGTGAAATTATATGTGTGTATTGATATAATTCTAGATAAATCACTACGCACAAGTCAAGTCACTTGTTATTAAATTGTGTATAAAGTATTAAATCGAGTTATATTTATTGACACTATTTTTGTTTAAGAATAGTCTCGGTACACTTTGTTCAAAGTAGAGATATATTAATTTACACATTTTTTTCCTAAAAAAACACAAAAAATAAGCACTTATATCACTATGCACAAATCTTATTTCTGTTCATATAAGTCATATAAATACGCCAATTAGACACAAAAAAAGCTAATTTTTCAACGATTTGAATAGTGAAATAACATCAAAATTGATACAACTCGAGTTAGATCAGTTTTCACTGAAGGTACAGAATTGTGAAAATGACATTTGATGCATTCCATCAGACTAATCGCTGAGTCATGGATCGCCATAAATTACATTTTTACCATGGTAAGTAAAAATATTGAACAATTTAAACAATAGTTATTTGTTATACAAGTAACCAAAGTCAATTTGTGCTGCAAGTGCCGACTTTAAATCACGAACTAGCAAAGTAGTCTAGAATTGAATCACGACACGAGCGTAGCGACTTATTATAATATAGACTACTGAGCACTTTAAGACATGAGAGACGAGACAGAACAAAAATTTGGTTTCATGTTAAACATAAACAAAATAGACTGGTCACAAAGGTTAGGGGAACTAAGCAACGTCAATGAAATGGTAAAAGAATTCTATGATGTATTACAAAAGCTGATTCATGACCACGTACCTTTTTGCAAACCTAAAAATAGTCACTTTCCAGTATGGTTTAGTAAAAATCTCAAGCGGCGATTGAATGAAAAATATAAATTAAGATTACGTTACAAAAAATATGGTAATCCCATGGATCACATAGAATTAAAAACACTTAGTAAGCGTTGTGAAAAACTTGCATCTGACTGTTATAATACCTATAATGATAAAATAGAAAAACAAATATATGATGACCCCAAATGTTTCTGGTCTTATGTTAAAGGCAAACGTGGCGGGGCTAGCTCTTATCCAGTTCCCATGTCTGATGGTGTAACTTTTACATCGGAAGGGCCTAACATATGCGAACTTTTTGCCTCATACTTTTCTTCTGTCTTCACGTCTGATTCGTCTCCATGTACTGACCAGCTTGATCATAAGAGTTTTCTTAGGACTAACAGCCAGTATTTCACAGTACCCTTGGTTACTGGGGACGCTTTACTAAAGAAATTAAAGGCGTTGGATTGTAAAAAAGGGGCGGGTCCCGATGGGATTCCTCCGATATTTGTAGTCGCGTGTGCCTCAGCTTTAGTTTTACCTCTATCTATTATATACAATGCCTCCCTGTCCTCCGGTATTTTTCCTACCTTGTAGAAAGTGGCAAAAGTAACTCCAATTTTTAAATCAGAAGATAAAACAATGGTTTCGAACTATAGGCCTATCTCTATATTATCGGTTTTTGCCAAAATTCTTGAAAAGCTCGTTTCTGATCCACTACGGGAACACATGAAACTGTATCTCAGCACTCACCAGCACGGTTTTGTAAGTGCAAGATCCACTAGCACCAACCTAGTGACATTCACAGAATCTTTGGTTAGGGCTGTCGATGCTGGAAAACAGTTTGATGTGGTGTACACAGACTTTTCCAAGGCCTTCGACAAAGTTTCACACGAAGTCTTGCTGAAGAAATTGTCGGTCTACGGCATCTGTGGGCCTTTGTTACACTGGCTGAATTCTTATCTGAGTGGGTGGTCTTTTTATGTGGCATTAAATGGTTTTAATTCCTCATCACGTAACATCACATCCGGGGTACCACAGGGGTCCCATTTAGGCCCTGTCTTATTTAATTTATTTATAAACGACCTTCCCGATTGTTTCCTTCACTCAACGCCATACATGTATGCCGATGATCTAAAGTTTGGTAAAATTATTGATTCCAGTGCAGATTCCGCATTGTTGCAGGCTGACATAGATAGGCTTGTGAAATGGTGTGCTCAAAACCAAATGTTTCTCAACAAAAAAAAAAGTTTTCTTGTAACGTTTACAAGAAAACATGCAAAAATCATAGTAAATTATCGTATAGACGACAGTACAATTGAAGAGAGGGAAACAATTAAGGACCTAGGTGTTCTATACGATCAGAAGTTGACATTTGTGCCGCACATGGAGAACGTGATCAAAAGGGGATCCAGATTATTGGGCTTCGTGATGAGAAACAGCAAAACTTTTCGCAACCCAAAAACGAAACTAATCTTGTATTGCAGTCTCGTCCGAAGTATCTTATAATACTGTAGCGTAGTCTGGCGACCTCACTATGCCACTCACTCGCTTCGTATAGAAAGGCTTCAAAAACGATTAGTAAGATATCTAGCATTTTCAATCGGCAAAGCTAAGGAACTTCGTTCTTACACTGATCGCCTTAGTTTTTTTGGTATGTTGTCGGATATCGGATAGACGAGATTTACTAGATATGATATTCTTAATCAAAATAGTGAGAAACCTGTCAGATTGCCCACAGCTACTAGCCTTTTTCAACTTCCGAGCACCCGCCAGAATCCCACGTTAACCAATTACACCACTTTGCCCCCCATTGAGGAGAACAGTACTTGGATCCAGCTCCCCCGTCGCGAGGTTATGCCGAACTCTAAACAAATACAGTGACATTGTTGACACCATCATGATTCGGTGAGTTCAATGCGAAAAAAAATACTCGATCTCTCAAATTCGTAATTTCATACTCATTTATACTCATACGATCCTACTCATTCATCTTATTCCACTCACACTCTCAAGCGCATACACATACACAAACATTCCAACACACTAACTTACACACACATACTTACACACCATTAATGTAATTAGACGCTAATTACCTACTTTAACTATAGTATATTGCATGCTGAGTTCACTTATAAGTGGTTGTACATTAAGTTTAGTTCTCTTAACCACTCGTTTGTCGCGCGGCCGGCGCGCAATTTCCTTGTTTGTCACGCAGTTTTGCGTTACAGCAGTGCACTTGCACAGCTGCGTTAAAACCGTTTTTATGACCCGTTCCTGTTTGTATACGAACAAATAATGTTCTATTTCGTATAGGTAATGGATGAAGCTATAAGTATTGAAAAAAAAACGAGTACCTGTAATGGTAAAATAATTTCTAAAAAATTCGTGAATTTAGCTAAAGAGAAAATTCACGACTTGTAATGGGAATTGATTTTTAATATTAAATCTAAATCGATAACTAGTGTTTTTTTTTTTACATAATTAAAAACTAGAATAATACCCCTTTCCGTACATGCCAATTTTTTTATGAATTGGAAGCAATTCAACGGTCTTAATAATGTTTGTATATCGCACAAATTTTTACTGCGCGTCTTAATTCGCTGCTGAGTCTAAGCGCTGTTTCGTAGTATTTTATTCCAATTGTGGAAGGCTTGTGACAAAAATAAAATATACTTTAGAAAGATACAGATTTCAACTTTCATATTTTGTAAAAAAAGATGAGACTCTTGAAGAAAAGTATCTTTGTAAAAAATTATAACATTAAAGCGGCCCACTATAAATGATAAAATTGTGTTTTTGTAACAAGCGTTGATTGGTTAAACTTGGATCAAGATTACCTTGTACTAATTATATGTACAGAAAGAGCAAAACCTGCAGTTTCTAACAGTATGCAATACATAGGAAAGATTCTTCCGAAATGTATGTAAAATTTCGATCTAAATAATCCAATTCCGCGCTGCTGGGCGCTGGCGTACGGGTCGTTCGCTGCCAAGATGGCCGCGCGTAGCCGAGTTTAGTTCAGGGTTGTCGCACACATTAAATAAAACTAGGTAGGTACTTAATTTTTTTTATTAGATTTTTAATTTTATAGTCACATTTTTTTTTAATAGTTCTCCTCTTCCTCGTCCCCTGCCTCACTCTCCTCGATTTTCACTGTACACAGCATAAAATATAAAATGGATGTGGACTAAAAAATTAAACCAGTTAATTATGCCGTATACGATGTTAATAAATCAGTCTTTTAGTGAAGGAGTTTTCCCAACATTGTTAAAGAAAACAATAATCAAGCCAGTTCACAAAAATAATGAAAAGTCTAACCCAAAAAATTATAGACCTATCGCCCTTTTGTCAACTTCGTCAAAGATTTTGGAAAAAGCGATGTACGATCGAGTAATTAGTTTTTGCGAAAAGTATAAGATCTTTGACGAAAGTCAAAATGGCTTTAGGAAAAATCGGTCTACTACTTCGGCTGTGTATAAATATATTCAGCAAATACTTAAAGCATTAGAGGATAAAAAATATGCCATCGGTATCCTGCTCGATATGAGCAAAGCATATGATAGAGTTCAACATAATATATTACTTAAAAAATTATATGGAATAGGTATCCGCGGAATGGCATACAATTGGTTTTCATCCTATTTGCAGAACAGGCAGCAATATACTGAAATAGAGTACTTTGACCATACTAACAAGAAAATAGAAAACATTCGATCTGAAAAGATAACTATAAACGCTTCGATTCCGCAAGGTAGCGTCGTTGGATGTCTACTTTTTTTAATTTACATCAATGACCTCCCTAAAATCATTGATGAACCTTGCGTCTTATTTGCGGATGATATCTCACTCTTGACAACTTGTAAAAACAGCGACAATATAGACACTAAACTAGACCCGCTAATATCACAAGCTTATAACTGGCTGAAAGAACACAACTTAGAAATAAATTTTGATAAAACTAAATTAATTACGTTTCACCCCCATCAAAAAAATCATTTAGAATTTAAATATACATTCCAAAATAAAAATATCGAGTGTGTAAATGAATTCACTTTGCTCGGCATAAATATAGATTCAAACTTAAATTGGAAATCGCACATAGAGAAATTAAAGTCTAAATTATCCAGCTTCGCATATGCACTTAGAGAAATAAAAAAAACAACTGACCTGAATACAGCTTTGGTTACATATTATGCATATGCTTACGCCTGGCTTAATTATGGAATAATAATGTGGGGAAATAGTACAGAAGTCTCATCCTTATTCATACTGCAAAAAAAACTTATCAGAATCCTAGTTAATATAGATAATACAGAAAGCTGCAAGCCGTACTTCCAAAAGCATAAAATCCTTTCCCTATCTTGTATTTATATTTTTGAAATCTGCAAATTTGTCAGAAAGCACATAGAGTTATATACTAAACGAAAAGATGTCCAATCAAAGTATTCATTACGGCATAAAAATAAGCTAAAAGTTCCAACAGCTCGCCTACATTTGTGCTCCTCCAGTGCATATAATATGTCTATAAGAATCTATAACAAATTGCCTGAAAAATTAATAAATGAAGAAAATAACAAATTGTTTAACAAAAGCCTAAAATATATGTTATTAAATAAATGCTACTATAGTGTAAAAGAGTATTTGAATGATAAAATAAATGAGTAAAGATATACATACTTACGCAATATAAACTTAAAATAATAGAATAATATTATACTAATATACTTAACAATACCTTACTAGTTATACCTATTGTGACTTATATGTGACCATACACAATTCAAAACTATGTATTTTTTGAAATACTAATAATTGTAATTTATTTTTTTAATAAGGCGTCCTCTCCTCCTTCAATTGCTATACCCTACCGGGTCCATAATGTTCTCTATATATAAAATTACCAACATGTATTTACTTTATGGATGCAATAAAATACTGAATACTGAATACTGAATAACTAGACACCCAACACCAATCACAATAACCAACACCAAAACCAAAAAAACATTCACTAGGTAATGTATAAAAACAACATAAACACAACCTAATATGAAAATAATAAGCGTGTGAGGCAGCCCTGCCAAAATGCTAGTTTGTTTCAAGGTCCCACAGGACCTTGTTACCTTGACCGTGGATAATGGCGTAATAAAAACTCACTATTTTGCGTTGCATCAATCATCCTGTGTAAACAGATGAATGTTATATTTTGAAACCACTTTGAAACTGTTCACTAATAGTATTATTATCTTATTTCGGATAATTCTTTGATTAACCAATCTAAATTATAACATAATGTTGTTGTAAACAGAAACAATACATCAAGAAATTTACCGGGCTACGGTTTTGTTATGATTTTTAACACTAGACATTAAATTTGTGACGAGATATTTATATGATCGAATAAATCACGATATGACGATTCTTTTAATATATGACATCAAACAGAAATATAAATTAACAAAATACTTACGGCATATCAAATTAGAGCACTTCACACAGAAAAAACAAGTATGGCGTCAACTGACGTGAAACTCTTCAAAATTATTTTTTTCAACCAATCACAGGCCTTTTCTACTTTTTTTTGCGATATTAGTGTTGCCAAAATCATAATCTAAATCAGCCCAAGAGGTTTTGGTGTGGCCGCCTAAAAAAAACCTACCAAATTGGTAGAAATCGAACAGCGATCGACCCGGTCCTACAGCACCGCGCGACAAAGGACCGTCTTTTGCTTGCGGTACTACAGTACCGCGAAGCAATCGAGTGGTTAATAATATGTTTGCAAAAGTATAAATGTATCAACTGTTGGTGATCCAAATAAAAAAAAATAAAAAAAAAAAACAAACAACTTTTCACCTCTACTGGCGAGAAAAGTGGATAAGAACAGCTGTTATTTTCACGTGACTTTCCTGGTAAAAAGCAAAAATTCAGCATTAGTAACTTGTTCTCTCAACTCTTTTGGAGTTAAAGAACTAAGTAGCTGGTATCTTCATCGCTGGACACAATCATTTGTTTTATACTCTTTAATCCATGTAATAACAACATAAAGCATTCAATCTATCCTTTTCCCACATATCAATTTCTCTTTCATCCTTGTCACTCTATTTCTTTTTACTTTATTATTTCAAACTAGCGACCCGCCCTCGCTTCGCTTCGGTCATAGTCTCATAGTAGAATCAAATTCTACTATGCTTCAGTGTAGTGTGGAATTTGACACCATGTATTCTTAAGAAAACCGCATCAAAGTCCGTTGCGTAGTTGAAAGATCTGAGCATACAATATAGGGACAGACAGCGGGAAACGACTTTGTTTTATACTATGTAGTAAGTAGTGAAGGTGTTGTTAGAAATTAAAAAAGCACTTTGCCTCATGCTTACAGCAAAAATCGTCTTTTTCGTGCTGGAAAGATGAAAAATAACTTACCATGGTTAAAGCCTCGATTACATACGCCGATTTTAGGAACCAATTTCCGTCATTTGTGCAAATTCACTGTTAAAATTTAACTTATTTATACGAGTGGCAACTCTAAATTGGTTCCTAAAATCGGCGTATGTAAAGGTCAAAACAAATTATCGGACGCAGCTTTGATAAGTGTGCACACTCTCATAACATCCTGCGTGCCAGATAGCTATCGGACGTCCGATGACGTCATATTAGTCTATGGTTACGTCCGCGACCTACTACATCCGATAGTTTGCACACCTCAGAGGGCCTAGTACGAGTTGTGTTTCTCACCTCACTTTGCGAATAGTATCGAGTGAAAGAGAGGATATCATGCGAGTAAGTGAACGAGTGAAAGAGAGAAGACGATAGTTTACTATTCGAAAAGTGAAGTGAGAACAAAAAATCAACTCGTACTAGGCCCTCTGATCAGCCGCGGCAGTAAGCCGCGTCCGATAATTTGTTTCAACCTTCATAGTGTATTGTGGTGACAGAGCGGTGATGACTTAGCAGTTGGTCTGCTGGAATGCACCTAATGTCATCCATCAGTCATGACATCTGTCTGTCAATGTCAAAGTCAGCCGGTCGCAAACTCGCAACTAATTCTTAATCTGTGCCGGTCGCTTTTCTTTCGTTCGTGTGTATCTATCTGAATTCTGTTTGTGTTGTGATTTGTTTTGGAAAATGACTTTAGATGCAGAAACTGTGCACAGTACAACGAAAACGTTCAAGTTCTCATTCCCAACATGCACCAACGAGGAGGTGTTCTTCAGGCTGGAGGTGCCGGTGGAGATCCCCCACAGTGGGTCGCCCAGGGAGCTGGTGCAGCGAGTCATAAACATGTTCCACATACCCGTGTATTTGGAAGATGGTTGGTTCTTATTCCTTTGCCTTTAAACCACGAGAATGTCTTAAACAGGCATTGTATTGGCAACAAGGTTTTTATTTGAAATTACTTGTTTAGTGAAATCTATTGACGCCCCCTAATCTACCTATGTTTCGAATTGTTTATCAGATTAAAGTTTTTTTTTCATATGTAGGTAGTAAACATAGAACTTAATTATTTTAAGTGTCTATATCGGAAGAGTTGATGAGTATTTCTCAAAAAAGATGTACTAAAGTAACAAAAAAGCTGTAACATAATAATTTACATTGTAACGAAATAGCAGTGGCGTGCCCAGGCCTACATAGTAGCGCAAGCCCGAACCCTCAAATCAAGCAATTTTTTTATCAGCTCAATACAAGCAAAAAACCAATGCATCCCACAATTTCTCGTTACTAATTTAAGATTTTTTGCATACGATGATCTTTACCAAAATATCGATGCGACACCGCCCAGCGCCATCTAAACGAATTCATAGATAGCTCTCAAAAAAGCACCAAATGCACAACCCGTAAGCGTACTTTAATTATTCATAAATTAGTTCGCCGCAAAATGCTAGATGGCGTGGCTTTATCAAATTTAATTATTGTGTAATCAAAACTAAATTTCTCGTTTAAAATGTGTCACTCATAATAAATATCTAAATCATTTCACAAAATCATAGCGTCCCTGCTAGGCAATTCAAATCCTATCCCCTGCATTCCAAACAAACATTTACAAACAAACATTAAAATTTTCGTTCAAATGAAAGACGCAAAACTAACCTTACTTATTTATTTTTATAAGAACAACCAACAATGTAAAGAGTCCACTACAATATTACGATACATTGAAGAATATTATATTTCTTTGCAAAATACTCAAATGAAAAGGTTTATTACTTACGTTATTTTGTATTTCTCTTGGAATCGACTCGACTCGTAGGTACACTTTCATAGATCACACAACAGTTAATAAACATTTCAATCCATCACAAGGGACCATTATCAATCATTAAACTGAAGTTTTAATTCATTTTTAACATAAAAACACTAATAAAGGCAAAACAGTTTGTTTTTTCAAAAAACCTGTCGTCACAGATTGAAGCAAAAAGCCAGGCTTTTAGTCGGCTTCTGTATTTCTCATAGAATCTATAGTACCTACAGCAGTATGCATATGATGCGGTAGCAGTTTTGTTAAAGTAAGAAGAGAGCGGATATATACAGATCGCAAAGCCCGGTTGCAAGCCAACGAGTGCGAGGGAGATGAAATGCATTTGTAGGGTTTATTGAGGAAAGTAACGCAGTTTAGCGACTTGTCTCTCGATCAGTTGTTGTAAAAAATGAATTTGTGGTTATTGATTATTGAAAATTAACATTCGTTAATAATATTGTTTTGTTGTTATTAATTACGATTCATTAGTAGTGTAAGTAAGTTATTGTTAGGGCAAGCCGGGCTTTTCGGCTTGTATGGGGGTACCGCCACTGCGAAATAGTAAACACAGAAACTCAGAAATTTCATCAAAATCAGAGCAGTGCTTTAGGAAAGTGTTAAAGAGTGTCAATACACTGAAACACACAACACAATAAACTTTGTTTGAATTTAAGTTATGATATATATAACTAATTGACATCACAGAAATCTAAATGTTGAATGTATTAAAAAATAAAAGTAGTGTGAGATTTTTTAAATTTAAATGTGATTTTCTAAATTATAATTATAACTATTCAACAGAGCTAAATGAAAAACTGGCCGAGTTTGTTTATGAAGAAACAAAAAACTTTCACAACGAGAGAGATGAGAAACGTTTGAATCAGCTAAAAAATGGTGAATTGAACGTGGAAGGAATAGTCAAGAATTGGGAGAAATTATTCAAAGAGAATGTTGTCGAGTTTGCCGAACAGAAGGGGACGTCGGACGAGGAAGTGTTTGCTGCGGCATATCATAAGTTGGTGCATTCGCCGGCGCTCGAGACGATACTTCAGGTTGAGAACTCTTATGCTAAGACTGTGATGAATACCTTGAAAAATAGAGATGAAGATATCAAGAAATTAACTGAAAGGTAATTTTGTCAAAATTTTTATCACTTTATAAGATAAATAAATTACTTTCATTTCCTTTAAAGTAATTTTTTTTTTAAATAAGCTTATATTTTTAAATCTTTATTTATTAAAAATCCTTTCTAGAACCTATTTTATATGTATACATAAAGTGTAACAATTTTACATAAAGCATTGCTCAATGGGGAGGAAAATCGCAATTTTATCCCAATAGGTGGCATCTGGGGGGTAATTACGTAACTTTGTTGCAATCAACTCTGACAGAAATCGCAGTTACATCGCTGCTTTAGAAAGAACCAATGTGACAACTATGTTACCTAAAGCAGCAACGCAACTGCGCTTTCAATCGATTTCAATCGAGAATTGTTAGCAACAGACGTACGTAATCAAGGGTCTGGTCTTTGGTACCCAGCCGCCTCAAAGAAAGTGTCAAAACATATGGGAATCTCTTGGAGTATTGCACTTTTTAATTTTATACTGAGAAAATGCCGCATTGTTATGCATGTAACTTGTAAAATATTGGAGTTCATCGATTTCCCAGTAACAAAAATAATATTGGGCAAAAAAATATCAAAAAAAAGATGCTTTTCCCTCGATTTTCTCCTTTGCTGAGCCTGAGAAACATTTTAAATCAAAAGGAATATTTCATAAATTTGATGAAGCTTCGCCAAAATAAAACAACATTTGAATTATCATAAATCATAAAATCTTTATTTGTCTAAAACATGGTATTACAGTTCTTAAAACAAAGGTAGGCGCTCATGTTTTGCTGTATTAAACAGCATACAAATACAAAATACAAAAAATGATCATCTTTATAATATAAGTCTAACAAATCCTTGTAAATCTTATTCAAATCTTTTCATTTTCAACACAACTTTGACCATGGTATATAATATTTTTTTTAAATAAATGACATTAGAATTTATGATCAAGAAATTCTTTTATGCTGTAAAAATTCATTGAATTCAACCATCTAAAAAGTTTATTTTTAAAGGGCACCATATTGAGTGTTTTAAATTCGTTGGGTATCTTATTATAGATTTGTACACACATTACCAGGCAGCTTTTTCTAAATCTGGCTGACTTTGGAAAATCACTTATAATTAGTCTATGGATATTTCTGTGCTGCCGGTTTTTATTTACATCACAGGCTTTTTTAAAGAGATCTTTGTGCTTGTGGACAAACTTTACAATCTCAAATATATACAACGAAGGAAGTGGTAACAAACCAAGACTTTGAAATAATGGTCTGCAAGATTCATCAGTAGGAATTCCACATATCGCTCTGATGCACCTCTTTTGCGCTATGAATGCTCTGTTCAAATCTGTGCAGTTTCCCCACACCACAAGGCCGTAACGTAAAATGGATTCAACATATGCATGGTATGAGAGAACAGCCGTGTTCATATCAGTGACTTTTTTCACTTGTCGTAGTGCATAAGAAAATGTATTTACCCTATCACAAACATTTTCATTATGACATTTCCAGTTTAGGTTGCTATCGATAGTAACACCTAGAAATTTGGTAGATGACTCTTCCTTTATTCTAGGAATATTTAATTTAAAATTATGTTTCTGATGTTTTGACTGATTAAATTGAATATACAAAGATTTATTGAGATTAATTGTCAGATTATTTGCTACAAGCCATTTAATTATTTTGTCAATTGTATTATTTACTTCCATTTCATGATTTATTATTGAATTATTCATTTTGTCAGAGGTCACAATTATTGAGATGTCATCTGCATATAATATGAATTTGTGGTCTGTCATGTCAGCTATGTCATTGATGTACAAAATAAATAATATAGGTCCCAAAATACTGCCTTGTGGAACGCCGCATTTTAGTTCTTGGTAATTAGATAAATAGGTCACCTTTTCTTTTTTTTCTATCCTACTTGTAGATACACATTGCTTTCGATTTTTTAGATATGACGATAGCCACTGGAGTGCAATACCTCTAATGCCCATCGTTTCTAGCTTTTTTAATAGTAAATCGTGTGAAACGAAGTCAAACGCCTTACTTAGGTCAAAAAATAATCCCGTCGTCAGTTTGTTGTTGTTAATACTAGTCAATATTATTTTAATAAGGTTATAGATAGCTAATACTGTAGATTTATTTCTTTGAAATCCAAATTGTTCCTTACGTATTAAATTAAATTTATCACAAAAGTCAATTAGTCTTTTGTACATGCATTTTTCAAAGATTTTTGAAAATATAGTTATTAGAGTGATTGGTCGATAATTATTTATGTTATCTTTGTCACCCTTTTTGAAGAGGGGTCTGACAACTGATATTTTCAGAGCACTTGGAAACACCCCAGATGAGAAAGACATGTTAATTAAATATGTCAAAACTTTGATTATTTCGTCAATGCATGCTTTTAATACCTTTGTGTTAATACCATCATATCCTTCAGAATTTGTATTTTTTAAGGACATGACTTCCATTCTAACTTCATTTTCCGAAAACGGATTAAGAAATATTGAATGTGGCGTTCTGTTTTTCAAAGTACCGTTGGACGTATTTAAAACGCTTGTGTCAGATACATTTGTAAAGTAGTTATTAAAAGTATTAGCTATGTCAGTCGCGTTTGTAATCGTTGTGTCATTAACTTTTAAAGTCGGTATATTATCATTGGGATTGTAATTATTAAATTCATTTTTGATCACTTTCCATGTTGCTTTACATTTATTAGTACTTGAGTTAATGTATTTTATATTGCAGTTTTTTCTAGACCTATAAATACATTTTTGGAACAATTCTGAATAATTTGAGTATTTTAGCTTATTCAACTGTGTCTTATTTTTATAATACTGATATCTGAGAAATCTTTTTGTTTTAGCACTCTTCCTTAGCCTTTTGCTTATCCATTTACTATTGTTTTTATTAGAATTGTTTATATAGATCTTGTTTTTTGGAAAACAGAGATTATACAAGAGGCAAAATAAGTCATGGAAATTGTTGAAAGCTTTGTCAAAGTCGTTCTCCTTGTAAATTTCTGACCAGGAAAGCGCATTCAAATACTGTCTAAATTTTAAAATATTTTCAGACGAGTAATCTTTTTTATAAGTAGAAAATGGGCCACTATAGCACAATTTCCGTTGCACAGAGAAAGTTAGCAATTGAGCCGTATCATGGTCTGACAGAAATAGAGGTAACACATTAGCTGTAGCATCTTTAATGTTGCTAAGGATATGGTCAATACACGCCTGTTTGCGCGTTGGGACGTCGATATAGATCTTTAGATTGTAGTTGTTACATAGATCGCGTAAATGATCATTAATACTTCCTGGCTTCAGAGTATTTATGTTTATATCGCCAGTTATTACTATTTTTGTCTGCGTTTTATATTTTTTTGTCATACAATGAAGCATTAAATTCAAATTATTTAAAAAAAATAATGGATCTGATGTAGGGGTCCTGTATATTGATAATATAACTAGTTTTAAATCTTTAATCTCAATACCACAAACTTCGAACGATTTTGGTATAGCAAAATCCTTTAAATAAGTTAATTCCTTATATTGTATATTTTTCTTAGTTAGAATACAGGTTCCACCTCTTTTCGTATCTCTACAAAAGCTAGCTGCTAGGTTATATTCTTGCACTTTTAAGTAGCTACTATAACCAGATTGCAGAAAGGTTTCAGTTAAACATATTACATCTGGATCTTTATCCGTCGTGCGTAATTCTTGTAATGTTATTTCCAGCAAAGATTGCTTTGAAAGGATACTAGCAATGTTCTGGTGTAGTATGTTAAAATTTTCTCGCTTACTCTCGAAATAAATGGTTAACTTTTGTACTAGTTTTTTTTGCATCAGGCACATTTGTGGAAACCCTTGTATTTTTAATATGATTTTGTGCAAAGTAATACGGAATTGTACCTTTTTTGTTTGAACAGTCTTTATTGCAAGTTTGGCTTGGTTTGTCACATCCTGCACTATCATTATCTATTTTTTGTTGTCGCGTAAAATAAAATGGTATGGTGCCTACTTTATAATTTTTAACCTTTGCACAGTTTTTGGTATTGCGTTCATTAATCAATTTTTTCAGTTCCTTTACATTTAAATATTTGTTGTTATAATCAATACTGTCAATTGTGTGGTTAATAGATTTAGCCATATCAAATAAACTATTATATTTACAGTCAATAAAATAACAATTTTTAAAATCTATACACACGTCTCTAATAGCCTTGTTTAGTTGAAACACATTCATATAAACATTTTTGAACACACTTAACACAATAATCTGATTATTTACGAATTTTGATAGTATCATTTTCAATTGTGAAATCAAAATATTTAAATCATAGTCGTTTTCACCAATGCATAAGACTAATTTGTCATTATTATTATTTAAGGGGAGGTTTTCGAGACTTCTTAGTACTTCGGCACTGAGTGCGTGTGGTTTTGTTTCAGCTTCAATCTTGTATTTTTCGTATGTTGTATTCACTCTTGATTGTTGCAGTGTGGTAGATAAATCAACGCACTGCTGGGTTCCAAGTATTAATATTTTTCGTTCATGTTTTTGAGTAGTTGCATTCATATTCGTTGTTGTCTTTTCCCTGATGCATAGTGATTTTTTATCGCTTTTTAGAGTATCGATACATGTCGAAGTCATTAACTCTTGTTTTAAGATATAAATTTTATTTAATAATTGTATGATTTCGGTCTCTACATTTTTCGCATTTAGCTCCCACTCAGTTAGTTTTTGTTGTAGAGCCGATATATTATCACCACTCTTTTCCGGATTGATTGAAGGCGATATTGGTGTCGTAAATAGAGATGGAGACCCTGGGATACGCTGTGAACAAACTTTTCTTTTGCTAGAGCTTCGGGTGTTTTGTTTTTCAGGTAAAGGGGAGTGTAACAGTGCTTTCAAAATATTGTTTTCTTCGGTAAGTTTATTTATTTTTTTCTGAAGCTCATGGTTTTCTAGTAATATGTTGTCAAATTCGTTTTGTAGGCTGGCCAGTTGTGTGGTAAGATTACTTATAGTGTCTTGTAATTCGTGAAATGACGTCAAATCAGATACTGTAAAATCCACACTTCGAGACAAGTGATCTGGCGTCTTAGGTGATTCAAATGACAAGTCTTGTGGGGTAAGTATATGAGAGTCATTTGGATTTGTTCCCGAACAAGATGGTGGCGTTTTTGGTGATGTCGTCTCAATGTTGATTGTTTGTAGGTTGTTTTGTTGTAATATTTCTCCGTACCGTAACATTATTCGTACAATCGGTGTATTTTTGTTTCTTTTCGCAAGTTTTACACGTCCATTTACTCTTGGATTCTGATCCCATTAGACGATAAAGCTTTTCCGACAGCCCTGCGCAATCAAATTCATACATTTGTTTGCATGTTGAACATTGTACAGTGGCTTTTCTGTCAACTTGATATTTACATTTGTTACAGCATGCTAATGTCGATGCTTTACGGCTGCTACTGCCGCTGTTACTATTAGACGATTTGTTGATGTTTGATTTAGCGGACATTTTTGTAATCAATAGATACTAAATAATGAAAATATAAAGTCAAAAAAATCCTCTTGTAGTAATGTTGACCTTTTCAGATCGGTAGTTCATGTTCTGAATCAAAAATGCATCTATTATTGAATTATTGCGAATAAGTGTACCTCATAAAGATCGAAGGCTTTTTGGTTTCTTGCATGCCAGTAGTTGGATTTGAACTCGGAATTCTTAGATCCAAGGTAACTTTTTAACCGATGGACCACGAGACCAGTGTGAGAAGTGACAAATTTATGAATCAGGTTGTTAGTCAATGCTTTATGTGTGTAACACTCGTCCGTAAGATGTCGCTAGCTACTATGAGGAAATCTTGCGACACACTGCCTTTGAAATAGAATGTATTCGCTACCGCACACTAGATGGCACTGCTATTTCACAAATGTTTTTTGGCACCGTTTTTAGATGTCGCCAGTTTGTATGTCAGGTTTGTACAACAGTAGTCTGTTATAGCGTTCTCAAGAGTATTTGCTTCTTAGTTGTGCTACACAATGGCTAACTTCTTCTCACTAGATGGTGCTGGGTGTATTAATAATATTAATCAGTTGAGTTGCGGGTCAAAGTCCAACATTTAGTTCAATCAATGATTATAAATCGTTATACTATTTTAAAAGCTGTACACTGTTCAATATTATATTTAAAGTTTTATTGGTGCACGGTCAAAACACTTTATTAAACATCAGGTTTTCCACTAATCTAGTTTATTTTTGAAAAGTTATTTGTCAATGTTTATACACTATTTACACTTGAAATTTATACCATTTTCTTTTAAGCACTGGTGCTGCAAACACTGTCACACACTATTTGTACTATATACACTAAATCAATACAATTTTCAGATTGGTTTATCGTTATTTACTATTTTTTCTAATAAATAATTACGGAGCTTATGATCACTAATACGCCATCTAGCGAGATTCTATAACAGCTTTGTTCTTTAATATTTCAACCTCAGCAGTTTCTAACATATTTATAACTTGGATGAATTTGATAGGTATATCAAATATGGAATAAGCCCAATATTGGGACCAAACAGAGAATTAATAGAATTTTATATGCCAAAGTCATTCAAGAAACTTAGAATAATAAAATAAATATGATAAAACGGTTCGTGTAATTTTGGATGGTACAGAAATTCCAGTACAGAAACCTGAAATTACTATTGCACAGAAGGCATCATGAGGCAACTATAAACACGGAAATTCACACTCAGTTGCTTTGTTAAAATTTAAATCATATGCTTCTAATCTGAAATAAAAATATTACTTGTAAATCTTACACGAAATTTAAAGAAATGTAATGCTTGTTAGCAATTTTTTGTAAGTTGCTATAAACTTTCTTGCCTGTTGTTTTGGCTTTTCTTTTCCGTAATTCTTCTTTTATCTGAGCTAAAGTTAGCATAGAATACATTGTTTGTCCGCAAAACCGAAAAAAATATAATCTAAGAAAGTAAAATCACTTAAAATAATACACAGTCAAGACAATATATAAGCTCAAACTGACAATGGGTCCAAAGACTGAAGCGCCATCTGTAATTCACTTTGCCTTCGCCTCCCCATTATGATTTATGTTGGTACTTTTAAGCTGCGTTGATTTGATATGATCAAAGTATACTTGGCTAAGTAAAGTAACCTGGACAAAGTGGCTTTGATCAAAGTTTACTGGGATATCTGTTGACACAATCAAAGTATACTTAGACTTCGGAAGAACTTGGACTTGAAGTAGCTTTAATTAGACGGCGACATCAAAGTACACTTTGATTGCTCGTTTGATCCAAGTAGCATCCAAGTAGTCATCAGAACTACTTAGTCCAAGCAGGCTTGGATGAAAGTAGAGCATGGTCCAAGTTTACTTTGATTAAAATTTTGTCAAAGTGCTTATTGATTGCTCGTTTACATGATCCAAGTAGTATCCAAGTAGTCATTCAAACTACTTGGTTTAAGTAAGTATACTTTGATAATGTCATTGTGTGTTTAATAAATTAATTATCAAACACCAAAAAGTGCCCAATGGTCTATGTTGAGGCTTTTTTATTTCAAACAAAACTTGTTACATAGGCAAACAGAAGAAATGGAAGAGAAAGTCCGTCTGTTAAACACATCGACTACCGAAGAAGAGATCAACGAGCTGGCCGGCCAGCAGTTCGAGCAGCAGAGCCTGGCGGCCGGCCGCTGGGGCTCGCAGCTGGACGCGCTGTGGCAGGCGCAGCGCGCGCACCACCGCGCCTGGCTCATGCACACGCTGGGCCAGTACCAGACTAGTGCAGAGCTGGATACTCCGAGGTATGGCCACAGTTACAGCTGGCGGCCGGCCGCTGGGGCTCGCAGCTGGACGCGCTGTGGCAGGCGCAGCGCGCGCACCACCGCGCCTGGCTCATGCACACGCTGGGCCAGTACCAGACTAGTGCAGAGCTGGATACTCCGAGGTGTGGTTGCCTCAATCCTGAGGTTATATACAGTACTTCAAGATAAAGAATGGGCATCGGAAAACATCGGAAACAATCGTCTGACAATTAACTAAATGTAGTTTGGCCCTAAAAGTCATTTACAATTTCAACTTTATTGCAATGAAATAAATTTGAACATCATTTCTAAATCAGCAGATGTTTTATCTTGAAGTTATGTACATTTTTGGACAGCAGAACGGTTTAAATGAGTAATAAGCTAGTGATCATCAGTTTTTCATAGAAAAAATGCTGTTGCATACTACTTTTAACTCTATTTCGTTTGTACAAGGTTTATATTAAATCACCAAAACACTTTGTAGCTCTTTTTATGATGAGTGGGCTGTTCTTGCTTGATGCGAAATATTGACAAATCATTAGTTTTTTTAGTAGCATAATAAAACATATTTTTTTTATTTCCAATTCCAGCAACTCCCCCCTAGCGACATTCTCGCTGGAGCACATGCCGATACCTTCGGCGCCGCGCCCCCGGCTGGAGGAGAGCTTCACCATCCACCTCGGCAGCCAGCTGAAGCAAACACACAACGTACGCATCGTCGCCATGGACATGATGGACCTGTGCAATGTTGATCATGACAAGTGAGTCAAAATACGGGTTTCAGTAACTGATTTACTGAGATGTATTATTCTAATAAGCGTTTAGTCGCATTACGTCTACTTCGCATAAAGGTCCACTACACTTCTCTTTCGCATTTGGTCCATTTCGCAGAACCCCCAGGCACTCCGTACAAACGCCTCGTTTCAACTACCTATTACACAGACGCTACACAGTGACGTTTTTGCACACGCGCAACTGTGTGCGTGAAATCTAGGGCTATTGAATGAGCTTACGAACTGGCCTACGAACTCGCGGGGCGCGGTGAGGTAATTGATTGAGGGGCGGGGTGGAGAGTTTTTTGTTTACGGCAGTACTTTTATCTATTCTGTGGCAGAACGTCCATTTCGCATTTGATATTTTTAGCATTTTTTTAGGAACGGGTGGTAGGAAAATATAGACGATTAAAGTGCTTAATTACTTTTCAAATTTTGTTAGGTCATTCTATAACAGCAGTACAATCAATTTGTAAAGTAAAAAAAAAAAAATTTTAACATTTTTACCCCAAACTTTTCCCTACACAAATTGAAATTGTTGTCACTGTTTGCGCATCGCACGGTCGACCCGCGCGAGCCCCCTCCCGCCACCCGCCTTCCCCCGCTCGCGTCCCGTGCGCAATGGTGAGCGTGCGCGCCTAAATTTTTTAGACATAAAAAGAGGCTGAAAACTGTGAATTTAAAAAGAAATAATTCATAATCATCACACCAATCTTTTTTTTATTACTTCCTTGAACTTATATTTCATTAGCTTCCGCCCGCGACTTCGTCTGCGTGGATAGTATTTTGTTTATCCCTCGAGAACAGTTCCTTTTTTCGGGATGAAAGGTACCGTATGTCCTTCTCTGTACCCCTGACAACGTGTGTGTAAAATTTCATGATGATCGGTTCAGTAGTTAAGACGTGAAGGCGTAACAAACAAACGGACTTTCGCATTTATAATATTAAAGTAAGGATTTTGTAAAGAGGTCGCAAAATTACCCTGTATAATCGTTTAAAATTATTAGTTTTAAAGTTATTATTATCGTTGTCGTAGTGTTGGTGTCAGTATTTTAGCACACCGTTGTGTGGGGCGCATATTTTAACCAACCTTCTTCCTTCATGCATACAGTCCGACAGAAGCATCCCGTCGCCTTCAAACATCCCTCTCCCTCTACTCGTCAGAGTTGTGCGCGTGCGTGGTGGTGGGGGGGTGCGCGCGGGGAGGGGGCGGGACCAAGCCCCTCGTGCGCGCCGCCGCGGGCTCCACCGACCATCACTTCAAGCACATCGATGCGCAGCTTAGGGAGATCGCCGAGAAGGTTAAGGAGCCAGTAAGTTGTTACTGTCTCAAGTGTGTCTTTTTTTTGATTTATTTGATTTTTTTGATTTTTATTAGGTTTTGCGACCATTAGCCTAGTTTTTCTTCTGGGCAACATTTCTATTTAGGTAGAATTGATGTATAGTTCTGGCAATACCGCCAAAAAAATAAAATGTCACATTGACCAGAAAAAACCATTTGAGTAAATTTAAGTTTTGAGTGTTTATTTGTTTATATTTCCGAAAATTAATTATCTGTATCTGTCTGTCTATGCTACTTGCATTGCATGTAATGAATGAAAGTACCTAATCATTATTGTTATACTTATTTTTACTGAGACAAAAAATCAAATATTTGATTGTTGGTTTTTATTGCGATAAATAACTTAGCCCACACCTATCGTACTTTGTATTTATATTGTTTTCGGACATTACAGTTGATTAATATGCACTCCCAGCGTTTAATTAATTCCTTTTTCGGATTTTGATTTAAAGCAATGATTTTTATTTAAAAATTCATGCAAAAAAAATCGTGATTTAAATCATGCAACCCTGGTCTCAAGACGAATGTCTATGAACAGTGTGTGTTGCCAGTGATGACTTACGGCAGTGAAACGTGGCCGCTAACTATGGGTCTCATAAGGAGGCTCAAGGTCACCCAGCGTGCAATGGAGAGAGCCATGCTCGGCGTTTTCCTACGTGATCGAATCAGAAACGAGATCCGCAGGAGAACTAAAGTAACCGACATCGCTCGAAGGATTGCTCAGCTGAAGTGGCAATGGGCGGGACACATAGCGAGAAGAACCGATGGCCGTTGGGGCGGGAAGGTTCTGTAATGGCGACCGCGCACCGGACGACGCTCCGTGGGTAGGCCCCCGACAAGGTGGACCGACGTGAGGGTGAAGGTCGCGGGAAACCAGTGGATGCAGGCAGCGCAGGACCGATCGTCGTGGAGATCCTTAGGGGAGGCCTATACCCAGCAGTGGGTGTCGTGCGGCTGATATGATGATGATGAAGTTGTTATTGTTGTATACAGGGTGTTTGGAAATAGCCTTAAAAAGCAAAATATGGTAGATAGATGACATGCATACAACCCTTGAAAATTATAAACCCTAAATCACAAATTTTTTGAAAATATTTTTCTTTTTATGAAAAACTTAGCTAAACTTTTATGTCGTGAGGAAATGCAACTACACCGTCATTTTGGTTCTGTTGGGGCTGCCGTGGCGTTGTAGTGCCTCAGGGATGTTTGCGGAGGCGCACACAGATGACTTCTATGCTATTATGAGAAAAAGGAGCGCCTCCATGCTAGCCCGCCTCCGCGGCGCCGCCAACGGAATGCTGAATGTGTTTGTAGATCGATGGGACTCCCCATTATTGTGTCATTGGGTGCAGCTACACACCCGGCTATAATATTCATTAAATGTATCTACTAACACTAGTTTTTAAGATTAAAATTGTTACTAACACGTTATGGACCAAAAGTCTGAAATAAAAGTACGAGGGTGGATCCAAAAGTTCTAAGCCCGACCATGAAAATGAAAGAAAAGTGGGTCTGAATTAATTTTTATTTTTCGACATAGTCTCCATTTAGGTCAATGCATTTCGTCTAACTGACCTGCAACTTGTTTATACCTTCGAAAAAAAATGATTCCTGAAGGTTGTCAAAATAATCATTTACTGCTGCTATCACCTCGTTCCTGTCCGAAAATTTCGAACTACCTAAGTGTTTTTTTAAATTTGGAATCTGAGGGGGCTAAATCCGGCGAATAAGGTGGATGGGGCAATATTTCGTAGCCACAATTATGCATTTCAGCCATTGTTTCAGCTGAAGTGTGAACCCGGGCGTTGTCTTGATGGAACAACACTTTCTTCCGTAACATACCCGGCCTTTTTTCTTTGATTTCTTCCCTTAGTCGTCGTAAAAGGTTACAATAATAACTTGAATTTATAGTTTCGCCCTTTGGTAAATAATCCACGAAAATAATTCCCTTTGCATCCCAAAAAACTGAACCCATGACTTTGTTGGTCGACAAAACGACTTAAGCTTTCTTTGGAGTAGGAGAGCCAGATATTTTCCACTGCTTTGATTGTTGCTTAGATTCAGGAGTGTGGTGGTGAACCCAGCTTTCATCCATGGTAACAAACCGGGATAAAAAATCCTCTGGATCCACCTCAAAAAGCTCCAAACAGTCACGGGAAATTGCGAAACGAACTCGTTTTTGTTCAGCTGAAAGCAATATCGGAACCCAACGAGCAGAAACCTTATGGAACCCCAATTCTTGAGTTACAATATTTTGTACCCGACCATAACCAATGCCTGTGATCTCAGCTATCTTACTGATGGTCAATCTTCGGTCACTCAGAATAAGATCACATATTTTTTCAATGTTTTCCTTCGTGGTAGACTTTGAAGGCCTACCGCTCCTAGGGTCATCTTCAATACTCTCCCGACCCTGCTTAAACTCAGCCACCCACTTTTTTACACTGGAATATGATAAAGCTGACCCAACCAAAGTGTTCACCATATCTTGATGAATATCTTTTGGTGATAGGCTTTTTTTACTGAGGTACTTGATCACTGCTCGGTATTCAATTTTCTCCATTATTGAAAAAGATGTCAGATAGCATCAAACAAATGTTCACAAAAAAAAAATGGCTTGCAGTATCGGAACGAAACTTCGCACATTTACTATTGAAGAACCATACTAAACAGTGAGCGTAGATTTACAAAACTGTCAAAGCTATTTCTACATTAGGCCACGAATTTTTGGATCCACCCTCGTATTATTATTATTATTTTGTAGTCGTTTTAATTAACTTAAGGGAGTGTTCTATTAATGGAACAAAACATTTTTGCCCAAGAAACATGGGTCGAAAAACGACAAAAAAAATTGACTTTTCCATACTAATAAAATGTTTTAGCTGTCTAGTTAGTATGGGAGAACCAACATTTTTTCTCGTTTTTCGACCCATGTTTCTTGGGCAAAAATGTTTAGTTTCATTAGTAGAACACTCCCTTAAGTTAATTAAAACGACTACAAAATGACGGTGTATATGGATCGAGTAGTAAACTATTCAAAATAAATAATTAAAAATTTCAAAGTATTTTTTTTTATATAATGTAGGTAGAACGCCGAAACGCTCAGCGCCTAAAAGACCTCGGCCAAGATCCCCGGCGGGCCAAGAAGGAGCTGCAGGCGGGAGACGTGTTCGTGACCAAGCACAGCAACCTGGCGGATGTCCATGTCGTGTACCACCTGGTGGGCGACGACGCGGCGCTCCGATCAGGTCAGTGGGGCGTCTGTGATCTAGGGGGGCACCTGTGGTCTAGGGGGGCACCTGTGCTCTAGGGGGGCACCTGTGCTCTAGGGGGGCACCTGTGCTCTAGGGGGGCACCTGTGCTCTAGGGGGGCACCTGAGCTCTAGTGTGGCACCTGTGCTCTAGTGTGGCACCTTTGATCTAGTGTCATGTGCTCTATTGTGGCACTTGTGCTCTAGTGGCGCCTGTGCTAGTGTCACATATGTAATGAGCTGCAGGCGGGAGACGTGTTCGTGACCAAGCACAGCAACCTGGCGGATGTCCATGTCGTGTACCACCTGGTGGGCGACGACGCGGCGCTCCGATCAGGTCAGTGGGGCGTCTGTGATCTAGGGGGGCACCTGTGCTCTAGGGGGGCACCTGTGCTCTAGGGGGGCACCTGTGCTCTAGGGGGGCACCTGAGCTCTAGTGTGGCACCTGTGCTCTAGTGTGGCACCTTTGATCTAGTGTCATGTGCTCTATTGTGGCACTTGTGCTCTAGCGGCGCCTGTGCTAGTGTCACATATGTAATGAGCTGCAGGCGGGAGACGTGTTCGTGACCAAGCACAGCAACCTGGCGGATGTCCATGTCGTGTACCACCTGGTGGGCGACGACGCGGCGCTCCGATCAGGTAAGTGGGGCGTCTGTGATCTAGGGGGGCACCTGTGGTCTAGGGGGGCACCTGTGCTCTAGGGGGGCACCTGTGCTCTAGGGGGGCACCTGTGCTCTAGGGGGGCACCTGTGCTCTAGGGGGGCACCTGAGCTCTAGTGTGGCACCTGTGCTCTAGTGTGGCACCTTTGATCTAGTGTCATGTGCTCTATTGTGGCACTTGTGCTCTAGTGGCGCCTGTGCTAGTGTCACATATGTAATGAGCTGCAGGCGGGAGACGTGTTCGTGACCAAGCACAGCAACCTGGCGGATGTCCATGTCGTGTACCACCTGGTGGGCGACGACGCGGCGCTCCGGTCAGGTCAGTGGGGCGTCTGTGATCTAGGGGGGCACCTGTGCTCTAGGGGGGCACCTGTGCACTAGGGGGGCACCTGTGCTCTAGGGGGGCACCTGAGCTCTAGTGTGGCACCTGTGCTCTAGTGTGGCACCTTTGATCTAGTGTCATGTGCTCTATTGTGGCACTTGTGCTCTAGTGGCGCCTGTGCTAGTGTCACATATGTAATGAGCTGCAGGCGGGAGACGTGTTCGTGACCAAGCACAGCAACCTGGCGGATGTCCATGTCGTGTACCACCTGGTGGGCGACGACGCGGCGCTCCGATCAGGTCAGTGGGGCGTCTGTGATCTAGGGGGGCACCTGTGGTCTAGGGGGGCACCTGTGCTCTAGGGGGGCACCTGTGCTCTAGGGGGGCACCTGTGCTCTAGGGGGGCACTTGAGCTCTAGTGTGGCACCTGTGCTCTAGTGTGGCACCTTTGATATAGTGTCATGTGCTCTATTGTGGCACTTGTGCTCTAGTGGCGCCTGTGCTAGTGTCACATATGTAATGAGCTGCAGGCGGGAGACGTGTTCGTGACCAAGCACAGCAACCTGGCGGCTGTCCATGTCGTGTACCACCTGGTGGGCGACGACGCGGCGCTCCGATCAGGTCAGTGGGGCGTCTGTGATCTAGGGGGGCACCTGTGCTCTAGGGGGGCACCTGTGCTCTAGGGGGGCACCTGTGCTCTAGGGGGGCACCTGAGCTCTAGTGTGGCACCTGTGCTCTAGTGTGGCACCTTTGATCTAGTGTCATGTGCTCTATTGTGGCACTTGTGCTCTAGCGGCGCCTGTGCTAGTGTCACATATGTAATGAGCTGCAGGCGGGAGACGTGTTCGTGACCAAGCACAGCAACCTGGCGGATGTCCATGTCGTGTACCACCTGGTGGGCGACGACGCGGCGCTCCGATCAGGTCAGTGGGGCGTCTGTGATCTAGGGGGGCACCTGTGGTCTAGGGGGGCACCTGTTCACTAGGGGGGCACCTGTGCTCTAGGGGGGCACCTGTGCTCTAGGGGGGCACCTGAGCTCTAGTGTGGCACCTGTGCTCTAGTGTGGCACCTTTGATCTAGTGTCATGTGCTCTATTGTGGCACTTGTGCTCTAGTGGCGCCTGTGCTAGTGTCACATATGTAATGAGCTGCAGGCGGGAGACGTGTTCGTGACCAAGCACAGCAACCTGGCGGATGTCCATGTCGTGTACCACCTGGTGGGCGACGACGCGGCGCTCCGATCAGGTCAGTGGGGCGTCTGTGATCTAGGGGGGCACCTGTGCTCTAGGGGGGCACCTGTGCTCTAGGGGGGCACCTGTGCTCTAGGGGGGCACCTGAGCTCTAGTGTGGCACCTGTGCTCTAGTGTGGCACCTTTGATCTAGTGTCATGTGCTCTATTGTGGCACTTGTGCTCTAGCGGCGCCTGTGCTAGTGTCACATATGTAATGAGCTGCAGGCGGGAGACGTGTTCGTGACCAAGCACAGCAACCTGGCGGATGTCCATGTCGTGTACCACCTGGTGGGCGACGACGCGGCGCTCCGATCAGGTCAGTGGGGCGTCTGTGATCTAGGGGGGCACCTGTGCTCTAGGGGGGCGCCTGTGCTCTAGGGGGGCACCTGAGCTCTAGTGTGGCACCTGTGCTCTAGGGTGGCACCTTTGATCTAGTGTCATGTGCTCTATTGTGGCACTTGTGCTCTAGCGGCGCCTGTGCTAGTGTCACATATGTAATGAGCTGCAGGCGGGAGACGTGTTCGTGACCAAGCACAGCAACCTGGCGGATGTCCATGTCGTGTACCACCTGGTGGGCGACGACGCGGCGCTCCGATCAGGTCAGTGGGGCGTCTGTGATCTAGGGGGGCACCTGTGGTCTAGGGGGGCACCTGTTCACTAGGGGGGCACCTGTGCTCTAGGGGGGCACCTGTGCTCTAGGGGGGCACCTGAGCTCTAGTGTGGCACCTGTGCTCTAGTGTGGCACCTTTGATCTAGTGTCATGTGCTCTATTGTGGCACTTGTGCTCTAGTGGCGCCTGTGCTAGTGTCACATATGTAATGAGCTGCAGGCGGGAGACGTGTTCGTGACCAAGCACAGCAACCTGGCGGATGTCCATGTCGTGTACCACCTGGTGGGCGACGACGCGGCGCTCCGATCAGGTCAGTGGGGCGTCTGTGATCTAGGGGGGCACCTGTGCTCTAGGGGGGCACCTGTGCTCTAGGGGGGCACCTGTGCTCTAGGGGGGCACCTGTGCTCTAGGGGGGCACCTGAGCTCTAGTGTGGCACCTGTGCTCTAGTGTGGCACCTTTGATCTAGTGTCATGTGCTCTATTGTGGCACTTGTGCTCTAGTGGCGCCTGTGCTAGTGTCACATATGTAATGAGCTGCAGGCGGGAGACGTGTTCGTGACCAAGCACAGCAACCTGGCGGATGTCCATGTCGTGTACCACCTGGTGGGCGACGACGCGGCGCTCCGATCAGGTCAGTGGGGCGTCTGTGATCTAGGGGGGCACCTGTGGTCTAGGGGGGCACCTGTGCTCTAGGGGGGCACCTGTGCTCTAGGGGGGCACCTGTGCTCTAGGGGGGCACTTGAGCTCTAGTGTGGCACCTGTGCTCTAGTGTGGCACCTTTGATATAGTGTCATGTGCTCTATTGTGGCACTTGTGCTCTAGTGGCGCCTGTGCTAGTGTCACATATGTAATGAGCTGCAGGCGGGAGACGTGTTCGTGACCAAGCACAGCAACCTGGCGGCTGTCCATGTCGTGTACCACCTGGTGGGCGACGACGCGGCGCTCCGATCAGGTCAGTGGGGCGTCTGTGATCTAGGGGGGCACCTGTGCTCTAGGGGGGCACCTGTGCTCTAGGGGGGCACCTGTGCTCTAGGGGGGCACCTGAGCTCTAGTGTGGCACCTGTGCTCTAGTGTGGCACCTTTGATCTAGTGTCATGTGCTCTATTGTGGCACTTGTGCTCTAGCGGCGCCTGTGCTAGTGTCACATATGTAATGAGCTGCAGGCGGGAGACGTGTTCGTGACCAAGCACAGCAACCTGGCGGATGTCCATGTCGTGTACCACCTGGTGGGCGACGACGCGGCGCTCCGATCAGGTCAGTGGGGCGTCTGTGATCTAGGGGGGCACCTGTGCTCTAGGGGGGCGCCTGTGCTCTAGGGGGGCACCTGAGCTCTAGTGTGGCACCTGTGCTCTAGTGTGGCACCTTTGATCTAGTGTCATGTGCTCTATTGTGGCACTTGTGCTCTAGCGGCGCCTGTGCTAGTGTCACATATGTAATGAGCTGCAGGCGGGAGACGTGTTCGTGACCAAGCACAGCAACCTGGCGGATGTCCATGTCGTGTACCACCTGGTGGGCGACGACGCGGCGCTCCGATCAGGTCAGTGGGGCGTCTGTGATCTAGGGGGGCACCTGTGGTCTAGGGGGGCACCTGTTCACTAGGGGGGCACCTGTGCTCTAGGGGGGCACCTGTGCTCTAGGGGGGCACCTGAGCTCTAGTGTGGCACCTGTGCTCTAGTGTGGCACCTTTGATCTAGTGTCATGTGCTCTATTGTGGCACTTGTGCTCTAGTGGCGCCTGTGCTAGTGTCACATATGTAATGAGCTGCAGGCGGGAGACGTGTTCGTGACCAAGCACAGCAACCTGGCGGATGTCCATGTCGTGTACCACCTGGTGGGCGACGACGCGGCGCTCCGATCAGGTCAGTGGGGCGTCTGTGATCTAGGGGGGCACCTGTGCTCTAGGGGGGCACCTGTGCTCTAGGGGGGCACCTGTGCTCTAGGGGGGCACCTGAGCTCTAGTGTGGCACCTGTGCTCTAGTGTGGCACCTTTGATCTAGTGTCATGTGCTCTATTGTGGCACTTGTGCTCTAGTGGCGCCTGTGCTAGTGTCACATATGTAATGAGCTGCAGGCGGGAGACGTGTTCGTGACCAAGCACAGCAACCTGGCGGATGTCCATGTCGTGTACCACCTGGTGGGCGACGACGCGGCGCTCCGATCAGGTCAGTGGGGCGTCTGTGATCTAGGGGGGCACCTGTGCTCTAGGGGGGCACCTGTGCTCTAGGGGGGCACCTGTGCTCTAGGGGGGCACCTGAGCTCTAGTGTGGCACCTGTGCTCTAGTGTGGCACCTTTGATCTAGTGTCATGTGCTCTATTGTGGCACTTGTGCTCTAGCGGCGCCTGTGCTAGTGTCACATATGTAATGAGCTGCAGGCGGGAGACGTGTTCGTGACCAAGCACAGCAACCTGGCGGATGTCCATGTCGTGTACCACCTGGTGGGCGACGACGCGGCGCTCCGATCAGGTCAGTGGGGCGTCTGTGATCTAGGGGGGCACCTGTGCTCTAGGGGGGCGCCTGTGCTCTAGGGGGGCACCTGAGCTCTAGTGTGGCACCTGTGCTCTAGTGTGGCACCTTTGATCTAGTGTCATGTGCTCTATTGTGGCACTTGTGCTCTAGTGGCGCCTGTGCTAGTGTCACATATGTAATGAGCTGCAGGCGGGAGACGTGTTCGTGACCAAGCACAGCAACCTGGCGGATGTCCATGTCGTGTACCACCTGGTGGGCGACGACGCGGCGCTCCGATCAGGTCAGTGGGGCGTCTGTGATCTAGGGGGGCACCTGTGCTCTAGGGGGGCACCTGTGCTCTAGGGGGGCACCTGAGCTCTAGTGTGGCACCTGTGCTCTAGTGTGGCACCTTTGATCTAGTGTCATGTGCTCTATTGTGGCACTTGTGCTCTAGTGGCGCCTGTGCTAGTGTCACATATGTAATGAGCTGCAGGCGGGAGACGTGTTCGTGACCAAGCACAGCAACCTGGCGGATGTCCATGTCGTGTACCACCTGGTGGGCGACGACGCGGCGCTCCGATCAGGTCAGTGGGGCGTCTGTGATCTAGGGGGGCACCTGTGCTCTAGGGGGGCACCTGTGCTCTAGGGGGGCACCTGTGCTCTAGGGGGGCACCTGAGCTCTAGTGTGGCACCTGTGCTCTAGTGTGGCACCTTTGATCTAGTGTCATGTGCTCTATTGTGGCACTTGTGCTCTAGTGGCGCCTGTGCTAGTGTCACATATGTAATGAGCTGCAGGCGGGAGACGTGTTCGTGACCAAGCACAGCAACCTGGCGGATGTTCATGTTGTGTACCACCTGGTGGGCGATGATGCGGCGCTCAGATCAGGTCAGTGGGGCGTCTGTGCTCTAGGGGGGCGTCTGTGCTCTAGGGGGGCACCTGTACTCTAGTGTGGCACCTGGGCTCTAGTGTGGCACTTGTGCTCTAGTGTGGCGCCTGTGCTAGTGTCACATATGTATGGAGCTGTAAGCAGGAGACGTGTTCGTGAGCAAACAGCAACCTGGCGGGTGTCCATGTTGTTTACCACCTGATGGGTGTCACTTTTGCTCTAGTAGGGCACCTGTGCTCTAGTGTGGTGCCTGTGTTCTAGTATGGCGCCTGTGCTCTAGTATGTCAATTGTTTTCTAGTGCGTTTTTTTTTAATTTTTTTCTAATATTTTATATTAATATGAAAATAGCATTGTGAATACCTAAAATCTATTCAAAAGTAATTTGTCTTGATGGTTCTCGTGGAACAAGAGTACGCGTCATTTTGACAGTTACCTTCCGCGATAAAAAACTGTTTTTTCGGTTGTTCGCAGGCGACATAACGTCGCGCCACCCGGCGATCCTGGGGCTGCGCAACATCCTCAAGGCGGCGGCCGCCAGCGACGTGGCCAGCATAAGCATCCCGCTGCTGCTGCGGGATGACCTCGCCGAGGTCAGTACTTGATGGCATCTTGCTTCAAATGTTAAATAGATAAATATTATCCTCCGAGCGAACGAACGCAAATACAATAGGGAATATGCATAAGTCACCAATTTTGATAAATTTGAGCTTGATCGCTGCGGACACTTATAAAAACATGATGGAACAGGAAAAAAAATAAAAAAAATGTATTATTTTAGTTTTATCACACGATGAAATCAGGGAAAAATAACAATTTTTTTTTTTCATTTTCGGATATAATGCACTTTACAGTCAGATAGAATATCGAATAAGAAACAATATTTTGTATGACACATATGTACTTAAACGCAAAATTTAGGGAGATAATTGAAGATTATTGGCTAACTCCATATTAAACGCGCCGAAACACACCTGAAACGTGATGTGTGACGTCACCATTTTGTATGGAGCGTTTTCGGCGGGTGCTGCTGCGCGCTAACTTCAAGTAACTATATCACGAGAAAAAAACGCAAGAGAAAAGTTTTAATAATACAGTTAATTTTCTAACGCATTATACTTTTGATTAAGATTTAAAAAAAAAATATGCATATTCCATATTGTGCTAGAAACCGCTGCAACGCACGGCGTTAAGGGTGTATATTCGGATCACGTTCCATTTTTCAATACAAATGATCAAAACAAGTCTGAGTGAGCCGTAATGAAGGCGAACTTTGAAAATTCCTATTAAATTATTAAATCAATATATGGATATAGAAAACGCGCAATTCATTAGACAAATAATTCATTATTCCTAAAAAAATATAAAATGTATTTTAATACCAGTAAAAAAACATGTCAAAGTGTACCGATTTCAGCATATTATAAATTTGATTCTCTTTGTGATTAAAAACATTTTAAAAATGTTCTCTCTGTAGTGCACTCCTTGGCAATACAAACAATAAGTGAACATATAAATATATGAGTCGTATTCTTATTTGTTACAGCTGAAACGTTTGTGAAAATTACCTCTGACAACCAAATTTGAAATTCCACTTGAACAGATTGTCTTCTTTTTAAAATAACTGATAATTTATGATGTTTTTCTTTCTATACTGCATTAATTTAAGAGGTTTGCTTCCTAAAACTAAAGTTTATGTTAATAGTAAGCTTTCATTCTTTAAATAACTTCTTTGGAAAAACGCTTAATTCATTGAAATGCGAATATACTGTCTTAAGGGACGCCACAATCGAAAATCCATTGAAAATTAAGAAGATCCTTCAAGGGTTTGGAAATTCTTAAAAACTTGGGAGTTGGCAAATCTCAAAATAATCCTAGTAATAATCTAGACATAAATCTCAAAATTGGGATCCCAACATGTGTACGGGTCATCGCACATTAGTAGCCGCTAATATATTGTGCAACGTAGCGACCTACTTCAATCACTTGCAATATTCAATTATTATAATTTTTCAGTACAATAAAGTAACTCCGTAGTATCGGTCGATCGTATCATTTCTAGTGCATTTTTGACATATTCCTGCATCATCATCCTGATACTACCTGACATCATCTGGCATTACATTGATTGAGCATACCAGCCCTATCAACATGAATATTTTTGTATGGGTGCAAATTACTATTCTTTGCAAATAGAACTTTAAAGCGCCCAATTTGAAAGTAGGGCATTTCGAGGTGCCGTTTTTATAACTGACCAGACATCTAGGGTATTCTCTCAAAGTCTGCCACCTGGGGTCGTACCGGGTAACGCATAACTTTGGAAAGTCTGTTGGGTTCCATATTGAAACAGATAAATTGAGCCCCAGTCGGGCCAAAATAGCGAACCCCAATTCATATCGGTATCTTCCAAATAACTTACCCGTTAACTTACATGGCTATCGCAATCGCTTTCATTTGACAGATGGATGTAATTGTGATACATTGCTATTTCTATTTGGCAAAAATAAAAACTTACCAAAGAAAAGTAGATTTTGTATCACATCCATCTGTCAAATGAAAGCGATTACGATAGCCATGTAAGTTAGCCGGTAGGGCCCCTGGCCATCACTGAATAATTGTAATTCTTTCACAGGAAACGACAGCCGCGTGGTGCGTCCGACGCGCAGAACTCGTACTAAAGTGCGTGAAAGGGTTCGTGCTCGAGGTGGGCGCGGCGGGCGGCGCGGGCGGCGGAGCGCACACGCTGCACTTCGTCGCGCCGCCCGCCGCCGCGCCCGCGCTGTTCGCCACGCTGGCTAACCTGCTGCCAGCGATATTCCGGATATCCAACCCGGTGAAGTTCAAGCCGCAACTCTAATGCCGCAATCACACATCTGCGGTGTTTCGGATGCGAGGCAAAGTGCACGAACGGTCTTTACGGCGTAAAATATACTCTATGGTCGCGTGCGAACGTCCAAAATCGTTTCGTCGAGTGACTCGCGCGACTGACATACTTTGAAAATGCGTCAAAAGATTCGATAAAAAGTGGGTACTAAATGTGTCGCGCATACATTGCACTTTAAGTGTCCCGCCCGTAATAGGACAATAAAGATTCGTTCCAAAAGCCACGCCCGCGCTGTTCACAACGCTAGCTAACCATCTGTCAGCGATATTCTGGATATCCAACCCGGTGAAGTTCAAGCCGCAACTCTAACGTAGTAGAAAAATTAAGATTCGATCCAAAAGGGAGTGCTGAAAGTGTCGCACATACATTGCACTTTATTGTTCCACCTACAGCTGCGCTCGCGCTGTTCACTACGCTAGCTAACCTGCTGCCAGCGATATTCCGGATATCCAACCCGGTGAAGTTCAAGCCGCAACTCTAATGCTGCAATCACACATTTACGGCGTTTTGAAGTTCAAAGATAAGCGACCTTTACGGCGGAAAATGTACTCTATGGTCGCGTGCGAGCGTCCAAAATCGTTTCGTCGAGTAACTCTCGCGAGTGGAATACTATGAAAATGCGTCAAAAGATTCGATAAAAAGTGGGTACTAAATGTGTCGCGCATACATTGCACTTTATTGTTCCAACTACTGCCGCGCCCACACTGTTCACTACGCTAACTAAGGAGGCGTCCATTAATCACGTGATGTTTTTTTGGCCAATTTTTAACCCCCCCTCCCCCCTGGTGATACATGGTGAGGTCGCGGTGGGCAGGGAAATCGTCCTGGTAACGCTGAGTCAACAATCACACACAGTTTTCGATTAAAAGTCACACGTTCAACGAAAAAAATTAATACACGTGATATCTCACTACACCCCCCCGTCCCCCCTTGTGATACTTCGTGATGTTTTCAACTACCCCCCCCCCCCCTTTCGAGGCTCACGTGATTAATGGACGACCCCTAACCTGCTGCAGCGATATTTCGGATATCCAACCCGGTGAAGTTCAAGCCGCAACTCTAACCTACTGCTACTATGAAACTGTGTCGAAAGATCCGATCCAAAAGTGTGCACTGAAGTTTGAAGATGTCGTGCATACTATTATTGTTCCACCTACAGTCACGCTCGCGCTGTTCACTACGCTAGCTAACCTGCTTCCAGCGATATTTCGGATATCGAACCCAGTGAAGTCCAAGCCGCAACTCTAATGCCGCAATCACACATCTGCGGTGTTTGGGAAGCGAGGAAAAGGGCATGAGCGATCTTTACGGCGGAAAATGTACTCTATGGTTGCGTGCGAGCGTCCAAAATCGTTTCGTCGAGTGACTCTCGCGAGTGGAATACTATGAAAATGCGTCAAAAGATTCGATAAAAAGTGGGTAGGTAGTAAATGTGTCGCGCATACATTGCACTTTAGTGTCCCGCCCGTAATAGGAAAATAAAGATTCGTTCCAAAAGTGTGTACTAAAAGTGTCGCGCATACAATAAATTTGTTATTCCACCTACTGCCACGCCCGCGCTGTTCACTACGCTAGCTAACCTGCTTCCAGCGATATTCCGGATATCGAGCCCAGTCAAGTTCAAGCCGCAACTGTAATGCCTCAATCACACATCTGCGGTGTTTCAGAAGCGAGTCAAAGGGCATGAGCGGTCTTTACAGCAAAATGGAAATACAGGAAAATGTACTTTATGGTCGCGTGCGAACGTCCAAAATCGTTTCGTCGAGTGACTCGCGCGAGTGGCATACTTGAAAGTGGGTCAAAAGATTCAATCTAATAGTGGGTGCTAAAGGTGTCACACATACATTGCACATTATTGTTCCACCTACAGCCGCGCCCGAGCTGTTAAGCCTGTAGACGCGCATCACGTTCCATTTTTAAATTTTCCATACAAATGATCGAAACATCTCTGCGCGAACCGTAATGAGTGCGAACTTTGAAAATTCCTATTAAATTATATATTAGATAAAAGTATATACAAAATACTCAATACAATAGACAAATACCTCATTATTTCTATGGAAAATAATAAATTACTTTAAAATCTGTAAATGCCAGTAAAAAAACATGTCAAAGTGTACCTATTTGAGCATTTTTTAATATTTTATTTCTCTGTGATTAAAATATTTTTTTTTAAATTTTCTCTCTATAGGGCACTCCTTGACAATACAAACAATAAATGAAAAAATAAATATGAGTCGTATTATTATTTGTTACAGCTGAAACGTGTTTGAAAAATACCTCTGACAAGCAAATTTGAAATGGGGATGGAAACTGAGGAACTAATGGCGCCACAAGCGGTTGTACCAAAACATTTGATTGGTTGTTTCAAATATCAAATGTCATTTATGGCATATTTTAACCAATCAAAGTATTGATAGCGGTTAGATCGCCGCTGGCGCCATCTGCGATTAGCTTTGCGTTGCCAACCCCATTCCACTTGAACAGATTGTCTTTGTTTTAAAATACCTGATAATTTATTGTTTTTCTCTCTATACGGCACTAATTTAAGAATTTTGCTTCCTAAAACTAAAGTTTACATCAATAGTAATGCTTTAATTCTTTAGATAACTTGTTTGGAAAAACGCTAATTTCTTGGAAATGCGTATATACAGTCTTAACTGCGCTAGCTAATCTGCTACCAGCGATATTCCGCATATCCATCCCGATATTCCCGATCAAGTTCAAGCCGCAACTCGTAACCAGTATGAACCCTATTTCAACAGAGATTCTTTCTGACCACGCAACAGAGCGACCAGCGGCTAAAAGCTATTATCTTTACTGTACAGTGCAGTGAGAATGCTCACTACACAATGGTTACGGAATTTGGTCACCCGCTTTGCGTAGCGAGGCCGTGATGGTCTACCTACATAAATGACGGACATTTTTGTCCAATTGAGTGCTATGAAAGTCGAATGAGATGAAACTGTGATAAGATGAGATTAAGTTGAACAGCTCAAACTGTTTTATTTTAAAGAAAAATCAAAGCAAAGATAACGTGTTTGTTATCTGTTTTATTTCGAAGAATAACCGAGGCAAAGTAACTGTCTCAAAACAATAACACTATGGATCGCCAAAATAAAAGTCTCAAATATATTTCACAATTTAATAAAATCATCTTTTCAAAATAGCGATTCCGGATCCTAAAATAATTATATTTAGATACGTCAATATCCTCAATATGTACTAAAATATGTAAAAAATTATCAATACAACATCCTACGCCGTATATTGTTCCCGTATTGTCTTGGGTTTACGGTCAGCACCGTAACACTAAAACCTGGATCAAGATGTAACGTGTTATGTAATGAGATAATTACGTGGTATGTAGCCCCTAGACCAGAGGTGCCTATACGGTCGATCGCGAGAGGTTTTAAGGTCGATCGCCAAGGATGACAGGTTTGACATTTTGCACCCAATACAGTTTTACTTATGCAATTTTTTTTTCTTGTTAAAATTTTTGCTGGGTTAAACGGTCTAAACCAGGGGTGTCAAAGATACGGCCCGCGACCAGAATCTATCCAGTGAGGATTTCAGACGTTTAAAATTGCGCGCGCTTTATTTAAAATAATTTAGTACGTATTTGAATTTTTAATTTTGCTAAAGGTGAAAACAAATTATCGGACGCGGCTTATGGACGTGGCTTACTGCCGCGGCTGATAGGTATCTGGGACTATGAAAATACACTGAGGTGTGCAAACTATCGGACGTAAGTCGCGGAGGTAACCATAGACTAATATGACGTCATCGGACGTCCGATAGCTATCTGGCACGCAGGATGTTATTAGAGTGTGCGTGCACACTTATCAGCCGCGGCAGTAAGCCGCGTCCATCAGTCGCGTCCGATAATTTGTTTCCACCTTGACACATCCAAAAATGTATAAATGGCTCTTTAGAAAAATGAGTGTTTGACACCCCTGGTCTAAACGATCTCTTAGTCATACATTTTTGCTAGGTTGATCTCCTTAAGAAAAGTATGGGCACCCCTAGCCTAGACAATCAACCATTTCTTGTTAATCATTTACATTACCATTTGGGGGCGTGGCCTACTTTTGATTGGCTTGGCTACGGTCATCTATTTATTCTGTGGTGCTTGTCAAGCATCGCTCCTAGACGATCAAAATGTGATTGAAAAGCCGATGGCAATGTAAATGATTGACAAACAGTTTTGATCGTTTTTAGGGGGTGCATAATGCTCGTGTGGTGTGGTCGCTAATAGTAAACATTAGAACATTCCAATTACCACCTAAACTTGTTTAAGGTCGAGTTTGAGGACATAAAAACATGTTACATTACACGTTACACCATGAACTGGGTTATAGGAGTTTACACAAAATTACGTAACGTGGATTCTCCAGTGTTCACAAAATGTGCAACTAAAGAAATAGCATTAATCGGTCACTACTAGTGCGAATCGTGGAAAGGAGCGTTTAACGGTTTTTCTTTTTTAAATACTTTGAAGTTTATGCAAGCATCTCGCCGTTTTCAACTGCTTCCGGTTACGTAATCTGTGTAAACTCCTCACAATCATCAATAACGCCTGTAGCACACCGCCGCGAAACTTCGCAGTAAGTTCCTGAGTTCGACGAGCGAAACAAATGCGAAAAACTTGTTACAATGTATAGATTTTGAACAGACTTCTGAAAACGAGGAAGTTCTCTATCCCAGTTTTCACCCCGGGGGCAGTGTTAGAGGGGACTCCTGGGAATAATCGCTCTGTTCGGCTGTATATATTTTTTACGTGCGATTCCGCCTGATCGGCTCCGACCGTTGGCACACGCGAAAGTAATGACGCGAAACTGCTACCAAAAGACCTAAAGATAGGATATATGCGATAGAAAGAGATGCAGCGTCTAGGTGAATATAGCCTTCGTAATTAGCGCCGTACAAGCTGAATTACACTTTATTATGTTGACATTAGAGTTGCTATTTATTTAAATGGTTCAGCAGAGTGCATCTTCTGTACTTGTACTATTATTTATTCTGTGCTGCTACGTAATGTGATCGTCATATATTGTCGCCGATAGAAGGCAATTCAAGGCGAAACTACCGCGGTTTCGCTGATATTGTTTCGCGGTACAGGTGTGCTACAGGCGTAAGAAATATGCCAAATATCTTACTAAAACATTGTGCATATCGATGCAGTGTGCGTAAGTTCTAGAAGGTACTTTTGTAATAACACTAAAAAGCATACATTCCGGAATAATATTAAATCCATAATTATACTAAATTGACAAACTACATGATAAAATTAAAAAAGAATAGACAAAAATTTAAAATCATTATTTTTACGAATCACACAAAATTAAAGTTACTAAAACCTTAAAATTATATAAATTAAAGTCTAAATTATTCGGGCAATCAGGAAAAATAGACAAGCTATGTACTTATTTGTGTACTATAATCATTATTCAAATGCACCAAGTTATAATTAAGCAAACGTTCAGTGGGAGTATTATGAGTTTACGCTTACTATAACAGGGTGTTTGGAAATAGCATTATAATGCCGAATATGGTAGATAGGGACCATCAATCAAAACAACTTTTCCTATAGGACCAACTCTGAAATCGCGAAAAAAAAATCAGCTGTTACATACAAAAATTAATAACGAAAATACTATAATGTATAAAACAGCTTATTTTCGCGTTTTCCGAGTTGGTCCCATAGTAAAAGTTGGTACAGTTTTGTTTGTCCCTATCTACCATACAATAAGGCTATTCCCAAACACCCTGTATGCTCGATAACGCCTGTAGTTAGTTGACATTTGTATGTCAACTTGTAATTTAGTGTAATTACGGCCAGAGGTGTTGTGCCTAAATGCATTCAAAATTGCTTTGTATAATTACTAATAGTCGCTTATCGAGTGTCGTAAACGTAAGTATGCAAACTCATAACATAATACAGGCACAGAACAAATTCTTACATTAGTATTGTCTTAATAACGTTGTGTAAAATTGTACAAAACTAGTTAGATGAGCGTATACGTCATTTTGAGCTATTTGAGAACACATGCGTAGCTATACCCGACTTATATCACTAGCGATCGAGACTCGACTCGATAGGCGTATCGCTGAGACACCTGCAAAAGAAACTTTGTGTGTAAAACTTTCAAAACGTCATGTAATTTTTTAATTTGAGAGCTAATTTTATATAATAATAATAAATACTAGATCTTTATCGATTGTCAAACATCTGGAAAGATGTTTTGATTGAATGTCGAGGTAATTCCTCACATTGATGAAATAATGCTGACTTGCCGCGAAAGAGTAGGATATACTAGAAAAAATATCTCAGTTGGAAGAGCATTGGACCGGACTTCTAATGGTCGCGGGTTCGAGACCCGCTTGAGAAAATAATCTGGTGACGAGTCGAATTTTTCCTAGTATATTCAATATTATTATATAACGTCATGTTAGACGAAGGACTAATCTGTAAATCTTTTAAATCCTGAACAAAAATTAACCAAATAAAAATAAATGTCAAAAACAAAACGGGAAACCCATAAGTAGTTAAACACGTTTTCATGAAAATTATGTAACTGTAAGTTTTAAATATGAAACTGTTGATAATATATTATATTATTGTATATTTGAATGTATTTAGTTGTAAGCTCAAGAAATATAAACTTTATATTGAATTAATAAGTAGTTTGATTGTTACCTTATGTTTAAGTATATGTAATTTGTACTCGTTTCGTTGGCAATAGACTTTGTATTATCTCCGACGGCTGCGGCCGGTGGGTTTTGCAGACTCTGATAGAAAAAAACATGTGTTATAGTCTGTTTATTTGGTAAACAATGTTCACCAAACTCTTTATTGAAGTAATCATTTGTAAAATACAACAAATGGTTTCCCACCTTTATTCTCATAAGGACAGATTATCAAAAAACCGAAAAAAGTACAGCTGCACACAAAAATTAATAAAGCTCATAAAATCGTGTACCGTTTTAAAAATAATTTTCAATTCCTTATGGACTTCTGCAGTTGATAAATAAAAATTAAATAACGTTACCAAAGTACCAGGGTAGCATAAATTTAGAGGAGGCTAACGCGAAGCAGAAGGAATTTTGTACAATGACCCGTCTATAGGTACTTTATCTCTGTCGCTCTCGCGCTAACATTATTGTTGTGCCTGTGCGAGCGCAATAGTAATATGTTAGCGCAATTGTAAAAAAAATCCTATTACGTCACCTATTACGGAGAAAATAAATTAAAAAGTGATTAAAATTTAGAAGTTAATCTTATCTGTATTTATGAGATCCTGGTACTTTGGTGATGTTTTGTATTACGAAAAATAAGAAAAAAAAGCTATTCAAAATGAAGAAGTTAAACCTTCTTTTCTCTTTTTCTGCTCACCTGTACTTCTGTCCTTTTGAGAATCTGTCCTTATGAGAATAAAGGGTTTCCCACACATAAATGACAAAAGAAATTGTATACAGGGTGGATTGTTGAGACGGGACATTAAGGGCAGGTACCTTAACCGTTATAGTTACAGGAAAACATTCCAGGGAGACCATCCATAACTTTTTGAGATATTCTGAACTGCATTTACAGATTTTGGAAAAAAATTACCGTTAGCAAAAAAAATGCTAAAATACCAAAAAAAATTTTTTATGCCATTCGATCCTATTTCATGTGGGGATCAAAAGACTCTACCACCAAAACTGCTGACAATTATTTGTCACTGAGTTTGTGTGTTTATAAATAACAATTGACATTTTGCGAGGGAACCGTAAGGTTGGATTTTTTATAAATTTTGTATTTTCCCTTTTTTTTGCGAGAGTGGCACTAATGTTACATATAAAGTCTCCTTAACATTATTTATGTCGGATAGGTATTTATGGAACAATAATATACTGCGCCAGGTATAGCAGTCAGAGACAGAGGATGTGACGTGGATAACACCTGCTTACGTTATCTCCGCTACTGGTATTGTAAATTGTGTTCTTTCATCTTTAACTTGAACTGTTTCGTTTGTTAAAAGAAACAAATCACAATCAAAATGCATTATAATAATATTGTAACGAGTGTGACAGAAAAAAGTCCTGCATTCTTTGCTTGTTACTATAAAGTCACGCAACTGGATAATGACATAAGCCTGTTTTACTCCCGGAATCAAATGACCTTGTTTTCTTGGGCAAGAAGCTTATACCTCCCTCCAATGGAGATTGCACGGCCAGTGTCATAGTGAAGATAGAAAAAATGTCCTCGAGTGACGTGACGGCTTATTGCAACCTCTTTCTTTAGTGTTACAATACGTGTTCGTTGTTCGTCGTTCGTTCCTTCGTGAGAAACGAAAACGTATTGTAAAACGAAAAGAAAGAGATAGCAATACGCCGTGACGTCACTAAAGAGTCTTTTTTCAATCTTCACTATGATACTAGGCGTGCAATCTCCATAGTGGGTATAAGCTTCTTGGCCATGGGTAAAGTCGTCCCTCGCATGACTTTTTTGTCAAAGCTGACTTGGATACATGAAATTATTTTAAAATTGATTTCCACTAATCGTATCTGGGTTGTAACCATAGTTTACAACGGCGACAGATAGATATCTCTATCTTAAATAAATTTGTTTATTTAACGATGTACGAAAATCAATTTTAAAACAAGTTCATGTATCCAGGCCCCTATTTTACCAAATTGACAACTGACATTTTTGTCAAAGCTGACCAGGGGCCTTACTATGAGCTCTTACAGCAGGACTTATACTGAATGGCATTACTTTTTCGTACCATGACCTCGATTTAGCAGGCCTGCGGAGGGCCTGCTTTAATACACGCTCTTAAACCGTTCACCATTTTTTATGTATGGACGAAGCGTACCACGACGCACGGTTTGACAGTTTGGGAGCTGTTTTATAGCGTCTGTAATGTCAAATAAAGCAATTCATAAAAAGTTCCTACGTGATCAGCTTTTTCAAAATTGTTTAGTGTATTTAGATAAGTTTGGTGTGAGAATTTTAAGATTTGTGAATTTCTTTTAATGTTTATTATTTAACAGTGAATTATGTAACTTGATAAAGGCAACGCGACGACTTCCTTGTTATTGAATATCACTAAAATAAAAAGAAATGATGAGAGATGTGACCCCATAAATAAGTACATAAATTGCATTACATTTTATGTTATTATGAATAATAATAATCAAATAAAGAAGAAAATGATTTATTTTATATTGATGTCATTAACAAACTAATGGTGTGAAATGATATTGAAAATAAAAAAACTGAAATAGTATAACTTTAATTTGTTTTATTGACTTGCGACATTTTATTAGAGCACGCACCTAGTAAATCGCACTTAAAAATAAATATGAAGTTGTGATACTTTATTTGCAATGTTCTCATTAAAAAAACTAATAAGTGACCGTTATTTTATTTTTCATCAATTTAGAACGTCGCGGCAGACAGAGATATACTATCCCCATCGACGTGATCCGCAACTAAAAATGCCATGAAATAAGAAAATTCTTAATAGGTAATCTAATATAATTATTATTTATTGAATTATTATTTTCAGTAAAGCCTCGATTACATACGCCGATTTAAGGAACCAATTTAGAGTTGCCACTCGTATAAATAAGTTAAATTTTAACAGTGAATTAGCACAAATGACGGAAAGGTCAACATTTTTTATTATTTTTTATTTTCAATTCTCATCTCCAAACTTAAACAATGTTTACTTTTCCGTTATAGTGTAGATTCGATTTTAAAATCGAACTTATTCTACAATATTTTATTGTCAAGTACGGGTGGCAACCCGAAATTGGTTCCTAGCTAGGAAGCTAAATTGGCGTATGTAATCGAGGCATAAGATAGGGTCTAGGTATATCAAAAATTTACAAATTGTTTTTCGTTTTTGAGGTTAAAAACATGGCCGTCAGGTGCATTACCAATTGGCGGGGATAATAAGCGATAAATTGGGTGCATTCTGCCAAACAAATATCTGAGTCATCGAACGCCATAAAGTACATTTTAACCATGAAAAGTAAATGAATATTCTAAACAAATTACTTTCCATGGTTAACAAATTTATGGCGATCGATGACTCAGAGATTTGTCTTACAGAATGCACCCATCGATTTGTATAGGCTAGCTCGTTTTCGCATCGTCTACAAAGCATTAGTGATCTGTGACAAAGCATACCAGCGACAAACTAACCGTTCACCTTGAGTCAAAACAATCTTTAAGCCGTTCACCTAAAAGACGGTCATGGTACCGATTTAAGCAATTTTGTTTAGGGCCTGCTTCTGAACTGAATGGCTTAAGGATGGTTTCTTATTTGCTGATGGTAAGCCCCCAGGGGCCCTACCGGCTAACTTTTCGAACTTCGGCGGGTCTGCAGAGCTTCAACTCAAAACAGATAAATCGAAGTAAGGAATTTCGTATTGTTCTATTTGTTGAAGTTATTTGAAAGATATTGATATTCGTGTGACATCATGAATTGGGGTTCTCCATTTTGGCTAAATTGGGGCTCGATTTCTCTGTTTTAATTTGAAACCCGACAGACTTCCGAAGTTCGATGCGTTAGCCGGTACGGCCCCAGGCCGGTCAGCTTTGACAAAAATGACAGTTACGACAGTTAATCATGCGAGGGACGAAGTCAAGAAGCTTATACCCACAATGGAGATTGCACGCCTATACTCCAGCCAACTCACGGAAAGAATGTTTACAAACAAACCGCCCATACTTAACCTCAAAAGTACTTTTTTATTACATGTTTTATAAATATAAGAATATCATTGATAGCTTACCTATGTTGTTCATGTTGTATCTATGGTGTTAATTTACTGAAACTTAACGTATTTGTGGAATAATTACGAAAAATGCGCAAAGTTTTGTTTACAAACATTCTTTCCACGAGTTGGCTGGAGTATAGTATCATAGTGAAGATTGAAAAAGACTCTTTAGTGACGTCACGGCGTATTGCTATCTGTTTCTTTTCGTTTTACAATACGTTTTCGTTTCTCACGAACGAACGAACGACGAACAACGAACACGTATTGTAACACTAAAGAAAGAGGTTGCAATAAGCCGTCACGTCACCACGTCACTCAAGGACATTTTTTCTATCTTCATTATGACACTGGCCGTGCAATCTCCATTGGAGGGAGGTATAAGCTTCTTGGACGAAGTGATATACAATAATGACATACCTTCTACGGCGGCGCGGGCGCGAGTGCTGCGAACTTTCTGCCCCTCCGCTGCTAATATAACGTTTTCGTTTATAATCAAACTTCAAATTGTCAAGACTTGAGTCAAAGCGATTAATTCAGAAAGCTCTATATCTATCTATAGTTTTAAAAATATGACATTTATAATATTAATATGGATATTGGTTTACCTTTTACTGGCGACGCCTTAGCTTCGGTCTTCCTCGCGCGCGCAGCTCGCGGGGCGGGCGCCGCTACTGCAGTCTGCCGATACAAAACAATGCATTACTAATCGTATTTTACATCGTTGAACGTCAAGTAAATCTTTATATGACATTATTTTTTGAATATACAAAAGCCGAAACACGGGTCACATATTTTCACTTTCAGAATTACTACAAAAAAAAGATAATGATAACTTAAAAACTCACGAAGTTATAAGCTTTTTGTGTTGTGCCGCACAACACAAAAAGCTTGTACGCACAACTTGTGCGCGCGAGACATTTTAGTAGGACGTGCGTTAATTATGGTTTTGTAAATATTATTTATCTACTCTCATATCGTAAAAGTCGAATTATGAACTTCAAACCGAATTTATATTGACATACTTTTCACACGCAATACCGAAAAATAATTAAAAAGTTATTTTATGATATACCTTCGCTATACTAAAGCAATGTTATAAAATAACTTTTTTTCTCATTACGATACAGGGCAAATCCAAGAAGTCAGTGCCGCGATATTAAAAAGAAACAACGAAAATCCCATATACTTTCCATGATTAAAATGTACTCTATGGTGATCGATGACTTAGCGTTGCGATTAGTCTTCTGGAATGCACTAATCTCATTATTTATTTTTCTAATTGAATACGCGCCATTTTCAGATTTTAATTTTTACTTTTGCTGAAAAATTACATAGTTGTGAGTGTAGAGTGAGTGAAAATTTGACTCCACCCGATATTTTAGATGCGGCGGCGACGGAAAAACGTCTTACTTAACCTAGTACCGAGAAAGTACGTACTCTTTTTATCATTGATATTTTATTTTGTAGGTTCAATCGGTTTAATCACAAATTGTATGAGAGTAGATAAAGTAGTGTATGAAACTGTACATAACTAGGTATTATGAATCAGTTTCATAAACTACTATTAGTCAAAATATAACATGATATAAAAAATAATGCTTGTCGAAAGAGAATTACATCCGCTCCGAACACAACGGAATCCCGATTCCGTATTCCGAGAGGAATGTCGATAATGTATGAACATTCCGTACGGAAAAGTCCCGCATGTGTGTAGTAGGGCAATACATTTTACGGAATTCCGTCTGTGTGGCCACACTAATTTAGTAAAAGCGTTATCGCGACGTTAAGCGACTCATTAAAGGTAGATTTCAATTGAATTTCCGAAGTAAAAAGTAGATAATTTATATTATTTATTTTAAATGAATATCGTACAAGATCCATTGCTGGTAATAAAATAATTTCAGATAAAGTACCCACCTTTCTGCCCCTCGCCGGCGGGGCTGCCACTTCTGTTTCTGCCTTGCTCTGTTTCGCTGTCCCTCTCTTCTGTCGCGTGTTTTCCTTCGGCGCAGTTTCCACCACATCAGCTGTCTTCCTCCCTCTCGCAGTTTCCTCCACATCAGCTGTCTTCCTCCCTCTTGTATTTCTTGTAGCCTGGTCAGAATCAGGTTTGTTTTTAGCTATTTTGTTGGGAACAACCTCTTCAGCAGTAGTTTTACGTTTCCTGCTTTTAACTTCCGGTACAACAGTGGTTTCCGGTTCCTTCTTTCGTCTTTTCGAAGTAGGTTCGGATTGCGTACTCTCTTGGGTTTGTACATTCCGAGTTCTGGTTTTGCGTGCTTCGGTAGGTTCGGATTGCGTACTCTCTTGGGTTTGTAAATTCCGAGTTCTAGTTTTGCGTGCTTCAGTTTTAGATTTACTCGTGTTAGCAGCAGTTTCTTGTGGTTTAACGTCAACTGCTAGATTTCTACGTCCCCGCGTAGTTTTTGGAACAACTTCTTTAAGTTCCGTTTTGCTCGATTTAGCTTTAGGAGATTCCACTTTCCTTCGCTTAGTGTCTCTCATACTTTCGTTATTTTCACTAGCGGTCGTTTTTCTCGGTCGTCGCGTCGCTTCAGGTTTCTGAGGTTTTAATTTAGGCGAAGGTTTGCTTATTACAACTACATTCCTTTGCACTTTAGCCCGAGTCTGTTTCGGGGTAGGTTCCTTTGGTTTTTCCTGTTCAGTCTTCCGCGTCCTTGTTTTCTTAGGAGTTGCTTTAGGAGTGACAACCTTTTGCTCGGGTTGCTTGCGACCTCTAGTCTTTTTAGGGCTAGGAACTACGATTTCTTCGGTTTGTTTTCGACCTCTAGTTTTCTTTGGAGTAGGAACTTTCGGAATATCTTTTTGTGCTACAACTTTTTTCTGGGTTTTAGGTTTTTCTTTTATTTCTTTGACTGTAGGCTTTTCTTTCTTTTCTAAAGTTTCTTTCACTGGTTCTTGTTTCCCGCGCCTAGTTCTGGTCGGTTTTGGACTCATGACTGGCGATTTTTTGGCGATCACGAGGGAAGGTCTGCTTTTCTTAGTATTGTTTTGAGTAGTTTCGCTTTTTTGTCTATTCCTCGTGACTCTAGTTTTGGGTGTGTTGTCTTTGGCGGCGCGCGTTTGTGGTGTCGCTTTTTTGTCTATTCCTTGTGGTTCTAGTTCTGGGTGTGTTGTCTTTGGCGCGCGTTTGTTTGAGGCTGGGATCGGGTCAGTTTGTTTGGCTTTGGTCGCGCGTTTAGATTTGGGTTCGGGCTCTTTGGGTTGTTGGTCGGAACTAGAATAAACATGTAAGCATCAATTATAAAGTTAACTAAATAAAGAGGGTATTGTGCAGCTAATACTATGATAAATCATAGATATATTATAATTATACAATTTATCTTTAATAGAGCTTCAATTTGAGCGCGACTGTACCGTAAAATTAGTTTTCAATATTAAAATAAATAAACAAATAAAAAATCGACTATATTTTTTTTATAGTTTTATGAATAAAACTTGCTTAATAGAGGTGTCATGGTCGGTTCTAAATATAATAGTTCTTATTTTTAGTGAACTGCACCAATTTTAAGACACAATATCAAAAACTAATTGTAGATGTCGCTGCATACTCTTGTTACTAAGACATTAGACGTTCAGAACAAATCTATAGGAAAGTTGGTATTTATTTTGTGGTATTTTTTACCGAAAAGGACCCATTGATCCAAAATGGATATAATAGACTATTCTACAATGCAAATTCTGGAATTGAAAGTCAAATTAAGACGATTTTATTTTTACTGAATATATTTTTATTTTCTTAATATCTAGATTTTTCGGAAATTGCTAAGTGCCAACATTTTTACAGCTTATTATAGTCAGTGGCACGAATCATGAAAATTTTTCGACGGAGTGGGGATAAGTTCGCGCATGTGCTCTTGTGATGTGAGCGACCAATAGCGCGCGCCCCTCTCCCGCCGCCCGCGCCCCTCACCGCAACGCATACCCAAAATACGCGTTCCGCGCAATCCCCACCCAATTTCATGATTCGTGCCACTGACTGTACACAGAATTTGGTCAATTTAAAGCCATACAACATTTTTAAAGTAAAAGCCCTTTGTTTTTACGGTTTTTGTGGAACAAGCGTACGTAACGCCACTTTGGCAGTTGCCTTTCATTTGCAAATAATTAAAATAGTCGACTCGACAAAATGTCGCCAAAAAACTCCTGTATAAAACTTACCTAATAGAGGTGTCATGATCAGCAACAGGCGGTATGGGCGATACTCGCGCCAGCGCGGGCGCGGCGGGCCGGCGACCTTTCAGCGGCGTCGAGTGGAGAACTCTCTTCTTTAATGGCAAATTATTGCTCAATCTATTGCTCTTCAAATCTAGTAGCTTTGTGGACTGTCTATCGATTAATGATCGCTTTTTGATAGGCAATTTGCGCGCACTGTAAACTTCGCTAGCAGATCTCCTTTCCGAATTATCAACGAAGCTGCGGCGAACTCTCGAATCTATAACGGGAGCAACTCCTTCTACCGTATCCGTAGTCAAGTTCTGCAATTCTCTGTTACTTTTCTTAGATTTTTTGTGTAGACACTTTTCGAGTTCCTTTTCTAACCATTCCTCGACGTTGTTCGTTATTTCATCGATGGAATACCGCAGAGATCTCGCCTTTCGAGTCTTTTTAGGAGCCGGCTTTTGAATGAAACTCTTGGAATATTTGGCTCGTACCGGCGGCCGACCGAGCAGACGGTCGAATAGGAGATCAGTGTCTTTGGAAGCGGTCGATTCGTTGAACAATTCCTCGACCCCACTAACATCGCCCAAATCGTCCTTTCTCTTTTCCTCCCCGTACATTCGTTTCACCCCTCTTACGTCTGTTAAATCGTCCTTTCTCTTCTCCTCCCCGTACATCCGTTTCACCCCTCTCACGTCTGTTAAATCGTTTCTCGGGGAATGTCTCCGTAAAGTACGCTTCACTCCCGAAACTCTTGTTAAATCGTTCTTAGGACTTTTCCTTTGGAACAGCTTCTTCACGCCTCTGACGTCAGTCAAATCGTTTCTCGGCGATTTGTTTTTCTTCTGCGTTTGGAATAAACTTTTCACTCCTGAAACTCGTCGCAAATCGTCTTTAGGCCCTTCAGCGAAAACTTCCTTCACTCTCACATCGCTCAATCTGTTTTTAGGCGACTTGGCAAATACTTTTTTAACCCCAGAGACGTTAGTTAAGTCATTCTTAACTGATTTCCTTGTTCTTGGAGTTCTTAGTAAGGATTTTACGCCTTTAACATTAGTTAAGTCGTTGACAGGTGTATTTTTGCGCAATATTCGTTTAACGCCGGTCAAGTCCGGGCTACTCGCAGGCGTCCCTATAGGGCTCACGAATCTCTCTGGTGTGAATACTTCTGTGTGCTCCGAAATAGAGTCTTCTGGAGTTCTTCCAGTCAACGCGATCGTGTTTCTAGTGGGACGCTTTACGTGGGCGATACCCTCATCGTCAGATAGGTGTTTTCTTGAAAACTCAGTCATGCTTTGAGACAATTTCCTTTTTACAGGGCTGTTGAACAGTTGTTTGACGATATCAGCAGACTCGTCCAAGTTGTCTATAATAGATCGCTTTGACTGCGGCTTTTTTGCAGTTGAATGCTTGTTCTTCACAGCTTCTTGTACTAACTTCACGCCGCTTTTAGGAGTGACCATTTTGTCTCCAGAATTTTCCTCTTTATCTGAGGAATCGTTGCTGAGTCGCAGTAAACCTCTTCGGGCGGTAAAATTAAGGGATCTGGATTTGAACCCTGTGCGGCGGGTTTTAGGTTCAGATCTGATCGCGGCGATCGTCTTGCGCTTTAAGTTGAGTGACGCGCGACTCTTTTTGTGCGAGTTTTGTGACGCGAGCGAACTCTGGCTGGAATTCAAGAGGCTTTGTATGCTCAATACTGGAGTTCCAATTTCTTCAGGGCTGTGCCTGTTTTCTGGAGTGCTCATTCCTTCGTTTTGCGTCGCATTGCTCGATGTTACATCCCCGGTTTTTCTGGAACTTCTACGCTGGATATTAGGGGTAGATTGGTTCGAACTGTTCGAAGTTCCATCCCCGGTTTTTCTGGAACCCTGGATATTGGGGAAAGATTGGTTCGAATTGTTCGAGGTTACATCCCCGGTTTTTCTAGAACTTCTACCCTGTATATTGGGGAAAGATTGGTTCGAATTGTTTAGGGTTACATCCTCGGTTTTTCTAGAACTTTTACGCTGGATATTGGGGGAAGATTGGTCCAAATTGTTCGGGGTTACATCCCCGGTTTTTCTAGAACTTTTACGCTGGATATTGGGGGAAGATTGGTCCAAATTGTTCGGGGTTACATCCCCGGTTTTTCTAGAACTTTTACGCTGGATATTGGGGGAAGATTGGTCCAAATTGTTCGGGGTTCCATCCCCGGTTTTTCTAGAACTTTTACGCTGGATATTGGGGGAAGATTGGTCCAAATTGTTCGGTGTTACATTCCCGGTTTTTCTGGAACTTCTACCCTGTATATTTGGGAAAGATTGGTTCGAATTGTATAGGGTTACATCCTCGGTTTTTCTAGAACTACTACGCTGGATATT